>CANJKZ010000242.1:1140000-2557500 GCA_947471745.1 Closterium sp. Naga37s-1
TACGACCTGACTGACGTCACCACCTGCGTCAATCTCGGCCTCACCTGCAGCGACAGTGGCTATGTCACTCAAATGTCAGTGCTGCTGTTGCTGCTGCGAATCATGCCGTCGCTGGTGCTGATGCCCAGGTTAGGGTAGCAGGAGTACGAGATATGCTTGCGAGTGTCACTTTCTTGCCTTGACTCATGGCTGTTGCGCGCGCAGCAATTGGCGCAACAAGGCAATACAAGGGGAGCTGCCTTCAGAGATTTTCCAGCTGATGCACCTTGAATACCTGTGAGGGTCCACGCTTGAAGCACCTTTAATACCGGTGAGGGTCCGCGCTTGAAGCACCTTGACTTGAATGCCTGTGTTGGTTGGGACAGGCCTGCTGCGTTGAATCATGCGCCATTATTTCAACGCATCCCAACTAAGAAACTGATACCATGCAATACATGCGTCTCCTACCATGACACGCCATGCCGTGCCATGCCATGCATGATGCATGCGACCAACGCTGATGCATGCGACCAACGCTGATGCATGCGACCAACGCTGTGAGCCATTCGCAGGTCTCTGCGAGACAACTACCTGCGTGGCTCCATCCCCTCTGATATCGGCAACCTCGTCAATCTCACATATCTGTCAGTTCGCTTCGCCCCTCTCTGTTAACGTTGTTCCCTGTGCTACTTGAGTTCGCCCCCTGTTGATTAGCTTTGTTCAGCTATCAGTTAACTCCGTCCCTCTGTCAGTCAACGTTGCCTCTCTGGCATGTGCGTGTGTGCCTGTGCATGTGTGAGTGTATGTGTGAGAGTGTGTGCGTACATTTTGTGAGTGTGTATGCATGTTTGCACGCATGTGTGCGAGTGTGTGGATAAATGTGTGTGTGTGTGTGGATGCACGTGTGTGCGCACGAGTGTGTGGCATGCGTGCATGGCAGGGACTTCTCCAACAACTCCTTATCAGGCCCTTTCCCCACCTTCTTCAGCAGACTCACCAAGCTCTCCGTCCTGTCAGTTAACGCTTCCCACCTGTCAGTTAACAATTCCTGTCTGTCATTCAACATTTTCTACCTGTCAGTCAACAATTCCTGCCTATCAGTCAACAATTTCTCTCTGTCAGTTAACAAGTCTTCCCTGTCAGGCACATTTTTGCCCCTCGCAGTCAGGCAGTTCGTTAGGCCGTTCCTGGCGGTCGCCAGTTGGCTCTACCAGCTCCTATGCTCTGCCATCCCGTGCCGTGCCCTGCCATGCCATGCCATGCCATCCGATTCCGTGCCATGCCATGTCATGCCATGCCGTGCCATCCCATCCCATGGCGTGCCATGCCATGCCATCCCATGCCATGCCATGCCATGCCATGCCATGCCATGCCGTGCCGTGCCATGCCATGCCATGCCATGCCGTGCCATGCCATGCCGTGCCATGCCATGACATGCCATGCCATGCCAAGACGTGCCATGCCATGCCGCCCCTACCACCACCAGGTACATGGACAGGAACAACTTCGCTGGAAGCCTTCCTGATTCCATTGGCAACATGGTCTCTCTCAACGAGCTGTATGTGTGCGCCGCCCCGCATGTATGTGCGCCACCTGGCATGTGCGTGTGCCGCCCGGCATGTATGTGCGCTACCAAGCATCCACGTCTATACCTCGCCCTCCCTCTCTTCCGTTTTCTCCAAGCACCCATGTCATCCCTCTGTTTTCCGCCCTCGCCCCATCCGCACCCCCTCCAAACATCCTCTCCCTCCTCTCCCTCCTCCCTCCTCTCCCTCCGCCCCCTCCTCTCCCTCCTCTCCCTCTTCTCCCTCCTCTCCCTCCGCTCCCTCCGCTCCCTCCTCTCCCTCCGCTCCCTCCTCTCCCTCCGCCCCCTCCTCTCCCTCCTCTCCTTCCGTTCCCTCCTCTCCTCTCCCTCCGCTCCCTCCGCTCCCTCCGCTCCGTCCTCTCTCTGCTCTTCCCCCCCCTCTGCAGGGTCTTGATGGAGAATGCATTGACAGGGTCACTGCCCAGCAGCATGGGGCGCCTCACCAACCTCTACAACTTGTGAGCCGCCCGTCACGAATTGGCATATCTGAGCGACCATGTGAGCATGTGAGTGACCATGAGCATGTGAGTGAGCATGTGAGCATGTGAGTGACCATGGGCGGCGCCGGTACAGCGCTTATCAGCTCTGCAGCCTGTGAATGCCTTTCAACGCTGTGATCTGCATGTGTTTTCTCAGCTTTCATCCTTCAACCGCCTCCCCTCAATCATTGTATCGTATCCCAGTCACTATCACTCACCCCCGTGTGCGTGTGCATGCCAAATGACTTGTGTGCATGCCAAATGACTCGTGTGCATGCCAAATGACTCGTGTGCATGCCAAATGACTCGTGTGCATGCCAAATGACTCGTGTGCATGCCAAATGACTCGTGTGCATGCCAAATGACTCGTGTGCATGCCAAATGACTCGTGTGCATGCCAAATGACTCGTGTGCATGCCAAATGACTCGTGTGCATGCCAAATGTCTCGTGTGCATGCCAAATGACTCGTGTGCATGCCAAATGACTCGTGTGCATGCCAAATGACTCGTGTGCATGCCAAATGACTCGTGTGCATGCCAAATGACTCGTGTGCATGCCAAATGACTCGTGTGCATGCCAAATGACTCGTGTGCATGCCAAATGACTCGTGTGCATGCCAAATGACTCGTGTGCATGCCAAATGACTCGTGTGCATGCCAAATGACTCGTGTGCATGCCAAATGACTCGTGTGCATGCCAAATGACTCGTGTGCATGCCAAATGACTCGTGTGCATGCCAAATGACTCGTGTGCATGCCAAATGACTTGTATGCATGCCAAATGACTCGTGTGCATGCCAAATGACTCGTGTGCATGCCAAATGACTCGTGTGCATGCCAAATGACTCGTGTGCATGCCAAATGACTCGTGTGCATGCCAAATGACTCGTGTGCATGCCAAATGACTCGTGTGCATGCAGAGCCTTGTCATACAACCGCCTGTCAGGGACCATCCCCAAGTCCTTGTCCAGCATGGCCAGCCTTAGCTCCATGTCAGTCTCACCTACACTAAGTGGGTATATACGCTTTTGCCTTGAAGCGTATAGCGTTTATCCGCTTGCGTATACACGCAAAACGCTATACGCTAACGAATACGCAATACGCTCGGGGTTTTTTTTTGGGGCAGCCCAAAATCGATTTTTTTTTACTACATCTAAAAAGTTTCGTCTTCTCACGACGAAGAAGATGCCGTGCTCGAAATGCACGCTCGAGATCTACCCTGGCCTGGACTTTTCAATGTGTGTAGGTGAGTTGGTTTCCGTGCTTTCAAATTGCGGCGCCGCGACTGTGAGTTGGGTTACGTGGCTCCAATGTTTGGAGTCGCGATGTCCTTGACATTTCACATTGGAGTTCCACCAATTTGTACCGCTCTCGATCTACAAACTCCCTCCAATCCAACTTCTCTTCACCAATCCATCCCACGCTACTTAACAAGCAGGTATTGTTTTATCTCGTCAATTCATCCTCCTGTTTACTTCACAGAGATTTTTAGCATGGCTTCTGCAGTTGTTAACCCGGCCCAGTCCACTCCCCCTCCTGATACCGGCACGGCCAGTCCTGATTGTGCGGCTCGAGTTTACCTTCCGGATGTCGACCACGATGTGTTCAAGCATTTCCGCCTCATAAAGGTGGACGAGGGGAAATCGCAGCAGTACGAGTGCAGGTACTGCTGCAATGTTTTTTCTGGTGCCGCCATCCGCTGCGCGCAACACTTGGCGAGTTGGAGGAAGATGAAGCGCCGCGAAGTGGCGCTATGCAAGGAAGCCCCCACTGAAGCGCGGGTTGCCATGCGGAAGAAGTACGAGGCTAAGGCTGCAGCGGCGGCTCAGCGCCGCCAGGCGACATCGGATGCCATCGCGTCGGTCACCAGCAGCGGCAAGAGGAGCCGCATTACTGACTACTTGGAGACGGGTGCGGAAGCTGGGAAGCGCGATGCACATGAGGCGTTGGCGCTCATGTTCGCAGGGTGTCGCATCCCGGAGCGCGTTGCGGAGCACCCTCTCTTCATCAACGCCGTTCGTGCCATTAGAGACGCCGGCACAGGATACGTCCCACCAAACAGGCGGTTCATCGGCGGGGCGGGCTTGCGAATGTGCTGCGACAACATCAACAGGGGGCTTTCTGGAGTGAAGGCGAGCTGGAAGCGGACCGGCGTGACAGTTGCTTCTGATATGATGACCGATAAGAACGGTCGCCCCCAGGCGAACGTGTTTCTCGTCAACGACAGTGGCGCGGTGTTCAAGGACAGCGTGGACTGCCGCATGGAGACCAAAACTGGCGGTTATGTCGCCAGCATCCTCAGGCCCGTGGTGGAGGAGGTCGGTCCGGAGAACGTGGTGGCGTTCTGCACGGACGGTGGGTCCAACTACGCGGTGGCGTGCAACCAGTTGATCGCGGAATGGCCGCACATTCAACACGTGCCTTGCGCCACCCACGTGTTGGACCTCTTCATGGAGGACGTCGGCAAGATGCCGTGGGCCAAGAACGTGGTGGACCCTGCGGGCGATATCAGCTCCTTCGTCCGCAACCACCACTGGACGAGGGGATACTTGCGGAACCCGGAAATGGTGGGTGCAAGGATGCTGCAGGCGCTGAAACCGGCTGGAACAAGATTCGGGACACAATACATTGTTGTGTCCCGTCTCTGTGAGCTGCGGCAGTCGCTTGCACAGATGGTTGTGTCTGATGTGTGGAAGGGCTGGGCAGTTGGGGAGAGGAAGAAGCCTGCGGAGAAGTTTGCAGCGCAAGTTCTTGATGACGCGTGGTGGAAAACGGCGGAGTTTTTCTGCAAGCTGATGAAGCTCCCGTTCTTCGCAATGCGTAAGACCGATGCGGATGCCAAGGGGATGATGGGCCGTATGTATGACACAATGTTGCAGTTGACCGAGGATGTGGGGACAGTGGTGGAGGAGGATGAGGAGCAGCTCTCCTACTCCGACAAAGTGCACATCCGCCGCCTGCTGAAGAACAGGTGGGATGGCAGCCTCGCCTGCCCCATGCACGTTGCGGGCCGGATTCTCAACCCGGCGAACCAGGATGAAGACATCTTCGGCTCAGACGCGGAGTGCACAAAGGTATTCAAAGCGTTCATCACTCAGCACGCCGAGCACCTCTGCAATCACGATAAGGAGGGGGATGATGGGGATGACTTTGGCGAGGTTTTGCTGGAACTGCAGGAGGGGGTGAGGGCATTTTTGGATATGAAGGGAAGCTTCGGGATGGGGGATGCAATTGCTCAGAGGAGCTTGGTCAAGGAGGGCAAGTATGACATGGTAAAGTGGTGGCAGTGGCACGGCACTGACGCACCAAAGCTGGCGGCCCTCGCCATCAGGACTCTCTCTCAGGCCGTGTCGGCTTCACCATGTGAGAGGGGATGGTCAACGTGGGATGGGGTGCACACGGCCCGCCGGAACCGGCTTGGCTCTGCCAAGTGCCGGGATTTGGTTTTTGTTGCGCACAACTGGAATGTTGTGCGCAATTGGCATTCCCGTGCAGATGTCATGCCGGGTGTGGTGCTCGGGAACATGCCGGAGCCTCCCATGCCCGAGGGCTACAATGTGGTGGAGGGGGACGAGGAGGAGGAGGAGGAGGGGGACGACGTCATTCTGGAGGATGAGTATGAGTAGGTGGCGTAATTGATCTGGAGTAGCGTGAGTTGTAGTATGTGTGCTAGTAGTATGAGATGAGTATGTGTCATTGTAATGTTGTTGGTGAATAATTTTGGGTCGGGAAAAAAAATCCGGGAAATCCAACCCCTGTGGAAACTGACCGCATAAGTATATCAGGGGGGTCTTACTTTAGCTGCCCTAACCTTTTTTAAACCTGCCCGAATAGCGTATCTAGGGTTTCGGGACCTATGCGTATAGCGTATATACGATAGCGTATATACGATACGCGTATATACGCTATACGCGTATATACCCACTTAGCACCTACATGCCCTGCCATGCCATGCCATGCCATCCCATGCCATGCCATACCTTGCCATACCATGGCATCCCATGCCGTGTCATGCCATGCCATCCCATGCCATGCGACCCATGCCTTGCTATGCCATGCCGTGTCTCAGCTCCATGTGAGTCACAGTTCCATTTAAGTCTCAACTCCATGCCGCGCCATGCCATGCCATTCCATGAGCACCGCCGTTAACTGCCATCATCCTGCCATCATGAGCACCTCCATCATACCACCCGCCACATCTGCCACGGACCAATGTCACAGCAAACCCCTTTTCCACCGTAACCTTCACCTCCTTGCTACTCCCCACAAACCCCCCTGCCCCACAAACCCATGTTTCACTACCCCATGCACCATCCATGTTCCCCCCCCCCCACACACGGCAGTCTGCTGAACAACAACTTGTTTTCGGGGTCGCTGGGGCCCCTCGCTGCTCTCTCCTCCCTCACCAGCATGTGAGCACTTATCTCGTCCTCCATGCCTTGTCAACACTTCTCTCGGCCTCTGTGCCCTGTCAGAACAGAACAACAGACACTTCTTCTGTCTTCACCAAAACGCCTTTCCCACTCTCTATCTCTCCTTTCTCCCCATTGCCACTGGAAGCTTCCTAAGCTGCAACCGCCTCACTGTCTTCCATACCATCCATCCACATTCGGCTTTTGAGGCGCCTCAGAAGTGCTCCCGTTGCCCATTGCCACGTGCAGCTACATGTGTTGCAACCGCTTCAACAGCTCCATACCGTCTACCTTTGCCAGCAACGTCTTCTCCTCCTTGTATGCCTCTTACTACAATACCATGTGCCATGCGTCGACATCATCTGTCATGCGTCGACATCATGTGTCATGCGTCGACATCATCTGTCATGCGTCGACATCATGTCCCATGCTCCATGCACCATGCGGCATGTGCCATACGACATGCACCGTGCTCCATGCGCAATTCACCATGCCGCATGCCCTGCCTCCTCTCTCCAGCAAGCATCCATACATCTTGCTCCTCACATCCATTTCGGCCAAGCCAATAGCTCTCACGCCTACTCAATACACCAACTTCTCTATCTCTCTTCTTCGGCTCCGTCCTCGCCTCGTCGTCTTCTCCCTTCCATCCACCTCTGCCGCCCCTCCCGTCCTCATCTCGTCCTACCAGTGACATGTCACTGAACGGCCTCGCATGTTTTGAGTCGACTAAAAACTCATCTCCTCCTTCCTCCCACACCCACCCACCCCTCGCACCAACCACGGTGTGCCAGTGACGTGTCAGTGAACGAGCTCACAGGGCCTCTGCCCTCTGCTCTCAAGTTCAAAGTAGATTTTGGCAGCCCAATATTGTGAGTCCCCTCCGCTTCTGGCCCCTCTGCTTCCGACCCCTCTGCTTCCGACCCCTCTCCTTCTGACCCCTCTGCTTTGAAGCCCTTCGCTTCTTTTCCTTCCATCCAATTGCTTTCCTTTCCAACCTTATCTCTATCCTCCTTTCCCTGCCTACCAATTCCCGTCACTGTGGGCTGCTGTGCACTCTGTGCCTCCCTGTGCTCCCCCTGTGTGCCCCTGTGCACCCCTGTGTGCCCCTATGCACCCCTTTGTTCCCCTGTGCACCCCTGTGTGCCCCTATGCACCCCTTTGTTCCCGTGTGCACCCCTGTGCACCCTGTCTGGCAGCAACGCGTCCTTCAACCGCCTCTCGGGGGAAATCCCCTTTGACTTCATCGTCAACTTCTTCATCCTGTGAGTAGCCCCCCCCCCCTCTCCTTCTTCATCCTGTGCGTCGCCCATCCCCCTTGTTTCATGCGGTCTTAAGACCTCTCAGAAACCACATGCAACAAGTCGCCCTTCCCCCTTGTGATAAGTCGACTTTTAGTCGACTAAAAAATCGACTTTGAGTCGACTAAAACTGGACTTTTGAGTCGACTAAAACTCGACTTTTGAGTCGACTGAAACTCGACTTTTGAGTCGACTAAAAATCCACAAGCATCAAGTCGCCCTTCCTTCCTCTCGACCTTCGTCTTCGAATAAATTTGTAAGAGCACAGCAAAGCCAGGTCCCCCACCCCCTCACCTTGTTTTCGCACCCCCCACCTCCCCCATCTCGCACTCCCCCCTTGTTTCCCTCTCCCAAACCATTTTTCTGCTCTATCTGAAGCGCCTGAAATGTGGCCCCTCTCCTGCCTTGGTTTCCCTTCCCAGCGACATCTCCCACAACAATTTATCGGGCAGAGCGTTCTTTTCCAGGCCAAATGAGGGCCCTAATACTGCTGACACCATGTATGTGAGATAGTTCAGCAGCTTGGTGGTGAGCGCGTGTACAGCACACTGATCGTGAATGCGTGTACAGCACACTGATCATGAATGCGTGAGCAGCACACTGATCGTGAATGCGTGAGCAGTGACCCACAGCAACTCACAATCATCAGCCACTGACTGTAACAACCCAGTCTGCACACTCACTCCTTCCACCATCGCACCAACCACCATTCCTTCCCATCCGCTCGACACCCTCATTCCCTCACTCCAGTGCAACCAGTATGTCGAACACTCACCCATGCATGTCCATCCATCCATCATTGTCCATTCCCCACCCTGTCTCCCTAACCACGCGCACCCATCATCACCATCCCGCCCTACCTCTTCCCCTTTCATCCCCTCTGCACTGCTCCCCTCCTCCATCCTCCAGCAATTTCTCGCACAACAAATTCTCAGGAGCGCTCGACCCCTCCCTCTCCACCCTCACCTACCTCCGCCAGCTGTGCGCTGCCCTGCCTGCCCGTCCCACTTGTCTGAGCGCTTCTTGAGTATTTCCAAACATGGCGTGCGTGCAAAGTAGTGCTTGACCCCTTCCTCTCCACCCTCACCTTACCACATCTCTATACGCTATGCATATCCCTCTCTGTTCTCCCTCACTCTCGTGCCTCACACCCATCCTTTCCTAAACCCCCTCCCCTCCCACCCCCATCCCCTCTCTGTCTCGCCTATCACAGCCCCAAGCCCCTCTGTATGGTATAGCTTCGCCTATCACCGCCCATACTCTCCTTGTCTCCTCCCCACCGTGTCCCTGTGCACCCCCCCTCCCCTCACACACAGGGATATGTCAGGCAACCTCCTCACAGGGTCCATTCCAGCCTTCATTTCGCAACTCAACTCACTCACTCTGCTGTATGCCCTTGCTTTGCTATGTGCGCATGATTTTCTGTGTGCCCTCGCTCTGCTGTCCACTATTCATTTTCACACTCCTTGCCACTCCTCTTTCCCACAATTGCCTCTCTCCTCGCGTGCACCCCTCTCCCAGCCCTCACTCCCCTCCTCACCTCCGCACCTCTCCCTGCCCACATTCCACTCCCCACCACCGCATTCCACCCCTTTCCCTTTCCCTGTGGCCGCCCCTTCCCACCTGCAGCGACCTCTCTTCCAACCAGTTCACTGGCACTGTGCCACCCGCTATCAGCAACCCCTATGGCCTCGGTAGCATGTGAGGTGCCAAGTCAGCATGTGAGATGACGACATCTGTGCGAGCATGTGTGGTGGTATGTGTGCGTGTGACATTGCACGTCAGGTAACATGGTACGTCGCTGTCACATCTTAATACTGACAACTCCTGCTCCTACCCACCCGGGCCACCCCCACCCACCCATGTCTACCCCTCTCCACTGCGTCCCCCTTTTGACCAGCAACCTGCCACACAGCCTGCTGCAGGGCTCCATTCCCCAAGCTCTCTTGATATGGACAACTCCTGCTCTTACCCACCCCTACTCACCCCTGCTTACCCCTTTCCATCCTTTCCCACCGTTTATCAACCCTGCCGACCAGCAACCTGGCACACAACCTGCTGCTGGGCTCCATTCCCCGGGCTCTCTCGCGCCTCTCCTTCCTCACCTATCTGTGCGCCCTCCTCTCCCTTGCTCGCCACCGCTGCTTCACGTCATGCCATGTCATGCCATGCAATTTTACTCGATTCATTGCACTGGCGTGCCCCCACCCCCTAATAATCTGATAATCTATACCCCGTAGCCCACACCCTAAGCTTCATTCTCTGTACCCCATACCATACTCATCCATGCCCCCTCCCAGCAACGTGTCGTCCAATCAGCTGTCAGGAGACATCACACCGGCCCTCTCTCCTCTGACCTCCCTCGAGATTGTGTGAGGCCCTCGTGTGGGCAGGGGTGTGGGGCTTGTGGCATGGGGCATGGCGCATGGAGCGTGGGCCATTGGGCATGGAGCATGATGCATGGGGCATGAGGCATGGGGGCACGGTGCAGTGGGGGGCACCAGGAACCAGCTTACCACACCATTGATTTCCCCATGCTGAATATGGGTGTTTCCCATTCCTACCCTCTGCATTCTCGTATCCCCTCGCCTCCCATCGCTTCATCTCCCCTCCTCTCGTTCACCCCCCATGCCCTGCCATACCTCCACGCCCTGCCATTCTCCCCCATCCCCCCATGCTTCACAGTGACATCTCAGCCAACGCATTGAACAGCTCTGTTCCGCCCTTCTTTGGTCGCATGCCCAACCTGTCCCACCTGTAAGGCATGACCCACCTGTATGGCATGACCCACCTGTATGGCATGACCCACCTGTATGGCATGTCTTGACATGTCAGCAGCATGCCATATCATGAGATCTAACTTCAGCAGCACGCCATGTCATGGCATCTGATGTCAGCATGAGCCACCCACCCAAAACCCGCGGCAGAGACACATGGACATCCATTCCGCTGCCCTCGCCCATGCCATTATTGTGCATGTGCATCACGTGACCACAACAAGGCCATCACACGCCCACCCCTTACCCTTTCCCATACCTCGCCATGCCATGCCATGCCATGGCAGGGACATGGCCATCAACCTGTTCTCCGGTTCGCTGCCTCCCTCCATCTTCAACCTGCGAAACCTCTCCCACCTGTCAGTCAGCTTCCCTATCTATACTACCACCCATCAGTTATTTCCGGCATCAGAGCAGCAGCTTCTAGCAACCAGCCATTCATCTTGGATTCATTCATCCTCACCATCAGTCCTTGTGTAGTCTCACCTCCGCCCCTCTGCCCTCTCTGCCCCTGCCCCCTGCCACACAACTCACCATCCCAGCAATGTGTCTCGCAACCGCCTCTCAGGCCCTCTGCCCAACGCTGCTGCCAGTCCAGCTCTCATCATGTGTGTATGCCCAAGTAACGATGAGGGCCTTGGTAACCACAAGAGCCCTGGTAACCACAAAAAACCTGGTAACCACGAGATCCCTGGTAACTACGAGATCCCTGGTAATTATTCCATTTGAATTTTGCGAGTATAAACTCCCATCCCCTTCCCTCACCCTCCCCTTTCCCTCCTGCACCCTCCCTTTCCTGGTGCATGTTCTCTCACCCATCGCTTTTTCTTCTCCCAGTTCCGCCCACCCTCGTGTGTCTCTCTCCCTCGACTTGCTCAGCACGCGTTCAGCACGCTCCCATTTTCCTCCGCAGCGATCTCTCATTCAACACGCTCTCAGGGTCGCTGCAGATCCCCCATATCAATCTCAAGCGCCTGGCCCTGCTGTGAGTGCCCGCCCATGCTGTGAGTGCCACCACACCACATGCCGTTGCTCTTACTCTCGTCACCCCAGCTTCCCTGCTCGTTCTGTCTTTGAGTCGTGCTTTTCTTGTTTGGCTTGCGTCCCCTGCCCCGCCATCGCGCATGCCTCTTCTTGCTTCTCGCCCACCCGCCCCCCATTCCTCCCCCCTGCTTCTCGTGCATCTCCCATGCACCCTCTTGCTTTCCTGCCCGCCCAGCCCCCATTCCCCTCCTGCTTCCTGTCCGCCCATCCCTTCTTCCCGTTCCCCCCCCTCCTTCTGCCTCCCGTCCCCCCCTCCCCTCTCCCCTCCTGCGTCCCACCCCGCCATGTGTGCAGGGCGGTGCATCACAACCAGCTGTCAGGCCCCATCCCCGAGTACCTCTGCCAATCCGTGCTGCAGATCATGTAACATCCACATGCTGTACCATCCACATGCTGTACCATCCACATGCTGTACCATCCACTGTACCATTCACGCTACGCAACAACACGCTCAGGTAATTCAGCAGCCCACGTGCTGTAACGTCCACATGCTGTAACGTCCACATGCTGTAACGTTCACTCGGTCGGTGCACCATCCACACTATGCAACGCGCTCACCATGCAATGTTTGGATAGTGTAATGCGCAGATGACTTAGCATTCACACAGTGTAGCATTTAGGTTATGTTACCCTCAGGCCCACCTCAGGCCCAGTGGCAAGCAGGCAGGTATGAATGTGGGCATCCATGTAGAGGGCATCCATGTAGAGGGCATCCACCTGTTCCCCCTTCCACCTGCCCCCCCTTCCACCTGCCCCCCTTTCCACATGCCTGCCCGTCCACCTGCAGGCTCCTAGGCAGCAACGCCTTTTCGGGGGCCCTCCCTCAGTGCCTGCCTTTCGTCTCCTCCGTCCAACTCATGTCCGTTCCCCCTTCGCCCTTCGCCCTTCACGATTCACCTACAAGAGGATGCTCGCCTCTTGTCGCACTCTCATTTGTAACCTTCGACCTCCAATCGTGCTGCAAATTCCGCTTCCTTACCTTCCAGGCCATCTCTGCTCCTCACCTCTCCCCTCGCCCTTGACCCCTGCTTCCCCTTACTCTGCGCCTGTCTCCCAGTGACGTCAGCAATAATCTCCTCTACATGGACGCCGCATCCTTCCAAAACATGCCACCCATCAGCCTGGACCTCAGCGGAAACTACCTCTACGGCTCCTTCTCCCCCTCCCCCAACATCACCCTCTCCTCCTCCTCCCCAACCCCACCCCACCCCTCTCTCGTCCTCCCAGCGACCCCCCAACCCCAGTCCCTCCCCCCCTGGGCAGTCCAGGATGCATCGAGCCCTCAGTGGGTGTGGGTATGGCAGGGGGAGCAGCAGGGGGGAACTGGAGCAGGAGGGGAGGGCGGGGGGAATAGCAGCGCAGTGGCATGGCTGGCTGTGGATGGGAACTGTCTGGGGAGTGAAGGGGTGGGGCAGCAGCGGGGGGCGGCAGAGTGTGCGGCAGTGTGTGGGATAGAGTCAGGGCAGGGCCCATGTGGGGGTGTGGGCGCGGGGCAGTGTGTGGTGGAGAGCGGTTGGCCGCCGTCCCTCTCGTGCTCCTGTGCCAGTGGTTACGTTGCTGTCTCTGCTGCCGGCACTGCCAACACCACCACTTGCCAGCTGCCACCCCCGTCCCCACCCGGTATGTTCGGTCAGTGGCTTGGGTTGCTGCCCTGCTCCCCTTCCACCGTGTACCCAACCCTCTTTGCTGCCTTCTCTAGCTTCACTACCACTCCCTTCCCTCTCTCTTTACTTCTTTAGCTTCCCCCCCTTTTCCCCCTCTCGTCCCCCTCCCTTCCCCCCTTCGTCCTCCCCACCCCCTTCCCCCACTCGTCCCCCCCCTTTCCTCCCCTCGCCCCCCTCCCTTCCCCCCCTCGTCCCCTCCCTTCCCCCCCTCATCCCCCCCTTTCCCCCCTTCGTTCCCCCCCTTTCCGCACCTCTTCCCCCCCATTTCCCCCCTCGTCTCCTCCCCTTCCTCCCCTCGTCCCCCCCTTTCCCCCCTCGTCCCCCCCCCCCGTTCCCCCCATAACCATGCCATGGGGGTTCTGTTACCCAAATCTTATCACTCTTTTACGTGCTGCCACAGCTCCGCTAATCACCAACCACTTTCCCTAAACCTCCCTTCCTTGGCAGTGCCCTCTCTATCCACGGGATCCATAGTGGGCATCGCGGTGGGCTGCTTTGCTGGCTTCACACTGCTGGCAGCAGTGATCGCATGGCTGCTGTGGCCGCGCAGACCAAGTGAGCCCCTCCACCCTTCTTCACCTCCCTTCCGTCTCCCCTAATGCTCTACCTGTTTCCTGGCCTCCTCTTCTGCTCAATTTCCCGGCCGTTTTTCCTGCATTACAACTCTGCCTTTCCACTACCCTCGTGCTCTCTCCACTCATCTTCACACTTACTCACTCATTCCTCTTGGTCGCTCGCTCCCCGTGTCCTGCTGTGTGCACAGAGAAGTGGGAGGGGTTGGATGTGTGTGAGCAGTTCTCGCTGCAGCAGATGATCAAGGCCACCAACAACTGGTCAGACGACAATGTGCTGGGCAAGGGCGGCTTTGGCGTTGTGTACAAAGGCCGCTCGCCACAGGGCCAGCTGTGGGCCATAAAGCGCTCCACCATCATGACCAACGACTTTGAAACGGAGGTCAGGCATCCCTCTACTCCCTCCCTGCTTTCCGCCCACACAGCAGAGAATATGCTGACCAAAATGCTGACCTGCAGATTCTGTGATCGCCTTTCCATTCCCCTCTGCATCAGCCTGCATTCTGTTCCATGTCCATGTTGCAGGTGCGAGCCATGGCGTCGCTGCACCACATGCATCTCGTGCGCCTGCTGGGCTTCTGCCTGGACCAGAACGTGGAGACGGGCAAGCAGGAGCAGATCCTGGTGTACGAGTTCATAGGCAACAGGGACCTCCAGTACCATATCCATGCCACCAAGCGTGAGTTGCTCTGGCGTGAGTTGCTCTGGCACGATTGGCGAAATGGTTGCCAGGCATGACACTATGTATATATATGTGTATTCTGAACAGAGCATGACACCGTCTCTCATATAACTGCACGTTCTGCTCCATACACGTGTTTCATGACCCAGGTCCGCTCTCTCTGCGCCAGAGGTTGCGCCTAGCGCAGGGAGCAGCAGAGGGCCTGGCGTACCTGCATGGGTTTGACACAACCATCGTTCACCGCGACATCAAGCCGGCAAACATCCTTGTGACTGCCGACATGCAAGCCAAGGTGGCTGACTTTGGGCTGCTCAAGCGCCTCACTCACGGCGATGCTGACGCCACGCGAGTGGCCGGCACTCCAGGCTATGTGGACCCGGACTACAACCGCACCAACGTCATCACAGCCAAGAGCGATGTGTTCAGGTTCGGATGCATGCTCGTTCCTTTGCACAAAGCCATGAACTTGTGCACCTCACTTGTTTTCTATTTTTCCTGCTTGTTGAATACTTGTACCCTGTACCTCCCTCTTTTTTTTTTCCAAGATTTTTCCTCTATCTCCAATGCATGCTTGCTTGCAGCTTTGGAATCGTGCTTCTTGAGTTGCTGAGTGGAAATTCACCCCAAGTTGACGCAAAAACGCATATAAGCAAATGGGTATGCAAGTACTTGATCCAAGTTCACAATTGGCGCAAATATGAATGTTGCATATCAGAGAATGTTTGTGCCCATCATATCTCAAATCTGTCTCCTACTCAAATGTTTTCATGGCCGTGCGTTTGTCCTGAATTCCCACTCATTCTGGGTATCATAGCCTTTCCTTGCTGTCATGCTGCCTTGCACCACCCTTCCTGCTTATCATGCTGTTTTTCACCGCCTCTCCCATGCATCGTCCTTTCCTTGTGTGGATGCCCTCCAGGCAATGAAGAGGGTGGAGGCGTATAATCTAGAGGAGCTGAGGGACAGCAAGATGCCAGTGGTCACTGAGGAGGCGATAGTGGACTTTGCAGACCTGGCTCTGGACTGCATCAAGTCTCCCGGCACACGGCGGCCCACCATGAAGGATGTGGCATACCGCCTCAATGCCCTCATTGAAAAGCACTGCCCCGACAAGGAGGATGAGTGGGAATGTGTCGCGAGAGAAGAGAGTGCAAGCAACGAGAGTGTGTCTTCCAGGGATGTTTCTGCTGTGTCGTTTGGAGATGGTGGGAGGGAGCCCGAGGGGTCTGATGGCTCACATTCTGGTGTGGGCTCATTTATGCGCGTTAGCTCGATAGGTGATAGCCTCAGGAGTTGGCTGCAATTGAAGCCAACCAAAGGGCGCTGAGTTTCCCCATTATGCCTACATGTGGCATGGCCTATTTAGCACGGAACTATAGATGCAGGGCAGCAGGAGCACAGGGGTCAGGTTTTTGGATAGGAATTTATTAAAATGTAATATCTATGATAGGCTGTAGTGAGGTGCCTTCTAGGGGGTACAGCTTTAAGGTTGCATATTTGTACCCCATCCCCTTTCTAGTTCTGCATTCCGTTGTATTCACATTCTGAGATGGTATCAGTAGGTTCGATCCTTAGCCTACTCTCGCCTCGCCTAGCCTAGCTCGCTCCGTCCGCTCCTAGGTGGTGCCTCGCGCCCCGCTCCTGTCACCCGCGCGCCCAGCCCACGCCAGCGCGCCCCGCTCCTGCCACCCACGTGCTTAGCTCGCGCCTAGCCCACGCCTGCGCCCTCACGTAGCGCGCGCCCGCGGCTGGAGCCCGCGCGCCCTGCTCCTACTGCCAAGCCAGCGCACGCCACCCGCCCAGCCAGCGCGCGCGCGCCCCTCCCTCCTTAGCTAGCCCGAAGTGCGACCGGTCCTACCGGAGAGCTCCTCCCGAGTCCTGTGGTGAGCACTGAAGTTCCCCTTGCCCACACCGTTCCTGCTACTATTGGTTTCACCATCAGTGGCTGGCAGCCGCTTCTCTCTCCTGTAGCACGACCTACGGGACGGTTCGCTCCTAGTTCCTAGCTCCTCGCTCCTAGCACCTAGCTCCTAGCTCCTAGCTCAGTTTCTTCCTTGGTTCGACCGTCCTTCGCCTAGTTTCACCTGGCACTCCTAGCTGTTTTCGCTCCTCGCTCCTAGCTCAGTTTGCTCCGTGCTCCGGCCCAGCTCCTCCTTGCCCCCCCTCCTGTGTGGCTCACCGTGCACTGGTTAATCACTCGCCTCCGTGGCCGCCGCACCTCTGCCCGTGACGTGCTTCTTCAAAAGCACCCCAGTGAGCTTACGATCGATCTTCTTGAGAGCACTCTCTCGAAGATTGAAAGTAACCTCCTCTCTGTTGCCTCTGCCAATGACACAGTAGCTCCCTGTCTCTTTGAGGGGTGTGCTGTCCCTCAGCTTCCCACCTTCACTGCTACTCGTGCCACTGCTGCGGTGTCTGTCTCTGAGGAGACTGCAACTGTTTCTACCGTTGGTTGGCAGAAACGGGGCAAGGGTGGCAAGAAAGGGGGGAAGGGGGGTGGTGGCGGTGGGGGTGGCGGAGGTGGAGCTGGGAGTGGCAGTGGTGACGGCGGAGGCGGTACTGGTGCACCTGGAGGAGCAGACCCTGGAGGCGGTCCTGGACAGGCGGGCCCGCCAGGTGGAGTTGTTGCCGCGAGCGGTGGTCCGGGAGCCCAGCAGCAGCAGCCACAGCAGGGACAGCAGCAGCATCAGGGACAGCAGCAGCGGCAGGTGCCGCAGCAGGTTTCACAGTGGGGGCCCCCGCAGCAGTGGGGTCCGCAGCAGCACTGGGGCCCCCCGCAGCAGTGGGGACCTAGAGGCCCGGGCAGCACTGGCCGCAGCGGCAGCACTGTCAGCTGGGGCCCCCGCCCCCCTGGGCGCGACTCCGGCCCCTGCGACTACTGGATCCTCATGGGACCGGGCAGTCCGTGTGTCTGCGAGCGTGACGACCACTCTGTAGCGCGGTGCTTCCGCCGCCTTGACGACCTCTACTGTGCGCGTCACGGTCACGGGGGACGCACCCCGCGCTGGGCTCAGCTGCTAGCTCGTAAGATTCCTGTATCTGATCTGTCTATGGATGAGGCTCGTCAGTATGCTTTGTATGCTGATGTTGACTATAGTGCTGATGGATCTGTATGCTCGCGTGCTCCTAGACTAGGATCCTTGCCTGTTTCTACCCGTAGATTTGTGCCTCTCTAGTCTAGGTGCGCGTGTTGCTGCTCGAGGCGCTTGTGTAGCTACCAGACCAGCTGCACCTCCGGCTGAGGCGTCCCTGTCCTTCACGTTGGACTCTGGCGCATCCCAGTGCTTCTTCCGCGACCACACGACTCTCACACTACTCCTTGCTCCTGTTCCGGTAGCTCTGACTTATCCTACATTGAAATCAGCCGTTGCGCGCGGCTCCACCACCCTCCCGTGCCCTGTGGTCCCCTCTGGTGTCCTTAGAGGTCTCCACATCCCCTCGTTCACTCGGAACTTGGTGGGTGTTGGATACCTCCATGATAGAGGGATCACCGTTACCTTTCTGGGGCACGGGCGGACTGCGGTCTGCACGGAGGCTGCCACTGGTGTCATTCTTGTCACGTTCACCAGGGAGCCCCGCTCCGGTCTCAACGTTCTGCACACTGAGCACTCCCAGGTAGCGGCCTCCCCGCAGGTTGCTGTGTCCGGTCAGGCTGCTGCGTCTTGCTCCTGTCGGTCTCTCTCCCACCAGACAGTCTTGTGGCACCACCGTCTAGGTCACCCGTCCCTCCCACGCCTCTGTAGCATGGCCAGCCATCGTCTTGTGTCAGGTCTCCTTCGGGTCTTTGAGTCGCTCCCTCGCTCGCTTGCGCTGCCGTGCACTCCTTGCGTCGAGGGTCGGCTGCGCGCCACTCCTCACTCCTCCTCCCTTCGTCCGGCCACCGCTCCCTTCCAGACCCTCCACTTGGACGTCTGGGGCCCAGCCCCCCGTCTTGGACCCGAGCGGGAGCGCTACTTCTTCGTGGTCGTTGACGACTACTCCAGGTACACCACGGTGTTTCCTCTCGCGAAGAAGTCCGAGGTGACTTCTATGCTGATCCGATGGCTCCTGGCCACTGAGGGCACTCGTGGTAGTCGTGTCAGTTGTCTCCACTACGACCGTGGGGGTGAGTTCCGCTCCGACGTACTTGCCGGGTTCTGCGGCGAGCAGGGCATCACACAGTCCTGGACGCTTCCGGAGTCCCCACAACAGAATGGGGTCGCTGAGCGCTGCATTGGCTTGGTCATGGAGATCGCCCGCACCTCCATGATCCATGCACGTGCGCCCCATTTTATGTGGCCCTACGTGGTTCGCTACGCCACCCACCAGCTGAACCTCTGGCCTCGTGTCTCACGACCAGGGGCTTCACTGACGAGTCTTTGGACCGGGTCCCCTGGTGTTGCGTCGGAGTTTCACGTCTGGGGCTGCCTTGCGCTTGTCCGCGACACCTCCGCGGATAAGCTCTCGGCTCGCGCCATCCCCTATGTCTTCCTTGGTTTCCCGGTGGACTCTCCCGACTTTGCGTTTTACCACCCGCCCCTCTACCGTTTCCTCGACTTTGCGATGCGCCTCTTCAAGCTCATTCATGCGATCAACCCTGGTGGTTGCACCCCTCTGGTGCAACCACTAGATGTGTCGATAAACCACAGCTTCAAGGCTGGGTTTCGCCACCGTTACAGTACATGGTTCGAGGAGGAGGGGATCTCCTTCACCACCCCGACACGTGAGGCCTTGTCTTGCCCTGGTATTGTGCTTGTCTTACCACCAGCAACACACGACTCACTGTGCTTTCCCCACCTATGCCCATACCCCATGGCCTCCACCAACAGAAAATCTCAAGAAATCCCCTGCCGAGAAGGTCCTGCGCTGGATTGCCGACTCGTGGACTGACATCCCTGAGGAGCTGGTGAGGAAGGCATTGCTCACCTGCGGCATCTCCAACGCCTTGACCCAGAGCGAGGATCATTTGATCCTCGCTCACCTGCGGGATAAGGCGGAGGTGGATATGGTGGAGGTTGTGCAGGTTGAGGAGATGGACGAGCTCGTCCCCAACCTCTTCTATCCTGCCCCCGCAACCGCCTCGGCTCATGGAGATAAGGAGAATGAGGCCGAGGGAGAGCTGACGGCGAAGGACGGGTTGACGGATTCAGATTCGGATGAGGCCGATGATGAGGAGGAGGAGGACGAGGAGAATCAGGAGGATAAGGGTGCAGGAGAGGGCGGGGGTGGAGGTGCCCAGGGGTGGAGAGATGAGGAAGAGTGGTGGCCCCGAGGCCGATATGAAGGGGAGGTGGTGGACCAGTGGGTGGCAGGGCAGGATGACAACTAAGGGGAGTATATGAAGCTGTTAGCTAGCTATCACAATCTCATATTGACTGTTTGTGTGCTCTGTGTGGTCCTTTTCGTTTGTGATGAGTACTGTAGTGTGTTCGATTTAACTGAATGCCTTAAAATGGTTATCCATAAGGACCAGGGGGGGGGAGGGGGGGGGGGGGTGGTCTTAGGTTACAGCCATACGACCCATGTCCATATTACGGTATATGCTCTGAGGTCTACAACTAGGGGGGGGAGTGGTTCTTATATCCGGGTGATTACGGTATTGCTGCTGCCCACAGGAGAATGATACCGTATGTAGTCCATTTCAGAGAAACAGTATTCAGACCTCCAAGGAGGTGTCGGAGAACTCCTCTTCAGTACCTGCTCTTCTTCTTGCTTGCTTCCTCCTTCCTCCCTTGCTCTCCAGCTTACCATCTCTGTCCATGAGACCTGGTTCCTTGCAGTCTCTACTCTCCTTCCCCCTTGTCTCCCTCCTGCTTCCTTCCTCGTTGTGCTCTGCCTCAGTCACTCCCTGCCCCCTCTTGTGCCCGTGCTCGAGCAGATTGAGCTCGCGTCACAGGACCACCCTGCTGAGGCTTACTGCCCCTCACCACGGCCGTGTTGGTATGATGTTCCTTCAGTTGGGCCCCCTTCTCGTTCTCCAGCACTAGTATCCCCGAGGGGCGTGCTTCCTTCACCCGCCACCTTTCTGTTCCCACCCCAACGTCCAAGGTATCTTGCTTTGCCTTCCTTAGGTACACTTCTTGCCCCAGACCCACGCCTTTCTGTGCTCTCCTGCCTGCCCCTTGCTGCTGCCTCTGTTCATAGCGCCTGGCATCTCTCAGCTGTGCAGTGTGGAGGTTCTCTAATGCAGCCGGCATCATCACCCGCATGTACCTTGCTCTGGCTTCCGACAGCGCCACCCAATTGTCTATGGTGCCTGCCGTCACTGTGTCTGTGAGGACCCGGGTTGCTCCCACTGGCAGCAACGGCTCACATCCATAGAGGAGGCTGTATGGGGAGTGGTCTCTCAGGGCTGCCTGTTCCCAAACATGTATCCTGCTGCAATCCAATGCAGCTCCTCATCCCAGTCCCGCTTCCTCTTCTCCCCGTATGCCCGCAGTCCCCGCTTCAAGGTCTGCACTAGGCGCTCTGTCAACCCATCGCTCTGTGGGTGGTAGCGGGAGGTGCGTCTGTGAGTGATCCCCGTCTCTTCCAGCAGCATCTTGAAGTCTCCCTGGAACTCGGTTCCCTGATCTGTGAGGACTTCTGCACATGCCCCAAATCTGCAGATTACCTGCTCCTTGAATGCCGCTGCCACCTGCCTTGAGATCTTGCTCGGTATTGCCCTTACCTCTAGCCACTTGCCCTTACCTCTAGCCACTTGCTCACGTGCTCCACCATGAGCACGATGTATTGCTTACCCCCCCGACTCAGAAGCGATTCCCCGGCCAGGTCCAAGGACCACCTGAAGCCTAAGTCTCGGATGGGCAGGGACTGCAGTTCGGCCTTGGCCTGGCTGAGATTTGCCCTGCTCCTCTGGCATGCCTCACAGCCCTCCACCCAGCCCTTCACTTGCCTCCGCATCCCCTCCCACCACCACCCTGTCTTCAGCAGCTGCACCGTCCTCTCATGTCCGAAATGCCCCAGTTTCGTGTGCACCTCCTTGATCACTGCTTCTCTGTCACTAGGTGCTGGCACCAGCTTCCATCCATCCTCGGTTTGTATCTGTAACTGCTGCTGATACCACCTGTAGTGGTTCCCCCTCGCCCTCACTCTCTCCGTCATCTCCTCATCCTCCCCTGTCTCCCCTTTTACCCACCGCATGGCCTGCTCATCCTCCCAAATATCTGCTGGTCCCTTGCCCCTTTTGGCCCCACCCACTTCTACCTGTCTGGCCAGCAGTGTTAAGGTTACGCTCGGTTCCAGCTGTGGGGGGTTTCGAGAGAGGCCATCCACGTGCTGTAGAGTCTTTCCAGGCCGGTGTTTGATCTTGAAATCGTATTCCTGCAGCTTCATCGCCCACCGTGCGTTCCTGCCTGTCAGTCCCGGCGTAGTCATCAGCCATGTCAGTGGCTGGTGATCCGTCACCAAGGTGAACTCCCGTCCCTGCAGGTACACTCTGAAATGCCCCACCGCCCATACTGCCGCCAGTCCCTCCCCTATGTACGAGCTGTATTGCGCCTCCGCCGAGTTGCAGCTCCTGCTCGCGTAGGCCACCACCTTCTCCTCCCCTTGCACCTCCTGGCAGAGTAACCCTCCCATTCCTTGGCTGCTCCAGTCGGTGTAGAGGGTGAATGGCTGGTCTGCTACCGGCAGCCGTAACACGGTCGCCGTCTTCACCGCTGTCATAAGGTCCTGCAGGGCTCCCTTCTGAGCCTCTCCCCATTCCCATGCCCTGTCCTCCCTTAGCAGCCCATTCAATGCTGTTGCTCGTTTGCTGAAGTTGGGCACGAACCTCCTGTAGTAGCTGAGGAAGCCTAACACCGCCCTCAGCCCCGACTTGTCCTTTGGCTCCCGCAGCCTGTCCAATATCTCTACCTTAGCCTGCTGGATCCCAATCTGTCCTCCCTTCACCTCGTATCCCAGGTACTGCACTGTCTCCTCACCCCACCTGCACTTCTTGGGGTGACATGTGAGTCCTGCCGCTTCTATTGCCGCCAGTGTCCTCTCCACATCCTGCAAGTGCTGCTGCTCGGTAGCACTGAAGATCACTACGTCATCTATGTAGCACGCCGCGCATTCCACATCCCTCAGCACTGCATCCATAACCTGCTGAAACACTGCCAATGCGTTCCTCAGCCCGAAGGGCATGTACAGCCACTCATACAGCCCATCCGGCCCATGGAAGGCCGTCTTCTTGATGTCCTCCTCCCTGATCTTGATTTGGTTGAACCCCTGCTGCAGGTCCAACATGGTGAAGAAGACCCCCTCCGCTAACTTGTCAAATATCTCTTCTGCCATGGGCATGGGGTACCTGTCAGCTACTGTGATCTTGTTGAGCGCCCGGTAATCCCCGCACATCCTCCTGCTCAGGACCTTCCCCGTCAGGTCCTTCCTTGCAGCTACTACTGTGGGCGTGGCATATTCCGACTCCGACCGCCTAATCAACCCGGCCTCCAGCAGCTCCTTGATTTTCTCCTTGCAGACTTCCTCATCCCCGTGCGGCATCTTCCTCCTCCAGTGGAACACGGGCTCCGCACTGCTCAGCTTCAACTCCATCTCCTTCACCTTGCACCTTCCCAACTCCTGCAGGTTGAAGGCGAAGCACTGTCGGTGTTTGGTCAGCAGCCGTAGCATAACTTCCTTCCCTTCATCGCTCATCGCCCCCCCTACCTTCCACGTCTCTTCCTCCTTCTCCTGGCATGCCCACGCTCCCTGAGGGCGTGGTTCCATGCCCCCTTCTCCTTCCTCCTGCCCCCAGCTCACCACTGTCTCTCTCCACATCCGCTGGACCAGCCATCTCATCACTTTGCCGTCCATGGCGTTCCCTAGGGCCCTCCTCCTGTCGGCCTCGCTCACCCCAGGAGCCGCCGTTGCATTCTCCCCATATCCCAAGGCCAGCTCCCGCTCCAGCGCGGTCGGCTCCTCCCACCGCTTCTTCTTGTGATCATATATGAGTCCTGGACCCGGTTCCCCTGCTGCCCACGCATATCCTGCCGCTCCTGCATATGTAACCAGAGTGGGCAGCGCCCGCCGCGCCTGTCCCACCTGATTGCAGGGATAATGTCTGCTGTACCCCTTCCGACGCACCGTCGCTGGGGTCCGTCCTGGCTCAAGGATGTCCTGTACTTTTCTTCCTGGTGCCCTTCTCACCCCCTCTATCTCTTCCTGCAGCTTCAGTGCTGGGACTATGTTCTGCCAATACATTCTCAATCGGTGAGCCAGTGACCCCATTCTGGCCGCATCACTGCTCACCCCTTCTCCCAATTGCTCCTTGATCCTCTCCCGTACCAGCCGTATTGGCTCCCTGCTGTCCCCTTCTAAGTCCAGGTTTTCCACCAGGTATGCCACCCTGCCTTGCCTCTCTTGCAGCCATTCCAGGATGCGGAAGAGGTCCTCCATCAGCTGTGTCCTCGGGTCCCCCTTTCCTCTCCCCTTGCCCGCCCATGACACCCCTTGGCACTCCCATCCAGCCACCAGCAGATCTACCTGCCCCCAGCTGGCCACCTCCGCCTCTGTCAGCCGAGCCACATCATGACTGTCTCTCTTCATGGCTTCACGGATCACCCCCGCACTCAGGAGCTCTGGGAACTCCGCCTGCAGCTTCCACGCGTGATGCTCAGCCATCTTCCTCACCACTAACTCCCGTTCCACATACACCCACTTCTGTACTGCAAGCCCACTCCTCACCACTGCTGCTAATCCCGCCCCAACCCCTCCAAACAACTCCACCAAGCGGATGGGCTGCTGCCAGTCGCTCTGCCGCCTCGGCTCATCCATCATCCTCATTCTGGGCACTTCCATGGTCCCGCCCACTCCCTTGCGCTTCCCCGCCTCTGCTGTCTCCGCTTCCTGCCCCGCCATGGCCTGATACGCTCTCTTGGGCTCCACCTTCACGAATCGTACTGGCAGCTCCCCTAGTGGCCCCTTCTTCTTCCAGTACAGTGTTCGGAACGCCACCCTCTCTGTCCACGTGCAGATGGTCATGCCCACCGCAAACACCAGCTCTGTGCCCACTAACACGTCAAAATCCTCAGACTCAGAGATGCCACACTTCATTCTGATCTTGGTTTCATGCTCCCCTCCTGGCAGTAGTGTCACCTCTATGGGTGCCCGAGAGCAGGGCATCCACTTCGCCCCCCCCCTTCTGCTGTCATCACCAACATCCCCCTTTTCACATGCCTTTCTGGAGCCAAGAGCCCCAGCCTCTCAGCCATCCCTTTGCCTAGCATCACGCTCTGTGCCCCCGTGTCTATGATGGCAATCTTTACCTTCTCTCCTTCCACTTCCATAGCCCCCTCTTCCAGCAGCAACACTGAGGTCTGACACGCCAGCCTCTCCTGTGGATGGCGTGCTGGCGGCGGAACCAACCCTGGACCCTCTGGTTTCTGCCCCTTCTCCCGGACCTTCCTGCTCTGCTCCTGCCTGCCGTCCTTCCCTCCGCTCCTCAGCCCCATCTCCTCTCTTCCCCTCCATGCCATGAGTGCGCACTGCACGTCCTGCTCCACCTCATCTCCCTCCTCGTCTCTCGTATACATCCCTGCCTCTGCCCCCCATCTTGGTCCCGTTGCCTGTAGCTGCGCCTGCAGCCTGCTGATCTGTCGCTGCAACTCTTCCGGGCTCCTCCTGGCTCCTCCTTCCCTCTGATAGCGGTCCTTGGCCTCGTGCCCCTTCTTCTTGCACACCTCGCACCTGGCGGCATCAGGACACTCTCGCTTGTGGTGTCTCGGCTTCCCGCACCCATCACAGTTCTTGCAATCTCTGCGGAGGTGCCCTGGCTGTCCACAGCGGTGGCAGCTCCTGGTTTCTGCCCGTGCCTCTCCTTGCTCCTCTACCTTCCCTCGTTCCTCTGGTATAATGGCTGCCGCCCAGGTTGGCCTGCGGCCTCTCTCCAGCTGTCTGGGTAGGTATGCCTCATACTTCCTCTGTGCGAGCTCCACTCTTTCGGCTAGCTCGAACACCTCCTCCAGTCTTGCCTCCGCGCCCAGCTCATACACCTTCATCCGCAGCCCGCCTCCCAGTGCCTCGTCCAAGCCCCCCAGGAACTTACTGATCAGGAGGCTACTATCCGTGCACCTCACATCCTCAGCTACGTTGATCAGCCGATTGTAGTACGCCAGTAGTGACTCTGCCCTTCCTCGCTTGAATTCCTGATTTCCCTTATCCTTTCCGCCGTGTGCCCTGGGAACTGTCGCTGCAACCGCTCCAAGAACGCTTCGGTTGGGTCTTCCCCGTACCTCCCTGCCCTCCACAGCAGCTCCTCCATCCTCATACGGTACAGAGTCTCGGCTTCCCCATCCAAGGTATTTGGCAGGCTCAAGAAGAAGTCTATGGGGTCCATGCCATTCCGGTCACACCGATACTTCACATTCCCCACTTGCATCAGGTAGTTCTTGAGCGACGGCCCCGCCTGCTGATCGCCTGAGAACCTGGCCGGCACCTCTACCCTTGTCGCCGTGGCCGCGCCCCCTCTTCCCTCTCTCCACGACTCACTCACCCCTCCCCGCGGTCTCCCATACCCCCCTTTTTGCCCAGCTCGTTCCAGGCCCTCTCTGGCCATTCGTGCACGCTCAGCCCCTTGCTCCAAGCTGCCAGTCCTGGCCCTGCTCTCCAGCTGCTCTCCGCGCGTCTCTCCCGGGTGTCCCCGCTGACCCTCCTCCCTTCCCGCCGGTTCCCATCGCCGTGCCGGCGAGTAGTGACTCTGCTCCCATTCCCTCGGGCCGGCTTCACGCGGCTGACGTCTCGCTGGGGGTGGCGACCACTCCTCCCTTCCCTTGCCCTGCTGTCGTATGCCATGCGGCGAGCGGCCTGCTTCCTCCCGCCTTCCCTCTCGCCAACGGCGCCTCCTCTGGGCCCTTCCCCCCACTGCTGCCGCCTGTACGGTGAGCATGATCCTCCCTTCCGGCGCCCCTCCCAGTGCAGCTGCGTCTCTGGCGAGCGATGCTCCCCGCCACGGCTTCCTCCATGTGCATGCGGTCGAGCCGCCGAGCGGACCATATTCTCCTCCACTCCTCTCTGCCTTCCTTCCGCGTCCCCGTACCGCTCGGCCCTCGGCGGCGGTTCTCTTGACGAGAGCGAGCTTCCGTCCCTCGGCTCCGCCCGCCGTCGCTGGACTCCGCGCCTGTCCTCCGCCTCGCTCCGTCCGCGCATTCCCTGCGGCTGCACCGCGTGTGCCTCTCCCTCACGAGTCCGGCCTTCCTGCTGCAGCGCATCGCGGGCGTACTGCCATTCCAGACGGTTGGGGTCCGTGGCACGTGACCCCTACTCCCGCGCCTCTCCCTCTTCCTCCTCCGCTGTCGCCGCGGTGTCGGCGTGTTCCGCGCTGGGCGCGCGCTCTCCCTCTTCGGCTCCGCTCGGGACGTGAGGTCTTGCGCGCGTCTGCTCGTCGCCATCTTGCTGCGGGTCGCCGTGCTCCTGCTCCTCGCCGTGCTCCTGTTCGTCGCCGTACTCTTGCTCGTCGCCGTGCTCCCGCTCGTCGCCGTACCCTTGCCCGTTGTCGTACGCCGGCTCGTCGCCGTACTCCTGCTCAGCCTCCTCGTTCCCCGCCTCCTCCTCGTTCCCCGCCTCCTCCTCGTCACTCTCCTCCCGCGTCCGCTCGGCCCGCGGATCCTGTTCAGCCCGTCGGACGCCCGAGCCTTCTCCTCGCTCCCGCGGGAGTCCCTCCCTCCCACGCCAGCGACCTCGCTCATCACGTCGCCGGCCTCCCCCTTCTGGGGAGCGGAACACCCCTTCGTCGCGCGGGTGGCGGTGCTCGTCGCCGCGCAGGTGGAATGTGTTTCTCCGCCATGGCGCGCCGCTCGTCGATGTATCGAGTCTGCTGCCACCAGATACGCCCTGCGCCGCCTCTCTCTCTCGGCTGGCCAGCACAACGGGAACTCTATCTGCATGGAAGGCCGGCCTTCGGGGCGATCTCTCTAGGGAATGCCCACGCTCCTACGAGCGCTCATGCTGCGGCCCTTCCTCCTCTCGACGGGTGAAGACCCGGCCCCATCGCAACTCACACTTATCCATAGTACGTGCCTACGCTTGTTTCTTATTATGAACGGGATCACTCCCTCACCCCACTGGTTCCCTCCTGGTGGCGTACCACTGTGTGCTAAGAGCTAAAAAGTGCTAACTTCCACTGATATGAGAGAATAATAAGAAACAAGCATCGAGTGGGTGAATGTGAGTGACCTTACCCATCCTCACCCCAGGCTGCACATTTCCCAATGCGCGGCTCGGGGTGAGGATTTGGTTTCCCATTTCGCCCCTCGGTGCTTTCCCCCGTAATTCCAACCGTCCCCTTTTTGTTCCCCCCTCTTTTGCCTATTGCAACCGTTACTGTACTACATTCCGCGCCCCATGCTAGTGTCGCCATATATGCATTAAGTGCATATATCCTAATATACAATTCTGCCTCCTACACCTTTATTCTACTGTTATTGTATCTGCATAAATTGCATATGCGGTGACAGAGGCAGCACCAAAGGTCATACGAGGCAGCCCAATTCAGGTCGAACCAATCGCTGAATCAGTATGCTAGGCCACAAGTGTCAGAATCAGGAAACGGAAATGATTGACTACAGCAGGATGAGTGGTACAAGTAGCAACCTTAACAAAGGGTTGTACCCCATAGGGAGTAACCCACTACAGCCTAACATCACTAACATGATATAAACATGTTTTGACACACCCCCATAGGCAAAGTGGGGGACAACAAGGGGTCACAAGACCAGTCAAGAGGAGAAGCAAAGCAGAACAAAGCTCAGGGTGGATCTCAATATCACCACGCATTCTGAGCACAAGCAAGCGGCCACAAGGCCAGTTCACATGCAGAGTTTATAATAGCAAAGAGCAGTACACTGATCACAACCTAGCAAGTGTAAACATGCAGGAATACTCATAAATACCAGTGTACAACAAGAGCAAGATCAAGAGACAAGCAAGTGATGCAGAGTGGGCACAAGCCCAAGAGCAGTGCAGAAACGCTGATGATCACTAGACCCAAGGGCCTTGGTGAAGACATCAGCAGTGTTAGCCCGTGTGGCCACGTAAGCAAGACGAAGCTGACCACGCTGCTGCAACTCTCGCGTGAGGAAGTAATGGAGAGCAATGTGCTTCGTTCTGTGCTCCAGTCTCTGGTCCTGACACAAGGCAATCATTGCCTTGTTGTCGACGTACAGAACTGGAGGTAGGTCACTCACCCAAGTCAGTCAGCAGGTAGGTCAGCCAGCGGAGCTCCTGTGCAGCCATAGCCCCAGCGTAGATCTCCGCCTCACAGCTGGAACTAAGTACAGAAGAAGAGCGAGTGGACCTCCACGAGACAGAACCAGTGCCGAGGCTGAAACTGTACCCCTGTGTCGTCCGGTGAGTCGTCTGGTCGTCAGCCCAAGAAGCGTCTGAGTGACCGGTGAGAACAGCCGAACCCGGTCCTCCAAGCACGAGCCCCATGCTCGATGTGCTACACAAGTAACGCAATACCCTCTTCGCAGCATCCCAGTGCATCTTTCGATGTCTACCGGGAGCCATGTAGCGAGCAAGGAGGCTGAGAGGGTACGCTAGGTCAGGTCGGGTGCACGTCATCAGGTACATGAGGCAACCCACAAGCTCTGGGTACGGACCACTCGGCTCTACGGACTCGTCCGAAGGTGGAGCTGAGAGCGAGCGGCCGGTAGACAGAGGAGTTGGCTGTGGTGAGGACCACGTGAAGTCGAAGCGCTGAAGGACCTGCTGCACCATGTGTGACTGAGTGAGGGTGATGGTGCGGCGTGCTCTTTCCCCGGTGATCTGCAAGCCAAGATAGCTCCGCAGCTCACCCAGGTCAGTGCAAGTGTGTCTCTCCTGCAGCTCCGCCTTCACCAAGGCCAGAGCCTCAGTGTCAGCAGTAGCAAAAACCAAGTTGTCAACGTACACAAGAACGTAGAACGCCGACAGAGAAGTGTCTGTGCGCAGAAACAGCGAAGGGTCAGCAGTCGAGGGAGCGAAGCCAAGAGCCGCAAGTGTAGTCCTCAGTGTGTCGTGCCACTCGCGGGGTGCCTGTCGGAGGCCGTAGACTGGTCGCCGAAGACTCCACTGGGTACCCTCAGGAAACGACCCAGTGAAGCCACGTGGACGGCGCAACCAGATAGCCTCGTGAAGGCTACCCTGCAAGAAGGCTGTCGAGAAGTCGAGGGAGTGCAGCTCGTAGTCGCGCTGTGCTGCAACGTGCAGTAGCACCCGAAGAGTGGTCATCTTCGGGGTGGGGGAGAAGGTCTGAAAGAAGTCGACCCCCTCACGCTGATTGAAGCCTCGTGCAACGTAACGCGCCTTGAAGGCAGGCGGAGAACCCGGCGGCCGCTTCACCCTGAAAATCCACATGTCATCGACTATGTTCGCCCCAGGTGGGGGAACCTCGTCGACGTAGGTGCCTGTGGACTTCCAGGAAGCCATCTCTGCGTCCATGGCTATCTGCCAATGAGAGGAGTACGGACCCGTGATCGCCTCTGCGTAAGTGCGCGGGGTCGGGATGTCCAGTGCATCCGGGTCTCCCTCAGGGCAAAGTAGCGTGGACGCGAGATGAGGTGCAGCTGCCGCTAGGCACTCCAGCTCAAACTGCCTGTCGTCAAGAACGTCACAGCCAAGGGAAAGCTCACCCCCGACGGACGGAGGACAGGAAGAGTAAAAAACAAGACTCGCAGCGTAGTCAAGGCGGCACAAAGCAGCAAAGTCAACAAGCTCAGCAACTAAGGCAGGCGTAGCAGCAGACTCAAAAGAAGGGTCAGTCACAACCGTGGCAAGGAGACGAGTGACAGTCGGACTGGCAGCACGGACAAGGTCTGACTCAGGGTCAGGAACGTGAGGAAGGGAAGACGCGGGAGTAGACGGCAGAACAACACGCTGTGGAACATAGGAAGGACGAAGTGCCATACGGTGAGTGCCTGGCACAGCTGGAGCACGAGGACGGACAACACGACGACCGCGAATAGGAGTGGAAGCACGAGTCTCAGGCTCACAATGCTCAGGAGTGGAAGCACGAGTATCAGGCTCACGACGCGCAGTCAGGGACGCTGTGACCTCAGTGTGAAGAGCAGGAGCAGGCAGCGGGGATCCAGGCAGTAGCTGTGGCTGAGACTGGTCAGTCGGTGGGAACAGCAACAGAGGAGTAGAACCAGGAACCGGGAACTCTGTAGCAACACGCAGGAGACTGAAAAGGTGACGAAGCACAGACGGCTGCGGCGGTGTAGTCGCACCCCCAGAACCTCCAGCTCCAGTAGCAACAACACCCCCAGAACCAGCGCCTCCAGCTCCACCACCGAAACCGCCCCAACGAACAGCCCACTCGCGAAGCTGCAGCGGCGAGAGCGACTCCTGCCGAAGAGCACCACTAACTCCAGTACCTCCAGCAGTACCTCCAGTAGTACCTCCAGTAGCACCTCCAGCACCCCCAGCAGTACCTGCACCTCCAGCACCTCCAGCAGCACATGTGCCTCCAGTACCAGGAACACCAGCACTAGCACCTCCAGGGCTAGCACCTCTAGAACCTGCACCTACAGCACCTCTAGCAGCACCTGTGCCTCCAGTACCAGGAACACCAGGACTAGCACCTCCAGGGCTAGCACCTCCAGAACCTGCAGCTCCAGCACGTCCAGCGCCACCACCAGGACTGTCCGCAGCAGTACCCACAGCAGCAGCTCCTCCAGTACCTCCAGCTCTAGGAGAGCGAGCACGGCTAGCTCCACCACCAGGGCTGCCCCACTGTACAGCCCACTCGCGAAGCCGCTCCGGCGAGAGAGTCTCCTGTCGATGTGCACCAGTGCTACCAGCACGAGCAACCCCAGTACCACCAGTACCAGACCCTCCAGCTCAAGCAGTGCCAGTACCTCCAGCTCCAGCAGTCCCAGCACCTCCCGCCCTAAGACGGCTAGCTCCACCACCAGGGCTGCCCCACTGGACAGCCCACTTGCGAAGCCGCTCCGGCGAGAGAGCCTCCTGCCGACTCGTAGCAGGACCACCAGCACCAGTACCTCCAGTACCTCCGGTACCCAGAGGACACTCAGCACCCCCAGAACCAGCACCCCCAGAACCAGCTGTCACAATGTATAATTGACTAAAACAGGAAATACAAACAAGATATATGCAAAACCTAACCCTAGTGCAAGTACAAAATAACACAAGGGAGAACACCTAGACTAGAACTACACAAACTATAGAATAATAGTTTGACACACCCCCATAGTCTAGGTGACGGTAGTCCTGGAGAAACAACAAGAACAAGCAACGGTCACAAGACCAGTCCACAAGAACAAGACAAATCTCAGGGTGGAGCTCAAAGTCACCACACACGCCGAGAGCAAGCAAGGGGCCACAAGGCCAGTCCACATGCAGGTGTATAACAAATATAAAGAGATGCAAGAGTACAAGACATGCAGGACAAGGCATCTCTACGTAAGCAAGTGAGGACGGGCAGGCACAAGGCCAAGCTGGGTGCAGAAACGCTGGTGGTCACAAGGCGGCAACGCCTTGGTGAAGATATCTGCCGTGTTGGCCTCAGAGACCACACGTCGAACGAGTGCCTGGCCACGCTGCTGCAACTCACGCAGAAGGAAGTAACGAAGCTGGATGTGCTTCGCCTTCCCAATCAGTCGGGGCTCCTCACACAACAGGACAGTAGACCTGTTGTCGGCGAACAAGACTGGGGGAGAGCGAGGCCGCTCACCAAGGTCGGTGAGAAGGAAAGACAACCAGCGAAGCTCCTGGGCGGCCATGGCCGCTGCGTACACCTCTGCCTCACAGCTGGAACCGGCGACGGACGACGCCCGAGTCGACCGCCACGAAACAGCACCTGTCCCGAGGCTAAAGGAGTACCCCTGTGTAGACCGACGCGTCTCCGCGTCGTCGGCCCATGACGAGTCCGAGAAACCTGTCAGTGTAACTGGCTGCTTCCCTCCAAGGACAAGTCCCATGCCTGATGTACTCGCCACATACTTCGCCACCCTCTTAGCAGCGTACCAGTGGGACGGTCGGTGTCTCCCAGGCGCAACAAAGCGCGCAAGGACGCTAAGAGGGTAAGCTAGGTCTGGGCGAGTACAGGTCATCAGGTACATGAGACAACCCACCTGCTCAGGATATGGACCAGTGGACTCAAATAACTCGTCCGAAGGTGGAGCCGTGAGCCCATGATCCACAGCAAGAGGGGTGAGCTGTACCTTGGAGAACGGGAAGCGAAACCGCATGAGGATCTGCTCGACCATATGCGACTGAGTCAGCGTAATGGTGCGAGCTGCCCTGTCCCTGGTGATTTGCAGGCCAAGGTAGTGCTGCAGCTCACCAAGGTCAGTGCAAGTGTGTCTCCTCTGCAGTTCCTCCTTCACGGAGGCCAGCGCGCGTCGGTCGGGTGTGGCGAACACCAGGTCGTCGACGTAGACCAGGACAAAGAACGGGGTCGAGCCACGGCGGACGAACAGTGACGGGTCGGCAGACGACGGAAAGAAGTCAAGCGCTGCAAGGGTCGAGCGAAGTGTGTCGTGCCACTCACGCGGAGCCTGACGCAGGCCGTAGACTGGTCGACGCAGCTGCCACTGGGTCCCAGGTGGGAAAGAGCCAGTGAAGCCAGGCGGGCGACGCAGCCAGATCTGCTGGTGCAGGCTCCCCTGAAGGAACGCGGTGGAAAACTCCAAGGAGTGCAACTCGTAGTTGCGCTGGGCTGCAATATGCAGCAACACCCGAAGAATACTCATCTTCGGGGTGGGAGCAAAGGTCTGGAAGAATTCCACCCCCTCTCGCTGACTGAAGCCTCTCGCCACATAGCGCGCCTTGAGAACGAGGGGGTGTAGTAACCTGTGAGGAACCCAGAGGGGGCCGCCGGACACGGGAGAGTGGTGGTGCTGCGGGCAACTATAGGTCCCACAGAGGGGTCAGCCAAGGCGACAGTGATTGAAGTGCGCAGTGGTGTGAGGTCAGTACAGTCACGAAAGAAACAGCTGGACGTTCCAGAGTCTAGGGTGAAGGAAAGCTGTGCAGTCTGTGAGGTCGCACCCGAGCCAGCTACAACGGCTGGTGCTAAACTAGTGGTAGCTGCAGTTCCTACACAAAGACCCTCAGAGGCGCCTGGACTGGAAACAACACACGCACCAAGACTGGAAACACAGGTCTCTACTCGTGCAGCTGGGAACGGTCCTAGACCAGGTAGGTGAGACTCAACTGGTGCAGCAGTGCGCTGGCGAAGTGGCGAGGGCCAGTGCGGTGTAATAGCGTGAGGACCAAAACGCTCACGGTGGAGGTCGTCGAGTCGACGGTAGCAGCTAGACGCAGAGTGGTCAGGACTCTAGCAGGTAGTGCCAGCACTAGGGCCTGTCAGGGCCCGGTACCCGCAGGGGCCGACGTCTCGCCCACTGCTAGCTAAGCCACTGCTGGGGGCTCCACACTTTGGACCCGCAGGTCCCCACTGCCGGGAGTGCTGCGGCTGGCCCTGCTGCTGTAGAACTCTAGTACACGCCATGTGAGTAGTTAGAAACGGGGGGGGTGCTTACAGGTGGGCCTAAGCTGCTGTTGGTGCTGCTGGCCGTAGCCTAAGCTGCTGCTGGTTCTGCTGGGGGGGCAGCCTAAGCTGCTACTGGTTCTGCTGGTTGCAGCCTAAGCTGCTGCTGGTTCTGCTCGTGGCAGCCTAAGCTACTGCTGGTTCTGCTGGTGGCAGCCTAAGCTGCTGCTGGTTCTGCTGGTGGCAGCCTAAGCTGCTGCTGGTTCTGCTGGTGGCAGCCTATGCTGCTGCTGGTGTTTCTGGGGGTAGCCTAAGCTGCAACTGGTACTGCTGGTGGCAGCCTAAGCTGCTGCTGGTTCTGCTGGTGGCAGCCTAAGCTGCTGCTGGTTCTGCGGGTGGCAGCCTATGCTGCTGCTGGTTTTAAGTGGGGGTAGCATGAGCTGCAACTGGTACTGCTGGTGGCAGCCTAAGCTGCTGGTTGTGCTGGTGGCAGCCTGAGCTGCTGCTGGTTTTACTGGGGGTAGCCTAAGCTGCAACTGGTACTGCTGGTGGCAGCCTAAGCTGCTGCTGGTTCTGCTTTGTGCGGTTCAGTGCGGTTCTGCGCGGTTCTGTGCGGTTCTGCGCGATTCAGTGTGGTTCTGCGCGGTTCTGTGCGGTTCAGGTGGGGCTGCTGGACAGGTGGGGCTGCTTGCGCATTTCTAGCAGCTGCTGGCACTGCTAGCACGGTTCTAGCGGCTGCTGGCACTGCTAGCACGGTTCTAGCGGCTGCTGGCGCTGCTAGCACGGTTCTAGCGGCTGCTGGCGCTGCTATCACATTTCTAGCGGCTGCTGGCGCTGCTAGGACGGTTCTAGCGGCTACTGGCACTGCTAGCACGGTTCTAGCAGCTGCTGGCGCTGCAAGGACGGTTCTAGCAGGTCTGGGGCAACTATTTCTAGGTGGGGCGACGGGTTTCAGGTCTGGGGGCGGCGGATTTCTGGTGTGGCGGCGGTTTTCTGCTCGTGGGGCGGCAGATCGCGGGTGAGGCGACGGCTAACAGGGTGGGCGGCGGGTAAGGCAACGGGTGGGGCCGCGTCTAACGGGTGGGGCGGCAGTTACGACAGTGGGAAACGGGTGGGTCGACGGGTCGCTCGTGCGCGCGGCTGCTGCTGTGCGTGCGTGCGACTAATGACGGGGCCCCACCTCCCATGTCCGGCGGCCCCTTCCGGCCTCCTCACAGGTCTCCACCTCCCCTCGTTCGCTAAGAACCTGGTGGCTACCTATATCCTCCAGGACCAGTGGGTCACTGTCACCCAGCCTGGAGGCGAGCTAGTGGCGATCTGTACGGACTCGCGCACTGGTGAGCACCTCGCCACGTTCACTCGGAGGCCTGGGTCTGGCCTGTAGACACTGACCACTGAGTCTGCACTGGTAGCTGAGTCAGGTCAGGTAGCTGCGTCGGTTGAGGTCGCTTCGTCTTGTTTGTGTCGTCTCTCCATGCACCAGACTCTTCTCTGGCACCACCGTCTTGGCCACCCCTCCTTGCCACGCCTGCGTGGCATGCACTCCCGTCTCCTTGTGTCCGGTCTCCCCAGGTCCATGCCCCCGCTCCCGAGGTCGCTTGCACCGCCCTGCCTTCCCTGCGTCGAGGGTATGGCAGCGCGCCACTCCTCACTCGTCCTCGTTTCCTCCTACCACTGCTCCTCTTCATACCCTGCACATGGACGTGTGGGGCCCCGCCCGCGTCACTGGACAGGGTGGTGAGCGCTACTTTCTGCTGGTTCTCGACGACTACACGTGCTACACCACGGTCTTCCCCTTGCAGAGCAAGGCGGATGTCCGCGGTGTCTTGATCCGCTGGATCGGCGATGTCGGTCTCCAGCTTCACGCTCGGTTCCAGCAGGACCTCCCTGTCCTGCGGCTGCACTCTGACCGAGTTGGTGAGTTTTGCTCCCACCTCCTTGAGGACTTCGGTGGTGCTGAGGGCATCGTCCAGTCGTACACGCGTCCGGCCTCTCCACAGCAGAATGGGATTGCCGAGCGCCGTATTGGTCTTGTCATGGAGGTTGCTCGCACCTCCATGATCAACGCGGCTGCTCCCCATTTTCTGTGGCCGTTTGCGATCCGATACACCGCAGCTCAACCTCTGGCCCCGTGTCTCCCACCCGGAGACCTCCCCCACTTTGCGGTGGACGGGCGAGGTTGGTGATGCATCGGCGTTTCGGGTCTGGGGTTCCCTCTCTCTTGTCCGCGATTTGCCTGCGGGCAAGCTCTCTCCACGCACTCTTCGGTGCGTGTTCCTTGGCTTTCCCACCGACGCACCGCCCTGGCAGTTTTACCACCCGGGCTCTCGTCATGTGATGTCCTCCTGCGAGGTCACCTTTGACGAGTCCGTCTGCTTCTACCGTCTTCACCCCCACCGCAGTTCCCTGGTACCCCTCCCGCCTCTCTCCCTGGTGGACGACCCCCCCCCCCCGGTAGCCCCCCTCCCTCCTCCCGGTCCCGCTCCCTCAGGTGTGTCTCAGGTAGACCCACCCCCCTTGGTTGAGCCTTTGGAGGTCTCCTTAGACACCTCCTTAGACTCCTACTGCCATTGTGACCCCTCGCCGCTTTGCACGCTTGGCGGTCCCTCCTGGGTTTCAGCCTCGACCGTCTTCACCGCCGCTGCAGCCTGTCGCTGTGGATTCTGGTGCTGCAGGAGGTGGTACCACTGGAGGTGCTGGTGTCAAACTATAATTCTATAGTTTGTGTAGTTCTAGTCTAGGTGTTCTCCCTTGTGTTATTTTGTACTTGCACTAGGGTTAGGTTTTGCATATATCTTGTTTGTATTTCCTGTTTTAGTCACTTTTACATTGTGACATGGTATAGAGCTAGGTTAACCCAAGCGAGATTTTCCCCTTAGGAAAATTCACTCGACTATCATGGTCCCACCTAGTCGCGCCCCGTCCTAGACCGCCCGTAGCGCGCTTACCTTAGGCCCCGTCGCCCGTAGACCCCCCCCCCCCCCCTCCCGTCGCCAGTCGCCCGTCGGCCGTTTCCCCTCGTCGATCGCGGCCGTTTTCTCTGTTTTTTTCCCGTCCCCCGTCGATCGCGGCTGTTACTTAACGGGCCCCGCGACCTTTCGTTAGCGAGCCCCGCCACGCGCGACTACCGGGCCCCCAGAGGGGTCGGCCAGTGTGACAGGGACAGGGACTGTGAGTGGTGTGACTGTGGTGCTGTCGCGGAAGAAGCAACGAGACGCGCCTGCGTCGAGAGTAAAAGTGTGCAAGGTCTCCTCAGGCTCTGCCTCTGCGCTAGCTGAGTCACACGCACGGAGACTAGTAGCCTCTACGCCACCAGGTGCCTCTACACCCCCAGTACGAGTACCCCGAAAACCTCCGCCACCGGGGCTGCCCCACCGGACAGCCCACTCACGAAGCTGCTGCGGGGAGAGAGTCTCCAGCGGACGCTGCTGCTGCTTCTGTCCACCCCCAGAACCACAGCGTCTACTAGCGGCACTACCAGTAGGAGTAGACTCACAGGTACCTCCAGTAGTAGCACCCCACCGGACAGTCCACTCACGACGCTGCTGTGGCGAAAGCGGCTTCCGCCGACGAGCACGGCTAGCTCCGCCACCGGGGCTGCCCCACCAGATAGCCCACTCGCGAAGCTGCTGCGGCGAGAGAGACTCCCGCGTCGCCGCTGACGTGTGACAGTGATAGTGGCCATGGTAGGCAGTGTCAGTCAGCAGCAGCGGCGCAAGGTGGAAAGCAGCTACTGCAGTGGTGGTAGCTGGAACGGTAGGTGTAGTGGCAGCAGTGGTTGGAGCAGTAGCGGTGGCAATACTAGGAGCGTGCGCAGGCGGTAACGGCAGTTGGCGGTACGCGCGGGGCAGGGCAGGAGCGCGTGGCGCAGGCAGGGCAGGGCGCGGGGCGCGCTGGCAGGGCAGGGCGCGTGGCGCAGGAAGGGCAGGGCGCGTGGCGCGCTGGCAGGGCAGGGCGTGTGGCGCAGGCAGGGCAGGGCGCTGGAGCGGGCAGGGCAGGGCGCTAGCGCGGGCAGGGCAGGGCGCCGGCGCGTGGCGCAGGCAGGGCAGGGCGCGTGGCGCGGTGGCAGGGCAGGGCGCGTGGCGCAGGCAGGGCAGGGCGCTGGCGCGGGCAGGGCAGGGCGCTAGCTTGCGCAGGGCAAGGCGCTGGCGCGTGGCGCAGGCAGGGCAGGGCGCGTGGCGCAGGCAGGGCGCGTGGCGCAGGCAGAGCGCGCGCGGGCAGGGCGGCGCTGGGCAGCAGAGGGGCGCGACGCGCGGGCTGCAGCAGGGCGTGACGTGCGGGGCAGCAGGGCGCAACGCGCAGGCTGCAGCAGGGCGCGACGTGCGGGCTGCAGCAGGGCGCGACGTGCGGGCAGGCAGGGCGCTAGCGCGCTGGCAGGGCAGGGCGCGTGGCGCAGGAAGGGCAGGGCGCGTGGCGCGCTGGCAGGGCAGGGCGCGTGGCGCAGGCAGGGCAGGGCGCTGGCGCAGGCAGGGCAGGGCGCTAGCGCGCGCAGGGCAGGGCGCTGGCGCGTGGCGCGGGCAGGGCGCGTGGCGCGGTGGCAGGGCAGGGCGCTTGGCGCGCTGGCAGGGCAGGAAAAAAAAAAGTTTACAATGCCGGGCAGAGCGGAACGTTCGGTGGGCCCTAGGGAACGAACCTACTCTAATACCATGTCAGAATCATGAAACAGGAATGATTGACTAAAGCAGGATGAGTGGTACAAGTAGCAACCCTAACAAAGGGTTGTACCCCATAGGGAGTAACCCACTACAGCCTAACATCACTAACATGATATAAACATGTTTTGACAAGACATCGTAGACGCTCTCACAAGCAGACCAGAAACACAGTAGCATATGAGATGCTAAAAAATATCCTGGAGGAACTTGGGCTCTACAGAAGAGTGAGAGCAAGCAGGGCGGCGGAGGTGGCAAGGACAAGGGCAGCTGAGAGTGCTGCTGGCAGAGGGGAGAGAGAGCGAGTGGCTGTTTTGGAAACAGGCGGGGATGGTGGCGCCGGGGAGGGTGGCGGCAGCAGGGGCTCAGCTCCACCTGTTGGGATGAGGGCGGAGGGAAGTGAGGAGAGGAGAGGAGAGGAGGGGAGAGGAGAGGGGAGGAGATGAGAGGGGTGGAGAGAAGAGGAGAAGAGAGTAAGAGAAAAGGAGAGAGGAGAGGAGAGGAGATGAGAGGAGAGGAGAGGAGAGGAGAGGAGAGGAGAGGAGAGGAGAGGAGAGGAGAGGAGAGGAGAGGAGAAAAGAGGAGAGGCGAGAGGAGCAGTGCGGAAGGGAGGGATGAGAGAGGAGCAAAGTGTCAGAAAGGAGAAAGAGAGCGAGAAAGAAGATGACAGGAGAATAACTAGTGGGCCAAAAGGAGAGGGGGTGCCATTTCAGGCACTGAGCAAGCATGTGTGCAAATCAAAGGGTTTTGGGAACTAATTTGTTACGCAGAGTGTGCCGGTGTTGGAAATGCAAGTAGAGAGTGCCGGTGTTGATAACGCAATCCCTGCTGCAAGTAGAGGATAGACTGACCTGCCTGAACCGCAGCAGCAGTTAGAGGTAGAGGATTGAGGATGCTCCCAGCAAGAAATGAAAAAAAAAAAAAAAAAAAAAAAAAAAAAAAAAAAAAAAAAAAAAAAAAAAAAACAACAACAACAACAACAAACAAACAAACAAACAAACAAAACAAAACGAGGGCGGGCGCGTGTGCTGGAGAGGTGAAAGGGGAGGACGGCTTTGTGGGCAAAATAGCAGCGTACAGCTAGGGGCGTCCATCCATGCTGCAGTCTTGTTGGTGTAGTCGAGGAAGAGATACTTGTTGAACAGCGCCGGCTCTGCTCACCACATGCACCCCGGGGGGGGCGGCAGCAAGACAGGGGTGTGAGGGTTAGTGACAGGGAAGTGAATTTGGCAGGGGGAAAAGGCAGTGATGATACGAAGGCTCATCTGGCGTCCTGCTTGTGGGCTACAAGGTTAAGTGAGTCATGATCAGCGCAGTCACGATCAGTGAACCAATGCGAAGGGAAAATGAGCAGGTTGCGGAATTGAGTTTTGAGAAGCCTCAGACGTCAAGTCCTGTGCATGCAACCATCCCTGCTTGCTCAATACGAGCCTATCAGCTTGCTTAGGCTGGTATGCAACTGGTAGGTGTGTTGTGAGGAGTGAGGGGAGGATGGCATCATGGCTGAAAAATTGGCACCACGGCAGCACGTTACAATGGAGGTGCCATGTACCCATGGTGGCGGATGGCAGGGGAGGGTGCTGGAAGAAGCTCTGGTAGAGAGCGGAGTGTGTGGATGTGCGGTAGGTGACCATCGTACCTCCAATGTAGCTGGCATAGTTTCTATCAGAAGCAATATAAGTGGCCAGTATGCAGTATTCAGAAGCCGAAACCTGTTTTGCCGCATGGGATAGAGGAAGAGCCTTTACGAGTGGCATGAGGGGGTTATTAACTAAACTAAGCGGCAGCAACTTAGCGACTCAGAGACTAGGAGGCTCAGAAGATACTAAGAGACTCAAAAGATACTAAGAGACTCAAAAGATACTAAGAGACTCAAAGGATACTAAGAGACATTAGAAGAGGCTAAGAAGATCAGCGCCTCAACAAGCTCATCAAAAGACCCTGACAGCAAGCTTGGGGCAAGGGGGGCAAGGGGGGCTGATATGATATGGCATTGACGAGTGGAGCATGGCGAACAAGGACACAAGCCCAGTGCATGGATGTGAGCTGAGGGGAGGGGGAACAGAAGGGAGAAGTGAGGAGAGGAGGGGAGAGATGAGAGGACAGAAGGGGGTCGAGTGGAGATGTGAGAGGAGATGAGAGAGGATAGGCATTGGGAGAGAACAGAGGATAGTGGAGAAGGGAGAGGAGAGGAGTGTAGTTAAGAAGCTGAAAGGAAGAATGTGGGCGTCTCAAAACTTGAAAACGAGTGTGAGATCCCAACATTGAACAGCTGATCGATAGCCTATCAGTGGATGGATGGGAGGGGCATGCATAAGCATGGTAGTGGGAAAGGCAAGCGTTTCATTGGGAGGAAAAAAAAAAGTTAAGAGGAGACCTGGGCGGAGGTACTTGCAATGAGAGGAGCCCGTGAATAAATGACGTGCATGCTGACCTGGGCGAGGTACTCGCGAGGCTTGATATAGAAGTGCGCGGTGGTGGCACTGGTGTTGTCTGGAGAGAGGAAAGCAATGTCGATGGTGGGGAAGGTGGTGAACGGATCCACCGCCTTGTTCTTGTTGCTGCACGATGAGCATCATTGTAAGGGGGGGAGGGGAAAAAAAAAGGAGGTCAGAGGACTGATTGGAGTGAGAGTCAGAAATTCATGTCTTTGAATACAGTCACTAAAGAGGGGAGTTTCTGTAAAAGGAGGTGTAGAGAATATGAATTGGAGAAGAGCATGTGAGACAATGTAGACCATCCCAATTCCCTTGCATGGCCAGCAAGTTGGATTGACTAGGGTATCGTTCGGTCAATAGGGCTGGTTGCGTCGGTCACAGAGCCACATTTGCATTCTTGGGAATCCTCAAGAACGTGTCACAACAAGAATGTCTCACAGAGCATGCTGAGGCATACGACGAAGTATACTGGTGCTTCACCAGGCACGGCAGGTTCTTTCATTCCTGCATGCTTCGCCAACAAGCACTCTCGCCCCTGCCATTCTCCAAGCACTTTCGCCCCTTCACCAAGCACTCTCGCCCTTGTCATTCAACTGAGGAGGTGACCCTTGTATTGGCCATCACATGCGTGCCTCTCAAGCTGCTGCGAGCAGCCCTGCAAGCAATCGACCTTGGACGCACGCACTCATGGTTACACGGAAGCAGATAGCGCACACCAGATTGCTATTCATCCATTCCACTCTAGGCTCCCGGGTTAGGGAATGGTTCACGGACCAAAAGGTTTGCCATAACCGAAGGGATCATTACACGTTCCTTGCCCTGGCTGTAGATTCGTACAGGTGCCAGCGCACTGCCGACTGTGGCCAAGCGACGACTGTTGGCTCACCTGACGTGCTTTGGGTGCAGCAGGTGCTGCACTTGGCACCTCTGAGCGGGAGGTGAGGCTCCCTTACAGTAGCAGCTAGTACCCCCCAGCTCGATTAAATTCAAGAACCGCTTGTGGTGGAGCAGACAGCGGCTGGTGCATTGTGTACAGAGACACTTGCATTGTGTGCAGATGACACTTGCAAAAATCAAGAACGGAAGGATTGATAATAGCGGAAAGGTGCAGTGCACTCTCAACTTAATGGGGTTGATGTAATAGAGCTTGAAAGCTGTAGCAATAATCTCTTGCCCTGTCATGTCCTGGAGCTGCAACGAGCACATGCACATGCGTAGGACGGTACAACGAGAAGAGGTACGTGCATTAAGAACGAGGCATATGAGGAGCTTGAGAGGGGTGCTTTCACATGGAGAATACATGCATTTCCAGCACGCCCTGTTGCCTACAGTCTACTACGCCTGAAGTCGTCAAACCTGAAGCCAGGCCACTTTCAAGCCACTTATATATATATATATATATACATACATTTATATATGCTTCCACAAAGACAATGATGTCACTCAATCTCCGTGGTCCGAGAAGCAAGACACTACTCCACTCGTTGATTCAAGTCAATTCAATTTCAAACCACGCCTCTTGCATGTTGGGTGGTCTTAGGAGTCAAACGGTGCGAGGCCATCCCAGTTGTAGCAGCACGGGACAGCGCACAACGGAATGCCAATCATGTCAGCTCCACTCACTGCTTCGGCTTGGCCAGGCTTCCGTGGCCTTCAGTCAGCCGGGCTCTCAGACAGGCAGGCAGGTAGGCAATGGCAAGGGGTGAGGAGAACGTACCGCGTCGCGAAGGCTCATGAAGAGGGGGTAGCGCAGGAGATGCACGAAGGACTCGGGCATGAAGAGGACGCCCGGCGTGGCCTTCTTAGGGAAATCCTCGGGCAGGTAGGGAACAATAGCGGTGTCTATGTAGGAGGGGTCGTCTGTGATGTTGCGCGCCTGTGTGGCTGTGGTGAGTGTGATGTGACTGTACTGCAGCCCAGCCTTTGAAACCCTGGGGAGGGGGGGAGGGGGGGGGGGAGGGAGGGGGGGGTTTACATGGGTAATGCGCATGAGGTGGGTGGATGGGTCCATGGATGGGTGGGTAAGTGGGTGGGTGGGTGGATGGATGGATGGATGGATGGATGGATGGATGGATGGATGGATGGATGGATGGATGGATGGATGGATGGATGGATGGATGGATGGATGGATGGATGGATGGATGGATGGATGGATGGGTGGGTGGATGGATGGGTGGGTGGGTGGGTGGGTGGGTGGGTGGGTGGGTGGGTGGGTGGGTGGGTAAGTGGGTGGGTGGGTGGGTAAGTGGGTGGGTGGGTGGGTGGGTGGGTGGGTGGATTGGTGGGTGGGTGGATTGATGGGTGGGTGGGTGGATGGGTGGGTGGGTGGATGGGTGGGTGGATGGGTGGGTGGATGGGTGGGTGGGTGGATTGATGGGTGGGTGGGTGGATTGATGGGTGGGTGGGTGGATTGATGGGTGGGTGGGTGGATGGGTGGGTGGGTGGATGGGTGGGTGGGTGGATGGATGGATGGATGGATGGATGGATGGATGGGTGGGTGGGTGGATGGATGGATGGGTGGGTGGGTGGGTGGGTGGGTGGATTGATGGGTGGGTGGATGGGTGGGGAAGTGGGTGGATGTATGGGTGGTTGGGAGGAGGCAGCGCAGGTGGAGGAGAGGGGACAGCAGCCTTAAGGCAGGGGCCATCTTACCCACCCACCCATCCATCCATCTTACACAGGTACAGGTGCTGGCGCCGTGTGGGAAGCGTGAGAGCGTGAGAGGGCGTGAGAGCGTGAGAGGGCGTGAGAGCGTGAGAGGGCGTGAGAGTGTGAGAGGGCGTGAGAGTGAGAGGGCATGAGAGTGTGAGGGCATGAGGGCATGAGAGTGTGAGAGGGCATGAGTGTGTGAGAGGGCATGAGAGTGTGAGAGGGCATGAGAGTGTGAGAGGGCATGAGAGTGTGAGAGGGCATGAGAGTGTGAGAGGGCATGAGAGTGTGAGAGGGCATGAGAGTGTGAGAGGGCATGAAAGTTTGAGAAGGCATGAGAGTGTGAGAAGGCATGAGAGTGAGAGGGCATGAGAGTGTGAGAAGGCATGAGAGTGTGAGAGGGCATGAGAGTGTGAGAGGGCATGAGAGTGTGAGAGGGTATGAGAGTGTGAGAAGGCGTGGGAGCACGAGAGGGTGTGGAGCAAGTAGAGGGGTTACATGGAGGCGTAGCTGGCGCCGGCAGGGAGGCCGGTGGCTCCGATGGTGAGATGGCTGCTGCTTGTCTGCAGCGGCACCTTGCCATCCCACCCCGTCTTGTTCGTCGGCGTCGGCTCCTCCAGACACACCGCGAAGGCGCTTGGGTCGTCGGTACCAGTGAGCTGCTGCAGGAAGGGGCTGTCCCACCCCAGCCCCAGCACGCCTCCTGCTGCCCACGACCCGTACTGCCACCCCTGCATGCCCCAGTGGCCCATCTGGTTCACTCCACAGCTGGGGGGGCAATGTGGGGGGGCAATGAAGGGGATATCAGGGATCCCTCGCACTCCCCCGGGAGTGTAGCCCGCGGGTGGGTGGGTGGGTGGGTGGGTGAGTGGGCGGAGGGCGGAGCCCCACGCACCCCCTTGCGCGAGGAGCCGCAGTGCAGGGCACAAAGATGTCGGGGATAACGAGGTCGAGCGCCATGCTGAACTCTTGCCTCTGCGACCCCAGCTTGAGCGCCACGTAGTACGGGTACACGCTGGTGGGGGCAGGTATGTGACGGATGGTGGGAACGAGGGGGGTGGGGAGGAAAGGAGAGAAAGGAGAGAAAGGGGAGAGAGGGGATATTACAGAGGAAGGGCGAACGGGGTATGTCTTTTGTGAAGGGCTGGGGTACAGGACGATGGTTGACCGAGAGAGGGGTGTTTTGAGAGTGTGAGTGAGAGTGGCGTGCAGCGAGTGGCGTGCAGCGAGTGGCGTGCAGCGAGTGGCGTGCAGCAAGAGGGGCATGGCGGCGCATACGGGAGGCGGATCTTGTTGTCATCGAGGTAGGTGCTGTAGTTGACCATGGTGTTGCCCATTGTGCCGTTGGCTGTTGAGACCAGCGTGCTTTCATATGTCATGAGCGGCAGAGGAAGCCCCTTTCTCTGCACGCACGCAGTGATGGATGCAAGCGACCACCAACAACCCATGTGAGATGAGACGATTCCTGAGGCGCCTCAGAAACAATGGCAAAGGATACGCCATTGTCCGGAAGCAATGAGGCAGGAACACCGATTCACAGCAGCGGCTAATGGAAGGTTCGCCTGACGGCAAGTTATAACAAGGTAGCAGCGCGTAAGGCAAGCGGATGGGAAACAAGATATCCCGGAACGCATTGAGAAGCAACGAATTAATGGGTCGCACAGAGCTCAATGGGTCGCACAGAGCTCTTTGCCCTCCCAGTCCCAAACTCAGCTCCTCGCAGCAAGGCTAATAGGCGAATCGCAGGGAGCACAGTCACCTGCCACCTGCCACCTGCCACCTGTCACCTGCCACCTGCCACCTGCCACCGTTCCACAAAAGACTGCCTGGGACCACACTACCAGTCTGTAGAATAGTAGCGGCAGCGTCGTCTCGTGTGCACTCACGCACCTGCGATACCCTGCCTGACCCCCCTTTGTCCTTCAAGCCGCCCCCCACGGTCTGCGCATGACACGGATTTTGAGTGGGGGGGAGGAAGCATGAAGAGATATGAGAGGACACACGTGGGCGCGCATGTAACGCATGACCTACTCTACCTAATCTACCGCTAGCTTCCTAAGTCAACATCGAGAGAGTGCTCGATGAGAAATGACTCGATGGGAATCGGGAAGGTTGAGTTGGAGGGGAAGGTTGGTTGGGTTGTTCCAAACCTCAACCTTGAGGCTTGGAAACTTCCAACCCATCAAAGTGAAAATTGGGAAGGTTGGATTTCCAACCAATCACATTGTGCCAGTTGTTGTTACAATCCAACCAAACAACAAAACAACCATACAACACAATTAAGTTGGGTTTTCCCAACCAAACAAAGATGCCACATAGGCTCCAAGCCTAGAAGCTTCCCAACCATGGAAGCCATGGTTGGGAAGAGCCCCAAGGGGTATTGTGGAAGGGGTTGAAGCTTTGAAGCTCATTCCCACTTCCCAACTCCAACTTACCAATTTGGAAATGGGATTTCTCTAAGTATCTTTGATTCTCCTAACAAGCTCTCCTACACAACTAGAATTGTGTTTACTTGAAGGGCAAGCTCTACAAGAAGCTACATACCTACTTGATAAGTTTGATCAACCTTCTTCAAGCTCTCTTTCTCCTCTCAAGCTTCAAGAGTACTATCAAGGCTAGAATATCCCTTGGTGGGATTAGTTTAAACTTTGAAGCCTTGTATATATATTGTCAAAGAGGAATTATATTTAACACACGGTTGCCCGTTGTTATAAGGGCCGTGGTTGTTACATTGGTATCTAGAGCTAGGGTTAGTTTAAGCCTAGTGGGGGATTTTGCCCCTATATTTTTTTTTTAATAGATCTTGGAGTTGTGGTTTCTCTTTAAGAGAACACTCAAGATCTGGAAGCTTGAAGAGTTCAAGATCTACAAGATCTACAACTGCAACTTCAAGCTTAAGAAGAGAGATTTATCTCTCTTGCCCATCTTTTGGTGGAAGGCTCTCTACTGTTGAGTAGTGGAGTATAAACTAAGACCTGTAGGATTTGTTGAGGGTTATTCAAGTTCTCTTTATTGAGAATTGGATAGATCCTGCCATTTCACTTAGGTGATTGGGAGTGTTGACAACAAATATGTTACCTTTGGTAACCTTGAGTTATTCTGTAGAAGAAATTTCTTTTATAATAATTTCTTGCTTTACCATTGAGGTGGTAAAAGGGTCTTAACAGAATCAACCCAGATCTCTAAAGCTCCCTAAATCCTTATGGCATTTAGCCAAGAGAAGGATATGGCAAGGGAGGAAGGGCCCACTGCACCCAATGAGGTGGTGAACAATGCTGCTGAGATTGTCCTCAATCAAGATGGGGCAATGGCTGACATTGAGCTGGATGACATTGAGGACCTGGATCTTGGAGATGAGGATAACCATGTTGAAACTGATACCCATGGTGATACTGATAACGATGGAGAAGCTGATAACCATGGCGAAGAGGAAAACACCGGTGACAGGGAGAACACTGGTGATGAAAATGACTTCACTGAGGGTGAAGGCATGAGTTATCCTATCTCCGAGGAGATTGCCAAGCTCCAGGCTCAAGTGTCAACTCAGAATATCACCATCCTGCAGCAGCAGACGTCCATTGATGGACTCAAGAAGCATACTCAGAACCTTGAGGCTGAGTTGCGCATTGCCACGAAAGAGGTTAGTGACTTCTGTCGCAGCCTGGGCACTAAAAAGCGCCAAATTGAGGAGCTTCAGGATAGATGCAACAATATGCAAGCATCATTCAACAAGCTCCATGAGCAGTTCGGGGAGCTTAGGAGGGAGGGCATTTACCAGCCTCCTCCTGAGCGTAGGCCCGCTCCTGCTGCTCAGCCAGCACCTGCTCCGCCCGCATATACGCCTGTAGGCGCTGCAACGGCTATGCACCAGCCACCTCCAACCGAGGCCGCACCCTTTGGGTCTCTCTCGGCGCCTCTGCCTGAGTTTAACCATGGCAAGACGGAGGTGGAGCCTTGGCTTGACCTGGTGGATACCACCATGACCCTTGCGAATGTGCGTCCCGAGGCTCGCGTCACCGCAGCTACTCGTGCATTGGATGAGGTGGCCCGCAGGGCAGTGTATGGCGCTAAGAAGCAGGCGCAGGGACCGTTTGAATGGCCGGAATTCTGCACCGCGCTGAAAGGGGCATTCATGGTCAAGAAGTCCGACTTGGAATTGCGCGGATGCCTTGAGAGTATTAAGTGTCGTGACCGTTCGGTGCAGCAATATGCGGTCGAGTTCGAAGCCGCAGCACGCATGCTCCAGAAGCCCTTGTCCGAGGAGGAGATGATGCACACCTTCATGAAAGGCCTTCCTGTCAAGCTGCAGCAGGCACACGTGACTCGTGGCATGACCAATTGGACGACTTACAAGGACATGAAGGATCAGGTGATCAAAACTGACAACATCATTCGCACGTACATGTATGGTCCCGAAAAGCCAGACCAGCAACCCCGTGCTGAAGGCTCTGGTGGTCATGGGAACCGACCCCAGAATGCCAATGGCGGAGGCGGTTGGAACAAGCGGCCTTTCCAGCAGCGTGATCACCAGCCCGGACCGCAGACCAAGAGGGCTAATGGAGGGGGAGGGCGCCGTCCTAACACCCCAGACTTCTCCAAGATGCAGTGTAACGGTTGTGGAAGGACGGGGCATATCCTAAAGCAATGTCGTGACAAGAAAGCAATCAAGTATTCTGGGTGCTGGACCTTCTGGAAAGAAGGATTTTCAGAAGCCGAACTAGGGTGTGGGTACCTAGTTGGAGGAGTAGATCGAGTGGATGAGGCATATGTGCTATGTGATGATTATATATTAAAGCTAGAGAAGCTTGCTGATTGCAAAATCTCTTGTTTGTTTGCCTCTTCTTTTAATAAAAACTCTGTTTTTTATCCTCGATCGTACCCACTTGAGAAAATTTCCATGGAAGCAATGCAGGATAAGTTTTCAATTATTTTATGTGGCTTGGACATTCTGCCTTCTGTCATTGAAATTGTGAGTCGTTGCACTCAAGAGCACCCTCTGACTTCGGTCGCGTTGGTGACTCGCACAGTGAAAGGCGAATTGTTCAATGCGCTTCATGGATGGCCGGTCCTAGCGGCATGGGACAAGGGACACCATGTGTGGTGGACCTCCTCTCAGTCACATGGCCAGCTCGGAAGAAGCATGGGTGGGGCTGGCTGAAGCGCGGGCAAGGTACCTAAGAGAAATGCTGCCAGCGGCATTAGAGAACCTGCAAGTGGCGCAGCTCAGAGATGCACAGAGATACAAACGACGGAAAGAAGGACAGGAAGAGCAGAAGGGGCAGCAGTTGGGAGTGGGGGAGGAAGTGTATGTCAAGCAGGCGAGGAAGGATATGCTGGACATAGGGCTAAGCACAGAACGATGGAGGGTGAAGGAAGTCAAGGATTCCGGTGTGGTGGTGCTGGTGGGAGAGAAGGGTCAAGAGAAGAGAGATCACCAGACTAACGTGGCAAGGGCCCGGCCCCAGAGAGCAACCACAGAGCCAGGAAGGAGCGCAGAGCATTCGACTGGGGAACAGCCTTTCAACCAGGAAGTCCATCGGCGGCAGGAAGCAGAGCGGGCGCCGAGGAGGGGGCAAGTGGGAAAGGCAGGGCCAGAGACCCAAGGCATGAAGAGGGAGCTGAGGAACTTGATGGGGTGAATGGGGTAAAGAGAGGAGAAGGCCTAAGGACGCATCATGAAGGAAAGGGGCTGAGTTGGGAAGAATGTCCACGAGGAGAGAGAGATTCCGACAGCTGTCATGCTTTTAATTGCAAAACAGAACATAGGAAGTAACAATATAAAAGCAAGACAAAGTACAGTAGTGAGTAGGGTTATGTAGCGGCAGGCGGGAATCTACGTGGTCCACGGCGGGGAATCAAGCCGAATTAGCGAAAAGTAAACGTCCGTTGGTAAGCAACGGTAACCAGACGAATATACTTAGGCAAGCAACAGAGTAGGGTCAATTGCTTGCTTGTATGTTTCCACTCTAAGCAAAGACTTGTTCCTAGTAACCTCTAGAGCTGCGCCAGTGGAGGAGCCAACCCTAGCAAGCCCACGGAGTGTTGAGTGCTGTTGTATCCTACAGTCAGCCGAGTTAGGTTTTCCTAGCAGAGTTCTCTTGGCTAGGATCTTACATAGTGGGAAAGGCAGGGCCAGAGACCCAAGGCATGAAGAGGGAGCTGAGGAACTTGATGGGGTGAATGGGGTAAAGAGAGGAGAAGGCCTAAGGACGCATCATGAAGGAAAGGGGCTGTGTTGGGAAGAATGTCCACGAAGAGAGAGAGATTCCGACATCTATCTGGACGATATCTTGGTTTATTCCAAGACGGAAGAGAAGCACACGCGACATCTCAAGTGGGTGTTGGGGAAACTACGGGAGCATACGTTCTATGCTCGTCTGTGGAAATGTCATTTCTACAAACGCGAGTTGGAATATCTTGGCCATCTCGTGGGAAATGATGGTCTCAAAGTAGACCCAAAGAAAGTTGTCGCAGTCCAGAACTGGCCGGTACCACAAGATGTGGGTCAAATCAGGTCGTTTTTGGGACTGGCAAACTATTTTCGTCGATTCTTGCAGAATTATTCTACCATTGTTGCTCCATTGACAGCCCTCACTCGGAAGAGTAGCGCTTGGCAATGGACACAGCAATGCCAAAAGGCATTCGACGAGGTCAAGCGAATGCTGACCAACGCTCCGGTACTGGTTTTACCAGATCCGACGAAACCCTGTGAGGTTGTTACTGACGCCTCATTGATAGGGATTGGGGCTGTCCTCTTGCAAGAGGGGAGACCAGTGGCATTTGAGAGTCGAAAGCTCTCCCCGGCAGAGCAGCGCTATACGACGTCCGAACAGGAAATGTTGGCGGTCGTTCATGCGCTACAAACATGGCGATGTTATCTGGAGGGTGTGGACTTTGTGGTTACGGCCGACCACTGTCCAAACACCTACTTCTCCACCCAAGCCACGCTTACTCGACGTCAAGCCCGATGGGCGGAACTCCTTAGCGGGTTCACTTTCGATATTCGATATCGAGCAGGTTCGACGAACCTGGCTGACCCCCTCAGCAGACAGCCGATAGGGGCAGCAACACGGCTAGACGACACAGAGGATGCGGCAGTATTTTCTGCTTGCTTCAGTGTCCTAGCAACGGCTCAAGTGAGTGAGGTTACCTTCAGTGGTTTTCTGAAACGCATCCGCACAGGGTATCAAATTGACTCCTGGTTTCAGAACCCACGAAACACGAAGGAACTCAAGTGGGAGCATGAGCTCTGGTGGTGAAAGAAGGAGATTGTTGTACCTCACGTGGGTAACCTGCGGAATGACATTCTGGAAGAAGTGCATGCCACTAAGTACGGAGGACACCTAGGGGTCAAGAAGACCAGGTGGGCCTTGAGTGATGTGTACTGGTGGCCGGGATTGGGCACTGAGGTCCAGCAATTCGTGGCGCGCTGCGATGCATGCGCACGAAATAAAACGGACACAAAGAAGCCCGGTGGTTTGCTTCAACCACTCGAGATCCCGAATGAACCTTGGGAGAGCGTATCCTTGGATTTTATCACGGATCTTCCCAAGACTCGCGATGGCCATTACAGCAATCCTAGTGTTTGTGGATCATCTGACAAAGATGGTGCATTTCGTGGCTACGACAACTGACGTATCTGCGGAAGATACGGCCAAGTTGTTTGTGGCGCACGTTTTCCGCTTACACGGGTTACCACGTGTATTGGTGTCCGACCGGGATCCGCGCTTCACAAGCCGGTTTTGGCAAGAAGTTACACGGACACTAGGAACGAAGCTTAAGATGTCATCGGCGTTCCACCCACAAACCGATGGGCAGACGGAACGAACAAACCGGACACTTGAGCAGATGCTTCGTTCGTTCATTGGCCCAACTCAGCGATTGCCTATCGTTGAATTCGCAGTGAACAATTCAGTTCATGAAGGTACACGTGAGAAACCTTTCATTCTGAACTGTGGTCGGCATCCCACAACACCTGCTACGCATGGGATCGGTGGATTGAAAATTCCAGCCGCTAAAGACTTTGTTGGCAAGCAGCAAGAAGCGCTTAAGTCTGCTCGCCATTGGCTGCAACTCTCTCAGCAGCGACAAAAGTCTTATGCCGACATGAAACGCCGGGAAGTCTCATTTGAGGTCGGAGACAAAGTTTTGTTGAGCACGAAGAACATTCGTCTCAAAATCCCTGGAGCACGAAAGCTGTTCCCTCGATGGATTGGGCCATTCGAGGTGATCAAGCATGTTGGTGTGGTAGCCTACAAGCTTAAGCTACCTGACACTTTACAAATTCACAACGTCTTCCATGTGTCTCTGTTGAACAGGTACGTTGCAGTTGGCAAGTACTTGCCGCCACCAACGATCGTCCTGGGGGAGGAACTGTTTTATGAAGTCGAACGAGTGCTGATGCATCGTGATCGACAACGCGGGCGCAAAACAGTACGAGAGTTCCTCATCAAGTGGAAAGGCTACTGGCCTGAACACAACTCATGGGAGCCAGAAGAACATTTGACTGAAACTGCAGTTCAGTCATACATGGCAGATCTGGCCCGACGAGCTGCCGCACGGCCAGTGGATGGTGTTGACCCTGGTCGTAATGTGACACGGCGTGCTCGAAGTGCTCGTCCTCAGAAGCACCCTAAGGCAACATAGGGGGGGAGGAGTGTAACGCATGACCTACTCTACCTAATCTACCGCTAGCTTCCTAGGTCAACCTCGAGAGAGTGCTCGATGAGAAATGACTCGATGGGAATCGGGAAGGTTGAGTTGGAGGGGAAGGTTGGTTGGGTTGTTCCAAACCTCAACCTTGAGGCTTGGAAACTTCCAACCCATCAAAGTGAAAATTGGGAAGGTTGGATTTCCAACCAATCACATTGTGCCAGTTGTTGTTACAATCCAACCAAACAACAAAACAACCATACAACACAATTAAGTTGGGTTTTCCCAACCAAACAAAGATGCCACATAGGCTCCAAGCCTAGAAGCTCCCCAACCATGGAAGCCATGGTTGGGAAGAGCCCCAAGGGGTATTGTGGAAGGGGTTGAAGCTTTGAAGCTCATTCCCACTTCCCAACTCCAACTTACCAATTTGGAAATGGGATTTCTCTAAGTATCTTTGATTCTCCTAACAAGCTCTCCTACACAACTAGAATTGAGTTTACTTGAAGGGCAAGCTCTACAAGAAGCTACATACCTACTTGATAAAGTTTGATCAACCTTCTTCAAGCTTACTTTCTCCTCTCAAGCTTCAAGAGTACTATCAAGGCTAGAATATCCCTTGGTGGGATTAGTTTAAACTTTGAAGCCTTGTATCTTGATTTTTATATATATTGTCAAAGAGGAATTATATTTAACACACGGTTGCCCGTTGTTATAAGGGCCGTGGTTGTTACAGCGCATCACTTGGTAAGACAATAAGACCCGGCAGCAGAGTGGCAGCGGTTAAGGATACGTTCACGCAACATAGTGCAAGCTGGTGCACCACACGGTCTTTGCATATGTCCCGCGTCGTTTCGGGAGGCATATAGCGATATCGTGATTAAGACAATTCGAGCAGCGACACCCTGATCCCGTCCCCGCGCCTCCCGCCCACCCCCCTTGCTGCTCACTTTGGGCTCGAGAATCCGGCGGTGCAGCTCGTCCCTGCTGGGGGCGTCTTTCGCGCGCTGCAGGGGGAAGAAGTGCGCGCCCGCTTCCGCTGATCGCCGCTTCCACTCCGCAATTGACTCCGCGCCATTGCTCCCCGCGCCAGTCGTCCTGGCCGCCCCCCCCCCCCCCCCCCCCACGCTACTGCTGCTCGCGGAGGCGTCGTGCTGGCACCCTCCGGATGCTCCGACCTGCAGTGACTCGCCGTGAGGGCGACGCGGCAGAAAACGGGTGATTTATCACTTTAGAAAACGGCGGAAATCCGTCGGGAGCTGTTGAAAGTCAGACGAAATTCGTAGACCCCGTTCTACAAAATATTTAAACATACTAAACCCTTCATGATGAAGTTGTTTGACGGCCGTACTGCCACAATGCCTTTTGTTCTTCACGCTGTTTGCGCAGTCCCAGAATTGTTCACGCTGTTTGCGCAGTCCCAGAATTGTTCACGCTGTTTGTTCAAGATTGTGAGTCACCATGCGACTTGGTTCTAGGATTGGACAATCAGTAGTACGTCACAGGTCGCGCGCGCGACTGTGCCCAGCAATGCAACTAGCATCAGCTGTGAGGCAGTACCTCAAGTGGCTGCGAGTCGAACCACCGGTAGGAATTCACGACATCCCCGGCGCGAATGCTGCGGGAATGCGGCTCAACGTTCGAAACGGCTATCTCGGGGCCGTGGCGCGCGTGGATCCGCAAGATGGTGAGGGAGAGGAGCAGGAGCGGCACGAGCAAACGAGGGGAGGTGCCACGGAACGAGAATGTCATGGTGGTAACTGTGGGGAGTGGGGTGTATACTTTGCAAGCGTCACGGAGTGGCACCGCCGCAAAATGTGATGAAGAGAATGGTGGATGGAGTCCGTACGAAAGCTAGGTCTGGCTGTGAAGGCGACTCGGCCACATATGTATTACTCCTCACTCTAGTAGTAAATACTAGGACGAGTGGCTGGGAGGCTGCTCGACACATGCAGATTTCGTGGAATATATTATCTACTCGATCCTTTCGTGGGTTTGATGTACGTTCGACGGCATGACACCCAGACAATAGTTGAGGAGCGTTGTTTATGGAATGCATTTTTGGGGAAGACACCAAACAAACCAGAGGATTTGGGCAGATCGACCACCAGACCAGACCAGACTCGGACAGAAAGGTCGTCGTTCGTTGCAACCAAGCCAGCCGTCTCTAGAGAGCAGCCGTGCGTGAAGGCTGGATTGGAGGCAATCATACCACCACAAGGGCAGAAGCATGGTGAATGCTTTGGGCACGTTATCTCTGACAACTCGGTCTCCTCCACAGCCAGACTCGGCAAATGGCTCCGCATGCTGTGAATGGACGAGTGGCTAGCCGGCTGGCCGTTCGGTATGTCGAAACTTGCGGATTCGATGGGTGCGGTGCGACGCGAACCGACAACAGATGGATGAAGCCAAATGCCATGTGCTGTGGAACGGACAGGATTTGGTCCCGCGAATCAAAATCGCTTTGGGGTTTGGCTTGGGCACCGAGAAGAATCGAACAGAAGGTTCTGCGGCAACCACAGCCAATCATCTCTCCTCACCAGCATACCGGCCTGAAATGGCTCTCTGTTGAAGAATCCAATGTATGAACTGCCGAGTTGCGCCCCTGTGCTCTGCGTTGCTCCAGTTTCGCGGGGAAAAATCTCACTCAACTTTCCTCCAACTACACCTTGCCCCCGCCAATTTCACCTCCTTTGCTACCCATGTGAGATATCTACTCTCTTTTTGCTGCCACACACGATGTTCCAGGTGCTGACCCTACAATGACAAGCTCGTCGCCATGGATCTTGTCAGGCGGTTTGAAGGCTTTGATGTCCACATCAGCTAAGGCGTTTCCGACATTGAAAGTTACCATTGACATCGCCTTGATATAGGGAATAGCAATATACCACTTGTATGTCTACACCGAAGACATTGCATCTCCATATCCCAAGGCTTTTTACGTCAACAAAGGTTTAGCGGTTACGGTGTCTTATGATGGCGTTAAGCTTCCAAATGTACAACCTGCTCGTCATTACATTTTTTTATGTTACTTTCCAATACCAAGATGAGCTATTTCCGAGGGGCCTAACCAAGGACGCCTCTTTTGACGTAAGCAACAAGGACTTCTCAATGACGTCAGTTTCAGATCATGGCACCTACAAAGGAGGAGGAGAATGGTGCGGCCTTATTGTGCTCCGTTTTTGCCGTTCTACAGAACGCGTCTGGCTGTGGTGGCTCTTCCATCATCGCATTATGACCAAGCGTGCTCCTCATAAGGACGTTGTACCCCCGAAGTTGCCGCTGTTTCCTCCGATTCCGCCACGATCGCCGATGAAGTCGCCGTCACTCAAGCCTTCGTCAGGCCCTTTTCCCTGCGGATGATGTTGTCCCAATGTCCCTGGAGGCGAAGCTGGCTGCGGTGCGGATGGAGTCAGAAAAAAAAAAAAAAAAAAACGAGGATTAAGGGAAAGCGGAGTTTAAGGACGCGATAGAAGCCTCGTCCTCGGCTGGGGAGGAAAAGGGAAAGGAGATCAGGACCCAAGGACGAAGCTGATGGAGAATCTATTCCGAATCATGGAGTAGCTGCAGGAGAGGCAGGGCAGGGTGGCTTACCTGCTGGAAAACCTGGATCTGGAGGGAGATAGCCGAGAGCCACTTCGGCTGCTGAGGGAGAGGATCAGGAATCAAGTGCAAGGGGATAAACGGTGATGCAGCAAGGATGGGATCCTATGCACACCGTTTCAGGATGTACTGGCAGAACATCGTGCTAGTGCAGAAGCTGCAAGAAGCGGATGGGGTGAGGAGAGATTCCGGGAGAAGGGTACACGGCATCTTGGAACCAGGACGGACCAAGCACCAATGTGAAGGAAAAGCTACAATAGACACCTTCTATGGAACCAGAAGGGGGAAGACAGACGGGCACTGCCCATCTTGGTCGCCTATGAGGGGGCAGCTGGCTACAAGGGGGAGGACGGGAAGCCGGGGCCGGGAATGGTGTATGACCACAGGAAGCGGCAGTGGGAGGAGCCAACCGCACTGGAGAGGGAATTGGCAATGGGATACAGGGAGAATGTCACGGCAGCCCCTGGGTTCAGCGAAGAAGAGAGGAAGAGGGCGTTAAGGAATGCCATTGATAGACACATGCTGAGGTGGCTGCTCCAGCGGATGTGGCGCAAGACGGTTCTGAGCTGGGGGCAGGAGGAAGAGGAGAAGGAAGCTGCACCAGCCGAAGAGGAGCATGGACCTGTCGGGAAGAAGAAAAGACAAAGTGGAAGATAGGGGAGACAATGAGCGGGGAGGGGAAGGAGGCTATGCAACGAATGTTGGCCAATCATAGGAAGTGCTTCACCTTCACCCTGCAGGAGTTGGGCAAGTGCAAGGTAAATTAAATGGAACTGGAGCCCGTGTTTCACCGAAGGAGGAAGATGCCATTCGGGATCTGCAAGGAGAAGATCAAGGAGCTGTTGGAAGCAGGGCTGATCAGGCGGTCCGAGTCGGAGTACGCCACTCCGATCGTGGTAGCCGCAAGAAAGGATCTTACAGGGGAGATATTGAGCAGGAGGATGTGTGGTGATTACATGGCATTGAATAAGATCGCCATACCCGACAGGTACCCGATGCCGATGGCGGAAGATAACTTCGACAAGCTAGCGGATGAGGTCTTCTTCACAACGCTGGACCTGAGGCATGGCTTCAATCAGATTAAGGTCAGGGAGGAGGACATCAAGAAGACGGCCCTCCATGGCCTGGATGGGCTATACGAGTGGCTGTACATGCCTTTCAGGCTGCGAAATGCCTCAGCCGTATTCCAGAGGGTTATGGATGCTGTGCTACGGGGAGAGGAGTGTGCGGCATGCTACATCGATGATGTAGTAATATTCAGCAAGATAGGGCAGCAGCACCTGCAAGTTGTGGAGAGGACGCTGAGTGCAATGGAGGCAGTAGGACATACCTGCCATCCGAAAAAGTGCCGATGGGGAGAGCAGACCGTCTAGTACCTGGGGTATGAGGTGACAGGGAGGCAGATTGGAGTCCAAGGTGGAGGTCTTGGACAAGTTGCAAGAACCCGGGGATAAGTTGGGGCTGAGGGCAATGCTCGGCTTCTTAAAGCCAGGGTCTCAAGTAGTACGAGTGTTTTGCACTTGGTGGTAGGAGGCCAACTGAGATTGGTTGGCGAAGTCCAAGTTTAGAGGAGGGGTGAAGCGAGGGTTGCGAAGCGGACACAAATCGTTGGTGTGTGTCCGAACCATTTAGGCACGGAAGTTGTTGTGGGCCGAAGCTGAAATGCCAGCAACTTTGTGAAAGTCCCGAAAGTCTAAAGTAAAAAGCAGAATGTTTTGCAATTGCTTGTGGGGCAAAAACAGGGGTCTGTCGCACACTACTTCCCAGGCCAACCAGTCAGCTCGCCACCTACAAACAGATTAACGGAGCTTCAACTGTTTTGCAGTTGACGCCAGATTCTATTACTTGAGACCCTGCTTTAAGCTATTACAGGCGGTTCGTGCCCAACTTCAGCAAGTGCGCAGCCGTGTTGAACGGGATGCTGCGAGAGGATAATGCGTGAGAATGGGGAGAGGCGCACAGAGAGGCCCTGCAGGACCTAATAACAACAGTAAAGACAGCTACTGTGCTGCAGCTGCCAGCGGCCGGCCATCCGTTCACCCTCTACATCGAATGGAGAAGCCAAGGGATGGGGGCCATACTCTGCTAAGAAGTGGAGGGGGGTGAGAAAGTGGTGGCATACGCGAGCAGGAGCTGCAACTCGGCAGAGGCGCAGTATAGCTCGTACATAGGGGAAGGATTAGCAGCAGCATGGGCCGTGGCTCCTACAAGGCCGCGGGTTCACCTTGGTGACCGACCACCAGCCGCTAACGTGGCTGATGACCACGCCGGGGTTGACGGGCAGGAACGCACGGTGGGCCATGAAATTACAAGAGTGCGACCTCAAAATCCGACATGGGCCCAGGAAAACCTTGCAGCACGTGGATGGCCTCTCCTGCATCCGCCTCCGCCAAAGCCCGCATTGACACTCGTCTTGCTGGCAAAGTAGGTGGATCTTAGAGGGGCCAAGGGGAGTAAAGGACCAGCAGACATCTGGGAGGATGAGCAGGCCATGAAGTGGATAAAAGGGGAGATGGAAGAGGATGAGGAGATGACAGAGAGGGTGAGGGCAAGGGGGCACCACTACCGAGGGTACCAGCAGCAGCTACAGATACGGACAGAGGATGGGTGGAAGTTGGTGCCAGGACCAAGCGGGAGAAGGCCAGTTATCAGAGAAGTGCACACCAAGCTGAGCCACTTCGGGCATGAAATGACAGTGCAGCTGCTAAAGACTGGATGGTGGTGCGAAGGAATGCGCAGGGTTGTCACGCATGTCAGAGGAGTAAGGCTAACCTGACATGAGCTAAGGCAGAGCTGCAAACTCTGCCCATCCGCGGCCTAGGCTTCATGTGGTCCCTGGATTTCGCGGGGGAATTGCCACTGAGTCGGGCAGGGATGCAATACATCGTGCTCATGGTGGAACACGTGAGCAAGTGGCTGAAGGTCAGAGCGATCCCCAGCAAGAACTCAAGGCATGTGGCAGTGGCATTCAAGGAGTAAGTGGTGTGTCGGTTTTGAGCGTGCGGGGAGGTCCTCACAGACCAGGGGAATGAATTCCAAGGGGAATTCAAGAAACTGTTGGAGGATTCAGGCATTACTCATCGCCGCACCTCCCGCTATCACCCTCAGAGCGACAGGTTGAGTGAACGCCTAGTGCTGACCATAAAGTGAGGATTGCGGACATATGGGGAGAGGAGGAAGCGGGATTGGGATGACGAGCTGCACTGGATTGCGGTATGATATCGTTCGGGAAGCATGCGGCCCAGCGGGATCACTCACCATACAGCCTCTTATTCGGCTGTGAGCCAGTACTGTCAGTGGGAGCTCCGAGGGTCCTGACAGACACGGTCAGGGCGGGCACCATAGATGATTGGGTAGCATTGTCAGAAGTCAGGGCAAGGTACATGAGGTCATGATGTGGGCAGCCTTGGAGAACCTCCATACCGCGCAGCTGAGGGATGCGAGGCGATATGAGCAGCGGCAGCAGCAAGGAACAGGGAAGGCAAAGAAGGAAGTCAGCAAAGGCCAGGAGGTGTACCTGAAACAGGCAAAGCAAGACACGCTGGACGTTGGGGTGGGGACAGAAAGGTGGAGGGTGAAGGAAGTGCACCCATCCGGGGTGCTAGTGCTGGAGAAAGAGAAGGGAGCGCGGCTGAAAGAGTGGTCATGTGACCCAAGCTCAAGCCACTCGAGCATGGGCACAGGAGGGAGCAGGGAGTGACTAAGGCAGAGAAATGCACGTGAGGAAGAGAGGCAGGGTGTTGACAGGAAGAAGAGCAGGTGCAAGAAGGAAGAGTGTTCTCCGACACCATAACCCCCTAGGCAAACGTGCCTGTAACGATTCCCTAGGATCAATCGCGCATTCCCAGTGCAGGTCTTTTGACAGGCCCTACACGGTGGGCTTGGAAAAACCTATAGCCTACAAGCGTAAGGCCGCCAATGCGGCGCGGCGGCAGAAACGGCGCCCGCACATGTCCTCCAACAACCGACAAAAACCCCGGCAATGACGGCATCTGTTTAGGAGCCGCAGCAGCGGCAACGGACCCATTGTGGGGAGCTGCCACCACCGCAACGTGAACATGCGACCCAGCCTCTCCCACCTAAGCCCACCATACTGCCTCGCCCACCAGTCCCGGTATGACCTTTAACACGCGGTCAAATGAGGCTCCTAGGCCGTGTCTAGGACCCCCACGCCTAGCCCTGTTGCGCCACCCCCGACGACCTCCGGACCCGGCTGACCGAGGACAGCGCAGACTTTGCTCCTAGCGCCCCGCATCCCATCGACGAGCAGGAGATGATGGCCTGTCCCTGCCTTGACGCACCGGCGATTGACGGGGCGGACGCACTGGGAACTGACAACGTGGGGACCGCCGCTCAGAAGTCTGGCAACCAGGGGATTGACACGGGGGGGGGGGGGGGGGGGGGGGGGGGGGGGGGCGCTCGGGAGAACGACGCACATGAGTTTTCTGCCCATCTGCCCACTGATGATGGGGCACGCACCGTCCTGGAGATTGGGGAGCAGGTGAACGCCGATCTTCAACATGTCCTGGAGGGGAGACACGCTAAGAAGCCTGACAAAGTGGCGACCGCCCTCGTTCGTGACGCGCCCAGCCACAGAGACCATCGGCACCAGTCGAAGCAGCACGAGCAGGCGCCCACGAGTTCTCCGAAGATACGGGGAGAGTGGTGCCATGGAAAGGAATATAGCCCGCGCACCAAGTATTGCACGGGCTCACTTGCGGTCGGGCAATGAATCCCGGGAGCGCGTAAAGCAGCAACTGCAGGAGCCACATGGACGTTCGGTTGATCGCTGTCCGCACTGCCCTCCTGTGCGGGCCCGCGATCCGCAGTCCCCTCTATCGCGCCCGAGGCGTGAGCCAAGGACGCCAGTGGCACAAAGGATGGGGGTAAATGAGATTTCCACATAGCCACAAAGTGCAAGGACAGCCGCTCATGGTGGCAGACACAATGCAACTAGGACAAACGTCGGCCTGAGAAGCAGAGGGCGAGCCGCAGTTTGCGGAGGCAGAGCTCGAGGGGGTGGACTAAAAAACGTTTATCAACACGCATGTCGAAGGGATTTAAACGTGCTCGCAGAAACGTATGCTTACACACAACATCGGAGAGTACTTATGAAGGGGACGAGCCAACTGACTCAACATCAAGTTCAGAATCATTGGCAAAATCCAGTCACAAACTCCAGGACGAGGGGGTAGGGCAACTCCAACTTTGTGCACGCCATGATTCCCCCAAGGAGAGATTCCAACACCACCCCGAGCCGCATCTGGAATTATTGCGGCAACCCCAAATTGAGCCTCGTCATCGAACATGCCAACACCTCCACGAGCCTCCCAACAGCCAATAGCTGTCGGCAACCCTACCCCAATTCATCCGCGACCTGAAAAAATCACCAGAAGCGCTCGAATCAGACAACGAGCTCTTCGACAACGTTGGGGCTTGGGACCTTACGAAACTTGCGACAGACGCCACGCACCGATATTACGTCACCTCCCTCAAGTCATTCGCCCCCTTTTTGTCACCGCCATGTTGACACCACTGTTGCGACTGGCAAAAGACTCATACTCTCTGATTGCGTAGACCGTCCTGCTATTCGTCGCGCGACTGACGTTGCGCCAACTGTCACCCAGGCGACTTGATTGTATACACGTCTACGATAGTCTCTAGCAGGAGACTGGAACCAACTCTATACAGACACCGTGGACTCAAGGTCCAACACCCAGCCACCACGACACCAACCTGACGAGACTGACGTACTTGCCAGAGCAGAGGGTCTGGCACGGCGTGGCAGTCTTTGACTGCCCGTCATGGCTCCTGAAGCCACGTCTGCATACCATCACCACCCGTACTGGAGGCTCCACGCGCTAAGCACCCACCTATTTCTGACACCTTAGCACCCACCTGTCTGCAACACTTCCTGAATTTCTGAAAGTACTATTGCGCTATGATAATGGGGTTGGCGCAGGCCCTTTAGGGAACGACATTTGAACATCTGCGCGACGCGGCCCTGGTCAACCCTGCGGTTGCTTCCCATCTCCACACGCTAGTCAACACCATACTGACAAGAAGCCTTCCGCCAGCAGTGTCAAGTCTGCTCACGCCATCACGCCTAATAGCCCTTACCAAGCCAGGTGGTGGGACAAGGCCTATTGCAATCGGCGAGAGCGACACGCGCCTCGCAGCAAAAGCAGCACTCTCCTTGATGGCAGGTGCAACCATGAAATTTTTAATGCCCCAGCAGTTTGGAGTAGCAGTTCTTGGGGGCGCCGAGGCAGTAATCCACACAACCCGGGCCTACCTTGCCGTGAACCCAACGGCGCTCGTCCTCCAAGCCGAACTCACCAACGCCTTCAATAGCATTAATAGAGCTGCCATAGAAACTGCCCTCAAGGACTCGCTGCTCGCCCCACTGCTGAGGTCAATACAGTTGTTCTACGGCCATCCATCCTTGCTCTACCTGGATGCAGGATTTGACCACGCTCCACTGCGAAGTGAGACTGGGGTACGGCAGGGGGGTACCCTAGGATCCCTCATGTTTGCCACTGCCATTAACCCCGCGCTAAAAGCAACATGATTAACCTTCCCATCGGTGGTATGTCTGCCATGCGCCGATGGCGTAACCTTCCTTGGAGACCCTGCCTCTTGCGCGATTGCGTTCGATCACTTAAGGGGGAGGCTCAGCGCGATAGGCCTACAACAGAACCCGTCAAAATGCGCTGCTTGGTCGCGAGCAGGCCATCGGGCCGTGATTCAGCCTCATGGTGTTCCGTTCACAAACCACAGCCTGAAAGTTTTAGGCAACTTCATCAGCAAGGACGACGCAACGGTCGATTTTCTGCGTTCCGGCCAGGATACCATGGGTTAACCACTAAGGCTTATCTCACAAATGGAACCACAACTCGCATCCCTTCCACTATCCCGGTGCATCTCGCGGCGCATCTCTTACCTCGCCCGAACAACACCCTTGACTTACCTGCCAAAAAGAGAGTGGTCCAGATCGGGTATGTGGATGTTTGAGACATTGTTGACCACGTGCAACATACGTCATCCACGAGGCGAAGCTGGGATGTCACGTACATGGCCCTAGGCCTCACTACCGGTCTCATTTGGGGGCCTGGGACTTGCTGACCCCGCTGTGGAAGGGGGGTTTGGCTTCCTAGCAAGCTTCATGCAAGCACAGCAGCTGCTCACCTCTCTTGACGACTCACTCATCGGGCCACCAGCAGAGACACGGGTACAGATGACAGGACCCTTCTCCGACACTGCACCTTTGTACAATTGGCTGGCCAGGTGTGAAGCGGCGCTTCCACAAAGACGTGAGAGAGATGCTGCATGGTGACAGGGCTACACCTACCGGTGGGAAGCTGCAGCACGGGCTGGCTATTGCAGTCCATGGGAAGCGGTACGCTGAGCAGGTGGAGGGTGTACGTGCAACGACTCCCAACTCAGCGTATGCTGTCCCAAGAACAAACCATAAAGTGCCTGAATGGAACAGCAAAGACTAAACAAATCAGTAGACATGTAGCAATAAGTATATCACCTGCACCACTCTCAACTCCCTACCACTCGCCTGGACCCAACCACAAACCGGACAAAAAAACACTGTCACCCACAGAGACTCCACCTCTACCAGCAGCAACTAGGTGCCGCTTCCGTCACTCAGCAGTACCAGCACTGCGCCAACCTCTGCGGAGTCGTCAAGCGAGTCAGGACTTGCTACACTTAGGAATGAAGGGGGGTGTTATGAAAATAAATTGAGTCAGTACAATCCTGAACGTAACAGGAGCCAGCACTACCGAGTACGAAGTTGAAGGGTCAGGCGAACCGAAGTGACAAAGTTAGTTGTCAGATGAAGACCGATGCAGGCATAAAACTTTTGGATGGGAAAAGGCGGGAACAGGTTTGTAACGAGTTCTCGCGCCGCACGGTTGAGTTTTGATGTACAAAGTGAATGTACCTTTTAGAGTACATGGCTAGCTAGGTCGTTTTGTAATCCTTTGTAATCATATATCAACCCTTGTATTCGCTGGTTATAGTCACTTCTGTCATTTTACATTCACTCTGACGGGTGTCATTATTCACTTCCGCTGGAAACTACTATGCGATCAATCCCGAGCACGATTCAGGCTAAGTTTCCCGTGGGATTGTAACACATACCAAACAATGAGGGACTATACAAAAGGGGGCCTCCGAAGTCGGGTTTGCACAGGTTGGGCATGTGAAATTGTTACGGGTGCAATGTATCGAGGTAGCGAGGATTGCACTAAGTTGGCTAAAGAGTTCAAATGTGAGCGAAGGCACGAGTGAACATTTATCGTGATAGAAACTGAGAGAGAACGAGAATGATGAACTAGAAACAGAATGGAGTACAAGTACCACAAACCTAGAGTAGTGTACCCCCTAGAAGGCTAACCCACTATAGCCTACACAAATATAACAAGTATAATGTTTGACACACCCCCATAGGCTAAGTGGGGGAGAGCAAGGGGTCACAAGACCAGTCAAAGCAAAGCAAGAACAGGCTCAGGGTGAATCTCAAGGATACCACACAAATTCCGAGCACAAACAAGTGGTCACAAGACCAGTTCACATGCAGTTTGATAATATAACAAGAGGTACAGTGATCACAACCTAGCAAGTGTAAGCATGCAGGTATATATATGTTGGTGCAACCCTACGGTTTGCACTCGGCTTGTTGTCCGTGTGCGTGAATGTGTGTGTGTATGGAATGGTATGAGGGCATGGGATAATATATATTTCATGCTTATAATTGTGTGTGAATGTTGAGTCATGATGTCGAGTGTGTGTGTCGAGTCAATAGCGAGTTATCGCTAGACGCGTGTTACGCGGTCGTTTGTGTCTCGCGCGCGGTTTTTATTTTGTCGTGCGCGGTTTCTATTTTGTCCTGTGTCGAACGTTCGGCGTGTCGCAGGTGTGTGCAGCAGACCCATCAAGAACTCAAGGATGAGTTTGTGATGAAGAGCCCGAGCCTTGGTGTCAAGCCTCAAGTGATTTCGAAGCTCGCCAAAAAGGGTACACCTCAAGATATTGAAGATATTTACATTACTTTGTGTAGTGTAACATTTCACTTGGTGTAGGCCCTAGTGAAGGGTATTTTCGAGACCCTTCGTGGTTGGGGACAGTGTGGCACTGTTCCACATCACTGTACCTCGGCTCTTGGGGTTTGTAGGAGCTGGGAGTCATTCCCAACTCGTAAGTCTTCCTATCTTGTGTTCTAAGACTATAGTGGCTGCCATAGTACCGTTCGTTCAAACCGACGCTGTGTCGTCAATTTTTTATCAAATCGTGCAATCTAAATTGCTAATTGTAGACGACGTGAAGACGCTCCAGATCCAATTTGAATCAGGTCATTTGCAGCTGTGAGCAGAACGCTATCAACGTTTGAAGCCGCTGTGCTGAAATCCGTCTGTGCTCTCTATCTTTCGTTTTAGGCACATTCAAGCCTATTGTGACTATAACAAGTGGTATCAGAGCCCCTTGGAGCAGTTTCGACAATGTCTGGACCTGAGGAAAGGGGTGGCAGAGGTGCTGGTGGCAGTGGAGAAGCTCAAGCTCAAGGCCAACCCCGTGATTCAGCCATGGCGCCCATGCAACCAAGTCTTGGCCCACCTAGGGATGAGCCTAGGGTGTTTGGGCTTGACAAGTTCAACGGTGACAACTTTGCTGAATGGTCCTTCAAGATGGAGAACATCTTTGACCACTATGACCTGCTGGAGGTGATGGAAGGAACGGAGAAGCGCCCCGAGAACGACCCGGAGAAGAACCCGTGGGTGCGGAAGAGCGCACAAGGCTATCTCTTACTTGGGCAAGCGTTGGGGAGCAGTCAGATCCGTCACATCAAACCATTCCAGCGTGAACCAGAGAAAGGACCAAAGGCATGGGCTGCTCTCAAGGGTGTACATGCTCCTGCAACAGCGGCGGTAGCGGTGGTGTTGGAACGGCAAATGGCGGCACTACGAATTGAAGAAGACGAAGCGGTTGAAGAAGGGGTGCAGAAATTCTTCGACTTGTTGACGCGGCTTGGGGGAGCTGATTTGAACTACAGTGAGCTCCAAAAGAAGACCAAGTTGCTGGCCTTACTCCCAGAGTCATGGTCCTCGCTCATCATCAACCTTAATCGCGACTTGCCCCGCCTCTCGCTTGAAGACGTGAAGCGAGCTATCCTTCAAGAGGATTTCCGCCGCCGTGAGTTGGCGAGTGCGGATGGCGCTGGGGCAGCGAGCATCGGCCGTAGATATGGTCGAGGAAGAGGCAGAGGACGAGGGGGAGGAAGGTTTGGTGGCAGCAACTTCGGCGGAGGCCGCAGGAGTGGCGGTTACGGCAGCGACGACAAGAGCTACGGACGCGGTCGCGGCCGATTCGACGGCGAGTGTCACTATTGCCACAAGAGCGGACACATGTGGCGCGACTGCTACAAACTCCCTGATGGTTGGACCCCTGCTCAAGGCCAAGAGGGTAGAGGAGCAGGAGGAGGGAGAGGACGAGGCCGTGGAGGCCGTGGCGGTCGCGGTGGCGGAGCTGCAAACATGAAGAGCGGAGACAACGACAAGGACCCGAGCGACGATCGATACCCGGGTCTATTCTACTTCGTGTCGACGCAAGTACCGGCTGGTCCAGAGAAGGATGAAGGCTTTGAGGAGCCAGCAGCTGTGGGGAAGGTGACCCTACACCCCCTGGACTATTGGGTGATTGATAGTGGCGCTACCTATAGCATGACACCTCGCCCGGACTTGCTCACCGAACTCGAGCCGTCACCGGTGAAGCATGTCACATCGGCTTTGGGGCAGCGAGCAGAGGTGAAAGGCATGGGCAAGGCCATGTTCAAGGGTGCTGATGGGAAGATGGTGGGCCTCAAGAACGTGCTTTGGGTGCCCAGCCTTGCTGCAGACCTGATTTCCGTGCGGCGGTTGGCAAAGGCCGGCATGGACACGAACTCGAAGGGAGCCAAGACCTACACCGCAAGGCTTGGCGATCGAATTCTTTGGAACCTTCATGAGGACAGGGATGTCTACAACGAGATGTGGCAGATCCCAGTGGTCCCTATGCCTAAGGAGAGGCAAGTGGCAGCAAGCATCAGCACCAAGGATGGAGCGGTCGGTAGCGACGATGGCGCGAACGGTCGCGCTAAGGAGAATGAGCTCAAGAAGAGCAAACCTGGAGGGACCAGCAAGTTCAGTGAACCTAAGGAGAGTGGTGCAGCAACCAAGGAGCAGCAAAAGGGTGAGGAGAACCCAGAGTCAGCAGCGGAGGAGGACTACGGAGAGAGTATGTGGGGCGCTATTGCGAGCGCGGCATTCTCCAATCCAGCTTCGGCTACGGGGGAGTGTGATTGGCTCACCTTGCATCGGCGCATGGGGCATGTGGCCCTGCCCATCTTGCAGCAGCTAGTGAAGAATGAGATGGTTGCTGGCATACGTGTGAAGGGGGAGCCCGATGAGGTGCTTGGCTGCCCGACGTGCATTCAAGCCAAGTTCACCCGGTTTCCGTTCCCTAGTTCGGAGGCAACGGCAAAGGCACCGCTTGATGAGGTGGTGATGGACGTGGTGGGCCCCCTGAAGCTTGGAGCTGCTGGAGCTGAGTATTTTCTCACCATTGTCGACGTCTACACCCGCATGACTTGGGTGTACGTGCTGGCCAAGAAGAGCGACGTGGCTGAAACGTTGAAGACGGATTGGTTCCCGATGGTGGAGCGGCAACAAGACCGTCTAGTCAAGTCAATCCGCACCGATCGAGGGGGAGAGTTCCTGAGCAAGGAGTTTGGGTTGTGGCTGAAGAAGAATGGTATTCGGCACTCCCTCACCATGCCATACTCCCCTGCAATGAACGGCATCGCCGAGCGAGCGAACCGCACAATCACGGAGGCGGCACGCGGGTTGCTCATTGAAGCCGGGCTACCCGACTATTTCTGGCCTGATGCGGTGCGGAGCGCGTGTGTGGCCAAGAACAGAGCCTTGACTCATGTGGGAGCAGACAAATGGGTGCCCTATGTGGAGTGGCTAGGAAGGAAGCCAAAGGTGGATATGCTTCGGGTGTTCGGGTGCATGTGCATGGCGCTCGTGCCTAAGCATCTTCGGCACAACAAGCTTGGTGCCAAGGCGGTGTGGGCCGTGCACTTGGGCATGGCTCAAAACAGCAAGGGATGGCTTCTTTGGGACCCATTCACCAAGAAGTTCTTGGTGAGCAGGGACTGCAAGTTCATGGAGAACTTCATGTACAAGGATTGGAAGGCGGAGAATGAGGTGAAGATAGGCGTGCGGTTTGGGGAGGTGAAGAGTTCCGGTTTGGAGCATGTGGAGCTGCCTTTGGAGCTGAGCAGCGGCAGCACAACCACAAGGCAATCCTCCCTTGTGAATGGGGGAGAGGAGGCCAATGATGCAGAGGAAGAAGAGGAGGAGGTGCAGCAAGTGAGCGAGCGTGCACCGTCACTCCCTTCCCGTACTACGAGTGCTCCACGGATTCGAGCCACACCGCAGCAACGCCAAGGCCTTCAAGTCCCTGCAGCTGAGGAGGAAGGAAGGGGGAAGAGGAGAGTTCAACCCCCTAATAGGCTGACCTATGATGCGCCGGGAAAGCAGGGCAAGACAGCCCTGGCCGGAGCGGCAATGATGGTCGGAGACGACGAGGAGAGTGACTACGAGGAGTGTGCCTTCGCGTTCTTCTCTCCGGTGGAGATGCCGGGAGAACCAGCAACTCTCAAGGAGGCTTTGGAGAGTAGTGATGCTGAGGAGTGGAAGAAGGCCATGGAGAGTGAGCTGAAGAGCATTGAGGAGAATGACACGTTTGAATTGGTGGAGCTACCGGAGGGGCGTACGGCGATAACGTCCAAGTGGCTCTTCAAAATCAAGTCGGATGCCGACGGCAAGATCGAGCGCTACAAGTCTAGGCTTGTAGCCAAGGGGTACCAGCAGAAGGAGAAGGTGGAATTCAAGGAGCTGTTTGCCCCTGTGGTGAAGCCGACGACGCTGCGAACCCTATTCGCGGGAGCCGCCATCAAAGGATGGGTAGTAAAGCAAATGGACATCGTAACGGCATTCCTTAACGGCATCCTTGAGGAGGAGATTTTTATGGCGCAGCCAGAGGGGTTTGATGATGGTAGTGGCAGAGTGTGGAAGCTGAAGAAGGCCCTCTATGGGCTGAAGCAGGCCCCTAGGCAATGGTACATGAAGCTGCGCGAAGTGTTGGAGGGGATCGGCTTCACTCCCTCAACGGCCGATCACTCCTTGTTCATGCTTGGCGAGGGGGAGCAGAGGAGTTTCATGGTGGTTTATGTGGATGACATCCTCATTTTCTCACCCTCTTCTGACCTTGTGAAGGAGGTGATGCTGAAGCTTCAAGACAAGTTCAAGTGCAAGGCCCTTGGTGACGTGAGCTTCTACCTTGGGCTCCACATCGAACGAGATGTGGAGAAGCGGTGCATGCGGGTGCATCAACGAAAGTACCTGGAGGCATTGGCTGCCAACTTTGGGCAGAGTGAAGGCCATGTGGCTACACCCTTTCCCTCTGGGTTCAAGTGTGTGAAGGGACCAGAGGAGGAGAGCGTTGGTGAAGAGGAGAGGCGCCGATTTCACTCGTTGGTGGGCAGCCTCATGTATGCGGCGGTAAACACCCGACCGGACGTCGCGTTTGCTACCGGGCAGCTGGCTAGGGTTGTGCAATGCCCTAATGAGGAGCAGGTAGCAGCTGGAATGAGGGTGGCCAAGTATCTTGGCCAAACACCGACCGTTGGGCTGCAATACTCGGCGGCGGCACAAAGGCGCCAAAAGGGCGCGGATGGTGTTGAACCCGGGCGTTTGTTCCTCACCGCCTACTCGGATGCTTCATATGCATCAGAACCAGAGGACATGACAAGTGTGGGAGGCTTCATATGCTGTGTTGGTGGAGGCCCAACTGCTTGGGAGAGCAAGAAGCAGGTTGACCAAGCTTTGAGCTCGGTGGAGTCCGAGTACATGGCACTCTTCCGTGCCGTACGGGAGATTGTGTGGCAGCGGCGTTTGTTGGCTGAATTGGGGGAGGAGCAGCAAGGACCTACCCCACTGTACTGTGACAGCCACGGTGCCATTGCTCTTGCTAAGAACCCTGTGTTGCATGGACTCACGAAGCACATGAGGGTGAAGTGGCATTGGACGAGGAGCATGGTAACCGCGGGTGAAGTTGAGTTGCGCTACGTGAAGACCACGGGGCAGCCGGCTGACATGATGACCAAGAGGCTGGTGGAGCAGCAGCATTGGAAGTGTTGCAAGCTGGCTGGGATGGCTCTGAACTGAGAGAGCAACATATCCTAAGGCCAACAATCCGAGGGGGAGTTTGTTGGTGCAACCCTACGGTTTGCACTCGGCTTGTTGTCCGTGTGTGTGAATGTGTGTGTGTATGGAATGGTATGAGGGCATGGGATAATATATATTTCATGCTTATAATTGTGTGTGAATGTTGAGTCATGATGTCGAGTGTGTGTGTCGAGTCAATAGCGAGTTATCGCTAGACGCGTGTTACGCGGTCGTTTGTGTCTCGCGCGCGGTTTCTATTTTGTCGTGCGCGGTTTCTATTTTGTCCTGTGTCGAACGTTCGGCGTGTCGTAGGTGTGTGCAGCAGACCCATCAAGAACTCAAGGATGAGTTTGTGATGAAGATCCCGAGCCTTGGTGTCAAGCCTCAAGTGATTTCGAAGCTCGCCAAAAGGGTACACCTCAAGATATTGAAGATAGTTACATTACTTTGTGTAGTGTAACATTTCACTTGGTGTAGGCCCTAGTGAAGGGTAGTTTCGAGACCCTTCGTGGTTGGGGACAGTGTGGCACTGTTCCACATCACTGTACCTCGGCTCTTCGGGTTTGTAGGAGCTGGGAGTCATTCCCAACTCGTAACTCTTCCTATCTTGTGTTCTAAGACTATAGTGGCTGCTATAGTACCGTTCGTTCAAACCGATGCTGTGTCGTCAATTCTTTATCAAATCGTGCAATCTAAATTGCTAATTGTAGACGACGTGAAGACGCTCCAGATCCAATTTGAATCAGGTCATTTGCAGCTGTGAGCAGAACGCTATCAACGTTTGAAGCCGCTGTGCAGAAATCCGTCTGTGCTCTCTATCTTTCGTTTTAGGCACATTCAAGCCTATTGTGACTATAACAATATATAGAGATCACAGTACAAGCAGAGTCAAGAAGTGAGCAAGTGAGGGAGAGTAGGCACAGGGCCTAGAACAGTACAGAAACGCTGATGGTCACAAGGCTGAAGCGCCTTGGTGAACACATCAGCAGTGTTGGCCCGAGTGGCCACGTAGGTAAGACGAAGCTGACCACGCTGCTACAGCTCTCGAGCAAGGAAGTAGCGCAGAGCGATGTGCTTCGTTCTGTGCTCCAGTCTGTGCTCCTGACACAAGGCAAGGGCGGCCTTGTTGTCGACGTACAGCACTAAAGGAGAACGAGGCCGCTCTCCCAGGTCGGTCAGCAGGTAGGTGAGCCAGCGTAGCTCCTGTGCAGCCATGGCTGTGGCGTAGATCTCAGCCTCACAACTGGAGCTGAGAACTGAAGACGAGCATGTAGAACGCCAAGAAACTGAGCCGGAGCCAAGGCTGAAGGTGTAACCCTGAGACGACCGCTGAGTAGCCTGGTCGTCAGCCCAAGAAGCGTCTGAGTGTCCAGTGAGGACAACGTCGCGCCGTCCTCCAAGCACAAGCCCCATGCCCGACGTACTGCACAAGTAGCGCAACACCCTCTTAGCGGCATCCATGTGCTCCTTCCGGTGACGGCCAGGAGCGACATAGCGTGCTAGGATGCTAAGAGGGTATGCAAGGTCAGGTCGAGTGCAGGTCATCAGGTACATGAGGCAGCCCACAAGCTCTGGATACGGGCCACTCGGCTCTACGGACTCATCCGAAGGCAGAGCTGAGAGCGAGTGACCGGTAGGCAGAGGAGTGGGCTGAGGCGAGGAGTACGTGAAGCGGAAGCGCTGAAGGACCTGCTGCACCATGTGTGACTGAGTCAAGGTGATGGTGCGCTGTGCTCTGTCCCGGGTGATCCGCAAGCCAAGATAGCTTGTCAGCTCACCCAGGTCTGTGCACGTGTGTCTCTTCTGCAGCTCCGACTTCACGTGGGTGAGTGCCTCAGTGTCAGCAGTAGCAAAGACCAAGTCGTCTACGTACACGAGAACGTAGAACGGCGGCAGAGTGGTGTCGGTGCGTAGAAACAGCGACGGGTCAGCAGTAGAAGGAGCAAACCCAAGAGCAGCAAGAGTAGTCCTCAGTGTGTCGTGCCACTCACGGGGTGCCTGGCGGAGACCGTAGACTGGCCGCCGGAGGCTCCATTGGGTACCAGGAGGGAACGACCCAGTGAAGCCAGGTGGGCGGCGCAGCCAGATCTCCTCGTGCAGGCTGCCCTGTAGGAACGCAGTGCTGAAGTCAAGAGAGTGGAGCTCGTAGTCACGCTGAGCAGCGACGTGCAGCAAAACCCGAAGAGTGGTCATCTTCGGGGTCGGGGAGAAGGTCTGGAAGAAGTCAACTCCCTCTCGCTGACTGAAGCCTCGCGCAACGTAACGCGCCTTGAAGACAGGCGGAGAACCCGGCGGCCGCTTCACCCTGAAAATCCACATGCCACTGACGATGTTCGCCCCAGGTGGGGGAACCTCGTCGACGTAGGTGCCTGTGGACTTCCAGGAAGCCATCTCTGCGTCCATGGCTGTCTGCCACTGAGAGGAGTAGAGACCCTCCATCGCCTCTGCGTAGGAGCGTGGGGTCGGGATGTCTGGTGCATCCGGGTCTCCCTCAGGGGCAATCAGCATGGACACGAGATGAGGTAAAGCAGTAGCAAAGCACTCAAACTCCTCCTGTCTGTCCTTAAGGACGTCCGTGCCAAGAGCACACTCACCCCCGACGGACGGAGGACAGACAGACTCAGACTCAGCAACAAGGCTAGCGGCGTAGTCTAGACGACAGGCGGCAGCAAAGTCAACAAGCTCAGCGACTAGAGCAGACGCAGTAGAGGACTCAAACGTAGGGTCAGTGACAACAGTGGCAAGGAGACGCGCGACAGTAGGACTGGCAGCACGAGAAAGGTCTGACGGCGGGTCAGCAACGTCAGGAAGAGAGGACGCAGGAGGAGACGGCAGAGGGACGCGCTGTGGAGCAGTGGAAGGACGCAGGGTCATATAGTGAGTGCCAAGGACAGGAGGAGGACGCTGACGTGGAGCACGACGACCAGTGCGGACAGCGCGGACAGGCGACTCTGGACGCGACTCAGGCGACTCTGGACCAGACTCAGGCGACGGAGGACGAGACTCAGGCTCACGACGCTCAGTAAGACTACCCGTCGGCGCAGTGTAAGGAGAAGGACCAGGCAGCGGAGAGGCAGGCTGTAACTGTGACTGTAACTGGACAGGTGGACTCAGTAGGGGAGGAGTAGGACCAGTAGAGGGCGGGAGACCAAGAACCTGCTGAAGGAGCGGAACGTAGTACGGCCGCGGCCGCTCAGCAACTCCAGCTCCAACCCCCTCAGCAGCTCCAGTCCCAGCAGCTCCAGTACCTCCAGTACGAGCACCTCCAGGACCAGCAGCTCTAGCAGCTCCAGCACCTCCAACAGCTCCAGCAGCACCAGCACCAGTAGCACCTCCAGCAGAACCAGCAGCACCGCCAGCAGCAGCAGTGCCTCCAGCAGCTCCAGCAGCTCCAGCACCTCCAGCAGCTCCAGCAGTACCAGCACCAGCAGCACCAGTACCAGTAGCACCTCCAGCAGCTCCAGCAGCACCTCCAGCAGCTCCAGCAGCACCAGCACCAGTAGCACCTCCAGCAGCACCAGCAGCACCGCCAGCAGCAGCAGCACCTCCAGCAGCTCCAGCAGCACCAGCACCAGTAGCACCTCCAGCAGCACCACCTCCAGCAGTTCCAGCACCAGTAGCACCTCCAGCTCCAGGGTCCGCGACACTAGTAGCGCCACTCCGGAGACTGCAGCGACGAGCGTACCACTCTCGGAGCCGCTGGGGAGAGGGCAGCTCCCGCCTAGGAGGGGAAGCACGAGCACGAGCTCCAGCAGCACCTCTCCTGAGGCTGCAGTACTGTAAGTACCACTCACGCAGCTGCTGTGAGGAAAGAGCGCCTCCAGGAGTAGCACTCTCAGTCGCAGCACCCTCTGGCTCAGTACCCTCAGACGTAGCACTCCCAGGCTCAGCACCCCCAGACTCAGCACCCCCAGACTCAGCACCCGCAGGCTCCGCACCCCCAGACTCCGCAACCCCAGGCTCCGCACCCCCAGGCTCCGCACCCCCAGGCTCCGCACGCTCAGGCTCAGCACCCCTAGCAGGACGAGAGTCGACAGCTACCTCGACAGGCTCAACCGGGTCTACCTGGGACACACCTGAGGGAGCGGCACCCTGAGGGGGGAGGGGGTCTACCACAGCAGCACCTGGCGCGAGGAAGAGAGGCGGGGGGGGGAGCGGGGCAGTGCGGTAGGGGAAGAGGCGGTAGTAGGGCACCGACTCGTCAAAAGTGACGTCTTGAGAGGGCAGGACACGGCGCGAGGTGGCGTGGTAAAACTGCCAACCAGACGCGTCCGGGACAAAGCCAAGGAAGACACAAGGAACAGCGCGGGAGGAGAGCTTGTCCGCGGACGTATCGCGGACAAAAGCTCGAGATCCCCAGACCCGGAAACGCGACGCATCGCCAACCTTCCCCGTCCACAGCAGTGTGGGCGAGGTCTCCGGCAAGGAGACACGGGGCCAGAGGTTGAGCTGATGCGCAGCGTACCGGACCGCAAACGGCCACAGAAAGTGGGGGGCAGCCGCATGGATCAAGGAGGTACGAGCGACCTCCATGACCAAGCCAATGCGGCGCTCAGCAACCCCATTCTGCTGTGGAGAGGCCGGAAGCGTGAACGACTGCTCAATGCCCTCCCCCTGACAGAAGGCCCTCAAGAGGTCGGAGGAAAACTCCCCACCTCTGTCAGAGTGCAGACGCAGGACAGGAAAGTCCGAGTGGAACCTCTCGCTGAGCTGGAGACGGGCAGCGCGGATCCAGGGGATCAAAACATCAGGGACTTCACCCTTGGTGCGCAAGGGGAAGACCGTGGTGTAGCGCGAGTAGTCATCAACAACTATCAAGAAGTACCTCTCCTGACCCTGTCCACGGACGCGGGCTGGGCCCCACACATCCATGTGTAGCGTCTGCAGGGGAGCAGTCGTCGGGGGAAACGAGGAGGAGTGAGGAGCGGCGCGCTGCCGCCCCTCGACACAGGGAAGACAGGGAGGAGCAGGCGAGGGTGGCAGGGGAGGGAGAACCCTGGGAAGACCAGAGACAAGGTACCGTTTGTGCATGCCACGAAGGCGCTGCACTGACGGGTGACCAAGGCGGTGGTGCCAGAGGACAGTCTCGTGCGCCAGAGAGTGACACGAGCAGGGGGCCGACAGCTGACCTGACGCAGACGCAGACGCAGCTACCTGAGGGGACTCAGTGGTCAGTGTGTACAGGTCCGACCCCAGCTGCCGAGTGAAGGTAGCCAGGTGACGGCCCGTCCGAGCACACGTGCAGTGTGTCACGCGCTCGTAGGCAGGGGTGAACTGGTGGACACCCCCGTCCTGGAGCGCACAACCCGCCACCAAGTTCGTAGAGAACGAGGGGAGGTGGAGACCTGACAGTGTGCCCGACGGAACCGCAGGACAAGGAAGGACAGTGGAGGAGGTCGCAATGACCGGACCCCCAGAGGGGTCAGCAAGGGAGACAGCAACTGGCCGAGCAAGCTGCTCAAGGGCAGTGCGGTCACGAAAGAAACAGCGAGAAGCACCTGAGTCGAGAGTGAAGGTGTGCAGTGCCTCAGTAGACTCAGTACCAGGGGGCGCAGACTCACTAGCACCTAGAGCAGCAGCCTCACCAGCACCTGGGGCAGCAGACACGCGAGTACCTGGAGCGGCACCCTCACCAGCACCTAGGGCAACAGACGCACTAGCACCTAGAGCGGCAGCCTCACTGGTCCGAATGCCCGGGTCGGGCGGAACACGCAGGTACTGATCACCCTCTCCACTAGTAGACAACACATACATGGCAGTGAGAATAGCATCAAAGTCAAGAGCATAGATATCAATGTTCTTCCTCATCAGGTCAGCCCAGCGGGGCAGCTCAGTGGCAGTAGGGAACTGAGTGCGCCAAGCGTCGTCAAGGCGGGAGAAGCAGCGCTGCGTGGTGTGCGCCCTCCCACACGTCTGGCCAGTGCGGTCACCAGTGCGGATGACGTACGTGCAGCTAAGGCCACCCCCCCCCCCGTGCTGAGAGTACCACTCACGAAGCTCCTGGGACGACGGAGTGTGCTGCTGGCTCTGGCCACCGCCAGCGCCTCCACGACCACCACCGCCGCCGCCACCACCTCGACCGCCACCGCCCCTGCCGCCTCCGCGTCCACCGCCGCTCCAACCACCGCCCCCACCCCGGCCACCTCCTCCGTTGCTGCCGCCACCACCCCCACCGCTGCCACTAGTCCCTCCAGCCCCGCCACCGCCCCCACCGCCGCCACCGCCCCCACCACCGCCTCCCCCGCCTTCACCTCCACCTCCCTTGCCCCCTCCTTGCCGCTGCGGCGCCAGCTCCGAGCGGACGCAGTCCCGACCTGCTCAGTACCAACGAGGTCGACAGCAGCAGCAGAGGCGACAGAGGGGAGAAGGGGGGAAGGGGAACACCCCTCGAAGAAAGGGGTGCGGGGGTCGCCACAAGAGGCAGCTACAGTGACTATGCTAGTCTCAGTTGCAAGCAGTTCCTTCGAGCAGGTCAACGGTGACCTCAGTGGGGCAGCGAGCGAGAAAGTGGTCCCTGACTGCACGAAGAGAGTCAGGGAGACGGGTGACCAGGTGGTAGAGAGTGAGCCAGAGCAGGGGGGGGTGGGTGGCAAGAAACTCAGCGGGCATAGCGGCACGGAAGCGGGCCTCACTAGTGCGGAGGTGCGTGATGAGGTCGGCGACTGTGGAGAAAGCGGACAGGTCTGGGAACAGGTAGGGGAGCGAGAGACGGCCTAGCGCAGCAGAGGCAGGTGAGGAGTAGCGTGCAACTACAGCAGTGTAAAGTGCCTGCGCAGTTTTGTGCTGGCCAAAGTGCTCGCTCTCATCTACCGGCAGGGAGTTGCGAATAGCGAAGCGAGCGTGGGCGTCACGAGTCTGCCACTGTGAGCGGGCAGTACTGTCAGCAGTAGCAGCAGGGGCAGCAGCATGGCCTAGTGCGTGATCGTACAGCGAGATATCCTCCTTGGCAGTGAGCTGGAGGAACAGGTGCAAGTCATCTAGCCAGGTGTCAAACTTCAGCGGGCGGCCCTCAGCATCGAAAGCGAGTACAGCAGGGCTAGCCATAGTTGCAGTAAGAGCAGTAGGAGTAGTAGCAGCAGGAACAGCAGTAGCGTCAGTAGCAGTGACAGCAGCAGTGGCGCGGCTCGGTAGGGCGGCGCGGCTCGGTAGGGCGGCGCGGTTCGGTAGGGCGGCGCGGCTCGGGCCGGGTGACGCGGTTCGGTGGGGCGGCTCGGCTCGGCTAGGCGGCGGCTACTCGAGGTGGGGCACGCAAGGGCGTGCGGGGCCGGTCCGCTCGGGGCACGAAGTGGCGAGCTAGCGAGGGCGGGGCCGGTACACGAGGGGCACGCAAGGGCGCGCGGGTGGGTGTGGGCCGGTCGCACGGGGCACGCAAGGGCGCGCGCTAAGGGGCGGGGCCGATCCTTAGGAGGCACGCAAGGGCGCGCGGGGCAGCGAGCACGCGGGGCCGCACGGGGCTCGAATAGGGCGCGCGGGGCAGGCGACGCGCGTGGTGCTGCGCGAGTCGCACGCTAGGGCGTACGAGGTGGGCGGGGCCGATCGCACGGGGCACGCTAGGGCGTGCGGGCTAGGTGGGGCCGATCGCGAGAGGCGCGCTAGGGCGCGCGATAGTGAGAGAGAGAGAGGAGGGCGCTCGAGGGCGCAACTAGGCGAGGCGCGCTAGGGCGCGACTATGCGAAAACGGTGGGCCCTTCGGTCCTGGGTTACGACCTAGGCTCGCGATACCATGTTAGAAACTGAGAGAGAACGAGAATGATGAACTAGAAACAGAATGGAGTACAAGTACCACAAACCTAGAGTAGTGTACCCCCTAGAAGGCTAGCCCACTATAGCCTACACAAATATAACAAGTATAATGTTTGACATATAGCGCAACTAAGCAAACGGTAACGCGGTGCGTGCGAGCTAGCTAGTGCGATGCTGGCAGCAAGGTTCGGGCTAGTCCCGAAGCGTAGGAAGACTCGGGCCAGTCCAGCGATGTATGGTTTGGAAATTGTGACGCGCGAAGGCGGCAAAACACTATTGCGGAGATAACTAACACAACGGGAGCTTGACTACGGGGAAGACACGGGGTGTTGCGGTGATCTCTGCGTTCCTTAGTTGTTTGCTCGTGCTCACACTACCTGCGCATTCACAAGGAAATTTTGGCAAGAGTTTCACTAGCAAATATTGACAACAATGGTACACAATGCAAAGCAACAATAGACTACATCAGATGCTAGCAAGCATGCAGGCCGACTACCAGCACAGCACGGCCGACCACGTTCCAGCACTGCATGGTCGACCGCGCTCCAGCAGTGCAAAGTCGCGGTCTGCCAACGCTGCAAGTCAAAGGCGTGACAACGCTGCTGCAAGGCGGCTGCACAGCGTTGCACCCGCAGGACAGCAGCGCACCTGCTTCGCAGGTGCTCGCAGCTGGTTGGTGTGCTGTGCCTCGTCACGTTCACAGCGCAGACGTCAAGCTGACCATGTGCCCACGACTGGACCTGATCCTCCACGTCGACCTCGGGATACCACATCGAGGTCGGCTTCGCAATAACCTCATGGGCGACTCTCGCGCACCCCGCAGCGCCCGTCGCTTGGGTAACTGTGTCGACTGGGCAACCAGATCGGCTTGTAGGCGCCCAGGACGCCGTCCAGACGCCCAGGTCGGCGTTTAGGCGCCCATGACGCCGTTCAGACGCCCAGGTCGGCGTCCAGGCGCCCAGGACGCCGTTCAGACGCCCAGGTCGGCGTCCATGCGCCCAGGACGCCGTCCAGACGCCCAGGTCGGCGTCCACGCGCCCAGGACGCCGTCCAAACGCCCAGGTCAGCATCCAGACGCCAAGGACGCCGTCCAGACGCCCAGGTCGGCGTCTAAGCGCCCAGGACGCCGTCCAGACGCCCAGGTCGGCGTCCAGGCGCCTAGGACGGCGTCGCCCACTGCAGCAGGTCGGTTGCGCTCCCCGCACACCCGACTACGAAGTCGGCTCCGCCCAAGCGAGGACGGGGCCAACACACAACTCCCGTTGACAACTATTAGCAGTAACGGGCGAAGAAACGGTCGGTCCTGTACGCGATGTTGAGATGCGCGGTAATGCTGACATTTTTCCTTACACTACCCAACCACCCCCACCCCCAACCCCCCAAAGTAGCCCCTCCGCTATATACACTTAGAGGACAGGATTGTGCTCAATGTTGCTCAGGGGCACCCAGCTGTCTTCGGTGGGGGTGCGATCCTTCCAGCGGAGGAGGAATTCAATCCTCCGAGATCCTTGGGGGGTGGCAAATTCGATGGCTCAAGATTTTCTCGGGGTCGACGATCGGCTCCGATGCAGGACGCGTCATCGATGGTGGGCGATGGCGTGGCAGTTGGCTTGTGGTCGGGATGTATGGCCGAAGGAGGGTGGCGTGGAACGACGGGCTGATGTACCAGTCGGCGGGTAGCAAGAGATGGGCGGTGACGGGCGTGATCACGTGGCTGGTCCCGAACATGCCACAGTAGCGCGGGAAGTTTCGGCACGACGGGCAGGCATAAATTCAGGGTGTCGAGCAGCACGTAATCTCCTGACTGGTACGTGGCGATGGTGATCGACGTGCCTTTTGGTGGTGATGTTTGCCTTTTTAATTGCGTCTGCTGCGCGTGTTCGGGCAGCCTGCAAAATATCGGCGAACGGTTGCGCACGTTGTGTCAGGTTGTCGAGGTTCGGCGTCATGGGCACTGTGGGGTTTTGCCACTAGTTGAGGTAGAATGGCGAGTGATGCGTTGTTGCCGACGTGGCGTTGTTGTAGGTGAACTCGATCAGCGGCAACTGTTGCTCCCAAGTTGTCGGGTCGTCACACGTGGCGCAAATCAGCTGCTCCATGGTCTGGTTCGTTCTCTCCGTTTGACCGTCAGTTTCGGGGTGGTACGACGAGCTGAACTGTACACAGGTCCCGAACTGCTCCCACAAGTTCCTCCAGAATTTGCTGGTTAACTTCGTGTCGTGGTCGCTGATGATTGTGGCTGGTATCCCGTGCTGACGAACGACGGTTTCTTCGCCTGAGATCGATTTCCTGCACGCAGCGAAATGATCAATTCTTGTCAATCGTTCAACGACGACCATGGCCGTGTAGTTACCACCGGGGCCCGTAGGTAACCCCGTGACGAAATCCATTGTTACTTGCTGCCAGGCGCGCTCGGGCGGCGGGATCGGCTGCAGTTGACCCGCTTCCTTTTTGCGCGAGCTTTTCATCCCCTGACACGTGGGGTACGATCCCGCGTCATGCTCTCCGTCCGTCAATAGCTCCGACCAATAGTAATACTGCACTTGCTCTCGCGTTTTTTCAACCCCAAAGTGACCCAAGGTAATTCTGTCGTATGCCTCTTGCAGTAGCAGTGCGTATGCTGGTACCCAGATGCGGTTGGCGCCAGTTTTTACATAATAAGCTCCCTTAGCCTCTGTCAGCTGCAGCGAATCACGAATGGTGAAAAATGGGTCGGTGCGATAGCCGTGGGTGAATAGTCCAGTACGTAGCGGATTTGTTTGGGCGAGTAGTATGGCATGCAGTTGGGCTATGGGGCGGGTGAGGGCGTCGGCGATATTTTATACCTTTTTTTTACGTTACGGTGTAGTGGAAGGTGGACTCCATACAGTCTAACCACTGTATCTGTCGCGGATTGAGGTTCGGTTGGGCGCGAAGGTACTGTAGCGAGCGATGGTCTGTCTGTACTATCATGTTTGCTCCTGTCATGTAGCACCGCCACACCTTGAACACGTGCACTATCGCCAACATTTCGCGGTCGTGTATCGGGTAGTTGCGCTCGGGCGGGTGAAGCTTGCGAGACTCATACGCGATCGGCTGAAGGCCATTCCCGAAGTCCTGCAACAGTTCAGCTCCGACGGCGATGTTGCTTGCGTCGGTGACGAGCTTGAACGGACGGTGAGGATCGGCGGAAGTCTTTGTTCTTTGTTTCTTCTCTTGACTGGTCTTGTGACCGCCTGTTGTGCTTGCTATCCCCCACTTCGCCTATGGGGGTGTGTCACACAATATTGTGATGTTAGGCTGTAGTGGGTCATGTTCTATGGGGTACAACCCAATTAGGGTAGGTACTTGTACTCAACTTCTACCTAATGCATTCATTCCTGTTCACGCATTCTAATAGAGAAGTCGGTGGTGTTGCCGCTTGGGTCGAATCGGGGCAGGCCGTCGAGAGGGAGCTTCAAATGGGCCAAGCAACGTGGCGGAGACAGAGATGTGGGAAGAGCAGCAGAAAGATCCAGCGGGACATTCTGGAGGAGCAACGTTTGCTGAGTCGGATTCGAGTGGCCGACGATAAGAGATGGACGTGGACCCGGGCTTTCTAGTCCATCTGGACGAATCAGAGGACGGTCTTCAACCCCCCGTAGATTCTCATATGGGGGCAGTGTGTTTCTGCCCACTCACGCTCGGTTACGACCGATATTGTTAAGTATGCATCTGTGTTTGCGGTGTACACTTTTCAATAATAATAAATAATAATAAAAAGCCGAAACGAGTTTCGCGAGGGCAAGGCGGTGTAGGAATGAGGTAGTTTTGGACAATGGTGTAGGTATTCTAAAGAATGTACGTATGGTATCATACCAAAGAGAACCTTGTAGCGGATAACTATTCATTTGTTTCTCACCTTCACTTCCCGAGGATCCCGGCGGACCTCACCTGCGAGATCCAACACCGAGATCCAAGGGCGAATCTGAAGTGTGCCCTCATTCCAATCCCACCACCTCGCCTCCCACTCCCGCTCACCGCACTCCACCGCTGCTCCCATGGACGCGCTCCGCCAGGCCGTGCGCGACGCGGCGCTGCGGCTGCCGAAGCCCGCGGGCGTGCCGCTGTCGTACGGCACGGCGGGGTTCCGCCACGACGCGGCGCTGCTCGACTCCACCGTTCAGCGCTGCGCGCTGCTGGCGGCGCTGCGATCGCTGCAGCAGGGCGGGCGTGCGACGGGCGTGATGGTCACCGCGTCGCACAACCCTGCGAAAGACAACGGCGTGAAGATCGCCGACAGCAACGGCGGCATGCTGGCCGTCGCGTGGGAGGCACACGCGACGCGGCTCGCCAATGCGGCGACTGCGGACGACCTGGTGCAGGTGCGCGGCGCGTGACTGGTTCAATGTGACGATAGCGAGAGAAGCGCAGGGCAGCAATGCAGGCTGGCAGTGCGGGTGAGCTATTAAACAGTGACGACTCTTTTGAGAATTCTCAAACGGATGGTGAATGTACCGCATGCAGCGAGTCGTGACGAAGCGTTGGGGGCTGCTCGTGCCGAGGAGAGGCATAGGCGCGTGGTTCGACGGGGAACGAGCAGATGCTTGTGTCTCAGCTGCTTGCAAGCGGTGTGTTCGCTAGCATGGGGAAGCGAGCGCGCATGTGGGATGCGTCAGTGGGCGCCTCATGGACGATCCAATGGGTGTTGTGTGGAGTGGAGCAGCGGGGGTGTGGGGGGCGGTGCAGTGTGCGTGTGTGTATGCGGGGAGTGGCATGGTTGGATCAGAATGAACGGGCTTGGGGTTCGGTGCAAGTCCCTCTTCCATGTGCGCGTGCGTGCCTTTCCGTGCTTATGAGCAGGCAGTGGAGGCGATAGTGCAGGAGGAGGGAGTGCCAGTGGGCGACGCCACAAGGGGGCGCGTGGTACTGGCGAGGGACACCCGGGAGAGCGGTCCCAGGCTGCTGGACGCCGCACTGCAGGTCGGATACGCCCAACGCTCAAGTGACCCACTCGTATCCTGCTCCCTCCAGTTCCTCTCCTTATTGAGAACCTTGCTCACCGCCATTCCTGCCATTGCTGCTCCTCCTGCTCCTCCTGCCTCTCCTGCTCTACCCGGTATTCACAACCATGTTATCCTGCCCTTAAAGCTTTTCCTGGCCCGCATTCCCTCCCTCCCTCGCTCCCGTTCCTCCTCCCCACCTCCCCCCTCCCCCTCCCTCCCCCTCTCCGTCGCAGGGAGTGGCGCTGGTACCAGGAGTGACCCCAACGGCATGCGCGCTGCTCACCACCCCCCAGCTGCACTGGCTCGTGTGGGCGGCCAACCGCCAGCCCCCCGCCTCGCCCCTGCTGCCCTCCGAAGACCTCTACTTCTCCACCCTCGTCTCCGCCTTCACAGCCCTGCTCCCCGCATCCTCCTCTTCCCCTTCCCCCTCCGCCGCGCCTTCCCCCTCCCTCTCCCCCTCCTCTTCCCCCGCCCCCGCGCCCTTCCCCTGTCCGCCGCTGCTGGTAGACGCGGCCAATGGGGTGGGAGCGCCCAAGCTGCAGCGGCTGGTGGAGGAGGTGCGGGGGAGGGCGGGCGTGGCGCTGGCGGTGGCGGTGCGCAACACAGGGGGCGAGGGCGAGGGGGAGCTGAACGAGGGCGTGGGGGCGGACTACGTGCAGAAGGAGCAGCGCGCACCCAGGGGGTTCGGGGGGGAAGAGGACATGGCGCACAGGTGAGGGGGGAGGTGTGGGTGGGACTGGAGGTGCACAGGAGGGAGCGGTGGGGTAAAAGCAGCTTCTCATCTGCTGGGTGTCTGGAGCGGAGGTGAGGTGCGAATGGGTTGAACGAGAGAGAGGGTTAGTGAAACTGCTTTATCATGTGCTGGAAACACCTCCTTTTGCCATTATGTGCCCACAGCACCTCCCTCCCAGTGCAATACTGATCCATAATCCCCTGCTCTCTCGCCCTGCCTCATGGCAATCTTCTCTCACCTCGCCGGCACTCACTCACAACCGAACCCCCCCTCCCTCCGTTGCCTTGCCTCTCCACCTTGTGCGGTGCCCACGTGCAGGTGTGTGAGCTTGGATGGCGATGCAGACCGCCTTGTCTACTTCTTCCACTCTCCTCCCTCACCCACCACCACCACGGCTACCACTGCTTCACAACCCTCCTCCTCCCCTGCCCCCTCCCTCGCCCCGCCTGCCTCTGCCCCACCTACCTTCCACCTGCTAGACGGGGACAAGATAGCAGCGCTCTTCACCTCCTTCCTCGTGCACACCCTCCGCGCCATCTCCCCCTCCCAGCCTCCCCCCCCCGCCTCCGCCTCCGCCCTCCCCCCCTGCGCCTGGTTCGCCCTCCCGTCCTTCCGCGCCATCTCCCTGGGCGTGGTGCAGACGGCCTACGCCAACGGGGCGTCAACGGCGTATCTGGCATCGCAGCTGGGGTGTGCGCCGGCAGTGGCACGCACAGGCGTGAAGCACGTGCATGCCGTGGCGGAGCGGTGGGACGTGGGGGTGTACTTTGAGGCGAACGGGCATGGCACGGTGCTGTTTGGGGAGGAGCTGCTGGCGTGGCTGCAGGCGCAGTCAGAGACGGGACTGCCGGAGGGGTCTGGTGAGAATGGGGGGTGTCGCTTTGGGGAGTGGGGGAGTGTGGGAGTGTGGGAGTGTGGATGCATGGGGGTGTACTTTGAGGCGAACCGGCATGGCACGGTGCTGTTTGGACATGTGCTGCTGGCGTGGCTGCAGGAGCAGACTGAGAAGGGACTGCCGGAGGGATCGGGTGAGTTGGAGGGTGCGGGTGTGAGGGAGTGAGGGATTGCGGGGTTGAAGGACTGTGGGAGTGAGGGTGTGTGGTAATTGAATGCGGGAGTGTGGTGTGAGAGTGTGGTGTGGGAGTGCGGCAGCGTGCATGCTGTTTTGTTGGTGGGGGAATACGGTGGAAGGGCTGGTGGTGCTGCGCTGGATTCTGGAAGCTGCAGGGCACATGGGTACAAGGGGATGAGCACCGTGCTGCTGCCTGTGTGTGCTGCAGGAAGAAGCTCTGCCACTGCGCCCTACTAACTCCCTCCACACGTTCTTCTCCCCATCCTCCCCTTCCGCTTGCATCATCCCCCCCCCCCTCCCCCTCTCGCAATTCCCCCCAATTCCCCTCTCCTCCTCCAGCCCTGCAGCGACTGGTAGCGCTGAGCATGCTGTGCAACCAGGCGGTGGGCGACGCACTGGCGAACGTGCTGGCAGTGGAGGCGGTGCTGCGCTGCCAGGGGTGGTCGCACCACGAGTGGAGCCGCATGTACCACGACCTGCCCTCGCGCCAACTCAAGGTCTCCCGCCTGGGCATTGGATGCTGCCATGGCATGGGGGCGAGGGTGCTTGTCATTCTGGTCTGTGTCACGTCGTTGCATGAGAGTGCCACGAGTGGAGCTGCATGTCTGTGGCACCCTCGCCTCGCCTCGCGCCAACTCAAGCTCTCACGCCTGCGCCCCGCGTGGGTGGTAATGCTCGCCATGAGGCGCCACTAGATGTTGGCGCGGCGAGGGTGCCAGCACTAGATGAATAGATGAATACCAGAGTGTGTGCCAATCCATTCATTCTCTCCGACACAATGAATGTGCCGCCTGAAGTCGCGAGTGTGTGCATGCTCGCCATGCCATCGGCCTGCATGCTGCCTGTGCTCCCGCACGTTCCATTCTCACCGTCCCCCCACCTCCCCTCCGCCCGCACCTTCCCTACACCGTCCTGCCTCCCCTTCCTGCCTCGCCATGCCTGGCTGCGTGCATGCACATGTCAACTATCAGGTGCGCTCATGACCCTCCACACCACACTGCACAACCAGGCCACACCATGCTTCCCCGCGCTTTCAAGGCCTCTCCAGCCCCATTCTCCCCACCCGTTCTCCCCACCCGTTCTCCCCACCCGTTCTCCCCACCCGTTCTCCCCACCCGTTCTCCCCACCCGTTCTCCCCACCCGTTCTCCCCACCCGTTCTCCCCACCCGTTCTCCCCACCCGTTCTCCCCACCCGTTCTCCCCACCCGTTCTCCCCCCCCGTCTCCCCCCCCCATTCTCCCCCCCCATTCTCCCCCCCCTGTTCTCCCCCCCCATTCTCCCCCCCCATTCTCCCCCCCCTGTTCTCCCCCCCCATTCTCCCCCCCCATTCTCCCCCCCCATTCTCCCCCCCCTGTTCTCCCCCCCCATTCTCCCCCCCCATTCTCACCCCCCGTTCTCCCCCCCCATTCTTCCCCCCTGGTCCCCCTGATGCACACCAGGTGCGAGTGGCAGAGCGCAGCATGTTTGTGCCGTGTGGCGATGACACCAGGCTACTGGAACCCGCTGCTCTGCAGGCCACCATCGATGCTGCTCTTGGTACGTGCGTGCACTGCGCCTGCTGCTGTGTGCCCTCCATGCCACTGCCTCGAACCACATCCCACCGCGCTCTACCACGCCCTACCATGCTCACCATGCCCACCATACCCTACCACAGCACAAGTTGCCACACCATGTGCAGACGGATGCACATGCATGCATTGGGCGGGCCTAGCATGATTCACATGCGACAAGCGGGCCTGGCGCGACCACTGTCTTTGATAACATGGTAACCCTTCCCCACGCCATGGTAACCCTTCCCCACGCCATGGTAACACGCTGTGCCACGCCGTGCCACACGGGCACTATTCCGTGCCCTGCCACTCTGTGCCATTCGTCCACTTCACTCACTGCCACGCCGCACATGCATGCTGTGTGGCCTTCCCTTTGCTCCCGCACCAGGCATCTGCTGCGAGCTGACTTTTGAGTCGACTCAAAAGTTTGCACCGGGCATCTGCTGCGCCCGCGCCTGCATGCATGCGTGCGTGTGGGATGCACTGGCAGCATTCCTCCCCACGCACATTCTGCCATCCCTGCTCTCCTCCACCATAACTTGCGCTCCCCCCCCTCTCCGCACCATCACCCATGCCCTTGCACCTCCTGCTCCGACGCTCACACCTCCTTCCATCTCGCTCACCCTCCCACCCTCCCCGAACCGCCCCCCCACCCTTCCCACCACCCCTTTCCCCCCGCCCCCACACCAGTGGGTGTGGCAGGAGGGCGGGTGTTTGTGCGGCCATCGGGCACGGATGATGTGGTGCGAGTGTACGCAGAGGGCACCTCCCAGGAGGCCGCAGATGCCCTCGCACCTCCTGCTCCTATCGTCACACATCCTTCCATCTCACTCATTCTCCCCACACCCCCCCCCCCACATTCCACACATCAGCGGGAGTGGCGGGAGGGCGGGCGTTTGTGCGGCCGTCAGGCACGGAGGATGTGGTGCGCGTGTATGCAGAGGCAGCCACCCAGGAAGCCGCAGATGCTCTTGCTCGCACCGTGGCCGCTGCTGTGGAGCAGCAGTCCCCCGTCCAATAGGCAACGTTTGAGACGTCTCAAGAGTCGTCTGTTGTGGAGCAACAGTCCCCTGTGCCGTAGGCAGGGTGGAGAGGCGAGGGTGTGTGGCAGGCACGCGGGCAGTGCTGAGGCGAATGGGAGGAGGGGAGGGAGAAGAGGGAGGGCGCAGGGCGACGTGCATGGGATGGGAGGGTGACAGTGCTGCAAGGCAGTCTCTGGTGCACTTGTTGCACCTGTTGCACTGCAGCACGGGTGCACTGGTTCGCATGGGTCCATGCTGGTACCGTACCATGCCGGGTCTACGGTGTCGCATGGGTGGGCGCCCATTTGCGGCTCTTGGATTGGGAGGAGCCATGTGGTGTGGTGAATGAATGCATGCATGCATGCTCCAGTGGAAGTAGCAAGGCGATGGGCAAGGCTCTGACTGAGCGGATCCCCACCAGGGTCTCCCCTTCAGCTGTTGGTTCGGAAAGAGGGAGGGAGCAGAGCAGATTGTTGCATAGGCGAGGCGTAGATTATGGCACGCTTGTGGACCAGCCCAGCCCAATGTCTAGCATGGGCCTGGCCCGGCTGCTGTGCCTGCTCTCTGCTGCTCCCCCCAGAAACACGTGCTCAGTGTGCACTGGATGGACCTAGACTGTAGCTGTATGTTTCTACCAAGGATTTCCTTCAACCCATACCGTACTCTTGCATGCTCTTGCACTCTTGCACTCTTGCACTTGTGCACTCGTGCATGAATGAGCTCATGTACGAGCAGCTCTTTATTATATTACATCACATTACATCATCAGTGCATCCGGCCTCGGCTGAACTGAACCGTGCTGCGCTGTGCTCTACCCAGCCCCTTCCTCAAGCCACACACATCCATGTCAAAGCTCTGCATGCCGCCACATGCATCATCGCCCACCACAAACACATCTGCCTCCGCACACACTAGCTTATCCAACACCCCCCGTACCCCTCGGTCCAACCCACGCATATCCACCTGCTGCTTCCCCTCCTCCTTCTCCCCCTCCTCATCCCACACCACCGCTCTTAACTCCCTTCGCACATGCCAGTACGCCTCTGCCACATACCCCAGCAGCTGCTCGCCTGCTGCTCCCTCATGCGCCCACGAGTCACTCTGTAACCGCACAGGAAGGTGGGAGGGCTGGGAGGGAGCAGATATGGGTGAGAAGGATGGAGATGAAAGAGAGGAGGAAGGTGGAGAAGCAGGGGAGACGTCAGCAGCGAGGAAGACGGAGGAGGAGTTGAGTTTAGCGAGGTGGTGGCGGGTGGTGGTGACAGCGCTGGCAGCGCATGCCATGAGCCATGCGCGCACGGACTCTATAGGCGCTGTGCCCGTGCGCACTGCCTTGCTCGCCTTGAACGTTATGAACTCCAGCCGCAGATGCACCGCTGCGTACCGCCCTGCACCGCGCTCCCGCTCTTGCCCCATGCCCTCTCGTGCGTCACTTCTCAGCACCCCTCGCTGTCTGCTGTCTGACCCATCACCAAGCACTGCCACCATTGACCCTGCTCCTGCTGCGTTCCCCCTTTCACCTCCTGCTCCTGCTCCTGCTCCCACCTCTCCCCCTGCACCAGCCCCATCCCCCCCTTCCCCTCGTCCTCCTCCTCCCCTCATCCTGTGTGCGAACCTCTCAGCAGCGCGGTGCAGGTTGGGGGCGAACGCAAGGCACGAAGCCGCGCTTGCTCTTTTGTGCTCCCTGAGGGTGAAGAACCACGAGCTCTGCGCCACCACCACCACATCCACCTCCTCTCCTCCCCCCGCCCCACCCGTACCACTTGCACTACTCCCGTCACCGCCCTCAATCCAGCTCCCTGGCGCATCAACCAACACCCTCTCCCCCTGCCCCTGCCCCTGTCCATCCTCCGCACCCCTCCCTTCCCCTCCTTTCCTGCCTGCGCTCTCCATCGCCCGTAGCAGTGCGGCCTCTTCTCGCTCCATCTGTGCGCCCCAGCGCTCGCGGCGAGTGTGGTAGGCGGTGCGCAGGGGCAGGGCGTTGGCGGGCGAGGGCGGGTGGTGGGCGATGGCGAGCACTGAGAGGAAGGCAGGCGACCAGGGGGTGAGCGCTGTGCTGCATGTGTCGTTGGCGCCCGGGCTGGGGGGTGCAGGGGTGGAGGAGGAAGGGGGGAAGGGTGAGCGATGGGGACAGGGGGAGGGAAGAGTGGGGATGGGGGGGAATGGGTGGGTGCACGCTGTGGTTTGGGTGGTGTGGATGCCATGGGGCAGAGGTGGCCACAGGATGGGATATGCATGGGGATATGGATGGGAGTATGGATGGGGATAGGTTGGTGGGCAAGTTGGTCCGCGAGGTAGCGAGCTGATATGCTAGTCATCTGATGGCATGGCAAGTGCGTGCACAGAGATGGAAATCCATTGCACTTTGGCCAAAGCCTCCCCATAAGGAAAGCGAGGGCAGAAAAGCACACAAGGGAAAGAATAGACGACGTACACGAGTGCCAGAGAGGTCCCACCGGGAAGAGAGGCAACGAGGCAACAGCATGAAATGGAAGAAAAGAAGGGATGACTGAGAGGAGGTGAGCGAGGCTGGTGGGCGAAAGAGAGTGAGGGAACGAGGGGAAGAGGAAAACACTCGGACGTAGCCGGAGACAGGGGATGGGCATTGGGTAGGAGTGGGCACGCACACAAGGCAGAGGTACGTGGGGCGCACGGCAACACTACGCCGCCTCGCGTACTCCAGGAACCAGTCCTCCGTGACCCACTGCACGCCACAGCGCTGCAGCGCACTCGCGTCAAAGTAGGCGCAGAAGGGCAGGCGGCGCGTGAAGTCCACGCGGCTGTGGCCCACCCTTGGCACGATGAGCGTGCGGTTGAAATGCCGTGCCAGTGCGGCGAGCTCTATGAGGTGCGCCTTGGCCTTGCTCAGCTGCTCTGGCACTGCTGCTGCGTACAGGAAGGCGGTGGGCGTGGGGGAGGAGGCGGGGAAGGAGGAGGATGTGGCGTCCGTGCATGCCTGAGGGGTGTCGGGGGGGGGGGGGGGTGGGTGGGTGGGTGGAGGGAGGGAGGGAGGAATGAAGGGTAGGAGGTGTGAGGGGAGGAGAAGGGTGGGAGGGGGAGGGTGATTGGGCGTGAGGGGGCTGTGGAGGGGAGATGGGGGAGAGGCTGGGTGAGGGAGCGAAATGAATGGGGGGAACAGTGCGGGATTGGTCCGATTGGAGGCAATGGGGTGGGAGTGATGAGGACGAGAGCAGTGGCTGTGGCAGGCACATGTGAATGCAGCAGCTTCCGGCAACACACTGAGTCACTCACTCAGCTCTGCTGTGCTGTGTGGTGCCGTGCCGTGCTGTGCCGCGCGGTGCAGTGCAGTACAGTGCGGTACAGTGCGGTACAGTGCAGTGCATGCTCGCCTGTGCAGCAGCGCAGGGCTCACATACTCACCAGTTGCACGGTGGCATCAGTGGAGTGGTTCACACCGAACAGTGCAGCAGCCAGGGGCAGGCCCTCGTCGCACAGCCGCCCCATCATCCTCTCCACCTCCATCCCCACCTCCTCCCCCTTCCCTTCCTCCCCCTCCTCCCACCTCCCCTCCACCAGTAACCTCCTGCCATGCGCCTCATCTCTTTCCCCTAGCCCCGCCCCTTCCCGCTCACCGCCCCCATCCCTCTCACCACGACCCTCCCCCTCCCTCGCTGCCTCCTCCCCGTCCCCTCTCCCCCCTCCACCAAAGTGCCGCGTGACTTGCTCCCGCCAGGCAGGCGAGCACACGCCCTGCGCGTTCACTCGCACCACCCCACGAGATTCCCTAGTCGCTCCAGCCTGCACCGCCAATTCCGAATTTAGTCGCACAACCTCGCCCACGCCGGCACCCGAACCACCGTTCCCTGAGCCTGCGGCTACTGCTGAACCTGGCGCACCCGGAGCAGCCCCGGCGGCGGTGCTGTGCGGTGCAGAGGGGCGGGAGGCGAGGAAGAAGGTGAGGAGCAGGAAGCCGCAGAGCTTCGTTGCGAGCGACAGGAGCGCAAGAGACGCCACCAGCCGCGGCGACACGCGCCACCCGCACACCGTCCACCCGTTCGCGCTTCCGCCGCCGCCGTGCGCGCTGCCGTGCCCGTGGGTGGCGCTGCTGCCGCTGCTGGCGGCGGGAGTGGAGGGGAGTGACGCCGGCCTGGCGGGGACTAGAGTGAAGCGGAGGAACGACGAGAGGGCGGTGGAGGAGGCGGAAGGGGGCGGAATTGGGGGGTGGTCGGGGGAGGTGGGGTCGAGCGCGGGAGGGCGGGAGAGCGCGGACGACGACGACGACGCGCGGGTCGCGTGCCGGCGGCCGGCAGACTTGACGGCGGAGCCGATTAGCGGCATGTCGGTCATGGCGGGGAGGTGGTGGGGGAGGGGGATGGCGTGCGGCGCGGTGTGCGGGATGTCGGGTGTGTGAGGGGCGCGCAGCGGTGGACGGGGGAGAGCGGTGACGAGCGTGCGGACGAGGGGAGGGCGGTGTGTCGGTGTGGCGGTGGTCGCGGGGTAGTTTTGGTGGGAGTCATGCCACTACAGGGAACGACGGTGATGGTCGGCAGCAGCAGCCCCCGCCAGTGCAAAAGCCCGCAATTTGCACTGTCGCGAATGTCAGCCAACGCCCTTCTCCCTCTCCCGTGCAGCACAGACAGCCAACCCCAAAGATGTGTTTCTCGCCAAAAAGTGTTTCGCTCATCTATTTTGTGTCGATACATCTGTATGAATATTATTCTTCGGGCCTACACTACATCACACATTTGGACCTCCATCTTGCTCGCGACAGGAGGTTTCGTTGAGAGAAGTAACCAACTGCTTTCGCCTGTGCTCTGCTCTTCTCCTTTGCGTGCGGCACACGCACCCCACATCCACGTACCATTGAGCATTCCGCCCACCTCCAAAAGCAACACGAAAATCTTTCCAGCACCTCCCGTCCCGTCGCCATCGCATCTCAACATTCCCGTTCCTCGTGCCGTGAGTAGCATCCAGCGATTTCGTGTTCATTCAGTCCGCGTGTTTTCACCAACCCGTTCATCTGAACCGCGTAGGCTCGCCTCGACGATGAGCACCAGCGCGGGTGATGGCGGTGAGAGTGCCGCGAGGACCACCACCGCCAGCGGCGGCGGCGGAGGCGGCGGCGACTCGGACGCGTCGTGCTGGTACTCGCGCGTGGAGCGCCGGCAGTGCCGCGTGGTGCGCGATGAGGACGGCCGACCCGTGCGGGAGTGCGAGCGCACGCAGGAGGTGCTGCGCCAGTGCGTCGGCCGGTGAGTGCCGCGCGGGTGGTGGATGGCGCAGCGAGAGCGGATGCGATGAGAACGCGAGCGTGTGAGTGCGGGCGGGATGGAGCTTTGTTGTTGCACGCTGTGCCATCCCCGTGCTCTGCTGCTCTGTGCTGTGCGCGTCACGGCGCGGCAGTCGTCTTGAGAAAGATTATACAAGAAAAGTGAAGCAATCGCGGTTTGCGCCTTCGTGTGCTTGTTTTTCTCCCGGCTTCCTTAGCCGGGACCTCGACCAATGGTTAGAACGAGAGTTAGGATTCAGAGGTCGCGGCTGTGCGTTTCAACCGTCTTGTGCGAGTCCGCAGTCGTTACGCGTGCCGTGCGCTCTCAGGACCACTGCCTGCTCGCAGCTGAGCGCGTGCCCATGGGCGCGCGCTGTGCGCTCGTGGCGTAGGAATCCTTGGACATACGCTTGCGGGACGCGCGGAGCGGTCCAGTCGTTCGTTTCTCTCGTCCCTTCCCCTCGTTCTCCCCTCGCCGCTCCAACCGCTCACTCCCTCGAGCCCCGCCCTCGCCCCCTCCCGCTCCCCCCTATCTCTCCATCTCTCCCGTTCTCTCCGTGCGTGCACACCTTCCCCTCGCACGCAGCCCGTCTGAAGTCGTGGAATCCCGTTCGGAGGTCACTCGGGAGGAGCTCCCACCAGGCTCCGCGCTTTCTTCATCCTCCTCCTCCTCTTTCTCCTCCTCGTCCTCCTCCTTCTCCTATGGTGGTGGTGGCACCACATCTACACACCCTTCTCCCGACACGCCCTCCCTCCCGTCGCCCTTCTCTCACTTCCCCTTCTCGCTTCCTTCCCCGTTCTCCTCCCGCCCGCCGCCCTCGCTCCCCCCATCGGACCCCCATTCGTCTTCCGCACACCCCCCACCCTATTCCCCTTGGTCCTCCTCCCATCCCCACTCGCACCCCGGCGGCGGCCCTTCCCCCCACTCGCTGCCCGCGGACCTCCCCTCTCTCCCGGACATGATTCGCGCAGCAGAGCAGCTAGCCTCGGAGGTTCTCACCAGGTTCGGCATAAGTCCCCCAACCGGCTTCCCAGGCTCGGGAGACGGCGAGCAGGGGTCTGGGTCAGGAGCGGGTGGCTCGGGAGGGCCATGGTCGGTGTTCCGGTTCGGAACGCGCGAGCCATCAACGCAGATATGGGAGGATGAGAGCAGCGTGCTGGATGGCAGTGGCGTGGGCAGTGGCAATAGCGGCACGCATGACAAGGAGCAAGGGAGTGGGCAGGGCGTGGAGGGGGGTGCGGGAGATGGCAAGTGGGGGAAGTTTGGGAGGTGGAGAAAAGGGGGGGATGAGCAGGGGGGATGGGGATGGAGGGAGGGGCATGGAAAGCAAAAGGCAAAGGAGGAGAAGTACCGTGAGTTTGCGAAGGACTTTGAAGATGTGTAGTGGGATGTGCTGTGCATCAGTGTCAAATCATGTTTTTAAGGTACCTTTGTTTAGACATGTTAGTCAACATTGAGGTGCATAGTATAGAAGAGTACAGAAAGATTCTCGACATTCGTACGTGTACCCTCCTATTCCTAGTCGATCCCCATTCCGGTACTACTCTAAGATGGTATCACGCTAAGTTCCTTCCTAAACCTAGACTAACTCCTCAACTTCCTAGGAACGTTCCTGCCAACCCTCCCTCCCGCCCTCCCAACGTGTGTAGCCCAGCGTCTCTGTCAGCCAGCCGTCCCGTCTTCCTTAGCCTGCATTAGCACACGTCGAAGCAGCCGCCTGTGCAGCAGCTGTCGCGCCCCTCCCCCTCCCCCCCCTCCACCCTCCCCAGCGTCGGCCGCGCGCGCGCGCGCGCGATAACTGCACGCACGCTACAAGCGCAGCAGCCGCGAACAGCAGCAGTGCGTGCAGCAGCAGTCTCATGCGCACGCAGTAATAACCGCGCAGCAGCGGCCGTGCAGCAGCACCTGCACGCACGCACGCAGCAGCGGTAGCACGCGTGCAGCGGCAGACTCGCACGCAGCCGCGCACGCAGCAGCCGCCAGCAGCGCCAGCACTTGCAGCCGCCGGCACGGCAGCAGCAGCAGCACTAGCAGCCGCTAGCAGCGCTAGCCGCCAGCTACCAGCCGCGAGCAGTGTTACCGTAGCAACCACCAGCAGCGCGAGCACAGACAGCAGCAGCGCGCGCCTTACTGCAGCAGCGCGAATTGCTGCAGCAGCGAGCTTAAGTAGCAGCGCCTGGCTTACGTGAGCCCCGCCAGCCTGCCTACGCTCCACCTTTACAGCAGCCAGCAACCAGCCGCCCACATCCCCTCCCAGCCGCCCACAGCCCCTCCCAATTGCCCACAGCCCCTCCTAGCCGCTCACAGCCCCTCCCAACCGCCCACAGCCCCACAGCGCGCGCTTTACTGCGACAGCACGCACCCGCGCCTTACCTGCCTACGTTCCGCCCTTGCAGCCACCAGCCGTGCCCGTTGTCTCCAACACGCCTACTGCCATAGGCATCTCTAGCGGCGGCTGGCAGCCGCAGTTGCTTCTACTGGCGCGGATTAGGGTTAGTACCCCGACGTTACTGACGTTCCTAGCCCGTCTTACCTAGCCTACCGGTCCTAGTCTGGCTCCACTAGCTCCGTTTTCTCCTCACTCCGGACGTTCCTTGCCTCGAGTTCCTAGCTCCGCTCGCTCGCTCCGGCCGTTACTGGACTGTCTTTCCTAGCTCCGCTAGCTCCTCGCTCCGGCTTTCGAGAATGGCGTTCCTGGCTCCGTTCGCTCCTCCCTCCAGCCACTCCTAGCTCCACTCGCTCCTAGCAGTTACGATGGCGTCCTCTCGAGTTCTGCACTTCGACCCAGGCGGTCGTGCGATAGGCTTTAGCACGTGGCTCCGCCAGGCCCAGCGTCACCTTACGAGCCAGCGTCAGGGTGGCGCTACGCTGTACCCTTACGCGTCCGGCGCTCTCCAGGCCCCTACGCGCCCTAGTCCCCTACCTGCTGAGCCCGCTCTTTCTGCCGACACGCATGCGACGTACGACAGGCAGTTCTTGGCGCGTGACGTCTGGGACCCTCGCGACGCCGCTGACTGCCTCGCACTGACGGACCTTCTCCCACTGACTGAGGCCGCCCACTTCTCCCAGGTCGAGTCAGCAAAGGGGTGCTATGACGCTACTATTGCTCGGTATTCCACCCCTTCCTCTACCTCCCTCAGCCGCCTCCTCATGCCGTTTGTGTTCCTTGACCTTGGGTCGTTTGCGACTGTCTCTAACCTTGTGACTCACCTGCTAAGCCCTCGACACTAGCTACCGTGCAGCCTGCTCCGACGCCCAGCTTGTCCTCGCCACCCCCCCCATGTGGCTCACCCTTCACTGGTTCGTCACTCGCCTCCCTGGCCGCCTCTTCTCTGCCCGCGACGTGCTCCTTTAGAAGCGCCCAGTGATCTTGCGATCGAGATTCTTGAGAGCACTCTCACGAAGGTCGAAAGTAGCCTCCTCTTTGTTGCCTCAGCTACTGCTGCAGTAGTTCCCTGTCTTTTAGGTGTGTGCTGTGCCCCAGCTTCCACCTTCACTACTTCTCTTGCCACTGCTGCGTTGTCTTTGAGGAGACTGCAGCTGTTTCTGCCGCTGGAGGGCAGAAACGAGGTAAGGGAGGCAAGAGAGGGGGGAAGGGTGGTGGTGGCGATGGTAGCGGTGTGTTGGAGGTGGGGGTGGCGGAGGTGGTGGCGGTACTAGTGCGCCTGGAGGAGGCGGCACTGGAGGTGGTACTAGGCTTGCGGGCCCGACGGGAGGAGGTGCTTGCCCTGGTGGTGGGGAGGGAGCACAACAGCAGCCACAGTAGGGACAGCCGCAGGATCAGGGACTGCCGCAGCAGCAGGTGCAGCGGCAGTCACAGCAGCAGTTCCAGCAGTGGGGTCCTTCGCAGCAGTGGGGCCCTCCGAAGCAGTGGGGACCTGGTGGTCAGGGGAGCGTTGGCCACATCAGCAGCCCCACCAGCTGGGGGCCTCGTCACACTGGCCGCGACGTTGGCCCCTGCGACTACTGGTTCCAGACAGGTCCGGGTAGCCTAGCCTACTGGAGGTGCTCCGACCACTCTGCAGCGCGCTGCTTCCGGCGCCTCGATGATCTCTACCGTCGCCGACACGGCCCTGGGAAAGTCCCCCCGCACTGGTCGACGCTTCTTGCTCTCCGCATTCAGGTGTTTGATATGAACATGGATGATGCTCGTGCTTATGCTCCTGCCATGTATGCTGATGTTGACTATAGTGCTGCTGGATCTGTTTACTCATGACTCTCTATACTAGGATCTTTGCCTGTTGCTAGTTTAGGTGCTTGTGTTTCCTGTGAATGTGCTTGTGTGGTTACTAGCCCAAGTGTGCCCACGGCTGACGAGTCCCTGTCCTTCACACTTGACTCTGGTGCGTCTCAGTGCTTCTTCCGCGACCACACCACTGTCACACCACTTTCTGGACCAGTCTCGGTTACCCTGGCTGGTCCTACTTTAGGACCAGCAGTCACTCGCAGCTTCCTTCGCTAGCAGCATCGTGCACTCCTTGCGTCGAGGGTAGGCTGCACGCCACTCCTCATTCTCCTCCCTTCGCCCGGCCACCGCCCCCCTCCAGACTCTCCACTTGGGCGTCTGGGGCCCCGCCCCTCGCCTTGGGCCGGGGTGGGGAGGGCCTTTTCCTGGTGGTCCCTAACGACTTCTCCCGCTACACCACTGTGTTCCCCCTGCGGCAGAAGTTCAACGTGAATTCTACCCTGATCCCTTGGTTGCTGGCCACTAGTGCACAGCATGGTAGTCGTGATAGTCGTGTCCTTTGTCTCCACTCTGACCGTGGGGGTGAGTTTCGCTCCGGCGTGCTTGCCTGGTTCGGTCGCGAGCAGGGCATCACCCAGTCCTGGTCGCTTCCGGAATCACCACAGCAGAATGGGGTTGCTGAGCGCCGCATAGGCTTGGTCATGGAGATTGCCCGTACCTCCATGATTCATGCCTGTGCGCCCCATTTACTGTGGCCCTGTTCACTACGCCGCCCACCAGCTGAACCTCTGGCCGCGTGTCTCTCACCTGGAGGTTTCACCGACCACCATCTGGACTAGGTCCCCTGGTGTCGCGTCGGACTTTCGTGTATGGAGCTGGCGTGCGCTTGTCCGCGATACCTCTGCGGACAAGCTCTTGGCTCGCATCCTCCCCTGTGTCTTCCTCGGTTTCTCGGCGGATGCCCCTGACTTCACGTTTTACAACCCACGACTCCCGTGACGTCTCCTTTGACGAGTTTGTGTCCTACTACGCCCGCTACCCCCACCAAGGTCTCCCGGTTCCCCACCCTCCCCTCTTCCTCGCCCCCACTCCTCCTCCTGCTCCCTCTCCTCCGGTACACCCACCCCACCCAGGTCCTACCCCGTCAGGTGTGTCTCATGCTACCCCTCTCCCCTTGTTAGCATGTCAGGTGTAGTTTCCTTCCCCACAGTCATCCTCACAGTCACCACAGCAACCTTCGGCACTACCGCAGACGGTTGCAGTGGACTCTGGGGGTGTTGGTGCTGGAGGCACTGGCGCTCGAGGTGCTTGTTCTAGGGGTGCTGGAGCTGTTGGTATTGGCACTGGAGGTGCTGGTTTTCGGGCTGTTGGAGCTGGAGATACTGGCACTGTACGAGCTGGTTTTGAGGGTGCTGGAGCTGGAGGTACTGACAGTGGAGGTGCTGGTTCTGGGGGTGTTGGAGCTGGAGGCGCTGACTCTACCTTGCCAGCTCAGCCTGCCATCCATTACATGACGCATCACCAGCATCTTTGGCAGATGGAGCGAGAGGAGCAGGAGCTGTTGGCGAAGGAGCGGCTAGAGCTGGAGCAGCAGCAACAGCAGCAGCAGCCGCAGCAACCGCCTCAGTCGCCGCCGCAGCCACTGCTGCAGCGGATGTTCCCACATGTGAGTGGTCTTCGGACCCTTTGTCTTCCTCCCTCTCCTCCGGACTGCTCACCGTCTCCTCTTGCACATGGTCTTCCTCCTCCGGACTCGTCCCTGGCTGTTTTCTCTCCTTCTCGGTCACAGCCACCTCCTCCTGTTGTCCTGCACACTTGGAATTCTCGTTGTCCCCCGAGTGCTCGTGTCTCCTCTCCTCTTAGTAACCTCCGTTCGGTCTTGTTCTGTGCTAGTCCTCCTCGTTCTCCACCTGCGTCTGTTCTCCTGTCACCTTCTTCGTCGTCTCTTAGTGTCTCCTCTCACCCTGTCAGAGACTACTACCGTACTGCTCGTCCTGTTGTCTCACGTGTTCTCGCATCTCTTGTCACAGACACTACTGCCTCTCCATCGTCTGTCTCGGCTCTTGTTGCCGCTGTCACTGACTTTGCCGCCACCCGTGGTCGACTAGGCTGCTCCTCTTACCCGTCCTCTGTCCGCCGGGGGTGAGTGTGCCCTTGGCGGTGACGTTCTAGAGGTCAGGCAGTTTGAGCTGGAGTTCTTAGCAGCCGTTTCTCCCCATCTCTGTGCCATGCTGCTAGCCCCTAACATACCGACTCCTCGGACTCACGTTGCGGCAGTGTCGGGGCCGTGGGCCTCTTAGTGGATAGCGGCCATGGACTCAGAGATGGCGTCTTGGAGATCCACATGCATCTTCGTCGACGCAGTTCCCCTTCCCAGTGCGAACGTAGTCGATGGCATGTGGATCTTCAAGGTGAAGGGTTCGCCTGGATCGCCGCCCGTCTTCAAGGCGCGGTACGTGGCTAGAGGCTTCACTCAGCGTGAGGGAGTAGATTTCTTTCATACCTTCTCACTGACCTCGAAGATGACTAGACTTCAGGGTGTTAATATAAGTTGCAGCACATCGAGACTACGAGCTGCATACACTGGACTTCTCCACAGCCTTTCTCCAGGGCAGCTAACACGAGGAGATCTGGCTATGCCGTCCTCCTGGCTTCACTTGTACTTTCCCGCTTGGGACCCAGTGGAGCCTGAGACGACCAGTCTACGAACTACGCCAGGGCACCTCGTGAGTGGCACGACACATTGCGCACCACTCTTGCCGACCTTGGGTTAAGTCCTTCGTCTGCCGACCCTTCACTGTTCGTGCGTTCTGGTCCCACTCCCATCTTTGTTCTCGTCTACGTCGACCTTGGTCTTCGACACAGCAGACACGGTTGCTTTGGCTGAGGTGAAGTCCAAACTACAGAAGAGACACACGTGCACTGACCTTGGTGAACTGCGCTACTACCTTGGCTTGCAAATCATGAGAAACTGAACGAGAATGAATTGACTAAGGGAAAGTTGGGTACAAATACAAACCCTAGAAAACTGTACCCCATATGTGCTACCCCACTATAGCCTACAGTAGCTATGTCATATAAATCTGACACACCCCCATAGGCAAAGTGGGGGAGAACAAGGGGTCACAAGACCAGTCAAGCAAAGCAAAGCAAGCTCAGGGTGGATCACAAAGTCACCACACATTCCGAGCACAAGTTCAAGGCCACAAGGCTAGACAAGCAAGAGCAGGTGTATATATATATGCAACAGTACAAACAAGGTCAAGGGGTGAGCAAGTGAGGCAAGGTAGGCACAAGACCCAGCTGAGTACAGAAGCGCTGATGATCACAAGGCGCAAGTGCCTTGGTGAAGATATCAGCAGTGTTGGCCTGAGAGGCCACGTACGCAAGCCGCAGCTGACCACGCTGCTGTAGCTCACGAGCAAGGAAGTAGCGGAGAGCAATGTGCTTCGTTCTGTGCTCCAGTCTCTGCTCTCGACACAAGGCCAGCATGGCCTTGTTGTCTACGTACAGCACTGGAGGAGAACGAGGCGGCTCTCCGAGGTCAGTCAGCAGGTAGGTGAGCCAGCGAAGCTCCTGTGCAGCCATGGCCCCGGCGTAGATCTCAGCCTCACAACTGGAGCCGAGAACAGAAGACGAGCGGGTAGCCCGCCATGAAACAGAGCCGGAACCAAGGCTGAAGGTGTAACCCTGTGACGACCGCTGCGTAGCCTGGTCGTCAGCCCAAGAAGCGTCTGCGTGCCCAGTGAGGACCACTGGACTCTGCCCTCCAAGCACAAGCCCCATGCCCGACGTACTGCACAAGTAGCGCAACACCCTCTTCGCTGCAGCCATGTGCTCCGGTCTGTGTCTCCCAGGAGCAACATAGCGTGCGAGAATGCTAAGAGGGTATGCAAGGTCAGGTCGTGTGCAGGTCATCAGGTACATGAGGCAGCCAACAAGCTCTGGGTACGGGCCACTCGACTCTACGGACTCATCCGAAGGCAGAGCTGAGAGCGAGTGGCGAGTAGGCAGAGGAGTGGCCTGAGGCGAGGAGTACGTGAAGCCGAAGCGCTGAAGGACCTGCTGCACCATGTGTGACTGAGTCAGGGTAATGGTGCGGCGTGCTCTGTCCCGGGTGATCTGCAAGCCAAGGTAGCTGCGCAGTTCACCCAGGTCTGTGCACGTGTGTCTCTTCTGCAGCTCGGACTTCACGTGGGCGAGTCCAGCAGTGTCAGCTGTGGCAAAGACCAAGTCGTCGACGTACACGAGGATGTAGAACGGCGGCAAAGAAGTGTCGGTGCGCAGAAACAGCGACGGGTCGGCAGTAGAGGGAGCAAACCCAAGAGCCGCAAGTGTAGTCCTCGGTGTGTCGTGCCACTCACGCGGTGCCTGGCGGAGACCGTAGACTGGCCGCCGGAGGCTCCACTGGGTGCCAGGAGGAAAAGACCCAGTGAAGCCAGGTGGGCGACGCAGCCAGATCTCCTCGTGCAGGCTGCCCTGCAAGAAAGCAGTGCTAAAGTCAAGAGAGTGCAGCTCGTAGTCGCGGTGAGCAGCTATGTGCAGCAGTACCCGAAGAGTGGTCATCTTCGGGGTGGGAGAGAAGGTCTGAAAGTAGTCAACTCCCTGCCGCTGACTGAAGCCATGAGCCACGTAACGCGCCTTGAAGACAGGCGGAGAACCCGGCGGTCGCTTCACCCTGAAAATCCACATGCCACTGACGATGTTCGCCCCAGGCGGGGGAACCTCGTCAACGTAGGTGCCTGTGGACTTCCAGGAAGCCATCTCTGTGTCCATAGCTGCCTGCCACTGAGAGGAGTAGGGACCCTGTATCGCCTCCGCGTAAGAGCGCGGAGTCGGGATGTCAAGTGCATCCGGGTCTCCCTCAGGGGTAAGCAGTACGGACACGAGATAAGGTGAAGCAGCAGCCAAACACTGGAACTCCTCCTGCCTGTCCTCAAGGACGTCCGTGCCAAGGGCACACTCACCCCCGATGGACGGAGGACAGACAGACTCAGACTCATCGACAAGACTAGCAGCGTAGTCTAGACGACAGCGAGCAGCAAAGTCGACGAGCTCAGCAACTAGGGCAGACGCAGTAGTGGACTCAAAGGAAGGGTCAGTGACGACAGTAGCAAGGAGACGCGTGACAGTAGGACTGGTAGCACGAAGAGAGTCCGACTCCGGGTCGGGAAGAGCAGGAAGAGAGGACTCAGGAGGAGAAGGCAAAGGGGCACGCAGAGGAGCAGTGGACGGACGCAGAGACATCCGGTGCGTGCCAGGGACAGGAGGAGGACGCTGACGCGAACCACGACCACTAGTGCGAGCAGCACGGACAGGCGACGCAGGGCGAGACGCAGGCTCACGACGCTCAGCAAGACCTCCAGTAGGACCAGTGTAGGGAGAAGGAGCGGGCAGTGGGGAGGCCGGCTGTAACTGTAACTGTGACGGGTCAGGCTGTGGACACTCTAAGGGAGGAGGAGGACCAGTAGAAGGCGGGAGACCAAGAACCTGCTGAAGGAGCGGAACGAAGTACGGCCGAGGCCGCGCGGCGACTCCAGATACAGCAGGGACAGCACCAGTACCCCCAGCGGCAGCACCAGCGCCAGCAGCACCTCCAACTCCAGTACCTCCAGCAGCACCAGTAGCACCCCCAGCAGGACCGCCTCCAGGACCGACAGCAGTAGCCTCAGCGTCAACACCCTCAGCAGCTCCAGCTCCAGTCGTACCCGCAGGCCCAGCAGCTCCAGTACTCCCAGTACGAGCACCTCCGGGACCCGCGGCACCAGCACCCTCAGCAGCCGAAGAACCTCCAGCTCCAGCAGCACGCCTCCAGCGCCGGGCAAACCACTCGCGCAGCTCCTGTGGAGAGAGTGGCTCCCGCCGAGACGAAGCACCCGGAGAACCTCCAGGCTCAGCACCGCCAGACGCCACACGAGCAGGCCCAGCTCCCTCAGGCTCCGCACCCCCAGGCTCAGCACCTCCAGGCGTAGCACCCCCAGGCTCAGCACCCCCAGGCTCAGCACCCCCAGGCTCAGCACCCCCAGTAGTAGCACCCCCAGGCTCAGCACCCCCAGGTTCAGCACCCCCAGTAGCAGCACCCTCAGGCTCAGCACCCCCAGGCGTAGCACCCACACGCTCAGCACCCCCAGAGTCAGCACCCCCAGGCTCAGCACCCTCAGCAGCACCAGAGACACCAGTAACCTCGACAGGCTCGACTGCGTCTACCTGGGACACACCTGAAGGGGCAGGACCCTGAGGGGGGAGGGGGTCTACCGGGGGGGGACCTGGCACAAGGAAGAGCGGTGGCGGGGGGAGGGACGGAGTGCGGTAGGGGAAGAGGCGGTAGTAGGGGACCGACTCGTCAAACGTGACGTCCTGGGAGGACAGAACACGGCGAGAGGTGGGGTGGTAGAACTGCCACCCTGGCGCGTCAGGGGGGAAGCCAAGGAAGACGCAAGGAGCAGCACGAGGGGACAGCTTGTCCGCAGACAAGTCGCGGACAAACGCCCGAGATCCCCAGACACGGAACGCAGACGCATCGCCAACCTTCCCCGTCCACAGCAAAGCTGGGGAGGTCTCCGGCATGGAGACCCTGGGGTGAAGGTTGATCTGATGCGCCGCGTACCGAACCGCAAACGGCCACAGAAAATGGGGGGCAGCCGCATGCATCATGGACGTACGGGCGACGTCCATGACCATGCCAATGCGGCGCTCAGCAATCCCATTTTGCTGTGGAGAGTCCGGAAGCGTGAAGGTCTGGCGGATGCCTCGTGCACGACAGTAGGCTCGCAGAAGGCCAGAGGAGAACTCTCCACCTCTGTCAGAGTGCAGACGCAGAACAGGAAAGTCCGAGCCGAAGCTCTGCCTGAGCTGGAGACGAGCTGCGCGGATCCAGTCGATCAACACCTCAGTGACATCACCCTTGCTGCGCAAGGGGAAGACTGTGGTGTAACGCGAGTAGTCGTCAACCACCAGCAGGAAGTAGCGCTCGTGACCCTGTCCACGGACGCGGGCCGGGCCCCACACGTCCATGTGAAGCGTCTGCAGCGGGGCCTCTGTCGGAGGAAACTGGGAGGAGTGAGGGGCAGCACGCTGCCGCCCCTCGACACAGGGGACGCAGGTAGGGCCAGGCCCCGGAGGAAGGGGAGGGAGGGACCGGGGAAGACCAGAGACAAGGACACGGGAGGCCATGCCTCGAAGACGAAGCAAGGACAGGACCCCCAGAGGGGTCTGCCAGAGAGACTGCAACTGGCCGGCCAAGCGGCGTGAGTGTGGTGCGGTCTCGAAAGAAGGAGCGAGAAGCCCCCGAGTCAAGGGTGAAGGTGTGGGAGGCCGAAGTGCACACACTGGGATGCCCGAAGTGCACACACTGGGATTCGAACCCGAGACCTTCGCTCTGATACCATGAGAAACTGAACGGGAATGAATTGACTAAGGGAAATTTGGGTACAAATACAAACCCTAGAAAACTGTACCCCATATGTGCTACCCCACTATAGCCTACAGTAGCTATGTCATATAAATCTGACAGATCACCAGGGACAAACCGTTCGCACCATCACACTGACTCAGTCACACATAGTGCAACAGTTCTTTCACCTGTTTAAGCTTCAGTTCACCACCACATAGCCTTTTCTTCTTGCCGTTGGCCACGGGCTCACCGTTCCTCTTCCAGACGAGCCATTTGAGTCTAGTGGTCCCTACGTAGAGCTTGTGGGTTGCCTCATGTACCTGATGACCTGTACTCGTCCGGACCTCGCTTATCCTCTCAGCGTCCTGGCTCACTTTGTTGCGATTGGGAGACACCGTCCTGTTCACTGGGCGTCTTCTGTGAGGGTAGCAAAGTATATGGCGACTACGTCAGTTGTACTGACCGGTCACTACGACTCGTCCTACGCCGATGACGTGGAGACCTGCAGGTCTACTCAGAGGTACTGCTTCAGCTTGGGCTCTGGAGATTTGTCATGGAGGTATACTCGGTCGTCGTCTGCGCTGGCGGTCTGCGCAGTCGTGGAGGTCTACTCGGTCGTCGTGGAGGTATGCGTTGGCGCAGTCCAGCGCTGAGGCCGAACTCTACGCCAGTGCCGTGGCTGCGCAGAAGCTTCGCTGATTGACTTACTTGCTCATTGACCTAGGTGAGCGGCCGCGGTCTGCAGCGACCTTGTTCGCTCACAACAATGCCATGATCCTCCTGTGTCCAAAGTCTCGACTGGAGGGTAGAGTGAAGCACATCGACTTGCGGTACTTCATGGCAAGAGCTGCAGCGATGCGGCCGGGCACGCTTGGCATTTGTGGCATAAGCGGCCAACGCTGCAGACATCTTCACCAAGCCCCATTTTGTCTGGTCACCACCACAAGTTTTGTTCACAGCTTGGCCTTGTTCAGGCAGGCTCTCGTTCGTTGTAGACTTGTCGTTTGTTTCTTGCTTTGCTTGTTTTACTATTTATATATACATATATATCTGTAAACTTTTGAACTGGCCTTGTGGCCATTTGTCTCAGAGGCTGGCTAGTTGATTCTCTTGCCTTTTTGCCTTTCTTGACTGGACTTGTGACCATGTATCACTCTCGCTCGGTTTTATGCCCCTCACTTAGCCTATGGGGGTGTGTCAAAACATGTTTATATCTCTGTTTAAACATGTTAGGCAACATTGAGGTGCATAATATAGAGTACAGAAACATTCTCGACATTCCTACTTGTGCCCTCCTATTCCTAAACGATCACCACTCCGCTACTACTCTGAGAATTAGGGTTCAAATTGGTTTTGGATTGGACGATCCATCAGTGCTCCGTTTGGAGAAATAAGTGTACCACCACAGTATTACTCACTTTTGTTTTTCTCTCGAAGAAGCATAGTGTTTTCTTCATATTCAGTGCTATTTGTCAACAAGTGAAAAGGGTGACGAAAAGGGGGCATACAGCAGGTTACCCATACCCTCCACAATGCAACCGAACTTAGCTTACCGCAACAATGCACACCTACCTAGGTAAGTGTATATTGACACACCCCCTAACCTAAGTAAGGGCAGTGCGCTGAAGATGAGACACAACTTAGGGTGGGTACTAGTCCAGCCTTTGAGACAAAGTGCAGCAACCGCATGGTCAGTTTGAAATCAAACACAGTGCATACCGTATTTGCCCGGATTGTGGACCCCGTGGTCGTATGTCGTCATCCCCGCAAAAGTGGAGGGGGGGGGAAGGGGGGGGGAAGGGGGAGGAGTCTTAACCGCATGCACTGTTTTATAAGACCCGGGTCGTAACTCGAATTCCCCTTTTTTCTTGTTTTTAAGCGTTGTTTCTAGCAAGACCACTCTATATAGAATCTGATTTTCAAGTAGCATTTGGAACGGGTGCATCAGCCAGGTTGACTCATACCGTACATGAATTTGCTTGATGTGACTTGTCATTCACTCAGCCCATCCCCAGCCCGCGCGTCCAGTTTTGTGCGTGCGATGTCAGAGCGAGCGCGGATTGGTCGAAATCACAGACACCCACCCAGCAAATCAAGGGTGACGTTTGGGTGGGTATTACCCCATCCTACCCACAGCCTCGACAAAGACAAACGCATCTCATGGTTAAATATACTATATTTTTAAGTACACTATAGCAAACATACATGCATAGTTGTAAGTGGAAATGGACACGTTTCCTTATTTCTAGTGGTTGCACACCTTTGCAATGCAGTGTAGATTCTGAAAGGATATGCTAGCTCTGGGCGAGTGCAAGTCATCAGGTACATTATGCACTCCACCAGCTCTGTGTACGGACCACTAGGCTCAAATGGCTCGTCAGGGACAAAGGCCGAGAGCGTACGGCCAACAGGCAGAGGAGTAGGCTGTAACGAGGAGAACTAAAGGTCGAAGCGCTGGAGGATCTGCTGCACCATGTGTGACTGAGTCAGCGTGATGGTGCGTGCTGCTATGTCCCTAGTGATCCGTAGGCCAATATAGCGGCGCAATTCACCTAGGTCATTGCAAGCAAATTTCCTTAGCAGCTCTGCCTTCACCAAGGCTAGTCCGACTCTTTCTTGAGTAACGAAGACCTGGTCATCTACGTAGACCATAGTATAGAATAGAGTCGAGCTAAAGCGAAAGAAGAGTGTTGGGTTAGCAGAAGACGTGATGAAGCAGAGATCAGTAGTGCGCAGTGTGTCGTGGAACTCACAAGGAGCCTGACGCAGACCGTAGACGAGACGTCAAAGGCTCCTTTGGGTCCCAGGAGGAAAGGACCAAGTGAAACTTGGCCGGCGGCGAAGGAAGATCTGCTCGTGCAGGCTGCCCTGGAGAGAGGCAATGGAGAAGTCAAGCGCATAACGCTTGTAGTCACGCTGCTTTGCGATGTGCGGCACTACCCAAATTGTGGTCGTTTCCGAGGTGGGGGAGAAGGTATGAAGACGTCTACCCCCTCTCGTTCACTAGAGTCTCTTGCCACATAGCGTGCCTTGAAGGCAGGCTGCTCTCCAGGTGGTCGCTTGACCTTGAAGATCTACATGCCATCGACTACGTTCTCCCAAGGAGAAAGAACTGCATTGACGTAGGTGCGTGTGGACCTCCAAGATGACATATCTGCATCCATGGCTACTAACCACTGAGTGGCCCTAAGTCTCGAGACTGGCTCAGCGTAGGTGCGAGGGGTCGGAATGTCAAGAGCGTCTGGTTCACCCTCAGAGGCTAGCAGAATGGTGCAGGGATGAGGAGCAGCGAGTGCAAGGAAAGCCAGCTTATACTGCGTATCTTATAGGATGTCACTGCCAAGGTAGGGGCACCCTTGACGGACGGAGGACATGCAGGAGAAGAGACCAACTGAGTGGCGTAGTCAAGGCGGCGGGTGGAGGCAAAGTCAGCAACAGCTGCGACAAGAGCAGCGACGGACGGAGGCGGAGCAGTGAGGTCGGTAACGAGGGAGGAAAGGTCACGAGAGACCACCTCTCCTCTCCTTTCCTCTCCTCGCCTCTCCTCTCCCCTCCCCTCCTCTGCTCTCCCTTACCCTCCTCTCTTCTCCTCTCCTCTCCTCTCCTTTCCTCTCCTCTCCTCTCCTCTCCTGTCCTCTCCTCTCCTCCCTCTCCTCTCCTCTCCTCTCCTCTCCTCTCCTCTCCTCTCCTCTCCTCTCCTCTCCTCTCCTCTCCTCTCCCCACCTCCTCTCTCCTCTCCTCCTTACCCCTCTCCTCGCCTCTCCTCTCCTCTTCTATTTTCTCCGCTGCTCTCATTTCCTTGCCTCTCCCCTCCCCTCCTCTCCTCTCCCCTATCCTCCTCTCATTTCCTCTCCTCTCCTCTGCTTTCCTCTCCTCGCCCATCCTCTCCACTTCCCTCCCCTCCTCTCCCCTCCTCTCATCTCCTCTCCTCCCCTCTCCTCTCCACTCCTCTCCCCTCCCCTCCCATCCCCTCCCCTCCCTTCCTCGCCTCTCCCCTCCCCTCACCTCCTCTCCTCTCCCCTACCCTCCTCTCCTCTCCTCTCCTCTCCTCTCCTCTCCTCTCCTCTCCGCTCCTCCCCTCACTTCCCTCCCCTATCATCCCAACAGGTGGAGTTGAGCCCCTGCTGCCGCCATCCCCGCCGCCACCTCCCTGTTCTGTTTCAAAAAGGGCCACCCACTCCCTCTCCCCGCTTTCGGCAGAACTTTCAGCTGCCCTTGTCCTTGCCACCTCCGCTGCCTTGCTTGCTCTCAGTCTCCTGTAGAGTCGAAGTTCCTTCAGGAGCATTTAGAGCCTTGGTCTTTGTCACTGGAGCATCCATTCTCGTATGCTACTGTGTTGCTGGCCTACTTGTGGGAGATTATCAGTTCGTGTTTTCATTCCGGTCGAGAAATTTGCTGAATATGTATTTTTAGCTGCCTAGGAGGCTTGATTGCTGTTTTTTTTCAAGCTACAAGTATGTTTCTCCCAGTGGCTGCATTGAATCTACCTAGAAGCCATTGGAGAGTTTACATGGTGATGGCAGGGTGACGACAGCACCTGGTGCAATCCAGTCTGGCTGCCAACTAGGGAGTGTTTTATCAAGGTATATTGCCAAATACTGTCAAACATACCTAATGTGTTCATCTCCCAAATACTGCCAGGTTCGTCCCCACCTAGTACCCCCATCCCTTCCCCCTCCTATTGCAACTTCCTAGTTTGAGAGCACTGGATTTTTAGAGAAAATACACATACGCATAGGGCTGTGCTTGTGAATGGCTTTTTAGGCACACCACAGGTGTCAAAGTACAATCTTGCTTGTAGGCTATAGTGGGGCACTCCTTATGGGGTACAGCACTTTTAGGGTTAGTACTTGTACCCCAACTCTTGCTAATCCAACCATTCCTGCACAGTTGATTCTGACATGGTATTCAGAGCAGGAAACCTGTTAGTTTTTTTTAGGGCCCACCGATAGTTCCGCTAGTTCCTGCCCGAAGCGCCCTTGCGCTGTCCGGCCTTGCTCGCAGAGTGTCGCGCTGCCCTGCAGCTACTCGCACTGCCTGCCCTAGCGCGCTCCCCTACTGCAGCCCGCGCGTCGCGCCCTGCAGCCATCAAGTCACGCCCTACTGCCCTGCCCAGCGCGCGCCGCCCTGCCCTGCAGCCCGCGCCCAGCTGCCCTGCAGCCCGTGCATAGCGCTGCCCTGCCCTTAGGCCCGTGCGCCGCCCTGCCCTGCAGCTCGCGAGCCGCGCTGCCCTGCCCTTAGGCCCGCGCACTGCCCTGCCCTGCAGCCCAGCGCGTCGCGCCCTGCTGCCCTGCACAGCGCACGCCCCACTGCCCTGCGCGTCGTGCCCTGCTGCAGCCCGCGCGTCGCACCCTGCTGCCCCGCGTGTCGCGCCCTGCTGCAGCCCAGCGCATCGCGCCCTGCTGCCCTGCCCAGCGTGCGCCCTGCTGCCCTGTCCAACGCGCGCCCCGCTGCCCTGCAGCCCGTGCATCACGCTGCCCTGCCCTTAGGCCCGCGCGCCCTGCCCTGCAGCCCGCGGCGCGCCCTGCCTTGCCCAGCCGCGCCGCCCAGCCCTGCCGAGCCGCGCCGCCCAGGCCGAGCCGTGCCGCCAGCCCGAACCGCGCTGCCCCACCCGAGCCGCGCCGCCCTACCTCATTCACCAGCCCCACCAAGCCGCCCTGCTACTACTACTGCTGCTGCTGCTCGTGCTACTGCTGCTGCGTTCCGCGCACACCCTGCCGTCTGTACGCAAACCACCGCCAGCAGAGACCCCGCCGTATGCGTCCCGCTCGATCGAAGGCCCCGCGGCCCCTGCTCGTCACCCAACTTCGCGGCTGTAAGCGTGTGCAGCGACGGTCGCAATGTGGGGGGAGAGAGGGAAGGGGGAAGGGCGTGGCGGCGGACCACCAGCCACCTCGCCAACCGACGCGCCAGCCAGCCCGCTACCCGCCGTCAGATCCCCGCGCTAGCAGCAAATGCAGCCTGCAGTCGCTGTGGGGGGGTGGAAAGGGGGAAAGGTGGCGGCCGTCGCGCCAGCGCCTGCACCTGCACCGACGCCAACCGACGCACCAGCTGGACACGCCAGCGGCGGCCGCCTGCACTGGAGCCTGCGCACCCAGTCCGCGCAACCCATCCGCGCAACCCGCCCGCTCGCCCGCCCCCTGCCCGTCTCCCCCCCCCCCGTCGCGACTGTTCGCAGGTGCAGCGGCGGTCGCTTTGGGGGGGAGAGGGAGGAGGGGAAGGGAGTGGCAGCGGAGCGCTGTGGGGGGGAGGCGAAAAGGGGGAAAGGGGTGACGGCGGGACGTCCGCCAGCATCAGCACCAGCACCGACACCAGGCACCAGCACCAGCGCCAGCCGCCAGCAGCGACACCGCCAGCAGAGACCCCCGCCAGCAGAGACCCCCGTCAGCAGAGACCCCGCCAGCAGAGACCCCGCCAGCAGAGACCCCCGCCAGCAGAGACCCCGCCAGCAGAGACCCCGCCAGCAGAGACCCCGCCAGCAGAGACCCCGCCAGCAGAGACCCCCGCCAGCAGAGACCCCGCCAGCAGAGACCCCGCCAGCAGAGTACCCCGCCAGCAGCTACACCGCCAGCAGAGACCCCGCCAGCAGCTACACCGCTAGCAGAGACCCCACTGCAGGGACTACCGTGGGTGGGGCAGGGGTGTGGAGGAAGGAAGGGGGGGGGGGGGGGGGGGGGTGCGGTCCAAGGGGGCGGCTGTTATGGGGGGTGAGGTTAAGGGGGGGTGGTTGAATGGGTGTGGGGATTTGGGGGTTACTAAGAGGGGTTTCGCCATGCTTGGCTCCCCCCCACCTCCTCTCCTCGTCACTCTCTCACCTCCCCTCTTTGTAAAAGGGGGTTACTACGAGGGTTTCGCCACGGGTGGCTCCCCCTCAACTCCTCGCCTCATCCCTCTCTCACCTCCTCCTTGGTACTTCTCCCCTCTCCTCTCCTCTCTCCCTCTCGCCTCCTCCTCCTCATTTAACTCTCTGCCGTAATCCACTGCGCCAGGTGTACCCCTTCAGGGGGTGTTGACTGCACTAGTTATTACTGCAAGCAGGCTAAGGGGGTGTGTTAAAGTTATATTTAATATATCCGTGTAGAAATCTGATTGTTTGCTTGGTGGTGCACCCGTTTGTTCTTTGCTATATGTTCCCTCAACCTATAGTGAAGCTCAACCATTCTCACTTTCGCTTGGCACGACCTCTCTCGACATACGTTGGCCTAGGCTACTAAGCCTAGGCCCTAAACCTTACGCTAGTACTTTGACAGGAGGTGCTGCTGGTGCTGGAGGTGCTGGAGGTGGTGCTGCTGGTGGAGGTGCTGCTGTGCTGGAGGTGCTGGACCTGCTACTGACCGTCACTGCCTGTCATGGCCATTATCACGGTAGTTGCAGCGGCTAGGGGTGGACAGCAGCGGTCACTGCCTCTCCCGGACGACCCCACCCCTCAGCAGCTTCGTGAGTGGGTTATTCAGCGAGGCAGTCCTGGTGGTGGAGGTTTTGGTTTTATGGGTACTGCACAGCGGCGGCAGCAGCGTCCGCAGGGCACCTTCTCCCTGCAGCGGCTTCGCAACTGTGCTTCTCAGCGATGCGTCCCTGGTTGTGTAGAGGCTGCTGATCTCGGTACTAGTGAGTCTGCTGCCGCTCCAGGTGCTAGTGAGTGTGCTGCCGCTCTAGGTGCTAGTGAGTCTGCCGACGCTCTAGGTGCTAGTGCGTCTACTGCCACAGGTCCTGCCTCAGCTAAGGCCTTGCACACTTTCACACTTGACTCAGGCGCGTCACATTGCTTCTTTCATGATTGCACCACAGCCACACCACTCGCAGCACCTGTCCCAGTATCACTGGCTGACCCCTCTGGGGGCCCAGTATTTGCGCGAGCCTCCACTGTCCACTCGTGTCCGGCAGTCCCCTCCGGGTCTCTCTCAGGTCTCCACCTCCCCACGTTCTCGACGAACTTGTTGAGCAACGCAGTTCTCCAGGATGTATGGGTTGACACCTTCATTCCTGGAGGACAGCGTGTGGCGATCTGTACGTGCTCACGGACAGGCTGTCACCTTGCTACGTTCACTCGACAGCCTGGGTCCGGTCTGTACACACTGACCACTACGTCTGCACAGGTGGCTGAGTGAGGTCAGGTGGCTGCGTCGAGTCGGGTGTCTGCGTCTGGTCAGCTTGCAGCGTCTTGCTCGTGTCGGGTACTCTGTCACCAGACTCTCCTCTGGCACCACCGCCTCAGTCACCCCTCGCTGCCGCGTCTCCGCAGCATGCACTCCCGTCTCCTTGTCTCTGGCCTTCCCAGGTCCCTGCCCTCCCTCCCGCGATCGCCTGCACCGCCGTGCCTTCCCTGCGTCGAGGGGCGGCAGCGCGCCGCTCCTCACCCCTCCGAGTTTCCTTTGACCACTGCTCCTCTGCAGACTCTTCACATGGACGTGTGGGGCCCGGCCCCCGTCAGTGGAACGGACCAGGAGCGCTACTTCCTGCTGGTGGTTGACGACTACACACGCTACACCACTGTTTTCCCCTTGCGGTGCAAAGGCGGACGTCAGCAGTGTTTTGATCCCCTGGATCCGTGCTACTCGTCACCAGTTGCGCGAGAGGTTTCGGCGGGACTTGGCGGAGTCCTGCGTCTGCACTCTGACAGGGGCGGTGAGTTCTCTTCTGGCCTCCTTGAGGAGTTCTGTCGAGACGAGGGCATCCGCCAGACGTTCACGCTTCCGGCCTCTCCTCAGCAAAATGGGATTGCTGAGCGTCGCATTGGCTTGATCATGGAGGTTGCTCGTACCTCCATGATCCATGCGGCTGCTCCCCATTTTCTGTGACCGTTTGCGGTCCAATACGCTGCGCATCAGCTCAACCTCTGGCCCCGTGTCTTTGAGCCAGAGACCTCGCCCACAATCCGGTGGACGGGGAAGGTTGGCGATGCGTCAGTGTTTCGGGTCTGGGGCGCGCTCTCCCTTGTTCGCGATGCCAAAGCGAGCAAGCTCTCCTCTCGCACTCTCCGCTGCGTCTTCCTTGGCTTCCCCACCGACGCCCCGCCGTGGCAGTTCTACCACCCGCGCGAGCGTCGAGTCTTCTCCTCCCATGACGTCACCTTTGACGAGTCTGTCTGTTTCTACAGACTACACCCGCACGCGTCCCACCCGGCCCCCCTAGCGCCTCTCTTCCTGGTACCAGTCCCCCCCCCCCGGTAGACCCCCTCCCCCCCACAGGGTCTTGCTCCCTCAGGTGTGTCTCAGGTAGACCCACCCCCCTTAGTTGAGCCTTTGGAGGTCTCTTCTGACTCCTCTGGCCCAGCTGAGGGGGGTGACCCCACCGCTGACGACACGGCGGCCACTCGCCGCTCTCCACGCTTGGAGACCCCCCCTGGTTTTCCGCCTCGGCCGTCTTCGCCGCCTCCGCAACCTTCTGCTGTGGACTCTGGAGCTGAGACAGCTGGTGCTGAGCCTGGGGGTGCTGAGACAGAGGGTGAGGGTTCTGGGGGTGCTGCGACTGGGGGTGCTGGTTCTGGAGGTGCTGCGACTGGGGGTGCTGGTTCTGGGGGTGCTGACTCTTGGGGTGCAGCGAGTCCTAGTGGCGGTGGAGCTATGGGTGACCCTGCAGGAGGTCCTGGAGCTGGACAGCCACCGCAGCCTGATCTACTTGAGACGCTCTCGCCGCAGCAGATTCGTGCGTGGATCGTTCGGCGAGGTAGTCCTGGTGGTGGAGGGTTCGGTCCTGCTGGGGCTGGAGCTGCTTGTCCTGTAGGTACTGCTGGGGGTGCTGGAGGTGCTGCTGGTGCTGGAGGTACTGCTGGAGGTTCTACTGGTGCTGGAGGTACTAGAGACCTGTCTCAGCCACAGCTACTCCCTCACTCCCCACTGCCTACTCCTGCTCCTTACACTGCTGTGACAGAGTCCCTGACTGAGCGTCGAGAGCCTGAGACTCGTGCTTCCACTCTTGAGCGTCAAGAGCCTGAGACTAGAGCTTTCGTTCCTGCTCGTGTTCGTCGTGTGCGTCGTCCTCGTGCTCCAGCTGTCCCAGGCACTCACGATATAACACTCCGTCCTTCCTCCGTTCCACAGCGTGTTGTCCTACCGTCACCTTCTGCGTCTTCTCTTCCTGACGTTGCTGACCCTCCGTCTGACCTTGCTCGTGCTTCCAGTCCGATTTTCACTCGCTTTCTTGCTACAGTTGTGACGGACCCTACGTTCTCGTCTCCTGCTGCGTCTGCCTTAGTCGCTGAGTTAGTCGACTTTGCTGATGTGTACCGCCGAGGCTACCTTGCGAGTCTTGTTTCTGACCCTGACCCTGCCTGTCCTGCGTCCGTCGGGGGTGAGGTTGCCCTTGGCTGTCACGTTCTTGAGGACAGACAGGAGGAGCTGGAGTGCCCTGCGGCCGCTGCACCTCATCTCGCTACCATGCTGCTTGCCCTGAGGGAGACCCGGATGCACTTGACATCCCCACCCCGCGCTCTTACAGAGAGGCGATCTCGGGTGAGTACTCCTCTCAGTGGCAGACAGCCATGGACGCAGAGATGGCTTCCTGGAAGTCCACACGCACCTACGTCGACGAGGTTCCCCCACCTGGGGCGAACATCATCAGTGGCTTGTGGATTTTCAGGGTGAAGCGGCCGCCGGGTTCTCCTCCTGCCTTCAAGGCACGTTATGTTGCTTGAGGCTTCAGTCAGCGTGAGGGGGTCGACTTCTTTCAGACCTGCTCGCCCACCCCGAAGATGACCTCTCTTTGGGTGTTGCTACACGTTGCAGCACAGCGCGACTACGAGCTGCACTCCCTCGACTTCTCGACCGCTTTCTTGCAGGGTAACCTTCACGAGGCAATCTGGTTGCGCCGTCCACGGGGCTTCACTGGGTCGTTTCCTGAGGGTACCCAGTGGAGCCTTCGGCGACCAGTGTACGGCCTGCGTCAGGCGCCCCGTGAGTGGCACGACACACTGAGGACTACACCTGCGACTCTTGGTTTCGCTCCCTCGACTGCTGACCCCTCACTGTTTCTGCGCACAGACACTTCTCTGCCGCCGTTCTACATCCTCGTGTACGTCGACGACTTGGTTTTTGCTACTGCTGACACTGAGGCACTGGCCCTAGTGAAGGCGGAGCTGTAGGAGAGACACACCTGCACTGACCTGGGTGAGCTGCGGAGCTACCTTGGCTTGCAGATCACCCGGGACAGAGCACGGCGAACCATCACCCTGACTCAGTCACACATGGTGCACCAGGTCCTTCAGCGCTTCGGCTTCCAGTACTCCTCGCCACAGCCCACTCCTCTGTCTACCGGTCACTCGCTCTCAGCTCCACCTTCGGACGAGTCCGTAGAGCCGAGTGGTCCGTACCCAGAGCTTGTGGGTTGCCTCATGTACCTGATGATGTGCACACGACCTGACCTCGCGTACCCTCTCAGCCTCCTGGCTCGCTACGTGGCACCCGGTAGACACCGAAAGGTGCACTTTGATGCTGCGAAGAGGGTACTGCATTACTTGTGCAGTACATCGGGCATGGGGCTCGTGCTTGGAGGACGGGGTTCAGTGGTACTCACAAGACACTCTGACGCTTCTTGGGCTGACGACCAGGCAACTCAGCGTTCGTCACAGGGTTACACCTTCAGTCTTGGCTCTGGTTCTGTCTCGTGGAGGTCCACTCGTTCTTCTTCTGTGCTTGGTTCCAGCTGTGAGGCCGAGATCTACGCTGGGGCCATGGCTGCACAGGAGCTACGCTGGCTGACCTACCTGCTGACCGACTTGGGGGAGCGGCCTCGTTCTCCTCCAGTTCTGTACGTCAACAACAAGGCAATGCTTGCCTTGTGTTGCGAGCAGAGAATGGAGCACCGAACGAAGCAAATTGCTCTTCGCTACTTCCTTGCGCGTGAGCTGCAGCAGCGTGGTCAGCTTCGCCTTTCTTACGTGGCCTCTCGGGCCAACACTGCTGATGTCTTCACCAAGGCCCTTGGGTCTGGTGATCATAAGCGTTTCTGCACTGCTCTTGGGCTTGTGGCCACTCTGCCTCACCTGCTGGTTGCTTGACTTGCTCTTGTTGTACACTGATATATATCTTTATGCCTGCATGTTTACTCTTGCTAGGTTGTGATCAGTGCACTGCCTTGTTATTATAACTCTGCATGTGAACTGGCCTTGTGGCCACTTGCATGTGCTCGGATTGTGTGGTGTCCTTGAGATCCACCCTGAGCTTTGCTTTGATTTTCTCTGTTGTCTTGCTTGACTGGTCTTGTGACCGTCTTGTTGTCCCCCACTTAGCCTATGGGGGTGTGTCAAAGTACGATCTTGCTTGTAGGCTATAGTGGGGCACTCTTTATGGGGTACAGCACTTCTAGGGTTAGTACTTGTACCCCAACTCTTGCTAATCCAACCATTCCTGCACAGTTGATTCTGACAACAGGGTGGCAAGCAATGGCGCAGGCAAGGGCATAGGCAAGAGCAAGGCCACATGGACATTGAAGTGTGTGGTCGGGGATAGAGCGAGAGAAGGACACAGCATTTGGGGGTCCAACAAAACGAGTACGAAGCATCACGAGGAGCTCACTAGGCTCTTGACACCGGTAAACCACACACACCTGGACCTCACATGCAGGCCCAAGGGGCAGGAGAATGAACCGTGATGCCACCTGCCCAGATGTGAGCCGACGTTTGAGTCGACTAGAGAAGGTTGGAATGTAGGTATACTATCTGCCCAGATGTCTAGCAATACAATGCTCCCATGTGAAACAGGAAGTGCCTATGTTTTCCACCTGGCATGTGGGGAACGCTGAGTGAAGGCAATGGAGACAGGGGGCGGGAAATGAGCTCATGTGGAGGGAAGCAGCTCGTGTGAAGGTGCAGGAAATTATTCGTGTGTACAGAGATGCTTCATACTATGACATGCCATCCCGACCCATCCTTCTTGAGGCCAACAGAGATTGTTACTGGTCGAGATGAGAACCGAAGCACTTGACACAGAGCCAGTAATGCACAAGGCAGTGGAGGTTCACAATGTGAGCTAGAAAATAACAATGCACAAGAGGGAATGGCACATTTCTGGCAAGGTACTGCTACTGCTGCAGCTGCTGCTGCTGCTGCAAGTTGGTCTAAACATTTTCCCTAATACTCCCTAAAGAATGTGGCCAATATGCTAAGGTAACTAATCATCTACTCAACAAAAATCATGAGGTATGACTTCTCTAGTTGAGTTTCCAAACATGCTGCATCCTTCATGCGATTGAGCCGGACACGTAGGAGAACACAATGTCGGCCCACGAGTCAGGCACGCCCGGAACGCACCAATGGGAGCAATCCGTTCCTCCCCCCCCGTACAGCTGCAAGTGCGCATCTGGACGGTACAGTGTAGCCCTTGTAATGTCTATGATTTTGAACCTTGAATTCCGCAACACCTGATGCATACCACGTAAAGCAAGAAAAGGAGGGGCAAGGTAAGGAGCTGCACAAATAAAAAACAGGATTTTCACAGCTTGCCAAACATGAAAGAGGCTTGCACAGGAATGGAGAAGAGCAAAATCGGTCAGAAAACAAAAAAGTGGTGATACCATCAGCCATCGTCTTACCCAGCGCAGCTGATCCCGGAGCTTCATAGAGAAGCTTTTCTTCTCCGCATACGCCACCACATCGTCTCCCACGGGCTTGTCAGCACCAATGCAATTACTCTTGGAATCGCCCGGGAAGAAGTACTTCTGATAGTGTGTTGCTGTGAAGGAGAGGAACATGGGCATGCCATGGAAGCCGCTGGATTGGACCGTCTTACGGATGGTCCGGATCGCAGCGCGTATGGCCCTGAATGCGTTGATGACGATCGGTTCCCCTTGGTAACTGCGGTAGTCCCGAGTGCTGGGAGGGGACTGGGATGGGGGGGGGGGGGGGGGGGTAGCAGAAACAGCAGGAGGGGGAGAGAAGACAGGGAGATGGGACAGGGCTGAAGGGGTTCATGCGGAGTGATTGATGAAGGGGCTCGTGTTCCGGAGTGATTGCGGTAGTCTTGAGTGTTGATTGCTGTTGACACACTATGCTGTAGCAGCGCTAGTGCACTCATGCTAGTGTGATCACAATGTCATAGTTACGATTAACTGTTTTATAGCGTCCGTTCTTGCACTCACCATATCGTAGTCAAGCAATGGGGTACTCACGTTAGTGGTGAACGTGATGGGGTTTCCACATTGAAGTGGTTGGTGCAGGTTGTTGAGTATTTCGGTTGTGTGGTGGATGTTTGGAAGTGACGCGACTATTTTCAGGTGCACGTGGCGATTTTGATGCAGTTGGCAGTTGCCACGTTGGTTTGCATGACAGGTGGCGCGAAGGTACAGTAAAATTCGGATCAGGATGCGTTTGTGTTCAAGGAATCGCCTAGCGAAGTTGGTACGAGCTCCAGGTCAGTTCGGCACGTATAAGTAAAAAATAATTTGGTAGTTGAAGTTCAACAGAAGTTTCGGCACAGTTCTCGCGACGAGCCTTCGGAACGTGAGGTCTGGGGTTCGATCGCCTGCGCACCCTTTTAATCTCAAAAAAAATGATTTGCAATGTAAATGATGGTTTTACAAAATATTATACCCAACGGAATGGAAGTGACATCGACAAGTATCGAACTTGTCTTCTGATCGCGTTGAAGTTCAAGGATTCCAGGTCACATTCGCTTGTTGGCCGGGGCAGATTCCAGCACAAGTCACTTTTGGGACACGTTGAAATGTAGAGTAAAAGCGCCAATAGACGAAAATGTCTCGGAAGTGTCTTTCAAGACAGTTTCGGGACAGCTTTTTGACGGTTCTGGGACAGAATGTATTTGGGACAGATTGGGGACCACGCAATTTTGAAGATGAGGTAATGAACATGGGGGAGCAGCTTCGCCCACTTGGGATCCGCCTGCCCCAGATGCACCGTCCACGTGCCCGTGCTGGACGCCGAGCCCTGGCAGCAGACATAGGAGAGAAGGAATGCGCGGAGAGGAGGTGAGGGGAGAGGGAATGACATCTACCGTCCACACGCCCCTGGTTGAACGGGGAGAGAGACGGGGGAACGAAAAGAGAGAAGAGGGAACGGGAGTAATCGGGAGGAGAGAAGAGGGAGACGGGAAGAGAGAAGATCAGAAAGTAAGAAGTGAAGAGGATGACGGGGAAACCGAACCTACAGGAGGTTCGGCGTGTGCGAAGCGAGCGTACCTGAGGCTCGGATGCGACGAGGAAGTTGCTGGGCTGGCGGAGGAAGAGGAAGTTGTGCGACGGTACAGTGAATCCGGACGCCGGGGTTCCCGTTCCAAAGGCCGAGCTCGTGCTGTAGTCCTGGTGGGGTGCCAGGAGGAGGGGAGTTACAACAACCCATAAGTCGCACTAGCGGATTGTTCACAGTACGGTGAATTTGGATGCCTGTGCGTGCTCTGCGGGCAGGGAGGGTAGGGTAGGTTCTGTGACCAGTGATACTGAATCACTAACCTCGACTCATGTAATAACATTTCTGATATTCTCATAAGGTGATGGCACGATTCTGGTCGCAATGATAAGGCATTGTCCCAATGAGGTTGGTGGCGTAGGGAGTGAAATCATAGATTTGATAAGATGGACCAGTGGTCGAATTACCTTGACTGGCGTGGTGGTCTCGATGAGGCAGCGCAGTGCGTGGTACATGTTGGTGGCTAAGGAATCTCCGGACAACAGGAATACTTTGTCCCTAACGATGTTGAGAAAAGCGGCGGTGTCGAACCTGGGGGAAGAGGGATAATGTACCCAATATGGGAAAATGCATATTTGTATGTGCATATTGATATATACAAGTTAATATTCTTTGTGTAGAACGATATGTGTGCGTGGATGATAAATGCGGTCCAGTCTTAAGAACCCCAGGTGGTCATCTGACTATGGCATGTGGTATGGGGTAAGGAGGTTCAGTGTGACAATAGCAGCATGCCAATACATGTACAGAACAATGAAAACCAGAATCACAGAATCACAGATTTGCAAAGAGGAATAAAATGGAGAGGAAAAGAGGTAAATGATAGAGGCAGATATGCAGAGAGAAGGGCAGAGATAGAGGCAGAGAGAGGCAGATATAGATGCTAGCAGAGAGAGGCTCGAACTATTTCCCCAACTACTAGTAGTTATTAGAGGTGTTCCATCCGGGCTGCGCCTCTCGTAGTTTAGGTGCGTTCAGACTGTACCTCTTAATGTTGCAGCCGGGACTGCGCCACTCGTAATTGAGGTAGTTTGTGTCCTGGCGGCCATTCCGCTGGCAGTTGAACTCCGACCGAATGCTCTGGCAGCTGTAGCCCGTGTAACGCGGCTTGGTCCACGGGTTACTCACCCAACTATTTGTGGGAAACGGGGAAAGATGAGCGGGAGGGAGAACGAGAGGCATAAGACATCGCTTTGACGGATGTAAACCCGGGTAACAGATTACACACCCAGGCACAAACTTTTGAGAAAGGGACGGCCGATCGACTCACCTCCCAGCATTCAGGTCGCATTGCGAAACCGGCTTCGTGGGATCGGGCGATGTGGAATTAGAGGAGGCCTCCACGAGGAAACGGGGGGCCGTCAAGCACAGCGATGACGTCACCAAGAGGAGGAGCACCAGGGGGGGCATTCTCGTGAGTCTCGCGGCTAGACCATCGATGGCGATTTCGACGCGCGCTGGGATTAGGAGTGAAAATCTGAGAGAAATTGCGGAGCGATAGTTGGAATAGCAGCTGGCGAGACGATGACTGCTCTAGAACTGGCCACCTAGTTCAACTTGAAATATAGATACCTATTGAGCGCACGTGCTACTAGAAATACTAAAGACTCGATTCCTCTGACTAAGAGCTGAAACGCCTTGTTGGGAGAGCTCTCTCTCAATTCACAAATTTTAGTGTTGTGGGGAGTTCAGTGAGGTGGTTTGCGTTCACAAGTATTTCAGAACGGTTGTTTAGGGTTTCGCGGTAAAATTGGTCTTTGATGGCCTTGCGGCGCGGAGCCCTTCCTTTTCCGCCATGTCCAGGACCATTCCAATGGCGGCGCGAACTCGTGCCAGAATGCTGTTGACCATTCGCCGCACCAGCAGCACAGTTCGCCAAACACTTCGCGCTGAGGTCAGGTGTGATAATACGACGATCGTGTTTCTTCGTGATGTTTTCGCAAAAGCATTGGTACAGTTCCCGATTGTCGCCGATGAAGACCACCCTTACAATCCATGCATGTGTAACTTTAGGAAAGGTGACACTCACTGCGACTCGGATCATGGCGATGTAGATAATCGAGATTTATCAAGACTGAAATCAGAGGTAGAGAGTGCTAATAAAGGATGGTCGTAAACAAGTGAGTGAAACAAATCTTGTACACCATGCAAGTTTTAAACAAACATGCCTCAAACTATAGCTAATAAAATCATTGGTCAATCACAAACATTTGAGAGTGAGTTATATTATATCAGCAATTATATGTCAAATCGACTTGGTCATGTAGGAAAAATGATGTCAAACCAGGTGCCTGGAACATAAATTGTATGTGTGTATCGCATCGAGTTGGCATTGGTCATATTCTCAAAATATATATCTACGTCTTCTATGTAACTGCTTGTAGTGTAGTTGTAGTCTAGTTAATATTATGTAATGGTGGTGCACCTTCTTGTTTTGCATGATTCCATTTACTTGTACTTCTCGCAATATTGCCTCCCACTGGTCTCCTAAGTTCAAGCCCTAGACCTAACTTCGGCATGATACGGATGCTTCGTACCTAACATGTGACCATTTTTTCAACTTGGCTAGTGCGCACGTCGCGACCTACGTCGCGGCCCCTGTTGCGGCGCTCGTCGCGACGGTCACAACGCCCAGCGCAGAGAGCTTCGCGTTGGTCCCCGCGTCCCCTTTCGTCGCCCCCCTGCCTCGTCGCCCCGTCGCCCCCCTGCTCGTCGGCCCCGCAGCTGCTGCGGCTTCGCCGCCCCCGTCCGGCTTCCCTGATCTTCCCCACCCATCTCGGCCCTGCGCATTTGCAGGGCCCCTGCTCCCGGAGCAGACATAGCCCCACTGATGCTGTTGAAGCTGCTAGGGGGGGCACGCCTAGAACTGATGCGACTGCTGCTGCTGGAACGGTCGCTGCTGCTGCTACTGCTGCTGCTGCTGCTGCTGCTGCTGCTCCTGCTTCTGCTTCTGCTGTTGCTCCACACTCCCTCCGTCCTCTATGAGAGTACGCCGTCCGTTCTTACTTGAACTACCTTTATTCCTATTTTCTATTTACATGTCTGTGCTTATGTCATAGCTCGTTGCTTTACTATATTTATTATAGCTATAGCACCGAATAGCATTGCGTGCACCAAAATCTGCCTCATCTCGGTTATCCTCGCGTGAATTTTGTGTGCGTGTGTTTTACGCCGAATTGTTTCTACCGAATTCGGGAAGGTTCCGTTCCCAACGGTTCTTGATGCTCGGTACCTTCTAGTAACACACGGGTTACTGGCCTTGTGTCATGCACACATATAGCACGACCATGTACCCAGGTTTTCATACAATACTATCTGAACTTGATCATCGATCCTCACATCCTCTCGGTGCTTCACAGAACCTGGCACTTCCTCCAGCGTCGGCACCTCCAGACTCTCCACCACCTCCGCCACCTCCACCACCTCCACCCCCACGCCCCTTCCTAACCTTCTTACGCTTGCCTTGGTTAAGCTCTTTGAGCTTCTAGCTAAGATTATCTTGCAAGCATCCCGTTGTTTTGTGAGATGAGGCACCTTTAGGAATCGGAGTTCCTTTCGGTCAAGCTTCGCACTCTACACGCCCAAAGGTCTTTTTTTTTAGTAGACTTGTAAAGGTTTCTTCGCCTGTCACAGGTCCAAAGTGTGTAGGTCAGCTGACGATATGAGAACAGAAAACCAAATTGGTAAAAAGGAACGAAACGACATCTCAGAGCGATATGGCCTACTGGTGATACCGGTGAAGTTTTTCGCAACAATAGAATATGTTGAGGAATACCCCATAGGATCCATAGTACCTGCCCAGCCTAACGGCGCCTCGTTAGAGTATGACAGCAAACCTACGGGAAAGGATCTAGAAGCGGCTTAGTCGCCGTATTTTACTCCACAGTGTCTTGCTACAATAATTATTTAATTGTTTAAAGAACGCATTTCAGTAGCGTAAATCAACATGTGTACAACGAATCTCTCCTAAAAGACCCGATCTTCTTAGAAAAACCTGTGAGAATTTTCATATCGAAAATATTCCCTAGCATTAGGAATCCTGAGTTGATAGCTTGCTCAATGCTTCGCATTATTCTAATGCCTCGCACCGGCACACAAGTTCTAAGTCGGATGCTGCAACATCCGGTGAAGCGGCAGGCTCAGCAATTGTTAGAATACTAGGAAAGGAATGATGGCATTAGGTCAAGAGGGGAGTACAAGTACAATGTCGAGAGTAATCTTGTACCCCCTAAGGCTAAACCCACTACAGCCTAAGTGAACATAAACACATATGTTTTGACACACCCCCAAAGGCGAAATGGGGGATAGCCAGAGCAAGCAATGGTCACAAGACTAGTCAAGAGAAGAAGCAAAGCAAAGTAAAGCTCAGGGTGGATCACAAGGTCACCACGCATTCTGAGCACAAGCAAGTGGCCACAAGGCCAGTTCACATGCAGAGTTTATAATAGCAAAGATCAGTACACTGATCACAACCTAGCAAGTGTAAGCATGAAGGTATACTCATATATATCAGTGTACAACAAGAGCAAGATCAAGAGACAAGCAAGTGAGGCAGAGTGGGCACAAGCCCAAGAGCAGTACAGAAACGCTGATGATCACAAGACCCAAGGGCCTTGGTGAAAACATCAGCAGTGTTGGCCCGAGTGGCCACGTAAGCAAGACGAAGCTGACCACGCTGCTGCAGCTCTCGCGTGAGGAAGTAACGGAGAGCAATGTGCTTCGTTCTGTGCTCCAGTCTCTAGTCCTGACACAAGGCAATCATCGCCTTGTTGTCGACGTACAGAACTGGAGGAGAACGAGGCCGCTCACCCAAGTCGGTCAGCAGGTAGGTCAGCCACCGCAGCTCCTGTGCAGCCATAGCCCCAGCGTAGATCTCGGCCTCACAACTGGAACAAAGTACAGAGGAAGAGCGAGTGGACCTCCACGAGACATAACTAGTGCCGAGGCTGAAACTGTACCCCTGTCTCGACCGGTGAGTAGTCTGGTCGTCAGCCCAAGAAGCGTCTGAGTGACCGGTGAGAACAACTGAACCCCGTCCTCCAAGCACGAGCCCCATGCCCGATGTGCTGCACAAGTAACGCAATACCCTCTTCGCAGTCCCTGTGCATCTTTCGATGCCTACCAGGAGCCACGTAGCGAGCCAGGAGGCTGAAAGGGTACGCGAGGTCAGGTCGTGTGCACGTCATCAGGTACATGAGGCAACCCACAAGCTCTGGGTACGGACCACTCGGCTCTACGGACTCGTCCGAAGGTGGAGCTGAGAGCGAGTGGCCGGTAGAAAGAGGAGTGGGATGTGGCGAGGACCACGTGAAGTCGAAGCGCTGAAGGACCTGCTGCACCATGTGTGACTGAGTGAGGGTGATGGTGCGGCGTGCTCTGTTTCGGGTGATCTGCAAGCCAAGGAAACTACGCAGCTCACCCAGGTCAGTGCAAGTGTGTCTCTCCTGCAGCTCCGCCTTCACTAAGGCCAGAGCGCCAGTGTCAGCAGTAGCAAAAACCAAGTCGTCAACGTACACAACAATGTAGAACAGCGGCAGAGAAGTGTCTGTGCGCAGAAACAACGAAGGGTCAGCAGTCGAGGGAGCGAAGCCAAGAGCCGCAAGTGTAGTCCTCAGTGTGTCATGCCACTCGCGGGGCGCCTGTCGCAGGCCGTAGACTGGTTGCCGAAGGCTCCACTGGGTACCCTCAGGAAACGACCCAGTGAAGCCACGCGGACGGCGCAACCAGATAGCCTCGTGAAGGCTACCCTGCAAGAAGGCTGTCGAGAAGTCGAGGGAGTGCAGCTCGTAGTCTCGCAGTGCTGCAAAGTGCAGTAGCACCCGAAGAGTGGTTATCTTCGGGGTGGGGGAGAAGGTCTGAAAGAAGTCGACCCCCGCACGCTGACTGAAGCCTCGAGCAACGTAACGCGCCATGAAGGCAGGCGGAGAACCCGGCGGCCGCTTCACCCTGAAAATCCACATGCCATCGACTATGTTCGCCCCAGGTGGGGGAACCTCGTCGACGTAGGTGCCTGTGGACTTCCAGGAAGCCATCTCTGCGTCCATGGCTATCTGCCACTGAGAGGAGTAGGGACCCGTAATCGCCTCTGCGTAAGTGCGTGGGGTCGGGATGTCTGGTGCATCCGGGTCTCCCTCAGGGCAAAGTAGCGAGGACGCGAGATGCGGTGCAGCGGCCACGAGGCACTCCAGCTCAAACTGCCTGTCCTCAAGAACGTCACAGCCAAGGGCAAGCTCACCCCCGACGGACGGAGGACAGGAAGAGTCAAAGACAAGACTCGCAGCGTAGTCAAGGCGGCACAAAGCGGCAAAGTCAACAAGCTCACTGACTAAGGCAGACGCAGCAGCAGTCTCAAAGGAAGGGTCAGTCACAACTGTGGCAAGGAGAAGAGTGACTGTCGGACTAGCAGCACGAAGAAGGTCTGACTCAGGGTCAGGAACGTGAGGCAGAGAGGATGCAGGAGGAGAAGGCAGGACAACACGCTGAGGAACAGAGTAAGGACGAAGTGCCATACGGTGAGTGCCTGGCACAGCGGGAGCACGAGGACGGACAACACGACGACCACGAACAGGAGTGGAAACACGAGTCTCAGGCTCATAACGCTCAGGAGTGGACGCACGAGTCTCAGGCTCACGACGCGCAGTCAGCGACGCAGTGACCTCAGTGTGAGGAGCAGGAGCAGGCAGCGGGGAGCCAGGCAGTAGCTGTGGCTGAGACTGGTCAGTCGGTGGGAACAGGAGCGGAGGAGTAGTGCCAGGAACCGGGAACTCAGTAGTAGCAGGTGGGAGACTGAGAAGGCGACCAAGCGCAGACAGCTGCGGCTGAGTAGTCGCACACCGAGGCCCTCCCTCTCCAGTAGCAACAGCACCCCCAGAACCAGTGCCTCCAGCTCCAGTAGCAACAGCACCCCCAGAACCAGTGCCTCCAGCTCCAGGAGCAACTGCACCTCCAGCTCCAAGACGGCTGGCTCCACCACCAGGGCTGCCCCACTGGACAGCTCACTCGCGCAGCCGCTCCGGTGAGAGAGCCTCCTGCCGACCAGCACCACGAACTCCAGTACCTCCAACAGCACCTCCAGTAGTACCTCCAGTGTCAGCACCTCTAGTACCTCCAGCACCTCCAGTACCGCCTGTACCTCCAGTACCAGGAACACCAGCACCAGCACCTCCAGGGCTAGCACCTCCAGAATCTGAACCTCCAGCACCTCCAGCAGCACTTGTGCCTCCAGTAGCAGGAGCACATGGACTAGCACCTCCAGGGCTAGCACCTCCAGAACCTGCAGCTCCAGTACGTCCAGCGCCACCACCAGGACTGCCCCAACGGACAGCCCACTCGCGAAGTCGCTCCGGCGAAAGAGACGCCTGGTGACGCACGCCAGGACTACCCGCAGCAGTACCCACAGCAGCAGCACCTCCAGTACCTCCAGCTCTAGAAGAGCGAGCACGGCTAGCTCCACCACCAGGGCTGCCCCACTATACAGCCCACTCACGAAGCCGCTCCGGCGAGAGAGTCGCCCGCCGACGTGCAACAGTGCCACCAGTACGAGCAACCACTTCACCACCAGTAGCAGAACCTCCAGCTCCAGCAGTGCCAGCACCTCCAGCACCTCCAGCTCCAAGACGGCTAACTCCACCACCAGGGCTGCCCCACTGGACAGCCCACTCGCGCAGCCGCTCCGGCGAGAGAGCCTCCTGCCGACTTGTAGCAGGACCACCAGCACCAGTACCTCCTGTACCTCCAGTACCCAGAGGACCCTCAGCACCCCCAGAACCAGCACCCCCTGTGGTACCACCTCCTGCAGCACCAGAGTCCACGGCAGCAGGCTGCAGCTGTGGTGAAGACGGTCGAGGCGGAAACCCAGGAGGGACAACCAAGCGTGCAGAGCGGCGAGGGGTCACTGTGGCAGCAGGAGCCGGGTCACCCCCCTCAGCCGGGCCAGAGGTGTCTAAAGAGACCTCCAAAGGCTCAACCAAGGGGGGTGGGTCTACCTAAGACACACCTGAGGGAGCGGGACCGTGAGGAGGGAGGGGGGCTACCGGGGGGGGGTCGTCCACCAGGGTGAGAGGCGGGAGGGGTACCGGGGAACTGCGGTGGGGGTGAAGACGGTAGAAGCAGACGGACTCGTCAAAGGTGACGTCCTGGGAGGACAGCACACGACGAGAGCCCGGGTGGTAAAACTGCCAGGGCGATGCGTCGGTGGGAAAGCCAAGGAACACACACCGAAGAGTGCGTGGAGAGAGCTTGCCCGCAGGCAAGTCGCGGACAAGAGAGAGGGAACCCCAGATCCGAAACGCCGACGCATCACCAACCTCGCCCGTCCACTGCAAAGTGGGGGAGGTCTCCGGGTGAGAGACATGGGGCCAGAGGTTGAGCTGCGCAGTGGCGTATCGGACCGCAAACGGCCACTGAAAGTGGGGAGCAGCCGCATGGATCATGGAGGTGCGAGCAACCTCCATGACAAGACCAATGCGGCGCTCAACAATCCCATTCTGCTGTGGAGAAGCCGGAAGCGTGTACGACTGGACGATTCCCTCAGCACCACAGAAGTCCTCAAGGAGGCGGGAGCAAAACTCACCACCTCGGTCAGAGTGCAGCCGCAGGACAGGGAGGTCCTCACGGAACCGAGCACGAAGCTGGAGACGAACAGTGCGGATCCAGCGGATCAACACACCGCGGACATCCGCCTTGCTCTGCAAGGGGAAGACCGTGGTGTAGCACGTGTAGTCGTCGACCACCAGCAAAACGTAGCGCTCGCCACCCTGTTCAGTGACGCGGGCGGGGCCCCACACGTCCATGTGCAGGGTCTGCAGAGGAGCAGTGGAAGGAGGAAACGAGGAGGAGTGAGGAGCAGCGCGCTGCCGCCCCTCGACGCAGGGAAGGCAGGGCGGCGCAAGCGACCTCGGGAGCGGGGGCAGGGACGTGGGGAGACCAGACACAAGGAGACGCGAGTGCATACCACGCAGGCGTGGCAGGGAGGGGTGACCAAGACGGTGGTGCCAGAGGAGAGTCTGGTGCGTACGGAGACGACACGAACAAGACGAGGCAATCTCAACCGACGCAGCTACCTGACCTGACTCAACTACCAGTGCAGACTCAGTGGTCAGTGTGTACAGGCCAGACCCAGGCCTCCGAGTGAACTTGGCGAGGTGCTCACCAGTGCGCGAGTCCGTACAGATCGCCACTAGCTCGCCTCCAGGCTGGGTCACAGTGACCCACTGGTCCTGAAGGACAAAGGTAGCCACCAAGTTCTTAGCGAACGAGGGGAGGTGGAGACCTGTGAGGAGGGCGGAAGGGGCCGCCGGACAAGGGAGAACAGTGGCGCCACGCGCGACTACCAGGCCCCCAGAGGGTTCGGCCAGTGTGACAGGAACAGGGATTGTGAGCGGTGTGACTGTGGTGCTGTCGCGGAAGAAGCAACGAGACGCGCCTGAGTCGAGAGTAAAAGTGTGCAAGGCCTCCTCAGGCTCTGCACCTGTGCTAGCTGAGTCAATGGCACCAAGACTAGCAGCCTCTACCCTAGCAACTCTAGGTACACACAAGTAACAGTCCTCCTCAACACTAGCAGAAGCAGCATACATCGCATACATGCCAGCATGGATCACGTCCCAATCACAAGTAAAGACATCAATGTCCTTCTTCAGCATGACTAACCAGTCTGGAGTCTTCAATTGCTCACCATGCTCCGCACGATACGGGTCGCCGAGGCGAAAGAAGCAGCGAGGCTCCGCGTGGTCAGTGCGGGTGCAAGCCACGCCAGGCTGACCTGTGCGACGGATGTACCCACAGCGAGCTGGGCCACCCGAGCTGCCACGCCTGATCGCCCACTCACGAAGCTACTGCGGCGAGAGCTGCAGCTGTCCACCCCCAGAGACGCTTCCACCACCGGCTGCACCACCAGACGTAGCAGTGCGCGTAGTCGAGCCTCCAGCTCCACCCCCTCCAGTAGCACCCCTAGTGCCACCCCCACCCCCGCCACCACCCCCACTTCTCCCTCCACCCCCTCCTCCTCCCCTGCCGCCTCCACCTCCTCCTCCCCCACCACCGCCACCGCCACCACCCCCGCTGCCCCCGCCACCCCCGCCACCCCCGCCACCCCCACCCTTGCCACCCTTGCCCTTGCCGGTGCGGCGCTTCCCACTAGGAGCAGAAGCAGCTCCGACCTCCTCAGCACCGAAGAGGTCAACAGCAGCAGCAGAGGCAACAGACGACGCTAGCAGGGAGGGGGAGCACCCCTCAAAGACAGAGGGGTGGGGAGTGCCACGAGAGGCAGCGACAGATAGGGCAGCAGACTCCGCCTCCAAGAGACAGGACTCGAACGTGTCAAGGGTGATCTTCGTGGGGTCTAGGGCGAGGAAGTGGTCGCGTACAGCACGAAGGGAGTCAGGGAGGCGGGTCGTGAGGAAGTATAGGGTGAGATAAGTGGGTGGCTTGTTCTGAGCCCTAAAAGCGGGCTCGAGGGCGGCAGCGTAGCGGGTCTCAAGGGAGCGCAGGTGAGTCATGAGGTCGGCTACAGTGGAGAACTCCGACAGCTCGGGAAAGAGGAACGGCAGCACTAGACGGCCTACAGTGGCAGATGACGGGGACGATTAGCGTGTGACTACAGCGTCGTAAAGCGCCTTGGCCGTCTTAAGTTGGCGAAAGTGAGAGCACTGATCTAGCGGAAGGTGGCTACGGACAGAAAGAGCAGCAGTAGCGTCACGAGACGCCAACCTGGACTGGTCTACACGAGTAGCTGTGGCAGCAGGGGCGGCTAGGGTCCCAGAGGTATGCTCAAACAGTGAGACATCCTCCCTAGCCTGGCTCTGCAGGTACAGGTGGAGATCCTCTAACTAGGATTCGAAGTCTACCGGGTGACCCTCTCCGTCAAAGGTAAGAACAATAGGGGGCGCCATAGCAGCAAAACAGTAGCAGTAGCAGTAGCAGCAGCAGTAGCAGTAGCAGCAGCAAGAGCAGCAGCAGCAGCAGGAAGGCAGTGCAGCGCGGCTCGGGCAGGGCGGCACGGCTCGGGCAGGGCGGCGCGGCTCGGGCAGGGCGGCGCGGCTCGGGCAGGGCGGCGCGGCGCGGCGCGGTTTGGGCAGGGCAGCGCGGTGCGGCGCAGCTCAGTGCAGCAGCTCGTGCAGCAGCAGCGCAGTGCAAGCAGCAGCAGCAGCTCAGGCGCAGCAGCGTAGCAGCAGCAGCGCGGTGGGCAGGAGCTGCGCAGCAGCAGCAGCGAGTGCAGCAGTAGCACGGGCCGCGCGCGGGCCTGGCGTGGGCTGTATGGGCTGCGTGCGGGCCAGGCGCGGGCTGTACGGGCTGCGTGCGGGCCTGGCGCGGGCTGTACGGGCTGCGCGCGGGCCTGACGTGGGCTGTACGGGCTGTGCGACGGCCTAGAGGGGAGTACAAGTACAATGTCGAGAGTAATCTTGTACCCCTTAAGGCTAAACCCACTACAGCCTAAGTGAACATAAACACATATGTTCTGACCGCAATATATGCTGAGTCCGAAAGGCTAGTAAGACAAAAGGGGGCACAACCCCTCAAAGATGTGGGAGGGAAGCGTACCAGAGGGACAGCTATGGCGCATAGGCTAGACTCGATCTCAATCACACGCGACTCAAAGTCGTCTGTAGTGAGGGTCGTAGGGTGAACCCTAAGGAAAGCGTCGCGTGCTGAAGCAAAGCGGTCAAGGAGGCGGGTCGATAGGAGGTACAAAGTCATATAAATGGGAGGGAGGGCCGCTTCGTTCTGCTTAGCAGTAGAAGCAACACGAAAAGTAGTGTCTAGCAGACGTAGGTGGGCAACGAGGTTAGGGACAGTACGGAAGGTGGAAAAATCAGGGAACATGAAGGGCAGGATTTGACGGCCTAGCGAAGTGGACGGGGTGGAATAGCGAGCAACAACAGCATCTAGCAGCTCCTTCGCCGTCGTCACCTGAGTGAAGAACTCACGCTCAGTCTGAGGGAGGTGGAGGAGGATAGCAAGTCGTGCTGCAGCGTCGCATCCCCTCCACATGGAAAAACGCAGTTGGGCCGCATTGTAAAGCGTCTGCTGCTCTCACGTGGCGTCGCCAGGAAGAACAGCAGCAGGGGGGCCTGGGCGTTCACCAATAGCGTGGTCATAGAGATATATGTCCCACTAAAAACCTATCGGGCGGCCCTCTGCATCGAAAAGAAGGAGCGACTGAGACGCCATAGTGAAAGGAACATAGAAACGAGGACGGCTAGGACGGTACTAACTGCTCGTACATGAGAGAACTGGCAGCAGGAATAGGCGGCAAAGACGACTAGGACGGCTCGGGCACGTGGGCGGCTAGGGCAGCTCGGCCACGTGGGCGACTATGGCGGCTCGGGCGGCACGGGCACGGGCGGGCAGAAGTAGGGGCAGCTAAGGGCGGCGAAAGGGTATCTAAGGCGGCAAGCCGCGCTGCTTGCGGACTGGTTTGCTGGCTGTGCTGGCGGGCTAGCCTGCTGGATATGCTGGCTGTGCTGGCGGGCTGGCCTGCTGGCTGTGATGGCCTGCTGGTTGTGCTGGCGGGCTGTCCTGGTGGCTGTGCTGGCGTGCTGGCCTGCTGGCTACGCTGACAGGCTGGCCTGTTGGCTGTGCTGGCGGGCTGGCCTGCTGGCTCAGCTAGCGTGCTGGCCTGCTAGTGGCGAAGCCTGCTGCTGCTGCTGTTGTTCGCGCTATGGTGTGCTGTTCGCGCTAGCGCGGCGCTAGCTGCTGTTGTGCGAGAGCTACTCCTGCTGCTGTTCGCATTTGTGCGGCGCTAGCTGCTGTTGTTCGCGCTAGCGAGGCGCTGGCTGCTGCTGTGTGCGAGCTGTAGTTTCTGGTGTTCGCGCTAAGGTGGCGCTAGTTGCTGCTACTTCTGTTCGCACTAGTTTAGCGCGCTACTGTTGATGCTAGCGCGATGGGTAAGTTCCGCGGGATAGGCGACGGGAGGCTTTTCTACGGAGCGACGGGCCCGCGCGGGGGGGGTGGGGGGGGGGGGGGGTGGGAGTACCTTAGGTCGCGACGAAAGGAAAGGGGGGGTACCCGTGGGGGTTGTCTAAGGCGCACGTCGAGGGGTCGCGAAGGACGTTATAGGGGGCCGCGAGAGGCACTAAGATGAGGGCATGCGGTGGCATTAGATGTGAATAGGAGGGGTGTGATTGGCTGCTAGCTAGGGGCGACGGGGTCCTAACGGGGCGCGATTGGCTAGGGGCGGAGCGGAAGCAATTGCCGACCTACCTAGCTCAATACCATGTCGAGGAACGAAAGTGACAGAATGGTTGGAAATAAACATACAGTGTGAGATATACATAACCCTAGCCTAGCACGAATATAACAATACACCTAAGTAAATATATAGTTTGACGCATACGACACGGGCAGCGCAGGTGGCTCGGGCTGCGCAGGCAGTGCGGGCAGCGCAAATGGCATAGGCGGTGGGAGCGGCGCAGGGGGCGCGGGCAGTGCGGGTATAGGCAGCGTGGCGGCAACGCTGGTGCTGGCGAGGGCTGACGGCGGGCTGGAAGCGGCTAGCCATTGGTGCTGGCGACTCGCGTCCGCAGCAGGGGCGGCACTCGTAGCAGCAGCAGCAGTGGCGAGCGCGCTCCAGTGGGTGCGCTGCGGCAACAGCGCTAGCGCGCGACGGCTGCTTAGGCCGGGCGCGACGAGCAGCTGCGGCAGGGCACGACCGGCCGCTTAGGCTGGGCGCGACGGGCCGCTTAGGCTGGGGTGTGTCGGTCAGCTAAGGCAGGGCGCTACGGACAGCTAAGGCAAGGGCGCGATGGCCTGTTGGGCAGGGGTGCGGCGGTTGGCTTAGGCTGGGCGCGGCGGAGGCCTACGCAGCGGCACGACGGCCGACTTAGGTAAGGCGCGACATGCTGCTTAGACAGGGCGCGACGGGCGGCTAAGGCAGGGCGCGGAGGGCGGTTTTGTTAGAATGTTGAACTGAACGAGAATGATGAAACTACCAGAAAGGTGGGTACAAGTAGGAAACCCTAAGTTTGTTGTACCCCCTAAGGCTAAACCCACTATAGCCTACACAAAGTAAACATACAATGTTTGACACACCCCCATAGGCTAAGTGGGAGACAACCAGATGGTCACAAGACCAGTCAAAGCAAAGCAAAGCAAAGCAAAGCTCAGGGTGGATCTCAAGGATACCACACAAATTCCGAGCACAAGCAAGCGGTCACAAGACCAGTTCACATGCAGTTTGATAATAAACAAGAGGTACAGTGATCACAACCTAGCTAGTGTAAGCATGCAGGTATATATATAGAGATCACAGTACAAGCAGAGTCAAGAAGTGAGCAAGTGAGGGACAGTAGGTACAAGGCCTAGAACAGTACAGAAACGCTGATGATCACAAGGCTGAAGTGCCTTGGTGAACACATCAGCAGTGTTGGCCCGAGTGGCCACGTACGAAAGACGAAGCTGACCACGCCGCTGTAGCTCTCGAGCAAGGAAGTAGCGCAGAGCGATGTGCTTCGTTCTGTGCTCCAGTCTGTGCTCCTGACACAAGGCAAGGGCGGCCTTGTTGTCGACGTACAGCACTGGAGGAGAACGAGGCCGCTCTCCCAGGTCGGTCAGCAGGTAGGTGAGCCAGCGAAGCTCCTGGGCAGCCATGGCTGTGGCGTAGATCTCAGCCTCACAACTGGAGCTGAGAACAGAGGAAGAGCATGTAGAACGCCAAGAAACTGAGCCAGAGCCAAGGCTGAAGGTGTAACCCTGAGACGACCGCTGAGTAGCCTGGTCGTCAGCCCAAGAAGCTTCTGAGTGTCCAGTGAGGACAACGTCGCGCCGTCCTCCAAGCACAAGCCCCATGCCCGACGTACTGCACAAGTAGCGCAACACCCTCTTAGCGGCATCCATGTGCTCCTTCCGGTGACGGCCAGGAGCGACATAGCGTGCTAGGATGCTAAGAGGGTAGGCTAGGTCAGGTCGAGTGCAGGTCATCAGGTACATGAGGCAGCCCACAAGCTCTGGATACGGGCCACTCGGCTCTACGGACTCATCCGAAGGCAGAGCTGAGAGCGAGTGACCGGTAGGCAGAGGAGTGGGCTGAGGCGAGGAGTACGTGAAGCGGAAGCGCTGAAGGACCTGCTGCACCATGTGTGACTGAGTCAAGGTGATGGTGCGCTGTGCTCTGTCCCGGGTGATCCGCAAGCCAAGATAGCTTGTCAGCTCACCCAGGTCTGTGCACGTGTGTCTCTTCTGCAGCTCCGACTTCACGTGGGCGAGTGCCTCAGTGTCAGCAGTAGCAAAGACCAAGTCGTCTACGTACACGAGAACGTAGAACGGCGGCAGAGTGGTGTCGGTGCGTAGAAACAGCGACGGGTCAGCAGTAGAAGGAGCAAACCCAAGAGCAGCAAGAGTAGTCCTCAGTGTGTCGTGCCACTCACGGGGTGCCTGGCGGAGACCGTAGACTGGCCGCCGGAGGCTCCACTGGGTACCAGGAGGGAACGACCCAGTGAAGCCAGGTGGGCGGCGCAGCCAGATCTCCTCGTGCAGGCTGCCCTGTAGGAACGCAGTGCTGAAGTCAAGGCAGTGGAGCTCGTAGTCACGCTGAGCAGCGACGTGCAGCAGAACCCGAAGAGTGGTCATCTTCGGGGTCGGGGAGAAGGTCTGGAAGAAGTCAACTCCCTCTCGCTGACTGAAGCCTCGTGCAACGTAACGCGCCTTGAAGACAGGCGGAGAACCCGGCGGCCGCTTCACCCTGAAAATCCACATGCCACTGACGATGTTCGCCCCAGGTGGGGGAACCTCGTCGACGTAGGTGCCTGTGGACTTCCAGGAAGCCATCTCTGCGTCCATGGCTGTCTGCCACTGAGAGGAGTAGGGACCCTCCATCTCCTCTGCGTAAGAGCGTGGGGTCGGGATGTCTGGTGCATCCGGGTCTCCCTCAGGGGCAATCAGCATGGACATGAGATGAGGTAAAGCAGCGGCAAAGCACTCAAACTCCTCCTGTCTGTCCTCAAGGACGTCCGTGCCAAGAGCACACTCACCCCCGACGGACGGAGGACAGACAGACTCAGACTCAGCAACAAGGCTAGCGGCGTAGTCTAGACGACAGGCGGCAGCAAAGTCAACAAGCTCAGCGACTAGAGCAGACGCAGCAGAGGACTCAAAGGAAGGGTCAGTGACAACAGTGGCGAGGAGACGCGTGACAGTAGGACTGGCAGCACGAGCAAGGTCTGACGGCGGGTCAGCAACGTCAGGAAGAGAGGACGCAGGAGGAGACGGCAGAGGGACACACTGTGGAGCAGTGGAAGGACGCATAGTCATATAGTGAGTGCCAAGTACAGGAGGAGGACGCTGATGCGGAGCTCGACAACCAGCGCGGACAGCGCGGACAGGCGACTCTGGACGCGACTCAGGCGACTCTGGACTAGACTCAGGCGACGGAGGACGAGACTCAGGCTCACGACGCTCAGTAAGACTACCCGTCGGCGCAGTGTAAGGAGAAGGACCAGGCAGTGGAGAGGCAGGCTGTAACTGTAACTGTGACTGGGCAGGCGGTGGACTCAGTAGGGGAGGAGTAGGACCAGTAGAGGGCGGGAGACCAAGAACCTGCTGAAGTAGCGGAACGTAGTACGGCCGCGGCCGCTCAGTACCTCCAGCTCCAACCCCCTCAGCAGGCCCAGTCCCAGCAGCTCCAGTACCTCCAGGACGAGCACCTCCAGGACCAGCGGCTCCAGCAGCTCCAGCACCAGCACCTCCAGTAGCTCCAGCAGCACCGCCAGCAGCAGCAGTGCCTCCAGCAGCTCCAGCACCAGCAGCACCTCCAGTAGCTCCAGCAGCACCAGCACCAGCAGCACCTCCAGCAGCAGCTGCACCAGCAGCACCTCCAGCAGCGCCAGCAGCACCGCTAGCAGCAGCAGCACCTCCAGCAGCTCCAGCAGCACCAGCACCAGCAGCACCTCCAGCAGCGCCAGCAGCACAGCCAGCAGCTCCAGCAGCGCCAGCAGCACCAGCACCAGCAGCACCTCCAGCAGCTCCAGCAGCACCAGCACCAGCAGCACCTCCAGCAGCTCCAGCAGCACCAGCACCAGCAGCACCTCCAGCAGCTCCAGCAGTACCAGCACCAGCAGCACCAGTACCAGCAGCACCTCCAGCAGCTCCAGCAGCACCAGCACCAGCAGCGCCTCCAGTAGTGGCAGCACCTCCAGCAGCTCCAGCACCAGCAGTACCTCCAGCTCTAGGGTCCGCGACACTAGGAGCGCCACTCCGGAGACTGCAGCGACGAGCGTACCACTCTCGGAGCCACTGGGGAGAGGGCAGCTCCCGCCTAGGAGGGGAAGCACGAGCACGAGCTCCAGCAGCAGCACTCCTGAGGCTGCAGTATTGTAAGTACCACTCACGCAGCTGCTGTGAGGAAAGAGCGCCTCCAGGTGTAGGACTCTCAGTCGCAGCACCCTCTGGCTCACTACCCTCAGACGTAGCACTCCCAGGCTCAGCACCCCCAGACTCAGCACCCCCAGACTCAGCACCCGCAGGCTCCGCACCCCCAGACTCCGCAACCCCAGGCTCCGCACGCTCAGGCTCAGCACCCCTAGCAGGACGAGAGTCGACAGCTACCTCGACAGGCTCAACCGGGTCTACCTGGGACACACCTGAGGGAGCGGCACCCTGAGGGGGGAGGGGGTCTACCACAGCAGCACCTGGCGCGAGGAAGAGAGGCGGGGGGGGGAGCGGGGCAGTGCGGTAGGGGAAGAGGCGGTAGTAGGGCACCGACTCGTCAAAAGTGACGTCCTGAGAGGGCAGGACACGGCGCGAGGTGGCGTGGTAAAACTGCCAACCAGACGCGTCCGGGACAAAGCCAAGGAAGACAGAAGGAACAGCGCGGGAGGAGAGCTTGTCCGCGGACGTATCGCGGACAAAAGCTCGAGATCCCCAGACCCGGAAACGTGACGCATCGCCAACCTCCCCCGTCCACAGCAGTGTGGGCGAGGTCTCCGGCAAGGAGACACGGGGCCAGAGGTTGAGCTGATGCGCAAACGGCCACAGAAAGTGGGGGGCAGCCGCATGGATCAAGGAGGTACGAGCGACCTCCATGACCAAGCCAATGCGGCGCTCAGCAACCCCATTCTGCTGTGGAGAGGCCGGAAGCGTGAACGACTGGCGGATGCCGTGCTCCGCACAGTAGGCTGCCAAGAGGTCGGAGGAGAACTCACCACCTCTGTCAGAGTGCAGACGCAGGACAGGAAAGTCCGAGTGGAACCGCTCGCTGAGCTGGAGACGAGAAGCGCGGATCCAAGGGATCAAAACATCAGGGACCTCACCCTTGGTGCGCAAGGGGAAGACCGTGGTGTAGCGCGAGTAGTCGTCAACAACGATCAGGAAGTACCTCTCCTGACCCTGTCCACGGACGCGGGCTGGGCCCCACACGTCCATGTGGAGCGTCTGCAAGGGAGCAGTCGTCGGGGGAAACGAGGAGGAGTGAGGAGCGGCGCGCTGCCGCCCCTCGACACAAGGAAGACAGGGAGGAGCAGGCGAGGGTGGGAGAGGAGGGAGTACCCGGGGAAGACCAGAGACAAGGTACCGTTTGTGCATGGCACGAAGGCGCTGCACTGACGGGTGACCAAGGCGGTGGTGCCAGAGGACGGTCTCGTGTGCTAGAGAGCGACACGAGCAGGGGGCAGACAGCTGACCTGAAGCAGACGCAGACGCAGCTACGTGAGGGGACTCAGTGGTCAGTGTGTACAGGTCCGACCCCGGCTGCCGAGTGAAGGTAGCCAGGTGACGGCCCGTCCGAGCACACGTGCAGTGTGTCACGCGCTCGTAGGCAGGGGTGAACTGGTGGACACCCCCGTCCTGGAGTGCACAACCCGCCACCAAGTTCGTAGAGAACGAGGGGAGGTGGAGACCTGACAGTGTGCCCGACGGAACCGCAGGACAAGGAAGAACAGTGGAGGAGGTCGCAATGACCGGACCCCCAGAGGGGTCAGCAAGGGAGACAGCAACTGGCCGAGCAAGCTGCTCAAGGACAGTGCGGTCACGAAAGAAACAGCGAGAAGCACCTGAGTCCAGTGTGAAGGTGTGCAGTGCCTCAGTAGTCTCAGTACCAGGGGGCGCAGACTCACGAGCACCTAGAGCAGCAGCCTCACCAGCACCTGGGGCAACAGACACACTAGCACCTAGAGCGGCAGCCTCACCAGCACCTGAGGCAACCGACACACGAGCACCTAGTGCGACAGCCTCACCAGTACCTAGAGCAGCAGACTGGATACCGGGGTCAGGCGGCACACACAGGTGACAGGCTCCCTCGGTACTAGTAGACAATGCATACATGGCAGTGAGAATAGCATCATAGGGAAGAGCAAAGATATCTACCCTCTGTCCAAGCAGCTCCACCCAGTCGGGGAGCTCAGCGTCGTCGCCAAACTCTGTACGCCAAGCGTCAGTCAGACGGGCGAAGCAGTGGGACTCTGTGTGACCACGCGTCCCGCAAGGCTGACCAGTCCAGGCACCCGTGCTAATAACGTACGGGCAGCGAGCATTACTCAGCGACCCTCTACTCTGAGCGTACCACTCACGAAACTACTGGGGCGAAAGAGGGTCGCGCGGACGACGCTGCTGCTGCACCGGGCCACTACAAGAAGTTCCCGAACTACCCACTCCAGGACGACTCCCACTACGGTCACCCCGACAACCCCAACTGGCGTACCACTCACGAAGCTGCTGGGGCGTGAGGGACACACGCGGACGGCCGTGGAGCTGCATCTGGCCACGCCAGGAGCAGCAGTAGCAGCAGGAGCAGCAGTAATAGCAGTAGCAGCAGGAGCAGTAAAAACAGTAGCAGTGGCAGTGCGGGCAGGGCAGTGCTCACCATTGGTAGGAAGGGCAGGCGCAAGACGGCAGCGACAGCAGAGCCGCTACAGCTGTAGGGCGGGGCCGGGCCGCGGCAGGGAGCTCCGCGGCAGCTGCTGCAGGGCGGGGCTGGGCCGCGACGGCAGCTGCTCCAGGGGCCAGGGGCGACTCCTGCAGTGGCGGCTGTTCCAGGTGGCCAGGGGCGGCCGCTGCAGGGGCGGCTCCTCCAGGGTCCAGGGGCGGCTGTAGGTGCGGCTGCTCCAGGGGCCGGGGGCGGCTGCTGCAGTGTCGGCTGGTCCAGGGGCCAGGGGCGGCCGTCCCAAGGGCGGGCGCGGGGTAGGGCAGGGCGCCACGGCGAGCAGAGGCGACCCCTCGCGGGTCCCAGTGGCGACGCGCGGGTCGCGTGGGTGCGTCGCGACGAGGCGGGGGCGACGCGCGCGAGCCCCGGTGGCGACTCGCAGGTCGCGTGGGGGCGTCGCGTCGAGGCAGGGGCGACGCGCGCGGGTCCCGGTGGCGACGCGCGGGCCGCGCGGGGGCGTCGCGTCGAGGCAGGGGCGACGCGCGCGGGTCGCGCGGGGGCGTCGCGTCGTGGCAGGGGCGACGCGTGCGGGTCCCAGTGGCGACGCGCGGGGCGCGCGGGGGGCGTCGCGGCGAGGCTAGGGGCCGCGCCTCGGGGTCCAGGGGCGGTTGCGCGGGTGCAGAGGAGGCCCGCGCGCTGCCTGTAGGGGAGGGCGGCAGGGTGGCGCTCGAGAGCGCTAGGAGGTAGGCGCTCGAGGGCGCGGGTAGGGGCGCACTACGGCGCTAGGAAGAGGCTCACGACGGCGCGAGGAAGGGCGCTCGACGACGCTAGGAAGGGCGCACGAAGGCGCTAGGAAGGGCGCTCGACGGCGCGAGGTACTATCAGACACAGTCGCGCAAGGGCGCGGCGGAACGGTGGGCCCTAACCAACGTCGGTCCTAGGTCGTGACCTAGGCGTCGGATACCATGTTAGAATGTTGAACTGAACGAGAATGATGAAACTAGCAGAAAGGTGGGTACAAGTAGGAAACCCTAAGTTTGTTGTACCCCCTAAGGCTAAACCCACTATAGCCTACACAAAGTAAACATACAATGTTTGACAGGTTTAAGCAGGGTGCGACGGGCGGCTAAGGCCGGGCGCGACGGGCGGCTAAGGCAGGGCACGTCGGGGCGCGAGGGCCCCACGGGCGGGGCGCGGCGTAGTAGCTAAGGGGGACGAGGCGGAGCAGGGATCCTAGGCCTACTCGTGATACCATGTTAAAATGAGAAAATACGGCTAACGATGGCATACTGGGGGGTTCAAATAGCAAACCCTAATATGCAGAACACAAACCCAACCTAGCCTAACAATGTGTACATCAACACATATATGTATACTTTGACAATACAGGTAAGAGGCAAGGTGGACCACCAACTTCTACACAATTATATGATAAGGCTGTTTACATAAATATATGTGTACATATACATCGACATACAATAGCCACGTTTTCATGACACCCATTGGTGATAGAAGCTTTACAAGTTGCATAGCCATTTGGAATACGCGAACATATGAGGAGAATATACATTCGTTAAGCGTTTTTGTTTTTCAGAATGTGTTCAGTCTACAGTTGTGTCGTATTTGAGTTATGACACTTCAACGGCTCTGGGTGATAAGAGCATCTCGCGTCGCGGTAGTGGAATGAATGTCAGGACGCGTGGTCAGGTCGTACATTTACCATCGCACCGTGACGCCACGAATCCAACCGTGGAAAGCGGCTGTCTAGTTTAACCTTTGCACCGTGACGCAACAAATCTAACCGCAGAGAACGTACAGAAGACGTGCGTGGCTATTCAGAGTCCTAATGCCGGCCCCGCAACAGCAATCAGTCAAAGAGTGACCGCCACCGCCTGACAACCTTCCCGCCGTATGACAGGCAGTACGAACCTCACAGAAATTGAATGTTGAGCCACCACTTGAAGCACCCGGATGTTTCCAGGACACTCTTGAATGGCCCCCAGGGTAGTTTTAGATGTTGGGACCCACCCACCCACAAAGGATGGGTCGCAAAGGTTGGCATTTTGAGATTCCGACTCGGAAGAAACGGGTCCCTTCAGGAAGCTGCAGCAGTCTGAAAGTAATAATATTTTTATTCGGACCACTGGGCTAATATGAAGGGAATACCCGTCTCGGGCAATGTAGTCTTACAACAACCCCACTAACCCGCCTGGCGCATACAAGATCATGGATGATCGTACTGACAGAACACAATACTGCTTGCGTTGATCAGCAGATCATACAACTGAAACATCTCCCCCGCGAAGGTCGCGCGCTTCGACGAGTCGGCAACCCGCGACACCGCTTCGTGGCCAACCAATCAACACACCACACCGCATACCGTCAAGTTACGAACGACGGTATGCAGGCGGTCACAGGAGAGTCGCTTTGAGTACTACAAAGCTGTGCGACTTCAACCATGGAGTTGTCTTTTCACAGCAAAATCTCGTTTAGGGACTTCAAACGTCGCTATCCTCAAGCAGCTGTCGTCACTCGACAGATTCGTCACGAGGGGGTCACAGCGGCAGCCTGGCCCGCACGTGTCAGCCATGACCGTCCATCATGCGACGGCGCTACTCGTAGCGGCCATGGCGGCTCTTCTCCTATGCCCTGCAGCGCTGTCAGAGGCAGCGGACGCGCCCGTCATGTTCCGCTCTTCCCGACACCTCACAACCTCCCAGAGTCTCGGTCTGCTGACCGATCTGCACTCATGGTTTCGTGGCGGAACGACCAGCGCCGGTGCGCAGCAAGAACGCTTGCTGGTCGAGAAACCCGGCGCGGCAAGCGGCGCAGGCGCCGGCCAAGGACACTCCGACGCCAGTGGCGCGGCAGGCGGCGCAAGCCAAGCACCCACCGACGGGGGAGGTAGCGGAGGAACACAAAAAGGGACCACCGGCGGTGCAGGATCGGCCAATAACCAAGCGCCCTCGGACAGCGGCGCAGGCGTCGCCCACGGACCCACTGGCTCCGGCGGCACTGGCGGCGCAGGCTCCAACCAAGCACCCTCTGACGCCGGCGCCGATGGCGCAAGCGGCGGCCAAGAACCTGCCTCCGGCGCAGGCGAAGCACCCACCAGCGGCGGAGGCAGCGGAGCGACGCACCATGGTGGCGCCAGCGGCGCAGCCGGCGGAGCCAGCGCCAACGAAGGAACCCCCGACACCAGCGCAGGCGGCGACCACGGACCCGCTGACGCCGGCAGCGCTGGCGGCGCCGATGGATCAAGCGGCGGCGCTGGCGAAGAAGGCTCCGGCCAAGCACCCTCTGACACCGGCTCCGGAAGCGGCGCCAATGGCGCAAGCGGCGCTGATGGACCAAGCGGCAGCCAAGAACCTGCCGCCGGCTCTGGCGAAGCACCCACCAGCGGCGGAGGCAGCGGAGCGGCACACCATGGTGGCACCAGCGGCGGCGGCGGAGGCGCCAACAAAGAAACCTCCGACACCAGCGCAGGCGGGGCCCTCGAATTTGGCGCTAACGCCGACCAGCCTGGTGCCACCGCGGGGCATGGCGGGAATCGCGCGGAGCCATCGTCGGGAGTGCGAATGCGGGACTTGGTGGTGTGGCGGGCCGCCAAGTTCCAACTGAAGGGGCGCGAAGCCCAGTCGCACATGGCGGCCGGCAAGGCCGCGGCGGCCGTGGCGCATTCGCGCGCTTCGGCGTTGGAGAATGCGACAGACGTGGAGGCGTGGACCGGACTGGCGCGCAGTTGCGTGGATCAGGTGAGACCACCCCTCTAAACCCAGTTCAGACTTGATGGGCCATATTCTGCTCATACGGGTGTCCTACTCATAGTATGATGTGATTTGTCACGGTGGGTTCTAACGCGAGCGTGGTGTGTGGCGTGGGGTGGCAGATGGCGTTGGTGACGGAGAGCGTGGAGGAGGCAGCGGGGATGATGGCGAGCGGCGGCGAGGACGTGAATCTGCCGCGCATCCACCTCTCCAACGCCGTCACGCTCGCGCTCGACTGCGCCGAGGGATTCGACCTCTTCGCGCCGGGCAGCTCCCAGGACGCTCGCGTCAAAGCCGTACAGGTGCGTGCCTCCCCGCCCCGCCCCTGCTGCTGCTGCTGCTCCCTGCGCACGGCTTACCGCCGTGCCGTGAAGCAGCCATGCTGCCCTCGCTCTCCCTGCTCGCTTCTACCCCTGCCTGTGCTCTTTTCGCCACCATTCGTTGCTCAGATTGCCGCGAGCCTGGAAAGTTTTTCCATCGAGCGTCTTGCCGTTCTGACGTGCTTGTGAGGTACTCATGATGTTGGACACGCGGCTGTGGCGGTGGCACGTGCATTGGTGCGTGCAGGAAGCAGCGATGGAAGCTCGTGCGTCAGTGATGGAGGCGCTGGGGCGGGCAGCGGACATGGCGGCCATGATCGCAGCAGGCGACGACAGCGCTGCTGCCGCCGCCGCCGCCGCGCCTTCGACCTCACGCCGTCGCCTCCTGCAAGTGGCCGGCGCGACCAGCGGTGGTGGTGGCCCCACTCTCACCGGTGCAGGCACTGCCACTGCAATCACAGTGGCCAACCCCCACAACTCCATCCCCACCACCAATCCCGGCAGAGGCACCGCCAACAGACACAACTCCACTGACTCGACTGACCCTTCAACACCAGCCTCCCCGTCTCCTTCTCCGCCACCCTCTCCCCCTCCCCCTTCGCCACCCCCTCCCTCCCCTCCTCCCTCTCCCTCCCCCTTCGCCTCCCCCTCCCTCCCCTCCTCCGTCTCCCCCTCCGCCTTCGCCTCCCCCTCCTTCCCCTCCTCCCCCTTCTCCTCCCCCTCCCTCCCCTCCTCCGTCTCCCCCTCCCCCTTCTCCTCCCCCTCCCTCCCCTCCTCCGTCTCCCCCTCCCCCTTCGCCTCCCCCTCCCTCCCCTCCTCCATCCCCACCTCTACCTCCCCCCTCCCCACCTCCTCCGCCATCCCCACCTCTGCCACCTCCCTCACCTCCACCATCCCCTCCCCCTTCCCCGCCCCCATCTCCGCCGCCCCCCGCATCGCCCACTCCGCGTATCACCCCCACAGTCACCGTGGCACAGGATGGTTCCGGGAACTTCACCACCGTGCAGGTGCGTGTGAGAGAGAGTTTGTGTGCGAGGGTGTGCGTATGCTTGCAGAAGGGGATTTCTTCTCACTTCACTGTGTGCGCTCCTCTTTGGCAAGCAGGCTGCGGTCACGGCTTACCCAGTGGGGTTCAAGGGGCGCTATGTGGTGTTTATCCAGCCGGGCTTTTACCGTGAGAAGGTGCTCGTTAACTCCACCTGCAAGAATGTCACGTTGCTGGGGACCGGCGCCGCCTCCACTGTCATTTCGTGGTACGACAACGCCACTGCTGGCACCGGCACGTTCCAGACCCCCACCGTTGGTGAGCAACGACCCGCTCTCTCGCTCCTCTCCTCCCTGCTGCCGCCACCTGCTCTGCGTGTTGCTGTTTGCGTTTCTTCCTGCATGCTCTCATCTATCTGCCCAACTTCCCCTATCTCTCACCCTCTTAACTCTCTCTCTCCCATCCTCCCTCCCACTCTTCCCCCCCTCTATCCTCCCCAGCTGTGGAGGCGAGTGGCTTTGCGGCCATCGGCATTCGCTTTGAGAACACGGCGGGGAAGGCTGGGAACCAGGCAGTGGCGTTCAGGCAGACGGGCGACAACGCGGCCTTCTACGAGTGCGAGTTCATTGGGTGGCAGGACACGCTCTACGTGCACGGCGGGCGGCAGTACTACCGCAACTGCTACGTCAACGGGACGGTGGACTTTGTCTTTGGCAATGGCGCGACCGTGATGGACAACTGCACGGTCCATATCCGCTCATACTCCGGTGGGACGGTCACGGCGTCGGGGCGAACTAACTACACGGAGAGCACGGGCATCGTGATCCTCAACTCCATCATCAAAGGCGACCTCGCCAACAGAACGTACCTCGGCCGCCCCTGGAAGCCCTATGCGCGAGTGGCTGTCATCAACACCACAATCAGCAACGTGGTATGCCCTCCTCTCCCTCCCCCTCATTCCCACTTTGACCTGCTGTTCCCTTTCTGTCATGCTGCTGTCATTGCACGGCCTCAACCCTCATCCCCACACTGCACTTGCTGTTTTTGCTTGCCCTCCCCTCAGCTGAATACAAGTGGCTGGCTGGACTGGGGCAGTATAGTGTACAGCACTTCTACTTTCATCGAGCAAGGCAACAGTGGGCCGGGGTCTGTGGGGCCGCGCATAGCATGGGCAACGCCAGGCATCGTGACGGACCCTGCCCAGGTCGCCATGTACTACCCCAACACCTTCCTCGCCCCCTTCTCCTCCATCGCCAACCTCATTCCCTTTTCCTGGCTCTAGCTTTCCGTACCCTGCCACGCCACCGCTTCTCCTCCCGTGATGGAGGCTCTTACACGTTCAGCATCCAAGGCATCACCAACCTCAGGCACCTCGTTTGAAGGAGTCACATATGATTAGTTTTTTTTAGTGATTTTTTTTATGTTGGTGTGGTACGGTAGCTTAAGGCCCAAATTTTCCCGTCATACTGGTAGTTTAAAAAGTAGACCCAAATGTTATAGTCACTGTAGGCCCAAATGTGCATAAAACGAAAGATAGAGTGCATAGTCGGATTTCTGCACATCGGCTTCAAATGTTGATAGCGTTCTGTTCACAGCTCCAAATGACATGCTATAAATTGGATCTGGAGCGTCTGCACGTCGTCTATGATGGACTAGGTAGCATGCATGAGTACAAGTGCCTAACCCTAAAGTGTTGTACCCCTTGTAGGCTAACCCACTATAGCGTAGAGATAACACAAACATACAGTTTGACACACCCCCATAGGCTAAGTGGGAGATAGCAAACACAACAGACGGTGACAAGACCAGTCAGGCAAGAGAACAAAGCAAAGCAAAGCCCAGGGTGGATCACAAGGTCACCACGCATTCTGAGCACAAGCAAGCGGCCACAATGCCAGTTCACATGCAGAGTTAAAATAGCAAGGCAGTACACTTTTCACAACCTAGCAAGAGTAAACAAGCAGGTATAAAGATACATATCAGTGTACAACAAGAGCAAGTCAAGCAACCAGCAGGTGAGGCAGAGTGGGCACAAGCCCAAGAGCTGTGCAGAAACGCTGATGATCACCAGACCCAAGGGCCTTGGTGAAGACATCAGCAGTGTTGGCCCGAGAGGCCACGTCAGCAAGTCGCAGCTGACGACGCTGCTGCAGCTCACGCGCAAGGAAGTAGCGAAGAGCAATGTGCTTCGTTCTGTGCTCCAGTCTCTGCTCGCGACACAAGGCAAGCATTGCCTTGTTGTCGACGTACAGAACTGGAGGAGAACGAGGCCGCTCCCCCAAGTCGGTCAGCAGGTAGGTCAGCCAGCGAAGCTCCTGTGCAGCCATGGCCCCAGCGTAGATCTCGGCCTCACAGCTGGAACCCAGCATAGAAGAAGAACGAGTGGACCTCCACGAGACAGAACCAGAGCCAAGACTGAAGGTGTAACCCTGTGACGAACGCTGAGTCGTCTGGTCGTCGGCCCAAGAAGCGTCAGAGTGTCCTGTGAGGACCACTGTACTCCGTCCTCCAAGCACGAGCCCCATGCCCGATGTACTGCACAAGTAACGCAGTACCCTCTTCGCAGCATCAAAGTGCACCTTTCGGTGTCTACCAGGAGCCACGTAGCGAGCCAGAGGGCTGAGAGGTACGCGAGGTCGGGTCGTGTGCACGTCATCGGGTTCCTGAGGCAGCCCACAAGCTCTGGGTACGGACCGCTCGGCTCTACGGACTCGTCCGAAGGTGGAGCTGAGAGCGAGTGGCCGGTAGACAGAGGAGTGGGCTGTGGCGAGCACCACGTGAAGCCAAAGCGCTGAAGGACCTGCTGCACCATGTGTGACTGCGTCAGGGTGATGGTGCGTCGTGCTCTGTCCCGGGTGATCTGCAAGCCAAGATAGCTCCGCAGCTCACCCAGGTCAGTGCAGGTGTGTCTCTCCTGCAGCTCCGTCTTCACGCGGACAAGTGCCTCAGTGTCAGCAGTAGCAAAGACCAAGTCGTCGACGTATACGAGGATGTAGAACGGCGGCAGCGTGGTGTCAGTGCGCAGAAACAGTGACGGGTCAGCAGTGGAAGGAGCAAACCCAAGAGCCGCAAGTGTCGTCCTCAGTGTGTCGTGCCACTCGCGGGGTGCCTGACGAAGGCCGTACACTGGTCGCCGTAGGCTCCACAGGGTACCCGCAGGAAACGACCCAGTGAAGCCCTGTGGACGGCGCAACCAGATGGCCTCGTGAAGGCTACCCTGCAAGAACGCTGTCGAGAAGTCGAGGGAGTGCAGCTCGTAGTCACGCTGCGCTGCAACGTGTAGCAACACCCGAAGAGTGGTCATCTTTGGGGTGGGGGAGAAGGTCTGAAAGAAGTCGACCCCCTCACGCTGACTGAAGCCTCGAGCAACGTAACGTGCCTTGAAGGCAGGCGGAGAACCCGGCGGTCGCTTCACCCTGAAAATCCACATGCCACTGACGATGTTCGCCCCAGGTGGGGGAACCTCGTCGACGTAGGTGCCTGTGGACTTCCAGGAAGCCATCTCTGCGTCCATGGCTGTCTGCCACTGAGAGGAGTACTCACCCGAAATCGCCTCTCTGTAAGAGCGCGGGGTGGGGATGTCAAGTGCATCCGGGTCTCCCTCAGGGGCAAGCAGCATGGTAGCGAGATGAGGTACATCGGCTGCAAGGCACTCCAGCTCCTCCTGCCTGTCCTCAAGGACGTCACAGCCAAGGGCCGTACAGCCAAGGGCAGTCTCACCCCCGACGGACGGAGGACAGGCAGGGTCAAGGTCAGAAACGAGACTCGCAAGGTAGTCTAGGCGGTACACAGCAGCAAATTCAACTAGCTCAGCGACTAAGGCAGACGCAGCAGGAGACGAGAACAGAGGGTCAGTCACCACCGTAGCAAGAAAGTGAGTAACAGTCGGACTGGACGCACGAGCAAGGTCAGACGGAGGGTCAGCAACGTCAGGAAGAGAGGACGCAGGAGGAAACGGGAGGACAACACGCTGTGGAACAGAGGAAGGACGGAGTGTCATATCGTGAGTGCCTGGGACAGCCGGAGCACGCTGACGACGAACACGAGAAACACGAGTACGGGCAGCGGCTCTATGCTCGGGCTCAAGGTCAAAGCTAGACTCAGGCTCACGACGCTCAGGGGTGGAAGCACGAGTCTCAGGCTCTCGACGCTCAGACAGGGACCGTGTCACCGCAGTGTAAGGAGTAGGAGCAGGCAGTGGGGAGTGCGGTAGCAGCGGCGGCTGAGACTGGTCGGCCGGTGGAAACAGTAACGGAGGAGTAGTACCTGCCACAGGGAAGTCAGTAGCACCTGGCGGAAGACTGAGAAGGTGGCGAAGAGCACCAGCAGCTCCCGTACCTCCAGCACGAGCAGCACCAGCACCTCCAGCACCTCCAGCACCACTAGCTCTGGCAGCTCCAGCACCTCTAGCACCAGCAGTACCTCCAGCACCTCCAGTGCCAGCAGCTCCAGTAGCACCTCCAGCACCTCCAGCACCAGTAGTACCACCTGCTCCGGCAGCTCCAGCACCTCTGGTACGAGTACCTCCAGGACCCGCAGCTCCAGCACCTCCAGTACCTCCAGCTCCAGCTCCAGCGCCTCCAGCACCAGCAGTACCTCCAGCACCTCCAGTGCCAGCAGCTCCAGTAGCACCTCCAGCACCTCCAGCACCAGCAGTACCACCTGCTCCGGCAGCTCCAGCACCTCTAGTACGAACACCTCCAGGACCAGCAGCTCCAGCACCTCCAGTACCTCCAGCTCCAGCGCCTCCAGCACCAGCAGCACCAGCACCTCCAGTGCCAGCAGCTCCAGTAGCACCTCCAGCACCTCCAGCACCAGCAGTACCACCTGCTCCGGCAGCTCCAGCACCTCTAGTACGAGCACCTCCAGGACCAGCAGCTCCAGCACCTCCAGTACCTCCAGCTCCAGCGCCTCCAGCACCAGCAACACCAGCACCTCCAGGGTCAGCAGCTCCAGTAGCACCTCCAGCACGAGCAGCACCACCAGCTCCGGCAGCTCCAGTACCTCTAGTACGAGCACCTCCAGGACCAGCAGCTCCCGCAGCTCCAGCACCAGTAGCACCAGCACCTCCAGTGCCAGCAGCTCCAGTACCTTCAGCAGTACCTCCAGGACTAGCAGCTCGAGTACCTCCAGCACCAGCAGCACCTCTAGTACCTCCAGCAGTACCTCCAGCACCTCCAGCACCTCCAGCAGTACCTCCAGCACCTCCAGCACCTCTAGGACTAGTAGCTCCAGCACCAGCAGGACTGTACCCTCCACCACCTGGACTGCCTCGCCGAACGACCCACGCACGAATCGCCTGCGGCGAGAGTGTCTCAAGTAGAGCAGGCTGCGGTGGCTGTCCAGCTCCAGCACCTCCAGTAGTGGTAGCTCTAGCACCTCCAGTACCAGAAGCACCTCTAGTACCTCCAGCTCCAGGACCTCCAACAGGGTCACCCACAACTCCACCGCCACTAGGACTCGCAGCACCCCCAGAGTCAGCACCCCCAGTCGCAGCACCCCCAGAACCAGCACCCCCAGAACCCTCACCCTCTGTCTCAGCACGTGGAGTCTCAGCTCCAGAGCCCGCAGCAGCAGGCTGCGGAGGGGGCGAAGACGGTCGAGGCGGAAAACCCGGGGGGGGGGTCTCCAAGCGTGGAGAGCGGCGAGTGGCCGCCGTGTCGTCCGCAACTGGGTCACCCCCTCAGCCGGGCCAGAGGAGTCAGAAGAGATCTCCACTGGCTCATCCAAGGGGGGAGGGTCGACCTGAGACACACCTGAGGGAGAAGGACCCTGTGGGGGGAGGGGGTCTACCGGGGGAGGGACTGGTACCAGGACGAGGGGTGCTAGGGGAACCGGGTGGGACGCGTGCGGGTGTAACTGGTAGAAACAGACCGACTCGTCAAAGGTGACGTCCTGGGAGGCGAAGACTCGACGCGAGGGCGGGTGGTAGAACTGCCAAGGCGGGGCATCAGTGGGGAAGCCAAGGAAGACGCGGCGGAGAGTGCGGGAGGAGAGCTTGCTCGTGGTGGTATCGCGAACAAGAGAGAGCGCGCCCTAGACCCGAAACACTGACGCATCGCCAGCCTTCCCCGTCCACCGGAGTGTGGGCGAGGTCTCTGGCTCGGAGACACGGGGCCAGAGGTTGAGCTGATGCGCAGCGTATCGGACCGCAAACGGCCACAGAAAATGGGGAGCAGCCGCATGGATCATGGAGGTACGAGCAACCTCCATGATCAAGCCAATGCGACGCTCAACAATCCCATTATGCTGAGGAGAGGCCGGAAGCGTGAACGTCTGGCGGATGCCCTCGTTTCGACAGAACCCCGCAAGGAGGTCAGAAGAGAACTCACCGCCCCTGTCAGAGTGCAGACGCAGGACTGGGAAGTCCTACTGAAAACGCTCGTACAGCTGGAGACGAGTAGCACGGATCCAGGGGATCAAAACACCGCTGACGTCCACCTTGCGACGCAAGGGGAAGACTGTTCTGTAGCGTGTGTAGTCGTCAACAACCAACAGGAAGTAGCGCTCCTGACTCGTTCCACCGATGGGGGCCGGGCCCCACACGTCCATGTGGAGAGTCTGCAGAGGAGCGGTGGTCGAGGAAACTCGGAGGAGTGAGGAGCGGCGCGCTGCCGCCCCTCGACGCAAGGAAGACACGGCGGGACAAGCGAGCGCGGCAGGGGGGGCAGGGTCCTGGGGAGGCCAGAGACAAGGAGACGGGAGTGCATGCTGCGTAGACGCGGCAGGGAGGGGTGACCAAGACGGTGGTGCCAGCGCTGTGTCTCGTGCGTGAGTACTCTGCACGAGCAGGACGCAGCTAACTGACCCGACGCAGACGCCCGACTCGACGCGGTCACCTGTGCAGACGCAGTGGTCAGTGTGTACAGACTAGACCCAGGCTGTCGAGTGAACGTAGCCAGGTGACGGCCAGTCCGGGAGCAAGAGCAGCCGCAGCCACTGCAGCAGCAGCAGCAGCAGTGGGTGCAAGTGCAGCAGCAGCAGCAGTGGGTGCAAGTGCAGCAGCAGCTAGAGCAGGAGCAGCCGCAGTTGCAGCAGTAGCTGAAGCCAGAGCGGCCGCAGCAGCAACAGCACTAGGAGCTTCCTGACCCCTCCCACTCACGCTTCCTTCATCGTCCCCTGCCGTTTCCTCCTGTTCCTCTTGACCCGTCCCTTTCCCAGTCCCCGTGGTCTCGTCGTGCTCCTCTCGGTCGTGCTGTGTCCCTCTGTTTCGGATCTCGTCGCAGCTGTCGCTGACTTTGCCTCCTCCCACCACCTTGACCACGCCGCTCAGTTGGTGAGTGGTCCTGCCCATTCTTCGTCCCTCGGGGGTGCTCCTGCCTTTGGCTTGGAGGTCCTGGAGGACAGGCAGTTCAAGCTAGAGTTCCTTACGACTGCTGTTCCTCACCTCTGCGCCTTGCTGCTTACCGCTGAGGGGGACCCAGACGCCCTTGACATCCCGACTCCTCGCAGTCACGCAGAGGCAGTCTCGGGACCTTGGGCCTCTCAGTGGATAGCAGCCATGGAGGCAGAGATGGCATCTTATAGGTCCACAGGCACCTACGTCGACGCGGTCCCACCACCTGGGCAAACGTCGTCAGTGGCATGTGGATCTTCAAGGTGAAGCGGCCGCCTGGAGCACCACATATCTTCAAGGCGCGTTACGTGGCGAGAGGATTCAGTCAGCGCGAGGGTGTAGACTTCTTTCAGACCTTGGTAGTGGACTCTGGGGGTGCTGGAGCTGGAGGTGCTGGCACTGGAGGTGCTGTCTTTGGGTGTATTGGAGGTGGAGGCACTGGCGCTGAAGGTATTGGTTCTGGGAGTGCTGGAGCTGGAGGTAATGGAGATGGAGGTGTTGGGGCTCGTGAGTTTGGTTCTACGGGTGCTGGAGCTGGAGGTACTGGCATTGGAGGTGCTAGTTTTGGGGGTGCTGGAGCTGAAGGCACTGACTCTGCGGCGCCTACTCAGCCTCCCCACTGTTACCCGAAGTGTCACTAGCGTCTTCGGCAGCTGGAGCGAGAGGAGCAGGACCGGTTGGAGCAAGAGCGGTTGGAGCCGGAGCAGCAGCAGCAGCAGCAGCCGCCCCTTTTACAACAGTTGTTCCCACCTGTGAGTGGCCTTCGGGCCCTTGGTCTCCCTACCTCTCCTTCGGCCCGCTCACCGCCTCCTACTGCACACAGAATTCCTCCTCCGCACTCGTCTCTAGTTGTTTTCTCTCCTCCTCGGTCACCACTGTCTCCTCCTGTTGTCCCGCACTTCTGGACCACTTGTAGTCCCTCGCGTGCTCGTCCCTCGTCTCTTGTTGACGACCTCCGTACCTCTTGTTTCGTTCCAGTCTTCCTCATTTCCCGCCTCATTTTATTCTCCCGTCACCTCCTGAGTCGTCTCTTACTGTCTCCTCTCACCATATCTCTGACTACTACTGCTCGTCCTGTTGTCTCACGTGTTCTCGCCTCTCTTGTCACGAACACTCATGCCTCTCCGTCGTCTGTCTCGGCTCTTGTTGCCGATGTCGCAGAATTTACCGCCACCTGCCGCCTTGAATACGCCACCCGCGTGGTGGCTACTCCTCCTACCCGCCGGCGGGGGTCAGTCTGCCCTTGGTTGTAACGTCTTAGAGGACAGGCAGTTTGAGCCGGAGATCTTGGCAGCCGCTTCTCCCCATCTCGGTGCCATGCTGCTAGCCCCTGAGGGAGACCCCGACGCCCTTGACATACCGACTCCTCGCACTTACCGTAAGGCAGTGTCAGGGCCGTAGGCCTCTCAATGGATAGCGGCCATGGACTCAGAAATGGCGTCTTCGAAATTCACATGCACCTTCGACGACGCAGTTCTCCCTCCTAGGGCGAATGTTCTCCCTTCGATGGCATGTTGATCTTCAAGGTGAAACGGCCGCCTGGATCGCTGCCTGTCTTCAACGCGCGTTACGTGGTGAGAGGCTTCAGTCAACGTGAGGGAGTTGACTTCTTCCATACCTTCTCCCCGACCCCGAAGTTGACTACTCTTCGGGTGTTATTTCACGTAGTAGCACAGCAAGACTACGAGCTGCACTCATTATACTTCTCCACAGCCTTTCTCTAGGGCAGCCTGCACGAGGAGATCTGGCTACGCCGTCTTCGTGGCTTCACGGGCACTTTCCCGCCTGGGACCCAGTGGATCCTGAGACGACCAGTCTACGGACAACGCCAGGCACCTCGTGAATAGCACGGCACACTGTGCACCACTCTTGCTTCCCTCAGGTTCCACCCTTCTTCCTCCGACCGTTACTGTTCGTTCGTTCTGGGCCCACCCATTTCTTCGTCATCGTCTACGTCGGCGACTGAGCTTGGTGAGTTGCGCTGCTACCTTGGCCTGAAAATCACCAGGGAGAGAGCCGCTCGCACCATCGCATTGACTCGATCACATATGGTGCAGCAGGTCCTTCAGCGGTTCGAGCTTCAGTTGTCCACCACACAGCCCACTCCTTTTGTTGTTGACCACAGACTCACTGCTCCTCTCCCAGACGAGCCTTTTGAGTCTAGTGGTCCCTACGCATAGTTTATGGGCTGCCTCATGTACCTGATGACCTGTACTCGTCCGGACCTCGCTTATCCTCCCAGTGTCCTGGCTCGCTTTCTTGCGATTAGGAGACACCGTCCTGTTCACTGGGCGGCTGCTGTGAGGGTAGCGAAGTACCTGGCGACCACATTAGGCATGTGGCTTGTGCTTGGAAGGACCCAGCAAGTTGTACCGACCGGCCACTGCTACTCATCCTACGTCGACGACTTGGAAACCCGCAGGTCTACCCAGGGTTACTGCTTCAGCTTGGGCTCTGGATCTGTGTCGTGGAGGTATACCCGGTCGTCGTCAGTGGCTTCGTCCAGCGCTTTGGCAGAGATCCACGCCGGTGCCATGGCTGCGCAGGAGCTTTGCTGGTTGACCAACTTGCTCACTGACCTAGGTGAGCGGCCTCGCTCTGCACCGACCTTGTTCGCTGACAACAAGGCCATGATCGTCCTGTGTCGAGAGCCTGGTTTGGAGGGCAGAGTGAAGCACACGGACTTGCGGTACTTGCTGATGCGAGAGCTGTAGCGACGGTACCAGGCACGCTTGGAATTTGTGGCCTCTGCGGCCAACAATGCAGACATCTTCACCAAGGCGCTTCCGCCTGGTGACCACCACATGTTCTGTTTGCAGCTTGGCCTTGTTCAGACAGGCCCTTAGTTGCTTTATGCTTGTCTCTTGTTTCTTGCTCTGCTTGTCATACCACCTTTCTATATATATATGGCCTTGTGGCCCCTTGCTTGCTCTCAGACCGTGTTGTGACTTCGTGATCCACCCTGAGGTTTGTGTTGTTACTTCTCTTAACTGGTCTTGGGACCATTTGTCTCTCTTGCTCGTTTCGATGCCCGTCACTTAGCCTATGGGGGTGTGTCAAATTATGATCATCTTTACTAGGTTATAGTGAGGTACACTTTAGGGGGTACCTAATATCTCTAGACCCTCATACTTGTACCCCCCGACCCGTAGTCCATCATCATTCCCGCGTATACTTCTAAGACAAGTCAACATACTAATGATTTATGAAGCACACGGGGTATTGTAAGGAATTTTCCCGAATTCCTTATCGGGCTTGACTGCTACGCGTACAACCCCGATTTTCGGACTTCACACGTTCGGCCGACATCCATGATGCCGAGGCTGCCCCGCGTCGCCTTCGGTCTTTCGATCGCCAAACCTGCACTCAACCTCGTTTCCCCGAGGTTCCCTCCTAGCTAGGGTAGCCACTATATTAGCACGTGCCTTCATTGTATTGTCACTTGATTGAGTCACAGCTTCGTTATTCGTTTTCCGCGCAACTCTGTTCTACAACTCATAACACCTGGTATCAGAGCTACTTTCCTAGTTCACCCCGCTTTTCGAGGGTAGTTTGGTGGCACGGGTGTGGCTGGTACTGTGGACTGCAAAATGGTTGGCTGCAAGGTTCGTTAATTCTAACCTGCCCGACTCCGATAGTTTTCGCTTTTCACTCGCCTGAAGGCCACAGGTTCCCACTTGCCCACCAGACGGAGTGCTAGACTCATGGATCAGAAAGCAGTTAACAAGTTAATGGTGCAAGTGGCAGCGATGCAGGAGGGTATGCAGTCCTTGATGACGGAAGTGGCAACATTACGTGGAGAAAACGCCGAGCTACGCCGGGCGCGAGGTGAAGCGCGTCAGGAGTCGCCTGATGATGAAGGCGAGAGCAACAGTCAAGCGGTGAGCAATCCGTTGGACGCGCTCACACGTGACTTCGAAGAAGAAGATAGGCAGCGAGCGGCAGCGACGCCAACTGCAGTAACGACGATCAAGATTAAACCCACAAACCCGCCCCCGTTCAGCCCTACGGACAAGACTACTACAGTGAAGGGGTGGCTCTTCGGCGTTGAAGTCTTCTTCACTGCAGAGAACATCAACGACGATGCCACGCGTAATAATTACGCGGTATCTCTTCTGCGAGGCGCAGCGCTTGAGTGGTGGCGCCGAACCTTGGACACGGGGACCCCGACAGGTGTGACACATGCGGCAGACGGGACCCCAACATCGGCTAATCAAGTAGCAGCACCAATCTTCGGAGTTACCAAGATTCCCACGTGAAAGGAGTGGACCGAGATCGCTTCGAGCACGTATCCGCCTCGGAGAAAGCTCGCATGAAGCTGCGGGCCTGGTCGCAGATGACATCTGTCCAGGACTACACAGCGTCGTTGATGGCACTCGCCGACCAAGTGGACGACATGGCGGAGGCGGAGCGGTTGGATAAATACGTCAGCGGCCTCAAATATGAGATACAGTACGAGGTGCGCCGATGCCGCCCAACGTCATTCCTGGAAGCTGTACGGTTGGCAGAGTCTAAAGACGCGCTGATGCAGTATGCGAGAGCGAGTTCCCGGGAGGGAAACCATTTTCGTGGTCAGGCCCAACGAGCCACTATCAACAGAGTCCATGCACCCGACCGCCCCTTCAAAGGGACGTGTTATCGGTGTGGGAAGACGGTTCACTACATGAGCGACTGCCCCGAGAAGATGCCGGCGAAAGGGAACGACAGGAAGGAGCAGGGAAATGGGAAGAGTCAGTAATTAACGGGCCCCTTACTGACTGTGCTCCGTCGCCCGAACCCCACCATCCCCACCGAGTCGTGGTTCCGATTCATGCAATCGATCGCACTTGGCCAAATAACGGGGATAATCATGTGGATCACCCTGTGCTGGTCGCTGGTAAGGTGTTAAAAAATAACCTGAAAATGTACGTCGACGGAGGGGACAGCCATAGCCTCTTCAACTTGGCGACAGCAAAAAAATTCAAGCTGCAACTTGATAGGTGTCTGCCCGAAATCGACGCCCGCCTCGTGGATGGGATGCCTCTGGCGATTTTGGAGGAAACACGGACGGTGCGGATTGAATGCGGCGACGATTTCGGCTTCAGCATGAAGTTCCTCGCGACGACGATGGACAGCTGTGACGTGGTGCTGGGACGTGATTGGCTGCGAAAACACAACCCCGTCATCGACTGGACAATGGGATCGTGCAACATCAACAAGCACGAGGGGCTAATTAAACTGCCTGCATGGACACCTGACTACATCCAAGCCCCGTGCGTCAAGGCCATCACTATTGCTCGCCACTTCAATCGAGGCGCGCAACTGTTCGCCGTATGTTTGCGCGAGTTGGCAGCCGACACCGACGGAAAAGACATCGAGAAGCTGCGCGCAGCTGTACCACCTGATTTAGAGGAGCTTATTCGAAAGTACCCGGACATCTTCCCCGACGATCTGCCACCTGGACTGCCACCCGAGAGACCTGGGGACCACAAAATCCAGCTGGAACCTGGTGCGCAGCCGACTGTTCGGACACAGTGGCGGTTGACCCAGCCGGAACTCGAGGAGCTGTGAAGGCAAATTGACACACTGTTGGAGAAGGGGTTCATCAGACCCAATACATCTCCCTTCGCAGCGTCGGTCCTGTTCACACCGAAAAAAAAGACGGCGGGCTTCGCATGTGCATCGACTATCGTGCACTCAACCGGGTGACAATCAAGTCTCGCTATCCAATCCCACGCACCGACGGCCTTCTCGATCAACTTCGCGGTGCTCGCTACTTCTCTGAAATCGACTTGCATGGCGGTTATCATCAGATTCGGGTCTTCGCCGACGATTGCCATAAGACCGCGTTTCGCACCCGCTACGGAAGCTACGAGTTCACCGTGATGCCGTTCGGCCTCACAAACGCGCCATCAACATTTCAACTGACAATGAACAAGGTTTTTCAGGATCTGCTCGACCGATGTGTCATCGTCTATTTGGACGACATCCTCATTTTTAGCAGGGCACGCGAACAACATGTCCGCGACCTTGACGCAGTGTTTAAGCGGTTGCAGGAGAACCACCTCATCACCAAGGGCTCTAAGTGCGAGATATTTAAGCAGGAGTTGGAGTTTTTGGGGAACGTCATATCACGCGATGGCATTAAAATTGACCCGGCGAAGATCAAGACCAATCAGGAGTGGAAGTCCTCGACTAATGTCACGAAACTTTAGAGTTTTCTGGGGTTCGTGAATTATGGTCGGCGGTTTTTCCCGAATATGGCGGAGATAACCGGCCCGCTGACTGATTTACTGCACAAGGACAGAGATTTTGTGTGGGGGGAGGAAGCTGAGGCGGCCTTTCAGGAGTTAAAGATTTTTCTCGTTTCCCCTCCGGTTTGCGCATCGCCGACCCATCGAAGCCGTTCGAAGTCATCATCGACGCCTCAGATTTCGCCATCGGAGCTTTGCTTCTCCAGGATTTCGGGAACGGACTGCAGCCGATCGCCTACGAGTCACGCAAGCTGCAGTCAGCCGAGCGCAACTACCCGATACATAACAAGGAGATGCTCGCCATAATACACGCGTTGAAACTGTGGCGTTGCTCCTTGGTGGGCGCCGACGTCACTGCTCGCACGGACCAGAAGTCTCTACAGTACCTGCTAGCTCAGCCCAACCTCAACCCGCGACAATTTCGTTGGCTGGACTACATGGAGAGCCACTTCAGCTACCGCATCACGTACAAGAAAGGGGCGAATAACATCGCCGACGCTCTTACCCGACCGACAGTTCAATCCGCTGCAGTGCTCATCACCCATTCAAACTCGCTACTTACGGGACTATTCACCCACGGCTACACTACGGACCCGTTCTTCACGACTGGAAATCACCAGCAAGCGACGACGCAAAAGGGGAACTATTACCTAAAAGCCGGAACTAACCGGATTTGGGTTCCCGCTTATCGGTTGTTGCGTGAACTCCTCATCCAGGAGGTCCACGATTCTAATCTCTCCGGACATTTCGGGGTTGATAAAACCCAGAAGCTGTTGCACCGTCAATACTATTGGCCTGATTCTGCTAACGACGTGCAGTTCTATGTGTCCTCATGCAGGGTGTGCCAAGCCATGAAATTGACACGTCAACGACCAGCTGGATTGCTGCAACCCCTCGAGCCACCCGAACGACCGTGGCAATAGGTGACGATGGATTTCGTCACGGGGCTGCCAGCTGGGTCGACCGGAAACGACGATGTACTCGTCGTCGTCGATTGCCTCACGAAAATGGCGTACTTCGCACCATGTCGTACAACAATCACAGCCGAAGAAACTGCGCGCCTCCTCATCTTGACCGTCGTGTGACTACACGAAATCCCCTCGCCGGTCGTCAGCGACAGGGATCCGAAGTTCACGTCAAAGTTTTGGAAGGAAACGTGGGCGCAGTACGGCACGAAGCTACAGTTTTCGTCGGCATACCACCCGCAAACCGACGGGCAAACCGAGCGGACCAATCAGACGATGGAGCAGCTGATCAGGACAAACTGCCCCGACCCCGCTCGCTGGGAAACTTCACTCGCCATGCTGGAGTTCGCGTTCAACAATGTCCCGTCCAGCACGACTAATCACTCCCCCTTCTTGAATTACGGGATGGACCCGGTGGTACCAACCACAACTACACCCGACAATCCGGTCCCGAGATCAAAATCATTTGTGATAGAACTACAGGAGATACTCGAGAAGGCAGCAGGCGCAATTCGCAAGGCGAACACGACTGCCCAGAAATACACGGATGTTAAAATCTGAATGAGAGGAATGATTGACTAGCATGAGAGATGTGTACAACTACTAGACCTAATTGGGGTTGTACCCCTTATGGTGTACCTCAGGACAGCCTAGCAAGAACAAATGCAATTTGACACACCCCTATAGGCTAAGTGGAGGACAACCAGATGGTCACAAGACCAGTCAAGCAAGAGAACAAAGCAAATCAAAGCTCAGGGTGGATCTCAAGGACACCACACAATCTGAGCACAAGCAAGCGGCCACAAGGCCAGTTCACATGCAGAGGTATAATAGCAAGGCAGTACACTGATCACAACCTAGCAAGAGTAAACATGCAGGTATAAAGATATATATCAGTGTACAACAAGTGCAAGTCAAGCAACCAGCAGGTGAGGCAGAGTGGGCACAAGCCCAAGAGCAGTGCAGAACCGCTGATGATCACTAGACCCAAGGGCCTTGGTGAACACATCAGCAGTGTTGACCCGTGAGGCCACGTAGGAAAGGAGGAGCTGACGACGCTGCTGCAACTCACGTGCAAGGAAGGAGCGAAGAGCAATGTGCTTCGTTCTGTGCTCCAGTCTCTGCTCGCGACACAAGGCAAGCATTGCCTTGTTGTCGACGTACAGAACTGGATGAGAACGAGGCCGCTCCCCCAAGTCGGTCAGCAGGTAGGTCAGCCAGCGCAGCTCCTGTGCAGCCATGGCCCCAGCGTAGATCTCGGCCTCACAGCTGGAACCAAGCACAGACGACGAACGAGTGGACCTCCACGAGACAGAACCAGAGCCGAGACTGAAGCTGTACCCCTGTGACGACCGCTGAGTCGCTTGGTCGTCAGCCCAGGAAGCGTCGGAGTGACCTGTGAGTACCACTGAGTCCCGTCCTCCAAGCACAAGCCCCATGCCCGATGTACAGCACAAGTAACGCAGTACCCTCTTTGCAGCTTCCCAGTGCACCTTACGGTGTCTACCGGGAGCCACGTAGCGAGCCAGGAGGCTGAGAGGGTACGCGAGGTCAGGTCGTGTGCATGTCATCAGGTACATGAGGCAACCCACTAGCTCTGGATACGGACCACTCGGCTCTACGGACTCGACCGAAGGTGGAGCTGAGAGCGAGTGGCCTGTAGGCAGAGGAGTGGGCTGTGGCAAGGACCACGTGAAGCCAAAGCGTTGAAGGACCTAGTGCACCATGTGTGACTGCGTCAGGGTGATGGTGTGCCGTGCTCTGTCCCGGGTGATCTGCAAGCCAAGATAGCTACGCAGCTCACCCAGGTCAGTGCAGGTGTGTCTCTCCTGCAGCTCCGCCTTCACTCGGGCCAGTGCCTCAGTGTCAGCAATAGCAAAGACCAAGTCGTCGACGTATACGAGGATGTAGAACGCCGGAATCGTAGTGTAAGTGCGCAGAAACAGTGACGGATCAGCTGTCGAGGGAGCGAAACCAAGAGCCGCAAGTGTCGTCCTCAGTGTGTCGTGCCACTCGTGGGGAGCCTGACGCAGGCCGTACACTGGTCGTCGTAGGCTCCACTGGGTACCCTCAGGAAACGACCCACTGAAGCCCTCTGGACGACGAAGCCAGATGGCCTCGTGAAGGCTACCTTGCAAGAAAGCTGTCAAGAAGTCGAGGGAGTGCAGCTCGTAGTCGCGCTGTGCTGCAACGTGTAGCAACACCCGAAGAGTGGTCATCTTCGGGGTGGGGGAGAAGGTCTGAAAAAAATCAAACCCCTCACGCTGACTGAAGCCTCGAGCGACGTAACGTGCCTAAGGCAGGCGGAGAACCCGGCGGCCGCTTCACCCTGAAAATCCACATGCCACTGACGATGTTCACCCCCGGAGGGGGAACCTCGTCGACGTAGGTGCCTGTGGACCTCCAGGAAGCCATCTCTGCGTCCATGACTGTCTGCCACTGAGAGGAGTACTCACCCGAGATCGCCTCTCTAAGAGCGCGGGGTGGGGATGTCAAGTGCATCCGGGTCTCCCTCAGGGGCAAGTAGCATGGTAGCGAGATGAGGTACAGCAGTTGCAAGGCACTCCAGCTCCTCCTGTCTGTCCTCAAGGACGTCACAGCCAAGGGCAGTCCCACCCCCGACGGACGGAGGACAGGCAGGGTCAGGGTCAGAAACGAGACTCGCAAGGTAGTCTAGACGGTACGCAGCAGCAAAGTCAACTAGCTCAGCGACTAAGGCAGACGCAGCAGGAGACGAGAACGTAGGGTCCGTCACAACCGTAGCAAGAAAGCGAGTAACAGTCCGACTGGACGCACAAGCAAGGTCGGACGGAGGGTCAGCACCGGCAGGAAGAGAAGACGCAGGAGGTGGCGGTAGGACAACACACTGTGGAACAGAGGAAGGACGGAGTGTCATATCGTGAGTGCCTGGGACAGCCGGAGCACGAGAACGATGAACACGAGGAAGACGAGCACGGACATAAGCTCTAGTCTCAGGCTCACGACGCTCAGGAGTGGAAGCACGAGTCTCAGGCTCTCGACTCTCAGTCAGGGACTCTGTCACAGCAGTGTAAGGAGTAGGAGTAGGCAGTGGGGATTGAGGGAGTAGCTGTGGCTGAGACAGGTCTGCTGGTGGGAACAGTAAAGGTGGAGTAGTACCAGCGACAGGGAACTCAGTCGGAGCTGGCGGAAGACCAAGGAGGTGGCGAAGCGCACCAACAGGTCCAGCACCTCCAGCAGCAGCAACAACTCCAGCAGTACCTCCAGCACCCCCAGTAGTACCTCCAGCAGTACTAGCAGCTCCAGCACCAGCAGGTCCAGCACCTGCAGCAACCCGAGTATCTCCAGCACCAGCAGCACCTCTAGCACTAGCAGCTCCAGCACCTCCAGCACTAGCAGCACCACCAGCACTAGTAGCTCCAGCACCTCGAGCAGTACCTCCAGTACCTCCAGCACCAGCAGCACCTCCAGCACTAGCAGCTCCAGCACCTCGAGCAGTACCTCTGCGGAGAGTCACTACACAACGGGAGTGGACTACGGTATAGGGCACGGGGTTGTGCGAGTGATCGTAGCTTTGCACTAAAGTTCTTACTTCTTGCTTGTGTTCACAGAGAAGTTTTGCAAGAGTTTCCACTAAGGAATTGAAAGAACAACTTGCATTGAAAAGTTGATAGTAAAATTGAGGCACTAGAAAGGCATGCAACACCTAGCAAGGGCGAAATCTTCCAACGTAGCAGAAGAGCGGCTTGCCAACGTTGCAGCAGAGTGGTCTGCCAACGTTGCACCACGCGCGGTCTGCCAGCACTGCAGTCGCAGGTGACTATCTGCACTCGCAGGTTGCTATCTGCAGTCGCAGGTTGTCTATCTGCGCAGATGTGCGCACCTACCAAGTAGGTGCAGGTTGACGGTCTCACCGTCAGGCACATTGCGCAGGTGCCAGGTAGAAAACGTGTCGTCGGTTTTGCCAGGTGCGCACCGTCGACCACGTGATGCCGTTCCGCAGGTAGAACTTCGCCAAAACCCCCTGGGCGAAAGTTCGCACGCCTCCGCAGAGTTTCGCACAACTCTGCAACTTCGGTCGATCAGCTCAACATTGCTCGGTCGAACAGCGTTTGCCGAGAAGAGCTCCTCGACCCGAACTCTTCGACCAGAGTTCCTCGACCCGAACTCTTTGACCAGAGTTCCTCGACCTGAACTCTTCGACCAGAGTTACTCGACCAGGATCGTCGACCAGAGCTCGTCGCGCAGAGCTTGTCGACCAGATTCTGTCGAGCAGAGCCTGCTCGACCGCAACTTCCATCGAACTGCAGAAGCCCATTTCGTCGACCAATCCGTCACGAACGTCTCGTCGACGGCGAGATCGGCTGCGCCCAAGCGAGGGCGGGGCCTTTCTCTTCGACACTCCCCTGCCCAGCTCACGCTTGGGCACCCACACACAAGGTCCACCCAGAACCCAGAGGGATAGAATACAAGGAGAAAAATCCTTCTACGTGCACCCAACACATAGCACGTAGATCACCGCACCAGCAATGCAGAAGGGCACGGCACCTACTGCTGCACCTCGTCCTCCTCGTCACCCACGTCGGCCAGACTCACTTGGCCGATTGCGACGGAGCACCGGTTGAAAGCCAGAAAATGCAGCGCCTTCGTCAGAAAATCCGCCGGCTGCTCGGTGGTCGGGATGTACTGCAGAGCAATCTTCCCGCGCTTCACCATTTGCTGCAGCCATGCGTAGTGTCGCTCCATGTGCTTGAGGTTGCCCTTGATCCCCAAGCCCTCTGCGACAGTGATTGCCGACTGATTGTCCACGTGCAGAACAGTCGGCTTCCTTGCGTCGAGCAGGCGGAATTCTGCAAGGAGGAAGCGCAGACGGCGAGCCTCCTTGCCGGCTTCCGTGGCCGCGACGTACTCTGATTCGGTCGACGAGAGCGTCGCGCATTTGATGCGCTGGCTCGACCAGGAGACTGCGGCTCCTCCGAAGACAAAAACGTTGCCGACCGTGCTCGTCCGATTCTGCTTGTCACCAGCGTCGTCGGGATCTGCATAGCCGACCAGACACAGCGACTCTGGTCCGCCGCCGAACTCCAGAGCAGCGTCACGAGTTTCAGCAAGGTAGTGCAGACAGCGGTCGACCTCACGCCAGTGGTTGTCGCTCCGCACTGTCAGGCCGGATCCGAGCTTGCTGCAAGCAAAGGCAATGTCGGGCCTCGTCGTGGTGGACGCGATCTGCAACGAGCCGACCTTCTGCCGGTACTCTGCTTCCTCGCGCGACTGGAACTCTTCGTCGTCGAACATCAGCTCTGCGTAGGCGTCGACGGAGACCGGCATCTTCGGCACTCGCCCGGTCTACTCCTCGTCGATGAAGCGTCTACGCAGCTTGTCGACGTAGACTTGCTGGTGAAGCCACAGCTTCCTCGCCGGCCTGTAGCGCACGATCTCCAGCCCGAGATACTTCTCGACCGGCTTGATCTCGCGCAGCTCGAAGGCGGCCTCCAGCAGCTCCTTCAGCATCGCAGTGCTGCTGCTTGCGGCGAGCAGGTCGTCGACGTAGACGAGCACCCAGCACGCCACTCCGTCGTCGCCGACCTTGAAGTAGAGCGCTTCGTCTACCTGGCTCTTGCTCCAACCAGCGCCGATCAGCACCGCGTCGAGTGCCGAGTACCACTGCAGCGGACTCTGCTTCAGCCCGTACAAGCTCTTCAGCAGCTTGCAGACGCGACCGGTGCCGTCGTTGAAGTAGTCGGGTTGGTACATGTAGAGGACGCAATCCAGCTTGCTCTGCAGAAACGCGTTTTTCATGTCCAGCTGCATCAGGTGCAGGTCGAGCACTGCTACGATGCTGAGGAAGATCCGCAGAGTTATGTAGCTCCCCACCGGTGCGTACGTCTCATCGTAGTCTGCACCGTGGACCTGTGTGAAACCTTTCACCACCAGACGCGCCTTCTCGCGAGCGACCGTGTCGTCGACGTGGTACTTCGTCGTGAGTACCCAACGATTCTTCATCACGTTGACACCGCGCGGACGCTCGACCAGCTCCCACGTCCCGTTAGAGATGAGACTCTTGATCTCCTCGTCCATGGCGGCCTTCACCGCCTTGCCCTTCCAGCTCGCCAATGCCTCTTTCACTCATGTTGGCGATGTCCCAGCGATGCTCAGGGTCGGCTTGCATGTCGGGGTCGAGCTCAGGAAGATCGACGTCGGCCTCTGCGTCGTCGAGCAGAGTGCTGTAGGCAGTTGGCGGCAGACAAGCGTGGTAGCTCAGCTTCTTAGGCGGCTTGCCGATGTTGGGGCGGGCAGACCGTCGCGGTTTCGCCTCTTCGACCGCGACCTCAACCACGTCGATGTCGTCAGACTGCTCCCCTGTCGACAGCTCCCCTTCGTCGCCGCCGGCCGCACCGACGACTTCCACAACGTCGCTCGACGAGTCGTCGTCAAACTGCTCCCCTGCCGGCAGCTCCTCTTCCGACGGCTCCCCTGAGGTTGGCACCTCTGCCGACAACTTCTCTACGGTCGGCGCCTCTGCCGACGGCTTCTCTGCGGTCGGCGCCTCTGCCGACAGCTTCTCTGCGGTCGGCGCCTCTGCCGACGGCTTCTCTGCAGTCTTCTTTGACGTCGACGAATCCCCTGTCGGCTGCCGCTTCCCGTCGCTGACCTTCTCGGCGTCACGCTGGCCACCGGCGATGCAACAGGCAACGCACCAAGTCTCCCCTCATCGCCGGCGGCCGACAAGGATCCCTGAACAGGGGGATGGGGGGAGGAGGGGACGTCTGCGTCGTCCTCATCAAGCTCGTCGTCGGCGGCGAGCAGTGGAGGGCGCACCGAGGAGGAATCGGTCGGCGGGGTAGAGGGCGTCCTCGTCGACGCCGGCCCGTACTCCACCTTCCACATCTCCATCGAGAGAGTTTCGTAAAAGATCGCTCCGACCGCCGTGACGATCGTATTGTCCGTCAAGTCGAGCACCTCCCAGCCCTTGCTCTCTGCCGACACTCCGAGCTGAAGACCCCAACGGGCCTTCGGCGCCAACTTCCCGCCGCTGCTCGGGGACCATGAACTGCACCATGCAGCCCCACACGCGCGCCAGCGTCAAGTCCGGCTTCTTCTCGAACAGCAGCTCGTGCGGCGTCGTCCCCGAAGGCAAAGAAGCCTGTTCGAGGCAATTGCGCACCCAGACAGCCTGTTGCAGAGCAAGGTGCCACCAGTGATGCTTCACGCCCATGTGCAGAAGCATCGTCCGCACGGCCTCGACGACCGTGCGCATCTCCCGCTCCGCCATGTCGTTCTGCTGCGGAGTGTAGGGGCACGTCAGATTGTGGAGGATTCCCTTGTCTTCGACGAGTTCGGTGAAGGCAAGACCGAGGAACTCCCCTCCGCGGTCAGAACGCAGCATCTTCACCGTCTTCGAAGTCTTCCTCTCCACCACCTTCAGCCACTTGTCAAAGAAGATCAGCGCGTCGCTCTTCTTCGCGACCGGCCTCACCCATACGTAGCGAGTCTTCCTATCCTTCAGCAGAAGAAAGTAGAGACTGCCATCGTTGGCAGCCATCCGAAACGGCCCGCAGAGGTCGATGTGCACCACGTCGAGCGCATTCTCTGCGTCCGATCCTTGGTCGGGGAAGGTGTGCCGCGCAATCTTGCCGCCGACGCAGGAGGCACACGGCATATCATCTTCGGTCGACTGTCCAGACCAGCAGCGACCTCATGCTTCGCCGAGCTGTTGATCGTGTCGACGCCGACGTGCGCAAGCCGTGCGTGCCACATGTCCGGGGTCGACTTCGTCGCTGATGCGATCGTCCGCAGAGCCACAACCTCCGTCGAAGTCGTCGTCGACTTCGTCGAGCAGGGGCGCAGGTCGGTGCAGAGAATTCTGCCGGAGTAGCGTGCTCGACCAAGGACATCGCCGGCAGAAGACACCAGCAGCATCTCTCCGCCGTCGTCCTGAAGCTTCACGCCGTTCTCCTTGAACTGGCATGCAGACAGCAAATTCGCGTGCACACCCGGAACGTAGAGTACGCCGGGGACGAGGACTTGCTTCCCGGCCTCCCCTTGCAGAGCAACGGTGCCTCTACCTTCGACGCTCTGAAGTGCCCCGTTGAAGCCGCGGACGTGGCGCGCGTCGCCGCTCGGCTGCATGTCGACGAAGGCCTCCTTCGTCCCCATCAAATGGTGGGAGCAGCCGTTGTCGAGCAGCACGACAGTCGGATTGGCATGGACAGCAGCAGCGACCGCCTTAAAGTCTTCGCCAGCCTCCAGCGCCCGCGAGATCGTCGGCTCCACCACGTCGACCATCGAGCACGAAGCCTCCTCGCCACGAGCATTGCCGCCAGAAGAGTCAGCATCCTTCGTCGGAGACGTCTTCGACGCCTGCTTCTCCTTGCGCGGCTGGTTGCCTCGACGACTGTTGGTGCAACCCTACGGTTTGCACTCGGCTTGTTGTCCGTGTGCGTGAATGTGTGTGTGTATGGAATGGTATGAGGGCATGGGATAATATATATTTCATGCTTATAATTGTGTGTGAATGTTGAGTCATGATGTCGAGTGTGTGTGTCGAGTCAATAGCGAGTTATCGCTAGACGCGTGTTACGCGGTCGTTTGTGTCTCGCGCGCGGTTTTTATTTTGTCGTGCGCGGTTTCTATTTTGTCCTGTGTCGAACGTTCGGCGTGTCGCAGGTGTGTGCAGCAGACCCATCAAGAACTCAAGGATGAGTTTGTGATGAAGAGCCCGAGCCTTGGTGTCAAGCCTCAAGTGATTTCGAAGCTCGCCAAAAAGGGTACACCTCAAGATATTGAAGATATTTATATAACTTTGTGTAGTGTAACATTTCACTTGGTGTAGGCCCTAGTGAAGGGTATTTTCGAGACCCTTCGTGGTTGGGGACAGTGTGGCACTGTTCCACATCACTGTACCTCGGCTCTTGGGGTTTGTAGGAGCTGGGAGTCATTCCCAACTCGTAACTCTTCCTATCTTGTGTTCTAAGACTATAGTGGCTGCCATAGTACCGTTCGTTCAAACCGACGCTGTGTCGTCAATTCTTTATCAAATCGTGCAATCTAAATTGCTAATTGTAGACGACGTAAAGACGCTCCAGATCCAATTTGAATCAAGTCATTTGCAGCTGTGAGCAGAACGCTATCAACGTTTGAATCCGCTGTGCAGAAATCCGTCTGTGCTCTCTATCTTTCGTTTTAGGCACATTCAAGCCTATTGTGACTATAACAAGTGGTATCAGAGCCCCTTGGAGCAGTTTCGACAATGTCTGGACCTGAGGAAAGGGGTGGCAGAGGTGCTGGTGGCAGTGGAGAAGCTCAAGCTCAAGGCCAACCCCGTGATTCAGCCATGGCACCCATGCAACCAAGTCTTGGCCCACCTAGGGATGAGCCTAGGGTGTTTGGGCTTGACAAGTTCAACGGTGACAACTTTGCTGAATGGTCCTTCAAGATGGAGAACATCTTTGACCACTATGACCTGCTGGAGGTGATGGAAGGAACGGAGAAGCGCCCCGAGAACGACCCGGAGAAGAGCCCGTGGGTGCGGAAGAGCGCACAAGGCTATCTCTTACTTGGGCAAGCGTTGGGGAGCAGTCAGATCCGTCACATCAAGCCATTCCAGCGTGAACCAGAGAAAGGACCAAAGGCATGGGCTGCTCTCAAGGGTGTACATGCTCCTGCAACAGCGGCGGTAGCGGTGGTGTTGGAACGGCAAATGGCGGCACTACGAATTGAAGAAGACGAAGCGGTTGAAGAAGGGGTGCAGAAATTCTTCGACTTGTTGACGCGGCTTGAGGGAGCTGATTTGAACTACAGTGAGCTCCAAAAGAAGACCAAGTTGCTGGCCTTACTCCCAGAGTCATGGTCCTCGCTCATCATCAACCTTAATCGCGACTTGCCCCGCCTCTCGCTTGAAGACGTGAAGCGAGCTATCCTTCAAGAGGATTTCCGCCGCCGTGAGTTGGCGAGTGCGGATGGCGCTGGGGCAGCGAGCATCGGCCGTGGATATGGTCGAGGAAGAGGCAGAGGACGAGGGGGAGGAAGGTTTGGTGGCAGCAACTTCGGCGGAGGCCGCAGGAGTGGCGGTTACGGCAGCGACGACAAGAGCTACGGACGCGGTCGCGGCCGATTCGACGGCGAGTGTCACTATTGCCACAAGAGCGGACACATGTGGCGCGACTGCTACAAACTCCCTGATGGTTGGACCCCTGCTCAAGGCCAAGAGGGTAGAGGAGCAGGAGGAGGGAGAGGACGAGGCCGTGGAGGCCGTGGCGGTCGCGGTGGCGGAGCTGCAAACATGAAGAGCGGAGACAACGACAAGGACCCGAGCGACGATCGATACCCGGGTCTATTCTACTTCGTTTCGACGCAAGTACCGGCTGGTCCAGAGAAGGATGAAGGCTTTGAGGAGCCAGCAGCTGTGGGGAAGGTGACCCTACACCCCCTGGACTATTGGGTGATTGATAGTGGCGCTACCTATAGCATGACACCTCGCCCGGACTTGCTCACCGAACTCGAGCCGTCACCGGTGAAGCATGTCACATCGGCTTTGGGGCAGCGAGCAGAGGTGAAAGGCATGGGCAAGGCCATGTTCAAGGGTGCTGATGGGAAGATGGTGGGCCTCAAGAACGTGCTTTGGGTGCCCAGCCTTGCTGCAAACCTGATTTCCGTGCGGCGGTTGGCAAAGGCCGGCATGGACACGAACTCGAAGGGAGCCAAGACCTACACCGCAAGGCTTGGCGATCGAATTCTTTGGGACCTTCATGAGGACAGGGATGTCTACAACGAGATGTGGCAGATCCCAGTGGTCCCTATGCCTAAGGAGAGGCAAGTGGCAGCAAGCATCAGCACCAAGGATGGAGCGGTCGGTAGCGACGATGGCGCGAACGGTCGCGCTAAGGAGAATGAGCTCAAGAAGAGCAAACCTGGAGGGACCAGCAAGTTCAGTGAACCTAAGGAGAGTGGTGCAGCAACCAAGGAGCAGCAAAAGGGTGAGGAGAACCCAGAGTCAGCAGCGGAGGAGGACTACGGAGAGAGTATGTGGGGCGCTATTGCGAGCGCGGCATTCTCCAATCCAACTTCGGCTACGGGGGAGTGTGATTGGCTCACCTTGCATCGGCGCATGGGGCATGTGGCCCTGCCCATCTTGCAGCAGCTAGTGAAGAATGAGATGGTTGCTGGCATACGTGTGAAGGGGGAGCCCGATGAGGTGCTTGGCTGCCCGACGTGCATTCAAGCCAAGTTCACCCGGTTTCCGTTCCCTAGTTCGGAGGCAACGGCAAAGGCACCGCTTGATGAGGTGGTGATGGACGTGGTGGGCCCCCTGAAGCTTGGAGCTGCTGGAGCTGAGTATTTTCTCACCATTGTCGACGTCTACACCCGCATGACTTGGGTGTACGTGCTGGCCAAGAAGAGCGACGTGGCTGAAACGTTGAAGACGGATTGGTTCCCGATGGTGGAGCGGCAACAAGACCGTCTAGTCAAGTCAATCCGCACCGATCGAGGGGGAGAGTTCCTGAGCAAGGAGTTTGGGTTGTGGCTGAAGAAGAATGGTATTCGTCACTCCCTCACCATGCCATACTCCCCTGCAATGAACGGCATCACCGAGCGAGCGAACCGCACAATCACGGAGGCGGCACGCGGGTTGCTCATTGAAGCCGGGCTACCCGACTATTTCTGGCCTGATGCGGTGCGGAGCGCGTGTGTGGCCAAGAACAGAGCCTTGACTCATGTGGGAGCAGACAAATGGGTGCCCTATGTGGAGTGGCTAGGAAGGAAGCCAAAGGTGGATATGCTTCGGGTGTTCGGGTGCACGTGCATGGCGCTCGTGCCTAAGCATCTTCGGCACAACAAGCTTGGTGCCAAGGCGGTGTGGGCCGTGCACTTGGGCATGGCTCAAAACAGCAAGGGATGGCTTCTTTGGGACCCATTCACCAAGAAGTTCTTGGTGAGCAGGGACTGCAAGTTCATGGAGAACTTCATGTACAAGGATTGGAAGGCGGAGAATGAGGCGAAGATAGGCGTGCGGTTTGGGGAGGTGAAGAGTTCCGGTTTGGAGCATGTGGAGCTGCCTTTGGAACTGAGCAGCGGCAGCACAACCACAAGGCAATCCTCCCTTGTGAATGGGGGAGAGGAGGCCAATGATGCAGAGGAAGAAGAGGAGGAGGTGCAGCAAGTGAGCGAGCGTGCACCGTCACTCCCTTCCCGTACTACGAGTGCTCCACGGATTCGAGCCACACCGCAGCAACGCCAAGGCCTTCAAGTCCCTGCAGATGAGGAGGAAGGAAGGGGGAAGAGGAGAGTTCAACCCCCTAATAGGCTGACCTATGATGCGCCGGGAAAGCAGGGCAAGACAGCCCTGGCCGGAGCGGCAATGATGGTCGGAGACGACGAGGAGAGTGACTACGAGGAGTGTGCCTTCGCGTTCTTCTCTCCGGTGGAGATGCCGGGAGAACCAGCAACTCTCAAGGAGGCTTTGGAGAGTAGTGATGCTGAGGAGTGGAAGAAGGCCATGGAGAGTGAGCTGAAGAGCATCGAGGAGAATGACACGTTTGAATTGGTGGAGCTACCGGAGGGGCGTACGGCGATAACGTCCAAGTGGCTCTTCAAAATCAAGTCGGATGCCGACGGCAAGATCGAGCGCTACAAGTCTAGGCTTGTAGCCAAGGGGTACCAGCAGAAGGAGAAGGTGGACTTCAAGGAGCTGTTTGCCCCTGTGGTGAAGCCGACGACGCTGCGAACCCTATTCGCGGGAGCCGCCATCAAAGGATGGGTAGTAAAGCAAATGGACATCGTAACGGCATTCCTTAACGGCATCCTTGAGGAGGAGATTTTTATGGCGCAGCCAGAGGGGTTTGATGATGGTAGTGGCAGAGTGTGGAAGCTGAAGAAGGCCCTCTATGGGCTGAAGCAGGCCCCTAGGCAATGGTACATGAAGCTGCGCGAAGTGTTGGAGGGGATCGGCTTCACTCCCTCAACGGCCGATCACTCCTTGTTCATGCTTGGCGAGGGGGAGCAGAGGAGTTTCATGGTGGTTTATGTGGATGACATCCTCATTTTCTCACCCTCTTCTGACCTTGTGAAGGAGGTGATGCTGAAGCTTCAAGACAAGTTCAAGTGCAAGGCCCTTGGTGACGTGAGCTTCTACCTTGGGCTCCACATCGAACGAGATGTGGAGAAGCGGTGCATGCGGGTGCATCAACGAAAGTACCTGGAGGCATTGGCTGCCAACTTTGGGCAGAGTGAAGGCCATGTGGCTACACCCTTTCCCTCTGGGTTCAAGTGTGTGAAGGGACCAGAGGAGGAGAGCGTTGGTGAAGAGGAGAGGCGCCGATTTCACTCGTTGGTGGACAGCCTCATGTATGCGGCGGTAAACACCCGACCGGACGTCGCGTTTGCTACCGGGCAGCTGGCTAGGGTTGTGCAATGCCCTAATGAGGAGCAGGTAGCAGCTGGAATGAGGGTGGCCAAGTATCTTGGCCAAACACCGACCGTTGGGCTGCAATACTCGGCGGCGGCACAAAGGCGCCAAAAGGGCGCGGATGGTGTTGAACCCGGGCGTTTGTTCCTCACCGCCTACTCGGATGCTTCATATGCATCAGAACCAAAGGACATGACAAGTGTGGGAGGCTTCATATGCTGTGTTGGTGGAGGCCCAACTGCTTGGGAGAGCAAGAAGCAGGTTGACCAAGCTTTGAGCTCGGTGGAGTCCGAGTACATGGCACTCTTCCGTGCCGTACGGGAGATTGTGTGGCAGCGGCGTTTGTTGGCTGAATTGGGGGAGGAGCAGCAAGGACCTACCCCACTGTACTGTGACAGCCACGGTGCCATTGCTCTTGCTAAGAACCATGTGTTGCATGGACTCACGAAGCACATGAGGGTGAAGTGGCATTGGACGAGGAGCATGGTAACCGCGGGTGAAGTTGAGTTGCGCTACGTGAAGACCACGGGGCAGCCGGCTGACATGATGACCAAGAGGCTGGTGGAGCAGCAGCATTGGAAGTGTTGCAAGCTGGCTGGGATGGCTCTGAACTGAGAGAGCAACATATCCTAAGGCCAACAATCCGAGGGGGAGTTTGTTGGTGCAACCCTACGGTTTGCACTCGGCTTGTTGTCCGTGTGCGTGAATGTGTGTGTGTATGGAATGGTATGAGGGCATGGGATAATATATATTTCATGCTTATAATTGTGTGTGAATGTTGAGTCATGATGTCGAGTGTGTGTGTCGAGTCAATAGCGAGTTATCGCTAGACGCGTGTTACGCGGTCGTTTGTGTCTCGCGCGCGGTTTCTATTTTGTCGTGCGCGGTTTCTATTTTGTCCTGTGTCGAACGTTCGGCGTGTCGCAGGTGTGTGCAGCAGACCCATCAAGAACTCAAGGATGAGTTTGTGATGAAGAGCCCGAGCCTTGGTGTCAAGCCTCAAGTGATTTCGAAGCTCGCCAAAAGGGTACACCTCAAGATATTAAAGATAGTTACATTACTTTGTGTAGTGTAACATTTCACTTGGTGTAGGCCCTAGTGAAGGGTAGTTTCGAGACCCTTCGTGGTTGGGGACAGTGTGGCACTGTTCCACATCACTGTACCTCGGCTCTTGGGGTTTGTAGGAGCTGGGAGTCATTCCCAACTCGTAACTCTTCCTATCTTGTGTTCTAAGACTATAGTGGCTGCCATAGTACCGTTCGTTCAAACCGACGCTGTGTCGTCAATTTTTTATCAAATCGTGCAATCTAAATTGCTAATTGTAGACGACGTAAAGACGCTCCAGATCCAATTTGAATCAAGTCATTTGCAGCTGTGAGCAGAACGCTATCAACGTTTGAAGCCGCTGTGCAGAAATCCGTCTGTGCTCTCTATCTTTCGTTTTAGGCACATTCAAGCCTATTGTGACTATAACAACGACGACGTCCACCATCAGACTTTCTGCGGTTGGCGTCCCGGTCGTCTTCAGCCTCGTCTTGGTCGGGGCAGTCGTACGAGAGGTGGTCGAGAGCATCGCAGATGTTAATCAGCTCTGATACTACTTGTTAGAGACTAAGGACGGAGTCTATGAAGATTAGGGGCCGAAATATCTCAAAATCGTCAACTATAATTCTGGACAGAAACGTCGTCGTCACAAGAAACGTCGTCGACGAAAACTGCACCGTCAGAATTCTCTCAAACTCGAATATGTTGTGGCCCTTGACCGTGGCTATCTTTCCCAATTTGAATCGTATCAAAATATGGAGTATAACTCGAGTTATGAATTTCGGCGCACTAGGGGGTATGCTGCCATAGAAACTTAACTCAACCACAATAGTTTACAAAATCCACACAAGAGAGTTAGAGTAGCTAGAAACCAGGTAGTAGGGAATAGGAGGACGAGAGGTAAGGTCCCAAGAGAGTCCTCAACCAAGAAAACCCCATGCCACACAATTCCCCTCTCTATAGGCACCCCAACTTTGACATTTGTCACTTTCCCAACCTCCACAATCCACCTCAACCAAGTTGACCACACTTGCCAACCCAATTTGGTTTCTCCCAACCACTTGGCATCATCTACAGTGATGGGAACGAATTTCCCAACCCCCAAAAGTCTGTACCCCATATTGAGTCACTCAACAAACTTCCCAAAGTCGTCGCATCCCAATCAAAACTTCGAACGAGCATAACTTCGTCGTTCTTGCTCCGATCGCGACGATTCTTGGTTCGTCGGAAAGCTCTTGAGCAGAGGAGTCACTTCAGATATCTGCCCAAGCCAAGAGAAATTCACACGCACTCAGAAAATCCAAACCACACCAAACACAATTCTTGCGCACGCTCACACCACGCATGCAATGCACAAACATATAATGGGAGGCAGACAGACGTGAATGCAAATGATAGCATCACATAACACCTTGCTGCGCAAGGGGAAGACCGTGGTGTAACGCGTGTAGTCGTCAACAACCAGCAGAAAGTACCGCTCGCGGCCCTGTCCACGGACGCGGGCTGGGCCCCACACGTCCATGTGGAGAGTCTGCAGGGGAGCAGTCGTCGGGGGAAATGAGGAGGAGTGAGGAGCGACGCGCTGCCGTCCCTCGACACAAGGAAGGCAGGGAGGGGCAGGCGAGGGTGGGAGGGGAGGCAAAACCCTGGGAGGACCAGAGACAAGGACACGGGAGTGCATGCCACGGAGGCGTGGCACGGAGGGGTGACCAAGGCGGTGGTGCCAAAGGAGCGTCTGGTGCGACAGGGCGCGACACGAGCAGGGGGCTGCTAGCTGACCTGACGCGGACGCAGACGCAGCTACCTGACGAGGCTCAGTAGTCAGTATGTACAGACTCGACCCAGGCCGACGGGTGAACGTGGCCAGGTGACGGCCCGTCCGTGAACACGTGCAGATCGCCACACGCTGCCCTCCTGGAGTAAAGGTGTCAACCCATACATCCTGAAGAGCGGCGTTGCTCACCAAGTTCATCGAGAACGTGGGGAGGTGGAGACCTGACAGTGAGCCAGACGGAACCGCCGGACACGGGAGAACAGTGGTGGAACGTGCAAGAATTGGGCCCCCGGAGGGGTCAGCCAGGCTGACTGCAACAGGTGCAGGGAGTGGTGTGAGTGTGGTACTGTCGAGAAAGAAACGGCGGGAAGCACCTGACTCAAGCGTGAAGGTGTGCAAGGCCTCAGCAGACGCAGTACCAGGGAGAGCGGACTCACTAGCACCTAGAGCAGCAGCCTCTATACCTGGGTCGGGCGGCATACACAGGTAACAGCCACCCTCAGCACTAACAGTCAATGCATACATGGCAGCAAGGATAGCATCATAATGAAGAGCAAAGATATCCACACCCTGCCTAAGTAGCTCTGCCCAGCGGGGGAGCTCAGTCGCGTCGGGAAACTCTGCGCGAAAGGCGTAGTCAAGACGGGAGAAGCAGCGGGACTGTGTGTGACCAACCTTCCCGCATGTCTGACCAGCGCGGTCACCTGTGCGAATGACGTACTGGCAGCGAGCACTACCCCCAGACGCCCCACGCTGAGCAAACCACTCACGAAGCTCCTGGGGCGAAGGGGTCTCACGCTGACGCTGCTGCTGCTGCCTCTGACCACCGCCAGAACCTCCCCTCCGACCGGTACCACCCCGGCCGCCACCACTGCCGCCGCCACCACTCCCACTGCCGCCACCACTGCCGCCGCCACCACTCCCACTGCCGCCGCCACCGCCGCCACCAAAGCCTCCACTCCCACCCCCACTCCCTCCGCCACCACCGCCACCTCCACCACCTCCACCGCCCCCACCACCGCCTCCACCGCTGCCACCTCCACCACCCCTGCCTCCCTTGCCCCTGCCGCTGCGGCGTCTCCCACTAGGAGCAGACGCAGCTCCTACCTCCTCAGCACGAAGGTAGTCAACTGCTGCAGCAGAAGCGACTTAGGGGACAAGGGGGGAGTGGGGACACCCCTCAAAGAAGGGAGTGCGAGGAGTGCCACGAGAAGCGCCTACAGCGACTATGCTGGTCTCAGCTGCAGGGAGGTGCTTCTCGAGCAGGTCGACAGTGAGGTCTGTGGGGTCAAGGGCGAGAAGGAGGTCCCTGACTGCGCTAAGAGAGTCAGGGAGGCGGGTGACGATGAAGTAGAGAGCGATGTACATAGGAGGGGGGTTCTTGGCGAGGAACTCGGCGGGAAGAGCGGCGCGGTAGCGAGTGTCACTAGTGCGAAGGTGAGTGACGAGGTCGGCAACTGTGGCAAAGGCTGACAGCTCGGGAAACAGGTAGGGCAGTATAAGGCGGCCTAGAGCAGCAGTGGCCAGGGAGGAGTAACGAGCGACTACAGCATCGTACGGGGCTCTAGCAGTCTTGTGCTGTCCAAAGTGAGCGCGTTTGGCTAACGGCAGGTGGTTGCGAACGGCTAGGCGAGCAGCAGCGTCACGGGTAAGCCACTGTGAGCGAGTCGCACTGTCAGCTGTGGCGGAAGGGGCGAGAGAGGCTCCAGACGTGAGGTCAAACAACGAAACGCCGTCCCTAGAATCGCTCAGTAGGTACAGCTGTAAGTCATCGAGCCACGCATCGAACTCAATCGGACGGCCCTCAGGATCGAACGTGAGGACGCTGAGAATAGCCATAGCGGGCAGAGCAGGGTGGCGCGCGCGCAGCAGGGCAGCACGCAAGCAAGTACGGCGCGACGGGCAGGGCGGCGCACGGCTAGGGCAGGGCGGTGCAATTGGCAGGGCAGGGCGGCGGCCAGCAGGGCGGCGCGCAGGCAGGACAGGGCAGGGCGGCGCGGCGGCGAGCGGCGCACGGGCAGGGCAGGGCGGCGCGGCAGCGAGCGGCGGCGGGCAGGGCAGGGCGGCGCGGCGGCGAGCGGCGCGCGGGCAGGGCAGGGCGGCGCGGCGGCGAGTTGCGCGCGGGCAGGGCAGGGCGACGGGGCGGCGAGCGGCGCGCGGGCAGGGCAGGGCGGCGCGGCGGCGAGTTGTGCGCGGGCAGGGCAGGGCGACGCGGCGGCGAGCGGCGCGCGGGCAGGGCAGGGCGGCACGGCGGCGAGCAGCGCGCGGGCAGGGCAGGACGGCGCGGCGACGAGCGACGCGCAGGCAGCAGGGCGGCGCGCGGGCTGCAAAGGGCGGCGCGCGACCAGCAGGGCGACGCGACAGGCAGAGCAGGGCGGCGCGCAACGGGCAGGGCGGCGCGACGGACATGGCAGGGCGTGCGCAAGCTGCGCGACGCAGGGCAGGGCGAGGGGTAGCGCGGTAACCGCAGTCGGTCACTAGCTAATGGTGGGCCCGGAAAAAAAAACGGTCCTAAGGACCTACTGCTCTGAAACCATGTCTGAATCTAAGAAGCAGAATGATGAACTATGAAACAAGTGAGATACAAGTACTAACCCTAAAAGGGTTGTACCCCATATGGGCTACCCCACTACAGCCTACACAACACAACATAATAGTTTGACAAAAAGTTGATAGTACAATTGAGGCATGCATAACAAAAGGACTAGAAAGGCATGCAACACCTAGCAAGGGCGAAATCTCCCAGCGTAGCAGAAGAGCGGCTTGCAGCAGAGTGGTCTGCCAACGTTGCACCGCGCGCGGTCTGCCAGCACTGCAGTCGCAGGTGACTATCTGCAGTCGCAGGTTGCTATCTGCAGTCGCAGGTTGTCTATCTGCGCAGATGTGCGCGCCTACCAAGTAGGTGCAGGTTGACGGTTTCACCGTCAGGCACATTGCGCAGGTGCCAGGTACGTGTCGTCGGTTTCACCAGGTGCGCACCGTCGACCACGTGATGCCGTTCCGCATGTAGAACTTCGCCAAAACCTCCTGGGCGAAAGTTCGCACGCCTCCGCAGAGTTTCGCACAACTCTGCAAACTTCGGTCGGTTAGCTCAACATCGCTCGGTCGAACAGCGTTCGCCGAGCAGAGCTCATCGACCCGAACTATTCGACCAGAGTTCCTCGACCCGAACTCTTCGACCAGAGTTCCTCGACCCGAACTCTCTTCGACCAGAGTTACTCGACCAGGATCGTCGACCAGAGCTCGTCGCGCAGAGCTCGTCGACCAGATTCTGTCGAGCAGAGCCTGCTCGACCGCAACTTCCGTCGAACTGCAGAAGCCCATTTCTTCGGCCAATCCGTCGCGAACGTCTCGTCGACGGCGAGATCGGCTGTGCCCAAGCGAGGGCGGGGCCTTTCTCTTCGACACTGGGCAACTAGTCCTCCTCGACCCGAAAAATCTCCGACTGCCATGCCCGAACAAGCTACTGATGCTACCCGACGATTGGCGTATATACGACGCTTTCCACGTCAGCCTCCTTCGCAAATTCGTGCCTGCCACGACAGACATCGCGCGCCAGAACGCCGCCCCGACAGCCCGACCTGTTTCGGAACCGACACTTGACCCGTCCAAAATTTTGGCGCATCGTGTTCGGCTCGACGCTTCTGGACGCCACGTGGACTTCTTAGTCCGTTGGACTGACCGCACCAGTGAAGACGACACTTGGGTGCCATCCGCCTCGCTTGAAGCGTCCCCGCTCGTTGGTGATTATTGTTATAGGCTCAAATGTGCCTAAAACGAAAAATAGTGCATAGTCGGATTTCTGCACAGCGGATTCAAACGTTCATATCGATCTCTCCACAGCTCCAAATGACATCATTCAAATTGGATCTGGAGCATCTTGACGTCGCCTACACTAGGCAATTTAGATCGCACGATTTCACCAAATATTGACGACACAGCGTTGGTTTGAACGAACGGCACTATGGCAGCCACTATAGTCTTAGAACACAAATTAGGAAGAGTTACGAGTTGGGAATGACTCCCAGCTCCTACAAACCCCAAGAGCTGAGGTACAGTAATGTGGAACAGTGCCACACTGTCCCCAACCACGAAGGGTCTCGAAACTACCCTTCACAAGGGCCTACACCAAGTGAAATGTTACATTACACAAAGTAATGTAACTATTTTCAATATCTTGAGGTGTACCCTTTTCGCGGGCTTCGAGATCACTTGAATCTTGAAACCAAGGCTCTGGTTCTTCACCATAAACTCATCCTTGAGTTCTTGATGGGTCTGCTGCACACACCTGCGACACGCCGAACGTTCCACACACGACAAAATAGAAACCGTGCACGAGACACACGACAAAATAGAAACCGCGCACGGGACACAAACGACCGCGTGACACGCGACTAGCGATAACTCGCTATTGACTCGACACACACATTTGACATCATGACTCAATATTCACACACTATTATAAGCATGAAATATATGTTATCCCATGCCCTCATACCATTCCATGCACACACGCATGCACGCACACGGACAACAAGCCGAGTGCAAACCGTAAGGTTGCACCAACAAACTCCCCCTCGGATTGTTGGCCTTAGGATGTGCTCCTCTCAGTTCAGAGCCATCCCAGCCAGCTTGCAGCACTTCCAATGCTGCTGCTCCACCAGCCTCTTGGTCATCATGTCTGCCGGCTGCCCCGTCGTCTTCACGTAGTGCAGCTCAACTTCACCCACGTCCAATGCCATTTCACCGTCATGTGCTTGGTGAGGCCGTGCAGCACGGGGTTCTTAGCTAGTGCAATGGCACCCAGGCTGTCCCAATAAAGAGGGGTAGGTCCTTGCTGCTCCTCCCCCAATTCAGCCAGCAAACGCCGCTGCCACACAATCTCCCGTACGGCACGAAAGAGTGCCATGTACTCGGACTCCACCGTGCTCAATGCTTGGTCCACCTGCTTCTAGGGTCCGCAGTGTCGTCGGCTTCACCACAGGAGCAAACAACTTCTGATACCCCTTGGATACAAGCCTAGACTTGTAGCGCTCGATCTTGCCATCGGCGTCAGACTTGATCTTGAAGAGCCACTTGGACGTAATCGCCTTACGCCCCTCCGGTAGCTCCACCAATTCCCACGTGTCGTTCTCCTCAATGCTCTTCAGCTCACTCTCCATGGCCTTCTTCCACTCCTCAGCATCACTACTCTCCAAGGCCTCCTTGAGAGTTGCTGGTTCTCCTGGCATCTCCATCGGAGAGAAAAACACGAACGCACATTCCTCGTACTCACTTTCCTCATCATCTCCGACCATCATTGCCGCTCCGGCCAGGGCTGACTTGCCCTGCTTTCCCGGTGCATCATAGGTCAGCCTATTAGGGGCTTGAACTCTCCTATTGCCCCTTCCTTCCTCCTCAGCTGCAGGGACATGAAGGCCTTGGCGTTGCTGCGGGGTGACTCGGATCCGTGGAGCACTCGTAGCGCGTGAAGGAAGTGTCAGTGCACGCTCGCTCACTTGCTGCACCTCCTCCAGCAGCTCCAAGCTTCAGGGGGCCCACCACCTCCATCACCACCTCATCAAGTGGTGCCTTAGCCATTGCCTCCGAACTAGAGAACGGGTAACGGGTGAACTTGGCGTGCATGCACGTCGGGTAGCCAAGTACCTCATCGAGCTCCCCCTTCATACGTATGCCAGCAACCATCTCATTCTTCACTAGCTGCTGCAAGATGGGCAAGGCCACATGCCCCATGCGCCGATGCAAGGTGAGCCAATCACACTCCCCCGTAGCCGAAGTCGGATTGGAGAATGCCGCGCTCGCAATAGCGCCCCACATGCTCTCTCTGTACTCCTCCTCCGCTGCTGCCTCGGGGTTCTCCTCACCCTTCTGCTGCTTCTTAGCTGCTGCACCACTCTCCTTGTGTTCCCCAAGCTTGATGGTCCCTCCAAGATTGCATGTCTTGGACTCATTCTCCTTAGCGCGACCGTTCGTGCCATCGCCGCTACCAACCGCTTCAGGGATGGGGACCACAGGGATCTGCCACATCTCGTTGTAGACATCCCTATCCTCGTGAAGGTCCCAAAGAATTCGCTCGCCAATCCTTGCGGTGTAGGTCTTGGCTCCCTTCGAGCTCGTGTCCATGCCGGCCTTTTGCAACCGCCGCACGGAAATCAGGTTCGCAGCAAGGTTGGGCACCCAAAGCACGTTCTTGAGGCCCACCATCTTCCCATCAGCACCCTTGAACATGGCCTTGCCCATGCCTTTCACCTCTGCTCGCTGCCCCAAGGCCGATGTGACATGCTTCACCGGTGACGATTCGAGTTCGGTGAGCAAGTCCGCACGAGGTGTCATGCTATAGGTAGCGCCGCTATCGACCACCCAATAGTCCAGGGAGTGTAGGGTCACCTTCCCCACAGCTGCTGGCTCCTCAAAGCCTTCATCCTTCTCTGGATCAGCCGGTGCTTGCGTCGAGACGTAGAAGAATTGACCCGGAAAGCGATCGTCCCTCGACTCGCTCTCGTTGCCGTCACTCTTCATATTTGCAGCACCACCTCCGCGACCGCCACGGCCTCCACGGCCTCTTCCTCTCCCGCCTCCTGCTCCTCTACCCTCTTGGCCTTGAGCAGGGGTCCATCCATCTGGGAGCTTGTAGCAATCGCGCCACATGTGTCCGCTCTTGTGGCAATAGTGGCACTCGCCGTCGAATCGGACGCGACCGCGTCCGTAACTCTTGTCGTCGCTGCCGTATCCGCCATTTTCGCGGCCTCCACTGAAGTTTCTGCCACCGAACCTTCCTCCCCCTCGTCCTCGTCCACGGCCGTACCCACGGCCGATGCTTGCTGCCCCGGCGCCATCCGAACCCGCCAACTCACGGCGGCGGAAATCCTCTTGAAGGACAGCTCGCTTCACGTCTTCAAGCGAGAGGCGGGGCAGATCACGGTTGAGGTTGATGATGAGGGAGGACCATGACTCAGGGAGTAGGGCCAGCAACTTGGTCTTCTTCTGGAGCTCACTGTAATTCAAATCAGCTCCCTCAAGCCGCGTCAACAAGTCGAAGAATTTATGCACCCCTTCTTCCACGGGTTCATCTTCTTCAATTCGTACTGTCGACATTTGCCGTTCCAATATCACTGCTACCGCCGCTGTTGCAGGAGCGTGTACACCCTTGAGAGCAGCCCATGCCTTTGGTCACTTCTCTGGTTCATGCTGGAATGGCTTGATGTGACGGATTTGGCTGCTCCCCAACGCTTGCCCAAGTAGGAGATAGCCTTGTGCGCTCTTCCGCACCCACGGGCTCTTCTCCGGGTCGTTCTCGGGGCGCTTCTCCGTTCCTTCCATCACCTCCAGCAGGTCATAGTGGTCAAACACGTTCTCCATTCTGAATGACCATTCAGCAAAGTTATCGCCGTTGAACTTGTCAAGCCCGAACACTCTTGGTTCATCCCTAGAAGGTCCAAGAGTAGGTTGCACGGGCGCCATGGCTGAATCATGGGGTTGACTTTGTGCTTGGGATCCTCCACTGCCTCCAGCACCTCTGTCACCCTTTTCTTCAGGTCCAGCCATCGTCGTAGCTGCTCCAAGGCGCTCTGATACTACTTGTTATAGTCACAATAGGCTCAAATGTGCCTAAAACGAAAGATAGAGTGCACAGTCGGATTTCTGCACAGCGGCTTCAAACGTTCATATCGATCTCATTCAAATTGGATCTGGAGCGTCTTAACGTCGCCTACACTATGCAATTTAGATCGCACGATTTCACCAAGTATTGACGACATAGCGGCGGTTTGAACGAACGGCACTACGGCAGCCACTATAGTCTTAGAACACAAATTAGGAAGAGTTACGAGTTGGGAATGACTCCCAGCTCCTACAAACCCCAAGAGCCGAGGTACAGTGATGTGGAACAGTGCCACAATGTCCCCAACCTCGAAGGGTCTCGAAACTACCATTCACAAGGGCCTACACCAAGTGAAATGTTACACTACACAAACTAATGTAACTATTCTCAATATCTTGAGGTGTACCCTTTTCGCGGGCTTCGCGATCACTTGAATCTTGAAACCAAGGCTCTGGTTCTTCACCATCAGGGGCTATTTTTGGTTTTAGCACACCCTTAAGTATCAGGGTGTTAGGGTGACATCACCCTGACTGCCAGGATGGTTTTTCCTCCACCCTGTCCACACAAGGGTAAATGTTATCGCACACTGATTGTGTAAGGGTGTTTTCTAGAAATTTGCCAAAGTACCGTACCTTGTTTAGGGTGTAGCGTGTACTGTTATGGCCATACTATAACTTCTGGCCTGATACGATAGCGAGTCTTCGTCATCCTCGTCTCGAGTTCTACGCGTGAGTCACAGGTGTGTGTTGAACAGAGGTGAATGACCTGAGACAATTGAAACTGCCTTTCAAGAAACATACGAAGTCTCACAATACAACACAGATGGTGTGCATGAGGTAGGAGGAGCCACAGGCAGGCAGGCAGGCACGTCCGCAACAAGACAACAAAGTGCTAGCAGCCAAAGCTGCCGCCAGTTCTAATGGGAAAGCTAGGAAGAAAAAAGCAGAACCGTCCACCTTGACAGCACATGTGGTCGGTGGGCGGAATGCTTTGTTTTGAGTACAGTTACGCGAGAAACTCCAGAAACAATGATTCGGTAAAAGGGTACTTTTCAACCAACACTGACTGGAACGTGTAACAAAACACCAACCCTGACTAGAACACGGTGTAAAAATTGCTACACTTTTTGGGAAAGGGTTGCAAATCAGCTGGTCTTACAAAATCAGGGTAAACGTAAAAAAACAGCTTTCAGAAAGGGGAATCAGGGCAAATCACCCTGTTCTTGATGGGTCTGCTGCACACACATGCGACACGCCGAACGTTCCACACACGACAAAATAGAAACCGTGCACGAGACACACGACAAAATAGAAACCGCGCACGGGACACAAACGACCGCGTGACACGCGACTAGCGATAACTCGCTATTGACTCGACACACACATTCGACATCATGACTCAACATTCACACACTATTATAAGCATGAAATATATATTATCCCATGCCCTCATACCATTCCATGCACATACGCATGCACGCACACGGACAACAAGCCGAGTGCAAACCGTAGGGTTGCACCAACAATTATCTCGCCCGCAAGCGAGCTGCGGATATTGACCACCTTTCTTAAGGGGGGGTGGGAGGGGTGGGGGGGGGGGGGGTAGTGTAAGGAATTTTCCCGAATTCCTTATCGGGCTTGACTGCTACGCGTACAACCCCGATGTTCGGACTTCGCACGTTCGGCCGACATCCACGATGCCGAGGCTGCCCCGCGTCATCTTTGGTCTTTCGATCGCCAAACCTGCACCCAACCTCGTTTCCCCGAGGATCCCTCCTAGCTAGGGTAGCCACTATATTAGCACGTGCCTTCATTGTATTGTCACTTGATTGAGTCGCAGCTTCTTTATTCGTTTTCCGCGCAACTCTGTTTTACAACTCATAACAAGAGCTGCATGCATAACTGCACTGAAATGCAAACACATTGATAATACCAACACAAAAACAAACAAGACACCATCACAGAAATAGCACCAATTGCTAAATTTCAAGACCAACCTACCAAGCCAGACAAATCTGAATTACGCAGGTGCCTCCTCCTCATACATGGCTACCACAGTGCAACTATAAGCAACCAATGAAAGCGAATCACAACTATGTAACTTATCCAAATGAGGTGCCTAAGTTTGCTGCTGCTTTACGCACTGAACCTCCAACACGGGAGAAGCGGTGGCGTGGCAGGGTACGGAAAGCTAGAGCCAGGAAAAGGGAATGAGGTTGGCGATGGAGGAGAAGGGGGCGAGGAAGGTGTTGGGGTAGTACATGGCGACCTGGGCAGCGTCCGTCACGATGCCTGGCGTTGCCCATGCTATGCGCGGCCCCACAGACCCCGGCCCACTGTTGCCTTGCTCGATGAAAGTAGAAGTGCTGTACACTATACCGCCCCAGTCCAGCCAGCCACTTGTATTCAGCTGAGGGGAGGGCAAGCAAAAACAGCAAGTGCAGTGTGGGGATGAGGGTTGAGGACGTGCAATGATCGTGGCATGGCAGAATAGGAGACCGCAGAACAAAGAGGGGAATCGAGGGAGGGAGAGGAGAGCGTACCACATTGCTGATTGTGGTGTTGATAATGGCCACTCGCGCGTAGGGCTTCCAGGGGCGGCCGAGGTACGTCTTGTTGACGAGGTCGCCTTTGATGACGGAGTTGAGGATCACGATGCCCGTGTTCTCCGTGTAGTTGGTTCGCCCCGACGCCGTGAGTGGCGCGTTGGTGTGTGGGCGGATGTCAAACGTGCAGTTGTCCAGGACAGCCGCGCCGTTGCCAAAGACAAAGTCCACCGACCCGTTCACATAGCAGTTGCGGTAGTACTGCCGCCCGCCGTGCACGTAGAGCGTGTCCTGCCATCCAATGAACTCGCACTCATACAGGGCACCGTTGTCGCCCGTCAGCCTGAATGCCACTGCCTGGTTCCCAGCCTTTCCTGCCGTGTTCTCAAAGCGAATGCCGATGGCCACGAAGCCACTACCGTCCACAGCTGAGGAGGATAAGAGGGGGGGGAGGAGTGGGGATAAGGGGCAAAGGAGAGTTGGAGAGGGACGGAGAAAGACAGGGAAAGGTGGGAAGAGACAGCACAACAGCACGGAGCAATTCAGAAGGTGCAGGCAGAATAAGCGCTAACAGCAACATGCAGAGCAGGTGCGGCGGTGGAAGGAGAGGAGCGAGGGGCGTCGCTTACCAACAGTGGGAGTCTGGAAGGTGCCGGTGCCGGCAGTGGCGTTGTCATACCACGAGATCACAGTGGAGGCGGCGCCGGTCCCCAGCAACGTGACATTCTTGCAGGTGGAGTTAACGAGCACCTTCTCACGGTAAAAGCCCGGCTGGATAAACACCACATAGCGCCCCTTGAACCCCTTCGGGTAAGCCGTGACCGCAGCCTGCTCGGCCCAGGGGAGCACAGACAAGGCACACACAGACATGTCAGGGGCGAGAACAGCACCAACGTATTGTTAGGGAAAATCCCCCTCTCCTGAGGATAAGCAGACAGTCGCACACACCCTCTCACACGCACCTGAATGGTGAGGAAATTCCCTGAACCGTCCTGTGCCACGGTGACCGTGGGGGTGATGCGCGGAGCGGGCGGTGGGGGAGGCGGCGGAGGAGATGGGGGCGGGGAAGGGGGAGGGGAGGGAGGTGGCGGAGGAGGGGATGGAGGCGGCGAGGGAGGGGGAGGGGAAGGGGGAGGAGGTGAAGGAGGGGGAGGGGAAGGCGGAGGGGGAGACGGAGGGGGAGGCGAAGGGGGAGGGGGAGAAGGAGGAGGGGAAGGAGGGGGGGGAGAAGGAGGAGGGGGAGAGGGAGGGGGAGAAGGAGGCGGAGAAGGGGGAGGGGAGGGTGGCGGGGGAGGGCTGGGGCCGCCAGGGTGCATCCAGCCGGTGGTGTTGAAGGGCACGCCAGGGACCCCAGCAGTGTTGTTGGCTGAGGTGGGGCTGCCGCCGCCAGGCATGATGCCGGGATTGCCAGGAGTGGTGCCGGGATTGCCGGTAGTGCTGGTTTCGGGGATGGAGTTGTGCGGGTCTGCCACCGTGATGGCACCGGCTGTGCCTGTACCAGTGACGGTGGCTTGCAGCAGGCGGCGGCGAGTGGGCGAGGGCACGGCGGCAGCGGCAGCGCTGTCGTCGCCTGCTGCGATCATGGCCGCCATGTCCGCTCCTCGCCCCAGCGCCTCCATCACCGACGCACGAGCTTCCATCGCTGCCTCCTGCACGCAACAACGCACGTGCCGCCGCCAAAGCCGCGTGTGCCAAGTCATGAGTACCTTACAATAATTTCGGAACGGCAATCGCCGAATGGATAAGCTTTCCAGCGCGCGGTAATCTGGGCAACGGATGGTGGGCGAGAGAGCAGGCAAGGGAGCAGGGAGAGCGAGGCACGCCCGTGGCGGCGCCATACCATGCCGTTCCACCACGGCGCTCATGCCGTGCGAAGGGAGCTCGGATCCTGGGAGGCACGCACCTGGAGCGCCTTGACGCGCGGGTCGCGGGAGCTGCCCGGCGCGAAGAGGTCGAATCCCTCGGCGCAGTCGAGCGCGAGCGTGACGGCGTTGGAGAGGTGGATGCGCGGCAGATTCACGTCCTCGCCGCCGCTCGAGATCATCCCCGCTGCCTCCTCCACGCTCTCCGCCACCAACGCCATCTGCCACCCCACGCCGCACACCACGCGAGCGTTAGAAACCACGGGCCACATAGAACTCGAACATGAGTGTGTCGGCGACACAGTGGCACTGTCATCTAGAGCAAAGGCATGTGCACGCGATAGGAGCAGAATCTGGAAGCATCAAGTTTGAACTGAAATTGGTCGTCTCACCTGATCCACGCAGCTGCGCGCCAGGCCGGACCAAGCCTCCCCGTCCGTTGCATTCTCCAGCGCCGAAGCGAGGAAATGCGCCTCGGCCGCCTTGGCCTTGCCAGCCGCCATGTGCGTCTGGGCTTCGCGCCCCTTCAGTTGGAACTTGGCGGCCCGCCACACCACCAAGTCCCGCATGCGCACTCCCGACGATGGCTCCGCGCGACTCCCGCCGCCATGCGCCACGGCGGCATCCGGCTGACTAGCGTCGGTGGGCCTTTGGTTGGCGTCTGCGCCTGCGCCTGCTCCTGCGCCTGAGCTTGCGCCTTCTCCTGCGCTTGCGCCTGCGCCTGCGCCTGCCCCTGCGCCTGCGCCTGCGCCTGCGCCTGCTCCTCCGCCTTCGCCTGCGCCTGCGCTTGCGCCTGCTCCTTCGCCTGCGCCTGCGCCTGCGCTTGCGCCTGCTCCTTCGCCTGCGCCTGCGCCTGCGCTTGCACCTGCTCCTGCGCCGGCGTTAGCGGGTCCTTCGCCAGAGCCTGCGCCAGCGTCCGGGGGTCCTTGGTTGGCGCCTCCGCCGCCTGCGTTGCCGGTAGGCCCTTGGTTTGTCGCTCCACCAACTCCGCCGTTGGCGCTTGCTTCGCCTGCGTCGGACGGGGTGCCTTGCCCGACGCCTGCACCATCTGCGCCGGTGTTGGCGGGTCCTTGGCTGGCACCTGCGCCACCAGCGCCACTGGCGCCAGTGGGTCCGCCGCCTGCGCCGGCGTCGGGGGGGGCTTGGTTAGCGGAAGCGCCTGCGCTGCCTGCACCACCGCCAGTGGGGCCTTGGTCTGTCGCTCCGCCGCTGCCTCCACCGTTGGCGGGTGCTTCGCCTGCGCCGTTTGCGCCGCCTGCGCCGGCACTGGCGTCGGTGGGTCCTTGCCCGACGTCTGTGCCGCCTGCGCCCGAGCTGGCCTGCTCGATCAGCGAGCGTTCCTCCTGCGCACCGGCGGTCGCTCCGCCACGAAACCACGATTGCGGAAGGGCGAACATACCGAGGCTCGGGGAGGTTGTGAGGCGGCGGGAAGAGCGGAACATGACGGACGCGTCCGCTGCCGCTGGCAGTGCCGAGCAGAGGAGAAGAGCCGCCATGGCCGCTACGAGTAGCGCCGACGCATGATGGACGGTCATGGCTGACACGTCAACACCCAGCGGCTGGGTCTTGCTTGTAGGGCTGCCGCCGTGACCTCCTCGTCACGGTGACGGCTCTGCGGAGTGGCGACAGCTGCTTGAGATAGCGAAGATCGAAGTCTCTGCACGAGAGATTGCTGTGAAAAGACGAGTGCATGGCTGAAGTCGCCGCAGCTTTGTACTCGGAGTGAGTCCAACTTCGACCTCAGTCAGATTGACCGCCTGCAGCCCGTCGTTTCGTGAGTGTGAGTGTGAGTGATTGGTTGACCACGACGCGGCGTCGTGGGATGCCGGCTGGTCGAAGCGCGCGACGATCGCGGGCGAGAGCTTTCAGTTGTATGGCCTGCTGATCTAACCATGCAGCATTTACATACTGACCTGGAATGTGCGAGGCGGATAAGTGGGGTCAGAGTGGGGTCAGAGTAAGGTTTGTTTTCCCCCTTTGACGGAGACGGGTGATTTCCCTCATTCGCCCAGACCTGGTTTGACTGGGTGACGAAATAAAAATAAAATATTTCGGACTGTTGCACCTTCCTGGAGGGAATAGTTCTTTATGAGCATACTACAGCTCAGCCATCTGCATGGACGACTTTCTAACTCATAATGCTTGAAAGTCGTTTCAAGAGGAATCCGGTTGAGTGCCCTGGATTTATCTGGGTGCTATTTGTTTTGCTATGATTCTTTGTGTAGGTGGAAGTGCTGGCGGGAAAGCTGTCAGACGGTAGTTCTTGTTGCTGGGCCGGCTAATTCTCGCATCGACATTCCAAATTCCATCCAGTACTGACCTTCATTCCAGTTCCGCGACGCGAGACACTCCCTTCAGTCATAGCCGTTGCAGTCACAACTCAAATCATCTACGACTACAGTACGATATTGTTACCGGTGGAACTGGAGGAGGCTAGGATGGCACTAAAGAGGTCAACATAAAGCATGACATAACATTACACTATATAGTGTTACGGGTGCAATCTAGAGAGGAAGAAAGAACCGAACAAATCGAGGAAAATAATATCATGCGAGGGAAGGTATTGTAATTGTTGCGATCAGAAGTTGATCAGCCTCAGAATCACCTCAGGAAGGTTCGCACACTCCTAGTCTAGTGGTGGTGGGCCCTTGACCTCAATAGCAGAGTGAATGTAAATGCTTGAGATAATAAAACATGCAGTACAAGGAATATAAATAAGATTACAAGGGGATACCAATCGACCTAGCTAGCCATGTACTCTAAGGGGTACATTCCCTTATTGCAGCGAAATCCAACCGTGCGACTTCAGACAGTTACGAAACTGTTCGGGCAGAATCCTCGCCACTGCTGCTGCCTGATGCTGTCTGCCCGATGGTCCAGATCCTTTCGTAACCGTGTGACTCTTCCTGTCACTTCCGCCTGTTCGTCTTCATTCTCGGTAGTGCGTGCTTCGATTGCTGCGGTGAGGAGTGTACAATAATGTTTCAATAATCACTATTCGTAACACCCCCCTTCACTCCTGGCCGTAGCGAGTCTTGACCCGCTTGACTACCCCGCTGAGTTCGGAGCAGTGCTGGTACTGCTGACGTGACAGCTTATTCGTGAGGAAGTCAGCTGCCATGTCACCCGTCGGGCAGTAGCTTAGGTCAACCTTGCCTTTGTCAACTTCGTCCTTGACGAAGAAGTACCGCAGCGCGATGTGTTTGGTCCGATTGACGAATCCCGGCTTGTTCGCGATCCTGATCGCGCTCTGGTTGTCGCAGTGCAGGCGAAAGTTCGTCGAGGCTGGAATTTTCGCCTCCTGCAGCAGCTCCTGAAGGTAGAGGACCTCGCGAACGGCTGCTATTGCTGCGATGAATTCGGCCTCCGCTGATGACAGGGCAACCAGCTCCTGTTTCTGTGAATTCCAGGAGATGGGGCCGCTGGGCTCGAGACGGAAAAGGAAGCCTGTCCTGGACCGTCGATTGTCAGGGTCAGCGGCGTGATCGGCGTCCACGTAGCCGATGAGGTTGAAGGATGAAGTTGGGATGGTGGAGTAGCAGAGCCCGATGCTGGGCGTGGAGATGAAGAACTGGAGCGCCCGCTGGAGATCTAGTAGATTCTCAGCCGTTGGTTTGCGAGAGTACTGAGCCAACTGGCTCGCGATGTAGGAAAGGTCGGGCCTGCAGGTAACAGATGCAAAGAGCAGGCATCCCAACTGCTGCTGGTAGGTGTGAAGCCCAGCAGGGGACAGGGCTTTGTTGTCAGGCTTGTGGTTGGGTCCTGGAGTGCGGTAAGGGGTGGAGAGTGGTGCAGGCGCAATGTTGAAGCGCTTGCTAAGCTCCTCTGCATACTTCGCTGCTGAGAGATGAATGGCTTCCGGCGAGTAGGTGATGTTAAGCCCGAGAAACTGCTTCACGTCATGGTTGCAGGTGATGTCGACGCGCCCTGCGAGGTTTTTCTCGAATTGCTCAAGCAGCTCGTTGCTTGACCCTGTGTAGAGGAGGTCGTCGACGTAGACCGTGAGTAGGATGTATTCGCCGCGGAAATCGCGGCGATACATCCCAGGATCGTGAGGCAGCTGCTTGAACCCGATTTCAAGCAGTATGTTGTGCAGGTACTGCTGCCAGAGTCTCGACGCCTGTTTGATCCCGTAAAGGGACTTCCGCAGCTGGCAGACCCATGAATCTCCTTCGCCGTATGTGTGCGGCTGCTCCACGTAGATCACTGCATCTACGAGCGCGTACAGGAATGCGTTCTTAACATCGATCTGTCGGAGCGGCAGATGTCGTGCGGCTGCGATGGCGAGGAGTATCCTGACGGAGGTGTGACGGCTCACCGGCGCAAACGTTTGATCGAAGTCAATCCCGTGCCTCTGGTCGTAGCCGCGTACTACCCAGCGCGCCTTGAAGCGCTCGATCGTCCCGTCAGCTCCGGTCTTCACGCGGAAGACCCACTTGCCGAAAAGGATCCTTCTCCCCTTCACTGCTGCACGGTCGACGAGTACCCAGGTGTCGCGTGACTCGAGTGCCCTGATCTCCGCATCCATTGCCTCGCGCCACTCCTTGCTGTGAGGTCCCGTGAGTGCTTGTCGTGGGTTCTTAGGCTCGATGACGCGCGGCGTCGTTGAGGTAGCGGCATGGAGCCCGAGGAGTTGCATTCCGGTGACGGTGCTGTCGTGGCGATGCTGCGGGATGACCTCCTGCACATCGTCGTCGTCACTTTCTGGTTCTGGTGGGGCTGATGGTGCTGTTCCTCCGCCGTTTCCGCTCCCGCTTCCTCCTGTTGCGCCTCCTGCTGCGCCCGTTCCTCCTTCTCCTGAATCATCGTCGTCGTCGTCGTCGTGTTGATCGCCTCTCGTGAACTCGCCTCTGGGGTCCTGCTCCAGAATTGCTGCTGCGGCTTCGTCCTCAGGTGAGGCGTAGCTGTGGCCGTCATTGGCGTAGACGCGGTTCGCGTTCGTCTGCTCGTCTTCGCTCCCGATGGTTGATGTCGGCGGGCTATATTGGACCATGCACCCCCACACGCGGAGCATGGATGTGTCACCCTTCCTCCCCGTCCACTTCACGTGCGGTGAGGAGTTGCCGGTGATCGCGGTGGTTGACAGCAGGTTGTGCACCCGTACGGCGTGATGCATTGCGTAGGTCCAGTAGATCGGCGGAAGCTTCGACTGCCTCATTAGCGCCCGCACCTTCGTCATGAGAGTGTGATTCGTGCGCTCTGCTACGCCCTGCTGCTGGTGTGCATAGGGGAGGGAAATGTGATGCTCAATCCCCTTTTGCGCAAGGTAATCCTGCAGCTCCTTGCTCCTGAACTCCGCCGCGCCATCGGACTGCCAGATCTTCAACTTCTCCCCAGATTGCCGCTGCGCGTGCGCCAGCCACAAGCGGAATGCCTCGTATGCCCTGCTGCGTGCTTCCACGTTTATGACCCACACGTGGCGTGTTCCAGCATCGACGAAGGTGAGCGTGTAGAGCTCGTCGTTGATGCCGCAATGTCCTACGTTGAGAAAGTCACTGTAAACTTTCTCCAACTTGGCGTAGCGATTGGTTCCTGGCTCGAGCAAGGGGAAGGGCTGGTGACTCAGCGCGGCCTCGGGGCAGATGGTGCAGGTGTGCGGGTGAGTTCCGCCTCGTACTTCGGAGCCGTCAGGGCGCAACAGTGCGCCAGGTGCGAAGACGCCGGCCTCGATACAGTTCTTTAGGGTTACGTGCGAAGGGTGACCTAGGCGCTGGTGCCAGATGGCATCGTCGGCGCGAAAACCGGAGGTGCGCATGTAGCGCGCGAGTGCTTCTGCGGGGTCCTCATCAGGTGCCGGCTGCAGAGTCGGCGCTGCTTCTTCTGCTTCATCATCTTCGTTCGCCGTTGTTAACATTAGGGCGAGAAATTCCCTGTCGCGAATGATGGAGTAGGGGATGTTGGTGCCGGGGATCGTGCCAGGGACAAATGTCGGTTCGCGTGGTTCAGGGGCAGGTCCGTAGACAGTGCGTCGCGGGGTGGATGGCTCGTTGCCCCAGTCAATGGTGTCACAGGGGTCACTTCCTGAAGGGATGTCAGGTGGCGGTGGTGCTAATGCAGGGCGGCGAGGTGGGCGTCCAAGAGGAACAACAGGAGGTTCGACCTCAACTTGCGCTGTTTCTTCTTCCTCTTCCCCCCTTTGATCCTCGCGGAAGGCTCCCCAGCCGCTCGTCTCTCCGCCAGTTGCTGCGCCCCATCCGCCAGTATTGCCGCCGGTTGCGGCTCCCCAGCCGCCTGTGTCACCGCCGGTTGCGGCTCCCCAGCCGCCTGTGTCACTTGTTCCCCACCCGCCAGCGCTCCCCCACCCCCCTTCATTGGAGGCGCTCTCTTCTTCGCCCCATCCGCTCCAGGCGAATGTTCCGCGTGACTCTGCAAGGCTCCGTCGGCGAAGTTCTTCCGCTTCGCGGCGCGCCAGATCCTCCTCTTGTGCGACGGTGAGTTTCGTCGCAGGGTCGCGCTGATGAGGGTAGAACTCCAGGAATTTCTCCTGTGTGTAGGGCCGCGGATTTCCTTCCGCATCGAAGGTTCCGACGCCAACGCCGCGCAGCATTCCGCGAAGGTGTTGTGTTGCAGGTCCTGGGAGGGGAGCCTCCTCCGTTCCGAAGACGATGCACGTGGCCGTCTCGAGCTCCAGGTGAGACAGCCCTTCTTCAGGCGGCGCTTCCCGCTCTGCTTCGGCAATTGCGGCAAGGCCACGGCCGGCGATCGCGCTCGTCGAGGCTGTGGGCGTATGACAATCTTTGCAGATGCCGTCGGCGTCTGGGTCATGCAGCGCCGTTTCGCGCGGGTGTGGGTGATGCGGCACCCATGGGCGCCCATCAGGGTGCTTCCAGTCACGGTGGTGCATGTGTTCAAAACGCAGAGGAACAAGGTCGATGAGTTCCTGCGAGTCACCGCTGCAGTCGGGAATATCGAAGTCGAGAACGTACACTCCGTTCTCGGCGTGTGCTCGTCCGATCTGCTTGCGCGTTTTGTTCGGCATCGTGAAGTGGAGCAGGATGTCGTGCGTCTCGGGGTCGGTGCTGAGGACAACTCCGCAATCCAGGAGTTGCGTCGCCGAGAGCAGGTTGAAGCGCAGGTTCTGCACAATCAGCACGTCATTCAAGGTGATGTGCGTTCTGCTTCCATGTGCCTTGAGCACGACGATGCCTTGCGCGTTTGCGCGCAGCCGCGTGTTGTTCACCACGGTGACGTAGGTGACGGCGGGGGTGGCGACGGCGTTGGATATGTAACGCTCGGAGCCCACCATGTGCTGCCCACAGCAGCTATCCAGGTACCACGTGTTGTAGCGCCTGTTGTCGTTACGCGCAAGCAGCGCCAGTCGCGGAGTAACGATGTGCGGTGTGTCGACCTTGAGAAATTGTTCGCGCGCGATCCAATCGATCGGTGCCGGCCGCGTGTCTGGTACGTGCGGGGGGCTCTCAAGCAGCGGGACTGGGAGATTCCAGTCCTGTTTGTTATCGTCGCTGAAGTCGTGACGCGTGCTGAACGGATTGTTGTTCGAGAACGCTCCGATTGGGTCAGGCGCTGGCTCAGGTGATGGTGAGCGCGCGCGCGGGCGACGAGACCTGCTCGTCATGGTCATGTTTCCATGACATTGCGGACGGGGGCAGCCTGTGATGGCTGCTGCTGCTGCTGAACTGCCTGGTTCAGGTTGCGCGATGGGGGTTGATACCCCTGGGCAGGACGCGTGTCGTTCCTCGCGTCTTGTCGGCCGGACCAGTTGCTCGGATTGGTCTGACGAGGGCGAGATCGATGCTTGCATCGATCTGCCACGTGCCCGAAGTTTCTGCAAATTTTGCAGTAGAGGCGCTGCGGCCGTCGCTCTTCCGTGTTGTCGGCGTAGAAGGCGAGGCGTTCCCTGTCTCGTCGCGGCGCTGGTCGCTGCTGGTCCATATCCCGTTGTTCGACGAGGAGGGCGGCGCAAAGGGCGGCCTCCGAGATGACCCCCTGCTGTCGGAGAAGCGCCTTGCAGGGCCGCCACTCGGGGCCGAGCCCTTGGAGCACGATATTTACGAAGATTTCCTCAAAAATCGTGCTCCCTAGTTTCGCGATTTGATCGCGTAGGCTCCGACAGCGATTCAGGTAACTGTTGGCCTTCTCTCCTGGTGCCATTTTGGTCTCCAGTAGCTGTTGGAGTAGACGGCTCGACGACACCGAGTCCTTCGGTTGATACACACCATTCAGGTGGCGCCAGGCGTTGAGGGCTGGAGCAGGCGAAGTTTTGTATGAGCGAATGCTCAATTGCTCCGTCGGCGACATATTTCGAAGAAGAGCCCCGTACGCCATCAGGGACTCGTTGTAGTACTTGATTTTTGCGTCGTCAGCTTCCTCCGTGGGTCCCGAGTAGCTCCCGTCAAAGTAGTCCCAGCTCGAAGCTCCAGGTATAGAAGTCTCTGCCGTCAAAGCACACACTTGTCTTTATTTTTGATATGCTCAAAATCCTTGATTGCGCAGAGAGAATTGCTTCATCGCTGGGACAGGGAGTCTTGGGTGTTGAGCCGTTTGTGTCAAGAGAGAAGCCTTGCGGGGCGGAGTTCTGGCCATTCGAGGCCGGTTGAGTGGGTTGGGAGGATGTTCCCGCATCGCCATTCCGCAATGTTTGGAGACCTTGCTCCAGGCTCGTGAGTCGCTGAAGCAGTTGTGCGAGGACGACGGAAGGGATTGTCGTCGTTTCCTCGTTTGTCGCAGCCGGATTAGTCTGCGCTTCAGCCGTCAGATTCGTCTGACCTCCAGATCCTCCGGCCATTCTCACACGTGAGCGTGTGCCGGACGCCACTTTCCGTTCGCCGAAGATTTTGGTGGTGGCGGTGCGAAGGATTCCTGAGTCGCTCTCATACCATGTTGCGATCAGAAGTTGATCAGCCTCAGAATCACCTCAGGAAGGTTCGCACACTCCTAGTCTAGTGGTGGTGGGCCCTTGACCTCAATAGCAGAGTGAATGTAAATGCTTGAGATAATAAAACATGCAGTACAAGGAGTATAAATAAGATTACAAGGGGATACCAATCGACCTAGCTAGCCTTGTACTCTAAGGGGTACATTCCCTTATTGCAGCGAAATCCAACCGTGCGACTTCAGACAGTTACGAAACTGTTCGGGCAGAATCCTCACCACTGCTGTTGCCTGATGCTGTTTGCCCGATGGTCCAGATCCTTTCGTAACCGTGTGACTCTTCTTGTCACTTCCGTCTGTTCGTCTTCATTCTCGGTAGTGCGTGCTTCGATTGCTGCAATGAGGAGTGTACAATAGTGTTTCAATAATCACTATTCGTAACAGTAATAACCAAAGAATCGTGGGAGGATAAGGCTTTGTAAGATAGTTGAGGTAAATTAGTAAAACCTTGTCATAATCATATAACACTATGCAAAACATAGCTAGAGGACGAAGAAGGGCGAAAGGATGGGGGTGAAAATGAAGGATTGAGTGCCATAGTGAAAGTAAAACAAAATGTACTACAACATTGCATAAACCTCATGTATATGCCCTAATTAGTCATGTTGTCTGAGGGGTGTGTTACGATAAGGAATTGACTTGAGCATTCCTGTTTCTAACAGAGGCTGTCACTACAGAGGACGAAGACCAAGGGTCAGAACGATCTGAAGCGTCAAAATCAGTAGCATTGAGACCGATGCAGGCAAAAACACATGCAAGGGATTTGGCGGGAACGAGATTAAATACGAGTTTTTGCGTCGCACAATTCAGGTTCGATGCAATAAGGGAATGCACCCCTTAGAGTACATTGCTAGTTAGGACTCTTCGTATTCCCTTGTAGTCTTATATAGACTTTTGTGTCAAATTATATTTGTATGTCTCTAGGCGGTAGTGGGGCATACTCTAAGGGGTACAACACTTTAGGGTTTCCTACTTGTACTTCTCATTCTGCTCAATGCAATCGTTCCTGCACAGTTATTCTGATATGGTATTCAGAGCAGGAAACCTGTTAGGTTTTTAGGGCCCACCGATAGTTCTGCTCTCTCCTGCCCGAAGCGCCCTTGCGCTATCCGGCCCTGCTCGCTCAGTGTCGCGCTGCCTTGCAGCTACTCGCACCGCCTGCCCTAGCGCGTTGCCCAGCTGTCACGCGCGCCCCTCCTGCCTGCGAACGACTAGTGCTCCGCGAGCCCCTACTGCCCGCGAGCGGCCCTTGCCCAGCGCGCCCCTACTGCCCGCGAGCGGCCCTTGCCCCGCGCGCCCCTACTGCCCGCGAGCGGCCCTTGCCTCGCGCACCCTACTGCCCGCGAGCAGCCCCTGCCCCGAGCGCCACTGCTGCCCGCGAGCAGCCCTTGCCCTGCGCGCCCCTGCTGCCCGCGAGCAGCCACTGTCCTGCGCGTCGCGCCCTGCTACAGCCCGCGCATCGCGCCCTACTGCCCTGCACGTCGCGCCCTACTGCAGCCCGCGCGTCGCGCCCTACTGCCCTGCGCGTCGCGCCATGCTGCAGCCCGCGCGTCGCGCTCTGCTGCTCCGCGCGTCGCGCCCTGCTACAGCCTGCGCGTCGAGCTCTGCTGCTCCGCGCGTCGCGCCCTACTGCAGCCCGCGCGTCGCGCTCTGCTGCCCCGCGCGTCGCGCCCTGCTGCAGCCCGCGCGTCGCGCCCTGCTGCCCTGCACAGCGCGCGCCCTGCTGCCCGCGCCGCCCAGGCCGAGCCGCACCGCCCAGGCCGAGCCGCCCTGCCCAACCCGAGCCGCCCTGCTGCTACTACTGCTACTGCTGCTGCTCGTGCTACTGCTGCTGGTGGAGGTGCTGCTGGGAGTACTGGAGGTGCCGCCGCCCAGCCCCACCGAGCTGCCCTGCTGCTATTACTGCTGCTGCTGCTGCTCGTGCTACTGCAGCTGCTGCTCGTGCTACTGCAGCTGCTGGTGGAGGTGCTGCTGGGAGTGCTGGAGGTGCTGCTGGTGCTGGAGGTGCTGGACCTGCTACTACGTCACTGCCTGTCATGGCCACTATCACGGTCGTAGTAGCGGCTAGGGGTGGATAGCAGCAGTCACTGCCTCTCCCAGACAACCCCACCCCTCAGCAGCTTCGTGAGTGGGTTATTCAGCGAGGCCGTCCTGGTGGTGGAGGTTTTGGTTTTATGTCTACTGGACAGCGGCGGCAGCGGCGTCAGTAGGAGACCTTCTCCCCGCAGCGGCTTCGCGACTGTGTTTCTCAGCGAGGCGTCCCTGGGTGTGTAGAGGCTGCTGCTCTCGGTTCTAGTGAGTGTGCTGCCGCTCGAGGTGCTAGTGAGTCTGCTGCAGCTCTCGGTGCGTGTGAGTCTGCCGACGCTCTAGGTGCTAGTGCGTCTACTGCCACAGGTCCTGCCTCAGCTGAGGCCTTGCACACTTTCACACTTGACTCAGGCACGTCACGTTGCTTCTTTCGTGATTGCACCACAGTCACACCACTCGCAGCACCTGTCCCAGTCTCACTGGCTGACCCCACTGGGGGCCCAGTAGTTGCGCGAGCCTCCACTGTCCTCCCGTGTCCGGCAGTCCCCTCCGGATCTCTCTCAGGTCTCCACCTCCTCGCGTTCTCGACGAACTTGTTGAGCAACGCAGTTCTCCAGGATGTATGGGTTGACACATTCATTCCTGGAGGACAGCGTGTGGCGATCTGTACGTGCTCACGGACTGGCCGTCACCTTGCTACGTTCACTCGTCAGCCTGGGTCCGGTCTGTACACACTGACCACTGCTTCTGCATAGGTAGCTGAGTCAGGTCAGGTGGCTGTGTCGAGTCGAGTGTCTGCGTCTGGTCCTATCGCTGCGTCGGGTCAGTTAGCTGCGTCTTGCTCGTGCAGAGTACTCACGCACGAGACTCAGCGCTGGCACCACCATCTTGGTCACCCCTCCCTGCAGCGTCTACGCAGCATGCACTCCCGTCTCCTTGTCTCTAGCCTCCCCAGGTCCCTGCCCCCCCTTCCGCGCTCGCTTGCCCCGCCGTGTCTTCCTTGCGTCGAGGGGCGGCAGCGCGCTGCTCCTCACTCCTTCTGACTCTCCACATGGATGTGTGAGGCCCGGTCCCCATCGGTGGAACGGACCAGGAGCGCTACTTCCTGCTGGTTGTTGACGACTACACACGCTACACCACTGTCTTCCCCTTGCGGCGCAAGGCGGACGTCAGCGGTATTTTGATACCCTGGATCCGTGCTACTCGTCGCCAGCTGCGCGAGCGGTTTCAGCGGGACTTCCCAGTCCTGCGTCTGCACTCTGACAGGGGCGGTGAGTTCTCTTCTGACCTCCTTGCGGGGTTCTGTCGAGACGAGGGCATCCGCCAGTCGTTCACGCTTCCGGCCTCTCCTCAGCAAAATGGGATTGCTGAGCGTCGCATTGGCTTGATCATGGAGGTTGCTCGCACCTCCATGATCCATGCGGCTGCTCCCCATTTTCTGTGGCCGTTTGCGGTCCGATACGCTGCGCATCAGCTCAACCTCTGGCCTCGTGTCTCTGAGCCAGAGACCTCGCCCACACTTCGGTGGACGGGGAAGGCTGGCGATGCGTCAGTGTTTCGGGTCTGGGGCGCGCTCTCCCTTGTTCGCGATGCCAAAGCGAGCAAGCTCTCCTCTCGCACTCTCTGCTGCGTCTTCCTTGGCTTCCCCACTGACGCCCCGCCGTGGCAGTTCTACCACCCGCCCTCGCGTCGAGTCTTCTCCTCCCAGGACGTCACCTTTGACGAGTCGGTCTGTTTCTACCAGCTCCACCCGCACGCGTCCCACCCGGTCCCCCTTGCACCCCTCTTCCTGGTACCAGTCCCCCCCCCCGGTAGACCCACTCCCCTCACAGGGTCCTGCTCCCTCAGGTCGACCCACCCCCCTTGGATGAGCCAGTAGAGATTTCTTCTGACTCCTCTGGCCCAGCTGAGGGGGGTGACCCTGTTGCGGACGACACGGCGGCCACTCGCCGCTCCCCACGCTTGGAGACACCCCCTGGTTTTCCGCCGCGACCGTCTTCTCCACCTCAGCAGCCTGCTGCTGTGGACTCTGGAGCTGCTGTTGGTTTTGACACTGGGGGTGAGGGTTCTGGGGGTGCTGCGACCGAGGGTGCTGGTTCTGGGGGTGCTGCGACCGAGGGTGCTGGTTCTGGGGGTGCTGCGACTAGGAGTGCTGACTCTGGGGGTCCTGCGAGTCCTGGTGACAGTGGAGCTGTGGGCGACCCTGCTGGAGGTCTTGGAGCTGGACAGCCTAGTCCACCTGAGGCGCCCTCGCCGGAGTGGATCCGTGCGTGCATCGTTCGGCGTGGCAGTCCTAGTGGTGGAGGTTACGGTCATGCTGCTGCTGGAGGTACTGGAGGTGCTGGAGCTGCTGGTGCTGGAGGTACTGGAGGTGCCACTAGTGCTGGAGGTACTGGAGCTGCTGGTGCTGCAGCTGCTGGAGGTGCTGGAGCTGCTCGTGCTGGAGCTGCTGGAGCTGCTGGAGCTGTTGGAGCTGCTGGTGCTGGTGGTGCTGGAGCTGCTGCTGGTGCTGGAGGTGCTGGAGGTGCTGGAGCTGCTGGTACTGGAGGTGCTGGAGCTGCTGGTGCTGGAGGTGCTGGAGCTGCTGGAGCTACTACTGGTGCTGGAGGTGCTGGAGGTGCTGGAGCTGCTGGTGCTAGAGGTGCTAGAGCTGCTGCTGGTGCTGGAGGTGCTGGAGGTGCTGGAGGTGCTGGAGCTGCTGGTGCTGGACGTGCTGGAGCTGCTGGTGCTGGAGGTGCTGGAGGTGCTGGTGCTGCTGGTGCTGGAGGTACTGGAGGTGTTGGAGGTATTGGAGGTGCTGCTGGTGCTGGAGGTCCTGGAGCTCCTCGTACTGGAGGTACGGTTGCTGCTGGTGCTCTTCGCCAGCTTCTCAGTCTTCCGCCAGCTGCTACTGACTTCCCTGTAGCAGGTACTACTCCTCCGATACTGTTTCCACCGGCAGACCAGTCTCACCCACCGCTACTCCCTCACTCCCCACTGCCTACTCCTACTCCTTACACTGCTGTGACAGAGTCCCAGACTGAGTGTCGTGAGCCTGAGTCTCGTGCTTCCACTCTGGAGCGTCGAGAGCCTGAGCCTAGAGCCGCTGTCCGTACTCGTGTTCCTCGTGTTCGTCGTCAGTGTTAGAATCTTAGAGAGAACAAGAATGAATGAACTAGCAGAAAGTTGGGTACAAGTAGGAAACCCTAAGTTTGTTGTACCCCCTAAGGCTAAACCCACTATAGCCTACACAATGTAAACATATAATGTTTGACACACCCCCATAGGCTAAGTGGGGGAGAGCAAAGGGTCACAAGACCAGTCAAAGCAAGGCAAAGCAAAACAAGCTCAGGGTGGATCTCAAGGATACCACACAAATTCCGAGCACAAGCAAGTGGTCACAAGACCAGTTCACATGCAGTTTGATAATATAACAAGAGGTACAGTGATCACAACCTAGCAAGTGTAAGCATGCAGGTATATATATAAAGATCACAGTACAAGCAGAGTCAAGAAGTGAGCAAGTGAGGGAGAGTAGGCACAAGGCCTAGAACAGTACAAAAACGCTGATGATCACAAGGCTGAAGCGCCTTGGTGAACACATCAGCAGTGTTGGCCCGAGTGGCCACGTAAGTAAGACGAAGCTGACCACGCTGCTGCAGCTCTCGAGCAAGGAAGTAGCGCAGAGCGATGTGCTTCGTTCTGTGCTCCAGTCTGTGCTCCTGACACAAGGCAAGGGCTGCCTTGTTGTCGACGTACAGCACTGGAGGAGAACGAGGCCGCTCTCCCAGGTCGGTCAGCAGGTAGGTGAGCCAGCGTAGCTCCTGGGCAGCCATGGCTGTGGCGTAGATCTCAGCCTCACAACTGGAGCTGAGAACAGAGGAAGAGCGTGTAGAGCGCCAGGAAACAGAGCCAGAGCCAAGGCTGAAGGTGTAACCCTGAGACGACCGCTGCGTAGCCTGGTCGTCAGCCCAAGAAGCGTCTGAGTGTCCAGTGAGGACAACGTCGCGCCGTCCTCCAAGCACAAGCCCCATGCCCGACGTACTGCACAAGTAGCGCAACACCCTCTTAGCGGCATCCGTGTGCTCCTTCCGGTGACGGCCAGGAGCGACATAGCGTGCTAGGATGCTAAGAGGGTATGCAAGGTCAGGTCGAGTGCAGGTCATCAGGTACATGACGCAGCCCACAAGCTCTGGATACGGGCCACTCGGCTCTACGGACTCATCCGAAGGCAGAGCTGAGAGCGAGTGACCGGTAGGCAGAGGAGTGGGCTGAGGCGAGGAGTACGTGAAGCGGAAGCGCTGAAGGACCTGCTGCACCATGTGTGACTGAGTCAAGGTGATGGTGCGCTGTGCTCTGTCCCGGGTGATCCGCAAGCCAAGATAGCTTGTCAGCTCACCCAGGTCTGTGCACGTGTGTCTCTTCTGCAGCTCCGACTTCACGTGGGCGAGTGCCTCAGTGTCAGCAGTAGCAAAGACCAAGTCGTCGACGTACACGAGAACGTAGAACGGCGGCAGAGTGGTGTCGGTGCGTAGAAACAGCGACGGGTCAGCAGTAGAAGGAGCAAACCCAAGAGCCGCAAGTGTAGTCCTCAGTGTGTCGTGCCACTCACGGGGTGCCTGGCGGAGACCGTAGACTGGCCGCCGGAGGCTCCACTGGGTACCAGGAGGGAACGACCCAGTGAAGCCAGGTGGGCGGCGCAGCCAGATCTCCTCGTGCAGGCTGCCCTGTAGGAACGCAGTGCTGAAGTCAAGAGAGTGGAGCTCGTAGTCACGCTGAGCAGCGACGTGCAGCAGAACCCGAAGAGTGGTCATCTTCGGGGTAGGGGAGAAGGTCTGGAAGAAGTCAACTCCCTCTCGCTGACTGAAGCCTTGAGCAACGTAACGCGCCTTGAAGACAGGCGGAGAACCCGGCGGCCGCTTCACCCTGAAAATCCACATGCCACTGACGATGTTCGCCCCAGGTGGGGGAACCTCGTCGACGTAGGTGCCTGTGGACTTCCAGGAAGCCATCTCTGCGTCCATGGCTGTCTGCCACTGAGAGGAGTAGAGACCCTCCATCGCCTCTGCGTAGGAGCGTGGGGTCGGGATGTCTGGTGCATCCGGGTCTCCCTCAGGGGCAATCAGTATGGACACGAGATGAGGCAAAGTAGCAGCAAAGCACTCAAACTCCTCCTGTCTGTCCTCAAGGACGTCCGTGCCAAGAGCACACTCACCCCCGACGGACGGAGGACAGACAGACTCAGACTCAGCAACAAGGCTAGCGGCGTAGTCTAGACGACAGGCGGCAGCAAAGTCAACAAGCTCAGCGACTAGAGCAGACGCAGCAGAGGACTCAAAGGAAGGGTCAGTGACAACAGTGGCAAGGAGACGCGCGACAGTAGGACTGGCAGCACGAGAAAGGTCTGACGGCGGGTCAGCAACGTCAGGAAGAGAGGACGCAGGAGGAGACGGCAGAGGGACACGCTGTGGAGCAGTGGAAGAACGCAGGGTCATATAGTGAGTGCCAAGGACAGGAGGAGGACGCTGACGCGGAACACGACGACTAGTGCGGGCAGCGCGGACAGGCGACTCTAGACGAGACTCAGGAGACGCAGGACTAGACTCAGGCGACGGAGGACGAGACTCAGGCTCACGACGCTCCGTAAGACTACCCGCCGGCGCAGTGTAAGGAGAAGGAGCAGGCAGCGGAGAGGCAGGCTGTAACTGTGACTGCGACTGGACAAACGGTGGACTCAGTAGGGAAGGAGAGGGACCAGTAGAGGGCGGGAGACCAAGAACCTGCTGAAGGAGCGGAACGTAGTACGACCGCGGCCGCTCTGCACCTCCAGCTCCAACCCCCTCAAGAGGCCCAGTCCCAGCAGCTCCAGTACCTCCAGTACGAGCACCTCCAGGACCAGCGGCTCCAGCAGCTCCAGCAGCACCAGCAGCACCTCCAGCAGCGCCAGCAGCACCGCCAGCAGCAGCAGCACCTCCAGGAGCTCCAGCAGCACCAGCACCAGCAGCACCTCCAGCAGCGCCAGCAGCACCGCCAGCAGCAGCAGCACCTCCAGCAGCTCCAGCAGCACCAGCAGCACCTCCAGCAGCGCCAGCAGCACCGCCAGCAGCAGCAGCACCTCCAGCAGCTCCAGCAGCACCAGCACCAGCAGCACCTCCAGCAGCGCCAGCAGCACCGCCAGCAGCAGCAGCACCTCCAGCAGCTCCAGCAGCACCAGCACAAGCAGCACCTCCAGTAGCACCAGCACCAGCAGCACCTCCAGCAGCGCCAGCAGCACCGCCAGCAGCTCCAGCACCAGGGTCCGCGACACTAGGAGCGCCACTACGGAGACTGCAGCGCCGAGCGTACCACTCTCGGAGCCGCTGGGGAGAGGGCAGCTCCCGCCTAGGAGGGGAAGCACGAGCACCAGCTCCAGCAACGCTCCTAGCTCCAGAAGCACCCCTCCTGAGGCTGCAGTACTGTAAGTACCACTCACGCAGCTGCTGGGAGGAGAGAGCTCCTCCAGGTGTAGCACTCCCAGGCTCAGCACCCCCAGACTCAGCACCCCCAGACTCAGCACCCGTAGACTCAGCACCCGCAGGCTCCACACCCCCAGGCTCAGCACCCCCAGGCTCAGCACCCCCAGACTCCGCAACCCCAGGCTCCGCACCCCCAGGCTCCGCACCCCCAGGCTCCGCACGCTCAGGCTCAGCACCCCTAGCAGGACGAGAGTCGACAGCTACCTCGACAGGCTCAACCGGGTCTACCTGGGACACACCTGAGGGAGCGGCACCCTGAGGGGGGAGGGGGTCTACCACAGCAGCACCTGGCGCGAGGAAGAGAGGCGGGGGGGGGAGCGGGGCAGTGCGGTAGGGGAAGAGGCGGTAGTAGGGCACCGACTCGTCAAAAGTGACGTCCTGAGAGGGCAGGACACGGCGCGAGGTGGCGTGGTAAAACTGCCAACCAGACGCGTCCGGGACAAAGCCAAGGAAGACACAAGGAACAGCGCGGGAGGAGAGCTTGTCCGCGGACGTATCGCGAACAAAACGCGACGCATCGCCAACCTCTCCCGTCCAACGCAGTGTCGGCGAAGTCTCCGGAACGGAGACACAGGGCCAGAGGTTGAGCTGATGCGCAGCGTATCGGACCGCAAACGGCCACAGAAAGTGGGGGGCAGCCGCATGGATCAAGGAGGTACGAGCGACCTCCATGACCAAGCCAATGCGGCGCTCAGCAACCCCATTCTGCTGTGGAGAGGCCGGAAGCGTGAACGACTGGCGGATGCCGTGCTCCGCACAGTAGGCTGCCAAGAAGTCGGAGGAGAACTCACCACCTCTGTTAGAGTGCAGACGCAAGACAAGAAAGTCCGAGTGGAACCGCTCGCTGAGCTGGAGACGAGAAGCGCGGATCCAAGGGATCAAAACATCAGGGACCTCACCCTTGGTGCACAAGGGGAAGACCGTGGTGTAGCGCGAGTAGTCGTCAACAACTATCAAGAAGTACCTCTCCTGACCCTGTCCACGGACGCGGGCTGGGCCCCACACGTCCATGTGGAGCGTCTGCAAGGGAGCAGTCGTCGGGGGAAACGAGGAGGAGTGAGGAGCGGCGCGCTGCCGCCCCTCGACACAGGGAAGATAGGGAGGAGCAGGTGAGGGTGGGAGGGGAGGGAGATCCCTGGGAAGACCAGAGACAAGGTACCGGGAGTGCATGCCACGAAGGCGCTGCACTGACGGGTGACCAAGGCGGTGGTGCCAGAGGACGGTCTCATGCGCTAGAGAGCGACACGAGCAGGGGGCCGACAGCTGACCTGACGCAGACGCAGACGCAGCTACCTGAGGGGACTCAGTGGTCAGTGTGTACAGGTCCGACCCCGGCTGCCGAGTGAAGGTAGCCAGGTGACGGCCCGTCCGAGCACACGTGCAGTGTGTCACGCGCTCGTAGGCAGGGGTGAACTGGTGGACACCCCCGTCCTGGAGCGCACAACCCACCACCAAGTTCGTAGAGAACGAGGGGAGGTGGAGACCTGACAGTGTGCCCGACGGAACCGCAGGACAAGGAAGGACAGTGGAGGAGGTCGCAATGACCGGACCCCCAGAGGGGTCAGCAAGGGAGACAGCAACTGGCCGAGCAAGCTGCTCAAGGGCAGTGCGGTCACGAAAGAAACAGCGAGAAGCACCTGAGTCCAGTGTGAAGGTGTGCAGTGCCTCAGTAGACTCAGTACCAGTGGGGGCAGACTCACTAGCACCTAGAGCAGCAGCCTCACCAGCACCTGGGGCAGCAGACACGCGAGTACCTGGAGCGGCAGCCTCACCAGCACCTAGGGCGACAGACGCACTAGCACCTAGAGCGGCAGCCTCACTGGTCCGAATGCCCGGGTCGGGCGGAACACGCAGGTACTGATCACCCTCTCCACTAGTAGACAACACATACATGGCAGTGAGAATAGCATCAAAGTCAAGAGCATAGATATCAATGTTCTTCTTGATCAGGTCAGCCCAGCGGGGCAGCTCAGTGGCAGTAGGGAACTGAGTGCGCCAAGCGTCGTCAAGGCGGGAGATGCAGCGCTGCGTGGTGTGCGCCCTCCCACACGTCTGGCCAGTGCGGTCACCAGTGCGGATGACGTACGTGCAGCTAAGGCCACCCCCCCCCCCCCCGTGCTGAGAGTACCACTCACGAAGCTCCTGGGACGACGGAGTGTGCTGCTGGCTCTGGCCACCGCCAGCGCCTCCACGACCACCACCGCCGCCGCCACCACCTCGACCACCACCGCCCCTGCCGCCTCCGCGTCCACCGCCACCCCAACCACCGCCCCCACCCTGGCCACCTCCTCCGCTGCTGCCGCCACCACCCCCACCGCTGCCACTAGCCCCTCCAGCCCCGCCACCACCCCCACCGCCGCCACCGCCCCCACCACCGCCTCCCCCGCCATCACCTCCACCTCCCTTGCCCCCTTTGCCCTTGCCGCTGTGGCGCCAGCTCGGAGCGGACGCAGTCCCGACCTGCTCAGTACCAACGAGGTCGACAGCAGCAGCAGAGGCGACAGAGGGGAGAAGGGGGGAAGGGGAACACCCCTCGAAGAAAGGGGTGCGGGGGTCGCCACGAGAGGCAGCTACAGCGACTATGCTAGTCTGAGCTGCAAGCAGTTCCTTCTGGAGCAGGTCAACGGTGAGCTCAGTGGGGCAGCGAGCGAGGAAGTGGTCCCTGACCGCATGAAGAGAGTCAGGGAGACGGGTGACCAGGTGGTAGAGAGTGAGCCAGAGCGGGGGGGGGTGGGTGGCAAGAAACTCAGCGGGCATAGCGGCACGGAAGCGGGCCTCACTAGTGCGGAGGTGCGTGATGAGGTCAGCGACTGTGGAGAAAGCGGACAGGTCGGGGAACAGGTAGGGGAGCGAGAGACGGCCTAGCGCAGCAGAAGCAGGTGAGGAGTAGCGTGCCACTACAGCAGTGTACAGTGCCTGCGCTGTTTTGTGCTGGCCAAAGTGCTCACGCTCATCGATCGGCAGGGAGTTGCGAATAGCGAAGCGTGTGTGGGCGTCACGAGTCTGCCACTGTGAACGGGCAGTACTGTCAGCAGTAGCAGCAGGGGCAGCAGCATGGCCTAGCGCGTGATCGTACAGTGAGATATCCTCCTTGGCAGTGAGCTGGAGGAATAGGTGCAGGTCATCGAGCCAGGTCTCAAACTTCAGTGGGCGGCCCTCAGCATCGAAAGCTAGTACAGAGGGACTAGCCATAGTTGTAGTAGCAGCAGTAGTAGAAGCAGCAGTAGCAGTTGTAGCAGTAGTAGTAGTTGGTGGGGCACAGTAGGGCGGCGCGGCGCGGTTCGGGCGGCGCGGCTCGGTTCGGGCGGCGCGGCTCGGTTCGGGCGGCCCGGCTCGGCTCGGACTGGGCTACGCGGCGGTGCGCGACGGGGGGCGTGCGCGTGGGCGGCTGTAGCGGGCGGGCCGTGGCTGTGCGTGGGCCTGACTAGCGCGCGGACGGCGGTCTAGAGGGGCGACGCGGCGGCCTAAGGGCGGGGCTGCGTCGCTCTGGACGGCTGGTGACGGGCGGCTAGCGGGCTGCTCGTGGGCGGCGCTCGTCGCGCGGGCGGCTAGGGGTCGGCGCGCGCTCAGGAAAGGCCGTGCGTGGGCCGCTAGCGGGCTACGCGCGCGCAGAAAAAAGGGCCGCGCGCGGCACTAGCGAGCTGCGCACGGGCAGCAGGAGAAGGAGAGGCGCACGAGGGCGCACTAGGAGAGAGGCGCTCGAGGGCGCTAATGCATTAAGGCGCTCGAGGGCGCTTCTAGCGGAACGGTGGGCCCTATCGTTCGGTCCTAGGTTACGACCTAGGCTCGTAATACCATGTTAGAATCTTAGAGAGAACAAGAATGAATGAACTAGCAGAAAGTTGGGTACAAGTAGGAAACCCTAAGTTTGTTGTACCCCCTAAGGCTAAACCCACTATAGCCTACACAATGTAAACATATAATGTTTGACAGTCAGCGTCCCCCGGCTGTCCCAGGCACTCACGATATGACACTCCGTCCTTCCTCTGTTCCACAGCGTGTTGTCCTGCCGTCACCTCCTGCGTCTTCTCTTCCTGACGTTGCTGACCCTCCGTCTGACCTTGCTCGTGCGTCCAGTCCGACTGTTACTCGCTTTCTTGCTACGGTTGTGACGGACCCTACGTTCTCGTCTCCTGCTGCGTCTGCTCTAGTCGCTGAGCTTGTTGACTTTGCTGCCGCCTGTCGTCTAGACTACGCCGCTAGCCTTGTTGCTGAGTCTGAGTCTGTCTGTCCTCCGTCCGTCGGGGGTGAGGTTGCCCTTGGCTGTGACGTTCTTGAGGACAGACAGGAGGAGCTAGAGTGCCTGCTGCACCTCATCTCGCTACCATGCTGCTTGCCCCTGAGGGAGACCCGGATGCACTTGACATCCCCACCCCGCGCTCTTACAGAGAGGCGATTTCGGGTGAGTACTCCTCTCAGTGGCAGACAGCCATGGACGCAGAGATGGCTTCCTGGAAGTCCACAGGTACCTACATCGATGAGGTTCCCCCACCTGGGGCGAACATCGTCAGTGGCATGTGGATTTTCAGGGTGAAGCGGCCGCCGGGTTCTCCGCCTGCCTTCAAGGCACGTTACGTTGCTCGAGGCTTCAGTCAGCGTGAGGGGGTCGACTTCTTTCAAACCTTCTCCCCCACCCCGAAGATGACCACTCTTCGGGTGTTCCTACACGTTGCAGCTCAGCGTGACTACGAGCTGCACTCCCTCGACTTTTCGACAGCTTTCTTGCAGGGTAGCCTTCACGAGGCCATCTGGCTGCGCCGTCCAGAGAGCTTCACTGGGTCGTTTCCTGAGGGTACCCAGTGGAGCCTACGGCGACCAGTATACGGCCTGCGTCAGGCGCCCCGCGAGTGGCACGACACACTGAGGACGACACTTGCGGCTCTTGGGTTTGCTCCTTCGACTGCTGACCCGTCGCTGTTTCTACGCACCGACACTACTCTGCCGGCGTTCTACATCCTCGTGTACGTCGACGACTTGGTTTTTGCTACTGCTGACACAGAGGCGCTGGCCCTAGTGAAGGCGGAGCTGCAGGAGAGACACACCTGCACTGACCTGGGTGAGCTGCGGAGCTATCTTGGCTTGCAGATCACCTGGGACAGAGCACGGCGCACCATCACCCTGACTTAGTCACACATGGTGCACCAGGTCATTCAGAACTTCGGCTTCCAGTACTCCTCGCCACAGCCCACTCCTCTGTCTACCGGTTACTCGCTCTCAGCTCCACCTTCGGACGAGTCCGTAGAGCCGAGTGGTCCATACCCAGAGCTTGTGGGTTGCCTCATGTACCTGATGACGTGCACACGACCTGACCTCGCGTACCCTCTCAGCCTCATGGCTCGCTACGTGGCACCTGGTAGACACCGAAAGGTGCACTTTGATGCTGCGAAGAGGGTACTGCGTTACTTGTGCAGTACATCGGGCATGGGGCTGGTGCTTGGAGGACGGGGTTCAGTGGTACTCACAGGACACTCTGACGCTTCTTGGGCCGACGACCAGGCGACTCAGCGTTCGTCACAGGGTTACACCTTCAGTCTTGGCTCTCGTTCTGTCTCGTGGAGGTCCACTCGTTCTTCTTCTGTGCTTGGTTCCAGCTGTGAGGTCGAGATCTACGCTGGGGCCATGGCTGCACAGGAGCTACGCTGGCTGACCTTCCTGCTGACCGACTTGGGGGAGCGGCCTCGTTCTCCTCCAGTTTTGTACGTCGACAACAAGGCAATGCTTGCCTTGTGTCGCGAGCAGAGACTAGAGCACAGAACGAAGCACATTGCTCTTCGCTACTTACTTGCGCGTGAGCTGCAACAGCGTGGTCAGCTGCGCCTTGCTTACGTGGCCTCTCGGGCCAACACTGCTGATGTCTTCACCAAGGCCCTTGGGTCTGGTGATCATCAGCGTTTCTGCACTGCTCTTGGGCTTGTGCCCACTCTGCCTCACCTGCTGGTTGCTTGACTTGCACTTGTTGTACTCTGATATATATCTTTATACCTGCATGTTTACTCTTGCTAGGTTGTGATCAGTGTACTGCTTTGCTATTATAACTCTGCATGTGAACTGGCCTTGTGGCCGCTTGCTTGTGCTCATAATGCATGGTGATCTTGAGATCCACCCTGGGCTTTGCTTTGCTTTATTCTCTTGCTTGACTGGTCTTGTGACCGTCTGTTGTGTTTGCTCTCCCCCACTTTGCCTATGGGGGTGTGTCAAATTATATTTGTATGTCTCTAGGCTGTAGTGGGGCATACTCTAAGGGGTACAACACGTTAGGGTTTCCTACTTGTACTTCTCATTCTGCTCAATGCAATCATTCCTGCACAGTTATTATGACACTTAGAAATTTCATGTTATAGTCACTTCTATAATTTTACATTCACTCTGACATGTGTCACTTCTCAGAATAGCACATACCGTATCACCCCGGATATGAGCGCAGATGCGCTTATAATAAAACAATGTTTTTTAGGGGGGTGCGCTTATAATTGAGTCAAAATTATAAGCGCATGCGCTTATAAAATGATATATATATATATATCATTTAATATTTTCTAACTCCAAACTGTAGATCTAGTGCTTGCCTTTTCAATCGAGTCGAGGTTACATGGGGTCTTCAGTGAAATTCTCGCGCGCGCTAGGAGATACACTCGATGTGACTCACAAGGTGCCCCTGACAGCTCATGCTGACTGGACTCGCATCCACTGCAGGGTTCGAATGTGAAGCGGACCGAATTTGCAACACATCCGCCTGCTAAAGTAAAAATCGGTACAGTGTTTTGAACCAATTTCAAATCTAAAATTTACATGCACTTATAATAAAACAAGTTTTTCCAAGGGGTGCGCTTATAATTGAGGATCGGCCATAAGCGCATTGCTCCAGATAGAAGCGCATGCGCTTATAATAGGCCTGCGCTGAGGAGGAGGCGGCGGGGCCGCAAAGGTAAGTGGCGGGGCCGCGGAGGTAGGTGGCGGGGCCGCACAGTGAGGTGGCGGGGCCGCCACCTACCTGTGCGGCCCCGCCACCTACCTTCGCGGCCCCGCCACCTCACTGTGCGGCCCCGCCACCTACCTTCGCGGCCCCGCCACCTACCTGTGCGGCCCCGCCACCTACCTTCGCGGCCCCGCCACCTCACTGTGCAGCCCCGCCACCTACCTCCGCGGCCCCGCCACTTACCTTTGCGGCCCCGCCGCCTCCTCCCAGCGGCCCCGGACGCCGCCCTCTCAGCGGCCCCGCCGAGCCGCCCAGCAGCCAAGCCGCCCAGCCGCCGAGCCGCCGAGCAGCCGAGCCGCCCAGCAGCCGAGCCGCCGAGCCGCCCAGCCGCCGAGCCGCCCTGTCCGCAGCCGAGCCGCCCAGCAGCCGAGCCGCCCCGCCGCCGAGCCGCCCAGCCGCCGAGCCGCCGAGCCGCCGAGCCGCCCTGCAGCCGAGCCGCCCGAACCGCCCTGTCCGGTAAGAGCAGCGCCTCTCTCACAGCACTGCCCTCGCCCTACTGTTTGCACTGCTAGTCTACTGCTGTCATGGCTACCCCTAGTGTCCTCGCCTTTGACGTTGAGGGTCGGGCCATTGACTTTGACGTCTGGGTAGATGACCTGCAGCTTTTCTTACAGTGCGACAGAGCAGACGGCCTCTCCCTCTTTGACCTCACTTCTGGTGCCTCTCCTGCCCCCGCTGCTGATGCTGACGCCACTGTTCGCTCACAGTGGGCCACGCGCGATGCTGCTGCACGTCTTGCTGTGCGTCGCCACCTACCTACCTCTGAGCGTGCGCACTTTAGCCAGTACAAGAGTGCTCAGACCTTGTACGACGCTGTAGTTGCACGCTACTCCTCCCCTGCCACTGCTGCACTGAGCCGCCTCATGCTACCGTACCTCTTCCCTGACCTTGCTGCCTTTCCCACAGTCGCTGACCTCATTACGCACCTCCGCACTAGTGACACTCGCTACCGCGCTGCGCTTCCTGCTGAGTTCTGCGCCAAGAACCCCCCCCCCATGTACGTCACCCTCTACTACATAGTCACCCGTCTCCCTGACTCCCTTCGTGTAGTCAGGGACCACTTCCTCTCGGTTTGTCCCACCACTCTCACCGTTGACCTCCTCGAGAAGGCCCTCCTAGCAGCAGAAAAGAGCATAGTCGCTGTAGGAGCCTCTCGTAGTGACCCTCGCACCCCCATCTTTGAGGGGTGTTCCCCCTCCCCTCTTTTGCCCTCTGTTGCCTCTGCTGCTGCGGCCGACCTCGCTGGTTTGGAGTCGGTTGGGGCAGCGTCTACCCCTAGCGGGAGACGCCGCCCTGGCAGGGGCAAGGGGGGCAGGGGCGCTGGAGGAGCTAGCGGGGGCGGTGGAGGCGGCGGTGGAGGCGGTGGAGGAGGTGGGGGTGGCGGTGGGGGTGGTGGCGGGGGTGGAGGTGTAGGTGGCGGCAGTGGAGGCGCAGGAGGCAGCGGCGGTGGCGGAGGGAGCGGAGGTGGCGGCGGTGGAGGAGGAGGCGGCGGAGGAGGTGGAGCTGGTCGGGGTGGCGCTGCGCAGAGGGTCAGCTCCGGTGGTGGTCAGCGCCAGCAGCACCAGCAGCAGCAGCAGCAGCGCACTCGTGACGTCCCCTCCCCTCAGCAGCTCCGTGAGTGGTACACTGCACGCCAGAGGGGTGGGGGTACTGGTCCGTGCACCTACGTCCTGCGCACCGGCGACCGCGCGGGTGAGCAGTGCGGGGGTGCGCACTCCACCCAGCGCTGCTTTGGCCGCCTGACGGACGCTTGGCGTCACCAGTTCCCTGAGGCCACTGAGATCCCCCGCTGGGGTGAGCTGTCTAGGGCGGGTGTAGCTGTCTTTGACCTTGACTTTGATGCTATTCTTGCTGCCGTGTATACTGTGACTATTAGTGATGAGGGTGACTGTTACCGGTGTTTTCCGCCCGACCCGGGCATTGAGACTGCTGCTCTAGGTACTGGTGAGGCTGCTGCTCTAGGTGCTAGCGAGGCTGCTGCTCTAGGTGCGTCTTCTCCCTCAGGTGCTGGTGAGTCTGCTCTCTCAGGTTCTGCGTCGGCTTCGGCCTCCCACACCTTCACCCTTGACTCGGGGGCTTCTCGATCCTTCTTTCGAGACTGCACCACACTCACGCCGCTTGGCCGGCCAGTTGCGGTCTCTCTGGCAGACCCCTCTGGAGGTCCTGTCCTTGCTCACTTCTCCACTGTCCTCCCGTGTCCGGCGGCCCCCTCTGGCACCCTGTCTGGTCTCTACCTCCCCTCGTTCTCTACGAACTTGGTGAGTGGTGCTGACCTACAGGATGCGGGGGTTCACCAGTTCACTCCTGCGAGTCAGCGGGTGACCCACTGCACGGACGCTCGGACAGGCCGCCACCTGGCCACGTTTACACGTCGGCCGGGGTCGAGCCTGTACACACTGACCACTGCGTCTCCTCCAGTCCCTGCGTTTGGTCAGGTAGCTGCGTCGGGTCAGGTGTTTGCTGCAGCGTCCAGGTCTGGTCCTGAGTCTGCCCCCTGCTCGTGTCGCCTCCTGTCTCACGAGACTCTCCTCTGGCACCACCGCCTTGGTCACCCCTCCCTGCTTCGTCTCCGGAGCATGGCCTCCCGTGTCCTTGTCTCTGGTCTTCCCCGGTCCCTCCCTCCCCTTCCTCCGGGGCCTGGCCCTACCTGCGTCCCCTGTGTCGAGGGACGGCAGCGGGCTACCCCTCACTCCTCCCAGTTTCCTCCGACAGAGGCCCCGCTGCAGACGCTTCACATGGACGTGTGGGGCCCGGCCCGCGTCCGTGGACAGGGTCACGAGCGCTACTTCCTGCTGGTGGTTGACGACTACTCGCGTTACACCACAGTCTTCCCCTTGCGCAGCAAGGGTGATGTCACTGAGGTATTGATCGACTGGATCCGCGCAGCTCGTCTCCAGCTCAGGCGGAGCTTCGGCTCGGACTTTCCTGTTCTGCGTCTGCACTCTGACAGAGGCGGAGAGTTCTCCTCTGGCCTTCTGCGAGCCTACTGTCGTGCACGAGGCATCCGCCAGACCTTCACGCTTCCGGAATCTCCACAGCAAAATGGGATTGCTGAGCGCCGCATTGGCATGGTCATGGACGTCGCCCGTACGTCCATGATGCATGCGGCTGCCCCCCATTTTCTGTGGCCGTTTGCGGTTCGGTACGCGGCGCATCAGATCAACCTTCAGCCCAGGGTCTCCATGCCGGAGACCTCCCCAGCTTTGCTGTGGACGGGGAAGGTTGGCGATGCGTCTGCGTTCCGTGTCTGGGGATCTCGGGCGTTTGTCCGCGACTTGTCTGCGGACAAGCTGTCCCCTCGTGCTGCTCCTTGCGTCTTCCTGGGTTTCCCCCCTGACGCCCCAGGGTGGCAGTTCTACCACCCCACCTCTCGCCGTGTTCTGTCCTCCCAGGACGTCACGTTCGACGAGTCGGTCCCCTACTACCGCCTCTTCCCCTACCGCACTCCGTCCCTCCCCCCGCCACCGCTCTTCCTTGTACCAGGTCCCCCCCCGGTAGACCCCCTCCCCCCTCAGGGTCCTGCCCCTTCAGGTGTGTCCCAGGTAGACGCTGTTGAGCCTGTCGAGGTCGCTGGTGACTCTGGTGCTGCTGAGGGTGCTGAGCCTGGGGGTGCTGACTCTGGGGGTGCTGAGCGTGTGGGTGCTACGCCTGGGGGTGCTGAGCCTGGGGGTGCTGAGTCTGGGGGTGCTGAGTCTGGGGGTACTACGACTGGGGGTGCTGAGCCTGGGGGTACTACGCCTGGAGGTGCTGAGCCTGGGGGTGCTGCGTCTGGGGGTGCTGAGCCTGGGGGTACTACGCCTGGGGGTGCTGAGCCTGGGGGTGCTACGCCTGGTGGTGCTGTGCCTGGCGGTTCTCCGGGTGCTCCTTCTCGCCGGGAGCCACTCTCTCCCCAGGAGCTGCGTGAGTGGTTTGCCCGGCGCTGGAGGCGAGCTGCTGGAGCTGCTGGAGCTGGAGGTGCTGCGGGTACTGGAGGTTCTGTTGCTGCTGAGGGAGCTGGTGCCACGGGTCCCGGAGGTGCTCGTACTGGGAGTACTGGAGCTGCTGGACCTGCGGGTACTTCTGGAGCTGGAGTTGCTGCGGGTGTTGGCGCGGAGGCTACTGCTGTCGGTCCTGGAGGCGGTCCTGCTGGGGGTACTACTGGTGCTGCTGGCGGTTCTGGAGCTGGAGCTGCTACTGGCGCTGGTGCTGCCACTGGGGGTGCTGGTGCTGTCCCTCCTGTGTCTGGAGTCGCCGCGCGGCCTCGGCCGTACTTCGTTCCGCTCCTTCAGCAGGTTCTTGGTCTCCCGCCTTCTAGTGGTCCTCCTCCTCCCTTAGAGTGTCCACAGCCTGTCCCGTCGCAGTCACAGTTACAGCTGGCCTCCCCACTGCCTGCTCCGTCTCCCTACACTGGTCCTACTGGAGGTCTTGCTGAGCGTCGTGAGCCTGCGTCTCGCCCTGCGTCGCCTGTCCGTGCTACTCGCACTAGTGGTCGCGGTTCGCGTCAGCGTCCTCCTCCTGTCCCTGGCACGCACCGGATGTCTCTGCGTCCGTCCACTGCTCCTCTGCGTGCCCCTTTGCCTTCTCCTCCTGAGTCTTCTCTTCCTGCTCTTGCCGACCCGGAGTCGGACTCTCTTCGCGCTGCCAGTCCTACTGTCACGCATCTCCTTGCTACTGTTGTCACTGACCCTTCCTTTGAGTCCACTGCTGCGTCTGCTCTAGTTGCTGAGCTCGTCGACTTTGCTGCTCGCTGTCGCCTAGACTACGTCGCCAGTCTTGTTACTGAGTCTGAGTCTGTCTGTCCTCCGTCCGTCAAGGGTGAGTGTGCCCTTGGCACGGACGTCCTTGAGGACAGGCAGGAGGAGTTCCAGTGCTTGGCCGCTGCTTCACCTCATCTCGTGTCCGTACTGCTTACCCCTGAGGGAGACCCGGATGCACTTGACATCCCGACTCCGCGCTCTTACGCGGAGGCGATAGAGGGTCCCTACTCCTCTCAGTGGCAGGCAGCTATGGACGCAGAGATGGCTTCCTGGAAGTCCACAGGCACCTACGTTGACGCTGTTCCCCCTCCTGGGGCGAACATCGTCAGTGGCATGTGAATTTTCAGGGTGAAGCGACCGCCGGGTTCTCCGCCTGTCTTCAAGGCGCGTTACGTGGCTCGTGGCTTCAGTCAGCGGCAGGGAGTTGACTACTTTCAGACCTTCTCTCCCACCCCGAAGATGACCACTCTTCGGGTACTGCTGCACGTAGCTGCTCACCGTGACTACGAGCTACACTCTCTTGACTTCAGCACTGCTTTCTTGCAGGGCAGCCTGCACGAGGAGATCTGGCTGCGTCGCCCACCTGGCTTCACTGGGTCTTTTCCTCCTGGCACCCAGTGGAGCCTACGGCGGCCAGTCTACGGTCTCCGCCAGGCACCGCGTGAGTGGCACGACACACTGAGGACTACACTTGCGGCTCTTGGGTTTGCTCCCTCTACTGCCGACCCGTCGCTGTTTCTGCGCACCGACACTTCTTTGCCGCCGTTCTACATCCTCGTGTACGTCGACGACTTGGTCTTTGCCACAGCTGACACTGCAGGACTAGCCCACGTGAAGTCCGAGCTGCAGAAGAGACACACGTGCACTGACCTGGGTGAACTGCGCAGCTACCTTGGCTTGCAGATCACTCGGGACAGAGCACGCCGCACCATTACCCTGACTCAGTCACACATGGTGCAGCAGGTCCTTCAGCGCTTCGGCTTCACGTACTCCTCGCCTCAGGCCACTCCTCTGCCTACTCGCCACTCGCTCTCAGCTCTGCCTTCGGATGAGTCCGTAGAGTCGAGTGGCCCGTACCCAGAGCTTGTTGGCTGCCTCATGTACCTGATGACCTGCACACGACCTGACCTTGCATACCCTCTTAGCATTCTTGCACGCTATGTTGCTCCTGGGAGACACAGACCGGAGCACATGGCTGCAGCGAAGAGGGTGTTGCGCTACTTGTGCAGTACGTCGGGCATGGGGCTTGTGCTTGGAGGGCAGAGTCCAGTGGTCCTTACTGGGCACGCAGACGCTTCTTGGGCTGACGACCAGGCTACGCAGCGGTCGTCACAGGGTTACACCTTCAGCCTTGGTTCCGGCTCTGTTTCGTGGCGGGCTACTCGCTCGTCTTCTGTTCTCGGCTCCCGTTGTGAGGCTGAGATCTACGCAGGAGCCATGGCTGCACAGGAGCTTCGCTGGCTCACCTACCTGCTGACTGACCTCGGAGAGTTGCCTCGTTCTCCTCCAGTGCTGTACGTAGACAACAAGGCCATGCTGGCCTTGTGTCGGGAGCAGCGACTGGAGCACAGAACGAAGCACATTGCTCTCCGCTACTTTCTTGCTCGTGAGCTGCAGCAGCGTGGTCAGCTGCGTCTTGCGTACGTGGCCTCTGAGGCCAACACTGCTGATATCTTCACCAAGGCACTTGCGCCTTGTGACCATCAGCGCTTCTGTACTCAGCTGGGCCTTGTGCCTACCTTGCCTCACTTGCTCACCTCTTGACCTTGCTTGTACTGTTACATATATATATACCTGCTCTTGCTTGTCTAGCCTTTTTATATATATGTGTACTCCTGCTTGTGAACTGGCCTTGTGGCCTTGAACTTGTGCTCGGAATGTGTGGTGACTTTGTGATCCACCCTGAGCTTGCTTTGCTTTGCTTTGCTTGACTGGTCTTGTGACCCCTTGTTCTCCCCCACTTTGCCCATGGGGGTGTGTCAGAACATTATAGCTCATGCATATTGTGTAGGCTATAGTGGGGTACTCCATAAGGGGTACAACCCAATTATGGTTAGTACTTGTACCCAATTCATTCATAGTTCATTCATTCCTCGTTTCTTCTCAGCTCTCGTAGCAGGAAGTACCGCAGATGGATGTGCTTCGCCATTTGAGGCTCTCGACACAGGAAAATCATGGCCTTATTGTCAGCAAACAAGGTCGGTGCAAAGCTAGGCCGCTCACCTAGGTAAGTAAGCAAGAAGGGCAGCCAGCGGAACTTCTGAGCAGCCATGACACCAGCATAGATCTCGGCCTCAGCACTGGAAGAAGCCACAGACAACGATCGGGTAGATCTCCACGACACAGCTCTAGAGCCCAAGCTGAAACAATACCCCTGGGTCGACCTGATGGTCTCCAAGTCGTCAACGTAGGACGGGTCACAGTGTCAAGTAAGTCGCACTGCATGTGCCCCTCCAAGCACAAGCCCCATGCCTGATGTAGTCGCCATGTAATTCGCTACCCTCGTAGCAGCTGTCCAGTGCACAGGGCGGTGTCTGCAAGTCGGAACAAAGCGATCCAGGACACTGAGAGGGTAAGCGAGGTCCGGACGAGTACAGGTCATCTGGCACATGAGGCAACCCACACGCTCTGCGGAGGGACCACTAGGCTCAAAAGGCTCGTCGGGAAGTGGAGCAGTGGGTCAGTGGTCAACAGCGAGAGGAGTGGGCTGTGTGGTGGAAAACTGAAGCTCGAACCACCGAAGGACCTGCGCCACCATGTGTGACTTAGTCATAGTGATGGTGCGAGCGGCTCTGTCCTTGGTAATCTGCAAGCGAATCTAGGTGCGCAATTCACTAAGGTCAGTGAACGTGTGTCTCTTATGAAGCCCGGACTTTACTGAAGGCAGACCAACCCTATCTGCTACAGCGAAGACCAAGTCGTTGACGTAGATGAGGACAAAGAAAGGAGTGGAGCCAGAGCGAACAAACAACGACGGGTCGGTGGGCGAAGGACTGAACCCGAGGTTAGCAAGAGTGGAGCGAAGAGTGTTGTGCCACTGACTGGTCGTCTCAGGCTCCGCTGGGTCCCAGGCGGGAAAGTGCCAGTGAATCCAGAATGTCGGCACAGCCAGATCTCCTCGTGTAGGCTGCACTGTAGGAAGGCAATGGAGAAGTCTAGTGAGTGCAGCTCATAGTCTCGCTGTGCTGCGACGTATAGTAGCACCCGAAGAGTGGTCATCTTCGGGGTGAGAGAGAAGGTCTGAAAAAAAAGTATACTCCCTCACACTGACTGAAGCCTCTAGCTACGTAGCGCGCCTTGAAGACAGGCGGCGATCCAGGCGGCCACTTCACCTTGAAGATCCACATGTCATCGACTACGTTCTCCCTGTGAGGGGGAACCGCGTCGACGTACGTGCATGTTGCGGAGATTCACTCTACAAAGTAGTGAGCTAGACTACAGGGGGGGGGGGGGGGGGGGGGGGGAGGTTGGTACGAACTACTAGGAGTGATCGTAGCTTTGCTTATTTCCTTAGCGCTTGCACATTCACGGGAGAAATCGGCAAGAGCTTCACTAGGCAAATATTGCGTTACAGAATGATTGAACAAGCAATGACATAAATGACTACATCAGGCACCTAACAACCCTGCAACTAGACTGGCCGACCGCCAGCACAGCATGGTCGACCGCCTGCCAGCGTTGCGTAGAGGAGCCGCGCCAGCACTGCAGAAACGCGGTCTGCCAACACAGCAGGTCGACGGGGTGCCAACGCTGCAGCAAAGCGGCTTTCCAGCGTTGCACGCGTAGATGACACCAGTGCGCACGCTCGCAGGTGCGCGCAGACGATTGGCCCGACTTGCCTCGTTGTGCATCCGTCGGCTGTTGTCTGCGCCTGACGAGCCACATCGACTTCGAGATACCAGCCCGAACTCGCCTTCGTCACCGCGACCTCGACGATGTTCACGTGCCTTCGCAGAACTCGCCGAGCAGGTTACCTGGTCGACCACCAAGTGCTCTGGTCGACCACCAAGTGCTCTGGTTGACCACGGCTCCCATCGAGCAACACCCTGGTCGACGGACCCCTCCGTCGACCTGCACTGTCAGCTGCTGACGCCGAGCTCCCCTCGTCGACTGCCGTTCACAAGTCAGGTCGACGGACTGCTCTGTCGGCCTCCCCGTCGAACTGCTCCTCCTGGTCGACGGCCCACCCGTCAACCAGCCCAGTCAGCTGCAGCTGTCGAGCTCCCTGGTCGACGGCTCTAGCCCCGTGACAGGGCTGTGCAGGTCGACAGCCACCTCGTCGACCTGCCCCGCAGAATGAGGCCGTCGAGCACCCATGGTCGACGGCAACACCACAGTGATCCCTGCAGCTCGACGAAGCCCGTCGAGCAGCTCCCTCACTGTGAACAGTCGACTGCGTCTCCCGTACATCCGACCAAGTCTTTGGCGTTGCCCAAGCGAGGGCGGGGCCAACACTCCATTCCCGTTAACACATGTGGACCTCCAAAACGCCAGCTTTGCATCCATGGCTGCTATCTACTGAGAGGCACACTGTCTCGGCACTGCCTAAGCGTAAGTGCAAGGATTTGGGATGTCTGGAGCGTCAGGGTCTCCCTCACGGGCTCGCAGCATGGCACAGAAATGGGGAGAAGCAATTGCCAGGAACTCCAGCTCAAAATGCCTGTCCTCTAGGACGTCGCAGCCAAGGGCAGACTCACCCCCGGCGGACAGAAGACTGGTAGGAGGAGCAGCCACCACGCGGGTGGCGTAGTCAAGGCGACGGGTGGCGGCAAAGTCAGTGACATCGACGACAAGAGCCGAGACAGCCGACGGAGAGGCAATAGTGTGCGTGTCAAGAGAGGCGAGAACACGGGAGACAACAGGACGGGCAATACGGTAGTAGTCAGTGATAGTGTGAGAGGAGGTTGTAAGAGACAATGCAGGAGGTGACGGGAGAACAGACTGAGGACGAGAACGAGTCCTTCGTCAACCGCTCCTGCTCCTCTCGCTCCAGCTACCGAAGACGCTGAAACACGTCTAGTGACGGACGTCAGGCGGAGCAGGCACTGCAGAGCGAGTGCCTCCAGCTCCACGACCCCTAGAACCAGCACCTCCAATGCCAGTACCTCCAGTTCGAACACCCCCAGAACCAGCACCTCCAGTGCCAGTGCCTCCAACTCCAGCACTCCCAGAACCAGCACCTCCAGTGACAGTACCTCCAGCACCAACACCCGCAGTGACTGTGAGGACGAGTGCGATTGGCCACAGTAGTGCCGAAGGCTGCTGCGGTGACTCTGAGGACGACTATGGGGAGGGAGATGACACTCGACGTGGCACCGAAGGGCGAGGAGTAGCGTGAGACACACCTAACAGGGCAGGACCTGGGTGGGGGAACGTGAGCAGGAGGAGTGGGGGCGAGGAAAAGGGGAGGGGGAGGAACCGAGAGACCTCCGTGGGGGTAGCGGGCGTAGAAGGATACATACCCATCAAAGGTGACGTCACATGAGTAAAAAAATCGTCGGAGGTGCAGGTGGTAAAAGACAACGTCAGGGGCGGCAACCAGGAAACCAAGGAAGACACAGGGGAGGGTTCGAGCCGAGAGCTTGTTAGCAGAGGTGTCGCGGACAAACGCAAGGCAGCCCCACGACACGAAACTCCTGACGCAACACCAGGGGACCCAGTCCAAAGACGGGTCGTAGAAATCTCCGAGCAAGCGACACGCAGCTAGAGGTTCATCTGATGGGCGGCGTAACGAACCGCGTAGGGGCACAGAAAACAGGGCGATCAGCAACCCCATTCTGTTGTGATGAGTCTGGAAGCATCCAGGACTCGGTGATGCCCTTTTCGCGAAAGAACCCGGCAAGCACGCCGAAGCGAAACTCACCCCCACTGCCAGAGTGGAGACAAAGGACACGACTCCCACGCATGGCACGCATGGCGTGAAGGAGAGTGACGCGTTAGCAGCCGTCATAGCTGGACTAGCAACATGCAAAGGTCCTAAGCTAGGTACACGCAAGCCAGAAGTTCCATACGTGAAAGAGTAAACAGCATCCATACACATATCAAACACACGGTAACCAATACAAGACAGATCGGGCCATATTGCTCATGGTGAAGGTCGTCGAGGCGACTGTAGCAGCGCAATGTGTCAAAGAGAGAACGGACAAATGAATAACTAAACAACATGCAAAACATGAATATATAGGAAACCCTAACTGAACTAGGGCAACCTGTAACACCTAGACTAGAACATACAAAGCCATAACAAATATAGTTGACACACCCCCATAGTCTAGGTGACGGTAGTCCTGTGGAAAGCAACACATATCCTAGGGTGGATCACGAAGTCACCACACTGTCTGAGAGCAAGGGTCATAGGAATAGTCAGCAAGAACAAGCAACGGTCACAAGACTAGTTCACAAGAACAAACAAATCTCAGGGTGGATCTCAAGATCACACCACACTCCGAGAACAAGCAACTGTCCACATGCAAGTGTATAACAAATATAGGATATGCAAGATTACAAGACAAGCATATCTACGTAAGCAAGTGAGGACTGGCAAGCACAAGGCCCAGCTGGGTGCAGAAGCGCTGGTGGTCACAAGGCGGCAACGCCTTGGTGGAGATATCTGCAGTGTTGGCCTCAGAGACCACACGTCTCACGCGGGCCTCGCCACGCTGCTCCAACTCGCGCAGAAGGAAGTAACGAAGCTGGATGTGCTTCGCCTTCCCTACCAGTCGGGGCTCCTCGCACAACAGGACGGCATACCTGTTGTCAGCGAACTGGACCGGGAGAGAGCGAGGCCGCTCACCAAGGTCGGTGAGGAGGAAAGACAGCCAGCGAAGCTCTTGGGCGGCCATGGCCGCAGCGTATGCCTCAGCCTCACAGCTGGAACTGGAGACGGACGACACCCGAGTAGACCTCCACGAAACAGCACCTGTCCCGAGGCTAAAGGAGTATTCGTGTGTAGTCCGCAACGTCTCAGCGCCGCCGGCCCACGACGAGTCCGAGTAACCAGTGAGTGTAACTGGCTGCTTCCCTCCAAGGACAAGTACCATGCCTGGTGTGCTCGCCACATACTTCGCCACCCTATTAGCAGCCAACCAGTGGGTAGGTCGGTGTCTCCCCGGCGCAAGGACGTTGAGAGAGAAGGCCAAGTCTGGGCGAGTAAAGGTCATCAGGTGCATGAGACAACCCACCAACTCAGGATATGGACCACTGTACTCAAATGACTCGTCCGAAGGTGGAGCCGTGAGCCCACGATCCACAGCAAGAGGGGTGGGCTGTACCTCGGAGAACGGGAAGCGAAACCAAAGGAGGTTCTGCTCGACCATATGCGACTGCGCCAGCGTAATGGCGCGAGCTGCCCTGTCCTTGGTGATCTGCAGGCCAATGTAGCACTGCGGCTCACCAAGGTCAGTGCAAGTGTGTCTCCTCTGCAGTTCCTCCTTCATGGAGGCCAGTGCGCGTCGGTCGAGAGTGGCGAATTTCAGGTCGTCAACGTAAACCAGAACAAAGAACGAGGTCGAGCCACGCGGACGAACAACAACGGGTCAGCAGGCGATGGAAAGAAGTCAAGCGCTGCAAGAGTCGAGCGAAGTGTGTCGTGCCACTCACGGAGAGCCTGGCGCAGGCCGTAGACTGGTCGACGCAGCTGCCACTGGGTCCCAGCAGAGAAAGAGCCAGTGAAGCCAGGCGGGTGACGCAGCCAGATCTGCTCGTGCAGGCTGCCATGAAGGAACGCTGTGGAGAAGTCCAAGGAGTGGAACTCGTAGTTGCGCTGGGCTGCAATATGCAGCAACACCCGAAGAGTGGTCATCTTCGGGTTGGGAGCAAAGGACTGGAAGAAGTCTACACCCTCTCGCTGACTGAAGCCTATCGCCACGTAGCGCGCCTTGAACACCGGTGGTGCTCCAGGCGGCCGCTTCACCTCGTAGAGCCACATGCCACTGACGACGTTCGCCCCAGGTGGTGGGACGGCGTCGACATAGGTGCTTGTGGAGCTATAACATGCCATCTCTGCCTCCTCAGCTGCTATCCAGTATGAGGGCCAAGGTCCCGAGACCGCCTCGGCGTGAGTGCGAGGGATCGGGATGTCAAGGGCGTCTGGATCCCCCTCCGGGGCAAGCAGCATGGCGCAGAGATGAGAAACAGAGGCCACAAGGAAACCAAGCTCGAGCTGCCGGTCCTCCGGGACCTCCACGGGAAAAACAGGAGCACTCCCAGTGCACGGAGAAAGAGCAGTCCGCTCACCAGGTAGGCGGCGTAGTCAAGGCGGTGAGAAGAGGCAAAGTCACTGACAGTAGTGACAAGGGTGGCACGGAGGTAGTCAGACAACGGAGGGGCGGACGGGTGAGTTACCAGCGCGGACAGAACACGGGAGACGATAGGACGGGAGGCACGGAGGTAGTCAGACAACGGGTTGGGAAACCCAGAAAGGGACGGCCCAGGAGGTTGCGGAACGACCGGGCTTCTATCGCGGTGCTGTTGGCGTAAGTGAATATTTCAAGCTGACGGCGAGGATCGGCAATGCGCAGAATGGGTTGGCACAGTACGTTGTTACGGGCAGAGAAGGCAGCCTGCTATTTCCCGCCCTACGTAAGTTCTTCCCCCTTCCTTTGAAAATATGCAAGTGGGACTGACCATGTCGAGGACGAATCGACGCACCTTGTTAACAAACCCTAAGAAAGACTATAGAACTCAAAATTTGTTAGTGGGTACAATGTTTGCACCGTGTCGGGCTTCTTCGGGTCTATTTCAAGTCCATTTTTGTTTTTATTGAAATGACCTAAGAACCCTAACCGCTACTGGAAAAGCGCACACTTTAGTCACTTACTGAGTAGGCGGTGCTATTGAAAATTATGCAAATTCCTTTGAGGCCGGTCAGGTGCTGCTGCTGGTCCTTGCTATAAACTAAAAGTTCACTTCAAGTAAATTGTGTCACATGATCCAAAAGCCAGTGAAAATGCCTCGCTCATGGCCATCTGGAGAGTGGCGAGTTCGTTGGCCAGTCCAAAGGGCATGACAGTGTATTAAAAGATTCTGTAGTGGGTGTAGAAAGTTGTCTTGGGACAGTCAGTCGGTTCTATTCTAATCTGGTGGTAACGTCCAAACAGGTGAATTTCTGAAAAAAAAAAAAAAAAAAAAAAAAAAAAAAAAAAAAAAAAAAAAAAAAAAGCTATGCGAATTTGTTCTTTAAGTTTGTTGGTTCGCGAGACAGGGTATTGCGACTTGACGGTAAACCTGTTCTATGCGCAGTAGTCGACTCATATGCAAAAACCTCGGGTTGATTATATAAATGTACAAATATATATACTTTATGTGTGGGAACAATTTTGGTGCGGCGAACAGCGACAAAAACGGTCGAACCGTATATATGTTTTTTCTAAGCAGGTTAATTAGCTTCTTCCTAAGCTCCTCTATCTCCATCTGCGTCAAATTGAACTGAGGTAAATGCCATGTGCACTATGTGTGCATGCGATTTGGACCCGGTCGACATACCCCCAAGTAAGAAGGCCTTTGGGGTCAAGCACATTTTCTGCAAGAAAACTGACCAGAAGGAGAAGGTGGTACATCACATTGTTGATAAGATGTTCACTTAGGAGCCTGACAAGGATTATGATCAGATATCTACCCTTGTGAAGCTCACCTCAAGTCGATTGCTTCTTGCAGAACAGTAAGATGGTGGCATGTATATCAGGAGGATGTTGACGTCTACCTCAATACATTCCTTCAGGAGGCGCGTCGCCATTCCGCAATGTCTGGAGCCCTTGCTCCTGAGTTGAAAGTCGCTGAAGCAGTTGTTCGAGTGCGACGGTGCTGATCGTCGTCGCCGCCTCATTTTTGTAGCCCGGTTGGCTTGCGCTTCAGCTGTCACATTTGTCTGACCTCCAGGTCCTCCGCCCCCCCCTCAGATTCCCCCTTGTCCCACCCTCCCTTCCCCCTTGTCCTTCCCTCTGCGTCACTTGAAAATAAAAGCGCTGGAAAATCAGGGTTGGTGTAAAAGAAAAAACTTTATCAAAGAGTGTTAGTAATTTACAACAGATACCACCTGAAGTGGCCCCCCCGTCAGTAGAATGGGGACTTACGAAGGATCAGCTTCCGAGCGTTTTGCGCGGTTCGGTAGAACCGCGCTTTGATTGAATAAAGCCACCTGCATGCTTTTAATCACGCGAATCACATTTCGTTTTATTGTTACTACAAGGGCCGATGTTCTAACACTTTTTAGAAGTTCAGGGTTGGTGACGAATTTTTGATGCTACATCGAGCAAAAATGAGGTTCTTCATTTTCTCAACCGGCGGCGAATGGCCGCGATACCGCCCCGCACACCTTCTCCCTCAAAGCAAACGGGTTCAACACCCAAAGTTGCCCGTCCCAGCGACGATGCAATTGACTCGGCTCAATCAAGGTTTCTGCACATATAAAAAAAAAAGACAATTACTTGTTTTGACGGCAGAAACTATAACTGGACCTTCGAGCTGGAGGTGCTGCTGTAGAACGCGCATATTTTCCACTATTTTGACGGTAGCTACGCAGGACCCTGTGAAATAACGAGGAATGAATGAACTAAGGGAAAGTTGGGTACAAAAGCAAACCCTAGAAAACTGTACCCCATATGTGCTACCCCACTATAGCCTACAGTAGCTATGTCATATAAATCTGACACACCCCCATAGGCAAAGTGGGGGAGAACAAGGGGTCACAAGAACAGTCAAGCAAAGCAAAGCAAGCTCAGGGTGGATCACAAAGTCACCACACATTCCGAGCACAAGTTCAAGGCCACAAGGCCAGTTCACATGCAGGATTGCATATATATATAAGGCTAGACAAGCAAGAGCAGGTGTATATATATATGCAACAGTACAAACAAGGTCAAGGGGTGAGCAAATGAGGCAAGGTAGGCACAAGACCCAGCTGAGTACAGAAGCGCTGATGATCACAAGGCGGGAGTGCCTTGGTGAAGATATCAGCAGTGTTGGCCTCGTACGCAAGCCGCAGCTGACCACGCTGCTGTAGCTCACGAGCAAGGAAGTAGCGGAGAGCAATGTGCTTCGTTCTGTGCTCCAGTCTCTGCTCTCGACACAAGGCCAGCATGGCCTTGTTGTCTACGTACAGCACTGGAGGAGAACGAGGCGGCTCTCCGAGGTCAGTCAGCAGGTAGGTGAGCCAGCGAAGCTCCTGTGCAGCCATGGCCCCGGCGTAGATCTCAGCCTCACAACTGGAGCCGAGAACAGAAGACGAGCGGGTAGCCCGCCACGAAACAGAGCCGGAACCAAGGCTGAAGGTGTAACCCTGTGACGACCGCTGCGTAGCCTGGTCGTCAGCCCAAGAAGCGTCTGCGTGCCCAGTGAGGACCACTGGACTCTGCCCTCCAAGCACAAGCCCCATGCCCGACGTACTGCACAAGTAGCGCAACACCCTCTTCGCTGCAGCCATGTGCTCCGGTCTGTGTCTCCCAGGAGCAACATAGCATGCGAGAATGCTAAGAGGGTATGCAAGGTCAGGTCGTGTGCAGGTCATCAGGTACATGAGGCAGCCAACAAGCTCTGGGTACGGGCCACTCGACTCTACGGACTCATCCGAAGGCAGAGCTGAGAGCGAGTGGCGAGTAGGCAGAGGAGTGGCCTGAGACGAGGAGTACGTGAAGCCGAAGCGCTGAAGGACCTGCTGCACCATGTGTGACTGAGTCAGGGTAATGGTGCGGCGTGCTCTGTCCCGGGTGATCTGCAAGCCAAGGTAGCTGCGCAGTTCACCCAGGTCTGTGCACGTGTGTCTCTTCTGCAGCTCGGACTTCACGTGGGCGAGTCCAGCAGTGTCAGCTGTGGCGAAGACCAAGTCGTCGACGTACACGAGGATGTAGAACGGCGGCAAAGAAGTGTCGGTGCGCAGAAACAGCGACGGGTCGGCAGTAGAGGGAGCAAACCCAAGAGCCGCAAGCGTAGTCCTCAGTGTGTCGTGCCACTCACGCGGTGCCTGGCGGAGACCGTAGACTGGCCGCCGGAGGCTCCACTGGGTGCCAGGAGGAAAGGACCCAGTGAAGCCAGGTGGGCGACGCAGCCAGATCTCCTCGTGCAGGCTGCCCTGCAAGAAAGCAGTGCTGAAGTCAAGAGAGTGCAGCTCGTAGTCGCGGTGAGCAGCTATGTGCAGCAGTACCCGAAGAGTGGTCATCTTCGGGGTGGGAGAGAAGGTCTGAAAGTAGTCAGCTCCCTGCCGCTGACTGAAGCCACGAGCCACGTAACGCGCCTTGAAGACAGGCGGAGAACCCAGCGGCCGCTTCACCCTGAAAATCCACATGCCACTGACGATGTTCGCCCCAGGCGGGGGAACCTCGTCAACGTAGGTGCCTGTGGACTTCCAGGAAGCCATCTCTGCGTCCATAGCTGCCTGCCACTGAGAGGAGTAGGGACCCTCTATCGCCTCCGCGTAAGAGCGCGGAGTCGGGATGTCAAGTGCATCCGGGTCTCCCTCAGGGGTAAGCAGTACGGACACGAGATGAGGTGAAGCAGCAGCCAAACACTGGAACTCCTCCTGCCTGTCCTCAAGGACGTCCGTGCCAAGGGCACACTCACCCCCGACGGACGGAGGACAGACAGACTCAGACTCAGCAACAAGACTAGCAGCGTAGTCTAGACGACAGCGAGCAGCAAAGTCGACGAGCTTAGTAACTAGTGCAGACGCAGCAGTGGACTCAAAGGAAGGGTCAGTGACAACAGTAGCAAGGAGACGCGTGATAGTAGGACTGGCAGCACGAAGAGAGTCCGACTCCGGGTCAGGAAGAGCAGGAGGAGAGGACTCAGGAGGAGAAGGCAAAGGGGCACGCAGAGGAGCAGTGGACGGACGCAGAGACATCCGGTGCGTGCCAGGGACAGGAGGAGGACGCTGACGCGAACCACGACCACTAGTGCGAGCAGCACGGACAGGCGACGCAGGGCGAGACGCAGGCTCACGACGCTCAGCCAGACCTCCAGTAGGACCAGTGTAGGGAGAAGGAGCGGGCAGTGGGGAGGCCGGCTGTAACTGTAACTGTGACGGGACAGGCTGTGGACACTCTAAGGGAGGAGGAGGACCAGTAGAAGGCGGGAGACCAAGAACCTGCTGAAGGAGCGGAACGAAGTACGGCCGAGGCCGCGCGGCGACTCCAGACACAGCAGGGACAGCACCAGTACCCCCAGCGGCAGCACCAGCGCCAGCAGCACCTCCAGCTCCAGTACCTCCAGCAGCACCAGTAGCACCCCCAGAGTCAGCACCCCCAGGCTCAGCACCCTCAGCAGCACCAGAGTCACCAGTAACCTCGACAGGCTCGACTGCGTCTACCTGGGACACACCTGAAGGGGCAGGACCCTGAGGGGGGAGGGGGTCTACCGGGGGGGGGACCTGGCACAAGGAAGAGCGGTGGCGGGGGGAGGGACGGAGTGCGGTAGGGGAAGAGGCAGTAGTAGGGGACCGACTCGTCAAACGTGACGTCCTGGGAGGACAGAACACAGCGAGAGGTGGGGTGGTAGAACTGCCACCCTGGCGCGTCAGGGGGGAAGCCAAGGAAGACGCAAGGAGCAGCACGAGGGGACAGCTTGTCCGCAGACAAGTCGCGGACAAACGCCCGAGATCCCCAGACACGGAACGCAGACGCATCGCCAACCTTCCCCGTCCACAGCAAAGCTGGGGAGGTCTCCGGCATGGAGACCCTGGGGTGAAGGTTGATCTGATGCGCCGCGTACCGAACCGCAAACGGCCACAGAAAATGGGGGGCAGCCGCATGCATCATGGACGTACGGGCGACGTCCATGACCATGCCAATGCGGCGCTCAGCAATCCCATTTTGCTGTGGAGAGTCCGGAAGCGTGAAGGTCTGGCGGATGCCTCGTGCACGACAGTAGGCTCGCAGAAGGCCAGAGGAGAACTCTCCACCTCTGTCAGAGTGCAGACGCAGAACAGGAAAGTCCGAGCCGAAGCTCTGCCTGAGCTGGAGACGAGCTGCACGGATCCAGTCGATCAACACCTCGGTGACATCACCCTTGCTGCGCAAGGGGAAGACTGTGGTGTAACGCGAGTAGTCGTCAACCACCAGCAGGAAGTAGCGCTCGTGACCCTGTCCACGGACGCGGGCTGGGCCCCACACGACCATGTGAAGCGTCTGCAGCGGGGCCTCTGTCGGAGGAAACTGGGAGGAGTGAGGGGCAGCCCGCTGCCGCCCCTCGACACAGGGGACGCAGGTAGGGCCAGGCCCCGGAGGAAGGGGAGGGAGGGACCGGGGAAGACCAGAGACAAGGACACGGGAGGCCATGCCTCGGAGACGAAGCAGGGAGGGGTGACCAAGGCGGTGGTGCCAGAGGAGAGTCTCGTGAGACAGAAGGCGACACGAACAGGGCGCAGACTCAGGACCAGACCTGGACGCTGCAGCAAACACCTGACCCGACGCAGCTACCTGACCAGACGCAGTGACTGGAGGAGACGCAGTGGTCAGTGTGTACAGGCTCGACCCCGGCCGACGTGTAAACGTGGCCAGGTGTCGGCCTGTCCGAGCGTCCGTGCAGTGGGTCACCCGCTGACTCGCAGGAGTGAACTGGTGAACCCCCGCATCCTGTAGGTCAGCACCACTCACCAAGTTCGTAGAGAACGAGGGGAGGTAAAGACCAGACAGGGTGCCAGAGGGGGCCGCCGGACACGGGAGGACAGTGGAGAAGTGAGCAAGGACAGGACCCCCAGAGGGGTCTGCCAGAGAGACTGCAACTGGCCGGCCAAGCGGCGTGAGTGTGGTGCGGTCTCGAAAGAAGGAGCGAGAAGCCCCCGAGTCAAGGGTGAAGGTGTGGGAGGCCGAAGCCGACGCAGTACCTGAGAGAGCAGACTCACCAGCACCTGAGGGAGCAGACGCACGAGCACCTAGAGCAGCAGCCTCGCTAGCACCTAGAGCAGCAGCCTCACCAGTACCTAGAGCAGCAGTCTCAATGCCCGGGTCGGGCGGAAAACACCGGTAACAGTCACCCTCATCACTAATAGTCACAGCATACATGGCAGCAAGAATAGCATCTAAGTCAAGGTCAAAGACAGCTACACCCGCCCTAGACAGCTCGCCCCAGCGGGGGATCTCAGTGGCCTCAGGGAAGTGGTGACACCAAGCGTCCGTCAGGCGGCCAAAGCAGCGCTGGGTGGAGTGCGCACCCCCGCACTGCTCACCCGCGCGGTCGCCGGTGCGTAGGACGTAGGTGCACGGACCAGTACCCCCACCCCGCTGGCGTGCAGCGTACCACTCACGGAGCTGCTGAGGGGGGGGGATGTCACGAGTGCGCTGCTGCCGCTGCTGCTGCTGCTGCTGGCGCTGACCACCACCGGAGCCGACCCTCTGTGCAGCGCCACCCCGACCAGCTCCACCTCCTCCGCCGCCGCCTCCTCCACCGCCGCCACCTCCGCCACCTCCGCTCCCACCGCCACCGCCGCCGCCGCCTCCGCCTCCACTGCCGCCACCGACACCTCCACCCCCGCCACCACTCCCACCACCACCCCCACCCCCTCCACTGCCGCCACCGCCACCTCCGCCACCCCCGCCAGCCCCTCCAGCACCCTTGCCCCCCTTGCCCTTGCCGGTGCGGCGGCTCCCGCTCGGGGCAGACGCAGCGCCGACCGACTCGAAACCAACGAGGTCGGCCGCAGCAGCAGAGGCAACAGAGGGCAAAAGGGGGGAGGGGGAACACCCCTCAAAGACGGGGGTGCGAGGGTCACCACGAGAGGCTCCTACAGCGACTATGCTCTTCTCTGCTGCTAGGAGGGCCTTCTCGAGGAGGTCAATGGTGAGAGTGGTGGGGCAAACTGAGAGGAAGTGGTCCCTGACTACGCGAAGGGAGTCAGGGAGCCGGGTGACTATGTAGTAGAGGGTGATGTACATGGGGGGGGGGTTCTTGGCGCAGAACTCAGCAGGAAGCGCAGCGCGGTAGCGAGTGTCACTAGTGCGGAGGTGCGTAATGAGGTCAGCGACTGTGGGAAAGGCAGCAAGGTCAGGGAAGAGGTACGGTAGCATGAGGCGGCTCAGTGCAGCAGTGGCAGGGGAAGAGTAGCGCGCAACTACAGCGTCGTACAAGGTGTGAGCACTCTTGTACTGGCTAAAGTGCGCACGCTCAGAGGTAGGCAAGTGGCGACGCACAGCAAGACGTGCAGCAGCATCGCGTGTGGCCCACTGTGAGCGAACAGTGGCGTCAGCATCAGCAGCGGGGGCAGGGGAGGCACCAGAAGTTAGATCAAAAAGGGAGAGACCGTCTGCCCTATCGCACTGTAGGAAAAGCTGCAGGTCATCTACCCAGACGTCAAAGTCAATGGCCCGACCCTCAGCGTCAAAAGCGAGGACACTGGGGGTAGCCATGACAGCAGTAGACTAGCAGCAGGAGCAGTAGGCTAAGGGCAGCGCAGTAGTAGAGGTGCTGCTCTTACCGGGCAGGCGAGACGGGCCGAGTGTAGAGGACAGGGCGGCTCGGACGGCTCGGCAGCTCGGCGGCTCGGCAGCACCAGCAGGTCGGCAGCTCGGCGACTCGGCGGCTCGGGTGGCTCGGTGGCTCGGGCGACTCGGGCGGCTCGGGCGGCTCGGGCGGCTCGGGCGGCTCGGGCGGCTCGGCGGCTTGGGCGGTTCGGTGGCTCGGGCGGCTCGGGCGGTTCGGCGGCTCGGGCGGCTCGGCTGCTGCAGGGGCAGCGGCGGCTGTTGCTCACAGGACGGCGGCGGCCGCTGCTGCAGCGGCGGCGGCAGTTGCTGCTGCAGGGCCAGCGGCAGCCACTCCTGTAGGGACGGCGGCGGCCGCGGTTGCAGTGGCGGCGGGTGCTGCTGCAGGGGCGGCGGATGCTGCTGCAGGGGCGGCGGATGCTGCTGCTGCTGGGACTGCGGCCGCGGTCGCTGTAGCGACTGCAGCTGCTGCTGCTGTAGAGGCGGCGACGGCGGGCCGAGAGAGGCCGCGAAGGGCGGCGGACGGGCCGTGAAGGTCGGCACGAGGGGCCGCAGAGGGCGGCGACCGGCTGTGAAGGGGCCGGGAGTGGCCGCGGAGGGCGGCGACGGGCCGTGAAGGGCGGCGCGAGGGGCCGCGGAGGGCGGCGACCGGCCGTGAAGGGGCCGCGAGTGGCCGCGGAGGGCGGCGACCGGCCGTGAAGGGGCCGCGAGTGGCCGCGGAGGGCGGCGACCGGCCGTGAAGGGGCCGCGAGTGGCCGCGGAGGGCGGCGACGGGCCGTGAAGGGCGACGCGAGGGGCCGCGAAGGGCGGCTACGGGCCGTAGGGGGCCGTAAGGGCGGCGCGAGGGGCCGGAAGGGCGGCGCGAGGGGCCGTAATGGCGGCACGAGGGGCCGTCAGAGGGGCCGCTAAGGGCGACGCGAAGGGGCCGTAAGGGGCCTAGAGAGGGCGCGACGTTAGGGAGGGCACGCGGGGCGCGACTCGGGCAGAACCGAAGCGCGCTCCGGGCAGGAAAAAAAAAATTCGATTGGTGGGCCCTAGGAAGCGTTCCCACGAGGGAACCCGCTCTATACCATGTGAAATAACGAGGAATGAATGAACTAAGGGAAAGTTGGGTACAAAAGCAAACCCTAGAAAACTGTACCCCATATGTGCTACCCCACTATAGCCTACAGTAGCTATGTTATATAAATCTGACAGACCCTCTGCCGACACTGACGACGCCAAAGTGCAGTACTACAACGACCCGCTTATGGCGTACAGCGTCTTGCTTCGCAATATGACGCCAGCGGAGCAGCTGGGAATCCGCGCCTACAAGAGAACACCTGCTCCTGCACTGAAAGCCTGGCGACACCTCACAAGGGTGTATCAGCCTAAGGACTCCGTGTCGTCGAGCCGACTATTCCAGCAGTTGATGGAGATCAGGGGATAAGGCTAACAATCATATCAACCGTTGCCGGAGCATACGCGATCAAATCGCAAAACTCGGGAGCTCGAATTCAGAAGAAAGTTTCGTGGATATCGTGCTCGCAGGACTTGGCATAGAATGGCGACCCTGCAAGGCACTCCTCCGGCAACAGGGGGCTATCTCGAACAACAGGATATGGATCAGCAGCGACCCGCGCTGCGACGAGAATGGGAACGTCTCGCCTTCTACGCCGACAACAAAGAAGAGCGACGACCGCGGCGCCTCAACTGCAAAATCTGCAATAAAAATTGGGCACTTGGCCGAGCAATGTAAATTATGCTCCGCCCCTCACCAGTCCAACCCGTCACCAGTCCAACCCGAGCACTTGGGCGGCCGACAAGACCCAGGGCTATCAGCCCACATCGTGCAACTCGAACACAATGGTTCAACATCTCCCCTTCACCACTCTCCACTCCTTACCGCACGCCTGGACTGAACTACAAACCAGACAACAAAGCCCTATCCCCCGCAGGCCTTCACACATACCAGCAGCAGCTGGGAGGCCTGCTCTTTGCCTCAGTGACCTGCAGGCCAGACCTCTTGTATATCGCGAGCCAACTAGCTCAATATTCTCGCAAACCAACGGCTAAAAATCTTCTAGTCCTTCAGCGCGCCCTGCAATTCTTCATCTCCACGCCCAACATTGGGCTATGCTACTCCACAGTCACAACTCCCTCTTTCAACCTCATCGGCTATGTGGACGCCGATCACGCTGCTGACCCCGACAATTGACGGTCCAGAACCGGGTTCCTATTGCAGGGTTTAGGGTTTAGGATAAAACAACCAAGCACATCGTGCTGCGGTACTTCTTCGTCAAAGACGAAGTTGACAAGGGCAAGGTCGATCTGACCTTTTGCCCAACAGGTGACATGGCAGACGACTTCCTCACGAAGTGACTGCCCCGTCAGCAGTACCAGCACTGCTCCGAACTCAGCGGAGTAGTCAAGCGAGTCAACACTTGCTACGGCCATTAGTGAAGGGGGGTGTTACGAATAGTAAATTGAGAAGTACTGTGCAATGAAGAGTACGAAGGCGAAATGTCAGAATGACGCGAAGAGTCACGTACGGTTGGCAGCATCTAGACCGTCGGAGCAGAAGCATCGGGAAGTTGCAAGAGTGAGGATTTAGGTGGGAACAGGTTCGTAACCGTCTGAAGTCGCACGGTTGAGTTTCGCTGCAATAAGGGAATGTACCCCTTAGAGTACATGGCTAGTCTATGTCGTTTCGCATTCCTTTGTACTACTATATAAAATCATGTATGTCCTTGTTTCTATTATCTTATTCGTTTTAAATCTACTCTGGCCTAAGGTCAACACTTCCGCTGCAACACACACACTATCTACGAACCTTCTTTAGGTGATCCTAGGCACAGTCAACCTTCTGATTGCAACAAAGTCTATGGTAGGATTTGTAACTGATATATATATATATATATATAAAAATGCAACAAAAGGGGTGAGCTTACTATAATTAAAGGTCTCTAAGGAGGTGCGCTTATAATCGAGGACTAGCCATAAGCGCAGTGCTCCTTGAGAAGAAACGAGGAATGGAATGACTAAAGGAAAGTTGGGTACAAAAGCAAACCCTAGAAAACTGTACCCCATATGTGCTACCCCACTATAGCCTACAGTAGCTATGTCATATAAATCTGACACACCCCCATAGGCAAAGTGGGGGAGAACAAGGGGTCACAAGACCAGTCAAGCAAAGCAAAGCAAGCTCAGGGTGGATCACAAAGTCACCACACATTCCGAGCACAAGTTCAAGGCCACAAGGCCAGTTCACATGCAGGATTGCATATATATATATGGCTAGACAAGCAAGAGCAGGTGTATATATATATGCAACAGTACAAGCAAGGTCAAGGGGTGAGCAAGTGAGGCAAGGTAGGCACAAGACCCAGCTGAGTACAGAAGCGCTGATGATCACAAGGCGGAAGTGCCTTGGTGAAGATATCAGCAGTGTTGGCCTCAGAGGCCACGTACGCAAGCCGTAGCTGACCACGCTGCTGTAGCTCACGAGCAAGGAAGTAGCGGAGAGCAATGTGCTTCGTTCTGTGCTCCAGTCTCTGCTCTCGACACAAGGCCAGCATGGCCTTGTTGTCTACGTACAGCACTGGAGGAGAACGAGGCGGCTCTCCGAGGACAGTGAGCAGGTAGGTGAGCCAGCGAAGCTCCTGTGCAGCCATGGCCCCGGCGTAGATCTCAGCCTCACAACTGGAGCCGAGAACAGAAGACGAGCGGGTAGCCCGCCACGAAACAGAGCCGGAACCAAGGCTGAAGGTGTAACCTTGTGACGACCGCTGCGTAGCCTGGTCGTCAGCCCAAGAAGCGTCTGCGTGCCCAGTGAGGACCACTGGACTCTGCCCTCCAAGCACAAGCCCCATGCCCGACGTACTACACAAGTAGCGCAACACCCTCTTCGCTGCAGCCATGTGCTCCGGTCTGTGTCTCCCAGGAGCAACATAGCGTGCAAGAATGCTAAGAGGGTATGCAAGGTCAGGTCGTGTGCAGGTCATCAGGTACATGAGGCAGCCAACAAGCTCTGGGTACGGGCCACTCGACTCTACGGACTCATCCGAAGGCAGAGCTGAGAGCGAGTGGCGAGTAGGCAGAGGAGTGGCCTGAGGCGAGGAGTACGTGAAGCCGAAGCGCTGAAGGACCTGCTGCACCATGTGTGACTGAGTCAGGGTAATGGTGCGGCGTGCTCTGTCCCGGGTGATCTGCAAGCCAAGGTAGCTGCGCAGTTCACCCAGGTCTGTGCACGTGTGTCTCTTTTGCAGCTCGGACTTCACGTGGGCGAGTCCAGCAGTGTCAGCTGTGGCGAAGACCAAGTCGTCGACGTACACGAGGATGTAGAACGGCGGCAAAGAAGTGTCGGTGCGCAGAAACAGCGACGGGTCGGCAGTAGAGGGAGCAAACCCAAGAGCCGCAAGTGTAGTCCTCAGTGTGTCGTGCCACTCACGCGGTGCCTGGCGGAGACCGTAGACTGGCCGCCGGAGGCTCCACTGGGTGCCAGGAGGAAAAGACCCAGTGAAGCCAGGTGGGCGACGCAGCCAAATCTCCTCGTGCAGGCTGCCCTGCAAGAAAGCAGTGCTAAAGTCAAGAGAGTGCAGCTCGTAGTCGCGGTGAGCAGCTATGTGCAGCAGTACCCGAAGAGTGGTCATCTTCGGGGTGGGAGAGAAGGTCTGAAAGTAGTCAACTCCCTGCCGCTGACTGAAGCCACGAGCCACGTAACGCGCCTTGAAGACAGGCGGAGAACCCGGCGGCCGCTTCACCCTGAAAATCCACATGCCACTGACGATGTTCGCCCCAGGCGGGGGAACCTCGTCAACGTAGGTGCCTGTGGACTTCCAGGAAGCCATCTCTGCGTCCATAGCTGCCTGCCACTGAGAGGAGTAGGGACCCTCTATCGCCTCCGCGTAAGAGCGCGGAGTCGGGATGTCAAGTGCATCCGGGTCTCCCTCAGGGGTAAGCAGTACGGACACGAGATGAGGTGAAGCAGCAGCCAGACACTGGAACTCCTCCTGCCTGTCCTCAAGGACGTCCGTGCCAAGGGCACACTCACCCCCGACGGACGGAGGACAGACAGACTCAGACTCAGCAACAAGACTAGCAGCGTAGTCTAGACGACAGCGAGCAGCAAAGTCGACGAGCTCAGCAACTAGGACAGACGCAGCAGTGGACTCAAAGGAAGGGTCAGTGACAACAGTAGCAAGGAGACGCGTGACAGTCGGACTGGCAGCACGAAGGGAGTCCGACTCCGGGTCAGGAAGAGCAGGAAGAGAGGACTCAGGAGGAGAAGGCAAAGGGGCACGCAGAGGAGCAGTGGACGGACGCAGAGACATCCGGTGCGTGCCAGGGACAGGAGGAGGACGCTGACGCGAACCACGACCACTAGTGCGAGCAGCACGGACAGGCGACGCAGGGCGAGACGCAGGCTCACGACGCTCAGCCAGACCTCCAGTAGGACCAGTGTAGGGAGAAGGAGCGGGCAGTGGGGAGGCCGGCTGTAACTGTAACTGTGACGGGACAGGCTGTGGACACTCTAAGGGAGGAGGAGGACCAGTAGAAGGCGGGAGACCAAGAACCTGCTGAAGGAGCGGAACGAAGTACGGCCGAGGCCGCGCGGCGACTCCAGACACAGCAGGGACAGCACCAGTACCCCCAGCGGCAGCACCAGCGCCAGCAGCACCTCCAGCTCCAGTACCTCCAGCAGCACCAGTAGCACCCCCAGAGTCAGCACCCCCAGGCTCAGCACCCTCAGCAGCACCAGAGTCACCAGTAACCTCGACAGGCTCGACTGCGTCTACCTGGGACACACCTGAAGGGGCAGGACCCTGAGGGGGGAGGGGGTCTACCGGGGGGGGGACCTGGCACAAGGAAGAGCGGTGGCGGGGGGAGGGACGGAGTGCGGTAGGGGAAGAGGCAGTAGTAGGGGACCGACTCGTCAAACGTGACGTCCTGGGAGGACAGAACACAGCGAGAGGTGGGGTGGTAGAACTGCCACCCTGGCGCGTCAGGGGGGAAGCCAAGGAAGACGCAAGGAGCAGCACGAGGGGACAGCTTGTCCGCAGACAAGTCGCGGACAAACGCCCGAGATCCCCAGACACGGAACGCAGACGCATCGCCAACCTTCCCCGTCCACAGCAAAGCTGGGGAGGTCTCCGGCATGGAGACCCTGGGGTGAAGGTTGATCTGATGCGCCGCGTACCGAACCGCAAACGGCCACAGAAAATGGGGGGCAGCCGCATGCATCATGGACGTACGGGCGACGTCCATGACCATGCCAATGCGGCGCTCAGCAATCCCATTTTGCTGTGGAGAGTCCGGAAGCGTGAAGGTCTGGCGGATGCCTCGTGCACGACAGTAGGCTCGCAGAAGGCCAGAGGAGAACTCTCCACCTCTGTCAGAGTGCAGACGCAGAACAGGAAAGTCCGAGCCGAAGCTCTGCCTGAGCTGGAGACGAGCTGCGCGGATCCAGTCGATCAACACCTCGGTGACATCACCCTTGCTGCGCAAGGGGAAGACTGTGGTGTAACGCGAGTAGTCGTCAACCACCAGCAGGAAGTAGCGCTCGTGACCCTGTCCACGGACGCGGGCTGGGCCCCACACGACCATGTGAAGCGTCTGCAGCGGGGCCTCTGTCGGAGGAAACTGGGAGGAGTGAGGGGCAGCCCGCTGCCGCCCCTCGACACAGGGGACGCAGGTAGGGCCAGGCCCCGGAGGAAGGGGAGGGAGGGACCGGGGAAGACCAGAGACAAGAACACGGGAGGCCATGCCTCGGAGACGAAGCAGGGAGGGGTGACCAAGGCGGTGGTGCCAGAGGAGAGTCTCGTGAGACAGAAGGCGACACGAACAGGGGGCAGACTCAGGACCAGACCTGGACGCTGCAGCAAACACCTGACCCGACGCAGCTACCTGACCAGACGCAGTGACTGGAGGAGACGCAGTGGTCAGTGTGTACAGGCTCGACCCCGGCCGACGTGTAAACGTGGCCAGGTGTCGGCCTGTCCGAGCGTCCGTGCAGTGGGTCACCCGCTGACTCGCAGGAGTGAACTGGTGAACCCCCGCATCCTGTAGGTCAGCACCACTCACCAAGTTCGTAGAGAACGAGGGGAGGTAAAGACCAGACAGGGTGCCAGAGGGGGCCGCCGGACACGGGAGGACAGTGGAGAAGTGAGCAAGGACAGGACCCCCAGAGGGGTCTGCCAGAGAGACTGCAACTGGCCGGCCAAGCGGTGTGAGTCTGGTGCGGTCTCGAAAGAAGGAGCGAGAAGCCCCCGAGTCAAGGGTGAAGGTGTGGGAGGCCGAAGCCGACGCAGAACCTGAGAGAGCAGACTCACCAGCACCTGAGGGAGCAGACGCACGAGCACCTAGAGCAGCAGCCTCGCTAGCACCTAGAGCAGCAGCCTCACCTGTACCTAGAGCAGCAGACTCAATGCCCGGGTCGGGCGGAAAACACCGGTAACAGTCACCCTCATCACTAATAGTCACAGTATACATGGCAGCAAGAATAGCATCAAAGTCAAGGTCAAAGACAGCTACACCCGCCCTAGACAGCTCACCCCAGCGGGGGATCTCAGTGGCCTCAGGGAACTGGTGACGCCAAGCGTCCGTCAGGCGGCCAAAGCAGCGCTGGGTGGAGTGCGCACCCCAGCACTGCTCACCCGCGCGGTCTCCGGTGCGTAGGACGTAGGTGCACGGACCAGTACCCCCACCCCGCTGGCGTGCAGCGTACCACTCACGGAGCTGCTGAGGGGGGGGGATGTCACGAGTGCGCTGCTGCTGCTGCTGCTGCTGCTGCTGCTGCTGCTGCTGGCGCTGACCACCACCGGAGCCGACCCTCTGCGCAGCGCCACCCCGACCAGCTCCACCTCCTCCGCCGCCGCCTCCTCCACCGCCGCCACCTCCGCTCCCACCGCCACCGCTGCCGCCGCCTCCGCCTCCACTGCCGCCACCGACACCTCCACCCCCGCCACCACCCCCACCGCCACCCCCACCCCCTCCACCGCCTCCACCGCTGCCTCCACCGCCCCCGCTAGCTCCTCCAGTGCCCCTGCCCCCCTTGCCCTTGCCAGGGCGGCGTCTCCCGCTAGGGGTAGACGCCGCACTGACCGACTCAAGCCCAACGAGGTCGGCCGCAGCAGCAGAGGCAACAGAGGGCAACAGGGGGGAGGGGGAACACCCCTCAAAGATGGGGGTGCGAGGGTCACCACGAGAGGCTCCTACAGCTACTATGCTCTTTTCTGCTGCTAGGAGGGCCTTCTCGAGGAGGTCAATGGTGAGAGTGGTGGGGCAAACTGAGAGGAAGTGGTCCCTGACTACGCGAAGGGAGTCTGGGAGCCGGGTGACTATGTAGTAGAGGGTGATGTACATGGGGGGGGGTTCTTGGCGCAGAACTCAGCAGGAAGCGCAGCGCGGTAGCGAGTGTCACTAGTGCGGAGGTGTGTAGTGAGGTCAGCGACTATGGGAAAGGCAGCAAGGTCAAGGAAGAGGTACGGTAGCATGAGGCGGCTCAGTGCAGCAGTGGCAGGGGAGGAGTAGCGCGCAACTACAGCGTCGTACAAGGTCTGAGCACTCTTGTACTGGCTAAAGTGCGCACGCTCAGAGGTAGGCAGGTGGCGACGCACAGCAAGACGTGCAGCAGCATCGCGAGTGGCCCACTGTGAGCGAACAGTGGCGTCGGCATCAGCAGCAGGGGCAGGAGAGGCACCAGAGGTGAGGTCAAAGAGGGAGAGACCGTCTGCCCTATCGCACTGTAGGAAAAGCTGCAGGTCATCTACCCAGACGTCAAAGTCAATGGCCCGACCCTCAGCGTCAAAAGCGAGGACACTAGGGGTAGCCATGACAGCAGTAGACTAGCAGCGCGAACAGTAGGGTAAGGGCAGTGCAGTGACAGAGGCGCTGCTCTTACCAGACAGGGCGGCTCGGGTGGCTCGGCGGCTCAGCGGCTCGGCAACTCGGCGGCTCGGGCGGCTCGGGCGGCTCGGCGGTACGGCGGCTCGGCAGCAACAGCGGCTCGGCGACTCGGCGGCTCGGGCGGCTCGGGCGGCTCGGGCGGCTCGGGCGGCTCGGCGGTACGGCGGCTCGGCAGCACGGGCGGCTCAGGTGGCGTGGCGGCTCGGGCGGCTCGGGTGGATCGGGCAGCTCGGCAGCAGCTCGGCGGCGCCGGCGGCTCGGTGGTGACGGCGGGGCCGCGCGGGGAGCGGCGGCGGGGCCGGGTGGAGCGGCGCCGGTAGGGCCGAGGCGCACCGGCGGGTGCAGTCAGCGGCGGCAGCAGCTGCGGCCCCGAGGGAGGTGGTGGCGGCTGCTGCTGGCGACGGCTGCGGCTGCTGCTGCAGGGACGGCGGCGGCCGCTGCTGTAGGGACTGCGGCGGCTGCTGCGGCAGGGGCGGCGACGGCGGGCCGGAGGGGGCGGCGACAGGGCCGCGAGAGGCCGCGAAGGGCGGCGAAGGGGCCGTGAAGGGCGGCGCGAGGGGCCGTGGAGGGCGGCGACGGGCCGTGATAGGGCGGCGCGAGGGGCCGCGGAGGGCGGCGACGGGCCGTAGGGGGCCGTGAGGGGCCGCGGGAGGGGCCGTAAGGGGCGTAAGGGGCCGCGCGAGGGGCCGTAAGGGACGGCGCGAGGGGCCGTAAGGGGCCGCTAAGGGCGGCGCGAGGGGCCGACGGGCGGCGCGAGGGGCCGTAAGGGGCCGTAAGGGCGGCGCGAGGGGCCGTAAGGGTGGCACGAGGGGCCGTAAGGGCGGCGCAAGGGGCCGTGAGAGGGGCCGCTAAGGGCGACGCGAAGGGGCCGTGAGGGGCCGTGAGAGGGCGCGACGGTAGGGAGGGCACACAGGGCGCGACTCGGGCAGGAGCGAAGCGCGCTCCGGGCAGGAAAAAAAAAAAATCGTGGTGGGCCCTAGGAAGTGTTCCCACTAGGGAACCTGCTCGATACCATGAGAAGAAACGAGGAATGGAATGACTAAAGGAAAGTTGGGTACAAAAGCAAACCCTAGAAAACTGTACCCCATATGTGCTACCCCACTATAGCCTAGAGTAGCTATGTCATATAAATCTGACACTCCTGATAGAAGCGCATGCGCTTAAAATATGATGCGCTTATATCCTATCAGGGGCCATGAGGCACCATAGATTTTGCAATTAGAGTTGGCCTCTAGCCATCTGATATTTTATGGCCACTGAACCTTGCAATGGCAATGCTATTAGTACGTAGTCGAATACGTAGTTGATGCTCTAGTAGATAACGACGAGCACTGGTCATGCATTTATGAGGAACATAGTATAATATTAACAATAAATGGGGTGCCATTGGTGTCACGGGAAACTTCTCTGCACCGACCTTGGTGAGCGGCCGAGCTCTGCACCGGCCTTGTTCTCAGACAACAAGGCCATGATCCTCCTGTGTCGAGAGCCTCGAATGGAGAGCAGAGTGAAGCACATCGACGTAAGGTACTTTCTCCTGCGAGAGTTGCAGCGACGCGGCCAAGCACGCTTGGACTTCGTGGCCTCAGAGGCCAACACAGCAGACATCTTCACCAAATTCTAAGACAATCCTTGCTACCTCGATTTGTCAGAACTGTAAACAGCGGAGTGAGAATGGCTAGAAGTAATGAGATACAAGTAGTAAACCCTAGTTGGGCTATACCCTCTAGAGAGTACATCACAGTAGCTTAACAGAACTAACAACATATAAATATGTTTTGACACACCCCCATAGGCGAAGTGAGGAACAACAAGCGCTCACAAGACCAGTCAAGAGAAGCAAAGAAAGCAAAGCTCAGAGTGGATCTCAAGGACACCACACAGTCTGAGTACAAGCAAGTGGCCACTAGGCCAGTTCACATGCAGGGTTATAATAACAAAAGCAGTACACTGATCACAACCGAGCAAGTGTAAACATGCAGGTACAAATATATATGGCAGTGTACAACAAGTGCAAGGCGAGATCAAGAGACAAGCAGGTGGGGCAGAGTGGGCACAAGCCCAAGAGCTGTGTAGAAACGCTGATGATCACCTGACCCAAGAGCCTTGGTGAAGATATCAGCAGTGTTGGCCTGTGAGGCTACGTAAACAAGGCGAAGCTGACCACGCTGTTGTAACTCTCGTGCGAGAAAGTACCGAAGAGCAATGTGCTTCATTCTGTGCTCCAGTTTCTGCTCTCGACACAAGGAAATCATGGCCTTGTTGTCGACGTACTGGAGGAGAATGAGGCCGCTCACCAAAGGCAGTCAGCAAGTAGGTCAGCCAGCGAAACTCCTGCGCAGCCATAGCCCCAACTTAGATCTCGGCCTCATAGCTGGAACCAAGCACAGAAGATGAACGAGTGGACCTCCACGAGACAGAACCAGAGCCGAGACTAAAAGAGTAACCCTCTGACGACCGTTGAGTCGCCTGGTCGTCAGCCCAAGAAGCGTCTGAGTGTCATGTGAGAACAACTCTGCCCCGTCCCTCTGCGCATCCCTGTAGTGCTCAGTGCGGTGTCTCCCGGGTGCAACGTAGCGAGCCAGGTTGCTGAGAGGGTACGCGAGGTCAGGTCGAGTGCATGTCATCAGGTACATGACGCAGCCCACAAGCTCGGGATACGGACCACTCGGCTCTACGGACTCCTCGGAAGGTGGAGCTGAGAGCGAGTGGTTCGCAGCCAGAGGAGTGGACAGTGGCGAGGAGAGCTGAAATCTGAAGCGCTGAAGGACCTGGTGCACCATGTGTAACTGAGCCAGAGCGATGGTGCGCCGTGCGCTGTCCTGGGTGATTTGCAAGCCAATATAGCTCCGCAGCTCACCCAGGTCAGTGCAGTTGTGTCTCTTCTGCACCTCCGCCTTCACAAGGGCCAGTGCCTCAGTGTCAGCAGTAACAAAGACCAAGTCGTCAACGTACACGAGGATGTAGAACAGCGGTATAGAAGGGTCGGTGCGCTTAAACAACGAGAGGTCAGCATTCGAAGGAGCAAAACCAAGAGCTGCAAGCGTTGTCCTCAGTGTGTCGTGCCACTCGCGGGGAGCCTGGCGGAGACCGTAGACTGGTCGCCGGAGGCTCCACTGGGTACCCTCAGGAATCGACCTTGTGAAGCCAGGTGGGCGGCGCTGCCAGATATCCTCGTGAAGGCTGCCCTGCAAGAAAGCTGCAGCAGTAGTGGCATCTGCAGCGGCTGTAGCGGCGGTTGCGGCGGCTGCGGCCGTTGTAGCAGCAGTTGCACCGGCTGTAGCGACAGGGGCAGCAGCTGTAGCCGAGGTTGCGGTGGATGCGGCAGTGGTAGCGGCTGTTGCAATGACTGTAGCGGCAGTGGCAGCAGCTGTAGCAGTAGGTGCTGCGGCTGTGGCAGCTGTAGCGGCTGGTGGAGTAGCTGTAGCGGCCGCTGCAGTGGCTGTAGCGGCAGCGGCAGCAGCTGAAACGGCATTTGCTGCGGCTGCGGCAGCAGTAGCTGCTGATGCAGTAGCTGTAGCGGCTGCTGCAGGGGCAGTAGCGGCAGCTGCCGCTGCCGTGGCAGTTGTAGCGGCAGCTTTAACGCACGCGCGCGGGGCAGTAGGGCGACGGGGCACGCGTGGCGCACGGCAGCTGTGAGCGGGGCAGCGTGGCGACGGCGCGCGCGTCAAGCTGGGCAGCGGGTTTGCAGGGTGCGCGTCGCGCAGAGCAGCTGCGCGCGCAGCAGCAGGGCGACGAAGCGCGCGTCGCGCTGGGCAGCAGGGCAGCGGGGCGTTCCTCGCGCTGGGCAGCAGGGCAGCACATGCGAGCAGGCGCGGCGCGCGGGGCAGCACACGGGCAGGGCAGCGCACACGGGCAAGCGCAGCGCGCGGGGCAGTGTATGGGCAGAGAAGTGCGCACGGGCAGGCGCGGCGCACAAGGCAGCGCACGGGCAGGGCAGTGCGCGCGGGCAGGCTTGGAGCGCGGGCAGGCGCGGAGTGCGGGGCAGCGTATGGGCAGGGAAGCGCGCACGGGCAGGTGCAACACGCGCGGGCAGGCGCGGCGCGCAGGGCAGTGTACGGCCAGGGGTAACAACGGTAGGTACGGACCTAACGTAGCGACTGATACCATGTCAGAAGTGTAAACAGCGGAGTGAAAGTGACTAGCAGCAATAAGATACAAGTAAACCCTAATTGGGTTGTACCCTCTAGGGAGTACCTCACTGTAGCCTAACAGAACAAACAACATATAAATATGTTTTGACACGATACATTGCACCCGTAACACCATTACACAAAGATTACCCTAGCCAGGGCCTCAGATTGGTTTTGGACTAGTCTAAAAAAATAGGAGTTGGTACAAAACTTTACACTGGAGATCAGACAAATCAGCCATTTTAAGGCGCGTGTCTTTTGGTGTAGAAGTTCGGAAAGAAGGTCGACTTTTTATGGTAACCGGTTTCGTTAATTTCGTTTGGGGTGGTTTGCGATATTCTTGTGTCCAAGTTCAAAGTTTGAGAAAACAGTTGGACACTGAACTAAGGTCGACCTCGCATTCGACTTTCCACATCCACGTTTATCCAATCTTGTTTTCTTCTGCGCATGCACGAAGAACTTGCGAGGTTTGCGATTGTAACGACATACATCGTACCAGGTTACTGAAGCCGGATTCGTTCACTACCAGCACCGCAAAACCGGGTAACCTACGAAAGCTGAGTGCGACTCGGGATCTACTGTATAAATTTGAGCTTTGACAGTCTAACTTTGTTGTGCCATGCGAGACTAGGGCTTTGTTGACGTTGCGCTTCGACCACCAAAAGTCGAGATGGTCGACTACAGGTCGACCAATGTTTGAATGTGTTAATTCGAACAAAAATCATGAGCTTCACCCTAATTTGCAAAAGACGCTCGCCCTTATGGCATTTTACACTATAAATCTCTCTGTTTTCCTATTTCTTTCCAAAACTATTGCTGGAAAATCAACCCTGGTTCTAAAAAGGTCTAAAATCAGCCATGTTTGGCTGACTTATGAGGATGTTAGAATGAGAATGATGACTAGAGTGATAATGCAAGGGGTACAAGTAGTAACCCAGCCCTGTACAGCACTAAGATGGCTTACATTTCATTTTTATGAGATTTCTAGTCTAGAATCAGGGTTGAGTCTAAAGTGATTTCAGACCTTTCAACTTGTGGTGACTGACTTTTCAGAATTAGTGAATTCTCAACACTGATCCAGTCAGAGAAATAGTTTTAGGGACCTTGGATCCTTGTATACACTCTCAGAGTAGTACTTTTACGGTCCCTGTCATTACACAGTATGAGTCCTGTGGTCCCAAAATGAGACCTTATCAATAAGAAGTTTCCTGGAACTTTCCTTCCGATAAGCCCACCTTCGAATTGGTCGCGGTACAGTGCCAGCGCGCGAGCACACAGTGGCAGGTCTGACAGCGGAATACACTCTTTGCTGGTTAACACCACAAAGTTTAATTTGTCGCTTCGATTGTCGTAACCAGTAAAGCGTGAAGTTATCATAATCCTTTTCTTGCGTGTCGCGCGACTAAGCGAACCGGCGAAAGAATAACGATTAATGAATCATCTTGGCACATCTGAGACATTGCACTGTAGGTTGACCTGAATCCCTCGTCTCTTCCCTGCATCAAAACGAGGGGCTGAGGTTAGCGCCGATGCTGTGTTATTAGTTGTAAAACAGAGTTGCGCAGAATAACAAATAACGAGGCTATGACACAATGAACTGACATACAATGAAGGCACGTGCTAATATAGTGACTAGCCTAGATAGGAGGGAACCTCGGGGATGCGAGGTTGGGTGCAGGTTTGGCGATCGTAGGTGTTGGCCAAACGTGCGAAAGTTCGAAATGTCGGGGTTCTCGGTAAGGAAAAGGAAAATTCCTTACACTACCTACCCCCCTTAAGAAAGGTGGTCAATATCCGCAGCTCACTTGCGGGAGAGGTAATCACCAAGAAGCGGAGAAGCTTCTAGCGAGGCGGATGTCACCCAAGCGTCGTCCTCACTTGTGCGGTCAGTCCAACGAACTAAAAAGTCCACGTGGCGGCCAGAGGCGTCGAGCCGAATACGATGCGTCAGAATCATGGACGGGTCGAGTGTCAGTTCCGAGACAGGGCGAGCTGTCGGGGCGTCGTTCTGGCGGGCAATGTCCGTCGTCGAAGGCACAAACTTGCGAAGGAGGCTGACGTGAAAAGCGTCGTGCACACGCCAGTCGTCGGGTAGTACCAGCTTCGCGATGACAGGTGTCACCATTTTGACGATACGAAATGGCCCACAAAATCGTGGCCGTAGCTTTGACGAGCCGGGTAGGCGAAGGTTTTTCGTATCGACCAGCACTAGTTGCCCATCTGTCATAGTAATTTCCCGTCGCAGAAGGTCCGTGTATTTTCGGCAATTGTATTCGCCTTGCGAATTGCATCAGCTGCTTTCTCGCGGATCTCCTTGAGTTCTGTCATGAATGTTTGTGACCGCGGGACTGGGTTGTCGAGTGTGGTCATGGTTGGCACCACCGGGTCCATCCCATAATTCAGGAAAAACGGGGAGTGATTTGTTGTGCTAGACGGGGCGTTGTTGAACGCGAACTCTAGCATGGCGAGCGATGTTACCCAGCGAGCGAGGTCGGGGCAGTTTGTCCTGATGAGCTGCTCCATCGTCTGATTGGTCTGCTCGGTCTGGCCGTCGGTTTGCGGGTGGTAGGCCCACGAGAACTGTAGCTTCGTGCCGTACTGCGCCCACGTCTCTTTCCAAAACTTCGAAGTGACCGTCAGGTCCCTCTCGCTGACGGTCGCAGACGGGATGCCGTGCAGTCGCACAACGGTTGAGATGAAAAGGTGCGCAGTTTCTTCGGCTGTGATTGTCGTGCGACATGGTGCGAAGTGCGCCATTTTCGTAAGGCGGTCGACGACGACGAGCACCGCATCGTTGCCGGACGGGGCAGCTGGCAACCCAGTGACGAAGTCCATCGTCACCTGTTGCCACTGTCGTTTGGGTGGCTCCAGGGGTTGCAGCAATCCAGCTGGCTGCTGCCGTGTCGACATGGCCTCGCACACTCTGCATGAGGACACGTAACGCTGCACGTCGTTAGAAGAATCATGCCAATAATACTGACGGTGCAACGATTTCTGGGTTTTGTCAACCCCGAAATGTCCGGAATGTCAAACATTATACATGTTCATATTGTGTAGGCTATAGTGGGTTTAGCCTTAGGGGGTACAACATTGCTAGAGTTTCCTACTTGTACCACCCTGCTGCCTAGTTTCATCCATTCTCGTTCACTTCTAGTTTCTAACATGGTATCCGACGCCTAGGTCAGGACCTAGGACCGACGTTGGTTTGGGCCCACCGTTCCGCCGCGCCGTCGAGCGCCCCTACTAGCGCCGTCGAGCGCCCCTTCTAGCGCCGTCGAGCGCCCCTACTAGCACCGTCGAGCGCCCCTACTAGCGCCGTCGAGCGCCCCTTCTAGCGCCGTCGAGCGCCCCTACTAGCGCCGTCGAGCGCCCCTTCTTGCGCCGTCGAGTGCCCCTACTAGCGCCGCCGTGCGCCCTAGGACAGCCGCGCGCGCCGCCCGTCAGCCACACGCGCAGCCGCATGCGCAGCCGCACGCGCAGCCGCCCACACAGCCGCACGCGCAGCTGCCCCAGCCCGTCGCGTCGCCCTTGCGGGCTGCCCTAGCCTGTCGCGTCGCCCCTGCGGGCTGCCCTAGCCCGTCGCGTCGCCCTTGCGGGCTGCCCTAGCCCGTCGCGTCGCCCTTGCGGGCTGCCCCAGCCTGTCGCGTCGCCCTTGCGGGCTGCCCTGGCCCGTCGCGTCGCCCTTGCGGGCTGCCCCAGCCCGTCGCGTCGCCCTTGCGGGCTGCCTTAGCCCGTCGCGTCGCCCCTGCGGGCTGCCTTAGCCCGTCGCGTTGCCCTTGCGGGCTGCCCCAGCCCGTCGCGTCGCCCTTGCGGGCTGCCTTAGCCCGTCGCGTCGCCCCTGCGGGCTGCCTTAGCCCGTCGCGTCGCCCTTGCGGGCTGCCCTAGCCCGTCGCGTCGCCCTTGCGGGCTGCCCCAGCCCGTCGCGTCGCCCCAGCCGAGCCGCGCTGCTACTACTGTTCACTGCTGCAGCTGCTAATGTTCCTGCTACTACTGCTACTGCTGCTACTGCTACTACTGTTGCTACTACTGCAACTGCTGTTACTACTGCTACTACTGCTACTACTGCTACTGTTGCTACTACTGCAACTGCTGCTACTGCCACTACTGCCACTGTGACTGCCCCTGGCCGCTATGACTACTCTTCGTAGTAGGGGTATGAGTGGCGACGGCGGTGGTGACAGCAGCGGGGTTGGTGGTGGCCGGAGTAGCGGTCGTTGTGGAGCCGTTCGACCTGGGACCGTCCCTTCGCCCCAGGAGCTTCGTGAGTGGTACGCCAGGCGGTGTGCTGGCGGCGGCCGTAGTGGCAGTCGCGGCGGAGCTGTTCAGTGCGGAGTCTCTGGCGGTGGCCAGCTGCAGCTACAGCGGCGTCAGCATGAGACCCTTACACGCCGGCAGCTTCATGAGTGGTACGCTCAGAGTGGGGGGTCTAGGAGCTCTGCCCGCTGCCCGTACGTCATTCGCACAGGTGATCGGGCTGGTCAAACCTGTGGGACGGTTGGTCACACCGAGGCTCGCTGCTTTGCTTGTTTGAGTGACACCTGGCGTGCGGTGTTTTGCGACGAGGCTGAGTCCCCCCCCTGGCTAGAGTTGTGGCGCACCCAGGTTGACATCTTTGCTCTCGACTTTGACACTCTCCTTACTGCCATGTATGCCAGGACTGGTGGTACTGAGGGTGCCTGTTCCGTGTGTCTACCGCCCGACCCGGGAATAGGGACCAGTGAGGCTGCCGCTCTAGGTGCTAGTGCGTCTGCTGACCCAGGTCCTTGTGAGGCTGCTGCTCTAGGTGCTAGTGTGTCTGTTGCCCCAGGTGCTGGTGAGGCTGCTGCTCTAGGTGCTCGTGAGTCTGCGCCCTCTGGTACTGCGTCTACTGAGGCACTGCACACCTTCACACTGGACTCAGGTGCTTCCCGCTGTTTCTTTCGTGACCGCACTGCCCTTGAGCAGCTTGCTCGGCCGGTTGCTGTCTCCCTCGCTGACCCCTCTGAGGGTCCGGTCATTGCGACCTCCTCCACTGTCCTCCCTTGTCCTGCGGTTCCGTCCGGCACACTGTCAGGTCTCTACCTCCCCTCGTTCTCTACGAACTTGGTGGCGGGTTGTGCGCTCCAGGACGGGGGTGTCCACCAGTTCACCCCTGCCTACGAGCGTGTGACACACTGCACGTGTGCTCGGACGGGTCCGCACCTGGCTACCTTCACTCGGCAGCCGGGGTCGGACCTGTACACACTGACCACTGAGTCCCCTCAGGTAGCTGCGTCAGGTCAGTTGTCGGCCCCCTGCTCGTGTCGCTCCCTAGCGCACGAGACCGTCCTCTGGCACCACCGCCTTGGTCACCCGTCAGTGCAGCGCCTTCGTGGCATGCACTCCCGGTACCTTGTCTCTGGTCTTCCCAGGGTTCTCCCTCCCCTCCCACCCTCGCCTGATCCTCCCTGTCTTCCCTGTGTCGAGAGGCGGCAGCGCGCCGCTCCTCACTCCTCCTCGTTTCCCCCGACGACTGCTCCCTTGCAGACGCTCCACATGGACGTGTGGGGCCCAGCCCGCGTCCGTGGACAGGGTCACGAGAGGTACTTCTTGATAGTTGTTGACGACTACTCGTGCTACACCACGGTCTTCCCCTTGCGCACCAAGGGTGAAGTCCCTGATGTTTTGATCCCTTGGATCCGCGCTGCCCGTCTCCAGCTCAGCGAGAGTTTCCACTCGGACTTTCCTGTCCTGCGTCTGCACTCTGACAGAGGTGGGGAGTTTCCTCCGACCTCTTGAGGGCCTTCTGTCAGGGGGAGGGCATTGAGCAGTCGTTCACGCTTCCGGCCTCTCCACAGCAGAATGGGGTTGCTGAGCGCCGCATTGGCTTGGTCATGGAGGTCGCTCGTACCTCCTTGATCCATGCGGCTGCCCCCCACTTTCTGTGGCCGTTTGCGGTCCGATACGCTGCGCATCAGCTCAACCTCTGGCCCCGTGTCTCCGTTCCAGAGACTTCGCCGACACTGCGTTGGACGGTAGAGGTTGGCGATGCGTCGGTGTTCCGGGTCTGGGGATCTCGTGCGTTTGTCCGCGATACGTCCGCGGACAAGCTCTCCTCCCGCGCTGTTCCTTGTGTCTTCCTTGGCTTTGTCCCGGACGCGTCTGGTTGGCAGTTTTACCACGCCACCTCGCGCCGTGTCCTGCCCTCTCAGGACGTCACTTTCGACGAGTCGGTCCCCTACTACCGCCTCTTCCCCTACCGCACTGCCCCGCTCCCCCCCACCCCTCTCTTCCTCGCACCAGGTGCTGCTGTGGTAGACCCCCTCCCCCCTCAGGGTGCTGCTCCCTCAGGTGTGTCCCAGGTAGACCCGGTTGAGCCTGTCGAGGTAGCTGTCGACTCTCGTCCTGCTAGGGGTGCTGAGCCTGAGCGTGCGGAGCCTGGGGGTGCGGAGCCTGAGCGTGTGGAGCCTGGGGGTGCTGAGCCTGCGGGTACGGAGCCTGGGGGTGCGGAGCCTGGGGGTGCTGAGCCTGAGGTTGCTGAGTCTGGGGGTGCTGAGCCAAAGAGTGCTACGTCTGAGGGTACTGAGACTGGGGGTGCTGCGACTGACCGTGCGGCGCCTGGAGGCGCTCCCTCTTCACAGCAGCTGCGTGAGTGGTACTCGCGGTACTGCAGCCTCAGGAGGGGCGCTTCTGGGGCTAGGGGTGCTGCTGGAGCTGGTGCTCGTGGTTCCCCGCCTAGGCGGGAGCCGCCCTCTCCCCAGCGGCTCCGAGAGTGGTACGCTCGGCGCTGCAGTCTCCGGAGTGGCGCTACTGGTGCTTTGGACCCTGGAGCTGGAGCTGCTGGTGGTGGTGCTGCTGGTGCTCGAGCTGCTGGAGGTGCTGGTGCTGGAGCTACTGGAGGCGCTACTGGTACTGGAGGTGCTGCTGGAGGTGCTGCTGGTGCAGGTGCTGCTGGAGGTGCTGCTGGTGCTGGAGCTACTGGAGGCGCTGCTGGTACTGGAGGTGCTACTGGTGCTGCTGGAGGTGCTGCTGGTGCAGGTGCTGCTGGAGGTGCTGCTGGTGCTGGAGCTACTGGAGGCGCTGCTGGTACTGGAGGTGCTGCTGGTGCTGCTGGAGGTGCTGCTGGTGCAGGTGCTGCTGGAGGTGCTGCTGGTGCTGGAGCTACTGGAGGTCCTGCTGGTGCTGGAGCTGCTGGAGCCGCTGGTTCTGGAGGTGCTCGTACTGGAGGTACTGGAGCTGCTGGGACTGGAGCTGCTGCGGGGGTTGGAGCTGGAGGTACTGGAGCTGCTGGGGTTACTGGTGGTGCTGCGGGAGTTGTCGCTGGAGACCCTGGGGCTGAGGGTGCTGGTGCTGTCTCTGCTGGTTCAGGAGGTGCTGAGCGGCCGCAGCCGTACTACGTTCCGCTCCTTCAGCAGGTTCTTGGCCTCCCCCCCTCCACTGGTCCGTCTCCTCCCCTACTGAGTCCACCACCTGTCCAGTCGCAGTCACAGTTACCGCTTGCCTCTCCGCTGCCTGGTCCTTCTCCTTACACTGGGCCGACTAGAGGTCTTACGGAGCGTCGTGAGCCTGAGTCTCGTCCTGCGTCGCCTGAGTCTCGTCCTGAGTCGCCTGAGTCTTGTCCAGAGTCGTCTGTCCGCGCTGTCCGCGCTGGTCGTCGTGCTCCGCGTCAGCGTCCTCCTCCTGTACTTGGCACTCACTATATGACTCTGCGTCCTTCCACTGCTCCACAGCGTGTCCCTCTGCCGTCTCCTCCTGCGTCCTCTCTTCCTGACGTTGCTGACCCGCCGTCAGACCTTGCTCGTGCTGCCAGTCCTACTGTCACGCGTTTTCTCGCTACTGTTGTCACTGACCCTTCCTTTGAGTCCACTGCTGCGTCTGCTCTAGTTGCTGAGCTTGTTGACTTTGATGCCGCCTGTCGTCTAGACTACGCCGCTAGCCTTGTTGCTGAGTCTGAGTCTGTCTGATACCATGTCAGAATGAACGAAACAGGAATGATTGACTAGCAACAGAATGAGAGTACAAGTATGACAAACCTAAAGTTCTGTACCCCCTAGAGGCTAACCCACAATAGCCTACACAAGTATAACACATACAATGTTTGACACCTCCGTCTGTCGGGGGTGAGTGTGCTCTTGGCACGGACGTCCTTGAGGACAGACAGGAGGAGTTTGAGTGCTTTGCCGCTGCTTTACCTCATCTCGTGTCCATGCTGATTGCCCCTGAGGGAGACCCGGATGCACCAGACATCCCGACCCCGCGCTCTTACGCAGAGGCGATAGAGGGTCCCTACTCCTCTCAGTGGCAGACAGCCATGGACGCAGAGATGGCTTCCTGGAAGTCCACAGGCACCTACGTCGACGAGGTTCCCCCACCTGGGGCGAACATCGTCAGTGGCATGTGGATTTTCAGGGTGAAGCGGCCGCCGGGTTCTCCGCCTGTCTTCAAGGCGCGTTACGTTGCACGAGGCTTCAGTCAGCGAGAGGGAGTTGACTTCTTCCAGACCTTCTCCCCGACCCCGAAGATGACCACTCTTCGGGTTCTGCTGCACGTCGCCACTCAGCGTGACTACGAGCTCCACTCTCTTGACTTCAGCACTGTTTTTCTACAGGGCAGCCTGCACGAGGAGATCTGGCTGCGCCGCCCACCTGGCTTCACTGGGTCGTTCCCTGCTGGTACCCAGTGGAGCCTCCGGCGGCCAGTCTACGGTCTCCGCCAGGCACCCCATGAGTGGCACGACACACTGAGGACTACTCTTGCTGCTCTTGGGTTTGCTCCTTCTACTGCTGACCCGTCGCTGTTTCTACGCACCGACACCACTCTGCCGCCGTTCTACGTTCTCGTGTACGTAGACGACTTGGTCTTTGCTACTGCTGACACTGAGGCACTCGCCCACGTGAAGTCGGAGCTGCAGAAGAGACACACGTGCACAGACCTGGGTGAGCTGACAAGCTATCTTGGCTTGCGGATCACCCGGGACAGAGCACAGCGCACCATCACCTTGACTCAGTCACACATGGTGCAGCAGGTCCTTCAGCGATCCCGCTTCACGTACTCCTCGCCTCAGCCCACTCCTCTGCCTACCGGTCACTCGCTCTCAGTTTTGCCTTCGGATGAGTCCGTAGAGCCGAGTGGCCCGTATCCAGAGCTTGTGGGCTGCCTCATGTACCTGATGACCTGCACTCGACCTGACCTTGCCTACCCTCTTAGCATCCTAGCACGCTATGTCGCTCCTGGCCGTCACCGGAAGGAGCACATGGATGCCGCTAAGAGGGTGTTGCGCTACTTGTGCAGTACGTCGGGCATGGGGCTTGTGGTTGGAGGACGGAGCGACGTTGTCCTCACTGGGCACTCAGACGCTTCTTCGGCTGACGACCAGGCTACGCAGCGGTCGTCTCAGGGTTACACCTTCAGCCTTGGCTCTGGTTCAGTTTGTTGGCGTTCTACACGCTCGTCTTCAGTTCTCAGCTCCAGTTGTGAGGCTGAGATCTACGCCACAGCCATGGCTGCACAGGAGTTACGCTGGCTCACCTACCTGCTGACCGACCTGGGAGAGCGGCCTCGTTCTCCTCCAGTGTTGTACGTCGACAACAAGGCCGCCATTGCCTTGTGTCAGGAGCACAGACTGGAGCACAGAACGAAGCACATCGCTCTGCGCTACTTCCTTGCTCGAGAGCTGCAGCAGCGTGGTCAGCTTCGTCTTGCTTACGTGGCCACTCGGGCCAACACTGCTGATGTGTTCACCAAGGCGCTTCAGCCCTGTGATCATCAGCGTTTCTGTACTGTTCTAGGCCTTGTGCCTACTGTGCCTCACTTGCTTACTTCTTGACTCTGCTTGTACTGTGATCTCTATATATATAAATACCTACATGCTTACACTTGCTAGGTTGTGATCACTGTACCTCTTGTTATATTATCAAACTGCATGTGAACTGGTCTTGTGGCCGCTTGCTTGTGCTCGGAATTTGTGTGGGTTCCTTGAGATCCACCCTGAGCCTTCTTTTCTTTGCTTTGACTGGTCTTGTGACCATCTGGTTGTCTCCCACTTAGCCTATGGGGGTGTGTCAAACATTATACATGTTCATATTCTGTAGGCTATAGTGGGTTTAGCCTTAGGGGGTATAACATTGCTAGGGTTTCCTACTTGTACCACCCTGCTGCCTAGTTTCATCCATTCTCGTTCACTTCTAGTTTCTAACACGGAAGAGGTTGGAATCATGGACCTCCTGGATAAGGAGTTCACACAGCAGTCGGTAAGCGGGAACTCAAATCCGGTCAGTTCCGGCTTTTAGGTAATAGTTCCCCTTTTGCGTCGTCGCCTGCTGATGATTCCCAGTCGTGAAGAACGGGTCCGTAGTGTAGCTGTGGGTGAATAGTCCCGTAAGTTGCGGGTTCGAACGCGTGAAGAATGACGAGCATCTCCTTGTCGTGTATCGGGTAGTTGCGCCTGGCTGCCTGCAGCTTGCGTGATTCGTAAGCGATCGGCTGCAGCCCGTTTGCGAAATCTTGGAGGAGTACAGCACCGATGGCGAAATCTGAGGCGTCAGTTACAACTTCGAACGACTTCGATGGGTCGACGATGCGCAGATGCGGAGGGGACACCCGAAAATTCTTCAACTCCTGAAAAGCCGCCTTAGTCTCCTCCCCCCACACAAAATTTCTGACTTTGTGCAGCATGTCGGTCAGCGGGCCGGTTATCCCTGCCATATTCGGGATATACCGCCGGACGTAGTTCACGAATTCCAAGAAACTTTGAAGTTCCGTGACATTAGTCGGGGACCTCCACTCCTGCAAGGCCTGGAATTTCGCCGGGTCGATTTTAATGCCGTCACGGAAAAATGACGTGCCCCATAAACTCCAACTCTTGCTTAAATAACTCGCACTTAGAGCCCTTGATGATGAGGCGGTTGTCGTGTAGCTGTTTAAACACTGCGTCGAGGTCTCGGAGATGTTGCTCACGTATCCTGCAAAAAATCCGAATATCGTCCAAATAGACGATAACGAAATTGTTGAGGAGATCTCGAAAAACCATGTTCAGTGTCAATTGAAATGTCGAAGGCGCATTCGTGAGGCCGAATGGCATCACTTGGAACTCGTAGCTCCCGTAGCGGGTTCGAGACGTGGACTTGTGAGAGTCGTCGGCGAAGACCCGAATCTGGTGGTAACCGCCACGCAAGTTGATTTTCGAACAGTACTCGGTCTGATAAACACCTTCTCCAACAGGCCATTAATTTGGCTTCGCAGCTCCTCGAGTTCCGGCTGGGTCAACCGCCACTGTGTACGAACAGACGGCTGCGCGCCAGGCTCCAGCTGGATTTTGTGGTCCTCGGGGCGTTCGAGTGGCAGCCCAGGTGGCAGATCGTCGGGAAAGATGTCGGGGTACTGTCGAATCGGCTCCGCTAAATCAGGCGGTACAGCTGCGCACAGCTTCTCGATGTCTTGTCCCTCGGTTTCGGATGCCAACTCGTGCAAACACACAGCGAAAAGTTGCGCGCCTCGGTTGAAATGGCGGGCAACCGTGATGGCTTTGACGCACGGGGCTTGGATGTAGTCCGAAATCCATGCAGGTAATTCTACGAGCCCCTCGTGCTTGTTGATGCTGCACGATCCCGTCGTCCAATTGATGATGGGGTTGTACTTCCGCAGCCAATCACGTCCCAGCAGCACGTCACAGCCGTCCAATGCTGTCGCGAGAAACTTCATGATGAAGTCGGAATCGTCACCGCATTCGATCCGCACCGTCCGCGTTTCTTCCAGTATTGCCAGAGGCGTCCCATCCACGAGGCGGGCGTCGATTTCGGGCAAACACCTGTCAAGTTGCAGAGGCTATGGCTAGCCCCGCCATCGACGAACATTTTCATATTATTTTTTAACACCGTGCCAGCCACCAGCACTGGGTGATCCACATGGTTATCCCCGTTATTCGGCCGAGTGCGATCGATTGCATAAATCGGAACCACGCCTCGGTGGGGATGTTGATGTTCGGGCGATGGAGCACAGTCAGTTAGGGGCCCGTTAATTACTGACTCTTCCCATTTCCCTGCTCCTTCCCGTCGTTCCTCTTCGCCGGCGTTTTTTCGGGGCAGTCTCTCATGTAATGACCCGGCTTCCCACACTTATAACACAACCCCGCGAAGGGGAGGTCAGGTGCATGGACTTCGCTGATTGTGGTCCGTTGGGTCTGGCCGCAAAAACGGCTTCCCTCCCTGGAACCTGCAATCAACGCATCTGTAGACTCGGCCAACCGTACAGCTTCCAGGAACGAAGTCGGGCGGCATCGGCGCACCTCGTACTGTATCTCGTGTTTAAGGCCGCTGAGTGCCATAAATGACACAGTATAGTCTTGAACAGAAGCCAACTACGACCAGGCACGCAACTTCATGCGAGCTTGCTCCGATGCGGATACATGTGTTGAGAGAACTATGCAGGAATGATGAATGACTAGCAACAGGGAGATACAAGTAGTAAACCCTAATTGGGGTTGTACTCTATACTGAGCACCTCATTGTAGCCTAGCTGAACTAACAACATATGAATATGTTTTGACACACCCCCCTAGGCAAAGTGAGGGATAGACAACACAACAAACGGTCACAAGACCAGTCAGGCAAGAGAACAAAGCAATGCAAAGCCCAGGGTGGATCTCAAGATCACCACGCATTCTGAGCACAAGCAAGAGGCCACAAGGCCAGTTCACATGCAGAGGAAGAATAGCAAGGCAGTACAGTGATCACAACCTAGCAAGAGCAAACATGCAGGTATAAAAATAGATATCAGTGTACAACAAGTGCAAGATCAAGAGACAAGCAGGTGAGGCAGAGTGGGCAGAAGCCCGAAAGCAATGCAAAAACGCTGATGATCACCAGACCCGAGGGCCTTGGTGAAGACATCAGCAGTGTTGGCCCGAGAGGCCACGTAGGAAAGGCAAACTTGACCACGCTGCTGCAGCTCTCGAGCAAGGAAGTAGCGAAGAGCAATGTGCTTCGTTCTGTGCTCCAGTCTTTGCTCATAACACAAGGCAAGCATAGCCTTGTTGTCGACGTACAGGTCTGGAGGAGAACGAGGCCACTCCCCCAAGTCGGTCAGCAGGTAGGTCAGCCAGCGTAGCTCCTGTGCAGCCATAGCCCTAGCGTAGATCTCGGCCTCACAGCTGGAACCAAGCACAGAAGACGAACGAGTGGACCTCCACGAGACAGAACCAGAGCCAAGACTGAAGGAGTACCCCTGTGACGAGCGCTGAGTCGCCTGGTCGTCGCCCCAGGAAGCGTATGAGTGACCTGTGAGTACCACTGAGTCCCGTCCTCCAAGCACAAGCCCCATGCCCGATGTGCTGCACAAGTAACGCAGTACCCTCTTAGCAGCTTCCCAGTGCACCTTTCGGTGTCTACCGTGAGCCACGTAACAAGCCAGGAGGCTGAGAGGGTACGCGAGGTCAGGTCGTGTGCACGTCATCAGGTACATGAGGCAACCCACTAGCTCTGGATACGGACCACTCGGCTCTACGGACTCGTCCGAAGGTGGAGCTGAGAGCGAGTGGCCTGTAGGCAGAGGAGTGGGCTGTGGCGAGGACCATGTGAAGCCGAAGCGCTGAAGGACCTGGTGCACCATGTGAGACTGCGTCAGGGTGATGGTGCGCCGTGCTCTGTCCCGGGTGATCTGCAAGCCAAGATAGCTCCGCAGCTCACCCAGGTCAGTGCAGGTGTGTCTCTCCTGCAGCTCCGCCTTCGCTAGGGCCAGTGCCTCAGTGTCAGCAGTAGCAAAAACCAAGTCGTCGACGTACACGAGAACGTAGAACCGCGGCAAAGAAGCGTCGGTGCGTAGAAACAGCGACGGATCAGCGAAGAAGCAAACCCAAGAGCCGCAAGTGTCGTCCTCAATGTGTCGTGCCACTCGCGGGGTGCCTGGCGGAGACCGTAGACTGGCCGCCGGAGGCTCCACAGGGTACCCGCAGGAAACGACCCAGTGAAGCCAGGTGGGTGGCGCAGCCAGATCTCCTCGTGAAGGCTGTCCTGCAAGAAAGTTGTGGAGAAGTCGAGGGAGTGCAGCTCGTAGTCACGCTGTGCTACAACGTGTAGCAACACCCGAAGAGTAGTCTGTTGATTGTGTAGGTGGTTGTGGTATTTTGCTCTAGCTGGTTGTGGGCTAAGGGTTTGGGCAAAATGTGTTTGCTAGACTTGTTGCGGGCTGGATTTGATCTCGCACCCAACAAGCACCAACAAACCTTTGCTACCCACTACAACACATTTGGTGTTGCTAGTTTGGCATTTTGGGTTGTTGGGGATTGTTGTATGGCGAGGGTTGGGTTGGTAGGGTTTGACAAACTCGTCACTTTGCAGATCTGAACTCCTGCTAAAGCTACTTTCTTGATCTAATCCATGGCTGCCAAATAATTCCGCCAGGATATCCCGTCGCACTTAAATCGCGATAGCGATCGGCCTAGATCTTGGTTGAAGGCATGCGTTACCATTCTGGAAAGTAGAGATTATGACCTTTTACAACGCGTACCTGCTCATAGTTTAAGGTTACGTGAGCTGCACGCAATGTTCCGTCGAAGTCGGCGGACTTAATCTCTTGTACGCTCTCCAGATTTGCGCGCTTTCCATCAGTGGTATCAGAGCGAGGTTAGGCCTGCGACATTCCCTCCTTTCATTATATTTCGAATTGGTTGAAGTACCTCCAGATCTGGGGTTGGTCATGGCCCAGAAGTTAGATGGCCCTCCTAGGTTCACCTGCTCTGATTTTTCGCTATGGCGGTTCCAGTTTACGCTTTGGCTAGGTATCAAAGACCTAGAAGGCGTTTTGGAGGGATCGGAGCGAAGACCTGGAGCTGATGAAGCAGAGGCATCTGCTGGAGTGTCTAGCAAAGAGGGAGCAGGGGCTGGGGGAGCCTCTAGCTCATCTATAAGTGAGGGAAGTGGAGGTGGATCAGCAGCACCGCGAACCGGAAGGCAACGGCTTAGTGCGGAGGAGCTACTTAAGGCACAGGAAGCATGGGACCGCAAGGACAAGCAAGCGTTCCAGTACCTGTGTTGGGCTTTGGAAGGCCAACTAGAGCTCTTAAAGATGCTGATTGACCTAAAGGGGAAGCAGAGAGCAGCTGCCCAAGCATGGAAGAGAGTTCAAGATCGACATTTGCAAAAAGGGTTGCTGAGCATACTCACATGGAGGAAGCGGTTCTACACCATGGAACGCAACTATGGTGATGGGGAGACCATGGTGCAGTATCTCCAGAGGGTGGATGAGTATGTGAGGGCTTTGGAGGAGTTGAACTACAAAGTAGATGAGAAGGAGATCATCTACACTGCACTCCAAGGGCTGGATCAAGAGGCAAACGAGGCTTTACTACAATACCTTCACCTAGAGCAGCAGAAATGGACCAAGGCCTGGATATGGGAGGTGTTGGTTTCTGATGAGGCTCGCAAGCGTGATGCTGGTAGAGGAGTTGAAGGGGGGGTGGGGGCAGGTGATAGAGCTGCCTCCAAGAAGTACCAGCAGCGGCAAGGAGGTGGGGGGAAGAAGAAGGAGCTCGACAAGTGCCTCATCCCTGGATGCAACCGGAAGCACTCTTGGAAGGAGTGTTGGAGCTGACCAGATGGGTGGAAGCCTCAAGGGTACCCAGGAGAGGCTCCACCTGTCACTAGGCCTGAGTGGGTGGAGAGGAGGATGAAGAATGGAGCATGGAACAAGAAGGGCAGCAAAGAGAAAGCGGCAGCAGTGGCGGCAAACGAGGATAAGAAGGGAAAGGAGGACTCATCGGATGATGGTTTCTCCTTCTTATCCTTGGAGAAGGATACGGCGCTTGCTGGTCGTGTGTTGGCTGATCCCAATCAGCTCATTCTAGACTCTGGGGCAACGTGTGGAATGGTACCTCAACGCGACCTCTTCACCACCTATCACTCCCTCCCACCTAACTCCAGAAATGTGATTGTGGGGAGCGGAGATACGCTGCAAGCAATCGGCATTGGCACCATCACCGTCAAGGGGAAGGAGGGGGAGGTGCTGAATGTGAAGGGTGTGCTTCATGTTCCTGGATTGGCAGCCAACCTTCTCTCATTCTCTCAGCTTGCGAGGCAAGAATACATATGCACCTTCACCATGGGAGGGTGCACGGTTCGCAAGGGTGGAGCTGTGGTGATGGAGGCCAAGTTAGAGAAGGGTCTATACCTTGTTCCAGTTTGTGTGCCTCAGGTGGAGAGGGCACATGGTGTCGAAGCCGAGGAAGTCGCTTGTAGCACCCGTTGGAGGGACGTGGAGAAGGTGACGGCAGATTTGCTGCACCTACGCATGGGGCATGCGGGAAGGCAGCAACTTGTGGAGTGTGTGAAGAAGGGGGAGCTGAAGGGTGTGGAGATCAAGGAGGGTGGTGGGCAGCCAAGTAAGTGCCCTCATTGCACGACCGGGAAGCTGCCAAGGACCTCCTTCCCTACCTCCACCACTAGAGCCTCCGCACCTCTTGAGTTGGTGCACACGGATGTGTGTGGCCCCATGCAAACACCGGATAGGGAGAAGGGCAGCAAATACTTCATCACCTTCTTGGATGACTTCAGCCGCCTAAGTTGGGTTACCTTGGTGAAAACCAAGGATGAGGTGGCCAAGGTCTTCAAGCGTTGGATACGCTATGCGGAGAGGGAAGCCGGGGCCAAGGTGAAAATACTTAGGTCTGATTGGGGTGGGGAGTACATGGGGAAGGATCTGGAGTCTTTCCTTGAAGACAAGGGCATCAGCCACCAGCTTCAGTTGCCTACACGCCGCAGCAAAATGGGGCAGCGGAGAGGCTAAACCGGACCCTCATTGACCTTGCCCGAGCCATGCTTGCTCATGTGCAGCTGGACCATACTTGGTGGGGGGCAGCAGTGCAATATGCCAACTGGGTCAAGAACCGGATGGGCAGCAAGGGGCTAGGGGGCAAGAGCCCATACTTCATGTGGACAAGGAAGGTGCCTAGTGTGTCCATGGCACGAGTGTGGGGGTGCATAGCGCAGTACAAAGTGCCCGACCAGCAACGGAGGAAGCTGGATCCTAAGGCACAATGGGGCATTTTCCTTGGGGTGTCAGAGAGGAGCAAAGCTTGGATGTTGTGGAGTGTGGCGGATCAGCGGGTGGTGGAAAGTCGGGATGTGGTTTTCCACGAGGGGCTGAGCTACAAGGGGTGGAAGGAGCATGGTGCTAGTACAGTTGGGAGCTCCCTCCAAGATCGCTACACCTCTTGCATCTTTGAGGGGGCATGGGAGGACCCTGGAGAGGAGGTAGAGGAGCAGCAAGAGGAACAAAAGACAGCTGCACCTCACCATGAGGAGTCACCAACTGCTGGTTCTACCCCTGACCCTAACGCACCAGCCCATGACCCGGAGCAGCCACAGGTGCAGCAGCAGCAACAAGAGAAGCCGGATGCCTCCTCCTGCTCTAAATTTTGCAGCTGAGTGACTTGGAAGGAGAAGCTGCAAATTTTGGAGCAGGAGGAGGCATCAACAAGAGGCAAATTTTGGAGCAGGATGTGGGATAGCTAGTGTTTTTCTGCCTTGACGACATCATGCTGTGGATGGCGCCCCTCCCTGGGCAAGGGGGAGTGGAGTGAAGGATTTTTCCCAGTGGTGTTCAACCACCTCCAGCATGAGCAAGGGGGGGTGTTGATTGTGTAGGTGGTTGTGGTATTTTGCTCTAGCTGGTTGTGGGCTAAGGGTTTGGGCAAAATGTGTTTGCTAGACTTGTTGCGGGCTGGATTTGATCTCGCACCCAACAAGCACCAACAAACCTTTGCTACCCACTACAACACCTTTGGTGTTGCTAGTTTGGCATTTTGGGTTCTTGGGGATTGTTGTATGGCGAGGGTTGGGTTGGTAGGGTTTGACAAACGCGTCACTCTGCAGATCTGAACTCTTGCTAAAGCTACTTTCTTGATCTAATCCATGGCGGCCAAGTACTTCCGCCAGGATACCCCGTCGCACTTAAATCGCGATAGCGATCGGCCTAGATCTTGGTTGAAGCCATGCGTTACCATTCTGGAAATTAGAGATTAAGACATTTCCAACGCGTACCTGCTCATAGTTTAAGGTTACGTGAGCTGCACGCAATGTTCCGTCGAAGTCGGCGGACTTAATCTTTTGTACGCTCTCCAGATTTGCGCGCTTTCCATCATAGTCATCTTCGGGGTGGTGGAGAAGGTCTGGAAGAAGTCGACCCCCTGTCGCTGAGTGAAGCCTCGAGCAACGTAACGCGCCTTGAAGGCAGGCGGAGAACCCGGCGGCCGCTTCACTCTGAAAATCCACATGCCATCGACTATGTTCTTCCTAGGAGGAGGAACCTCGTCGACGTAGGTACCTGTGGACTTCCATGAAGCCATCTCTGCGTCCATGGCTGTCTGCCACTGAGAGGAGTACTCACCCGCGATCGCCTCATCGTAAGAGCGCGGGGTAGGGGTGTCAAGTGCATCCGGGACTCCCTCAGGGCAAAGCAGCATGGATGCGAAACGAGGTAAAACGGCCGCAAGACACTCAAGCTCAAAATTTTTGTCCTCAAGGACGTCACTGCTAAGGGCAAGCTTACCCCCAACGGACGGAGGACAGACAGGCTTAGACTCAGTAACAAGACTCGCGACGTCGACTAGCAGCAAAGTCGACTAGCTCAGTGACTAGGGCAAAGGCAGCAGTAGACGCAAAGGAAGGGTCAGTGACGACAGTAGCGAGGAGACGAGTGACAGTAGGACTGGCAGCACGAGCAAGGTCGGACGGCGGGTCAAGCACGTCAGGAAGAGAGGACGGCGGAGGAGACGGCAGGGCAACACGCTGTGGAACAGAGGAAGGACGAAGTGCCATAGTGTGAGTGCCTGGGACAGCAGGAGGACGAGGACGGGCGACATGACGAGCACGAACAGGTGTGGAGGCACGAGAAGCAGGCTCACGACGCTCAGTCAGGGAGTCTGGCAGCTCAGTGTAGGGAGAAGGAGAAGGCAGCGGGGAGCCAGGTGGCAACTGTGACTGAGACGGGCCAGACTGTGGACACAGAAGAGGTGGAGTGAGGCCGGTGGAAGACGGGAGACTAAGAACCTGGCGAAGGGCCGAGTCAGGAGGTGGGAGGGATGACTGTGGCTGCGGGTAGAAAAACGGTCGCCTCGGCGCAGAACCCGTACCGTCAACAGCTCCAGCACCTCCAGTACCTCCAGCTCCAACACCTTCAGTAGCACCTCCAGCACCAGCAGCACCACCAGCTCCGGCAGCTCCAGCACCTCTAGCACCAGCAGCACCACCAGCTTCGGTAGCTCCAGCACCTCTAGTACGACCACCTCCAGGACCAGCAGCTCCAGCATCTCCAGTACCTCCAGTACATCCAGCTCCAGCGCCTCCGGCACCAGCAGAACCTCCAGCACCTCCAGCACCAGCAGCTCCAGTACCTCCAGCAGTACCTCCAGCACCGCAGCTCCAGTACCTCCAGCACCAGTAGCACCTCCAGCACCAGCAGCACATCCAGCACCAGCAGCTCCAGCACCTGGAGCACCTCCAGCAGTACCTCCAGCACCAGCAGCTCCAGCACCTCTAGCACTAGCAGCACCAGCCCCTCCAGCAGTACCTCCAGCACCAGCCTCTCCAGCACCAGCAGCACCTCCAGCACCAGCAGCTCCAGCGTCTAGGAAACTCCAAGCTCCAGCACTAGAGCGGCCTCGCCGAACGACCCACTCACCTAGCTGCTGCAGTGAGAGTGTCTCGAGTCGACTAGGCGGCTGCTGCTGTCCAACACCAGGTCCCGCAGAAGGAGAAACCACGGCTCTACCACCACTAGGACTCGCAGCACCCCCAGAGTCAGCACCAACAGAGTCAGCACCCCCAGAACCCTCACCCCCAGTCTCAGCACCAACAGAGTCAGCACCCCCGGGACCCTCACCCCTAGTCTCAGCACCCCCAGGACCAGCACCTCCAGAGTCCTCACCCCCAGTGTCACCACCCCCAGCAGCACCAGTATCCACCACTACAGGCTGCAGAGGCGGCGAAGACGGCCGCGGCGGAAAACCAGGAGGGGTCTCCAAGCGTGGAGAGCGGCGAGTGGCCGCCGTGTCGTGAGCGGCGGGGTCACCCCCCTCAGCCGGGCCAGAGGAGTCAGAAGAGATCTCCAGAGGCTCAACGGGGGGGGGGTGGGTCTACCTGAGACACACCTGAAGGAGCAGGACCCTGTGGGGGGAGGGGGTCTACCGGGGGGGGAACTGGTACCAGGAAGAGAGGCGCCAAGGGGACCGGGTGGGACGCGTGCGGGAGGAGCCTGTAGAAACAGACAAACTCGTCAAAGGTGACATCCTGGGAGGACAGGACTCGACGCGAGCGAGGGTGGTAAAACTGCCACGGCGGGGAATCGGTGGGGAAGCTCAGGAAGGCGCAGCGGAGAGTGCGAGGAGAGAGCTTGCTCGCGGTGGTATCGCGGACAAGGGAGAGCGCGCCCCAGACCCGAAACGCCGACGCATCGCCAACCTCTCCCGTCCAACGTAGTGTGGGCGAGGTCTCTGGCAAAGAGACACGGTGCCAGAGGTTGAGCTGATGCGCAGCGTATCGGACTGCCAACGGCCACAGAAAATGGGGAGCAGCCGCATGGATCATGGAGGTACGAGCAACCTCTATGATCAAGCCAATGCGATGCTCAGCAATCCCATTCTGCTGCGGTGAGGCCGGAAGCGTGAACAACTGGACGATGCCCTCGTCTCGACAGAAGTCCGCAAGGAGGTCTGAAGAGAACTCACCGCCTCTATCAGAGTGCAGACGCAGGGCTGGAAGGTCCCGCCGAAACCGCTCGCGCAGCTGGCGACGAGTAGCGCGAATCCAGGGGATCAAAACACCGCGGACGTCCGCATTGCGCCGCAAGGGGAAGACCGTGGTGTAGCGCGTGTAGTCGTCAACAACCAGCAGAAAGTAGCGCTCCTGGTCCGTTCCGCTGACGGGGGCCGGGTCCCACACGTCCATGTGGAGAGTCTGCAGAGGAGCAGTGGCCGGAGGAAACGAGGAGTGAGGAGCGGTGGGCTGCCGCCCCTCGACGCAGGGAAGGCACGGCGGTGCAAGCGAGCGCGGGAGGGGAGGCAGTGACCTGGGAAGGCCAGAGACAAGGAGACGGGAGTGCATGCTGCGGAGACGCGGCAGAGAGGGGTGACCGAGTCGGTGGTGCCAGAGGAGAGTCTGGTGGGAGAGTACCCGACACGAGCAAGACGCTGAAAACTGACCAGACGCAGACACCTGACTCGGCGCAGCCACCTGACCTGACGCAGCCACCCGTGCAGACGCAGTGGTCAGTGTGTACTGACTGGACCCAGGCTGCCGAGTGAACGTAGCAAGGTGACGGCCAGTCCGGAAGCGCGTACACATCGCCACACGCTGGCCTCCAGGGGTAAAGGTATCAACCCACACGTCCTGAAGGACTGCGTTGCTCACCAAGTTCGTCGAGAGCGAGGGGAGGTAGAGACCTGGAAGAGAGCCAGATGGGGCTGCCGGACACAGGAGAACAGTGGAGGCCCGTGCAACGACGGGGCCCCCAGTGGGGTCAGCTAGTGAGACTGGGACAGGTGCTGCGAGCAGTGTGATTGTGGTGCAATCACGAAAGAAGGAACGTGACGTGCCTGGGTCAAGTGTGAAAGTGTGTAAGGCCTCAGCTGAGGCAGGACCTGTGGCAGCAGACGCACTAGCACCTAGAGTGGCAGCAGACTCACTAGCACCTAGAGCAGCAGCCTCTGCACAACCAGGGACGCATCGCTGAGAAACCACCTCGCAAAGCTGCTGATGCGAGAGGGTCGTCTGCTGACGCTGCTGCCGCAGCTGTCTAGTATGGGTTAAACCAAAACCTCCACCACCAGCACGGGCTCGCTGAATAACCCACTCACGAAGCTGCTGTGGCGAGAGAGTCTCTGGGCTACGAGAGTGCCGCTGCTGTCGAGTACCTCTAGGAACATATCCTCCACCACCAGGACGGCCTCGCTGAATAACCCACCCACGAAGCTGCTGCGGCGATAGAGTATCCAGGTGAGGCAGCTGTTGTTGTCTATCGACAGACGTTGCTACAGTCGTGACAGTGGTCATGACAGGAAGTGGCAGTCAGTAGCAGCGGCGCAAGGGCGTCAGAAGCGACTGCCGTAGCTGCAGCTGTAGCAGTAGCGGTGGTCGCTGTAGTGGCAGGGCAGCGCACGGGCTGCAGGGCAGGGCAGCGCGCTTGCTGCAAGGCAGGGCGACGCGCGAGCTGCAGGGCAGGGCAGCGCGCGGCCTGCAGGGCAGGGCGGCGCGCGGGCTGCAGGGCAGGACGGCGCGCGGGCTGCAGGGCAGGGCGGCGCGCGGGCTGCAGGGCAGGGCGGCGCGCGGGCTGCAGGGCAGGGCGACGCGCGGGCTGCAGGGAAGGGCGACGCGCGGGCAGCAGGGAAGGGCGACGCGCGGGTTGCACGGCAGGGCGACGCGCGGGCTGCAGGGCAGGGCGACGCGCGGGCTGCAGGGCAGGGCGACGCGCGGGCTGCAGGGCAGGGTGACGCGCGGGCTGCAGGGCAGGGCGACGCGCGGGCTGCAGGGCATGATGGCACGCATGCAGCAGGGCAGCGCGACGTGCGGGCTGCAGGGCAGGGCGACGCGCGGGCTGCAGGGCAGGGCGACGCGCGGGCTGCAGGGCAGGACGGCACGCGGGCTGCAGGGCAGGGCGGCGCGCGGGCTGCAGGGCAGGGCGACGCGCGGGCTGCAGGGCAGGGTGACGCGCGGGCTGCAGGGCAGGGCGACGCGCGGGCTGCAGGGCATGATGGCACGCATGCAGCAGGGCAGCGCGACGTGCGGGCTGCAGGGCAGGGCAGCAAGCGGGCAGAGCGCAGGGCAGGGTAGCGCGCGGCGAGCAGGGCAGCGCACGACGACAGCAGCTCCTGGGGCAGTACGTACTGTTGGTGGGCCCTAACGGAGCGGTCCTACGGAGGGACCTGCTCTGATACCATGTTTTGACAACGTGCTCGAAGCGATCTCGTAAGGCTGCGCCCCACTCCTTCCACGTGCGTATCTTGGTCGCATCGAAGATTGAAGTTGCCACTTGATTAGCCGAAGTTGAGGTCCCGTCTGCCGCATGTGTCACACCTGTCAGGGTTCCCATGTCCAAGGTACGTTGCCACCACTCCAGGGCAGCTCCTCGGAGAAGCGAAACCGCGTAATCGTCGTCAACTCGCGCTGCAGTAAAGAAGACCTCCACGCCGAACAACCACCCCTTAACTGTAGTTGCTTTGTCGGTAGGGTTGAACGGGGGCGGGCTCGCGGGTTTTATCTTGATTGTAGTAACTGCAAGTGCTGTTGATGCCGGTGCTGCCTGCCTATCGCTGTCGTCGTTGCCGCGTGCAAGCTCGCCACGTGTATCGACGCCACTCACTCCTTGGCTGGTGGTATCGCCTTGTTCGACGGGCGACTCCTGACGCGCTTCACCTCGGGTCTGGCGTAGCTCTGCGTTTTCTCCACGTAGGGTTGTCACTTCCGACATTAATGACTTCATGTCCTCCTGCATTTCTGCCACTTGCGCCATCAACTTGTTAACCGCTTCGTGATCCATGTGTGTAGCACTCCGTCTGGTGCGATGGGCAAGCGGGTATCCGTGGTCTTCAGGCGAGTAAAAAGCACGAACTATCAGAGTCGGGCAGGTTTAACAAACCTTGCTGCCAACCGTCGTGCAGTCCACTGTACCAGCCAACCCGTGCCGTGCCACCAAACCACCCTCGAAAAGCGGGGTGAACTAGGGAAGTAGCTCTGATACCAGGTGTTATAAGTTGTAAAACAGAGTTGCGCAGAATAACGAATAACGGGGCTGTGACACAATGAGCTGACAATTCAATGAAGGTTGGGTGCAGGTTTGGCGATCGGAAATCCGAAGGCGACGCGGAGCAGCCTCGAAATCGTAGGTGTCGGCCGAACGTGCGAAAGTCCGAAATGTCGGGGTTGTATGCGTAGCAGTCAACCCCGGAAAGGAAAAGGAAATTTCCTTGCATGCTGAGTTCTGGACCCTGAACAATAAGAATTCATTATTTCCCATCACTGAGCAATCAGGGTGCCGTTTTTCTGGAAAATGTGCCTTTAGAGTAAAAAAAAAAAAAAACAAGAGGCGACGAAATCGTCTTAGGGTTGCGAAGCGTTTGGCGTAATTACATAAATTTGTACAACTTCTAATTCTGTGCATTATGCTGTAATATGGCACTAAGTGGTACTCTTCCTCTCGCTAGGCAAAGATTAAAAGAACCACATCAGCAGGAATCGAACTGGAGACCTTTAAACTTCACGTTCTACCTTATACGACTACGACAGCGCTGATGTCGATATTGAACAACTACAGTTATAGGACTCTTATCTTTGCGACGAATCTGAGACTACCTTAGGGTTTGTTAGTCCCTTTTTTCTCCCGCTTCTCCTTCTCGCTGGTCACGCTCTACCAGCTTCTCCACCTACTCTAACTGCAACTTAGGTAAGAAGATCCCTCAGCTCTAGCTCCAACTAAGTTAGATGCCTATTAGATAGAGTAACATTTAGTCAATCCGTATCCTTACTGTGTAAATGGATGAGTATTAGCTAGACTTAGTTGTTTAAACGTAGGTTCTAGGCCCTGTAAAGATTTCAGGTTCTCCTTGTTTATTTTTTTTTAGATTTCGTTTCTTCCTGCATAAGCTTGCATCTGTTTCTTCTATTCTTCATCCTTCACTTTTCCTTTCATCGGTTGCCTTTTCTTCATATTTGCATGTTTTAGTTCATTTTTTTCTCAACCTCGTCTTAGGTTGTACATAAAGATTGTAATAGGTTGCACGTTCAGTCCATTTCGTTCTCTCTCGCTCGTTCTCTCTCTCCCGTTCTCTCTCTCCCGTTCTCTCTCTCCCGTTCTCTCTCGCTCGTTCTCTCTCTCCCGTTCTCTCTCTCTCCCGTTCTCTCTCGCTCGTTCTCTCTCTCCCGTTCTCTCTCTCCCGTTCTCTCTCTCCCGTTCTCTCTCTCCCGTTCTCTCTCGCTCGTTCTCTCTCTCCCGTTCTCTCTCTCCCGTTCTCTCTCTATCGTTCTCTCTCTCTCGTTCTCTCTCGTTCTCTCTCGTTTTCTTTCTCGATCTCTCTCTCTTGTTCGATCTCTCTCTCTTGTTCTCTCTCTCTCTCGTTCTCTCGTTCTCCCTCGTTCTCTCGTTCTCTCTCTCTCTCTCGTTCTCTCTCTCTCGTTCTCTCTCTCTCGTTCTCTCTCTCGCGTTCTCTCTCTCTCGTTCTCTCTCTCTCGTTCTCTTTCTCTTGTTCTCTCTCTCTCTCTCTCTCTCTCTCTCTCTCTCTCTCTCTCTCTCTCTCTCTCTCTCGTTCTCTCTCTCGTTCTCTCTCTCTCTCTCTCGTTCTCTCTCTCTCGTTCTATCTCTCTCGTTCTTTCTCTCTCTCGTTCTCTCTCCCTCTCGTTCTCTCTCTCTCGTTCTCTCTCACGTTCTCTCTCTCTCGTTCTCTCTCTCTTGTTCTCTCTCTCTCTCTCTCGTTCTCTCTCTCTCTCTCTCTCTCTCTCTCTCGTTCTCTCTCTCTCTCTCTCTCTCTCTCTCTCTCTCGTTCTCGCTCTCTCTCTCTCTCTCTCTCTCTCTCTCTCTCTCGTTCTCGTTCTCTCTCTCGCTTTCTCTCTCACGTTCTCTCTCTCTCGTTCGTTCTCTCTCTCTCTCGTTAGTTCTCTCTCTCTCGTTCTCTCCCTCTCGTTCTCTCTCTCTCTCTCTCTCTCTCTCTCTCTCTCTCTCGTTCGTTCTCTCTCTTGTTCGTTCCCTCTCGTTCGTCCTCTCTCTCTCGTCCTCTCTCTCTCGTCCTCTCTTCTCCTCTCTCTCTCGTTCTCTCCCCCTCGTTCTCTCACTCTCGTTCTCTCTCTCTCTCGTTCGTTCTCTCTCTCTCGTTCGTTCTCTCTCTCTCTCTCTCTCTCTCTCTCTCTCTCTCTCTCTCTCTCTCTCTCTCTCTCTCTCTCTCGTTCTCTCTCTCTCGTTCTCTCTCTCTCGTTCTCTCTCGTTACACCCATTCTCTTCATTCTCTTTTAAACTTCAATTCTTAATATCACATCTTTCTTGCATTCGATGCTTCTGTTTTGTTATCGCAGATACTTGCTTTTAGGCAGGATGGATTTGAAGGAAGTGTCGTACCACTTACAGTGCATTTTTTTAGTTCCTTAAATTATGAGTAAATGTTTGATTTGTTTCATTTCTGTTTGTATTATGTTGTTGCAACCGTAATGCATGTCTGCATGTCCCAAAAATATATCTTGCTGATCATCGTCACAAAAGGTTGAGTGGTCCACGACTATGACAGTGAAGCCATTTTCAGCTGGACTTGATCGGTTTAGATATTTTTTTGGGATATGCAGATTGTATTGCTTTGTTATGGTAGCTGTTTAATTCAACGTTTATATTGCTGACTTCCCCGACATGCTAGGCGGGGGAAGCGGTAGTATAAATTTAGGACTTGAAATATTCATCAATTCGTTTGATGAATGTGAGATGCAATTATCGTTTGGTCGGTCATTGCATTTCTCCACAGATTCTCAAATTTCATAATTATGCGCGTTACAAAAAAACTTAAGAGTAGCAATGACGAACAAATTATTATGAAGCAAAACATGTATGACATTTACAAGGTAAGATTATTAAGTTTATCAGTACCCTAAGCAAACATATCTCTAGTTTTTTACATTTTTTTTGGCGGATATTTAAAAAATAGTGAAAAAAAAAAATGCTTCAGGTCGATTGCAATAGGTTGCTTCGCAGCAACCCAAAAAGGTGGAAATCAGGGTGACCAAATGTGAAACGTCAGCCCTGTCTAGAATGGCAAAAAATGGCAGATTTCTCTGATTTTCAGCGTTCACTGTTGTATCAACTCTGATTCTTCAGACTAGCCCAAAAACCAATATGTGGCCCTGATATGGATAGAGCAGTGGGTGGGTCCACCAACATTGAGCACTGTTCATGCAGATGCTGTACAGAGGAACATACCAGTACACTATTCACAATAATTGGGGTGCCATTGGTAATCATGGGAAACTTCTCTGCACATTAGTGAAGTGGATTGAAACAAAGCTTCGGCCCTGTATTGCCACACTCGCCGCTGCCTTCCCTTGAGAAAGCACCACTTCGGCCATGTCCTGCATCCATGAGGTGCGCCGCACCACAGCCCTCGTCCTGCCATTCACGTTCATTCTAAACCCAGCGAGGCTCACGGACAGCTGAGCAGCAGTGGGCTTCTGGTTCACCACAAAGACACTCACAGTGAGGTCTCCAGGGTGGTAGAACCCCACTATGCCGTGCCAGCACTTAGACGGCATCAGCAGGGGCTGGCTGCCGGGCCGCACCAGGCTCGTGAGCATCTTAAACATGTGATACCGCTTCGTCAGCACGGGATTGGGGATGGGGCCAGAGTAACCAGCAGGATAAGTCCAGGGGAAGCGCACGATCGCCCAGCCGATATCAGGGTCATAGGCCATCCAGTAGACGAAGGCGGAGGCATGCATGAAGTTGACAGCCTCCATGACCGTTCGCACCACGTACAGCGACAAGTCGTACGGGTGCCCGCCCCGCCCCATGTGCCCTGCCTCCGTCACCCACACCTCCTTGCCCAGCCGCTTCGCTATATCACGCACTGCCAGGTACGCCTGCCCTGTGTGCCGCGCGGGGTCCTTGCCGGGCGGCGCAGGGTCCATGTACGAGTGCACGTTGATGCGCGCCGCCGACTGCATGCCGCGCATCGACGCCAGCGCCCTGCCTGCGCTCTCCACCCAGCTGTCAAACGCCGCCACGCGCGTGCGCAGGCGCCTCGCCTTGAGCAGCTTCACGGTCTGCGCCAGCACTCTGCCCATGGCTGCCGGGTCCACGTTGCACCCTTCCTGCCCGTTGCCCGCCATCCAGAACCCCTCCAGCGGCTCGTTGAACGGCTCTAGCGAGTCGAACGTGAGGTTCCACGCGGGGTTCTTGGCGAATTGCTGCACCACTGTAACCAGGTAATTCGCGAACTTCCCCTCGTATTTCCGCTGCAGGTTCGTCTGGTTCTTCCCCGTGGCCCCCGCCACGTCCCCCGACACAGTCATCCACCACGGCGGGCTGTTGGAGAACGCCTCAAACACGTTCGCCCCGCGCGCGCGCGCGCCAAAAAGCACGTTCCTCTGCCGCTGGTCCGCCGTCCAGTCAAACGCGGCGGTCTCGGCAGGCCAGTAGCCCGGCATGGCCTTGAGGCGCGTCTGCTGGTCGCGCCCGAACTGCGGGCTGTGCAGCGCGCTGTTCCCTCCGCCGATGTTGTAGCGCACTATGTTGAGCCCCAAGCCCTTGGTCTTATGGAATATGGCGTCCAGTAGCACGTCCATGTTCGCCTGCGCCAACCCGCCTATGTAGTTGCCCTGCCTGGGACAAGGGACGGTGGGGGTGGTTGGTGAGGAGGGGGTGGTGAGGAGGGATGAGGGGGTAAGGAGAAGAATGGGAGGGGAAGACGAGGGAGGTGGTGGGACGGAGGGGGCTAGGGGCATGATGATGACAACGACCGCGGAAACGGAGGCCGGGAGCGTGCATGGATGTGAGAGGGACTGAGCGAGCGGGGACGGACGAGGGTCAGGCGTGCACGAACAGGGGGCCGAGAAAGCACATGGAAGGCAGCAAGTGCCACCCGTGCTTGCTGTGACTCTCCGCCTGTGTGTCTCACTACCCCCGCCTACGCCATGCACACCCGCGCATAACCCCCTGCTGCGCAGACGCCCCGTGCTCAGCTCTAGCACACAACGGTAATCATCGCCGAGCGCGCGCGGCGGCGGAGCGGGCTCACCACGCGAGGGACGTGCCCCACCCCTTCCACGTGGTGCCGATGAACGTGGGCGTCACCGTGAAGTTGATGTCTCCTGCACGGGGGCGCGCACGCACGCACACACACGCACGCATACACACGCACGCACACACACGCACGCATACACACGCACGCACACGCGGGGAAGTGGAACACGCGCGCACACATACACCCACAAACACGCGGAATGGGGTCAGGCAAAGCTAGTAAGAGAGGAAGATCGCCATGGAGCGGCGGCGGCTGCGGTTCTCCCGCGCCGAAGCGTACAGCGGGACGTGGGGAGCGAGCGAGAGACCAGCGGCGAGGGGGCGGGAGGCGGGCGGCACCTGCGAAGCTGCAGATGTCGAACACCTCGCTCGCCGGCGACAGCGACGGCGGCGGAGGCTCCCCGTCAGACCCCTCCGCCGCATACACGCGCCCGCCCTGCTCCCCCGCGTCGCCTCCCTCACCGCCGCCATCCGGATCCCCGAGCCCCGTGTTGCTCGCGCCGTAAAGAGCGGCGGATTCTGCGGCGGAGAGCGGGCGCAGGCGATGGCGGTTGAGAACGCGCGCGAGGGCGGGCGAGGGGAATAAGGGCGAAACCGCCACGAGGAGGAGGAGGAGGAGCAAGATCTGCGGTGTGGTCCGCGCGAACGGCGGTCGTGGTGATGCGAAGCGGGAGCGGTGAGGGATATTTCTAGCCGTCCTGGCCCGGGTGCTGCCGGCTGTGGCGGCGGCCATGACCAGACGGCGTCGTGACTCGCCGTGGCGGTTGGGAGGAGGGGGGATGAGGCGAGGGGGGGCAGCAAGCGCAGGCTAATACTTCGGGTACTCTAGTACTACTACACGTCGACGAGCCGGACTCCACTACGATATGAGTCACGATGCTGGCGGGCTGTGGGGGGCGCGCGACGTAAGGCACACGCTGCTGGGGAACTTTCGAAGAATGAGAGTGCGACGAGCGAGCGTTGAACGATCAATGTGGGTCACATCAGCACGTTGGCGCTGTATACTTCGTTTCTAAGCAGAGAAAAGTATGAGAATGGCTGGGGTGCGGCCCCAATTGAGTTCTCGATTCCAAGCAGCGAACGAGCTGAGCAGTCTCGATCCGCTGCGTATTCTACAACCGGCCATGGGTTTTGCTGAATTCGCCCAACACAAGCAGTCACCCACGCAGTCCGTGTGCACAGGAAAACTTCGCACACGAAAACGGGCGGAGAGGCGAGAGCGCAGGGGGGACAAGGGCGCACGCAAGGGGAGGGAACAAAAATGGCGACAACTGCTGCGACGGCATCGCACGTGGCGACAATGCGAATAAAATTGAATTGCCCTCCACAGCAGGTTTCCGTCGCTCACTTGTCGGTGGGCCAAGGACTTGGCGACGGCACATCTCGCCACCACTCCTGTGCGATGGATGCAACAGCAGAGAGGCGACACGTGCTTCGTCGCACATGGGTGTGGTGTGGTTGGTGACTACCGGCATATTACACCACCCGACTCCAGGTAAGACGCAAACGATTTTGTTTTTTTTTAAGCTTTACAAGATTGAAAGATGTGATGTACTCTTACATACAGACATACAAATAAGCAAGTTGGATTCCACATCCATATCCAACATATCAAATGCATATTCTCGCGATGATACCCAGGTTTTCCGTTTGAGGAGTACAGAAAGTACGTTGTTGTGCTCCCATGCTTCAAAATTCCTGCCCCAGCCTTTTCCATGGAATAAAAACTCTACCACCCATTCACCCACCGTATTCGTGAAGCGAGCTCTTTTAGAGGTTGTTGCCAAATAGCAGAACATGTAACAATAACCTTTGTCAACATCCATTTGAGAGCTTGGAACTAGGGTCAACAATCTGTTGCAAGCCGTCACGCAGCGTCTTGCTTGGCATGAATCTTCTTGATTGCGGCAGGCGCAGTGAACATGGCCATGACGTCAGCATCACACTACGCAAACAGTGTCTCTAGAAGCTATGATGTGAGCCATAACGACTGATTAGTGGGAAAGGCAATAGGTGGGGAAGGCGGATGTGAGAGACATGCTGTTAGAATGTGTCAAATTGCAATTATATGCTTGTAGGGTGTAGTATAGGGTACAACCCTTTTAGGGTTGAGCACTTGTATCTCATTGCTGCTAGTCACAAACCATTCCCGCTGTTCTCATTCTGACATGGTATCATGCGCTAGGTTAGGTCCGACTATTGAACCTACTACCGAACCTACGACTAGGTTAGGTTTGCCCCGCAGTCCCGCGCCTCGAGCGTCACTGCCATGCTGCCCGCGCGCCCCGCGCTGCCCTGCCCTGCGCGTCGCGCTGCCCTGCCCGCGCGTCGCTGCCCTGCCCGCGTGCCGTCGAGCTGCCCTGCCCCGCGCGTCGCGCTGCCCTGCCCGTGCGACGTCGTGCTGCCCTGCCCTGCGCGTCGCGCTGCCCTGCCCGCACGCCGTCGCGCTGCCCTGCCCACGCGCCGTAGCGCTGCCCTGCCCGCGCGCCGTCGCGCTGCCCTGCCCCGCGCGTCGCGCTGCCCTGCCCGCGCGCCGTCGCGCTGCCCTGCCCGCGCGCCGTCGCGCTGCCCTGCCCCGCGCGTCGCGCTGCCCTGCCCCGCGCGTCGCGCTGCCCTGCCCGCGCGCCGTCGCGCTGCCCTGCACGCGCGCCGTCGCGCTGCCCTGCCCCGCGCGTTGCGCTGCCCTGCCTCAGCGACGTCGCGCTGCCCTGCCCGCACGTCGCACTGCCCTGCCCCTGCACCGTCCGCGCTGCCTTGCCCGCGCCGACGAGCTGCCCTTGCGCTGCCACCACTGACCGCCGCTACGGCAACTGCAGCCGCAGCCTCTACCTGTGCGTCGCTGCTGCCCGTGCACTGCTACCACCGCTCCTGCCATAGCTGCCGCTACATCCACTACAGCAGCCACTTCAGCTACTGCATCCGCCGTTACAACTGCCACAGCCGCAGTACCTACCGCTACAGGCACCCACTGCCGCTACACCTGCCACTGCCGCCCTTGCGCCACTGCTGCTGACTGCCGCTGCCCGTCATGGCCAATATCGCGGTCTTGGCGGTTGACGCAGACGGACGCCCTTTCAAGTTAGGGTTGTGGCTTACGTGCCTCCGCATGTACCTCCGGCGTTTCATTAGAGATAGCGTCTCCCTGCTCGAGCACACGTCGGGGTCCCTTCATGACCCCACGACTCCCACTGAGCCTGCTGCTGACGCTGGAGAGGACTTGCAGTGGCGGTACCGGGCGGACCGCCTTGCCTACACATAGTGGACGGAGCGCGACGCTGTCGCACAGCTTGCCGTTCGAGCTCACCTGCCGGTCGACCAGCGGGCCCACTTTCGTCAGGTGACGTCGGCCCAGACTTTTTACGACGCTGTGGTTAGACACTACTCATCAATCTCTCCTGCCACCCGGCCACTGCGGCAGTACCGTTCGTTGTTAGGGGAGGTGCAGCAGCTGGTCGAGGAGGCGAGTGTAGGTACCTGTGCGTCTGCTCGTACAGGTGGTGCCGCTGGTGGAGGCGAAGGTTCTGGGGTTGGACAGCAGCGGTAGCAGCGGCAGTAGCGTCAGCCGGAGACCCTCTCGCCGTAGCGGTCTCGGGAGTGGGTTTCCCAGCGACGCATCCCTGGTGGTGTAGAGGCTATTATTCTAGGTGCCAGTGAGCCAGCTAGCACAGGTGCAGCTCCCGCGGAGGCTTTGCACACCTTCACGCTTGACTCAGGCGCATCTCGCTGCTTCTTCCGCGACTGCACCACAGTCACACCGCTCGTTGCACCTGTCCCGGTCACTCTGGCTGACCCCTCTGGTGGCCCAGTTGTTGCACGTGGCTCCACCGTTCTCCTTTGTCCGGCAGCCCTCTCCGGCTCCCTCACAGGTCTCCACCTCCCCTCGTTCGCTATGAACTTGGTGAGTAACGCTGTCCTCCAGGACCGGTTTGTCACTACCACTACTCCTGGGGGTGAGCTTGTGGCGATCTGTACAGACTCACGGACTGGCGCCCACCTCGCCACATTCACTCGGAGACCCGGGTCTGGCCTGTACACACTGACCACTGAGTCTCCAAAGGTAGATGCGTCTGGTCAGGTCGCTGCGTCTTGCTCATGTCGGTTACTCACGCACACGTCCCTCCTCTGGCACCACCGGCTGGGTCACCCCTCCATGCCGCGTCTGCTTAGCATGCACTCCCGTCTCCTTGTCTCTGGCCTCCCCATGTCCCTACGCCCGCTCCCGCGGTCGCTTGCATCGCCGTGCCTTCCATGCGTCGAGGGGTGGCAGCGCGTCGCTCCTCACTCCTACTCGATTCCTCCGACCACTGCTCCTCAGCAGACTCTCCACATGACGTGTGGGGCCCCGCCCGCGTCAGTGGACAGGACCGAGAGCGCTACTTTCTGTTGGTTGTTGATTACTACACCCACTACACCACAGTCTTCCCCTTGCAGAGCAAGGCGGATGTCCGCAGTGTCTTGATCCCTTGGATCCGCACTGTCCGTCGCCAGCTGAGCTCACGGTTCCTTTGCCTGCACTCTGACCGAGGTAGTGAGTTTTCCTCCCGCCTCTTAGGAGGGCATCACCCAGTCGTTCACGCTTCCGGCCTCTCCACAGCAGAATGGGATTGATGAGCGCTGCATTGGCTTGATCATGGAGGTTGCTCGCACCTCCATGATCCATGCGGTTGCTCCCCATTTTTAGTGGCCGTTTGCGGTTCGATACACAGCGCATCAGCTCAACCTCAGGCCCTGTGTATCCATGCCAGAGACCTCGCCTACACTGCGTTGGACGGGGCAGGTTGGCGATGCGTCGCTGTTTCGGGTCTGGGGCTCGCTTTCCCTTGTTCACGATACCATCGCGGGCAAGCTCCCTTCTCGCACAGCTCGCCGCTTCTTCCTTGGCTTTCCCACCGACGCGCCTGGCTGGCAATTTTACCACCCAGCCACGCGTCGTGTCCTGTCCTCCCAGGACGTCACCTTTGACGAGTCGGTTAGCTTCTACCATCTCTTCCCCCACATCACTTCCCCCGTTCCCTCCCCCCCCCCCCCCCCCCCCCCGTCTCTTCCTGATCCAGGCCCCCCCCCGATAGACCCCCTCCTCCCACAGGGTCCTGCTCCCTCAGGTGTGTCTCAGGTTGACCCACCCCCCTTCGTTGAGCCTTTGGAGGTCTCCTCAGACACCTCTGGCCCAGCGGAGAGGGGTGACCCTGCTGCTGACGACACACCTGCCACTCGCCGCTCACCGCACTTGGAGACCCCTCCTGGTTTTCCGCCTCGGCCGTCTTCGCCGCCTCTGCAGCCTGTCGCTGTAGACTCCGATGCTGCTGGGGGTGGTGACACTGGAGGTGTGGACTCTGGGGGTGCTGTTCCTGGGGGTGCTGACTCTGGAGGTGCTGGTTCTGGGGGTGCTGTGTCAAGGGGTGCTGGTTCTGGGGGTGCTGAGCGTACTAGTGGTGGTGGAGTCGTGGGTGCTCCTGCTGGAGAATCTGGCGGTGGACAGCAGCAGCAGTCTTGTCGTCAGGAGACTCTCTCGCCGCAGCAGCTTCGCGAGTGGGCTATTAGGTGAGGCCACACTGGTGGCGGTGCTGGAGCTGGAGATGCTGGAGGCGCTGGTGCTGGAGGTACTGGTGTTGGAGGTGCTGGTGCTGGAAGTGCTGGAGCTGTAGGTACTGGAGGTGCTGGTGCTGGAGGTGCTGGTGCTGGAGGTGCTGGTGCTGGAGGTACTGGTGCACGTCGGCAGGAGCTCTCTCGCCACAGCAGCTTCGCGAGTGGGCTGTCCGGTGGGGCAGCTCTGGTGGCGAAGCTGGAGGTGCTGGAGGCACTGGTGCTGGAGGCGCTGGAGCTGGAGGTGGTGGAGGTGCTGGTGCTGGAGGTGTTGGTGCTTGAGGTGCTGGAGGTACTGGAGCTGCTGGTGGTGGAGGTGCCAGTGCTGGAGGTGCTGCTGCTGGAGGTGATGGTGCTGGAGGTACTAGAGCTGGGGTTGCTGGAGGTGCTGGTACTGTCGGTACTGCACAACGGCGACCGTTTTTCTTGCCGCAGCCGCAGTCGGCACTGCCACCACCTGGCTCGGCACTTCGCCAGGTTCTTAGTCTTCCGTCTTCCACTGGCCTTACTCCACCTCTACTGTGTCCTCCGCCTGACCAGTCACAGTCGCAGTTACAGCCTGGCTCCCCACTGCATTCTCCTTCTCCTTACCCTGAGCTGACAAACTCCCTGACTGAGCGTAGTGAGCCTGCGTCTCGTCATGCCTCGACTGTTCGCAACGTTAGTCGTACTCGTCGTGTTCGTCTTCCACCTGTCCCCGACACACACGCACCCTGTGGTCTCCTCCGGCGTCCTCTCCTCCTGACGTTCCTGACCAAGAGTCTGACCGTGCTCGTGCTGCTAAACCTACTGTCACGTGTGTCCTGGCCACACTTGTCACTGACCCTTCCTTTGAGTCTACTGCTGCGTCTGCCTTAGTCACTGAGCTTGTTGACTTCGCTTCTGCCTGTCGTCTTGACTACTTTGCGAGTCTTGTTACTGATTCTGAGTCTGACTGTCCTCCGTCCGTCGGGGGTGAGCTTGCCCTTGGCAGTGACGTCCTTTAGGACAGGCCGTTTGAGCTCGAGTGCCTCGCGGCTGCTGTACCTTATGCTGCCTTGCCCTGAGGGAGACCCGGTTGCACTGGACATACAGCCATGGATGCAGAGATGGCTTCTTGGAAGTCCACGGGCACCTACGTCGACGTAGTTCCCCCTCCTGATGCGAACATAGTCGATGTCATGTGGATTTTCAGGGTGAAGCGGCCGTCGGGTTGACCGCCTGCCTTCAAGGCGCGTTACGTTGCACGAGGCTTCAGTCAGAGACAGGGGGTCGACTTCTTCCAGACCTTCTCCTGTCAAACATACTAGCAGACGGACCTAGGCTTAGTAGCCTAGGCCACGCTAACACTAGGAAGGAGGCGCCAAGGACGAGGGAGAGTTGAGCAAACGGAAACAGAATTGAAGAAAGGATTGATAGGACTAGCAAGCAGCAGGATACAAATAGCAAACCCTAAGGGGCTGTACTCACTATTGAGTACCCCACTGCAGGCTACACAAATAACATACTCTGACATCTCCCCACCCGAAGATGACCACTCTTCGGGTGTTACTGCATGTTGCAGCACAGCGTGACTACGAGCTCCACTCGCCTGACTTCATCACAACTTTCTTGCAGGGCAGCCTTCACGAGGAGATCATCTGGCTGCGCCGCCAACCTGGCTTCACTGGGTCGTTTTCTTGAGGGTACCCAGAGGAGCCTCCGGCGGCCAGTCTACGGTCTCCGCCAGGCGCCCTACGAGTGGCACGACACACTGAGGACTACACTTGCGGCTCTTTGGTTTGCTCCTTCGACTGCTGACCCGTCACCGTTTCTGCGCACCGACCCTTCTCTGTCGCCCTTCTACATCCTCGTGTACGACGACGACTTGGTCTTTGCTACTGATGACACCGAGCCACTGGCCCTTGTGAGGGCGGAGCTGCAGAAGAGACACACTTGCACTGACCTGGGTGAGCTGCGGAGCTATCTTGGCCTGCAGATCACCCGGGACAGAGCACGGCGCACCATCACTCTGACTCAGTCACACATGGTGCACCAGGTCCTTCAGCGCTTTGGCTTTCATTTCTCCTCGCCACAGGCCAATTATCTGCCTACAGGCCACTCACTCTCAGCTCCACCTTCGGACGATTCGTAGAGCCGAGTGGTCAGTATCCAGAGCTTGTGGGCTACCTCGTGTACCTGATGACTTGCACTCGACCTGACCTCGCGTATCCTATCAGCATCCTGGCGCGCTACGTTGCGCCCGGGAGACACAGACCAGAGCACTGTCGGACTGCTAGGAGTGTGCTGCGTTACTTGTGCAGTACATCGGGCATGGGGCTTGTGCTTGGAGGATGGGGTACAGTTGTACTCATGGGACACTCAGACGCTTCTTGGGATGACGATCAGAAGACTCAGCGGTCGTCACAGGGTTACACTTTCAGTCTCGGTGCTAGTTCTATCTCCTGGAGGTCCACCCGCTCGTCTTCTGTACCTAGTTCCAGCTGTGAGGTCGAGATCTACGCTGGGGCTATGGCTGCTCATGAGTTACGCTAGCTCACCTACCTGCTAACAGACTTGGGTGAGCAGCCTCGTTGTCCTCCGGTTCTGTACGTCGACAACAAGGCCACGATTGCCTTGTGCCGGGAGCAGAGACTGGATCACAGAACGAAGCACATTGCTCTTCGTTACTTCCTCGCTTGAGAGTTGCAGCAGCGTGGTCAGCTCCGCCTTACTTACGTGGCCTCACGGGCCAACACTGCTGATATTTTTACCAAGGCACTTGAGTGTGGTGATCATCAGCGTTTTTGCACTGCTCTAGGTCTTGTGCCTACTCTGCCTCACTTGCTTACTGCTTGAATTTGCCTTGTACTGTGATCTATATGTATACCTGCATGCTTACTCTTGCTAGGTTGTGATCACTGTACTGCTTGTGCTTCTATAGCTCTGCATGTGAACTGTCCTTGTGGCCACTTGCTTGTACTCAAACTGCGGGTGATATTGAGATCCACCCTGAGCTTTGCTTTGCTTTATTCCTTTGCTTGACTGGTCTTGTGATCGTTGTTTGTTCTTGTTATCCCCCACTTGGCCTATGGTGTCAAATTGCATTCATATGTTTGTAGGCTGTAGTGGGGTAGCCCATATAAGGTACAACCCTTTTAGGGTTGAGCACTTGTATCTCATTGCTGCTAGTCACAAACCATTCCCGCTGTTCTCATTCTGACAGAATGGTCTAAGCTACTAGCGGAAGCTATAAAGTCTTAGAACCTCCTCCTAGAGCCTAGGAATCTTAGGAGCCAACTTGGGCATTAACCATGCTAGAACCAAGAGAGTTTCCAAGAAGTGTGTTCCAACAAGAGAGAACCCTAACCTTTAGGGTTTGGGAGGTGGTCCACTCCAAAGAGTGTACACCACAAGTTCTCCCAACCCAGCCAATATATTCTACCCTACTACAGTGTAGATTCAACACTACATATATATTTATTGGAGCAACCTGAATTAACCATAATTACAACACATGCATGCGGTACGCAAGGTACAAGGAGATATGAATTGACAAGAAGATGTTGATACTAGAAAGATGTGAAAGAGGGAGAAAGTTACGGACGAGAGAAAGAACTCATAAGTTGAATATTTGCATATATTTTTAAGCTACGTTGGGTTATTCTTAAGAGGGTACAGTTTTGGTATTTATGAACCCTGTATGCCCTCATGCGTCGTTCTTCATTTCTGACATGGTATTGAGTAGGCTAGGTCGCTGCTTCCGCCTCACCTACCCTAACTCGCCCCATGGAATCACGCAAAATGCAGCCACTCGAGCGCAACTACCCGGCCCACGACAAAGAAATGCTGGCTATCGTCCACGCATTTCGTACCTGGCGCTACTGACGGTATCCGACGTCACGATTTGGACAGACCACAAGTCATTACAGTACCTGCGAGCCCAGCCGTAACTCAACCCGCGAGAAATCAAGTGGTTGGAATTTCGGGAGTCCAACTTTCGCTACGTCATCACGTACAAAAAGGGCGCCAACAACATCGCAGACGCCCTGACTCGACCTTCGATGCAGACCGCAGCAATCATAATCGCCCAAACCAACTTGCTTTTATCGGGACTATTCACCCATGGTTACAAGACCGATCGCTTCTTTAAGCAAAACCATCACCACCGGGCCACGACAAATCACGGGAAGAACTACCTAAAAGCCGGTACTGATCGGATTTGGGTACCATCATACCAGCTGTTACGAGAGTTGCTGACGCAAGAGGTTCGCGACTCTAACCTCTCCAGACGTTTCGGCATCGACAAAACTCTAAAATTGTTACATCGCAATTATATTACTGGCCCAACATGCTGCCGGACGTACAGCCCGACTTGGCAACCTGGCCGACCTGCCAAGCCATGAAGTCGTCGTGACAACGGCCAGCCAGATTGCAACAGCCCCTCCAGCCACCCGAACGACCATGGCAGTAAGTAACGATGGATTTGGTAACGGGACTGCCAGCTGGCGCAAGTGGCAACGACTCGGTGCTGGTCGTCGTTGACTGCTTAACGAAATGGCACATTTCGCCCCATGCCGCACGGCGATCACAGCCGAAGAATCTGCGAAGCTGTTCATCTCCACCGTCGTACGCCTACACAGGTTACCTTTGGCGATCATCAACGATCGAGATCCGAAATTCACGACGAAGTCCTGGCAGGAGACGTAGGCACAATACAGCACCCGCATGCAGTTTTCATCGTCATACCACCCGCAAACCGACGGCCAAACAGAACGGACAAATAAGACCATGGAGCAGCTGATTCGCTCCCGATGCTGGAATTTGCGCATAACAACGCACCTTCGGCAACTATCAATCAGTCCCCCTGTTACCTCAATTACGGGATAAACCCAGTGGTACCCTCGTCCACGATACCACGCTCTCAACAATTTGTCACGGAACTTCAAGCTGCCCGCGACAAAGCAACCGAGTTTCTTCGCAGGCGAATACCGTCGCCAGCCACAATGACGATAAACACCAAGGGACTTACCCATTAATGTCGGGAAACTGGTCCTTTTGGATACGAAGAACCTCCGGCTGCCCAAGCTAGCGAAACTCCTTCCTAGATTTGTGGGACCTTTCCACATCTTAAGATGCTGACACCAGCAAAGTTGCTGCTGCCTTACAACTGGCGAATTCACGATGCTTTCCACGTCAGTCTACTGCGACATTTTGCCGCACCACAGTCGTCCGATATCGCCCGCCCCAATATCCCGCCAAGTTTTTGGCCTGTGGCAGAATCGACGCTTCGGCCGTGGAAGTTATTGAATCACCGCGTGCGCCTAACGACGACAGGGCGCCACGCCGATTTCCTCCTCCGATGGTCAGATTGCACGAGCGAGGATGACACGTGGATCGCCCCCGACTCCCTACATGGCCACTCGGTATTAGGGGACAACCTCTCCCGCCGCCACGTGCCTGATATTGACCACCTTTCTTAAAGGGGGGGTAGTGTAAGGGATTTTCCCTAATTCCTTACTGGGTCACTGCATACGCGTATGGTACAACCCAACTTTTGGAAGACCAGGCTCGGTCTGACGACCTCGCTCCCGAACGTCCCTCGCGTCGCTTTCGGGTTTGACAACCCCGAACCATCACCCAATCTTCGCGGTCCCGCGGACCTCGCCTAGCTAGCCTTTCGCTATATCTGTGCTAGGCTTCAATAGTCAGGCAATAGTTGTAATCACTTCTTCGATATTGACTTCCGCGCACACTTTTCATTGCCAGCTTATAACAATGGATGAATTGCGATAAGAATTTATGAGGGCATCCAGGTTACCCTGGTTACTGTACGACGTGCATCGAGATTGCGACGTGACTGTGCCATGGTGATCAATCGTGACTATCACCAAGCGCGCGAGCCTGAAGCTCGCGCAAAAATCACAAGCTGTACATTCGTGAATGTTATTGAAATAGGGTAACCCCCTAAATTGCAATGTTCAGTTTCACAGTAGAAATGAAATATTGATCCTTCACAAAGTCGATCGCGGGTAGGGGATGCGTCCTTGGACTGAACTTCCTTTCCTCCCACCCCACCCCCCCAGACTCCACCGCATTTCTTCGGCGTGCTTGAAGCTTTCCGCATTCTTTTGCTCCCACCCAAACCAGAGTTCGAACGAGTGTAGCAGAGATGGCGTTCCCACGTTTGCCCGCCATCGAAGTCACCCCATCAGGGTCAAAATTTGGCGGGATGGTGTCCAGAGTGGGGTAATGCCCCACTCTGGACACCTTGTTGTTGCGATCTGCGCGATCCCAATTGCGACTCGCACAAACACTTTAGGGTTCGTGCCCAATGAAGACGTACATTTGACAGTCGCGCCAACGCAACGACTACTACGCACATACACTGACGACCCTTCGAGGTCAAACTCCAGAATTATGGGCACTGCTGTCACACCGCGCAAAAACAACCTGCCAAACACAAATTGAAGCCGTGAGAGTCCCCTGGAAGAGCAACGTAACCCAAAAACATCAAGCCCGATCAGGCAGAGCACAAAACCACTCGACCACAATAGCCAATCGCTACTACCTAGAACTATCACACTTTCCTAGATCTCCAGTACCTAGCAACCATGGCTCCCAGGAAGAAATGCACGGCCGTCACGCAGACAATATCAGAGGAAGAAGTCGAAGTTGTTAAGGTTGACACTCCGTTCGTCGCATGGATGAAGGAGCAGGAGGCCGCGGGCATAAAAAGGGCCGACTCATAGGGGTTACAGATCACCGTGCTCCACATGTCACGACCGCATTGGCGACGCTCTCGCCTGCTGTGGATGGTGGTGGTATTGGCACTGATGTTGACAACGACAACTACTATGGCCTATATTTGGCAAACAACGTGGACAGTGACATCGACACATACTACGATTCGGACGGGTACACCGGCGCCGACGATGTCGATGATACGGAGGGCGGAGACACGCCTGCTGAGGAGGCTTGGTTGTCACGTAAATGCAAGCGTAAGGTGTCGCAAGGTCGATTGAAAATATTGCATTGGAGCGATGAAGAGCTTATCGAATTTGCTGCGGCTATGTGGTTTTGCAAGGACGACTTCGACAATATGAAAGGCAAACAAGGGGCTCAGCAATGGAAGAAGCTTCGTCGCGTGTTACGCAATGCCAATCCCAAGTGGCGCCGCCCGTCGGACTCGATGATGAAGCAGTGGCCGCGGATAAAGGCTAGGATGGAGGAAATCAAGGCTTGCGCACGTATTTGGAACAACATTACGGACGTGCACGAAGGGTTGGGGCATCTCAAATGTTTACAATTGCCCCCCTTTTGGATGCAAAACATTCAATACCACATCTGCATCGTGCGCCGTTGGATGAGATCGCTCACGGTCGTGGATGCGGCATTGCACGGCCGAAACCATATTGCACGTTGATGGGCAAAGTTTGAGCCGCATGTGCCCAAATTTCGTCACATAATGGCGAAGGAAGGGCGACGGGATGGCGAAGGAAGGGCGACGGGATGGCGAAGGCTCGACGACGGGAAGCTGAAGTGATGGCGATGGGAAGGGGCAGGGTGGAGCGGACGAGGGCTCAAACGTAAGCCTGATTTACTTAGTAGTATGCGACCAATTATGTCGCAGTCGTCCTTTTCTATGAGCCGCACTCGTGCATTCCGCGCCCTTGGACCATCTCACTTGCCTTTTCGCGCCGTGCCTAATCTAAGATCGTACGAGCAACGTAGCACGTGGATTTGTCTGCCGTTGCTTAGCGGAGGCTAGGCTACTAGACACACATTTGTGAGTTAGTTGCTTTGTCGCGCGGCTTTGCTGTCCATTGAGGTTGAAGGCAAAATGCCTTATGACTCATTGTGTTGGTTTACGTCGCCCGGTCAGAGCGTGTTGCGACCCTGGTGTTCGCAAATTGGTTTCGCCAAAGAGAAGTGTCAGCGACCCTCCCGAACCTCATTTTGTCCGAACCCAAACCAAGCGTTGACTCAGTTTTTGTAATCCAGGCTTCAGATTTTAACAAATTGGCCAACCGCGTGGGGGAAATTTTATGGCGGGCAAACGTGGGAACGCCACCTGAGCAAACCGGCTCACGACAACGCACCACAAGGATAGAGCAACAAATGTTCCCACAATTTCACTCGTGGTTTACCTCTGAAGCAGAAGGTTGTTTCGAACGCTTTCAGTACAGAGGGGGTAATGTTTCCTCCATAAAACAATTGAGAGAAACACAAAAGAAGGACGTAACGAAACTCTGGACGATGCGCTTCGGCCACAGAGCGGGACTTTTGCGACATAGACACATGACATTATCGTTCACATTCCCTACTTTCTGTATGTTGATTGATCAAGATTACAAATGGGCATCTCACTAGTCGGGACTCGGGAGTCCTTCAAATGGAACAGCCTTTGGCCTTCTTGTGATTTGACACTAATCGGACGGCACTCACGCGGGGGAAGTTTTAGAGACACTTCACGAAGCGATCGTTCCTCTCCAACTTTTGGCGTTTGCGACCACTATGCAATGGGAACAAGACCGTAGCAGCTTTGGCTGTCCTCCTAGCAAGTACGCCTCGTAAGTTGACCGTTACCAAATTTGTTTTGCAATAGCTTCTAGGGCAAAAAAAGGGGTGAGCAGTGTAAGTCTCTACGCCAACTACATTCGCCTACACAAACAGGGTGACTACGCATTAAAACCATGGTCACATGTAAACTGAGTGTTTTGCAGTTGATGTGAAACCCCCGTATCGGATTGGTTGGCGAACTTGGAGGTCGGGTTGGGGGAATAGTGAATTTTGCTAGCGTGATACATTTCGTACACAAAATCAAGCCAGGGTTGAAAATATCATGGAAAAGGGGATCTGCGACAAACCATGCTTGCACACACAACAAACTAGAAAATGTCGAAGTGGAAGGCCCCGCCCTCGCTTGAGTGCAGGCGTTCTCTGCAACGCCATGGTGAATTCGACGAAAGCGGTCGTCGAATTGGCACTCAGGTTTAGAGGACCAGCGCGTCATCTGAAACGACGGGTGGTTTTCGAGGAGGTTGTCCCCTGGTCGGCTAGCCCATCGACGAGCTCTAATCGACGAGCTCTAATCGACGGGGTGTTGTTCGACGAGCTCGTCCTCTGATCTGCAAGTGAGTCGCGCGAACTCTGACGGACGGGGTGCTTTCTGAGGAGCCCCGTCCTCTGATCAAAGGGCGCTGTTTGGCGAGCCTCATCTCGGCAAACTAGTCAGCCGAATTCGCGCGACTGCGAAACTCTGCGAAGGCATGCGAATTCGCTCAGGAGGTTTTAGCGAAATTCGACCTGCGGAACCGCATCACGTGCTCGACGGTGGACATCTGACGAAACCGTCGGAACGTTCTCTACCTGGCAGGTGTGCACCTGCGCGCGGTTATTCACCTGCGAATGCAGCGCTGGCAGGCCGCCCTGCTGCAGCGCTGGCATGTCGCCCTTCTGCTACGCTGACAGGCCGCCCTAATTCAGCGTTGGCGAGCCGCTCTGATGCTGCGCTGGCAATTCACCTTGTAGAATGCTTGCTAGAGGTTGCGCTGCCATTCTAGTCATATCGACTTGCATGCCTCATTGTGTACTCTAATTCTGAATTCTCAATGTTCTTTTCAATTTCTTAGTGGAAACTCTTGCCAAATTTTGCTGTGAACACAGCAAGAAGTAAGAACGCTACTGGAGCGCTACGATCACCCCCACAACCCCGTGCCCTCCTCCGAAGTCCACTCCCATTGTAGAGTGACTCTCCGCATGGTGAGGTGAGCGTGGACGGCCCCGCGTTAGAACCTTCAAATTTGTCGACGTTTTGTGCTAAATACCTAAGTCGTTGTAGGCCGGCAACCATCTAGACCGCCATGGACGACCAAGAAGTCGATGCAGGAGTAGGAGATACTCTGCAGGCGCGGTTGGATGGTGTTCGGGCACGCCACGAGGCTGGCGAGTACGGCAAGGTGGACTTGGAGATTCTGCTCCTTGGAACTCGTGCGCAGTGGGCGCGTGAGCATCCACCTCCCCGTGCTGAAGCGGACGGCGCGTCCGCCTCTCCCCGACCCGTGCACAACGAAGGTGACGGCGGCAATGTTGTCGGCGGTGGAAGCACGAGGGTTCGCGGAGTGATTCGGGCCGCTGACGTCGACGGTGGCGGTGGCGGAGTGCAAGCGCAAGTGCTGCGATCGTCTGCGACTGGAGGCAGCTCGAACAGCAACGTCGATGGTCGACGTCAATCTCCTCAGCGGAGTGGAGTCATGCGTCGGCTGGTCGAGACGGAGGCATCGCGCCGGCGTATGGCTATTTCAAAAAATTCTTCGGACAATATCGCTATGCCGAAGCTGCTCGAAGGTCGACACGACTTGATCACATGGATCGAATCCATCGAGCTTTAGCTCGAGATCGCCGGATTGAACAAGTTCGTCGACGGAAATGTTTTGACGCCAGACGAGGAGGATGTCGAGCTCTGGTCTGAAATTCACGCTGCTCACCTTCTGACCTTTATGGTCATTTCGAGGTGTTGCTCGCCTCTGGTGCAAGTCGCATTGAAGTCGTGCAGACTTCGAGTGGATGCTGGCTACCAAGCGTGGCAGTACATCATGCGCACCTACAAAGCGACTGGCGACCTCTACATCAGCCAACTGGAGAAGAAATTGACCAACATTCGTATGGGGGAGCAGGAAACGACGACCGAGTACTGCAATCGAGCGCGACGAGTTTTAGCCGATCTGCGGATGGCCGGCGTCGACTACTCAGTGGCGTCGTATGTCACCCATGTCATCAGTGGCCTCCCCTCGGGCTACAATATAATGCGCCGGATGCTGACAGTTCCCGGCACGCGCGAGACTCTGAACGAGGACTAGCTTTTGAGCCACATCATCCAGGACGAGTTCATGCAGGATTCTGAGCGGTCCACGGAGCTCCTTCTGCAGGCCAACTACGTCGCTCCGAGCAGGGACGTCAGACGGGGCAGTGTGGGAAGTCGGGCGGAGGCGGAGGCGGTGGAGAAAAGTCGTCGAACACGAAGTCTACGAAAGGCAATGATTGCGGTAGCAGTGGTTCGCGTCGAGGAGGACGCCGCTGCTACATTTGCGGAGACCCCGACCATCTCTCGTACGACTGCCCTGACCGCGACGAGTCCGACGACGATCAGAGAGGAAGCCGCGGAAAGTCTGAAAACGCCCGTCGATCAGAGGACGGAAAGTCTGACAGCGACCGTCGTCGTAGAGACAACTTGCCGCGCAAGGAGAAGCCAGCGTCGTCGAAAACGGCGTCGAAAGCAGAGGGAGATACCTCGAGCGGCAAGGAAGCCTCTTGTTCAATGGTTGGCGTGGTCGAGTCAACTATTTTGCTGGCGCCGGAGGCTGGCGAAGACTTCCAAGCGGTTGCAGCAGCTGTGCAGGCGAATCCGACCGTGGTGCTCCTCGACAGCGGCTGATCTTATCATCTGATAGGAACGCGAGAGGCCTTCGTCGACATGAAGCCAGGAGGCGAAATTCGTCACGTGCGCGGATTCAACGGGCCGCTTCAGAACGTCGAAGGCCATGGCACAGTTGCTCTGAAAGGGGAGGCCGGGAAGCCGATTCTCACCCCCGACGTGTTGTACGTCCCGGGAGTGCACGCGAACCTGCTGTCGGCTGGTCAGCTGAAGGACAACGGCGTGAAGCTGCAGGACGAGGATGACGAGCAGGCCTGTCGATTCAAGGGCATATGCCCTTAATGCCCTGAACATTCCGGGCTACTTTCGCTCCAGCTCGACTGCATAAAGTGTTAGATTCGCACTGCACCCGTGCCACTAAGTGCCTCGTTCGACCCTTCCCCGGATGCGTTAAGGGCTCAAACCAGGCCTTCCCCTGTCTCAAAGTTTTGGTTTCCGGTTGTAGGACCCCCCCCCCCACCCCCAATTCTGACTGACTCCCCCCCCCTTTCTCCTAAGGTTGCACGAGAGGAGTGGATTTTCCCCTTAGCGTTTTCTAGCCAATCCCGTGTTTGTAATGTGTCTGAGTCAGCTTTGCACCCGAATTTTCCCTAAGCGTCTAGGTCCCCCCCCCCCCCCCCCCCCTCCCCCTTTCTCCTAAGGTTGCATGAGAGTAGTGGATTTTTCCCTTAGCGTTTTCTAGCCAATCCCGTGTTTGTAATGTGTCTAAGTCAGCTTTGGAGCACCCGAATTTTCCCTTAGCGTCTAAGTGCAAACTCTTCACAGGCCCGGATTTCAAGTTTTCACTTTGGGGTGCGCCCGTGACCGTTAAGGGCGCCCAAACGCTCAGCTACACCCAAAACAGGGTCAGATGGGGAGGAGCTGGGGAGCGCAAGTATGGGCCCCAGGAACTTCGACAGGCCTGGTGACGAGATGCTGCTCGTTTCCACTGCAGGAGATGTGCTCGGTCAAGCACGCTACACCGGCTGAGTCCTCTGCACCGACCTCCACCCCTGCTCCTCGAAATCGACGACACCTTCGACGGAGGCAGTTGCTCTGCGGACGATCGCCTCGGCGACGAAGTCAACGCCGGACAGGTGGCACGCGAGGCTCGCGCACGTCGGCATCGACACGATTAAGAGTTCGGCGAAGCATGAAGTTGCCGTCGGATTGGACATCAAGAAATCGACCGGATCCGATCTACCGTGTGCCTCCTGTGTCGGCGGCAAGCTGGGACGGCATACTTTCCCAGAGAAGGGCTCGGATGCTGAAAACGCTCTTGACGTCGTCCACATTGACCTCTGCGGCCCCTTTCGTGTGGCTGCCGCGGATGGGAGCCTCTACTTCCTCCTCAAGGACCGCAAGACCCGCTTTGTGTGGGTCTGCCCGATCGCGAAAAAGAGCGACGTGCTCGGCGTCTTCGAAAAGTGGCTGAAAGAAGTGGAGCGGCAGACTTCGACGACGGTGAAAAGGCTGCGCTCTGATCGCGGGGGCGAATTCCTTGGCAAGAAATTCACCGACCTTGTCGAGGACAAGGGCATCCTCCACAACCTCACGTGCCCCTACACTCCGCAGCAGAATGGCATGGCGGAGCGGGAGATGCACACGGTCGTTGAAGCTGTGCGGACGATGCTGCTTCACATAGGGGTGAAGCATATCTGGTGGCACCTCGCCCTTCGCCACGCCGTCTGGGTGCGCAAATGCCTCGAACGGGCTTCCCTTCCTCCGAGGACGACGCCGTATGAGCTGCTATTCGAAAAGAAGCCGGACCTTACGCTGGCACGCGTGTGGGGCTGTATGGTGCAGTTCATGGTCCCGGAGCAGCAGCGCGGCGGAAAGTTGGCGCCGAAGGCACGCTGGGGAATTCACCTCGGTGTTTCGCCAGAGAGCAAGGGCTGGGAGGTGCTCGACCTCACCGACAACCGCGTTGTCACAATCGTGGAAGCAATCTTCTACGAGTCCATGTCTCTGGAGGAGTGGAAGGTGGAGCATGGGCCGGCGTCAGCGCAGACGAAGGTTTCTCCGCTGACGGGTCCATTGCCGGCGGCGATTCAGTTGCTCGAAGCCGAGGACGATGGTCCGTCTGACGATCCCTCTCCCACCATTCCGCCCTCGTAGAATCCTCCTCCTCCTCTTCCCACCTCCCTTCCATCGCTCGCCCCAGGCCTGCCTAAGTCGGCATCGACGTCGGCCGCCAGCGATGAGGGGCGCATTGGTGCGTCGCCTTCGGCTCCGCCCATCGGCATCGCTGACGGTCAACGTGATCTGGTCGGCGAGCAAGTCGGCGTTGGAGTGAAGTCTCCGCCGACAAGGGAGCCGTCGAACGGGAAGCGAGTTTCAAAGAAGCCGTCGACAGGGGAGCCGTCGAACGGGGAGAGCGTTTCAGAGGAGCGGTCGACAGGGGAGCAGTCGAACGGGGAGCACGTTTCAGAGGAGCCGTTGACAAGGGAGCCATCGAACGGGGAGCACGATTCAGAGGAGCCGTCGCACGAGGAGCCCGCTTCAGAGGAGCGGACGACAGGGGAGCAGTTCGACGACGGCACATCGAGCGATGTCGTTGAAGTCATCGGCGGCGATGAAGGGGAGCTGTCGACCGGGGAGCAGTCAAGTGACAGCGACGTGGTGGAAGCCTCGGCCGATAAGCCAGCAGTTCGATGTTCCACCCGCTCCAAATTTGGCAAGCCTCGCGATAAGCTGAGCTACCATGCTTGTTTGCCGCCGACCTCCTACAACACTCCGCTCAACGATGCGCAGTTCGACGTCGATTTGCCCGAGCTCGACCCCGACATGCACGCCGACCGCAAGCACCGCTGGGACATCGCCAACATGACGGTGAAAGAGGCATTGGCGAGCTGGAAAGGAAAGGCGGTGAAAGCGGCGATGGACGAGGAGATTCGATGTCTCATCTCCAACGGCACATGGGAGCTTGTGGAGCGTCCGAGTGGCGTCAATGTCATGAAGAACCGCGGGGTTTTAATGACGAAATACCACGTCGCTTGCAAAAAAGCACGTCTGGTGGTGAAGGGCTTCACGCATGTCTACCGAGCTGATTACGACGAGACGTACGCACCGGTCGGGAGCTACGTCACGCTGCAGATTTTCCTCAGCATTGTCGCCGTTCTCGACCTGCACCTCATGCAGCTGGACATGATGAATGCTTTCCTGCAGAGCAAAGTCGACCGCGTGCTCTATATGGACCAGCCGGCTTACTACAATGATGGCACCGGCCGCGTATGCAAGCTTTTGAAGAGCTTGTACGGGCTGAAGCAGAGCCCTCTGTTGTGGTACTCGGCGCTCGACGCTGTACTGACCGGTGCTGGTTGGAGCAAGAGCCAAGTCGACGAGGCACTCTATTTCAGAGTTGGCGAAGACGGAGTGGCGTGCTGGGTGCTCGTCTACGTCGACGACCTGCTCGCCGCCAGCAGCAGCACCGCGATGCTGAAGAAGCTGAAGGAGCTGCTGGAGGCCGCCTTTGAGCCGCGCGAGATCAGCCCGGTCGAGAAGTATTCGGGGCTCGAAAATGTGCGCGACCGTCCGGCGCGGAAGTTGTGGCTGCACCAGCAGTCCTACGTCGACAAGCTATGTAGGCGCTTCATCGACGAGGAGCAGACTCGTCGGCGTCCGAAGACGCCTGTTTCCGTCGACGCTTACGCGGAGCTGACTTTCGACGATGAGGACTTCCAGTCGCGCGTAGAAGAGGAGTACCGTCAAAAGGTCGGCTCTCTGCAGTTCGCCGCCACGACAACTCGGCTCGACATTGCTTTTGAGTGCAGCAAGCTGGGGTCTGGTCTGACGGTGAGGAGTGACCAGCACTGGCGCGAGGTCGACCGCTACCTCACCTACCTCGCTGACACGCATGATTTTGCTCTGGAGTTCGGCGGCGGACCCGAAACTCTGAAACTAGTCGGCTACGCAGACGCGGACGACGCCGGGGACAAGCAGACGCGCAGCAGCACTAATGGCTACGTTTTCATCTTCGGCGACGCAGCTGTCTCCTGGACGAGCCAGCGCATCAAGTGTGTGACTCTGTCCTCGACGGAGTCGGAGTACATCGCGGCCACCGAAGCCGGCAAGGAGGCTCGTCGACTTCAATTTTTCCTCGCCGAGTTCCAGCTACTCGACGCTGGGACGCCGACTACTCTGAACGTGGACAATCAGTCCGCCATCGCGGACGCTGGGGCTTGGGGCTGAAGGGCAACCTCAAGCACATGGAGCGTCGTTACGCTTGGGTGCAGCAGATGGTGAAGCGCAAGAAGGTTGCGCTGGAATACATCCCTACATCCGAGCAGCCGACGGACTTCCTCACTAAGTCGCTGCATTTTCCGGCCTTCAACCGGTGCTCCGTCGCGGTCAGCCAAGTTCGCCTTGCCGACGTCGGCGACGACGACGACGTGCAGCAGTAGGCGCCATGTCCTCTAACATGGCTGGTGCGGTGATCGGCGTGCTGGGGTGTGCACGCCGGCAAGATTTCTCCTTCTACTCTATCCCTCTGGGTTCTGGGTGGACCTTGTGTGTGGGGGCCCAAGCTTGAGCTGGGCAGGGGAGTGTCGAAGTGAAAGGCCCCGCCCTCGCTTGGGTGCAGGCGTTCTCTGTAACGTCATGGTGAATTCGACGAAAGCGGTCGTCGAATTGGCACTCAGGTTTAGACGACCAGCGCGTCCTCTGAAACGACGGGTGGTTTTCGAGGAGGTTGTCCCCTGGTCGGCTAGCCCATCGACGAGCTCTAATCGACGGGGTGTTGTTCGACGAGCTCGTCCTCTGATCTGCAAGTGAGTCGCGCGAACTCTGACGGACGGGGTGCTTTCCGAGGAGCCCCGTCCTCTGATCAAAGGGCGCCGTTCGGCGAGCCGAATCTCGGCGAACTGGTAAGTCGAATTCGCGCGACTGCGAAACTCTGCGAAGGCATGCGAAATTCGCTCAGGAGGTTTTAGCGAAATTCGACCTGCGGAACGGCATCACGTGCTCGACGGTGGACATCTGACGAATCTGTCAGAACGTTCTATACCTGGCACCTGCGCAATGTCTCTGACGATGCAACCGTCTACCTGCACCTACTCGGCAGGTGTGCACCTGCGCGCGGTTATTCACCTGCGAATGCAGCGCTTGCAGGCCGCCGTGCTGCAGTGCTGGCATGTTGCCCTTCTGCTACGCTGGCAGGCCGCCTTGTTTCAGCGTTGGCAAACCGCTCTGATGCTGCGCTGGCAATTCGCCTTGCAGAATGCTTGCTAGAGGTTGCAATGACATTCTAGTCATATCGACTTGCATGCCTCATTGTGTACTCTAATTCTGAATTCTCAATGTTCTTTTCAATTTCTTAGTGGAAACTCTTGCCAAATTTCTCTGTGAACACAGCAAGAAGTAAGAATGCTACTAGAGCGCTACGATCACCCCCACAACCCCGTGCCCTCCTCCGTAGTCCACTCCCGTTGTAGAGTGACTCTCCGCAGAAAAGTGGTCGCAGGTTTCCAACAGGCCATAGAAACTCTGCCATGCGCGCCATACCTATGAACACCCACCACCACCACCTCGACCTAATCTATCCACGGACATACCAGAGCTGCCAGCACAAGTGCAACTCTGGCACAGCGACTAAGGTGAGCACGCTGTTATAGTCACAATAGGCTTGAATGTGCCTAAAACGAAAGATAGAGTGCACTGTCAGATTTTTGCACAGCGGCTTCAAACGTTGATAACGTTCTGTTCACAGCTGCAAATGATTTGATTTAGATTGGATCTGGAGCGCCTTGATGTCGCCTACAAAAAGCAATTTACATCGCACGATTTCATCAAAAATTGACGACGCAACGTCGGTTTGAACGAACGGCACTATGGCAGCCACTATATTCTTAGAACACAAATTGGGAAGAGTTGCGAGTTGGGAATGACTCCCAGCTCCTACAAACTCCAAAAGCCGAGGTAGAGTGATGTGGAACAGTGCCACACTGTCCCCAACCACGAAGAGTCATGAAACTACCCTCCACAAGGGCCTACACCAGGAGAAATGTTACACTACACAAAGCAATGTAACTATTCTCACTATCTTTAAGTTTACCCTTTTATTTGGGGCAAATTTTCCGTACAGCTTGCGCTATGCCTGTTAAATCTGCGTGGAACAAATTGAATGCATTGTTATGTGAACGTGGCAACGGTCAACGCATAATTGCTCGTATTCCAATAAGAGTCAGTCCTACGCATGCTTGCAGTAGGCCCATACCGCCTTCCAGCTGCACCGTACTATTGCGCAACATCCGCCTCTGGTTCTTCTCACCACCTTGCAAGCTTACTCTCACGTGCGCTTCATTCGCATTTCGTCGTTCTCATGTTCGATGGGAACTCCTTTCAACGCAAGATACATTATTAGAATATTGTTCCAATCTTTTCGGCTCCTCTAATGTATCGTGTGTCCTATGACGACTGCTCTGCAGACTCCTTGAAGAGTCTTGTCTTAATATTATAAATTTTGAAATACATGTTTCAAATTTTGAAGATTTTGACAAGACTTGAAAATGATGATGCAGTAAGGAGTCAATTGTTCAATATCTCGTGGCAGGTCCACGGACCTGCCACCTAGTCTAAGGACCTGCCACCTAGTCTAATTCATTCGTAGATCTGAATCTACAACCCATCCCTCCCACCGTTACGCTACGTTTCATTGGTATGGTTCATGCGATAGATTATTAATACATTCAAATTCATTAAGTATTCATAGTTCTAAAGAATAATTATGTAAATTGCAATCTAGTGTGCTGTATGATTGAGATCTGAAATGCTATGACGATTATGACGACTGCTCTGCAGACTCCTTGAAGAGTCTTGTTTTAATACTTGGAATACCGAGCGTCCGTGTCACCTCCCACAACTGCTGAAATCCAATGCCCGCTAGCCCAAATGAGGCAATGTACTTGGGCAGCAAGAGGGATGATTGTGGCCCTTTGGAACTGCCTTTACCCGTCATGCGGCCGCGCTTCGTGGACCAGAATTGTACCACCTTGCCGCAGGTACCACAAACCCATTCTAGGCAAAGACAGGCCCAGACTCGTCTCCAAGACGAAAGACCCATCTTCCCTATGCAACTTTTAGTCGCACTACAGCATAAGCTCATGGTTGTAAAAGACCGACAAGCAGTTGGGGGTCCAGTAGACATACCAGACCGTTTGGGAGATCTTTGGGCTTTGGGTCGGCTAGTAGTCGTGACTGTGATTTTTTTGGAGCGTCCGGCGTGGTGGGTACCGACCTGTAACCATATAGAGCGGGTAGACACAACAAACATTAGAGATTTATGTTTGCCACACTGCCATATGGGTTTCGGCACCTAAGCTGTTGGAGTAGGCTAGAGCTCGCTCTGACATTTATCGTAGTGTTCTTTTGTTATTTCGCCATGTTTAGAGCGAGTTACACTTTCGGTTTAGTTTAGGTTCATTTCTTAGTTTCTAGCACAAACTGAACACACCCTAAGTTCAATTAGGGTTTCCTGCATTTGTACCTCGACACTTTTGTTAGTCAATAACTTCAACCTTTCTCTCTAGCCATGGCTCCTAGCACTATCTTAACATAAGCGTCCTTTCACCATCCCGCATCCCTCACTCCCGAGTTTCATCCCCCCATTCATCTATCCCCTAAACCTACCCCCTATCCACCCTTAAAGGTTTCAACCCCCATCCCCCGGTCCCTATCACCCATGGCTCTACGAGTTGTAGCCCCCATTTCCTACTCACCCACCTCCCCCTCTCGGTTGCAGCCCCCCAAGACTCTCACCCACATACCGTTTGTATTTCCGTGTGGTCCGCCGCACATAACTCCGCGTCGTCGTTCCCACTGGAGTTTTCAACCTCGTGTGGTCCAAGATCACCACCCCCTGCGTCTCCAGACCCATCCTCCACGGGCTCGCTGCCCCTCATCCCGTCGCTAGCAACGGGAAGCTCCTCTGGTGGGGGTACAACGTCCCTTCTTGATCCGTTGATGCTCCTCCATGGCCCTCATGATCTGCATGAGGGATCAAATATACCATGTAGACAAAGGTTGTTTATAAGGCATGCTTTAGGAGCTGCCTTGTCCTTCGTGCCATCGACCACCCGTCTAAACCCATTATTCTTGCCTGTCCCTTTCAACGCCATGTACTTGATACCTTTCCTCGGTCCACCATGCTCGAAACCCTTGTCAGGCGCCACCTATCCTTTGGCATTCTTTGTGTATGTTGGTAGGTTGAACGTATAGCTTTGCGAGGGGCTGACGTGCCTTCCGAGCACCTCTTTTACAGTGGCATCATCCCCCTCGATCACCCTACAGAAAGCGCTCTCTTGTGCGTCGAGGTGCAACATCTCCATGAACTCCTGGAGTAGCATCAACGCACAGAGGTGTACAAATGGGTAAACGAGTGGGTTTGGATTTGGAGTTTGGGGTGTGTTTGAGAGACAAGGACATGCTTTGTGATCGTAAGTGACAACGCAGTCGTGTGTAAATAATGAGTGGTGCAGAAAGTACTCTCCACATGCTATCCACGTTTAGGGTTTCTCATCTCCGCAATGTTCATATTATATATGCTCCCATTCATTTCGCCATATGGTTTGTGCGCATCCCACCTTTCGAGCATGTCCTCCAATATTTCACCAACGTACCTGACTTGGCGGCAGCATCAATCATAGTCACCGCTGTCTCACTAGCTTCGGAGGCTATCACATACAGCACGTCGTTTGCACTTGCGACGTGCACTCCTCCTCTCAATGTCGTCAATCCACACTGCATGAGAGCCATCGCGATGGGGGACGGACTCGAGTTGTCCTCACTGGGCACTCAGACGCTTCTTGGGCTGACGACCAGGCTACGCAGCGGGCGTCTCAGGGTTACACCTTCAGCCATTTCTCTGGTTCAGTTTCTTGGCGTTCTACACGCTCGTCTTCAGTTCTCAGCTCCAGTTATGAGGCTGAGATCTACGCCACAGCCATGGCTGCACAGGAGTTACGCTGGCTCACCTACCTGCTGACCGACCTGGGAGAGCGGCCTCGTTCTCCTCCAGTGCTGTACGTCGACAACAACTGGAGCACAGAACGAATCACATCACTCTGCGCTACTTCCTTGCTCGAGAGCTGCAGCAGCGTGGTCAGCTTCATCTTGCGTACGTGGCCACTCGGGCCAACACTGCTGATGTGTTCACCAAGGCGCTTCAGCCTTGTGATCATCAGCGTTTCTGTACTGTTCTAGGCCTTGTGCCTACTGTGCCTCACTTGCTTACTTCTTGACTCTGCTTGTACTGTGATCTCTATACATATATACCTGCATGCTTACACTTGCTAGGTTGTGATCACTGTACCTCTTGTTATATTATCAAACTGCATGTGAACTGGTCTTGTGACCGCTTGCTTGTGCTCGGAATTTGTGTGGTTTCCTTGAGATCCACCCTGAGCTTGCTTTGCTTTGCTTTGACTGGTCTTGTGACCATCTGGTTGTCTCCCACTTAGCCTATGGGGGTGTGTTCTCCATTATACATGTTCATATTGTGTAGGCTATAGTGGGTTTAGCCTTAGGGGGTACAACATTGCTAGGGTTTCCTACTTGTATCACCCTGCTGCCTAGTTTCATCCATTCTTGTTCACTTCTAGTTTCTAACATGGTATCCGACGCCTAGGTCAGGACCTAGGACCGACGTTGGTTTGGGCCCACCGTTCCGCCGCGCCGTCGCGCGCCCCTACTAGCGTCGTCGAGCGCCCCTACTAGCGCCGTCGAGCGCCCCTACTAGCGCCGTCGAGCGCCCCTTCTAGCGCCGTCGAGCGCCCCTTCTAGCGCCGTCGAGCGCCCCTACTAGCGCCGTCGAGCGCCCCTTCTTGCGCCGTCGAGCGCCCCTACTAGCGCTGTCGAGCGCCCCCCCGCCTTCTTGCGCCGTCGAGCGCCCCTTCTAGCGCCGTCGAGCGCCCCTTCTAGCGCCGTCGAGCGCCCCTACTAGCGCCGTCGTGCGCCCTCGGACAGCCGCGCGCGCCGCCCGTCAGCCGCACGCGCAACCGCCCGCACAGCCGCACGCGCAGCTGCCCCAGCCCGTCGCGTCGCCCTTGCGGGCTGCCCTAGCCCGTCGCGTCGCCCCTGCGGGCTGCCCTAGCCCGGCGCGTCGCCCTTGCGGGCTGCCCTAGCCCGTCGCGTCACCCTTGCGGGCTGCCCTAGCCCGTCACGTCGCCCTTGCGGGCTGCCCTAGCCCGTCGCGTCGCCCTTGCGGGCTGCCCCAGCCCGTCGCGTCGCCCTTGCGGGCTACCTTAGCCAGTCGCGTCGCCCCTGCGGGCTGCCTTAGCCCGTCGCATCGCCCCTGCGGGCTGCTCTGGCCCGTCGCGTCGCCCATGCGGGCTGTCCCAGCCCGTCGCGTCGCCCTTGCGGGCTGCCCTAGCCCGTCGCGTCGCCCCTGCGGGCTGCCTTAGCCCGTTGCGTCGCCCTTGCGGGCTGCCCCAGCCCGTCGCGTCGCCTTTGCGGGCTCCCGTAGCCCGTCGCGTCGCCCCAGCCGAGCCGCGCTGCTACTACTGTTCACAGCTGCAGCTGCTGCTGTTCCTGCTACTACTGCTACTGCTGCTACTGCTACTACTGTTGCTACTACTGCAACTGCTGCTACTGCCACTACTGCCACTGTGACTGCCCCTGTAGCAGCCGCCCCTGCAGCAGCCGCCCCTGGCCACCTGGAGCAGCCGCCACTGCAGGAGCCGCCCCTGGACCCTGGAGCAGCCGCCCCTGCAGCAGCCGCCCCTGGCCCCTGGAGCAGCTGCCGTCGCGGCCCGGCCCCGCCCTGCAGCAACTGCCGCGGAGCCCTTAGCCGCAGTCGTGGCCCCGCCCTGCAGCTGTAGCGGCCCCGCTGTCGCCGCCGTCTTGTGCCTGACCTTCCCACCACTGGTGAGCACTGCCCTGCCCGCGCTGCTACCGCTGCTACTGCTGCTACTGCATTTACTGCTCCTACTGCTACTACTGTTACTGCTGCTACTGCTGCTCCTGCTGCACCTGGCGTGGCCAGATGCAACTCCAGGGCCGTCCGCGTGAGTCCCTCACACCCCAGCAGCTTCGTGAGTGGTACGCTAGTTGGGGTTATCGGGGTGGCCATAGTGGGAGTCGCACTGGAGTGGGTAGTTCGGGAACTTCTGGTAGTGGCCAGGTGCAGCCGCAGCGTCGTCCCCGCGAGGCTCTTTCGCCCCAGCAGCTTTGTGAGTGGTATGCTAGTTGGGGTTATCGGGGTGGCCGTAGTGGGAGTCGCACTGGAGTGGGTAGTTCGGGAGCTTCTGGTAGTGGCCAGGTGCAGCTGCAGCGTCGTCCTCCTGGTGCTGAGACTGCCTGTCACCTGTGTGTGCCGCCTGACCCCGGTATCCAGTCTGTTGCCCCAGGTGCTGGTGAGGCTGCCGCTCTAGGTGCTAGTCTGTCTGTTGCCCAAGGTGCTGGTGAGGCTGCTGCTCTAGGTACTAGTGAGTCTGCTGCTCCAGGTGCTCGTGCGTCTGCGCCGGCTGGTACTGCGTCTACTGAGGCACTGCACACCTTCACACTGGACTCGGGTGCTTCCCGCTGTTTCTTTCGTGACCGCACTGCCCTTGAGCAGCTTGCTCGGCCAGTTGCAGTCTCCCTCGCTGACCCCTCTGGGGGTCCGGTCATTGCGACCTCCTCCACTGTCCTCCCTTGTCCTGCGGTCCCGTCGGGCACACTGTCAGGTCTCTACCTCCCCTCGTTCTCTACGAACTTGGTGGCGGGTAGTGCGCTCCAGGACGGGGGTGTTCACCAGTTCACCCCTGCCTACGAGCGCGTGACACACTGCACGTGTGCTCGGACGGGTCGCCACCTGGCTACCTTCACTCGGCAGCCGGGGTCAGACCTGTACACACTGACCACTGAGTCCCCCCAGGTAGCTGCGTCTGCGTCTGCGTCAGGTCAGCTGTCGGCACCCTGCTCGTGTCGCTCCCTGGCGCACGAGACCGTCCTCTGGCACCACCGCCTTGGTCACCCGTCAGTGCAGCGCCTTCGTGGCATGCACTCCCGGTACCTTGTCTCTGGTCTTCCCAGGGTTCTCCCTCCCCTCCCACCCTCGCCTGCTCCTCCCTGTCTTCCCTGTGTCGAGGGGCGGCAGCGCGCCGCTCCTCACTCCTCCTCGTTTCCCCCGACGACTGCTCCCCTGCAGACGCTCCACATGGACGTGTGGGGCCCAGCCCGCGTCCGTGGACAGGGTCATGAGAAGTACTTCTTGATAGTTGTTGACGACTACTCGCGCTACACCACGGTCTTCCCCTTGCGCACCAAGGGTGAAGTCCCTGATGTTTTGATCCCTTGGATCCGCGCTGCCCGTCTCCAGCTCAGCGAGAGGTTCCACTCTGACTTTCCTGTCCTGCGTCTGCACTCTGACAGAGGTGGGGAGTTTTCCTCCGACCTCTTGAGGGCCTTCTGTCAGGGGGAGGGCATTGAGCAGTCGTTCACGCTTTCGGCCTCTCCACAGCAGAATGGGGTTGCTGAGCGCCGCATTGGCTTGGTCATGGAGGTCGCTCGTACCTCCTTGATCCATGCGGCTGCCCCCCCACTTTCTGTGGCCGTTTGCGGTCCGATAAGCTGCGCATCAGCTCAACCTCTGGCCCCGTGTCTCCGTTCCGGAGACTTCACCGACACTGCGTTGGACGGGAGCGGTTGGCGATGCGTCGCGTTTCCGGGTCTGGGGATCTCGAGCTTTTGTTCGCGATACGTCTACGGACAAGCTCTCCTCTCGCGCTGTTCCTTGTGTCTTCCTTGGCTTTGTCCCGGACGCGTCTGGTTGGCAGTTTTACCACGCCACCTCGCGCCGTGTCCTGCCCTCTCAGGACGTCACTTTCGACGAGTCGGTCCCCTACTACCGCCTCTTCCCCTACCGCACTGCCCCGCTCCCCCCCCCGCCTCTCTTTCTCGCACCAGGTGCTGCTGTGGTAGACTCCCTCCCCCCTCAGGGTGCCGCTCCCTCAGGTGTGTCCCAGGTAGACCCGGTTGAGCCTGTCGAGGTAGCTGTCGACTCTCGTCCTGCTAGGGGTGCTGAGCCTGGGGGTGCGGAGCCTGGGGGTGCTGAGCCTGGGGGTGCGGAGCCTGGGGGTGCTGAGCCTGAGCGTGAGGAGTCTGGGGGTGCTGAGCCTGGGGGTGCGGAGCCTGCGGGTACGGAGTCTGGGGGTGCTGAGTCTGGGGGTGCTGAGCCTGAGAGTGCTACGTCTGAGGGTACTGAGCCAGAGGGTGCTGCGACTGACCGTGCTGCACCTGGAGGCGCTCCCTCCTCACAGCAGCTGCGGGAGTGGTACTTGCAGTACTGCAGCCTCAGGAGGGGCGCTTCTGGAGCTAGGGGTGCTGCTGGAGCTGGTGCTCGTGGTTCCCCTCCTAGGCGGGAGCCGCCCTCTCCCCAGCGGCTCCGAGAGTGGTACGCTCGGCGCTGCAGTCTCAGGAGTGGCGCTACTGGTGTCGCGGACCCTGGAGCTGGAGCTGGTGCTGGCGCTGGTGCTACTGACGCAGGAGCTGCTGCTGGCGCTGCTGGAGGTGCTGCTGGTGCTGGAGCTGCTGGAGGCACTGCTGCTGCTGAGGGTGCTGCTGGTGGTGCTAGAGGTGCTGCTGGTGCTGGAGCTGCTGGAGGCACTGCTGCTTCTGGAGGTGCTGCTGGCGCTGCTGGAGGTGCTGCTGGTGCTGGCGCTGCTGGAGGAGCTGCTGGTGCTGGAGCGACTGGAGGTTCTACTGGTGCTGGAGCTGCTGGAGCCGATGGCTCTGGAGGTGCTCGTACTGGAGGTACTGGAGCGGCTGGGACTGGAGCGGCTACGGGAGTTGGAGCTGGAGGTACTGGAGCTACTGGAGTTACTGGTGGTGCTGAGGGTGCTGGTACTGTCTCTCCTGGCTCAGGAGGTGCTGAGCGGCCGCGACCGTACTACGTTCCGCTCCTTCAGCAGGTTCTTGGCCTCCCGCCCTCTCCTGGTCCTACTCCTCCCCTACTGAGTCCACCGCCTGTCCAGTCGCAGTCGCAGTTACAGCCAGCCTCTCCGCTGCCTGGTCCTTCTCCTTACACTGCGCCGACGAGTAGTCTTACGGAGCGTCGTGAGCCTGAGTCTCGTCCTCCGTCGCCTGAGTCTCGTCCAGAGTCGCCTGAGTCGCATCCAGAGTCGCCTGTCCGAGCTGTCCGCACTGGTCGTCGTGCTCCGCGTCAGCGTCCTCCTCCTGTCCTTGGCACTCACTATATGACCCTGCGTCCTTCCACTGCTCCACAGCGTGTCCCTCTGCCGTCTCCTCCTGCGTCCTCTCTTCCTGACGTTGCTGACCCACCGTCTGACTCCCTTCGTGCTGCCAGTCCTACTGTCACGCGTTTCCTTGCCACTGTTGTCACTGACCCTACCTTTGAGTCCTCTGTTGCGTCTGCTCTTGTCGCTGAGCTTGTTGACTTTGCTGCCGCCTGTCGTCTAGACTACGCCGCTAGCCTTGTTGCTGAGTCTGAGTCTGTCTGTCCTCCGTCCGTCGGGGGTGAGTGTGCTCTTGGCACGGACGTCCTCGAGAACAGACAGGAGGAGTTTGAGTGCTTTGCCGCTGCTTTACCTCATCTCGTGTCCATGCTGATTGCCCCTGAGGGAGACCCGGATGCACCAGACAACCCGACTCCACGCTCTTACGCAGAGGCGATGGAGGGTCCCTACTCCTCTCAGTGGCAGACAGCCATGGACGCAGAGATGGCTTCATGGAAGTCCACAGGCACCTACGTCGACGAGGTTCCCCCACCTGGGGCGAACATCGTCAGTGGCATGTGGATTTTCAGGGTGAAGCGGCCGCCGGGTTCTCCGCCTGTCTTCAAGGCGCGTTACGTTGCACGAGGCTTCAGTCAGCGAGAGGGAGTTGACTTCTTCCAGACCTTCTCCCCGACCCCGAAGATGACCACTCTTCGGGTTCTGCTGCACGTCGCTGCTCAGCGTGACTACGAGCTCCACTCTCTTGACTTCAGCACTGCTTTCCTACAGGGCAGCCTGCACGAGGAGATCTGGCTGCGCCGCCCACCTGGCTTCACTGGGTCGTTCCCTGCTGGTACCCAGTGGAGCCTCCGGCGGCCAGTCTACGGTCTCCGCCAGGCACCCCGTGAGTGGCGCGACACACTGAGGACTACTCTTGCTGCTCTTGGGTTTGCTCCTTCTACTGCTGACCCGTCGCTGTTTCTACGCACCGACACCACTCTGCCGCCGTTCTACGTTCTCGTGTACGTAGACGACTTGGTCTTTGCTACTGCTGACACTGAGGCACTCGCCCACGTGAAGTCGGAGCCGCAGAAGAGACACACGTGCACAGACCTGGGTGAGCTGACAAGCTATCTTGGCTTGCGGATCACCCGGGACAGAGCACAGCGCACCATCACTTTGACTCAGTCACACATGGTGCAGCAGGTCCTTCAGCGCTTCCGCTTCACGTACTCCTCGCCTCAGCCCACTCCTCTGCCTACCGGTCACTCGCTCTCAGCTCTGCCTTCGGACGAGTCCGTAGAGCCGAGTGGCCCGTATCCAGAGCTTGTGGGCTGCCTCATGTACCTGATGACCTGCACTCGTCCTGACCTTGCATACCCTCTTAGCATCCTAGCACGCTATGTCGCTCCTGGCCGACACCGGAAGGAGCACATGGATGCCGCTAAGAGGGTGTTGCGCTACTTGTGCAGTACGTCGGGCATGGGGCTTGTGCTTGGAGGACGGACTCGAGTTGTCCTCACTGGGCACTCAGACGCTTCTTGGGCTGACGACCAGGCTACGCAGCGGGCGTCTCAGGGTTACACCTTCAGCCATTTCTCTGGTTCAGTTTCTTGGCGTTCTACACGCTCGTCTTCAGTTCTCAGCTCCAGTTACGAGGCTGAGATCTACGCCACAGCCATGGCTGCACAGGAGTTACGCTGGCTCACCTACCTGCTGACCGACCTGGGAGAGCGGCCTCGTTCTCCTCCAGTGCTGTACGTCGACAACAACTGGAGCACAGAACGAAGCACATCACTCTGCGCTACTTCCTTGCTCGAGAGCTGCAGCAGCGTGGTCAGCTTCATCTTGCGTACGTGGCCACTCGGGCCAACACTGCTGATGTGTTCACCAAGGCGCTTCAGCCTTGTGATCATCAGCGTTTCTGTACTGTTCTAGGCCTTGTGCCTACTGTGCCTCACTTGCTTACTTCTTGACTCTGCTTGTACTGTGATCTCTATACATATATACCTGCATGCTTACACTTGCTAGGTTGTGATCACTGTACCTCTTGTTATATTATCAAACTGCATGTGAACTGGTCTTGTGACCGCTTGCTTGTGCTCGGAATTTGTGTGGTTTCCTTGAGATCCACCCTGAGCTTTGCTTTGCTTTGCTTTGACTGGTCTTGTGACCATCTGGTTGTCTCCCACTTAGCCTATGGGGGTGTGTCAAACATTATACATGTTCATATTGTGTAGGCTATAGTGGGTTTAGCCTTAGGGGGTACAACATTGCTAGGGTTTCCTACTTGTATCACCCTGCTGCCTAGTTTCATCCATTCTTGTTCACTTCTAGTTTCTAACATGGTATCCGACGCCTAGGTCAGGACCTAGGACCGACGTTGGTTTGGGCCCACCGTTCCGCCGCGCCGTCGCGCGCCCCTACTAGCGTCGTCGAGCGCCCCTACTAGCGCCGTCGAGCGCCCCTACTAGCGCCGTCGAGCGCCCCTTCTAGCGCCGTCGAGCGCCCCTTCTAGCGCCGTCGAGCGCCCCTACTAGCGCCGTCCAGCGCCCCTTCTTGCGCCGTCGAGCGCCCCTACTAGCGCTGTCGAGCGCCCCCCCGCCTTCTTGCGCCGTCGAGCGCCCCTTCTAGCGCCGTCGAGCGCCCCTTCTAGCGCCGTCGAGCGCCCCTACTAGCGCCGTCGTGCGCCCTCGGACAGCCGCGCGCGCCGCCCGTCAGCCGCACGCGCAACCGCCCGCACAGCCGCACGCGCAGCTGCCCCAGCCCGTCGCGTCGCCCTTGCGGGCTGCCCTAGCCCGTCGCGTCGCCCCTGCGGGCTGCCCTAGCCCGGCGCGTCGCCCTTGCGGGCTGCCCTAGCCCGTCGCGTCACCCTTGCGGGCTGCCCTAGCCCGTCGCGTCGCCCTTGCGGGCTGCCCTAGCCCGTCGCGTCGCCCTTGCGGGCTGCCCCAGCCCGTCGCGTCGCCCTTGCGGGCTACCTTAGCCAGTCGCGTCGCCCCTGCGGGCTGCCTTAGCCCGTCGCGTCGCCCCTGCGGGCTGCTCTGGCCCGTCGCGTCGCCCATGCGGGCTGTCCCAGCCCGTCGCGTCGCCCTTGCGGGCTGCCCTAGCCCGTCGCGTCGCCCCTGCGGGCTGCCTTAGCCCGTCGCGTCGCCCTTGCGGGCTGCCCCAGCCCGTCGCGTCGCCTTTGCGGGCTCCCGTAGCCCGTCGCGTCGCCCCAGCCGAGCCGCGCTGCTACTACTGTTCACAGCTGCAGCTGCTGCTGTTCCTGCTACTACTGCTACTGCTGCTACTGCTACTACTGTTGCTACTACTGCAACTGCTGCTACTGCCACTACTGCCACTGTGACTGCCCCTGTAGCAGCCGCCCCTGCAGCAGCCGCCCCTGGCCACCTGGAGCAGCCGCCACTGCAGGAGCCGCCCCTGGACCCTGGAGCAGCCGCCCCTGCAGCAGCCGCCCCTGGCCCCTGGAGCAGCTGCCGTCGCGGCCCGGCCCCGCCCTGCAGCAACTGCCGCGGAGCCCTTAGCCGCAGTCGTGGCCCCGCCCTGCAGCTGTAGCGGCCCCGCTGTCGCCGCCGTCTTGCGCCTGACCTTCCCACCACTGGTGAGCACTGCCCTGCCCGCGCTGCTACCGCTGCTACTGCTGCTACTGCATTTACTGCTCCTACTGCTACTACTGTTACTGCTGCTACTGCTGCTCCTGCTGCACCTGGCGTGGCCAGATGCAACTCCAGGGCCGTCCGCGTGAGTCCCTCACACCCCAGCAGCTTCGTGAGTGGTACGCTAGTTGGGGTTATCGGGGTGGCCATAGTGGGAGTCGCACTGGAGTGGGTAGTTCGGGAACTTCTGGTAGTGGCCAGGTGCAGCCGCAGCGTCGTCCCCGCGAGGCTCTTTCGCCCCAGCAGCTTCGTGAGTGGTATGCTAGTTGGGGTTATCGGGGTGGCCGTAGTGGGAGTCGCACTGGAGTGGGTAGTTCGGGAGCTTCTGGTAGTGGCCAGGTGCAGCTGCAGCGTCGTCCTCCTGGTGCTGAGACTGCCTGTCACCTGTGTGTGCCGCCTGACCCCGGTATCCAGTCTGTTGCCCCAGGTGCTGGTGAGGCTGCCGCTCTAGGTGCTAGTCTGTCTGTTGCCCAAGGTGCTGGTGAGGCTGCTGCTCTAGGTACTAGTGAGTCTGCTGCTCCAGGTGCTCGTGCGTCTGCGCCGGCTGGTACTGCGTCTACTGAGGCACTGCACACCTTCACACTGGACTCGGGTGCTTCCCGCTGTTTCTTTCGTGACCGCACTGCCCTTGAGCAGCTTGCTCGGCCAGTTGCAGTCTCCCTCGCTGACCCCTCTGGGGGTCCGGTCATTGCGACCTCCTCCACTGTCCTCCCTTGTCCTGCGGTCCCGTCGGGCACACTGTCAGGTCTCTACCTCCCCTCGTTCTCTACGAACTTGGTGGCGGGTAGTGCGCTCCAGGACGGGGGTGTTCACCAGTTCACCCCTGCCTACGAGCGCGTGACACACTGCACGTGTGCTCGGACGGGTCGCCACCTGGCTACCTTCACTCGGCAGCCGGGGTCAGACCTGTACACACTGACCACTGAGTCCCCCCAGGTAGCTGCGTCTGCGTCTGCGTCAGGTCAGCTGTCGGCACCCTGCTCGTGTCGCTCCCTGGCGCACGAGACCGTCCTCTGGCACCACCGCCTTGGTCACCCGTCAGTGCAGCGCCTTCGTGGCATGCACTCCCGGTACCTTGTCTCTGGTCTTCCCAGGGTTCTCCCTCCCCTCCCACCCTCGCCTGCTCCTCCCTGTCTTCCCTGTGTCGAGGGGCGGCAGCGCGCCGCTCCTCACTCCTCCTCGTTTCCCCCGACGACTGCTCCCCTGCAGACGCTCCACATGGACGTGTGGGGCCCAGCCCGCGTCCGTGGACAGGGTCATGAGAAGTACTTCTTGATAGTTGTTGACGACTACTCGCGCTACACCACGGTCTTCCCCTTGCGCACCAAGGGTGAAGTCCCTGATGTTTTGATCCCTTGGATCCGCGCTGCCCGTCTCCAGCTCAGCGAGAGGTTCCACTCTGACTTTCCTGTCCTGCGTCTGCACTCTGACAGAGGTGGGGAGTTTTCCTCCGACCTCTTGAGGGCCTTCTGTCAGGGGGAGGGCATTGAGCAGTCGTTCACGCTTCCGGCCTCTCCACAGCAGAATGGGGTTGCTGAGCGCCGCATTGGCTTGGTCATGGAGGTCGCTCGTACCTCCTTGATCCATGCGGCTGCCCCCCCACTTTCTGTGGCCGTTTGCGGTCCGATAAGCTGCGCATCAGCTCAACCTCTGGCCCCGTGTCTCCGTTCCGGAGACTTCACCGACACTGCGTTGGACGGGAGCGGTTGGCGATGCGTCGCGTTTCCGGGTCTGGGGATCTCGAGCTTTTGTTCGCGATACGTCTACGGACAAGCTCTCCTCTCGCGCTGTTCCTTGTGTCTTCCTTGGCTTTGTCCCGGACGCGTCTGGTTGGCAGTTTTACCACGCCACCTCGCGCCGTGTCCTGCCCTCTCAGGACGTCACTTTCGACGAGTCGGTCCCCTACTACCGCCTCTTCCCCTACCGCACTGCCCCGCTCCCCCCCCCGCCTCTCTTTCTCGCACCAGGTGCTGCTGTGGTAGACTCCCTCCCCCCTCAGGGTGCCGCTCCCTCAGGTGTGTCCCAGGTAGACCCGGTTGAGCCTGTCGAGGTAGCTGTCGACTCTCGTCCTGCTAGGGGTGCTGAGCCTGGGGGTGCGGAGCCTGGGGGTGCTGAGCCTGGGGGTGCGGAGCTTGGGGGTGCTGAGCCTGAGCGTGAGGAGTCTGGGGGTGCTGAGCCTGGGGGTGCGGAGCCTGCGGGTACGGAGTCTGGGGGTGCTGAGTCTGGGGGTGCTGAGCCTGAGAGTGCTACGTCTGAGGGTACTGAGCCAGAGGGTGCTGCGACTGACCGTGCTGCACCTGGAGGCGCTCCCTCCTCACAGCAGCTGCGGGAGTGGTACTTGCAGTACTGCAGCCTCAGGAGGGGCGCTTCTGGAGCTAGGGGTGCTGCTGGAGCTGGTGCTCGTGGTTCCCCTCCTAGGCGGGAGCCGCCCTCTCCCCAGCGGCTCCGAGAGTGGTACGCTCGGCGCTGCAGTCTCAGGAGTGGCGCTACTGGTGTCGCGGACCCTGGAGCTGGAGCTGGTGCTGGCGCTGGTGCTACTGACGCAGGAGCTGCTGCTGGCGCTGCTGGAGGTGCTGCTGGTGCTGGAGCTGCTGGAGGCACTGCTGCTGCTGAGGGTGCTGCTGGTGGTGCTAGAGGTGCTGCTGGTGCTGGAGCTGCTGGAGGCACTGCTGCTTCTGGAGGTGCTGCTGGCGCTGCTGGAGGTGCTGCTGGTGCTGGCGCTGCTGGAGGAGCTGCTGGTGCTGGAGCGACTGGAGGTTCTACTGGTGCTGGAGCTGCTGGAGCCGATGGCTCTGGAGGTGCTCGTACTGGAGGTACTGGAGCGGCTGGGACTGGAGCGGCTACGGGAGTTGGAGCTGGAGGTACTGGAGCTACTGGAGTTACTGGTGGTGCTGAGGGTGCTGGTACTGTCTCTCCTGGCTCAGGAGGTGCTGAGCGGCCGCGACCGTACTACGTTCCGCTCCTTCAGCAGGTTCTTGGCCTCCCGCCCTCTCCTGGTCCTACTCCTCCCCTACTGAGTCCACCGCCTGTCCAGTCGCAGTCGCAGTTACAGCCAGCCTCTCCGCTGCCTGGTCCTTCTCCTTACACTGCGCCGACGAGTAGTCTTACGGAGCGTCGTGAGCCTGAGTCTCGTCCTCCGTCGCCTGAGTCTCGTCCAGAGTCGCCTGAGTCGCATCCAGAGTCGCCTGTCCGAGCTGTCCGCACTGGTCGTCGTGCTCCGCGTCAGCGTCCTCCTCCTGTCCTTGGCACTCACTATATGACCCTGCGTCCTTCCACTGCTCCACAGCGTGTCCCTCTGCCGTCTCCTCCTGCGTCCTCTCTTCCTGACGTTGCTGACCCACCGTCTGACTCCCTTCGTGCTGCCAGTCCTACTGTCACGCGTTTCCTTGCCACTGTTGTCACTGACCCTACCTTTGAGTCCTCTGTTGCGTCTGCTCTTGTCGCTGAGCTTGTTGACTTTGCTGCCGCCTGTCGTCTAGACTACGCCGCTAGCCTTGTTGCTGAGTCTGAGTCTGTCTGTCCTCCGTCCGTCGGGGGTGAGTGTGCTCTTGGCACGGACGTCCTCGAGAACAGACAGGAGGAGTTTGAGTGCTTTGCCGCTGCTTTACCTCATCTCGTGTCCATGCTGATTGCCCCTGAGGGAGACCCGGATGCACCAGACAACCCGACTCCACGCTCTTACGCAGAGGCGATGGAGGGTCCCTACTCCTCTCAGTGGCAGACAGCCATGGACGCAGAGATGGCTTCATGGAAGTCCACAGGCACCTACGTCGACGAGGTTCCCCCACCTGGGGCGAACATCGTCAGTGGCATGTGGATTTTCAGGGTGAAGCGGCCGCCGGGTTCTCCGCCTGTCTTCAAGGCGCATTACGTTGCACGAGGCTTCAGTCAGCGAGAGGGAGTTGACTTCTTCCAGACCTTCTCCCCGACCCCGAAGATGACCACTCTTCGGGTTCTGCTGCACGTCGCTGCTCAGCGTGACTACGAGCTCCACTCTCTTGACTTCAGCACTGCTTTCCTACAGGGCAGCCTGCACGAGGAGATCTGGCTGCGCCGCCCACCTGGCTTCACTGGGTCGTTCCCTGCTGGTACCCAGTGGAGCCTCCGGCGGCCAGTCTACGGTCTCCGCCAGGCACCCCGTGAGTGGCGCGACACACTGAGGACTACTCTTGCTGCTCTTGGGTTTGCTCCTTCTACTGCTGACCCGTCGCTGTTTCTACGCACCGACACCACTCTGCCGCCGTTCTACGTTCTCGTGTACGTAGACGACTTGGTCTTTGCTACTGCTGACACTGAGGCACTCGCCCACGTGAAGTCGGAGCCGCAGAAGAGACACACGTGCACAGACCTGGGTGAGCTGACAAGCTATCTTGGCTTGCGGATCACCCGGGACAGAGCACAGCGCACCATCACTTTGACTCAGTCACACATGGTGCAGCAGGTCCTTCAGCGCTTCCGCTTCACGTACTCCTCGCCTCAGCCCACTCCTCTGCCTACCGGTCACTCGCTCTCAGCTCTGCCTTCGGACGAGTCCGTAGAGCCGAGTGGCCCGTATCCAGAGCTTGTGGGCTGCCTCATGTACCTGATGACCTGCACTCGTCCTGACCTTGCATACCCTCTTAGCATCCTAGCACGCTATGTCGCTCCTGGCCGTCACCGGAAGGAGCACATGGATGCCGCTAAGAGGGTGTTGCGCTACTTGTGCAGTACGTCGGGCATGGGGCTTGTGCTTGGAGGACGGACTCGAGTTGTCCTCACTGGGCACTCAGACGCTTCTTGGGCTGACGACCAGGCTACGCAGCGGGCGTCTCAGGGTTACACCTTCAGCCATTTCTCTGGTTCAGTTTCTTGGCGTTCTACACGCTCGTCTTCAGTTCTCAGCTCCAGTTATGAGGCTGAGATCTACGCCACAGCCATGGCTGCACAGGAGTTACGCTGGCTCACCTACCTGCTGACCGACCTGGGAGAGCGGCCTCGTTCTCCTCCAGTGCTGTACGTCGACAACAACTGGAGCACAGAACGAAGCACATCACTCTGCGCTACTTCCTTGCTCAAGAGCTGCAGCAGCGTGGTCAGCTTCATCTTGCGTACGTGGCCACTCGGGCCAACACTGCTGATGTGTTCACCAAGGCGCTTCAGCCTTGTGATCATCAGCGTTTCTGTACTGTTCTAGGCCTTGTGCCTACTGTGCCTCACTTGCTTACTTCTTGACTCTGCTTGTACTGTGATCTCTATACATATATACCTGCATGCTTACACTTGCTAGGTTGTGATCACTGTACCTCTTGTTATATTATCAAACTGCATGTGAACTGGTCTTGTGACCGCTTGCTTGTGCTCGGAATTTGTGTGGTTTCCTTGAGATCCACCCTGAGCTTGCTTTGCTTTGCTTTGACTGGTCTTGTGACCATCTGGTTGTCTCCCACTTAGCCTATGGGGGTGTGTCAAACATTATACATGTTCATATTGTGTAGGCTATAGTGGGTTTAGCCTTAGGGGGTACAACATTGCTAGGGTTTCCTACTTGTATCACCCTGCTGCCTAGTTTCATCCATTCTCGTTCACTTCTAGTTTCTAATAGTGATAACACAGAGGGAGGGCACGGGTAGGTGCAGTGAAGGAGTAGCTCTGCCCTCCTATGCTCCTCTATAGGAAGGGAAAGGGTGGTGCGTGATAACAGGAATGAGCGGAGGTGCAGTGAAGGAGCAGCTCTGCCCTACTATGCTCCTCTGTTGGAGGGGAAATGGTGGTGCGTGAAAATAGGGAGGGCGGAGGTGCAATAAAGAAGTTGCTCTGCGTTCCTATGCCCCTCTGTTGGCATGGAAATGGTGGTGCGTGAAAGCATGGAGGGAGGGCTTAGGTGCAGTACTCGAGTAGATCTCCTTTCTCCCTCTGACCTCACCTCCCTTCCCCCTCTCAAAACACCTCCCTTCACCCTCGACAGCTCACCTCTTTTGCGTGAAAGCATGGAGGGAGGGCTTAGCTATATATATATATAGGCGTCGTACCTGTTGAGTCCCCCACGGCGTGATGGACGGAAATGTTGCGAACAGTTTGGACAATGTCGACGTAGGTGAATGCAAAGGATTGTGCCAGCAGAGTATGAGGGCAAGGCGGAATCATGGCGGAAAAAATGCATACCTTTGACTTTAGCAGCTCGTCACCTTTTCACGCTCTTCAGTACTTATCGGGGCTTGTGCTTTGGCTTTAGTAGTAGCGGTTCTTCAGCTACTTACGACGACCACGATGGGCACCAGGCCGGTAGCAGCTTTGGTTGTCCTTCTCCTAGCAATCACTCCTGGTAAGCCCTCCCAAATTGCCCCCTTGCGACTTTTCCTCCCCCTCCGCCCCCTCTCTTCACTACCTCCTCCCACCTCCCTTGTCCGCACCAACCAATCCCCGCTTCGTTCCTCCTTGGTCTCGCGTGCCCGTACAGTTCTCGCTGCACCAGAGGGATCTTCATCGGAAAAATAGGGGGGTCGGAGGGGTAGGTTTGTGTTCAGGTGCTTGAAAGCTGTTTTCAGGAGAGTTACGGCAAAGCTACGTTTCTGTTGCTTTCACGGTGGGTGCCTCGTCAAACTTTTCGAGCGGAACACTGTGGTGGCTGCGTGGCAGCGCCTGGTTGGTTTTCGATTCATACCTACGGAAATCTTGCTAATCGCGAAGTTGTACGTTTTCGTACTCATTTGCTGTTACTCTACTCCCGTTTCGCCCAATCACCTTCCGAAAATGCACTTCGCTTGTTTGGCACCTTGCAGGTTTGGCAACCCGATACTGAAGGAATCTAAAGATTGAGAAAGACGATTGAAAATAACAATAAAGAATGATACTTATATGTATGTCATGTGAAGTAGTTGACATTTTAGCACTGCCTTGGCAATGTATGTAACAATGCATTAATTTATCATGTGATGACTCGACCTTAAAGAATACGGAATCGACAGTATCATTATATAGGCCAAAGTATTGGGTCACCGTATGATCGCAATCAAATACTCAAACATGATATCCGCTAATGGGTCGAGAAGTCTTTAACAGTATGCATAACGGTTGAGAAGCTTCAACGTGGGTCGTGTGAAAGACGTTATGATGTGCTCCGCCCTACTGATCTCAGCAAGATGAGTGATTATGTACGTAGTTGCGCGACGACCTGTACTCTGTTTCAACGAGCACGTCTCGGTGTCCTCCCCACGCTCCTCAAGCATCCTTACAAACGCCAATGGTACTTTGTTGTTAGCACCGTTCTCTCCACGGATCATCACGGGAAATAGCACAAGAATTTGTGCATAGACCACAGCCACTGAAGGTGTAGATTCGTCGGCAGCGAGCGACTTCAGTGAAACGCATGAGAACCAAGCTGCGCCATGGAACTTCGGGGTCGCGCGTGCGTAGTGGCTCTGGTACCCATCTTTCCCTGGTAGAGCCACGGCGGAATGGACCTGCAGTGTAAACAACATGGACATGATATGGCGTTGCTTGAGGGATACAGCTATAGCCGGCTTACATGTCTGACAATGGGCGACTTCACGATCATGACATGCAAAACCCATGCTTACATGAATGGTGCTTGTGTGACAACCTGCAGCCCCAAGTGCAGAGGCGAATAGGTCCATGCACGTGCCGTGGTGGTCAGCGTAGCTCTTTCACAGGTTGTCACCACACCTATTTTCGAGAAAGTGTGGCATTGAAACAGGTGTTGACGTCGTTGTCAGAACAGCATGGCAAACCGCATCCGCCTGCCGAAAATAGGGTGAGGGGAGACAAAATTTATTAGAAGGGTACTTCATATGCTTAATGTTGATTCTCGGCGGTGGGTGTGTGTGGGCTAACATGCGTGTGTGTGTGGGCTGGTGTGAGTGCGCTGGCAAGTGGGAGCGTGTGTGATGGCATGTGGGTTTGAGTGGGCTGGCATGTTGGAGTGTGTGGGATGGCATGTGGGTGCGAGTGGGCTGGCATGTGGGTGCAGGTGGGATGGCGTGTTGGTGTGTGTCGGATGGCATGTGGGTGTGTGTGGGCTGGCATGTGGGTGTGGGTGGGATAGTATGTGGGTGCGAGTGGGCTGACATGTGGTTGTGAGTGGCATGTCACGGGTTTTGAGTGGGCTGGCATGTGGTTGCAGGTGGGATGGCGTTTTGGTGTGTGTCGGATGGCATGTGGGTGTGTGTGGGCTGGCATGTGGGTGTGTGTGGGCTGGCATGTAGGTGCGGGTGGGATAGCATGTGGGTGCGAGTGGGCTGACATGTGGTTGTGAGTGGCATGTCATGGAGGTGTGAGTGGGCTGGCATGTGGGAGCGTGTGGGATGGCATGTGGGTGTGAGTGTGCTGTCATGTGGGTGCATGTGGCATAGGGTGGGGGTGTGAGTGGGCTGGCATGTGGGAGCGTGTGACATGGCATGTGGGTGTGAGTGTGCTGTCATGTGGGTGCATGTGGCATACGGTGGGGGTGTGAATGGGCTGGCATTTGTGGGTTTGTGGCAAGTAATGTGGGTGAGAGTGGGCTGGCATGTGGGTGTACATTGCATATCAGTATGGTGTGAGTGTGCTGGCATGTGTGTGTGTGCGGCATGTAATGTGGGTGTGAGTGTGCTGGCATGGTGGAGGCGTGTGGGATGGCAAGTGGAGTGAGCGGGCTGGTATGCGAGGGTGCTGGCATGTGGTGTGAGTGGCCTGGAGAGAATGGTAAGCACATCATCTCACACCTTCATCAAAGCCGTCAAGCGATGGTTCCGCTCGCCAAGCGCTGTAGGCATATGTAGAATGACCGAACGGACGATTATCATTCGCATGATATCCTCCTCGTAGTCTCGGTAGTTGGATGCCCTGAAGACCAGCTTGCAGGTGGAGGAGTAGGCATGCTCGAAAAGCGCTGTTGAAAATTCAGCCGGTATGCCGCTCCTACGAATCGCATCCGGAAAGTGAACGAGAGCGTGAATCTTCACGAGCCTCCACTCAAATCCGCCACTTGGTAAATTTGTCTTCAGTAGCCGCACTAGCCTGAGCACACGAAACAATTGTGTTAATGCTTTCTTGGACTGAGCGTACTGTAAGGTACACAAGAATGGGACAAACGGTTATGAGGGTTGAAGGGGAATGCTCACTCTGCTGTGTCCGTGAGATATTGTCGCAACATTGTCTCTGTGTACTTTGTTACACAGAAATAAGTGTGGTACCATTTCACGAAGGCCCGCAAAAAGGTCATCTAAACGTTTGGTATTTGTAGCCCTTACAAGATTAGCAACACCACCTGTGCACAATGAGGGTTTAGGAGCATCCACATTGTGCAGAGGAAATCACTAAGCCATTTTTACGTCTTCTACCTGTCTATAAATTACTGGATCCAGCTACGAATTGACTCACTCGGCAGAAGGTAGAAACTCACACTAATCATGCTTGCATGCTCTGCATCCGAGTAGTTTGCCCCAGGCTTGATATAACAGCCATCGCCAGTGGCCGGCGCACACTTCGCCTCGCTCCTCGCTGGCAGCAAGGCGGTATTGGCGGGCAGCAAGGCGGTTTTGGCGGGCAGCAAGTCGGTTTTGGCGATTTAGGCGGGCAGCAAGGCTGTTTTGGCGGGCAGCAAGGCGGTTTTGACGGGCAGCAAGGCGGATTCGGCGGATCTGACAGACCAGGCGGACCCAGCGGACAGGGCGGACAGGGCGGACAGGGCGGAGGAGGTCCGCCCATGGAGCCTCCGCCTAAGTTCGGGCCGCTAAACGTGAACGAAAAGGTTGTGGGCTACCTGGCCGGTGTGTGCTTGTCGCGTCGCGGCCGCGCCCTTGGGTCTGGGGACGAGACTTGCGCTCGTGCGGGGCTCGGGGCAACGGGGGGGAGTGGGGGAACGGGGGGAACGGGGGGAACGGGGGGGAATGGGGGAACGGGGGGAAATGGGGGAAGGGAAGCTGGGAGGTTGGCTGTGGTGTGGTGTTGAACTCATCTGGTGATGTGCCGCTTCTGCACTCATGTGTCACTGGTTATCGCTTCTTCTTGTCTTCTCACCTCCCCCTATTCTTCCCACCTCTCTCTCGTGCCATCTGGCCGTGAGGAGCTTAAGTACAACCACTCTCTCTTATCTCTCCCTCTCGCTGCGCCACCCTCCCTGCTCTTTCTCTGCACTTCATCACGCACCAGCCGCTGGTGCCGCTCGTCTCGCCTCTTGCTCCTCCACAGTCCCCACAAAGAATCCGAATTTCCAATTCGGCATCTTCAAGTGAGTGCGCAGCGCGCACCTGGCTTGGCAGCAGATGCGCTCAGATTTGTTGCCAGTCGGTTTAGCGATCCTTGAGCGCATGCTGCCTCTGCTCAAATGTGACCCTCGCCTTGCTCTCTGTCCGCCACATGCGTGGCCGTGTGTGTGCTGTGCGTCATGAACGACAGTGGCAACTTCAACCGTGTGTTCCGGATCTTGCTGGCGGGCGCTACTAGAGGCCCGCCCGATTCTCTTGCAATAGTGCAGGGTGCTGCGTGCGACGCTGCAGCCACTTCTGTCCTCTCCCTCCCGGTCGCCACTACCGGTTGGCTCATCAGCTCCGAATGGTGGGTGCTGCACTCTGAAATGCGCCTCGACAGATTTCTGGAGAACGCGAATCCCGCAGCAGTGGCGACCCTGATGGCCGCGATTCCAAGCATTCCGGATACTGGAGTTACTTCTGCTGGTGCTGCTGCTGGTGGTGCTGCTTCTGGTGGTGCTGCTGCTGGTGGTGCTGCTGCTGCCGGGGGTGGTGGTGGTGCTGCTGGTGTTGCTGCTGCTGGCGATGGTGGTGGTGCTTCTGCTGGCGATGGTGGTGGTGCTGCTGGGGATGGTGGTGCTGCTGGGGATGGTGCTGCTGCGATGGTACTGCTGGCGATGGTGCTGCTGGCGATGGTACTGCTGGTGATGGTGCTGCTGACCGGCGGATGAGCATGGAGAGTGCTGTTAAGCGGAGAGTGCTGTTTGACCTGTCCAAGGCTATTGGGAAGGCTGTGGGGGCGAGGAAGTATACGAGGAACAATGGTGCTAAGGGCTCTGGCAACACGGGAGAGCTGCTGACTGTGACGGGGTACGCTGTGCTGGCTGAGAGCTCGTCCTTTGGTGCCACGTGGGGTGCCGAGCTCAAGGGTGTGCTCGTGCCAGAGGATTCCCTGCCCGCACCCCCTTGATGAATTAGGAGGGCGGGGGGATCTTTAATCGTATTTCTGACTTATGCAGGGCATGTGTTGAATGAGTGTGGCTGCAGGCTGTATGTATCACAAGTACGCAGACATTTGCATGCCAAAGGCAAATCTTCTTGTCCTGATTCAATATATCATCACATGTTAAATGTAGGGGGGGTCCATTACACAGGGGCTGGTACACCGTATACTGTTATAATTTCATTTATGGGAATACACATCCATACCCATGCTTGTCAACATACCTAACACCCCTAGGACTGGTATCCCACTGAACGTTATCCTTTGGAATGTTAATGGAAACAGCCTTGTACACTCCTGGGTTTCTACTGTTGCTTTCAGAGTATGGCCAATGACCTGTTGCCTAACAACACTTGACTCAATTGGCATCCACTGGAGTGCCTGGACTCTGGAACCCAAGTCAACAATATGTTGCACGTCCCAAGTCATTACTTCAGGGTAGAGAGAAGCATGAAACAAGGACGATGTGTTCGATACAGCGTGCCAATGCTTGTTTCACTGGATTGACTCGCACGCTGACCGGAAGTCCTCTAGGCACTTGGTGAGAGACTCCATCCTCTGCCGCGCTGTGCCTCGCTCGGCTTGCATCTTCTTGACTGCAGCAGGTGCAGTGAACATGGCCATGACGTCAGCATCACACCGCGCAAAGAGCGCCTCCAGCAGCGATGATGCCACCCCTTCACGGCTGCTCGGTGAGAGAGAATGCAGTGGGTGGGGAAGGAATGTGTGAAGAGATATGCCTACGGAGCACAATGTACAAGGAGATGTGGAGCGGCAAGGGAAGAAAGCGAGTGAGGCAGGGAAGGGGTGAGTGACAGAGAAGGAGAAAGGAAGAGGCGGTGGGAAGGAAGGAAGCGGAGAGGGAGAGGGAGAGAAAGGAGGGAGGGAGGGAGAGAGGGAGGGAGGGAGGGAGGGAGGGAGGGAGGGAGGGAGGGAGGGAGGGAGGGAGGGAGGGAGGGAGGGAGGGAGGGAGGGAGGGAGGGAGGGAGAGAGGGAGGGAGGGAGGGAGGGAGGGAGGGAGGGAGGGAGGGAGGGAGGGAGGGAGGGAGGGAGTGAGGGAGGGAGGGAGGGAGGGAGGGAGGGAGGGAGGGATGGAGGGAGGGAGGGAGGGAGGGAGGGAGGGTGGGAGGGAGGGAGGGAGGGAGGGAGGGAGGGAGGGAGGGAGGGAGGGAGGGAGGGAGGGAGGGAGGGAGGGAGGGAGGGAGGGAGGGAGGGAGGGAGGGAGGGGGGAAGAGCGAGGGAGGAGGGGAGGGCGGATGGAAGGGAGGAGAATGGAGGGAGGAAGCAAGTAAAGGTGATACCAAGAAAGAATGGTAAGGGGGAAATGGCAACAAGGAGGAAAAGAGGTGGTGTGTTTGGGGATGATGTGACGAGAAAGAGAGACGTGCTTATCAGGTTAAAGACCCTTACAAAGGCGTTTCAAAGGCTGAGAGGATGGCAAAGGGCGCATGTGACGCAAGGCTCATCTTCATGCCTTGGAACTCCACCTCCACCATCTCCTTCACCCGACTGTACCCTGACTTGCTCCTCGCACCCCCCTCCACTGCCAGTCCTTCTCTGCCTTGCGCAATCTCCTTCCCACCACCCCGTCTGCCGGCCTCCTGTCGCTTCTTACACCCCCCCCCAGCGTGTGGGTCATTCAGCATGCCACTCACGCCACGCTTGCTGCCTCTGCCATTCCCCAAGTCACAGTCACTCTTCATTGTCGGCTCTTCTCCGCGCTCATTCCTGCTCCCTACCCCCTCGCCACACCCCCCAGCTCCAACCACTGCCTCGTCCCTTCCTGCACGTCCGTTCCCCGTCCCGTCCCTCCCTGCTTCCCTGCCTGCTTCCCTCGCACCGCCACCTGCCTGCCTTGCACCCTGCCCTGTCAAAGCCCCTCCTGACCCATCCAGGCCACTACCAGCCAGAATCAGCCGACCACTGATCTCTGCATACTCTTTCCACTTGGCCGCGGTTGCTTGCTCCCTGGCATGCAGGTCAGGCGAGGGCGTCTCAGGCACAGTCATGTGACACTCCCGCAGTGCCTGTGCATCTGCACCCCCACCACCTGCAGCGCACACGGGAGCAGCACCACCTTTAACTGGCGTTGAGTATGACTCGCCCCTCGCATTGGCCATGTTGTCAGCAGCAGAACGAGCGGGATAGAGGGGAATCCGCCCATGTCGAGGCATGCCCCCCCTCTCAGTCCTCCCAGCATTCTCATCTGCACCTGCTACTACTGCTGCTGCGGTTGCTGCTGCCTTTGCAACTCCGCCCTCCTTCCCTGCACGTGTGGCAGCGTAGGGCAGGGGCGTATGGCTCTGCAGGTCCAGGGGGAGGTGCAGGCCCAACGGGGCAGAAGGTAGCATGGGTGCGCCCTGCATGACGGAGAGTGGGAACGAGTGAAATAGGTGGGAGCATGAGAATGGACATGAATAGCATTCTTCTCTAAATCCAGCATTTGAAGTAACAGCTCACGTCACACGGGACTCCTGCTCATGCCAGTGTGCATGCACTCGATATCTCTCATTTCATTCACCACACCCCCTCACCACACTCACATGCGGCATGGCAGCAGCAGCAGAGGGCGGCAGCAGGTGGCAGGCAGCGGAGCGCACGTGGTGCTGGGCGAGGTGGCGACAGCGCGAGGAGAGCGAGGTGAGGAAGGCGTCATAGGCAGAGCGCAGGGCCGCATGGAACCCAAGGAATGGCTCCAGTGCCACACACGGCGGTACCACTGCTGTGCCTGATGGCGAGGCCGAGTGGTGGGCTTGCTGCTGGGCAGCGGGCGACTGGAAGTAGCCCGTGTGGTGACCTGGCTTCGCCTGGCTCTCTGAAGCGATGCAGTGGGGAGGGAAAGGGGGAATGTAGTGAGTGTACGCGACGTGGAAGGTTTCTAAGGGGCATGAAGAGCAGCAGCGGCAGAAGCGATGGCAAGTCATTGCCAGTCCTGTAGCGGCAGGAGGCGCTGCATGGGGCAGAAAATACTGTGGTACACAGCACCCTGCAGCATGCTCTGCACTGTGGCACAAAACTCTCCCACATTCGCCGACTTCTTCTCCACCCACTCTCCCGCCATCCCCCCCATGCAACTCAGCATGCAGCCAGGTGGCCAGCCCCATTCGCACCAGACTTGATGCGCTGCAGGGCGACGTCGAGCAGGCGGCGCAGCAGGAAGGCGATGCGCGCACACAGGGCGTCCATGAGCGGGGCAAAGCGCGCCAGCACCGCCGCCCTCGCCACCTCCGTTGCCGTAGCTGCCACTGCTGCTGATGACACGCCGCTGGCGCCACTTGACCCAAACGCGGCCTGCTTCGCCAGGAGGGCGTTTGCGACCTGTGTGCGTGGCAGGGAGGTGGCGAGTGAGGGCAGGCACACAAGAAGAGGCCATGTGATGACGACAATGGTTGCCAGAAGATGGACCTCAATGGCTGAAGGTGCCACAGAGGAGATGCAAGCAAGAGAGGAATACATGCGCATCTACACGCACCTTCTCTCGGGACGTGTTGGGGCAGGGGACGGCCCAAGCAGCAATGCTGAACTCGTGCACGACACGCATGAGCGCCGCCCCTCCATACAGCCTCAACCCCTCGTTCACCACCCCGCCCCTGCTGCCCCCACTCCCACCCGCCCCACTCCCATCGCCACCCTCCTCGCCCTCCTCCTCTTCCTCCTCCTCCCCGTCCTCGCCATCCTCCCCCTTGCAGCGCCTGAGGGCGCGTGCAGCGTGCAGGAAGGCGTGGGGCGGCACGCCAGGCCAGTGGCCCACGGTGCTGGCGGCCTGCTCCTCATGCGTGGAGAGGCCCCACTGGGACGGATCCGGCTCCACTGCCCCGTCCAGTAGAGATAGCTGGGGAGTGCGGCGAGGTGGAAGGGAGAGGTCAGCACAATGGGGGAACGCGGGAGAGCACAGGGTGAGGCCTCTTCTGCATGCGGTGCAAAATGCGTGCTCTTTATTTTCTTTGCGGCACTTTGGTTCACTGGACCTTACACACAAGCATTTCTCCTCAGTATCACGCCATGAGCCTGTATCGCAAGCGCCATCATGAATCGCATGCGTCCATATTGATCCATGCGCCTATCACCGCACTCATACACCTCACTCCCCACCACCCACCCCTTCCCCCCCCTCCCCCCCTTCTCACCATGGCGCTAGTGGTGGCCACCACGTGGCGCATGGCCAGCCTCCTCATGGACGCCACGTCACTCGCCGCACTCAGCCGCTGCTCCACACACGCCACCTGCTCTGCCACGTCAGCACACCTCCGCTCCAGCTGTGCCAGCACGGCAGGCGCCGCCGCACTGTACCTGGTGATGGGAGCAGGGAGGGTGGCGAAGGGAAAGCAGCAAGGAAAAATTATAAGGATAGACACTTCGAGACCAGAAGAGGCGTGGATATATCGACCTGCACACACTGCCTACCAGCCGTGCTGCAGGCTGCGAGGCAAGAGAGAGTGCACGTACCTGCGCTGCAGCTCGTCCTCCAGGAACGCCTTGAGCTTCGCGAACCCTATCAGCGCGCCGTACTTGCGCTCATCAAACCCGCCCGCCACCTCGGTGCGCAGGAAGTGCAGCACTGCCGCGTCCACCTCCGCTATCTGCCGCCGCAGCTGCGCACTCTCCTGCACTCCCTCGCTCGCACCACCGTCCCTCCCCGTGCTGCCACTGCTGCCAGCGCCCGCAGCACTCTTCCCCTTGTCCCTGTCCTTGGTGTCTTTGGGCAGTGCAATGAAGAAGGGGCCTCGCAGGGGCGTTAGGGGGGCGCCGCCAGCGCTGCCAGGGCTCACAAACCCCTGAGATGGAGGGGCCGGCCTGGGAGATACGAATGGCGAGGGGGCAGCGGCAGCAGCAGCAGCAGTGGTAGTGGCAGGGGACGGCGAGGTGGCGGAGTGGAAGTACCCTCCTGTGCTGAGGTAGCGGTCCACCTCCCACCTCTCTGAGAACTCCTGCTCGCATATAAGGGGGGTGATGGGCGGCGGACAAGGAAAAACAACGAAGGTCTTTTACCAGGGACGCTCCTCAAGCAGTTAACAAAGATGCACGGACGCAATGCAGAGTGGAACGCAGTCCCAGAGTGGAAGCTTCAAACCCTGCTGGAACGCCAGTTGAAACCAAAAGCACGCCCCTAGCCCTGCCTCACCTTGAGGCGGTTATCGAACTTGGAGGCCACAACGACAGTGCGGCGCAGCTGGGGGTCAGCTCGGCGCACAACGTCAAGCCAGAGCGAGGAGCACCACTCCACGCTGCTCTGCTGCAGGAACACTATCAGGCGGTGTGGCGGCGCCATCAGCTCCACCACCATCGCCTCTATGTCCGCTGGGGTGCTCTCCGGCTCGCCTCGCCGCGCCTGACACACGGGAGGAGAGTCGTGGGATGGGAAGAAGGGTGTATTCGCCACAAGCACGCTGATCCATCACTTCGACCCCTCACGTCGCTTCTACTCAACAGCCTCTCATTCCTCTTCCCACTAGCCAACATGCATATCCTCCACTATTCACCATCCGCCATCCAACCCCAAACCCCACCCCCTCCCCCCCGTCCCCCCTGTGCCCACCTTGAGGATGAACCCGGGTGTGTCGATGAGCGTGAGCGACGCGCAGAAGGCATACTCCACGCGCATCACGATCGGCTTCGAGCTCACTATGGGGCCTCTCCCGCGCGCCGCCTCGCCGCCGCCGCTCGCGCCAGCGGAGCCCGCCGTCGTCGCTCCGCTGCTGGGCTGGCGCAGCGCGAGCAGATGGTCGTGCGTTCGCTGCTTGAGCGCCGCCGCCACCGCGGACAGCGGGTGCAGCACGGGGCCGTACGCGTCGGAGTGCTCGTCCTGGGAGGGGAAGAGGCAGAGACGGCACGCATGACGTTCAGGGCCGTAGATTTGCTGCCACTAGCGGAAGATACTCTAAATCGTGACTAGGATCCGCGTTCACACGGGAGAATGGGCATGGTAGTGAGGCGAGCGCAGGGAGGGAGTCTGGGAGGATGCTGTTTGTGAGGGTGCGGGTAGCGAACCTGCAGGCGGCAAAGCGGTTGCAGGGCGTCGGGGCGATGCATCATCTGCAGGATGAGGGGACGCCGGGTACCCATCTCCACCTCGCGGATGTTGAACCGGAAACCTGCCGCCACACGCGCGCACACGACAAAGGTCAGCGGACTCAAAAGCACGAGCGCCGGCTGCAACTTTTCTGTCGACGCTATCACGCATCTGTACGAATTCTGCGTGTGACTCGCTGCTGATTGCTCCTAATCTCTCTTTTTCCTCTCCCGACTTCTGCCGACACCTCCGCACCTCCCGTCGTGTCAATTCGTCTCTCCAGCGCGTCTACCATCCTATATCGCCATCTGTCGCATCTGTCGCCATCTGTCGCATCTGTCGCCATCTGTCGCATCTGTCGCCATCTGTCGCATCTGTCGCCATCTGTCGCCATCTGTCGTCACCTGTCACCATCTGTCGCCTATCTCAACCTGCTCACCCAGCAAGGCTTCGAGGAGCGAGCTCTTGCCGTCCGATTGCCCACCCACCACCACGATCTCCGGTAAGGGTAGTTGCTCGCCGAAAGCCACTGCGCACGACTGCAGACGACTGGACAACAGAAAAAACAAAACGAACAATGGCATTACAAATCGTCGAACGCTCGGGGTAAGACATTTCAGTTGCCATGACATCAAGCCAGATTCGAAGTGCACGCATGGACTTATCGAAGGCTCAAAACCCGGATCAAAGACACGACAGATCCCACGATACGCTTAATCAGCGTTGCAAGAAACATGGACGCATTAGCGGCTTAGCATGGACACAATGTGACTCGTTGCTAGCGTCATGCACTAAGCGATTCTCCATCCTAAGACTTCCATTGCGTCAGCGGCGATACCTGTACGCCTCGAATCGTGCTCTGCGCTGAGGATCGTTGTACATGGCCGCTTCCATGCGCCCAGCGGAGTCTTCAGCAAGCGAGGAGGATGGACGGAGGAGCTGAGAGGCCATGGCTTATAAGACTACTGGTGCTGGCGATCCAATATACAAATCAACGGTCGCACCTTAGAACGACTGATTCGAATTCTCGATCAATACATGTTTACGTACACAAATACAGCTATGGAATCGGCAGTCGAGCAAGCGGCGGCAACCCTGCAATGTGATGGTGGAGTGGATTGAGCAAACGACTCGAGGAATCAGATTGTTGGAGGAATGAAAACCATTCTCAAGAAGTCAGTGTCAGGCTTTCTCGCTGAGTAGTTTGGTTGGTTGGGACTAGCTTCAATGCAGCACAACAGATCGGGGGAGGGGTGAGTGATGGTGGTGGTGTCTGCGTGACGCTTTCAATCAAGCAAACGTATTCTCCGCCGTGCGATCATAGCCCTGACAAACTCTGTTCAAGTTTCTGACAAGATCCTCGATTCCCGCCAAGACTGGCTTGGGCAACAGGGCTGTCGATTGGTCCGAGTTTGAAAATAATTGATATGATTACAGAAGAGTATAAATGTTCAATATAATGGCTTTATATACGTGTAGTCATAAAAACTATGAAATTTATCACAGCGCATTACTAGTCTATCACGAATCGTCACTTGTTCCGCCAAATCTATTACGGCTCGTCACTCGGGTATCACCCCTCGTCACTTGTTATTAGTAAATTCTATCACGCATAGTCACACTCGATACTTGCCTATCAAAGATGAATTCTGTCATCATTTCACTCACCCGCCTTGACACACTGTAAATATCACGGGATTGTATTTTGGGATGTTTGATTTTGTCCTATACGCACGCGCAACCTTTTGGGTGCGAAGATATCGGGTTACGCCCGATGGATGTAACAAGCAAAAAAATCAATTAGAACTGCAATAGTGTGCGCATGTACAATGACAAGTTCGCCGCTATGGATTCTGTCAGGCACTTCGGGGAGACCAATGTCCTACAATTTCTTATCAGTTGTTCATTCAAGAGCAGTTATGGAATCTACGTGGCAATGTGCTTATGGGAGTATATTTCTTGTGCCTATCCATCGGGCATTGTACTACCTAGGTCTTGTCAGGCACTTCCAAAGTTATGGACACACAATCGATTCCCAAGGTCAAGCTCGACAGCGCAACAAATGTCCTTCCCTAGCAACAAGATCGCAAATATTACCAAGGGACATTGCACGAGCGGCCAACGGGCCCTGGCGGGGAGAACCGCGGAGAAGGGTCACCAGTCGGAACCGGCTACCCCTAAGCGGCTTCTCAAGGAGGTGGTGGGCCCACTCGCATGCGACAACCGCATCTCGTTGGCGAAAAGGTTGTCCACGAGTCTGGAGGAAGGGGTCTCTGGAGATTGGCACGCGGGAGAAAAAAGAGAATGGAAAGCATGAGGAGACACCGGCGACCGAGGACCACGTGGACCCTGTCGGTGGGGAGGAAGAGGAAGACGACGACGGTTATCTCAGCAATGACCCGGAGGAGAGGCTGGACCCAGTGAAGTCGGGCGAGGTCGCAGCGCAGGCCAATTTCTCAATCACCCTTCTCGTCTTGCACGTTAAGGTTCACGAAGTCACGCGGACCATCGGCATGGTCAAGCGGCTTCTTGCACTGTGGAGGAAGTCGTTGTCGGCTCATTGCCTGGGTTCAACAAAGTTCCAGATCCTCCAATTGGCTTACTTGCCGAAGGCTCGGTACGGGAGGCTTCAGGTTACCTTCCTGCACACCGCAGATGCCAACTTCGTCTGGTGTCACCGGATCGAGCACGTCGGCCTCGACGAGAAGAAGATGTCCTAGACTGGCAACACCCGGAAACCCCAATCTACACGAAGGAGCGCACAACGCACCCGGGGGCTATCGAGGTGTTGCTGAAGCGAGTCCCGGCGGCGATCTCACTAGAAATGGTGTACAAGCTCCTGGTGACCAAACCCCTTGAGAAGCGTGGTCGTTCTGCGTTCCTCAGCGGGGCGGCTTTCCACAGAGTGGTGGATCCTGTGACTGGGACGGATACGGACAAGATCAGGGGCCGGGTTAAGGGGCACCGGGGGGATAAATATCGTTGGTGGCATCTGCTGGTCGATTCTGTGCATCATAAGAGGCTCCTTGTGCATTAACCATTGCTTTCCTGTGATTTATGCAACGGCATGCATATGACAAAGTTTCATGACGATTACGTTACCGAACGGCAAGAGAACACCGGCAAGTGGAACCTCGATCTGCAGCCTATCCACGAGATCAATGGTAACCAGTTGTGCTCTAACCTTTCTATTCAGGCTGTCAAGGTCCTGGTCCGGTACCGTGACGGCCGTCTCGTGCCTTACCTGAGCAGCGGCATCCCATGCGGTCAACACGGGTGTGAAGACCATCTTGTGGAGACCCGGCGGTAGTGTTGATATCCACTGGTGGATTTTGGGAGGACTGAATCTGCGTCCAGGAGGCTTGCGAGAAGGCACACGACTCCAGCTTCACTCAGGCGGTGTTGCATGTGCAATCAGCCCGGCAGTGCACGGGGCTCCTGAAAGCGGGGGGGAGGGCAGTCGTGCAAGGAATTCGGTATGTAGCGGTAGCAAGGAGAGGCCATCTGCCACCTGATGCATGGCCATCGATACCTGCAGGAATCGGGATTGTAGTCAGAGAGGTTGTTAGCAGTTGTAGGCGGAGCAAGGTTGTATTGGAGTACATATGTGTAACCAAACCCTTGGATGCAAAGGGGCTCTCATTCAGTGGTTAAATGGATAACAACAAAAACAACGTCACCCTGTGCGAGGTCAATGTGAACGGCCTCGGAAGCAACGGCAAGAGAAGCAAACACAGGAAATGGATTAAGAAAGCGGCAGATGTGGTTGTTCTTACAAATATACGGATAGGAGAGGACCATAACTTTTGGCCCCGAGCTAGAGGGTACCAGTGTTGTCTTTTGTAAAGGGGGTGAAGCTCGCCGATGTCATCCGGCACCATTCTGGCAGGTTCCTCGGGGTCACGATCACCAGCGTACATGTGGAGTTCCGGCTGACTGCCTGCGCAGGCGTGCAGCACAGCTACCTTCTTCGCCGACTGCCTTGCCCAATTCGTCCGCGAGCAACCACCATTGGCGCACCTGGTGGTCATGGGCGACATGAACCTGGTAAAAGACCCGGACCTAGACAGGACGTCCCAGGCTGGCACGGGGCAAGAAAACCAGAGGCCTTTAAGTTTCTGGCAATCGTTCGATCTCCATGACGCCTTCCGAACGCTCCATCCAACGCAGAGGGAGTACACGTACTTCCTCCAGATCGACGCTGACCAGCTCATGCATCGATCGAGGGCTCATGTCCATGTCGCTGATTGGGCTGCTGTTGGAGGCGCGACATACCGCGGTGCTAAAGGGCCTCTCGAATCATTGGTTCGCCATCCGCATCGGTTCCTCGATGTCTTCTTCGTTGGAGAGAGGACCCAGGATGTGTATGCTGCAGGCGGGACAAGGGGGGAGAAAAGGAGTCAGGACGGTGACGGCGGAAGTACTGAGAAAGCAGGAAACAGAACCAGGATGCGATTTCGATAAAACGTTGCAGCTCATCAATACGGGCCTAAGGACACTGGAGGCCACCTACTGCCTACTGTAGGCCTCAACAACGGATGAGGTAGGTGGCCGAAGTATACAACGGGGCACAGTAGGTGCAGGAGGCTGCGGCGGATCATTTTGCGGAGGCGTTCAGGGAGGTGGCACTGGAAGAAACAACGGACTGGGACATGTTCGCAGCAAAGCCGCGTTTCTCGGAGGCAGAGGCCATGCAGCTCGGATCGGATTGATCGGAAGCAGAGGTCAAGGAGGCCATCACGGGGCTTCCGAAATGCAAGTCCCCTGGACAGGACGGGCTGCGGATTGAGTTCTTTGCGCTGCACTAGGACCTGCTCGGAGGAAGGGTGATGGATTTCAGAAGGGGCTTCAAGCGGATGGCGCAACTACTGGAAAGTTTGTCTATAGCGGTTACAATCCTACTGCACAAAAAAGGCGTGATGAGGCAACTCGGTAAATACAGACCCATCATGCTGCTCAACGCGGTGTACAAAATTATTGCGATTTTGATGGCGACAAGGCTCAAGAAGGTGTTGGGGTCGGTGTTGTCGAAGGAGCAGCACGTGTTCTTACCAGGAAGAAGCCTGGCGGACGTGGTGTTGGCGGTGGTGGACGTAGTGGAAGCAGCATGCAACGGTGAAGAGGATTGGCTGCTGCTGATGGTAGACTTCTAGAAGGCGTATGACACGGTCTCGAGGGAGTACCTGATTTGCACGCTAGACGAGCTATGGGTGTCAGGAAACTTTCTCAGCTGGACAAAAGGCCTGCACGAGGAAGCAGGAAAAATTGTGGCAATGAACGGATGGCAGAGCGATAAGGTGGACATGCGAAGAGGAGTCAGGCAGGGGTGTCTGCTGGGGCCGTACCCGTTCCTTTGCGCTCTGGAGCCGCCGTGCAGGGAAACCCACCGCATGAGGGTGGGGGTCGGCGCGGAAGGGCAGGAGCTGCTTGCATACATCGGATACGCAGACGACACATTGATCAATCCTTAACAAGAGACGCAGTTGCCAGAGTAGGAAGCAATGCTAGAGACTTTCGGCAAGCAGTCCGGCCTAAAGACCAACTGCGAAAAGTCGGTGGCGATGCCGCTCGGGAAGAACAGGGGGGAACCGCCCCCGGCAGGCCTCAGCTTCAAATGGGCGACGCAAGGAGAGCAAGAACGTCTCCTCGGGGTGTGGATCACTCCCAACGACGATGCGGGCCAGTCCTGGGAAAAGGCATACGAGAGGGGGGAGCATGAGTTAAGTAAATGGGAGGCGCATCACCTAACTACGCCAGCAAGGGTGGCGATAGTGAACTGCTATGTGCTGCCTATCTTCATGTTCCAGGCGCATGTCTACTCGTCGCCGGAAGAAATTCGGGGAAAGCTGCGTAAGCTGTGCTTCAAATATGTATATGGGGGAGTTGCATCAGAGGAAAGAAGTTCGTGTTATGGAGCGCATACCTGGCGCCTCTATCCAAAAAGGACGGGGGTCTCGGGCTGATGGAGCCGAATGCCCGACTCGACTGCCTGGCGGTTCGAACGTTAGGGAGACTGGTGTTGGAGCCAGACGGGGTGAGGCGGTGGTTGGCCTAAACCATGATCTGCACATCCTTGGTGCGTAGACCATGGTGCAATAATGGCGCCATTGTTAGGACTTAGTCCTAGCCCCAAAACATGGCACCATATGTGGCGCCTGATTTGTGGCGCAGCTCCGGCGCCAAGGTCAGGGCGCAGCTCTGGCGCCAAGGTCAGGGCGCAGTTCTGGCGCCAAGGACAGTGCGCTGCTCTGGCGCCAAAGTTGCCACAGCAACGCCATAGTATTGGCGCAGCTTTGGGCGACATCTGGCGCCATGCGTGGCACCAGATCGCCCTGTATGCGTCTTGAGATATGATGCATGATAGAGGCGCCAGATCGCCAGCCGGATTATGGGTTCTTTAGATCGTTCGCATTTGAGGCTCCCTTGAGGTCGATTCTTTAGAGTCTCGTGTTGTAACATTGTCGTGCAGAAGCGTTCACACTAATTCACCGTATTTTGCCAGCGAATGCCCCAGATGTTACGTACTTTTGACAGATTGGATGTCTCTGCATCTCTGATCCTGATCATGTGCATTCTATCTGCGCATGCCCTAAATGAACCGCTTTTGCTAATTTTACATGTACTTTTGGTTTTGCTACCTTTTCATTCAACCCATTGACATGCATGGTCCAGTTCACAAGTGGCACTAGGTTTTTTTTTTTTTTTTTTTGGCACAATGACCCTCGTAATTATTGCTTGCAGATTCTTTTGTTAATTTAATTATTTATTGCCATTCATGAAGAATTGGTTGCACAAAAGAACCATTTGTATGGACGTAAGACATGAGTGCTTCTGCGTACAACTCGCATGACACGTGCTCTAGTGTACCTACTAATGGCCATTCGTGTCCATCTTTCCTTCGCTCTGTCCTCAAGAGCATTTTCCTCGCCAAACGAATCGAATGTCAACATAACAGTGGTAAGGTCTACTCTTCAGCGGACAGCGCAAGGGATGAGGTGCGCCGCTATGGCCGGCACCATATGTTTGAACCTTATTTCCCTAGAAACAATGCCAGTCGCGTCGAGGCATGGTGCAAGTCCATGGCTGGGAAAAATGGCCAGCCAATGAGAGTAAGATTGCATTCCTGGCCCGGACACCATCCGAAGTTTGGACACCTTGAGTGGTTTTTAAATGCTCTACCCCCCTATTTTAACCTGACCTACACACCATGCCACGATTTTTTGCAATGCTGAGAAATAACATACAAATTTCTCTACGATGTAAATACACTGCACGCCATATGTGTCAGTGAGTTGAGTGAGCACAGTTGCTTGAGTTCACCCAGCAATTGCTTCGAGACTCGCTTGCTTCTGCCTACGGCTGGGTTCAAGAAACTAAGCCATTCAAACTAAGAAATAACTTTGTCTTTACACCTTCAATAATAATTAAAAAAAAAACAGCTCAAGATGTCCAAACTTTGGTCATACTGACAACTGTACTGTTGGTCGTGGTCATGTGCGGAGAGACGAGGTAAAGGAAATAGCACGAGACATCATGAGCCATAGTGAGGTGAAAACTAGGGGGTTGACAAAGAGGGTTTCTGAAGTGCTTGGCGTGTCATGCTCGTACGCTCAAGCTCATGAACTTATTGCAGAGGTGAGACGGAAGAAATCATTTGGGGGGGAAGAATGTTTTCAGTACATGGGAGACCTTTTGAGGAATTTCAAAGTGAAGAACCCCTCAAGCGTGGTTTCCATGGAGAAAAAAGGTTCTCGTTTTTTTCCGAGCAGGAGCCAGGTTCAAAGGATTTGTTAACAAACTGTCTGCCAATCGAATTCGCCGATGGTTGTCATGACAAAACCAAATGGGCATGCCATACCCTAAACCCTAAATCTTGTGTCTCCTTGACAGCTAACACACGTTGGTGAGACTTGGCTGTGCTTGGGTGGAGGGAGAAAACAAGGAGTCATGCAGTTACATCTTCAAGCTACTTTTGGAAGCTATTCCAGAAGTGAACTCCTCCACTTACGTCATGATGCATGACCATTGTGCTGCTTGGAAGGCAGTGACCGCGAGATGCCTGCCAATTGTACGAGAATCATACTGCATCACTTATTTAGTGCGGAATTTCAAAAGCAAAGTCGAATTCGACCTTGGCTGCACCCGTAGCACTAACAACGGTTGTACGTGCTGAACATATGGTCAAGATCGATGAAGAATGTCCTGGGGGGGTGGCGTATCTCGTGGAGCAATCCCTCTCCATTAAGTGGGCAACAACCCAGTTTGGTGCACCCCGCTACGGCTGCTACTCCTCAAACCCAGTTGAGTCGCATCACGCGTCACTCATTGGATTGTGAGAGAAGAACGCACCACATGTGCTATTCAGGCAATATCAGAGGATTGCCTCAATATTGGAAAGAGGCGCAAGGAGTACTCGGTTTTGCTGATTGCAACCTACGCACCAAGACAGTGCAGATTGTCAAAGCAAATAAAGACCGTAGCCGATCTTATGAGGTGTCATGCACAGCAGAGAACGAGTACATGGTTGTGCGGGGGGCGGAGTGCAGAATCGTGACTAGATCCGGAAAGGTTGGACAACACAAGTGCTCCTGCAACTAGACTCTGTGAGTTCTGGTTGAGACAGCGTGCCTTTTTTGTGTTTACGAACACATTTGTTTCAACAAATCCGTCATTGTACATATCCCACATGTCTGCGTATACAAGCCTCGTACGTTCACCTAGGTCTGGAGAAACGAGCTCCATCTTTTCTTCTCCCCATGTGACAACCTTGTCTTATTGCAGAGAATACGGACAGCCATGTGTCCACATCTTCGCAGTCTTTAGAGATGATGGAGCTAGTGCTCTTGCTATGATAAGCAAGTACCACACTGTAGCGGATTTACAGAAAATAAACATGACGTTCTGTGGATTGATCGACCATACAAGCGGGAAGCCGGATGGTGCCACACTTGTTCCAGAGTACACTAAGAAGTCAGGCCGTCCAAAAAAAAAAAAAAAAAAAAACAACGTCGATCGCATGGTGAGCTCGATTCCAAGGGATTGTGCAAGTGTGGAAAGTGCTTGGAATACGGTCACAACTCTCGTACATGTGACATGCATGCACCTAGTAGGGCCATGTGGGAGGCGGTGATTACACCTGAAGGGCAGTTGCATGCCCAAACAGTTACATGCGTTGATGGGGCTGTCCGCACTGTCTCATGTAGGGCGCGCAATGGACGACATGGTAGGGAGGTGATATGTGAATCTTTGAGGCGTTAACGGTCCTCACACAATGATGAGGATGAGGGGTCCTCTGGTGAGGAAGGTGGGGACATCGCGGACGATGTTGGTGATGATGACGCGGTTGAAGATGATGGTGAGGGTGGTAACACGTCGTACGGTATATTCACTCGTTCACATGTGCGGTTTGAAACACGAACCGCTTCACAAACTGCTTCCACGACCCCCAACTGCAGCCAGGGACACAGTCAACAAGCTGATATTGAAGAGTCCCCTACTCTTGTGCAAGTGGGAACTCAACAGAGTTCGGCTGCTGTGGAAATTGGAGCAAGGGGTTCATGGGCGCTCTTCAGGCATGACCCCGTTGGGTCCGCTGTGATGCATGGAAGTGTTGAAGTACTAACTGCTGAATGAATGTGTAGAAATGAAACAAGGATAAGGATATATGTGGTGAACCCTAACTTAACCTTAGGTCAAGAATGTACACCTAGACTAACATATATAAGCTATAACAAATATAGCTTTACAGGAAGGGGGTCTAGGGAGTCAATCCCGATGGGAGGCTGAGGCGGCTGCATCGTCTAAATACTACGAGAGAAGTAGTTGACCCTGGCGGCATGGAGGAAAATGGTTTGGACCCGCAGGAGGTGGCACCATTGCTCCCGCGAGGGAGAGGAACTAGCAGACGGGGTAGGGGGGGCAGCAAAGCTGGAGGGCGGTCCGAGAGTGGCAATGGCAGGCGGGGACATGTGAGAGGTGTTCGGCAGTAAGGGAGAGGTGTAGGTGTGGAGCAACAAGGGGGTGGAGTGATTACAGGGGAGCCAGGAAGGGGGCAACAAGGGAGTAGAATGGCTATGGGGCAGCAACGGAGTGGGGAGACTTTGGGGCAGCAAGGGAGGGGAGTGAGTATGGGGCAGCCAGGGAGGGGAGTGGCCATGAGGCAACAAGGGACGGGATTGAGTATGGGGCACCAAGGGACGGGAGTGGGTATGGGGAAGAAAGGGAGTGGAATGGCTATGGGGCACCAAGGTACGGGAATGGGTATGGGGCAGCAAGGGATGGGAGTGGGTGTGGAGCAGCAAGGGAGTGGACTGCCTATGGGGCAACAATGGAGTGGTTGGGAATGGGACAGCCAGGGACTCTGTTGGGAAAGGCACGTCATGCTTCTTGGACGCTAGCGTGCAGAAGCTAGCATCCAGACGCATGACGCATAATATTGACTTTCCAAGACGCTAAAAAGACGCATGGCCGGGCAGGGTAAAAAAAACGTCAGGGCAGACTAAAAATCCACCATAGGGCAGGGGGAGGTGGGGGACATGGACATAGCACACAAAGGAGCAAAAACATTCCCCCACAAAATATTTTTCTTCATAATAAGTTCTCCCAAAGGTCACAAAATGTCAAGTGTTTAATTGATATATGTAGCAATTAGCATACTACTGCAATCACTCCATCTCGCCCTCCTTCTCGCCCTCCTACTCGCCCTCCACCATCTCGTCCTCATCCACGCACATATCGTCCTCATCCACCTCCACCTCCCCATCCTCCTCCAACTTGTACCCCTCGAGGAAGGGGGCCGGGGGGGTGGGAATGTTCCCCTCCACGACACCCCCCCCCCCCCTCCCCCCCCCACTCCTTCCCTCCCCACTGGGCCCTGCAACAGCCGTAGCCTTGTGGTGGTTATGCACAACATTCCAATTGTGCGCAACGAACACAAGGTCGCGCACCTTCTCCGACCCAAGCCCGTTCCTGCGCGCCGTGTGCACTCCATCCCAAACAGCCCAGTTCCGCTCACACGAGGCAGCAGAAACGGGCTGGGACAGCCGACGACGCGCAAGGTCAGCCAGGTCGGCATACTCCCAGCCGTGATATTGCCACCACGCCAGCATGTCCCCCTTCCCCTCCTTCAGCTCCTCTCGGCCCGTCATCGCCTCCTCCGTTCCGAAACTCCCCTCACATTTGATGTACGCTAAAACCCCTCCTGCAAACTCTTGGACGTGCCCTTCTTCGACCTCTTCCAGTACTTCTCGACGAAGGCCTTTGAGCGAGTCAGCCACGCCTTCATCACCCTGGTGCACTCGGGATCCCTAAGGAAAATCCCCTCCACCTGGTTGGTCGGGTTTATGAATCCGGCCAGCCACGTGGAGGGCACATGCCAAGCTGTTGTCCTACCGACTATGCAAGAACCCCTGCACCTCCTCCTTCTCCTCCTTCAGCCGACACTCATAACCCTCCAGCAAGTTCGTCATGTCCTACTTCAGCTGCAGCATGAGGTCGTACATCACTCCCATCATCCCCTTCGCTGTCGAATCCATCCTCCTCATCGCCAGGAACGGCACCTCCATGACCTTCACAAAAAACTCCACCCCGTTTCCACCACGCCCCATCCATCACCCACCCCTTGAACTGCTCCGCTATCGCCCTCTTTTCCCTCGCCACCCAATCCTTCAATACGCCGTGCACCACCATCTGCATCAGCACCGGGCGGAGCTCGCAGAGACGAGACACTGCGATGTACTGTGACCCCAAACGCATGCAGCGACTGCAGCGACTTCCCGCCGTGCAGCTCGGGACTCTGCAAGAAGGCGCGCGTCCACTGGTGGATGCGGAGGAATGTAATAAGGTCGTTCGCTCGCTCGACCACATCCTACGCCCACTCCATCTTGTCGATGTCCTCCATCCGCAAGTCCGGCGCGTGGGTGGCACAGGGGACGATCTCGATATGCGGCCACTCGAGCACCAACTGCTTGCAGGCGGAGGCGTAGTTGCTGCCGCCGCCCATGCACAGCGCGGCGATGTCGCCGGCCCAATCTTCTGGATAATCGGCCGCAGGATGCCAGCAATGTAAGCGCCACTCTTCACCTCCAGGCGACAGTCAACCGCCTCGGAGAACACAACACCACTATTGTTGATGCACATAATGTTAATCAGCGCGTGCCCGCTCGTGTTTGCGATCATGTCGCTGGCGATCGTCACGCCCGTCTCCTTCCACGTCTTGGTAGCAGGCGCCAACCCCTTCTCAATCCGCTTGCGGCACTCCTGAAGCCCGACTCCTCTGATGTAGTCCCATCTGGGGGGGACGTAGTTGTTCCCGGCAGCAGCAACGACTCGAAGCATGTTGAGGAAGAGCGGGTGCTCGCAATGATTCTCCGCCACGCACATCCCCGCAAATTAGAGGCAATTTGCCTCGTCAGCCGAACGCTTCGCCGAGAGTCCCTCTTCTCCATAAAAGTCCTCCTGTGTTTCGCCTTCGTCCCTGCGCTCTTGCCGCTCACTGCAGTAATCGCCGCATCCGTCGCCTTTTCTTCAGCTTGCGCGCCGAACCTTCCCCTCTTTCATGTCACAAATGCCGTTGAAAACGTGCTTCGGTACCTTAGGGCAAAGATCTATCTCGCGGCGAATGTTCGGGTCGTTCCATTCGGCGGGGTGACCGGTGCACTGGCTGCTACTAACGCTAAACGTCCTCTTGCAGTAGCGACACTTTGCTTGTTTCACCTTTTTCTTCGGAAAGTAATGCTTGTAAATAAAGTGATTAGGGGTTTCCGTAAACTCCGTCCCTTCCTCCGTAGATGCGTGTGCGGTACTACCCTCGGAGACGGCGACATCATGATCAGAATCGGTGGAGCTAGAAGAAGAAGGAGACATGGCGGAATTTGAACATAGTTGTTAAAGTTGGGATAAACCTCTAGGATTTTCAAAGAAGTTGAGAGAACGAGGAGCACAAATGAAGGCAAAGTGCTCCTAAATGCATGTGGTGGTGAGCCACAAAGGTTGGATGTTCTAGATTCAAAGCACTTTAGTGCGTTGGGGTTGCAAATTTGGTTGGGGGGGTTGTAGTTGCTAGAAAGGCATAGTGCCGGCGTAGCGGAAACGGTTTGTAGAGTAGAATAGCAAGGAAAACTTGCAACTGAATGGATTGATTATGGTCTCACATAGCAGAGTATTTATCTCTGCATCCACCCCTCCAGAGTGACCCCATCCACACCAATAATGGTGCACCAATAATGCCAACTCAAATATGTGAGTGGAAATAATTATACCACAATAAACTCCAAACTCCAATAATGCAGCTCCTACAATAATTGTACAATTATTGTACGGCCAGGAGTCTTATAAAGGGGATTACAAAAAATTGAACAACATATACAATTTCTTATGATTGTATTGTAATTTTACTGGGGTTCATTTCTTTGGAGGATGGGGGGATAAGGTGGTTTACCACATAAACTCGTTCCGTTGATTGCGGTCAAAAGTTGTAAACTCATTCCAGACGGTCAAAAGTTGTAAACTCGTTCCGTTGATTGCGGAAGGTTTTTCGTACGTGGCGATGATTGCGGAGCGGACCACGTTAGGGTTTCGTGTTTACGTTGACGCGTCGGACAATCGTTCCGGTTGTCTTGTAGCCAGGTGTGCAACCCCTTTCGTGCTCCTGTTCCTCGTAACTACAGTTCTCCAGACTCGCTTCCCAGCTCTCCCTTCGGCCGTGAAACAGCAGCAGCGACTGCGCGACTTGTGCCCTCGTCGCGCGACTGCCTCTCCTGCTGATGCCCACGACTGCAACGACGGACGCACCCCTACTAGCGAGCTGCAGTACATGTGGTGCACGTGCTACACCATCTACGACAGAGCTTCAGCAACGGACGCGTTTTCAGCAAATGGTGATGCGCGACTGCAGCACCTGACGCGTCTGCTTCACCTGGCGCTCCCCTGCTTCTCCTGGCACGCTCACCCTACCATGATGAGCGGCGGTTAACATCTGCTTTAGCGGCGACGGCTTAACGCACATCTGCAGTGGCAGCTGGCGACGGCAGCATAAGCTGCTAGCACTCATCCGCAGCAGCGGCGGTTGGCTTCATGCACGACTACAGCTACTGGTGGCGCACGGCTGCAGCATGCGCGCGACTGCAGCATGGAGTGTGACTTCTGCGTGACTGTGGGGATTGTGCGCGCATGCGTGCACCACCTGGCCGCGGCCACTGTCAAACATTATATGTTTATATTGTGTAGGCTATAGTGGGTTTAGCCTTAGGGGGTACAGCTTTGTTAGGGTTTCCTACTTGTATCCCCCTCCTACCTAGTTTCATGCATTCTCGTTCTATTCTAGATTCTAATATGGTATCACGAGCCTAGGTTGCTACCTAGGACCGCTTTCTACTATGGGCCCACTATTCCGCTAGAAGCGCCCTCGTGCGCCCTACCTTACGTGCGCCCTCGTGCGCCTTTCTCTGCTAGTGCGCCTTCGTGCGCCCTCGTGCGCCCTCGTGCGCCTTTCTCTGCTAGTGCGCCTTCGTGCGCCTTCGTGCGCCCTCGTGCGCCCTCGTGCGCCCTCGTGCGCCCTCGAGCGCCCTCGTGCGCCCTCGAGCCTTTCTCTGCTAGTGCGCCTTCGTGCGCCTTCGTGCGCCCTCGTGCGCCCTCGTGCGCCCTCGTGCGCCTTCGTGCGCCCTCGTGCGCCCTCGTGCGCCCTCGTGCGCCCTCGAGCGCCCTCGTGCGCCCTCGAGCCGCCCCTGCAGGTCCGTCAGGCCCCCAAGCCGCCTCTGCAGACCCGTCAGGCCCCCCCCGAGCCGCCTCTGCAGGCCCATCAGGCCCGAGAGCCGCCCCTGCAGACTCGTCAGGCCCGCGCGAAGCCTCTGCCCGACCGCGCGCCGCCCCTGCAGGCTCTCGCCGCCCGCCGCGTTGCCCTGCCCGCGGCGTCGCCGCCTGCCCGCGGCGTCGTCACCTGCCCGCGACGTAGCCCCTGCCCGCGGCGTCGTCGCCTACCCGCGGCGTCGTCGCCTGCCTGCAGCGTCGTCGCCTGCCCGCGACGTAGCCCCTGCCCGAGACGTCGTCGCCTACCCGCGGCGTCGTCGCCTGCCCGCGGCGTCGTCGCCTGCCCGCGGCGTCGTCACCTGCTCGCCGCGTCGCCCTGCCCGCGGCGTCGCCACCTGCTCGCGGCGTCGCCCTGCTCGCGGCGTCGTCACCTGCTCGCCGCGTCGCCTTGCTCGCGGCGTCGTCACCTGCTCGCCGCGTCGCCCTGCCCGCGGCGTCGTCACCTGCCCGCCGCGTCGCCCTGCCCGCGGCGTCGCCACCTGCCCGCCGCGTCGCCCTGCTCGCCGCGTCGCCCTGACCTAATCCGCGCCTGGCCTCTGGAGCAGCCGCCCCTGCAGCAGCCGCCCCTGGCACCTGGAGCAGCTGCCGTCGCGGCCCGGCCTCGCCCTGCAGCAGCTGCCGCGGAGCTCCCTGCTGCGGCCCGGCCCCGCCCTGCAGTTGTAGCGGCCCCGCTGTCGCCACCGTCTTGCGCCTGCCGCGCCGACCACTGGTGAGCATTGCCCTGCCAGCACTGCTACCGCTGCTACTGCTGCTACTGCCTTTTCTACTCCCACTGCTACTGCTCCTGCTGTTACTACTGTTACTGCCGCTACTGCTGCTACTGCTGCTCCTGGCGTGGCCAAATGCAGCTCCAGGGCCGTGCGCGTGAGTCCCTCACGCCCCAGCAGCTTCGTGAGTGGTACGCTAGTTGGGGCTGTCGGGGTGGCCGTAGTGGTAGTCGCTCTGGAGTGGGTCGGTCGGGAGCTTCTGGTAGTGGACAGGTGCAGCTGCCGTGTCCTCTTTCGCCCCAGCAGCTTCGTGCGTGGTACGCTAGTTGGGGCTGTCGGGGTGGCCGTAGTAGTAGTCGCTCTGGAGTGGGTCGGTTGGGAGCTTCTGGTAGTGGACAGGTGCAGCTGCCGTGTCCTCTCTCGCCCCAGCAGCTTCGTGAGTGGTACGCCAGTTGGGGCTGTCGGGGTGGCCGTAGTGGCAGTCGCTCTGGAGTGCGTCGTTCGGGAGCTTCTGGTAGTGGACAGGTGCAGCTGCCGTGTCCTGTGAGTGAGGCTGCCGCTCTAGGTGCTAGTGCGTCTGTTGCCCTAGGTGCTGGTGAGGCTACCACTCCCGGTACTCGCGTGTCTGCTACCCCAGGTGCTGGTGAGGCTGCTGCTCTAGGTGCTCGTGAGTCTGCGCCCCCTGGTACTGAGTCGACTGAGGCACTGCACACCTTCACTCTGGACTCAGGTGCTTCTCGCTGTTTCTTTCGTGACTGCACTGCCCTTGAGCCGCTTGCTCGGCCAGTTGCTGTCTCCCTCGCTGACCCCTCTGGGGGTCCGGTCATTGCGACCTCCTCCACTGTCCTTCCTTGTCCTGCGGTCCCGTCGGGCACACTGTCAGGTCTCCACCTCCCCTCGTTCTCTACGAACTTGGTGGCGGGTTGTGCGCTCCAGGACGGAGGTGTTCACCAGTTCACCCCTGCCTACGAGCGCGTGACACACTGCACGTGTGCTCGGACGGGCCGTCACCTGGCTACCTTCACTCGGCAGCCGGGGTCGGACCTGTACACACTGACCACTGAGTCCCCTCAGGTAGCTGCGTCTGCGTCTGCGTCAGGTCAGCTGTCGGCCCCCTGCTCGTGTCGCTCTCTGGCGCACGAGACCGTCCTCTGGCACCACCGACTTGGTCACCCGTCCGTGCAGCGCCTTCGTGCCATGCACAAACGGTACCTTGTCTCTGGTCTTCCCAGGGTTCTCCCTCCCCTCCCACCCTCGCCTGCTCCTCCATGTCTTCCCTGTGTCGAGGGGCGGCAGCGCGCCGCTCCTCACTCCTCCTCGTTTCCCCCGACGACTGCTCCCTTGCAGACGCTCCACATGGACGTGTGGGGCCCAGCCCGCGTCCGTGGTCAGGGTCAGGAGAGGTACTTCCTGATAGTTGTTGACGACTACTCGCGCTACACCACGGTCTTCCCCTTGCGCACCAAGGGTTCGGTCCCTGATGTTTTGATCCCTTGGATCAGCGCTTCTCGTCTCCAGCTCAGCGAGCGTTTCCACTCGGACTTTCCTGTCCTGCGCTTGCACTCTGACAGAGGTGGTGAGTTCTCCTCCGACCTCTTGGCAGCCTACTGTGCGGAGCACGGCATCCGCCAGTCGTTCACGCTTCCGGCCTCTCCACAACAGAATGGGGTTGCTGAGCGCCGCATTGGCTTGGTCATGGAGGTCGCTCGTACCTCCTTGATCCATGCGGCTGCCCCCCACTTTCTGTGGCCGTTTGCAGTCCGATACGCCGCGCATCAGCTCAACCTCTGGCCCCGTGTCTCCGTTCCGGAGACTTCGCCGACACTGCGTTGGACAGGAGAGGTTGGCGATGCGTCACGCTTTCGGGTCTGGGGATCTCGAGCCTTTGTTCGCGATACGTCCGCGGACAAGCTCTTCTCCCGCGCTGTTCCTTGTGTCTTCCTTGGCTTTGTCCCGGACGCGTCTGGTTGGCAGTTTTACCACCCCACCTCGCGCCGTGTCCTGCCTTCTCAGGACGTCACTTTCGACGAGTCCGTCCCCTACTACCGCCTCTTCCCCTACCGCACTGCCCCGCTTCCCCCCCCGCCTCTCTTCCTCGCGCCAGGTGCTGCTGTGGTAGACCCCCTCCCCCCTCAGGGTGCCGCTCCCTCAGGTGTGTCCCAGGTAGACCCGGTTGAGCCTGTCGAGGTAGCTGTCGACTCTCGTCCTGTTAGGGGTGCTGAGCCTGAGGGTGCTGAGCCTGAGCGTGCGGAGCCTGGGGGTGCGGAGCCTGGGGGTGCGGAGCCTGGGGTTGCGGAGTCTAGGGGTGCGGAGCCTGGGGTTGCGGAGTCTGGGGGTGCTGAGCCTGGGGGTGCGGAGCCTGGGGGTGCTGAGCCTGCGGGTGCTGCGTCTGGGGGTGCTGAGTCTGGAGGTGCTGAGCCTGGGAGTGCTACACCTGGAGGAGCTCTCTCCTCACAGCAGCTGCGTGAGTGGTACTTACAGTACTGCAGCCTCAGGAGAGGTGCTTCTGGAGCCAGGAGTACTGCTGGAGCTGGTGCTAGTGCTTCCCCTCCTAGGCGGGAGCTGCCCTCTCCCCAGCGGCTCCGAGAGTGGTACGCACGGCGCTGCAGTCTTCGGAGTGGCGCTCCTAGTGTCGCGGACCCAGCTGCTGGAGGTTCTGCTGCTGGCGGTGCTTCTGGCGCTGCTGGAGGTACTGCTGGTGCTGGAGCTGCTGGTGCTGCTGACGCTACTGGAGGTGCTGCTGGTGCTGGTGGTACTGCTGGTGCTGCTGGAGCTGCTGGAGGTGCTGCTGGTGCTGGGGCTGCTGGAGCTGCTGGAGGTGCTGCTTCTTCTGGAGGTGCGGCTGGTGCTGCGGATCCGGGCGTTGGAGTTGCTGCTGGTGCTGCGGACCCTGGAGTCGGAGCTGCTGCTGGTGCTGCGGACCCTGGAGTTGGAGCTGCTGCTGGTGCTGAGGACCCTGGAGGTGGAGCTGCTGCTGGTGCTGAGGATCCTGGCGCTGGTGTCTCTGCTGGTTCTGGAGACGCTGCGCGGCCGCGGCCGTACTTCGTTCCGCTCCTTCAGCAGGTTCTTGGTCAGCCTCCTCCTCCTTGTCCTCCTCCCTCCTTAGAGGGTCCTCCGTCTGTCCAGTCGCACTCACAGTTACCGTCTGACTCCCCTCTCCCTGGTCCTTCTCCTTACAGTGGTCCGACTGGAGGTCTTACGGAGCGTCGTGAGCCTGAGTCTCGTCCTGCGTCGCCTGCGTCTCGTCGAGCGTCGCCTGTTCGTGCTGCTCACACTGGTCGTCGTGTCCCGCGTCAGCGTCCTTCTGCTGTCCCAGGCACTCACCAGATGGCGCTTCGTCCTTCCACTGCTCCCCAGCGTGTCCCTCTCCCGTCTCCTCCTGCGTCCTCTCTTCCTGCTCTTCCTGACCCTGAGTCTGACTCCCTTCGTGCTGCCAGTCCTACTGTCACGCGTCTCCTGGCTACTGTTGTCACTGACCCTTCCTTTGAGTCCACTGCTGCGTCTGCCTTAGTTGCCGAGCTTGTCGACTTTGCTGCCACTTGTCGTCTAGACTACGCCGCTAGCCTAGTTGCTGAGTCTGAGTCTGTCTGTCCTCCGTCCGTCGGGGGTGAGTGTGCTCTTGGCACGGACGTCCTTGAGGACAGGCAGGAGGAGTTTGAGTGCTTTGCCGCTGCTTTACCTCATCTCGTGTCCATGCTAGTTGCCCCTGAGGGAGACCCGGATGCACCAGACATCCCGACTCCGCGCTCTTACGCAGAGGCGATAGAGGGTCCCTACTCCTCTTAGTGGCAGACAGCCATGGACGCAGAGATGGCTTCCTGGAAGTCCACAGGCACCTACGTCGACGAGGTTCCCCCACCTGGGGCGAACATCGTCAGTGGCATATGGATTTTCAGGGTGAAGCGGCCGCCGGGTTCTCCGCCTGTCTTCAAGGCGCGTTACGTTGCACGAGGCTTCAGTCAGCGAGAGGGAGTTGACTTCTTCCAGACCTTCTCCCCGACCCCGAAGATGACCACTCTTCGGGTTCTGCTGCACGTCGCCGCTCAGCGTGACTACGAGCTCCACTCTCTTGACTTCAGCACTGCTTTCCTACAGGGCAGCCTGCACGAGGAGATCTGGCTGCGCCGCCCACCTGGCTTCACTGGGTCGTTCCCTCCTGGTACCCAGTGGAGCCTCCGGCGGCCAGTCTACGGTCTCCGACAGGCGCCACGTGAGTGGCACGACACACTGAGGACTACACTTGCGGCTCTTGGGTTCGCTCCTTCTACTGCTGACCCGTCGCTGTTTCTACGCACCGACACCTCGCTGCCGCCGTTCTACATCCTCGTGTACGTCGACGACTTGGTCTTTGCCACTGCTGACACTGCGGCACTCGCCCACGTGAAGTCGGAGCTGCAGAAGAGACACATGTGCACAGACCTGGGTGAACTGACAAGCTATCTTGGCTTGCGGATCACCCGGGACAGAGCACGGCGCACCATCACCTTGACTCAGTCACACATGGTGCAGCAGGTCCTTCAGCGCTTCCGCTTCACATACTCCTCGCCTCAGCCCACTCCTCTGCCTACCGGTCACTCGCTCTCAGCTCTGCCTTCGGATGAGTCCGTAGAGCCGAGTGGCCCGTATCCAGAGCTTGTGGGTTGCCTCATGTACCTGATGACCTGCACTCGACCTGACCTTGCATACCCTCTTAGCATCCTTGCACGCTATGTCGCTCCTGGCCGTCACCGGAAGGAGCACATGGATGCCGCTAAGAGGGTGTTGCGCTACTTGTGCAGTACGTCGGGCATGGGGCTAGTGCTTGGAGGACGAGACCGAGTTGTACTCACTGGGTACTCAGACGCGTCTTGGGCTGACGACCAGGCTACTCAGCGGTCGTCTCAGGGTTACACCTTCAGCCTTGGCTCTGGTTCAGTTTCTTGGCGTTCTACACGCTCGTCTTCTGTTCTCAGCTCCAGCTGTGAGGCTGAGATCTACGCCACAGCCATGGCTGCACAGGAGTTACGCTGGCTCACCTACCTGCTGACCGACTTGGGAGAGCGGCCTCGTTCTCCTCCAGTGCTGTACGTCGACAACAAGGCTGCCATTGCCTTGTGTCAGGAGCACAGACTGGAGCACAGAACGAAGCATATCGCTCTGCGCTACTTCCTTGCTCGAGAGCTGCAGCAGCGCGGTCAGCTTCGTCTGCGTTACGTGGCCACTCGGGCCAACACTGCTGATGTGTTCACCAAGGCGCTTCAGCCTTGTGACCATCAGCGCTTCTGTACTGTTCTAGGCCTCGTGCCTACTGGGCCTCACTTGCTTGCTTCTTGACTCTGCTTGTACTGTGATCTCTGTATATATACCTGCTTGTTTACTCTTGCTAGGTTGTGATCACTGTATCTCTTGTTATACTATCAACCTGCATGTGAACTGGTCTTGTGACCACTTGCTTGTGCTCAGAATTTGTGTGGTTTCCTTGAGATCCACCCTGAGCTTGCTTTGCTTTGCTTTGACTGGTCTTGTGACCATCTGGTTGTCTCCCACTTAGCCTATGGGGGTGTGTCAAACATTATATGTTTATATTGTGTAGGCTATAGTGGGTTTAGCCTTAGGGGTTACAGCTTTGTTAGGGTTTCCTACTTGTATCCCCCTCCTACCTAGTTTCATGCATTCTCGTTCTATTCTAGATTCTAACAGCCACCTGCTCCTGCCAAGCTCTGACGGACGGTAGGAGCAGTAGGTGGCGCAATGCTTCAGCACCTGACGAACGGCTGCACCATCAGCTTGTGGGCGACCAGCAACAATGCGTGCTCGCTCCCCCTGCCACTGCGGACGACTTGGCGCTTGGCAGCAGCAGCTACCTCACGGTGACAGCTGTACACATGATGACCTGCTGGCTGCAGAGTGTGGCGGAAAGTAGCAGCTGCTGAGTGGTTACACGATTTAGTGAGCAGCGGCAGTAGCAACTGGTGGCTAGCAACTGGTGGCGCTTGGCAACATCCAGCGATCAGCAGCACCAGCAGCACCTTGCACCCGACAACAGCACTATGGTAAGAAAAACCTAGGCTTTCCCCCTGCCTGCCTTGGCTGCCTCATGTTCGTCGTGTTTCGTAAAGCCTTTGACATGCCTTCTCATACTCCTTTGTGATGTCCCCTGCTCCCGCCCACACTAGCTGGCGAACGGGAGCAGCTGCAGCCGACAGACAGTAACTGCTGGCGGCCTGCACCAGCACCTGGCGGCCTGCAACAACACCTGGTGGGCTACACCAGCAGCACCTGGTCTCTGGCAACAACATCAGTTGGCGTCCTCCACGACCACCAGCGTTTGCCCCATGGTAACAGCTGGCAGATCGGGGCTGCACCTCCTGCTCCAGCACGCGTGTACCAGTAGCTTGCTTTCTATCCTTCTTCTTGCTCCACTTTTGATGCCTTCTCTTCACATACTGAGCCAAGCCAATTCTGTTATGACTTAACTCGTGTTGCCTTATGACACTCCCCCTCAAACCAGCAGGTAAACGGGAGCAGTGTCAGCTGGCGGACTACAGCAGCAACTGCTGGCTCACCACGGCGACTGCATCAATAGTCGACCAGCAGCAGTGTTCTTGTCTCCCCCTGTAGTGTTCAGTGACGAACCGTAGGTTTTTCGTGCTCATATCTCTTGACCGTTCTAAAACATGAAAATGAAAATGAACTCCCAACTCTTGCTTCATGCTGTAAGATACTCCACACTCCACACCCCTCCCCCCTCACCCGTGTATTCGCAGTCATGCGCAAGCATGCACAGTTGCAAACACATGAGTGAGGTGTGGAGTTACGTGACACCTAGTTGTCCAGCACACCTCGAGAAGCCCGCACATGCGTGCGAAGCACCAGTACTCTTGAATTGCTGACAATTTTCAGATGCTGCACCAGGTTGGAGCCCCCACACGAGGCTGTAGGTGAGATGCTGGATCGCTCTCACCGGTTTGGTGAATGTATGACTTGTCCACCCTCATTTCCTTCATCATTATCTTCATTCTCCACTGATACAGATATGCCTGCTGCTGGCAAGTCATCTGCTGTAGCACCTCCTATGCCTTCGGCTGCATCGACTTCATCAGCTGCATCAGCTCCATGTAAGTCTTGTTCCGTAGGGTCTGAGCCATACCCTCCATGGCCTCTGTGGTTGTGAACATAGGAACCAAATCCACCACGAACCTTTGTACTTCTCCCCTTGAAGTCCACACCGCAACGTGGGGTGAGACTTCATTGGCGTGATGTTGGCGTTCAAGCAACGAACCAGCATCCAGTCGCATGTCATCAAAGGGAGCGCCGTCATTGAGGTGTCCGTCGGCGGGTTGACCTGCGTCCGCCCCAATGCCGGCTCGTGCTCTGACTTCCACACCTCCAGTGACATTGTCTCGTAGAACACCACGTCCGACGTGGTGACCACCCTGTTGTCGGTAAGGTTGAGAAGCTCCCAGCCCTTTCTCTCCTCTGACATGCCGAGATGAAGGCCCCACCTGGCCTTCGGCTTCAGCTTCCCATTACGCTGCTTCTCGGGGACCAAGAACTGCGCCATGCAGCCCCACACGCGTGCCAGTGACAAGTCGGGTCTCTTACCGGTAAGTAGCTGGTACGGCGTCGTCCTCGGCGACAGCGTCGACCTCTCAAGGCAGTTGCGGACCCAGACGGCCTGCCGCAGAGCGAGGTACCACTAGTGGTGCTGCACGCCCATGTGCACCAGCATTGTCTGCACCGACTCCACCATCGTCCCCATCTCCAGCTCTGCCATGCCATACTACTGCAGGGTGTACAGACAGGTCATGTCGTGGATGATCCCCTTGCCGTCCAAGAAGTCGGTGAACTGCTTCCTGAGGAACTCCCTTCCCCGGTCAGAGTGCAGCATCAGCACCGACTTCTTCGCCTGCCGCTCAACCACCACCAGCCACTGCGCGAACTCCCGTAGTACGTCCCCCGCCACCGGTGCCCCATCTCTCTTGGCACCGGGTGGTGTGACTGCCTCACCCGCACGAAGCGGGTCTTGCGGAACTTCAGCATCATGAAGTACAGGCTGCCATCCTTGGCAGCCACATGGAATGGCCCGCACAGGTCGATGTGCACGAAGACCAGAGCGTCTTCGGCGTTCGAGCCCTTATCGGGGAAGGTGTGCCGTGCCAGATTCTCGTCGACGCACGAGATACAAGGAGAGTCGGTGTCGGCCGACGACTTGATGTCCAGGCCGGTGGCGACCTCGTGCTTAGCCGAGCTCGTGATGGTGTCAACGCCGACATGTGTAAGCCTGGCGTGCCACTGTGCAGGCGTCGACTTCGTCGCCGAGACTATCGTCCACAAAACCACCAATTCTGCCGCGACTGGTCTTGGCTTTGCCGAGCAGGGTGCAGACGACCCGGCCGGTGTACGTCGCCCGACCAAGCACGTCCCCCGCCGCCGTGAGGAGCAGCATCCCGTCGCCATCCTCTTGTAGCTTCACGCCACTCTCCTTCAGCTGGCCGGCTGACAGTAGGTTCGCCTGCACGCCCGGGACGTAGAGCACGTTATGGATGAGTACCTGCTTCCCGGCGTTCCCTTGCAGAGCGACAGTGCCACGGCCGTGAACGTCCTGTAGGGCCCCATTGAAGCCGCGCACGTGCTTGACGTCGCCGCTCGGCTCCAAGTCGAAGAAGGCCTCCTTCGTCCCCATCAGGTGGTGTGAGCAGCCGCTGTCAAGCAGGACCACCGTCAGGTTCGCCTGCACGGCCGCTGCCATCACCTGGAAATCCTCGCCGGCCTCCAGCGCCACCGAGACGGTCGGCTCCACGACTCCGACCAGCGAGCATGATGCCTCCTCGTCGCCGTGGCCCTTGCCGCCTGAAGAGGAGTCAGCGTCCTTCGCCGAGGTCGACTTGTTCGACTGCTTCTCTCTGCCCGGCTTGCTGTTCCGACGTGGACGATGGCTAGCCGACCTCCTGCGGCATCCCTTGGCATCGTCATTATCGTCGGAATCACTGTGGTCGGGGCACTCAAAGGAGAGATGGCTGGGGTCGCTCCACAGCCAGCATACCCGGCGCCGATCTCCTCCTCCTCGACTGCCATCCTTGGCCGACTTTTGCTTGTCGCCGTCCTTGGCCGGCTTCCCACCACTGCGACCATTACCGCCTGGCTTACCGCGCTGCCCCGGTCGGCCTCCTTGCTTCGCCCGTGCGACGTAGTCCGACTGCCGCAGGAGCTCCGTGGATGAACGAGGTCAGGGAGTCCTCGTTCAACGACTCCCGCGTGCACGGCACCACCAACAGCCACTTCATCAGGTTGTAGCTGCTCAAGAGCCCCTTCAGGACGTGCGTGACATACGACGCCGTCGAGTACTGCACGCCGGCCATCCGCATGTTGGCGAGAAGTCGCCGAGCCTGGTTGCAGTAGTCGGTCAACGTCTCCTGCTCCCCCATCTGCAGGTGCGTCATCTGCCCCTCGAGCCGACCGATGTACAGGTCGTCTGTAACCTGGTACTTCGACTCAATGAAGTGCCACGCCTGGTGGCCGGCGTCCAAGTAGTCCCTTGCACGACTTTAAGGCGATCTGCACGCCTGGCGAGTAGCTCCGCTAGATGACCTTGAAGGTCAGCAGCTGCACGGCGCGAAACTCCGCACGCAGCTCGGGGTTGCTCTCCGGCGGCGTTGCCACGGTGCTGTTGGCGAAGCACATCAGCCCAGCCATCTCCAGGTAGGGCTCCTTCCACATGAGGAGGTCGTGACGGCCGACCAGCAGGGGGCTGACGGCGATCTTGTCCGGCGTGATCCTGTACGGCGAAGTAGCTGTAGGATGCCGCTATCCTGCCCGCAGTCACGTGGGTCACCAACAACGGTGTCACACTGCTTCGACGTCCTCCGACGTCGCCCTACGAGGACCCTGCAGCCGCCAATGACTGCAGCCCTCACACCTGACGCCGTCGACTTCATCCGCATGAATCACCCCTTTCTGCCTCGACGTGCCTCGCGCACTGCTGCCGACTTGGTCACCGACGTGGACGCCCACGTCGACGCCGCCTGCAATGTTCACCGCTAGATGAGAAGCAGGTCATGAAGGGTGCTCCGCTTCCCACACGGCGCGGATGCCTGCCTCAACGATCGCCAAGGGAAGAGTCTCCCCGTACTCGCGAGCCGAATGGCGTCTCCTCGCGTCCTCCAGCTGTGCCTCCAGGGTGTCTACAATGCCAGCCTCGACTACGGGGTCCACCATGGCGTCTAGCACAGCTGCCGGCCTACGAACAAATTAGGAAACTGGAACTAAGTCGACTAGACCGAAGGTAAGTCGCGGGGCTGTCCACGCTCACCGCACCATGCAGAGATAACTTAATCAACGGGAGCTAGACTACGGGCTAGGTACGGGTGTAAGGGTGATCCCTGCGTTCGTTCCTTAGTTGTTTACTTAAGCTCTCACTACTTGCTCATTCACAGGGTGATTCGGCAAGAGTTTCACTACCAAAAGTTTACAACAATGGTAGCAAAAACATTGGCAGACAAGACTATATCAGAGCTAACAAGCCTGCTGGTCGACCTTCAGCACAGCACAGTCGACCGCGATCCAGCGTTGCAAATCTTGCACTGCTCTAGCGCTACAGAGAAGCGGCTTGCCAACGTTGCTAGTCGACGGTGTGCCAACTCTGCAGCAAATCGGCTGCACAGCGTTGCACCCGCATGACAACGGTGCACCCACTTCGCAGGTGCGCGCAGCTGGTTGGTGCACCACACCTTGTCACGCGCAAAACGCAGATGCCTGGCAGAGTACACGCCAGCGACTGCGCCTACCAGCCACGTTGACCTCGGGATACCATTTCTGAGGTCGGCCTCGCAGTAACCGCCCTGGTGACCATCGCTCACGTTGCCCGGGTAACTCGGTCGACCGGGAAACCACGCCTGATCGTCCAGCCCAGCCGGTCGCCGGCTACACAAAGCCGGCGTCTCCAGAGTCGGCGTCCAGGCACCCAAATCGGTGTCCAGACGCCCAGGACGCCGTGCATACGCCCGGGTCGGCGTGCAGACGCCCAGGACGCCGTGCAGACGCCCAGGTCTGCGTCCAGACGCCCAGGACGCCGTGCAAACGCCCATGACAGCGTCCTCCTGCTCGGCGCCCTCCAGCCAGGCGCCCTCCAGCTCGGCGTCCTCCAGCTAGGCGCCCTCCAGCTCGGCGCATTCACTGCAGCTAATCGGCTGCGCTCCCCGCACACCCAATTGCGACATCAGCTCCGCCTAAGCGAGGACGGGGCCAACCACAACTTCTGTTGACAGACAGGACCGCGAGCGCTGCCTTCTACTGGTTGTTGACAACTATACGCGGTACACCACAGTCTTCCCCTTGCAGAGCAAGGCGGATGTCCGCAGTGACTTGAAATCTTGGATCCGCATTGTTCGTCGCCAGCTGAGCGTACGGTTCCGGCAGGACCTTCCGTTACTGCGCCCGCATTATGATCGAGGTGGTGAGTTTTCCTCCCACCTTCTCGAGGACTTTTGTCGTGAAGGGGGCATCTCCCAATCGTTCATGCTTCCGGCCTCTCCGCAAAAGAATGCGATTGCTGAGCGTCGCATTTGCTTGATCATGGAGGCTGCTCGCACCTCCATGATCCATGCGGCTGCTCTTCATTCTCTGTGGCCGTTTGCGGTCCGATACGCATCTCACTCGGGCTATGGGGGTGTGTCAAAGCTATATCTCATATATTCGTGTCGCCTGTAGTGAGTTGCTCCTTAGGGGTATAACTTTTCTCTCGACACTTCTCTTGTACCCCTCCTTTGACCTAATGCACATCATTCCCTCTAAGTTTCTAACGGCCGATGCCAGCCTTGACACGGTAACGCGCTGTCATGTTGTGCCAGCGCATTCTCCGTTCATATACATGACGCAACCTTGCACTGTTCATTGCACGTACAATGTTGTCCCGAAGCGCACATTGCACGAGTACCTGCTAATGCATCAGGCTCCACTGGGTACCTGCAGGAAACGACCCAGTGAAGCCAGGTGGGCGGCGCAACCAGATCTCCTCGTGCAGGCTGCCCTAGAGGAAAGCAGTGCTAAAGTCAAGAGAGTGAAGCTCGTAGTCACGCTGAGCGGCAACGTGCAGCAGAACCCGAAGAGTGGTCATCTTCGGGGTAGGGGAGAAGGTCTGGAAGAAGTCAACTCCCTGTCACTGACTGAAGCCTCGTGCAACGTAACGCGCCTTGAAGACAAGCGGAGAATGCGACTGACGATGTTCGCCCCAGGTGGGGGAACCTCGTCAACGTAAGTGCCTGTGGACTTCCATGATGTCATCTCTGCGTCCATGGCTGACTGCCACTAAGAGGAGTAGGGACCCTCAATCGCATCTGCGTAAGAGCGCGGGGTCGGGATGTCTGGTGCATCTGGGTCTCCCTCAGGTGCAATCAGCATGGACACGAGATGAGGTATAGCAGCTGCTAAACACTCAAAGTCCTCCTGCCTGTCCTCAAGGACGTCCGTGCCAAGAGCACACTCACCCCTGATGGACGGAGGACAGACAGACTCAGACTCAGCAACAAGACTAGCAGCATAGTCGAGACGACAGCGAGCAGCAAAGTTGACAAGCTCAGCAACTAAGGCAGACGCAGCAGTGGACTCAAAGGAAGGGTCAGTGACAACAGTAGCTAGCATACGCATGACAGTAGGGCTGGCAGCACGAAGTGAGTCTGACTCCGGGTCCGGACCGTCAGCAAGGGAGGAAGCAAGAGGAGAAGGCATAGGGACACACAGTGGAACAGAGGAAGGACGAAGTGCCATCTGGTGCGTGCCGGGGACAGGAGGAGGGCGCTGATGCAGAACACGACGACCAGTGCGAACAGCGCGAACAGGCGACGCAGGACAAGACGCAGGCACACGACGCTCTGTAAGACCTCCGGGATGCTCAGTGTAAGAAGGAGCCGGCAGTGGGGAAGGCTGGCAGTAGCTGCGGCTGTGACAGGTCAGGCGATGGATACAGTAAGGGAGGAGTAAGGCCAGTAGAAGGCGGGAGACCAAGAACCTGCTGAAGCAGTGGAACGAAGTACGGTCACGTCCGCACCAGCACCAGCACCCCAAGGGCCAGCACCTCCAGCTCCAGGGTCTCCATCTCCAACACCTGGAGTACCACCAGCTCCAGTAGCTTTAGTACCTCCAGCAGCTCCAGCTCCAACAGCCCCTCCAGCTCTAGCAGCTCCACTACCTCCAGTACGAGCACCTCCGGGACCAGCGGCTCCAGTATGTGCAGCAGCTCCAGCTCCAGCAGCACCTCCAGCTCCAGTACCTCCAGTACGAGCACCTCCAGAGCTAGCGGCTCCAGCACCTCCAGTAGCTCCAGCTCCAGCAGCACCTCCAGCTCCAGCAGCTCCAGTACCTCCAGTACGAGCACCTCCGGGACCAGCGGCTCCAGCACATCCAGCAGCTCCAGCTCCAGTAGCACCTCCAGCTCCAAGGCCTCCAGCGGCAGGCCCCTCAGCTCAAGCAGCACCACTCAGGAGGCTCCAGCGCCGAGAAAACCACTCGCGCAGCTGCAGTGGAGAAAGAGACTCCCGCCGTGACAAGACACCCGAAGGACCTCCAGGCTCAGCACAGACGGGCTCAGCACCCCCAGGCTCAGCACTTCCAGGCTCCGCACGCTCAGGCTCAGCACCCCCAGGCTCAGCACCTCCAGGCTCCGCACGCTCAAGCTCAGCACCCCCAGGCTCTGCACGCTCAAGCTCAGTACCCCCAGGCTCCGCACACTCAGGCCCAGCACCCCCAGGCCCCGCACCCGCAGGCTCAGCACCCCCAGACGCAGCACGTGTAACAGCATCAGAATTGACATCTACCACGACAGGCTCGACAGGGTCTACCTGGGACACACCTGAGGGAGCAGGACCCTGAGGGGGGAGGGGGTCTACCGGAGGAGGACCTAGTGCGAAGAAGAGCGGCGGGAGAGGGAGAGGGGCAGTGCGGTAGGGGAAGAGACGGTAAAAGGGAACCGACTCGTCAAACGTGATGTCCTGAGAGAGCTGGACACGACGCGAGGTGGGGTGGTAAAACTGCCAGCCAGGCGCGTCAGGGGGAAAGCCAAGGAAGACACAACGAACGGCGCGGGATGAGAGCTTGTCCGTGGAAGTATCGCGGACAAAGGCCCGACATCCCCATACCCGGAACACCGACGCATCGCCAACCTCTCCTGTCCAACGCAGTGTGGGCGAGGTCTCCGGCAAGGAGACACGGGGCCAGAGGTTGAGCTGATGCGCAGCGTATCGGACCGCAAATGGCCACATGGATCATGGAGGTACGAGCGACCTCCATGACTAAGCCAATGCGGCGCTCAGCAACCCCATTCTGCTGCGGAGAGGCCGGAAGCGTGAACGTCTGGCGAATGCCCTCCCCACGACAAAAGTCCCGCAAGAGGTCGGAGGAGAACTCACCACCTCTGTCAGAGTGCAGACGAAGGACGGGAAGGTCCGTCTCGTGGAGCTGGAGACGAACTGTGCGGATCCAAGGGATCAAAACATCAGGGACCTCCCCCTTGTGGCGCAAGGGGAAGACCGTGGTGTAACGCGTGTAGTCGTCGACAACCAGCAGAAAGTACTGCTCGTGGCCCTGTCCACGGACGCGAGCTGGGCCCCACACGTCCATGTGGAGAGTTTGCAGGGGAGCAGTTGTCGGGGGGAACGAGGAGGAGTGAGGAGCGGCGCGCTGCCGCCCCTCGACACAGGGAAGGCAGGGAGGGGCAGGCGAGGGTGGGAGGGGAGGTAGAGACCTGGGAAGACCAGAGACAAGGAGACGACGGGCTTGCATGCCACGGAGGCGTGCAACTGAGGGGTGACCAAGGCAGTGGTGCGACAGGGCGCGACACGAGCAGGGAGCCGCAAGCTGACCTGACGCAGACGCAGACGCTGCTACCTGAGGAGGCGCAGTAGTCAGTGTGTACAGACTCAACCCAGGCCGACGGGTGAACGTGGCAAGGTGCCTGCCTGTCTGGGAGCACGTACAGATCGCCACACGCTGTCCTCCAGAGATGAAGGTATCAACCCACTGATCCTGAAGGACGGCGTTGCTCACCAAGTTCGTAGAGAACGAGGGGAGGTGGAGACCGCAGTGAGCCAGACGGAACCGCCAGACAAGGCAGAACAGTGGAGGAACGTGCAAGGACTGGGCCCCCGGAGGGGTCAGCCAGAGAGACATCAACAGGTGCAGAGAGCGGGGTGACTGTGGTACTATCGCGAAAGAAACAGCGGGAAGCACCTGAGTCAAGCGTGAAGGTGTTCAGGGCCGCAGCAGACTTAGTACCAGAGAGAGCAAACTCACCAGCACCTAGAGCAGCAGAATCACTAGCACCTATACCTGGGTCTGGCGGCATACACAGGTAACAGTCACCCTCAGCACTAACAGTCAATGCATACATGGCAGAAAGGATAGCATCATAATCAAGAGCAAAGATGTCTACACCCTGTTTAAGCAGCTCTGCCCAGCGGGGGAGCTCAGCCGCATTGGGAAACTCTGTGCGGAAGGCGTCGGTAAGACGAGAGAAGCAGCGGTACTGGGTGTGGAGCCTCCCGCATGTCTGACCAGTGCGGTCACCTGTGCGAATGACTTACGGGCAGGGACCACTACCCCCAGCCGCCCCACGCTGAGCAAACCACTCACGTAGCTCCTGGGGCGAAAGCTGACGCTGCTGCTGCTGCCTTTGACCACCGCCAAGGCCTCCCCTCTGACTGGTACCACCCCGGCCGCCACCATTGCCGCCGCCTCCACTCCCACTGCCGCCACCACTGCCGCCGCCACTACCGCCACTGCCGCCACCACCGCCGCCACCTACACCTCCACCCCCACCACCACTCTCTCCGCCACCGCGGCCCACTCCACCGCCTCCACCGCCTCCACCGCCACCTCCACCTCTTCCGCCCCCACCACCCCTGCCTCCCCTGCCCCTGCCGCTGCGGCGCCTCTCACTAGGGGCAGACGCAGCTCCTACCTCCTCAGCACGAAGGTAGTCAACAGCTGCAGCAGAGGCGTGTGATGGGAGAAGGGGGGAAGGCGAACACCCCTCAAAGAAGGGAGTGCGAGGAGTGCCACGAGAAGCGCCTACAGCAACTATGCTAGTCTCAGCTGCAATGAGGTGCGTCTCGAGCAGGTCGACAGTGAGGTCTGTGGGGTCAAGGGCGAGAAGGAGGTCCCTGACAGCGCTAAGAGAGTCAGGGAAGCGGGTGACTATGAAGTGGAGAGTGTACATGGGAGGAGGGTTCTTGGTGAGAAACCTGGCGGGAAGCGCATCATGGTAGCGAGTGTCACTAGTGCAAAGGTGAGTGACGAGGTTGGCTACTGTGGCAAAGGTGGACAGATCTGGGAACAGGTAGGGCAGGAGAAGGCGGTCTAGAGCAGTAGTGGCCGGGGAGGAGTAACGAGCGACTACAGCGCCGTACAGTGCTTTCGCAGTCTTGTGCTGTCCGAAGTGAGCGCGTTCGGCTAACGGCAGGTGGTTGCGAACGGCTAAACGAGCAGCAGCGTCACGAGTTAGCCACTGTGAGCGAACTACACTGTTAGCTGTGGCGGCAGGGGCGACAGAGGCGCCAGAAGTGAGGTCAAACATTGAGACTCTGTCATTGGAATCGCTCAGTAAGAATAGCTGTAAGTCATCGAGCCACGCATCGAACTCTATCGGGCAGCCCTCCGGATCGAACGTGAGGACACTGAGCGGGGCCATCGCGGGCAGAGCGGTCGGGCACGCAAGCAGCAGAGCAGCGCGTAGGCAAGGCAAGGCAGGGCGGCGCAGGGCGACGCAACAATGAGCGGTGCGCGGCAGGGCAGGGTCCGCGGCGGCGCGGCGCGTGGGCAAGGCAGGACGGCGCAGCGGCAGGGCACGCGGCAGGGCAGGGTGCGCGGTGGCGCGGCGCGCGGGCAGGGCAGGGCGCGCGGTGGCGCGGCGCGGGGGCAGGACAGGGCGCGCAGTGGCGCGGCATGCGGGCAGGGCAGGGCGCGCGGCGGCGCGGCGCGCGGGCAGGGCAGGGCGCTCGAGGGCGCAGCGCGCGGGCAGGGCAGGGCGCTCGGCGGCGCGGCGCGGCGCGCGGGCAGGGCACGGCGCTCGGCGGCGCGGCGCGCGGGCAGGGTAGGGCGCTCGGTGGCGGGCGGCGCGCAGGCAGGGCAGGGCGCGCTGCGACGGGTGGCGCGCGGGCAGGGCAGGGCGCGCAGCGGCGGGCGGCGCGCGGGCAAGGCAGGGCGAACGACAGCGGGCGGCGCGTTGGCCGGGCGACGCGGCGGCGCGGCGCGCGGGCAGGGCAGGGCGCGCTGCGGTAAGCGGCAGCACGGCGCGCGGGTCAGCAGGGCGCGCGGGCAAAGAGGGCGCGCTGCAGCGGGCGGCGCGCGGGCAGAGCAGCACCTCAGCAGCAGCCCCCAGAACCAGCACCTCCAGTCCCAAGGTCTCCAGCCTCGGTGTCTCCAGCAGCAGCACCCCCAGACCCAGGGTCTCCAGCAGCAGCACCCTCAGACTCAACAGCACCTCCAGCCCCAGCAGCTCCAGTACCTCCAGTACGAGCACCTCCGGGACCAGCACCACTCCCAGCTCCAGTGACGACAGCAGAAATACCTCCAGCGGTAGAGCCTCGAGCTCCAGAAGCGCGACCCTGACGGCGACCGTACCAGTCGTGCAGCTGCTGTGAGGTGAGAGGCACACGCGGACGAAGGCAGCTACTCCAGGGAGACCGCGCAACAGCAGACTCAGAACCCTCAGCGCCAGTACCCGCAGCAGCTCCAGAACCTCCAGCGCCAGCACCCGCAGCAGCTCCAGAACCTCCAGCGCCAGTACCCGCAGCAGCTCCAGAACCTCCAGCGCCAGTACCCTCAGCAGCTCCAGAACCTCCAGCTCCAGCACCCTCAGCAGCTCCAGACTCCGCACCCCCAGGCTCCGCACCTCCAGGCTCAGCACCCCCAGGATCCGCACCCCCAGGCTCAGCACCCCCAGGCTCAGCACCCCCAGAAGTAGCACCCCGAGCAGGACCACCCTCAGCAGAACCTGAGTCACCAGTGACCTCAACCGGCGCAGTCAAGGGAGGAGGGTCTACCTGAGACACACCTGAAGGAGCAGGACCGGGAGTGGGGAGGGGGTCTACCTGGGGAGCACCTGGAGCGAGGAAGAGCGGCAGGGGGGGGAGAGGGGCAGTGCGGTAGGGGAAGAGACGGTAAAAGGGAACCGACTCGTCGAACGTGACGTCCTGAGAGGGGAAGACACGGCGCGAGGTGGGGTGGTAAAACTGCCAACCAGGCCCGTCAGGGACAAAGCCAAGGAAGATACAGGGAACAGCGCGGGCGGAGAGCTTGTCCGCGGTGGTATCGCGGACAAAGGCACGAGCACCCCAGACCCGGAAACGCGACGTATCGCCAACCTTCCCCGTCCACAGCAGTGTGGGCGAGGTCTCCGGCAAGGAGACACGGGGCCAGAGGTTGAGCTGATGCGCGGCGTACCGGACCGCAAACGGCCACAGAAAATGGGGGGCAGCCGCATGGATCATGGAGGTACGAGCGACCTCCATGACTAAGGCAATGCGGCGCTCAGCAACCCCATTCTGCTGCGGAGAGGCCGGAAGCGTGAACGACTGGGTGATGCCGTGCTCCTCACAGAAGGCTGCCAAGAGGTCGGAGGAAAACTCACCACCTCTGTCAGAGTGCAGACGCAGGACGGGAAACTCCGTCCCGAACCGCTCGCGGAGCTGGAGACGAGCAGCGCGGATCCAAGGGATCAAAACATCAGGGACCTCACCCTTGGTGCGCAAGGGGAAGACCGTGGTGTAACGCGTGTAGTCGTCGACGACCAGCAGGAAGTACCGCTCGTGGCCCTGTCTACGGACGCGGGCTGGGCCCCACACGTCCAGGTGGAGAGTCTGCAGGGGAGCCTCTGTGGGAGGGAACGAGGAGGAGTGAGGAGCGGCGCGCTGCCACCCCTCGATACAGGGAAGACAGGGAGGAGCAGGTGAGGGTGGGAGGGGAGGGAGAACCCTGGGAAGACCAGAGACAAGGACCCGGCGGTGCATGCTGCGAAGGCGCTGCACCGAGGGGTGACCAAGGCGGTGGTGCCAAAGGACCGTCTGGTGCGACAAGGCGCGACACGAGCATGGGGCCGACAACTGACCTGACGTAGACGCAGACGCAGCTACCTGAGGGGACTCAGTGGTCAGTGTGTACAGGCCCGACCCAGGCTGCCGAGTGAAAGTAGCCAGGTGACGACCCGTCTGAGCACACGTGCAGTGTGTCACACGCTCGTAGGCAGGGGTGAACTGGTGAACACCCGCGTCCTGGAGCGCAGAACTCGCCACCAAGTTCGTAGAGAACGAGGGGAGGTAAAGACCCGACAGTGTGCCGGACGGGACAGCAGGACAAGGGAGGACAGTGGAGGAGGTCGCACAGACTGGACCCCCAGAGGGGTCTGCCAGGGAGACTGGAACCGGCCGACTGAGCGGCGTGAGGGTGGTGCTGTCGCGAAAGAAGGAGCGAGAAGCACCAGAGTCAAGTGTGAAGGTGTACAAGGCCTCAGCAGGCGCAGTACCAGAGAGAGCAGACTCACCAGCACCTGGAGTGGCAGGCTCTATACCTGGGTCAGGCGGTACGCACAGGTAACAGGCACGGTCAGCACTAGTAGGCAATGCATACATAGCAGTGAGAATAGCATCATAGTCAAGAGCAAATATATATACCCTCTGCCCAAGCAGCTCCACCCAGTCGGGGAGCTCAGCCTCGTCGCCAAACTCGGTACGCCAGGCGTCACTCAGACGGGCGAAGCAGCGGGACTGTGTGTGACCAAGCGTCCCGCAAGCCTGACCAGTCCGATCACCTGTGCGAATGACGTACGGGCAGCGAATGGTACTCAAAGACCCTCTACTCTGAGCGTACCACTCGTGAAGCTGCTGGGGCGTAAGTGCCTCGCGTGGACGCCGCTGCAGCTGCAGCTGGCCACTGCCAGACGCTCCCAACTGACCAGCTCCAGGGCGACAGCTACGACGGCTACCGCGACAACCCCAACTAGCGTACCACTCACTAAGCTGCTGGGGCGTGAGAGACTCGCGCGGACGTCGCTGGAGCTGCATCTGGCCACCGCCAGTAGCAGCAGTAGCAGTAGTAGCAGCAGTAGCAGTAGTAACAGCAGTAGCAGCAGTAGCAGCGCGGCCACCCCTACAACCCCAACTAGCATACCACTCACTAAGTTGCTGGGGCGTGAGGGACTCACGCGGACGTCGCTGGAGCTGCATCTGGCCACCGCCAGTAGCAGCAGTAGCAGTAGTAGCAGCAGTAGCAGCAGTAACAGCAGTAGTAGCAGCAGCAGCGCGTGCAGGGCAGGCGCGGTAGGCAGGCAGGCAGGCAGGCCGGCAGGCAGGCAGGCAGGCAGGCAGGCAGGCAGGCAGATGGCGCGGTAGCGCGCAAACAAGGTAGGTGCTCACCAGTGGCGGGAAGAGAAGGCGCTCGCCGGGCGAGCAGGGCCGGCGCTCGGTGGGCGGCTGCACGGGGTCCAGGGGCGGCGTCGCGGGTCCAGGGGCGGCTGCACGGAGTCCAGGGGTGGCTGCACCAGGGACGGCTGCTGCAGGGGCCAGGGGCGGCTGCTCTGGGTCCAGGGGCGGCTGGTTCATCAGCTCTGCTAGTCAGAGTCTTTGCCGGTTAGTCATCCTTGCACAATGCCTTTTAAGGGTTCCTGCGCTAAAACGATGGTCGGTGCTGCTTTTGATAACCCTGCTGGCGGATCCGACCCTGCGAACAAGACAACGCCAAGCAAGCGGTCAGATGTTATCAACAACCTTCCATCAGAAGCGGATGTGACTGCTGGAGGCTCAGGTCTTTCCATCAAGGAAAAGCTGAAGGCGCTTGCTACCATGGCTGCTGACGACACTTTCATCTAGGACGGCTCTGATGAAGAGCTTAAGATAATCACGAGCATAGGCGCTTCCCTGTATCTGCTGTCGACGGCCATCCTGCTCTTTCCAGTTATCCCATCTCATGAAGTTGCTTCCGTTCTCTGGACTGTGCGGGTGTGGATGAAGCGCATGTGGCTCGAGGGTCCAGGGGCGGCTGCTCGTGGGTCCAGGGGCGGCTGCTTCAGGGGCCAGGGGCGGCTGCTCGGGGTCCAGGGGCGGCTGCTCCAGGGGCGGCTGCTGCAGGGGCCAGGGGCAGCTGCTCTGGGTCCAGGTGCGGCGCTCGAGGGTCCAGGGGCGGCTGATCTGGGTCCAGGGGCGGCTGCACGGAGTCCAGGGGCGGCTGCACCAGGGGCGGCTGCTTCAGGGGCCAGGGGCGGCTGCTCTGGGTCCAGGGGCGGCTGCACCAGGGGCGGCTGCTTCAGGGGCCAGGGGCGGCTGCTCGGGGTCCAGGGGCGGCTGCTCCAGGGGCGGCTGCTGCAGGGGCCGTGGGCGGCTGCTCTGGGCCCAGGGGCGGCGCTCGAGGGTCCAGGGGCGGCTGCACCAGGGGCGGCTGCTTTGGGTCCAGGGGCGGCTGCTCCAGGGGCGGCGTAGCTGGTGCAGGGCAGCGCGCGGGTCCCACAGGCGCCGTGACGGGCGACGGGGGGCAGCGCGCCGTCACCGGAGGAGGCGACGCGCGGGGCCGGCCGCAGGCTAACACGGGGCCGAAAAACGGGCTACGCGGGCGGCGGACGCGGCGCGCAGGGCCTAAGCGGGCTGCGCGCGGGCGGCTCACGCGACGCGCGGGCCGGCGGCAGGCTGCGCGGGCGGCTGACGTGGCGCGCGGGGCCGAAAACAGGCCTAAACGGGCTGCGCGCGGGCTTCTTAAGAGGCGCGCGCGGGAAAAAAAGGGCCGCGCGCGTGCAGCCGAGGCGCGCGCGAGCAGTAGGCAAGGTAGGTAGGCACGTGAGGTAGGTAAAAAGTAAACGGTGGGCCCTAATCATAGGTCCTAAGGACCTATGCTCTAGATGCCATGTTAGAGTCTTAGGCAAGGATGAAGTTTGACTATCGAGAGAATTGGTACAAAGGAGAAACCTAAGGGGTTGTACCCCACAGTGAGTACCCCACTAAGCCTACCCAAACTATAAACATAGATATATGTTTGACAGCGAGTAGTAACGGCTTGCATCCTAACGCCTGACGCCGGTTCCTAATCGCACCTTGTGATTATTATTTCGTGATATTCGTCCTCGTTGAACGGAGTGTCAGGTGTTCACATGTCGCCATCCCATATGCGAAACGCATTGCGTGCGTCGCTCATCAAACGCAGGGGTGCCGGCCTACTGCAGCTCTCTTCCCTGTTTGCTACTTCTATCAATGCTGGAAGCTACCTTGTCCCTGGTATCTCCTTCGAAGTTGGTAAAAATAATTACTGCCTTCGCTCTGTTCTGGCTGATACTGACGGCGCCAGCACTGAGAAGGCACACGATTGACAGCTATGACCGAAACCGAAATACAACGCTACGCGCGCAGCCCCTTTCGCCCGTAACTAAACCGTGCAGGGTTTCACTCCCTTTGCTCTTGAGTCTCTGGTGCCGAATGACGAGCAAAATAGTAAGCTATGACTAGCTAGCGTGCAACCCAGGTCCACTTTGAAGCTCAAATTGGGCCCGGTGGATTCAGTCTTGCGCACTTCTGTTTTTTGCACCTGTTTTTGTGGCAAAGCAGAGCGCGCTGCGGCGGGCAGCGCGCGGGCACGGCAGGGCGTGCGCAGGCAGCGCGACATAGGGCAGGGCAGGGCAGGGCGGCGCGATCACGGTGGCGCGACGGGTGGGGTAGCGCTACTCGGTGGGCCTTAAGGAAACGGTCCTAGGCTAAGACCTGCTCTGAAACCATGTCAGAAGTACGAACGAGAAATGAATTGACTAACAGCAGGATGGGTACAAGTGCCAACCCTAATTGGGTTGTACCCCATATGGGCAACCCCACTACAGCCTACACAATTAGTGTTTGGTGCAAATTCACATTGCACGACATCCTGCCGTCAGTTTGTACGAGTATGCGTGTGCGAATGCATTTGGGTGTGAATGGAATGTTCGTGTGCTTGTTTGCTTTCGCAATTTTCGTTTAAAGCATTTGCAGGTATTGGTGTAAGGGCCTAATAAACTCAAGCTATTAAGACTTTAATCAAACTTAAAACCTCTCCTCAGGGTCACCTCCAAGGGTCCTTGGGTGCCTGGTACAAGACCAGCCCCTATCCTCGGGTCCGAGTTTGTAGAGAGAGGGATCAAGAGGGACTTAGTCAAAACAGCAAGAGTACCTTGAACGTCGCGCAGCGTATCGTGCAGACCGTCGATCGGGTTAAGCTGAGAATTTCCTATATCGAAGCTCGCTCCAAGAGCTTTAAAATGAACCAACTTGTCTCGCGAAAAGTTTTGCCATTACGAAGTTATGGCTCGGACAGCGTTTGCCTAGTGTTGAAGTGCTAGCGTACTAGCGTTGACTCGGGTAGCATTCCGCCGTCGCACCGCGTAGAAACGAAATTCCAGGAAGGGTGGAATTCGCTTGAATCAAATTGACTATATCCAGGTACAAACAGAGAAGGAATAAAATAGTTCTAGCTAGCAAGGACCTTGGGAATAAACCTGGGAACAACCAGGGATGATCCCAAATAATTCCAAGCAACAGAACCAACCTGGCTGGACAAAACAGCAGGTGGTAGGTTGGTAAACAACCTCTGGTTTTTCCAACCTGGGAAAACAACAACCAGGTTCAGGTCCTAAAAACAGAACCTGTTTTGTCTTTGCCCAACCAGCCAAATGCTGGTTCCGCTGGTTTCCCCTGGCCCTGTAGCATGCAGATACAGACAAACAACATCCAACCTTCACCTAAATTGTACCCCTATAGTGCCTGCCCTGCTACACTATAGTCAACCAAACAAAACAGTACAATTTCGAGTTGGATAGAACTGAATCTGCGCAATCAATTCAACCGAACCGCAAAGCTTCCATCTTGGGTTCCTTTGCGAGCTCGTCCTTTCTGCTTGTACTGTTCATAGCGCGTACAATGTTGTGCCGAAGCGCACAATGCGCGAGTACCTGCAAATGCTTCAAGCGAAAATTGCGAAAGCAAACAAACACACGAACATTCCATTCACACCCAAATGCATTCGTACACGCATACTCGTACAAACAGACGGCAGGATGTCGTGCAATGTGAATTTGCACCCAACACACTCCCCCTCAGCCTGCCGGCTGCATCCCCATCATTCCATACTAGTTCATGCTCATTCCACTCATGTGCACACAACGCCAATGAGGCTCATCCGCAAGCCTCTTGGTGAGGAATTCTGCTGGCTGCTGGTGAGTCTTGATGTAGATCGGATTCACCGTCCCCCTCTTCACTTCCTTACGCAGCCAGTGCCACTTGATACGCATGTGCTTGTTCAGCCCATGAAGCACAGCGTTCCTGGCCATCCCAAGAGCTCCCTTGCTATTACAAAACAGCGGCGTAGCAACCTTTTGCTCCTGGCCAATCTCCTCTAACAGCCTCCTCAGCCAAATCACCTCATTCACCCCATGGAACATCGCCATGTACTCTGATTCCACAGAAGAGAGTGCCGTCTCCGTCTGCTTCTTTGACCTCCAACTAACAGGTCCTCCCCCAACTACGCAGATGTATCCTCCCACAGATGAGGAATCCTCCTTCTCAGAGGCCCACGTAGCATCGGTAAAGCAAGTGAGAAAGAGCTTGCCTTCTCCAAGCCTCTCCCCCTTCTCTTTCAGCACCTCAACCCCTTTCTGCTTCACCTGTGCAGATGCGGAGTATTGAACTCCAATGCTTGGGTGAGAGTTCAGATACTTCACCACACGCTCAGCTGCATCCACCTGCTCCTCTGATGGATTCTGCACCACCCTAGCCAGCTGCCCAACCGAGAAAGAGATGTCGGGTCTTGTGTGAACTGCTGCATACAAGAGGCTGCCCACCAAGGACTGAAATTGCTGCTGCTCCTCAGCTTCAACCCCTTCATCCTCTGCAGCTTTCACAAGCTTGAATTCTGCTGGCAGGGGAGTTGCAACCTTGCGCTCATTCTCAATCCCGTACTTCTCCCCCAGCTCTTTGATGAACTTCTCCTGGTGCAGCTTCAACCACCTGTGATCCAGATCTCTCTCCACGTGCATCCCGAGGTAGTACTTTACCTCCCCAAGGTTCTTGCACTTGAAGTTCTCCATCAGCTGCTGCTGCACATTCTGGATCTCCTTCATGCTGCTGCTAAAGAGAAGAATGTCGTCCACATAGACCAGAAACAGCACCAGCTTCTCCCCCTCCCCCTTGAGAAAGAGGCTCTCATCACAGCTGCTGGTCCTGAATCCCATCTCCTCTAAAACAGCTGCCAACTTCTGGTACCAGCAGCGTGGCGCCTGCTTCAAGCCGTAGATGGACTTTTTCAGCTTGCACACCCTGCCCGTACCATCCTCATACCCAGGCGGCTGAGTCATGTACACATCCTCCTCTAAAATCCCATCGAGGAATGTCGTTGATATATCCATCTGAATGATGAATTTCCCACTAACGGCTGAATCTGCCAACAAGACACGGAGGGTAGGGGGTTTGGCAGTGGGAGCAAAGATCTCATTGAAGTCTTGCTTCTCCTTCTGCATAAACCCCTTAGCCACCAGCCTACTCTTGTAGATGGTGACCTGTCCCTTGTCATCGGTCTTGATCCTTAGCACCCACTTGCACTGTACGGCTTTCTTCCCCTCAGGCAGCACCACCAGCTCCCATGTCCCATTCTCTAGCAGGCTCTGGTACTCAGCATCCCTGGAAACCAGCCACTTCTCCCTATCTGGTCCAGCTAATGCCTCCTCCATGCTAGCTGGTTCCTCTAGTGCAGGGGCAAGAAAACAGTAGGCAGGTTCATCCTCCTCATCCGGATCATAGCCATGCGGTAGAATCAGCAATGCCTCCTCTGTCCCAAGCTGCTGCTCTGCTACATCAGGTCCTGCAGTCAGCTTCTTAGTAGCCATACGGGTACGTCCTGGCCTGGAGACGGGTGTCTCCCATCCCCTCATAACGACACCCTTCGGCTTCTTAGTTTTTCCCTGCTGCTGCTCTCCTCCCTCGGATCCAGCAGCTCCACTAGTGCTACCGCTAGTCTCCACACCATTGTTTTCACCGGCAGGTGCCTCCTGCACCTTGTCTCCAGCACCACCCTCTGCAGCTGCCTCCTCTCCCTCCTCCCACACACTAGGAGTCAGGTCCAGCTGCATGGTGATCTGCTTCATCTGCTGGGACACCCTGGCCTCCGGCTGTTTCTCCCAGCTCCCATATATCATGCCCTCAACAAACTTCATATCCCTGCTGTCAAACAACACACCCTTGGAAGGTTCCCACAGCAGCCATCCCTTGCGCGCCGTCGCAGAGGCATCGGATACTTCGATGGCGCCCACTTCCCACCTATCGCGCCCATCAACCCCATCGCGCCCAGTCTAGACAATGATCCCACCATTCACAACTGGATCGATCATCCAACAAACATCCCACCTGATTTCGAGTTGCCTCCACCAACTCCGAAGTCTCCTCCCAGCATTTCCACGAGGCGTTACATCGATCTCTCGCAGTACACCGGGGACTTCGACCGCATCGTCACTCCAAAGATTGCCGGGATTGCACGTCGAAATCGCGAAAACTACAACACCTGGTATCTCGATAGCTGCTGTGGACAACACATGGTGGGATCACCGAGGTTCATCAGCAATTCAAGGCATATGCGACGACCATGCAAAATTACAGTCGCTAACAACGGACGCCTCAAGGCTCACGACATTGGCGAAATCTGCCTTGAGTCCGAAGACACTAGCTTCACCATTCACATCGGCGATGTGTTGGTTGTTCCTAATCTGCAGTACAACCTGCTCTCTCCGGCAGCTCATGCGGTGCGGAGTCGACATTCACAGCAACTGCAAGGACAAGACCTTCGAACTTTATTATAAAGATACTTACATCGGCAAGGCTGATGATGATGTCGGGGTCTTCGTGTTGAACTTCTCGGCTCAAGGCACCACTAGCGACTCGCATCAAACCCTTCTTCTAAAGGCAACTCCCACGAAACCAATGACTTGGTCGCAACCCGATGAGATGGATCTCGAACGGCCCGCTTCGGACGGTCTTCTGCGACTGCGCACCGTCCCAACAGCATCAATATCCAATCCAGAAGACACTAGACCTGCAACAATGGAAGAAGAAGAGGATAGTGGGAAGTCAGCAACTGCAGAACCAGACGCCGGAGAAAACACAACAGCTCCAGCAGCTGGCTGGGGGAGTCCCGGCCCCGCAGTCGGCCCATGGGGAGAAATCCTAACGCCAGAAGAAGCAGCCGCAAGCGGATGGGGCACACTGGAAGAAGGCAGCGCCACTGCTAGAACGGAGGCTGGTGCTGCCGTTGGAGGCGGCTGGGGAACCGGAGGAACCGGAGGCGGCTGGGGAACTTCAACGACCAAACGAGGATGGGGACAGTCAGCTCCCGCCTATCCTGAAGCTCCTGAACTTTCCACTGTGGATGTTGCGGCGGTCGACCCATACTGGGCAACTCGCGGTACCAGCTGGGGCGGACCTCCTCTTCCAGACCAGTATGCTTCTGACACACCAGAACCCGTAGAAGAGGAGTCAGAAGAAGAAGTAACTTTTGAGTTCTTCGGGGAGCAGCGGAACTACCGGAACCTACCGAGGAGCAGCCGCCAGAACAAGGACCGCAACAAATTGAGGACATGGGCGACGAGTATAGTTACTTCCGCATCCCCATGAAAGGACTTCCCGTCACCAATTGGCCCAAGGCGCCACCATCCAAGTATCTGCTTGTCACCGGCGAACAAGTTCACACCGCTGATACCGACAACATTATCGGAATCCCCCGCGCGCTCCTGGAACGCGATTCCGTTCGAGCCTTCACAGCTGACGCCGACGACGCCACCAATACGGGACCTGGAAAGCAGCAGAAGGACGAATCAAAATGGCACAAATATTATCAGAAGACTGTCGGATACCGTGCGGAACCGGAAACATGGCATCAGTAGCTCGGACACCCCTCACACGCCACGCTCAAGAATTCCCTCAAGGCTGGTATTTTTGACGATGAGGCATTGCTTCTTCCTCGCGAAGGCTTCCTCACAGCGGAATCAGACGACCCGCCGTGCACTGTGTGCCCGACTGCGTCACTTGTCAGAATGTGTAGTTTGTCTAGCCTGCAGTGGGGTACTCTATAGTGAGTATGGCCCCTTAGGGTTCCCTATATGTATCCACCTGCTTGCTAGTGAAACTCCTCCTTTGCTTATTCTCTCTTGCCTAGCTTGCTAGCTATGGCTCCTTGTTTTGCCTGCTATTGTGACATGGTATCAGATCTCTTACGCTCTTGGCCTGTGGGCCCGCCTTATGCTTCCGCTGCTACTGTTTTGCTGGTCGCGCGCCCCGGGCGCGCGACACTTTTTCATCCTGCCGCGCGCTCGTGGAGCGCGGCGGTTTTTTCTGCCCGCCGTGCGCCCCGGGCGCGCGCAGCGGTTTCGTCGCCCGTCGTGGCGCCCTCTCCCGTCGCCCGTCGTGGTGTCACGGGGGCCGCGCGTCCCCCCCATCCCGTCGCCCGTCGAGGCGCCCCGGGGCCCGCGCGTCCCCCCTCTCCCGTCGCCCGTCGTGGCGTCACGGGGGCCGCGCGTCCCCCCCATCCCGTCGCCCGTCGAGGCGCCCCGGGGGCCGCGCGTCCCCCCCCTCTTTCGCGTCGTCCCGTCGCGGCGCCACGGGGGCCGCGCGTCCCCCCTCTCCCGTCGCCCGTCGTGGCGTCACGGGGGCCGCGCGTCCCCCTCATCCCGTCGCCCGTCGAGGCGCCCCGGGGACCGCGCGTCCCCCCCCCTTCGCGTCGTCCCGTCGCGGCGCCACGGGGGCCGCGCGTCCCCTCCATCCCGTCGCCCGTCGTGGCTCCCTGGGGGCCGCGCGCCGCCCCGGTTCAATCTCCCTCCCCGTGCCTCCTGCGTTAGGGTTTGGGGGTGGCGGGTGTGGGGCTGGCGGTTGTGAGTTCCTCCCCTTGCTCCTCCTCCTCCCTCGTCTCCCACTGCTGTAGCTGCCGCTGAGGGGGGTGGGTGTGTGGGAGCCAAAGGAGTGGTGCTAGGGGGGTGTCATGGGAGTGAAACTAGGGGTGCAGCAGGGGGTGTGAAAGGGGTGTGGGACAGGTGTGGGAGGTTGAGTGGAGGTGGCCGCCGTGAAGCCAGCAGCTCCAGTCGCTCGTGAGACTGTTGCGCCAGTCGCCCGTGAGCCCGTCGCTCCAGTCGCCCGTGAGCCCGTTGCTCCAGTCGCCCGTGGGTCAGTTGCTCCTGCCGCTCGTCTAGCCGCGGAGCCAGTTACTCCAGTTGCCCGTGTGCCAATTGCTCCAGTTGCCAGTGTGCCAGTTGCTCCAGTTGCCCGTGTGCCAGTTGCTCCAGTTGCGCCGTGTGCCAGCAGCTTCAGCTGCCGCCCACTACCTTCTCTCCTCTCATAGTCCCTCCTCCTCCTCACTAGCCCTCTGTGATAGGCTCTAGCTTTGCTTATATTTGTGAACTATGAACTGCTGCTTGTTGTACTGATCATACCCCACTTTGACTATGGGGGTGTGTCAGAATGTGTAGTTTGTCTAGCCTGCAGTGGGGTACTCTATAGTGAGTACGGCCCCTTAGGGTTCCCTATATGTATCCACCTGCTTGCTAGTGAAACTCCTCCTTTGCTTATTCTCTCTTGCCTAGCTTGCTAGCTATGGCTCCTCGTTCTGCCTGCTATTGTGACACCACTCGCCCACAAACCCTTTCCTGATTTACCCCCCAGCTACGAACGTTACAAGCCACTCTACCAAGTCTACAGCGACTTTATGGTTCTTAGCCAGGAAGGGCTCGACGGCGAGTACTACACGCTCACCTTCATCGACGCATGCACGCGCTACGTCTTGGCCGTCAACACCAATTGCCGCTCTCTTGCCTTCGAGTGCTTCATCGCATGGATGAAGCGGGCTGAACGTCAAACTGGACTGAAGCTGAAAAGCTACCAGACAGACGGAGCTCTAGAGTTCTTCTCAACTGAGTTCAAGGAACTCTTCAAGGAGAAGGGGATTGAGCACCTGGTGTCCTTGCCCTACGCTCACGAGCAGCAAGGAGTAGCAGAACGGACAAACAGGAGCCTCGCTACACGGATCAGGGCCCTGATGAAGCAGTCGGCCATCCCAACCAGATATTGGCCGTTTGCGATGAACCACGCTGTTCGGCTGCACAACTTGCTGTCCTCTTGAAGTTTCGAGAACAACAATTCTCCCTACAAGGCTTGGATGGGCAGAAAGGCGGACACACGCTTGCTCCGAGTGTTCGGCTACACGGTATAGTACAGACCACACACAGCAAGGACCGGAAAATGTACTGACCAGGCTCGTTGGGGCATCCACCTCGGGATCGAAAAAGAATACAAGGCGTGGATCGTGCTGGACTACGCGGCACACAAAGCGACGAAATCACGTGACTGCATCTTCTACGAGAAGCTGACTCTGCCACTGTTCAACGAACATCGCGAAGCTGACAGAGCACCAGAAATGCTTTTCGAGGGACACCGTAGCTTTGCAACACCACATGATGAAGCTGACCTGGCAGAGGATGTAGATGCATCGGACGTCACCCAATTTGACACCGCCCTTAACATCCCCGTTACAAGCCCGTTCCAGACCCCGACATTCATACCCGTCCATCGATTTTATCCCGACGATACAACTCGCGAAGCTCACAACTACAACAATGAAGCACGCCGATCCTCGGATGCCAAGTTACCACCACCAAACACCTCGCAAGACACCCTCCGCCTCGGCAACGACAGCGACGACGATGTATTCGAAGTTATCAGCTTTCACGACTACGACCGCCTCCACTACGAGAAGACCAACGAAACTGGTCTCTGCATTCTGGGCTCGCCGTCGCTGTTCGCCACGCCTCCCCCAAGGAACCCACCACCGATCGCCAGGCCCTGTCTAGCCCTGACAGTGAGAAATGGAAGGCAGCCATGGCCGCAGAAGTCGCAGCACTGAAGAGCCGCGGCACGTGGACGCTGGCAAATGGGAGAAAAATTCTCAGCGGCAAATGAGTCTTCCGCTTCAAAACTCTTGCGGATGGTTCCATCGACAGTACAAAGCGAGATGGGTGATGCGCGGCTTCGAGCAAATCACATGGTGGATTTCGACCTTACCTACGCACCCGTCGGACGGCACACCTCAGTGCGCATCCTCATCTGCATCGCCGCCGTCAAACAGCGCCCGCTTCACCAAATCGACGTCGGCAGTGCGTTTCTGTACGCTCTTGTCGGCGCCATCATCTTCGTCGAGTAGCCGCATGCCTTTGAGGAAAGCGACGGTGCCGTTTGTCTGCTTTAAAAATCCCTCTGTGGGATTAAACAAGCGCATCGCCTGTGGCAGCAGTACCTGTACACCCTCACGGAGCTCGGATTTAAACAGCTGCCACATGACCTCGGGATGTACTGGAAGGCGTCGCGCAGGAAATTAATTCTTCTCGTCGCCTACGTCGATGACCTTCTCTACACCGACGACGACCCGGAGCTGCTGGACCAGTTCAAGGCGATATTAAGGAGAAGCTGGAGGTGACCATAAACCACAATGTTGTTGATTGTGTAGGTGGTTGTGGTATTTTGCTCTAGCTGTTTGTGGGCTAAGGGTCTGGGCAAAATGTGGTGGTTAAACTTGTTGCGGGCTGGAATTGACCTCGCACTCAACAAGCACCAACAAACCTTTGCTATTCACTACAACACCTTTGGTGTTGCTAGTTTAGCACTTCGGGTTGTTGGGGATTGTTGTAGGGCGAGGGTTGGGTTGGTAGGGTTTGAACAACTCGTCACTTTGCAGATCTGAAATCTTGCTAAAGCTACTTTCTTGATCTAATCCATGGCTGCCAAATAATTTCGCCAGGATACCCCGTCACACTTAATTCGCGATATCGATCGGTCTTGATCTTGGTTGAAAGCGTGCATTACCATTCTGGAAAGTAGAGATTAAGCCCTTTCCAACGCGTACCTGCTCATAGTTTAAGGTTACGTGAGTTGCCCGCAATGTTTCATCGAAGTCGGCGGGCTTGATCTCTTGTACGCTCTCCAGATTCGCTCGCTTTCCATCAGTGGTATCAAAGCTGGTTAGGCCTGCGACATTCCCTCCTATGATCATATTTCGAATTAGCTTAAGAACCTCCAGATCTAGGGTCAGTTATGGCCCAGAAATTAGATGGCCCTCCTAGGTTCACCGGCTCGGATTTTTCGCTTTGGCGGTTCCAGTTTACGCTTTAGCTAGGCATTCAAGACCTAGAGGGCGTTTAGGAGGGATCGGAGCGAAGACATGAAGCTGATGAAGGAAAGGCATCTACTGGAGTCTCTAGCCAAGTGGGAGAAGGGGCTGGGGGAGCCTCTAGCTCATCCATAACTGAGGGAAGTGGAGGTGGATCAGCAGTACTGCGAACCGGAAGGCAACGGCCTAGTGCGGAGGAGATTGTTAAGGCACGGGAAGCATGGGACCGCAAGGACAAGCAAGCGTTCTAGTACCTGTGTTGGGCCTTCGAAGGCCAACTAGAGCTCTTAATGATGCTGATTGACCTAAAGGGGAAACAAGGAGCAGCTGCCCAAACATGGAAGAGAGTTCAAGATCGGCACTTGCAAAAAGGGCTGCTAAGCATACTCACCTGGAGGAAGCGGTTTTACACCATGGAACGCAACTATGGGGATAAAGAGAACATGGTGCAGTATCTCCAGAGGGTGGATGAGTATGTGAGAGCCTTAGAGGATTTGAACTACACTGTAGATGAGAAGGAGATCATCTACACCGCACTCCAGGGGCTGGACCAAGAGGCGAACGAGGCCCTACTGCAATACCTTCACATTAAGCAACAGAAATGGACCAAGGCCTAGATATGGGAGGTGTTGGTCTCGTAGAGGAGTTGAAGGGGAATGGGGGCAGGTGATAGGGCTGCCTCCAAGAAATACCAGCAGCGGCACGGAGGTGGGGGGAAGAAGAAGGAGCTCGACAAGTGTCTCGTCCCTGGATGCAACCAGAAGAACTCTTGGAAGGAGTGCTGGAGCCGACCAGATGGGTGGAAGCCTCAAGGGTACCCAGGAGAGGCTCCACCTGTCACTAGGCCTGAGTGGGTGGAGAGGAGGATGAAGAATTGAGCATGGAACAAAAAGGGCAGCAAAGAGAAAGCGGCAGCAGCGGCGGCAAACGAGGATAAGAAGTGAAAGGAGGACTTATCGGATGATGGCTTCTCCTTCTTATCCTTAGAGAAGGAGACGGTGCTTGCTGGTCGTACATTGGCTGACCCCAGATTTCGCACCGCGACCCCAACCGGTACCTCCTTGTTGGTCGTTGGAGTCGTCGTCCTTCTTTGCACTGCGTCCAGCACCACCGAAGCCACGTCCTCTGCTACGTCGGCTTCCTTGCATCCCGTAGCCGCTGCTGCCGTCGTCTCCACCCCTCAGTTGGTGGCGACGGAAGTCCTCCTCCAGAATCTTTGTCCGCACCCACTCGAGTTTCCACGAGCTCTGGTTCTGCGGCAGGCTCAATCCGCTCGTGAATTGAAGCCACGATTCCGGCAGCAGCGAGAGCATCTTCAAGCACTCGGTCTGCTCAGGGTAGGTGATTCCCGCGGTCGCCAACTTCACGTAGAGGTCGCGCATCTTGTCCAGGACAGGTTGCACCGGCTCTCCCTCGCTCAGGCGCAACGCGGACGGCTCCCTCTCCAGCATTAACGTTGCAACAACGGAGGTCGGGGCGTGCAGCTCCTTTAATACGGTCCACGCCTTCGGACCGCACTCAACCTCCGGCAGCAGGTGCATGACGTGGTGACGCTGGTTCAGCTCCAAACTCTGCGACATCAAATAGTAGCCAGCCGAGGAGCGCTCGTCCCAATCTTCCTGCAGCGTGGGGTCACTCGGTCTAGGCTCCTCCCCAATCATTAGTTTCAGCAATCCAATCTGACGGAAATATAGTTGCATTTTCCAGGCCCAATCATCATAGCCCTCACCATTGAACTTCTCGACGGTGAAGTTTTTCAGCACCTCCTTGATCAGCGAGCCCTGGTTTGTTCGCGCCCCCCTCCGCCATAGCTACCTATAACGAGGATCAATATGGTGTAAGGGCCTAATAAACTCAAGCTACTATGACTTAATCAGACTTAAATCCTCTCCTCGTGGTCACCTCCAAGGGTCCTTGGGTGCCTGGTACAAGACCAGCCCCTATCCTCGGGTCCGAGATTGTAGAGAGAGGGATCAAGAATGACTTAGCCAAAATAACAAGAGTACCTTGAACGTCGCGCAGCGTATCGTGCAGACCGTCGATCGGATTAAGCTGAGAATTTTCTATATCGAAGCTCTCTCCAAGAGCTTTAAAATAAGCCAAATTGCCTCGCGAAAAATTCTGCCATTACGGAGTTATGGCTCGGACAGCGTTTGCCTAGCGTTGGAGTGCTAGCGTACTAGCGTTGGCTCGGGTAGCATTCCGCCGTCGCACCGCGTAGCAACGAAATTCCAGGAAGGAAGGAATTCGCTTGAATCAAATTGACTATTCCCAGGTACAAACAGAGAAGGAATAAATAGTTCTAGCTAGCAAGGTCCTTGGGGATCAACCTGGGAACAACCAGGGATGATCCCAAATAATTCCAAGCAACAGAACCAACCTGGCTGGACAAAACAGCAGGTGGTAGGTTGGTAAACAACCTCTGGTTCTGTTTTTCCAACCTGGGAAAACAACAACCAGATTCAGGTCCTAAAAACAGAACCTGTTTTGTCTTTGCCCAACCAGCCAAATGCTGGTTCCGCTGGTTTCCCCTGGCCCTGTAGCATGCAGATACAGACAAACAACATCCAACCTTCATCTCAATTGTACCTCTATAGTGCCTGCCCTGCTACACTATAGTCAACCAAACAAAACAGTACCATTTCGAGTTGGATAGAACTGAATCTGCGCAATCAAGTAAGCCGAACCGCAAAGCTTCCATCTTGGGTTCCTTTGCGAGCTCGTCCTTTCTGCATGTACTGTTCATAGCGCGTACAATGTTGTGCCGAAGCGCACATTGCGCGAGTCTCTGCAAATGCATCAAGCGAAAATTGCGAAAGCAAACAAGCACACGAACATTTCATTCATACGTAAATGCATTCGCACACGCATACTCGTACAAACAGACGGCAGGATGCTGTGCAATGTGAATTTGCACTCATCAAAGAGTACAAGACATGCATGACAAGCATCCCTACAGAAGCAAGGGACCACAAGGCCAGTCCACAAGCACACATATAAAATATATAGTGAGATGCAAGACTACAAGACAAAACATCTCTACGCAAGCAAGTGAGGGCCTATAAAGACAAGGCCAAGCTGGGTGCATAAATGCTGGTGGTCACAAGGCGGCAACGACTTGGTGAAGATGTCTGCAGTGTTCGCCTCAGAAACCGCACATCGCACGAGTGCCTGGCCACACTGCTGCAACTCTTGCAGAAGGAAGTAACGAAGCTGGATGTGCTTCACCTTCCCAACCAGTCGGGGCTCCTCGCACAACAGGATAGCAGACCTGTTGCTGGGGAACAAAACTGGGGGAGAGCGAGGCCGCTCACCAAGGTCACTGAGGAGGAAAGACAGCTAGCGAAACTCGTGGGTGGCCATGGCTGCAGCGTACACCTCTGCCTCATAGCTGGAACTAGAAACGGACCACGCCCGAGTCGACCTCCACAAAACAGCTCCGATCCCAAGGCTAAAGCAGTAACCCTGTGTAAACCGCAGCGACTCAGCGTCGTCGGCCCACGACGAGTCCGAGAAACCTGTAAGTGTAACTGGCTGCTTCCCTTCAAGGACAAATCTCATGCCTTTATGTACTCGCCACATACTTCGCCACCCCCTTAGCCGCGTACCAGTGGGAAGGTCGGTGTATCCCAGGCACAACTAAGCGCGCAAGGACAATAAGAAGGTAGGCTAGCCCTGGGCTTGTGCAGGTCATCATGTACATAAGACAACCCACCAACTCAGAATATGGACCACTGGACTGAAATGGCTCGTCCGAAGGTGGAGCCGTGAGCCCATGATCCACAGCAAGAGGGGTGGGTTGTATCTTAGAAAACGGGAAGTGAAGACCGCGTGAGGATCTACTCGACCATATGCGACTGCGTCAGCGTAATGATGCGAGCTGCCCTGTCCCTGGTATTCTGCAGACCATGGTAGCGCTGCAGCTCACCAAGGTCAGTGCAAGTGTGTCTCCTCTGCAGTTCCTCCTTCACGGAGGCCAGTGCGCGTCGGTCGGGAGTGGCGAAGACCAGGTCGTCAACATAGACCAGAACAAAGAACGGGGTCGAGCCACGGCGGACGAACAGCGACGGGTCGGCAGACGACGGAAAGAAGTCAAGCTCTGCAAGAGTCGTACGTAGCGTATTGTGCCACTCGCGGGGAGCCTGGCGCAGGCCGTGGACCGGTCGACGCAGCTGCCACTGGGTCCTAGGAGGGAAAGAGCCAGTGAACCCAGGTGGACGACGCAGCCAGATCTACTCATGCAGTCTCCCTCATAGGAACGCTGTGGAGAAGTTGAAGGAGTGCAACTCGTAGTCGCGCTGAGCTGCTATATGCAGCAACACCCGAAGAGTGGTCAACTTCGGGGTTGAAGTGAAGGTCTGGAAGAAGTCCACCCCCTCTCGCTGACTGAAGCCTCTTGCCACGTAACGCGCCTTGAACACCGGTGGTGATCCAGGCGGCCGCTGCACCTTGTAGAGCCACATGCCACTGACAACATTCGCCCCAGGTGGCGGAACGGCGTTGACGTAGGTGCCTTTGGACCTCTAAAATGCCATCTCTGCCTCCTCAGCTGCTATCCAGTATGAGGCTCAAAGTCCCGACACCACCTCAGCGTCTGTGCGAGGGATCGGGAGGTCAAGAGCGTCTGGATCCCCCTCAGGGGCAAGCAGCATGGCGCAGAGATGAGGAACAGCGGCTGCAAGGAAACCAAGCTCGAACTACCTGTCCTCTAGGACCTCCAAGGGAAAGACAGGAGCAACCCCAGAGGACGGAGAACGAGAAGTGCCACTCACAAGGTGAGCGGTGTAGTCAAGGCGGTGGGAAGAGGCAAAGCCAGCGAAGGGGTAGTCGGTTGAGACAGTAGTGACAAGGGCCGAGACAGACAGCAAAGGGGCAGTCGGTTGAGTGACCAACGCGGACAGAAGACGGGAGACGACAGGACGAGAGGCACGGAGATAGTCGGACAACGGGTCGTGAAACACAGTGAGGGACGACTCAGGAGGCTGTGGAAGGACAGGTGGAGACGGAACACGAGAGCGAGGAACAAGGTGAAATGGGCCGTCAGCACGGTAACGGGACCGACGAGGCTCTGGGGACACAGCACGACTGAGGAGAGAACGACAAGTCCACTGGGACGAGGAAAGAGACTCGACAGGGGGAACAGGAGGGGACGGTAGGGGACCACGAAAAAAGCGTGCAGGTGCTAGGTCGGGCAGGTTGCGTAGTCGCTGCTGCTCCGCCTCCTCTGGCGACTCCTGCTGCGGCCCCTGCCCCCGTCGCTGCTCCTTTGGCTTGTCCTCTGCTCTCTCCTGCTGAGGCTGCAACAACACCTGCTGCTGCGGCCGAGACTCCTGCCCTACCCGCGGTCGCCAACTTCGCGTACAGATCGCGCATCTTGTCGAGGACAGGTTGCACCGGCTCTCCCTCGCTCAGGCGCAACGCGGACAGCTCCCTTTCCAGCATCAACGTTGCAACAACGGAAGTTCGGGCGTGCAGCTCCTTCAACACGGTCCACGCCTTCGGACCGCACTCAACCTCCGGCAGCAGGTGCATAACGTGGTAACGCTGGTTCAGCTCCAAACTCTGCGACATCAAATAGTAGCCAGCCGAGGAGCGCTCGTCCCAATCTTCCTGCAGCGAGGGGTCACTCGGTCTAGGCTCCTCCCCAATCATTAGTTTCAGCAAACCGATCTGACGGAAATACAATTGCATTTTCCAGGCCCAATCATCATAGCCCTCACCATTGAACTTCTCGACGGTGAAGTTCGTCAGCACCTCCTTTACCTGCGAGCCCTGGTTTGTTCGCGCTCCCCTTGGCGCTGAAACACCAGAATCTTGGCTGCCGCTACGATCTTGGGCTGAAGATTCACCAGCTCCCATCGAGGTGTTGCCCGCCATAGCTACCTATAACGAGGATCACTATAACGCAGCTTTGATACCAGCTTGTTGGTGTAAGGGCCTAATAAACTCAAGCTATTAAGACTTTATCACACTTAAAACCTCTCCTCGGGGTCACCTCCAAGGGTCTTTGGGTGCCTGGTACAAGACCAGCCCCTATTCTCGGGTCCGAGTTTGTAGAGAGAGGAGTCAAGAATGACTTAGCCAAAATAACAAGAGTACCTTGAACGTCGCGCAGCGTATCGTGCAGACCGTCGATCGGATTAAGCTGAGAATTTTCTATATCGAAGCTCTCTCCAAGAGCTTTAAAATAAGCCAAGTTGCCTCGCGAAAAGTTCTGCCATTACGAAGTTATGGCTCGGACAGCGTTTGCCTAGCGTTGGAGTGCTAGCGTACTAGCGTTGACTCGAGTAGCATTCCGCTGTCGCACCGCGTAGAAACGAAATTCCAGGAGGGGAGGAATTCGCTTGAATCAAATTGACTATTCCCAGGTACAAACAGAGAAGGAATAAATAGTTCTAGCTAGCAAGGTCCTTGGGAATCAACCTGGGAACAACCAGGTCAGGGCTATGGCAGATCCAGCACTTCCGACGTCGACCGCCTCCTCCTCAACCGCCTTCCTGTGCCGACTTCTTCTTGTCGGCGTCCGTCACCGGCTTGCCACCCCCGCTTCCACTGCTGCCAAGCTGCCCGCGCTGTCCTGGTCGACCACCTTGCTTCGCCGGGGCGGCGTAGTTCACCTGCGGCTGGAGCTCCAGGGACTCCTCGGTGCGTGACGTACGACGTTGTCGAGTACTGCACGCCGGCCTTCCAGAAGTCGCCAAGCCCGGTTGCAATAATCGTTCGCTGTCTCCTATTCGCCCATCCGCAGGTGCGACAGCTGCTCCTCGAGCTAGCCGATGTACAAGTCATCGGTGACCTGATACGTCGACTCGATGAAATGCCATGCCCGATGGCCGGCGTCCAGGTAGTTCCTGCACGGCTTCAAGGCGATATGCACGCCCGGCGAGCAGCACCGCGACATGACCGTGAAGGTCAGAAGCTACACGGGAGCAACTCCCCGTACTCACGAACCTCGTGGCGTCTCCTCGCGTCCTCCTGCCGTACCTCAAGACTATCCTCTACCGTACCGGTCGGGGGTATGGCAGGCGTCATGATTGCACGTGCTGCCGGCCTACGAACGAAATAGGTAAGTGAGTCGACTAGACTGAAGGTAAGTCGCGGTGCCGTCCACGCTCACCGCACCATGCAGAGATAACTAATTCAACGGGAGCTAGACTACAGGCTAGGCACGGGGCGTGAGTGATCTCTGCATTTGTTAGTTGTTTCCTTAGTGCGCACACTACTTGCTGGTTCACGGGGGAAATTGGCAACAGTTCCACTAAGACAAGTTTACAACAATGATAGCAACATGATTGGCAAGATGAACTACATCAGACGCCTAGCAGCCGAGCCGACAGCCAAGTCGACCACCAGCACCACAGGAGGGCGACTTTCCAGCTGGGCGACCTCAGTCGACCTCAGTCGTCCTCAGGCGTCCTCAGGCGTCCTGACGTATTCTCGGTTGACCTGCAAGGCTGGCATGCCAGCATACCAGCATCAGGCCACCATATGCGCATGTGCGTGCACCAATTTCGTGTTGGTGTAAGGGCCTAATAAACTCAAGTTATTAAGACTTAATCAAACTGGTCACCTCTAAGGGTCCTTGGGTGCCTGGTAGAAGACTGGCCTCTATCATCGGGTCCGAGTTTGTAGAGAGAGGGATCAAGAATGACTTGAACGTCCGCCCCAAAATAAAACGTCACGCAGTATATCGTGCAGGCCGTTGATCGGATTAAGCTTAGAATTTCCTAGATCGAAGATCGTTACAATAGCTTTACAATAAGCCCAATTGCCTCTGGAAAAGTTATACCATTACAAAGTTATGGCTCGGACAGCGTTTGCCTAGCATTGGGGTGCTAGCGTATTACTAGCATTGACTCGGTAGCATTCCGCCATCGAACCGCATAGAAACGAAATTCCAGCAAGGAAGGAATTCGCTTGAATCAATTTGACTATATGCAGGTACTAACAGAGATGGAATAAATAGTTATAGGTAGCAAGGACCTTGGGAATCAACCTGGAAACAACCAGGGATGATCCCAAATAATTCCAAGCAACAGAACTAACCTTGCTGGACAAAACAGCAATTGGTAGGTTGGTAAACAACCTCTGGTTCTGTTTTTCCAACATGGGAAAACAACAAATAGGTTCAGGTCCTAAAAACAGAACCTGTTTTGTCTTTGCCCAACCAGCCAAATGCTGGTTCCGCTGGTTTCCCCTGGCCCTGTAGCATGCAGATACAGACAAAGGACATCCAACTTTCACCTAAATAGTACCCCTATAGAGCGTGCCCTGGTACATTATAGTTAACCAAACAAAACAGTACAATTTCTAGCTGGATATAACTGAATCTGCGCATTCAATTCAACCGAACTGCAAAGCTTCCATCTTGGGTTCCTTTGCGAGTCGTCCTTTCTGCTTGCACTGTTCATAGCGCGTACAATGTTGTGCCGAAGCGCATATTGCACGAGTGCCTGCAAATGCATCAAGCGAAAATTGCGAAAGCAAATAAACACACGAACGTTCCATTTACACCCAAATGCATTCGCACACGCATACTCGTACAAACAGACGGCATGATGTCGTACAATGTGAATTTGCACCCAACACTTCGCAGATGCCAGGTGACGGTGGAGCACAATATGCACCGCCACGCACATTGCGCAGGTGCCAGGTCGACCACAAGTCGACGGTGGCCCCTGTGGAGCCATGTCGACCACGTGTCACCGAACCGCAGGTCGACTTCGCCAATCTACCTGGGCGACGATCGTGCACCTCGTAGAACCACGTCGCCCAAGTAACCTGGTCGAACAGGCAACAGCGTCGACCAGGTGCGTCTATTCGTGCCCGTCGACTGCCCACGTCGACGACAACCTCCTGTCGACCACATCAGGACGACCACTCCTATGGTCGACCACCGAGTTGGCGCCCTCCCGAAGTCGGCGCCCTCACACGCAGCGGCTCCCGTGCTAGTCGACCAGCCTCGTGACTAGCTTGCCCGCTGGTGCCAATCGGCTGCACTCCTCTGTACACCCAACTACGAAGTCGGCTCCGCCCAAGCACAGACGGGGCCAACAACAACTCCCATTGACAGTTGGCACGCCGTCGACGTGCTGTGTTGGAAGGCCGCGTTTCTGCCGTGCTAGCACGGCTCCTCTACGCAACGCTGGCAGTCGGTCGACCATGCTGTACTGGCGGTCGACCAGGCTAGCTGCAGAGTTGCTAGGTACCTATTGTCGTCATTATGTAATGCAATCTTTGCTAGTAGAAACTCTTGCAGATTCTTCCTGTGAATACGCAAGTGCTAAGGAACTAAGCAAAGCCACGATCACTCCTAGAGTTCGTACCAACCCCCCGTAGTCTAGCTCACGACTACTATGAGTAACTCTCCGCAGTTAGTACCAAGAGTAAGTGGGTTACTTATCCGAATGGTTGGTAATAACACTAAGTGCGTTACCTACCCGTATGGTTGGTACCAAGAGTATGTGGGTTACATATCCACATGGTTGGCACTAAGAGTAAGTGTGTTATTTAAGCATATGGTTGGTACCATGAGTACGGGCGTTTCTTACCTGTATCGCTGGTACCAAGAGTATGTGCGTTACTTTTCCTTCTGGTTGGTACCAAGAGTAAGTGAGTTATTTACCGATATGGTTGGTACTAGGAATAATCGTGTTACTTACCAGTATGGTTGGTACTAAGAGTATGTACGGTATTTTCCCGTATGGCTGGTACTAAGAGTAAGTCCGTTACTTTCCCATATAGTTGGTACTAGGAGTAAATGTGTTATCTACCTGTATGGTTAGTTCTAAGAGTAAGTAGGTTACTTACCCATATGGTTGGCACTATGAGTAAGTGCTTTACGACCTATATGGTTGGTACCAAGAGTAAGAACATTACTTACCCGTATGGACGGCACTAAGGATACGTGCATTACTTACTCTGCTGGTTGGTACTAAGAGTAAGTACGTTACCTACTCGTATGGTTGGTGCCAATAGTAAGTGCTTTATCTACCCGCATGGTTGGTACCAATAGTAAGCGTGTTACTTACCCGTATGGTTGGTACTACAAGTAAGTGCGTTACCTACCCGTATGGTTGGTACTACAAGTAAGTGTTGGTGTAAGGGCCTAATAAACTCAAGCTATTAGGACTTTATCACACTTAAAACCTCTCCTCGGGGTCACCTCCAAGGGTCCTTGGGTGCCTGGTACTGTTGGTGTAAGGGCCTAATAAACTCAAGCTATTAAGACTTTAATCAAACTTAAAACCTCTCCTCGGGGTCACCTCCAAGGGTCCTTGGGTGCCTGGTACAAGACCAGCCCCTATCCTCTGGTCCGAGTTTGTAGAGAGAGGGATCAAGAGGGACTTAGTCAAAACAGCAAGAGTACCTTGAACGTCACGCAGCGTATCGTGCAGACCGTCGATCGGGTTAAGCTGAGAATTTCCTATATCGAAGCTCGCTCCAAGAGCTTTAAAATGAACCAACTTGCCTCGCGAAAAGTTTTGCCATTACGAAGTTATGGCTCGGACAGCGTTTGCCTAGTGTTGAAGTGCTAGCGTACTAGCGTTGACTCGGGTAGCATTCCGCCGTCGCACCGCGTAGAAACGAAATTCCAGGAAGGGTGGAATTCACTTGAATCAAATTGACTATATCCAGGTACAAACAGAGAAGGAATAAAATAGTTCTAGCTAGCAAGGACCTTGGGAATAAACCTGGGAACAACCAGGGATGATCCCAAATAATTCCAAGCAACAGAACCAACCTGGCTGGACAAAACAGCAGGTGGTAGGTTGGTAAACAACCTCTGGTTCTGTTTTTCCAACCTGGGAAAACAACAACCAGGTTCAGGTCCTAAAAACAGAACCTGTTTTGTCTTTGCCCAACCAGCCAAATGCTGGTTCCGCTGGTTTCCCCTGGCCCTGTAGCATGCAGATACAGACAAACAACATCCAACCTTCACCTAAATTGTACCCCTATAGTGCCTGCCCTGCTACACTATAGTCAACCAAACAAAATAGTACAATTTCGAGTTGGATAGAACTGAATTTGCGCAATCAAGTAAGTTGAACCGCAAAGCTTCCATCTTGGGTTCCTTTGCGAGCTCATCCTTTCTGCTTGTACTGTTCATAGCGCGTACAATGTTGTGCCGAAGCGCACAATGCGCGAGTACCTGCAAATGCTTCAAGCGAAAATTGCGAAAGCAAACAAACACACGAACATTCCATTCACACCCAAATGCATTCGCACACGCATACTCGTACAAACAGACGGCAGGATGTCGTGCAATGTGAATTTGCACCCAACACACTCCCCCTCAGCCTGCCGGCTGCATCCCCATCATTCCATGCTAGTTCATGGTCATTCCACTCATGCGCACACAACGCCAATGAGGCTCATCCGCAAGCTTCTTAGTGAGGAAGTCTGCTGGCTGCTGGTGAGTCTTGATGTAGATCGGATTCACCGTCCCCCTCTTCACCTCCTTACGCAGCCAGTGCCACTTGATACGCATGTGCTTGTTCAGCCCATGAAGCACAGCGTTCCTGGCCATCCCAAGAGCTCCCTTGCTATCACAAAACAGCGGCGTAGCAACCTTTTGCTCCTGGCCAATCTCCTCTAACAGCCTCCTCAGCCAAATCACCTCCTTCACCCCATGGAACATCGCCATGTACTCTGATTCCACGGAAGAGAGTGCCGTCTCCGTCTGCTTCTTTGACCTCCAACTAACAGGTCCTCCCCCAACTACGCAGATGTATCCTCCCACAGATGAGGAATCCTCCTTCTCTTTCAGCATCGGTAAAGCAAGTGAGAAAGAGCTTGCCTTCTCCAAGCCTCTCCCCCTTCTCTTTCAGCACCTCAACCCCTTTCTGCTTCACCTGTGCAGATGCGGAGTATTGAACTCCAATGCTTGGGTGAGAGTTCAGATACTTCACCACACGCTCAGCTGCATCCACCTGCTCCTCTGATGGATTCTGCACCACCCTAGCCAGCTGCCCAACCGAGAAAGAGATGTCGGGTCTTGTGTGAACTGCTGCATACAAGAGGCTGCCCACCAAGGACTGAAATTGCTGCTGCTCCTCGGCTTCAACCCCTTCATCCTCTGCAGCTTTCACAAGCTTGAATTCTGCTGGCAGGGGAGTTGCAACCTTGCGCTCATTCTCAATCCCGTATTTCTCCCCCAGCTCCTTGATGAACTTCTCCGGGTGCAGCTTCAACCACCTGTGATCCAGATCCCTCTCCACATGCATCCCGAGGTAGTACTTTACCTCCCCAAGGTTCTTGCACTTGAAGTTCTCCATCAGCTGCTGCTGCACATTCTGTATCTCCTTCATGCTGCTGCTAAAGAGAAGAATGTCGTCCACATAGACCAGAAACAGCACCAGCTTCTCCCCCTCCCTTTTGAGAAAAAGGCTCTCATCACAGCTGCTGGTCCTGAATCCCATCTCCTCTAAATCAGCTGCCAACTTCTGGTACCAGCAGCGTGGCGCCTGCTTCAAGTCGTAGATGGACTTTTTCAGCTTGCACACCCTGCCCGTACCATCCTCATACCCAGGCGGCTGCGTCATGTACACATCCTCCTCTAAAATCCCATTGAGGAATGCCGTTGATATATCCATCTGAATGATGAATTTCCCACTAACGGCTGAATCTGCCAACAAGACACGGAGGGTAGGGGGTTTGGCAGTGGGAGCAAAGATCGCATTGAAGTCCTGCTTCTCCTTCTGCATAAACCCCTTAGTCACCAGCCTACTCTTGTAGATGGTGACCTGTCCCTTGTCATCGGTCTTGATCCTTAGCACCCACTTGCACTGTACGGCTTTCTTCCCCTCAGGCAGCACCACCAGCTCCCATGTCCCATTCTCTAGCAGGCTCTGGTACTCAGCATCCCTGGAAACCAGCCACTTCTCCCTATCTGGTCCAGCTAATGCCTCCTCCATGCTAGCTGGTTCCTCTCGTGCAGGGGCAAGAAAACAGTAGGCAGGTTCATCCTCCTCATCCGGATCATAGCCATGCGGTAGAATCAGCAATGCCTCCTCTGTCCCAAGCTGCTGCTCTGCTACATCAGCTCCTGCAGTCAGCTTCTTAGTAGCCATACGGGTACGTCCTGGCCTGGAGACGGGTGTCTCCCATCCCCTCATAACGACACCCTTCGGCTTCTTAGTTTTTCCCTGCTGCTGCTCTCCTCCCTCGGATCCGGCAGCTCCACTAGTGCTACCGCTAGTCTCCACACCATTGTTTTCACCGGCAGGTGCTTCCTGCACCTTGTCTCCAGCACCACCCTCTGCAGCTGCCTACTCTCCCTCCTCCCACACACTAGGAGTCAGGTCCAGCTGCATGGTGATCTGCTCCATCTGCTGGGACACCCTGGCCTCCGGCTGTTTCTCCCAGCTCCCATACATCATGCCCTCAACAAACTTCACATCCCTGCTGTCAAACAACACACCCTTGGAAGGTTCCCACAGCAGCCATCCCTTGCTCTCAGCAGCAAGCCCCAAATGCACACACCAGATTGCACTCGCCCCCAACTTACTTCGATACTTCTTGGGGACGTGGGCGACTGTCATGCAACCAAACACCCTCAGCATGTCCACCGGCGGCTTCCTCCCAAGCCACCTCTCCAACGGCACCCACGAGTCATCCCCAACCTTTGTGAGTACCCTGTTCCTACCGACGGTAGCGTGCCGAACAGCATGGGGCCACATCAAGTTGCCCAGCCCAGATTCTATGAGCAGCGCCCTAGCTGTCTCCAGAACTGTCCGGTTCGCCCGTTCTGCTACACCGTTAGACTGTGGGGTGTAAGCCGTGGTCAGCTCCCTCTGGATGCCCTGCTTCTTGAGCCAGGCCGTCATCTCAGCTCCAAGGAACTCACCACCCCGATCTGTCCTAATCCGCTTCACTACACACTCCGCTTGCTTCTCCACGAATGACAGCCAATCTTCCCGTATCGTAGAGGCGGCATGGTCCTTCTGCTTCCGCGGATATGCCCACATAAGCCTGCTCCAATCATCCACTATGGTCAGAAAGTATCGCTCCCCCTTGTGCCCCTGAACCGGCAGCGGCCCCACCAAGTCCATATGGACCAACTCCAATGGCTTCTTGCTCCTGCCAGTCACACTATGGAAGGGGAAACGGGTAAACTTTGAGAGCAAACAGATTTCACAATTCTCATCAGGTGGCTGTCCATTCAGCTTCAGACCCTTAACGGCTCCATCTTTCTCCAACTTCTTCAACAAGGGCATTGCCACATGCCCCAAGCGTCGGTGTGCCGTTGCCCAATCCGTCTCCCCAGATCTGGCTGACACTTTCACACCAACCCCTCCAACGGCGTTGCACTCCCCCTGGGATGCAGACCCCTCTCCAGCCTGCCCCCCACCATGCCACGCCAACGCCGGCAGCTGCCACATGGATCTGTACACGTCCGTGCTCTCGTGCAGATCCCAAAGCACCCAATTGCCCAGCTGCCCCTTGTAAGTGCGTGCCCCATCCGTGCTAGTGCTCACCCCAGCCTTGCCAAGCTTACGGAGGGAGATGAGGTTGGCCTTGAGTTCAGGAACGAGGAGAACGTCGTGCAGCACCACCGGCTTGCCATCCGCTCCCTTAAACGCAGCTCGTCCCGCACCAGCCACCTTCAGCGCGTGTCCAGAGGCGGAGCACACCTCGTTGATCGGTGCAGCGCGTACGTGGTCCAGTAGGTCCTTGCGCGGCGTCATCGTCCAAGCAGCGCCCGTGTCCAACACCCAATAGTCCAGGGGGTGCAGCTCTGCTCCAACCTTGGCAGAGGCGTCTCCTTGCTCCCCCTGCTCTCCAATATGGAAGAACTGGCCCGCGGTGCGCTCCTTCTTCTTTTCCGCACCGCCGTTGCTCTTCGGGTTGTTGTCGGACGAATCGGCGACCATGCTCGCGCCGTTTTTCTGGTTCCTTCGCGCGCCGCCATCCTGGTGACGATTCTGGGGGGTCCATCCATCGGGTTTCTTATAGCACAAAAACCAGGGGTGCCCCTCCTTCTCACAATACCAGCAACTCCCTTTCATTTTGCCACCAGCACCCGACTTGCCCCCACGTCCAGATTTCGCACCGCGACCCCAACCGGTACCTCCTTGTTGGTCGTTGGAGTCGTCGTCCTTCTTTGCACCGCGTCCAGCACCACCGAAGCCACGTCGTCTGCCACGTCGGCTCCCTTGCATCCCGTAGCCGCTGCTGCCGTCGTCTCCACCCCTCAGTTGGCAGCGACGGAAGTCCTCCTCCAGAATCTTTGTCCGCACCCACTCGAGTGTCCACGAGCTCTGGTTCTGCGGCAGGCTCAATCCGCTCGTGAATTGAAGCCACGATTCCGGCAGCAGCGAGAGCATCTTCAAACACTTGGTCTGCTCCGGGTAGGTGATTCCCGCGGTCGCCAATTTCGCGTAGAGGTCGCGCATCTTGTCCAGGACAGGTTGCACCGGCTCTCCCTCGCTCAGGCGCAACGCGGACAGCTCCCTCTCCAGCATTAACGTTGCAACAACGGAGGTCGGGGCGTGCAGCTCCTTCAACACGGTCCACGCCTTCGGACCGCACTCAACCTCCGGCAGCAGATGCATGACGTGGTGACGCTGGTTCAGCTCCAAACTCTGCGACATCAAATAGTAGCCAGCCGAGGAGCGCTCGTCCCAATCTTCCTGCAGCGCGGGGTCACTCGGTCTAGGCTCCTCCCCAATCATTAGTTTCAGCAAACCGATCTGACGGAAATACAATTGCATTTTCCAGGCCCAATCATCATAGCCCTCACCATTGAACTTCTCGACGGTGAAGTTCTTCAGCACCTCCTTGACCAGCGAGCCCTGGTTTGTTCGCGCTCCCCTTGGCGCTGAAACACCAGAATCTTGGCTGCCGCTACGATCTTGGGCTGAAGATTCACCAGCTCCCGTCGAGGTGTTGCCCGCCATAGCTACCTATAACGAGGATCACTATAACGCAGCTCTGATACCAGCTTGTTGGTGTAAGGGCCTAATAAACTCAAGCTATTAAGACTTTAATCAAACTTAAAACCTCTCCTCGGGGTCACCTTCAAGGGTCCTTGGGTGCCTGGTACAAGACCAGCCCCTATCCTCGGGTCCGAGTTTGTAGAGAGAGGGATCAAGAGGGACTTAGTCAAAACAGAAAGAGTACCTCGAACGTCGCGCAGCGTATCGTGCAGACCGTCGATCGGATTAAGCTGAGAATTTCCTATATCGAAGCTCGCTCCAAGAGCTTTAAAATGAACCAAGTTGCCTCACGAAAAGTTCTGCCATTACGAAGTTATGGCTCGGACAGCGTTTGCCTAGTGTCGGAGTGCTAGCGTACTAGCGTTGACTCGGGTAGCATTCCGCCGTCGCACCGCGTAGAAACGAAATTCCAGGAAGGGAGGAATTCGCTTGAATCAAATTGACTATGTGCAGGTACAAACAGAGAAAGAATAAATAGCTATAGCTAGCAAGGACCTTGGGAATAAACCTGGGAACAACCAGGGATGATCCCAAATAATTCCAAGCAACAGAACCAACCTGGCTGGACAAAACAGCAGGTGGTAGGTTGGTAAACAACCTCTGGTTCTGTTTTACCAACCTGGGAAAAACAACAACCAGGTTCAGGTCCTAAAAAACAGATCCTTTTTTGTCTTTGCTTAACCAGCCAAATGCTGGTTCCGCTGGTTTCCCCTGGCCCTGTAGCATGCAGATACAGACAAACAACATCCAACCTTTACCTAAATTGTACCCCTATAGTGCCTGCCCTGCTACAATATAGTCAACCAAACAAAACAGTACAATTTCGAGTTGGATAGAACTGAATCTGCGCAATCAATTCAACCGAATCGCAAAGCTTCCATCTTGGGTTCCTTTGCGAGCTCGTCCTTTCTGCTTGTACTGTTTATAGCGCGTACAATGTTGTGCCGAAGCGCACAATGCGCGCGTACCTGCAAATGCTTCAAGCGAAAATTGCGAAAGCAAACAAACATTCGAACATTCCATTCACACCCAAATGCATTCGCACACGCATACTCGTACAAACAGACGGCAGGATGTCGTGCAAAGTGAATTTGCACACAACACACTCTCCCTCAGCCTGGCGGCTGCATCCCCATCATTCCATGCTAGTTCATGCTCATTCCACTCATGCGCACACAACGCCAATGAGGCTCATCTGCAAGCCTCTTGGTGAGGAAGTCTGCTGGCTGCTGGTGAGTCTTGATGTAGATCGGATTCACCGTCCCCCTCTTCACCTCCTTACGCAGCCAGCGCCACCTGATACGCATGTGCTTGTTCAGCCCATGAAGCACAGCGTTTCTGGCCATCCCAAGAGCCCCCTTGCTATCACAGAACAGCGGTGTAGCAACCTTCTGCTCCTGGCCAATCTCCTCTAACAGCCTCCTCAGCCAAATCACCTCCTTCACCCCATGGAACATCGCCATGTACTCTGATTCCACGGAAGAGAGTGCCGTCTCCGTCTGTTTCTTTGACCTCCAACTAACAGGTCCTCCCCCAACTACGCAGATGTATCCTCCTACAGATGAAGAATCCTCCTTCTCAGAAGCCCACGTAGCATCAGTAAAGCAAGTGAGAAAGAGCTTGCCTTCTCCAAGCCTCTCCCCCTTCTCTTTCAGCATCTCAATCCCTTTCTGCTTCACCTGTGCAGATGCGGAGTATTGAACTCCAATGCTTGGGTGAGAGTTCAGATACTTCACCACACGCTCAGCTGCATCCACCTGCTCCTCTGATGGATTCTGCACCACCCTAGCCAGCTGCCCAACCGAGAAAGAGATGTCGGGCCTTGTGTGAACTGCTGCATACAAGAGGCTTCATGCTGCTGCTAAAGAGAAGAATGTCGTCCACATAGACCAGAAACAGCACCAGCTTCTCCCCCTCCCCCTTGAGAAAGAGGCTCTCATCACAGCTGCTGGTCCTGAATCCCATCTCCTCTAGAACAGCTGCCAACTTCTGGTACCAGCAGCGTGGCGCCTGCTTCAAGCCGTAGATGGACTTTTTCAGCTTGCACACCCTGCCCGTACCATCCTCATACCCAGGCGGCTGAGTCATGTACACATCCTCCTCTAAAATCTCATTGAGGAATGCCGTTGATATATCCATCTGAATGATGAATTTCCCACTAACGGCTGAATCTGCCAACAAGACACGGAGGGTAGGGGGTTTCGCAGTGGGAGCAAAGATCTCATTGAAGTCTTGCTTCTCCTTCTGCATAAACCCCTTAGCCACCAGCCTACTCTTGTAGATGGTGACCTGTCCCTTGTCATCGGTCTTGATCCTTAGCACCCACTTGCACTGTACGGCTTTCTTCCCCTCAGGCAGCACCACCAGCTCCCATGTCCCATTCTCTAGCAGGCTCTGGTACCCAGCATCCCTAGAAACCAGCCACTTCTCCCTATCTGGTCCAGCTAATGCCTCCTCCATGCTAGCTGGTTCCTTTGGTGCAGGGGCAAGAAAACAGTAGGCAGGTTCATCCTCCTCATCCGGATCATAGCCATGCGGTAGAATCAGCAATGTCTCCTCTGTCCCAAGATGCTGCTCTGCTACATCAGCTCCTGCAGTCAGCTTCTTAGTAGCCATACGGGTACGTCCTGGCCTGGAGACGGGTGTTTCCCATCCCCTCATAACGACACCATTCGGCTTCTTAGTTTTCCCTTGCTGCTGCTCTCCCCCCTCGGATCCAGCAGCTCCACTAGTGCTACCGCTAGTCTCCACACCATTGTTTTCACCGGCAGGTGCCTCCCGCACCTTCTCTCCATCACCACCCTCTGCAGCTGCCTCCTCTCCCTCCTCCCACACACTAGGAGTCAGGTCCAGCTGCATGGTGATCTGCTTCATCTGCTGGGACACCCTGGCCTCCGGCTGTTTCTCCCAGCTCCCATACATCATGCCCTCAACAAACTTCACATCCCTGCTGTCAAACAACACACCCTTGGAAGGTTCCCACAGCAGCCATCCCTTGCTCTCAGCAGCCAGCCCCAAATGCACACACCAGATTGCACTCGCCCCCAACTTACTGCGGTAGGTCTAGGGGGCGTGGGCGACTGCCATGCAACCGAACACCCTCAGCATGTCCACCGGCGGCTTCCTCCCAAGCCACCTCTCCAACGGCACCCACGAGTCATCCCCAACCTTGGTGAGTACCCTGTTCCTAGCGATGGTAGCGTGCCGAACAGCATGAGGCCACATCAAGTTGCCCAGCCCAGATTCTATGAGCAGCGCCCTAGCTGTCTCCAGAATTGTCCGGTTCGCCCGTTCTGCTACACCGTTAGACTGTGGGGTGTAAGCCGTGGTCAGCTCCCTCTGGATGCCCTGCTTCTTGAGCCAGGCCGTCATCTCAGCTCCAAGGAACTCACCACCCCGATCTGTCCTAATCCGCTTCACCACACACTCCGCTTGCTTCTCCACGAATGGCAGCCAATCTTCCCGTATCGTAGAGGCGGCATGGTCCTTCTGCTTCCGCGGATATGCCCACATAAGCCTGCTCCAATCATCCACTATGGTCAGAAAGTATCGCTCCCCCTTGTGCCCCTGAACCGGCAGCGGCCCCACCAAGTCCATATGGACCAACTCCAATGGCTTCTTGCTCCTGCCAGTCACACTATGGAAGGGGAAACGGGTAAACTTTGAGAGCAAACAGATTTCACAATTCTCATCAGGTGGCTGTCCATTCAGCTTCAGACCCTTAACGGCTCCATCTTTCTCCAACTTCTTCAACAAGGGCATTGCCACATGCCCCAAGCGTCGGTGTGCCGTTGCCCAATCCGTCTCCCCAGATCTGGCTGACACTTTCACACCAACCCCTCCAACGGCGTTGCACTCCCCCTGGGATGCAGACCCCTCTCCAGCCTGCCCCCCACCATGCCACGCCAACGCCGGCAGCTGCCACATGGATCTGTACACGTCCGTGCTCTCGTGCAGATCCCAAAGCACCCAATTGCCCAGCTGCCCCTTGTAAGTGCGTGCCCCATCCGTGCTAGTGCTCACCCCAGCCTTGCCAAGCTTACGGAGGGAGATGAGGTTGGCCTTGAGTTCAGGAACGAGGAGAACGTCGTGCAGCACCACCGGCTTGCCATCCGCTCCCTTAAACGCAGCTCGTCCCGCACCAGCCACCTTCAGCGCGTGTCCAGAGGCGGAGCACACCTCGTTGATCGGTGCAGCGCGTACGTGGTCCAGTAGGTCCTTGCGCGGCGTCATCGTCCAAGCAGCGCCCGTGTCCAACACCCAATAGTCCAGGGGGTGCAGCTCTGCTCCAACCTTGGCAGAGGCGTCTCCTTGCTCCCCCTGCTCTCCAATATGGAAGAACTGGCCCGCGGTGCGCTCCTTCTTCTTTTCCGCACCGCCGTTGCTCTTCGGGTTGTTGTCGGACGAATCGGCGACCATGCTCGCGCCGTTTTTCTGGTTCCTTCGCGCGCCGCCATCCTGGTGACGATTCTGGGGGGTCCATCCATCGGGTTTCTTATAGCACAAAAACCAGGGGTGCCCCTCCTTCTCACAATACCAGCAACTCCCTTTCATTTTGCCACCAGCACCCGACTTGCCCCCACGTCCAGATTTCGCACCGCGACCCCAACCGGTACCTCCTTGTTGGTCGTTGGAGTCGTCGTCCTTCTTTGCACCGCGTCCAGCACCACCGAAGCCACGTCGTCTGCCACGTCGGCTCCCTTGCATCCCGTAGCCGCTGCTGCCGTCGTCTCCACCCCTCAGTTGGCAGCGACGGAAGTCCTCCTCCAGAATCTTTGTCCGCACCCACTCGAGTGTCCACGAGCTCTGGTTCTGCGGCAGGCTCAATCCGCTCGTGAATTGAAGCCACGATTCCGGCAGCAGCGAGAGCATCTTCAAACACTTGGTCTGCTCCGGGTAGGTGATTCCCGCGGTCGCCAATTTCGCGTAGAGGTCGCGCATCTTGTCCAGGACAGGTTGCACCGGCTCTCCCTCGCTCAGGCGCAACGCGGACAGCTCCCTCTCCAGCATTAACGTTGCAACAACGGAGGTCGGGGCGTGCAGCTCCTTCAACACGGTCCACGCCTTCGGACCGCACTCAACCTCCGGCAGCAGATGCATGACGTGGTGACGCTGGTTCAGCTCCAAACTCTGCGACATCAAATAGTAGCCAGCCGAGGAGCGCTCGTCCCAATCTTCCTGCAGCGCGGGGTCACTCGGTCTAGGCTCCTCCCCAATCATTAGTTTCAGCAAACCGATCTGACGGAAATACAATTGCATTTTCCAGGCCCAATCATCATAGCCCTCACCATTGAACTTCTCGACGGTGAAGTTCTTCAGCACCTCCTTGACCAGCGAGCCCTGGTTTGTTCGCGCTCCCCTTGGCGCTGAAACACCAGAATCTTGGCTGCCGCTACGATCTTGGGCTGAAGATTCACCAGCTCCCGTCGAGGTGTTGCCCGCCATAGCTACCTATAACGAGGATCACTATAACGCAGCTCTGATACCAGCTTGTTGGTGTAAGGGCCTAATAAACTCAAGCTATTAAGACTTTAATCAAACTTAAAACCTCTCCTCGGGGTCACCTTCAAGGGTCCTTGGGTGCCTGGTACAAGACCAGCCCCTATCCTCGGGTCCGAGTTTGTAGAGAGAGGGATCAAGAGGGACTTAGTCAAAACAGAAAGAGTACCTCGAACGTCGCGCAGCGTATCGTGCAGACCGTCGATCGGATTAAGCTGAGAATTTCCTATATCGAAGCTCGCTCCAAGAGCTTTAAAATGAACCAAGTTGCCTCACGAAAATTTCTGCCATTACGAAGTTATGGCTCGGACAGCGTTTGCCTAGTGTCGGAGTGCTAGCGTACTAGCGTTGACTCGGGTAGCATTCCGCCGTCGCACCGCGTAGAAACGAAATTCCAGGAAGGGAGGAATTCGCTTGAATCAAATTGACTATGTGCAGGTACAAACAGAGAAAGAATAAATAGCTATAGCTAGCAAGGACCTTGGGAATAAACCTGGGAACAACCAGGGATGATCCCAAATAATTCCAAGCAACAGAACCAACCTGGCTGGACAAAACAGCAGGTGGTAGGTTGGTAAACAACCTCTGGTTCTGTTTTACCAACCTGGGAAAAACAACAACCAGGTTCAGGTCCTAAAAAACAGATCCTTTTTTGTCTTTGCTTAACCAGCCAAATGCTGGTTCCGCTGGTTTCCCCTGGCCCTGTAGCATGCAGATACAGACAAACAACATCCAACCTTTACCTAAATTGTACCCCTATAGTGCCTGCCCTGCTACAATATAGTCAACCAAACAAAACAGTACAATTTCGAGTTGGATAGAACTGAATCTGCGCAATCAATTCAACCGAATCGCAAAGCTTCCATCTTGGGTTCCTTTGCGAGCTCGTCCTTTCTGCTTGTACTGTTTATAGCGCGTACAATGTTGTGCCGAAGCGCACAATGCGCGCGTACCTGCAAATGCTTCAAGCGAAAATTGCGAAAGCAAACAAACATTCGAACATTCCATTCACACCCAAATGCATTCGCACACGCATACTCGTACAAACAGACGGCAGGATGTCGTGCAAAGTGAATTTGCACACAACACACTCTCCCTCAGCCTGGCGGCTGCATCCCCATCATTCCATGCTAGTTCATGCTCATTCCACTCATGCGCACACAACGCCAATGAGGCTCATCTGCAAGCCTCTTGGTGAGGAAGTCTGCTGGCTGCTGGTGAGTCTTGATGTAGATCGGATTCACCGTCCCCCTCTTCACCTCCTTACGCAGCCAGCGCCACCTGATACGCATGTGCTTGTTCAGCCCATGAAGCACAGCGTTTCTGGCCATCCCAAGAGCCCCCTTGCTATCACAGAACAGCGGTGTAGCAACCTTCTGCTCCTGGCCAATCTCCTCTAACAGCCTCCTCAGCCAAATCACCTCCTTCACCCCATGGAACATCGCCATGTACTCTGATTCCACGGAAGAGAGTGCCGTCTCCGTCTGTTTCTTTGACCTCCAACTAACAGGTCCTCCCCCAACTACGCAGATGTATCCTCCTACAGATGAAGAATCCTCCTTCTCAGAAGCCCACGTAGCATCAGTAAAGCAAGTGAGAAAGAGCTTGCCTTCTCCAAGCCTCTCCCCCTTCTCTTTCAGCATCTCAATCCCTTTCTGCTTCACCTGTGCAGATGCGGAGTATTGAACTCCAATGCTTGGGTGAGAGTTCAGATACTTCACCACACGCTCAGCTGCATCCACCTGCTCCTCTGATGGATTCTGCACCACCCTAGCCAGCTGCCCAACCGAGAAAGAGATGTCGGGCCTTGTGTGAACTGCTGCATACAAGAGGCTTCATGCTGCTGCTAAAGAGAAGAATGTCGTCCACATAGACCAGAAACAGCACCAGCTTCTCCCCCTCCCCCTTGAGAAAGAGGCTCTCATCACAGCTGCTGGTCCTGAATCCCATCTCCTCTAGAACAGCTGCCAACTTCTGGTACCAGCAGCGTGGCGCCTGCTTCAAGCCGTAGATGGACTTTTTCAGCTTGCACACCCTGCCCGTACCATCCTCATACCCAGGCGGCTGAGTCATGTACACATCCTCCTCTAAAATCTCATTGAGGAATGCCGTTGATATATCCATCTGAATGATGAATTTCCCACTAACGGCTGAATCTGCCAACAAGACACGGAGGGTAGGGGGTTTCGCAGTGGGAGCAAAGATCTCATTGAAGTCTTGCTTCTCCTTCTGCATAAACCCCTTAGCCACCAGCCTACTCTTGTAGATGGTGACCTGTCCCTTGTCATCGGTCTTGATCCTTAGCACCCACTTGCACTGTACGGCTTTCTTCCCCTCAGGCAGCACCACCAGCTCCCATGTCCCATTCTCTAGCAGGCTCTGGTACCCAGCATCCCTAGAAACCAGCCACTTCTCCCTATCTGGTCCAGCTAATGCCTCCTCCATGCTAGCTGGTTCCTTTGGTGCAGGGGCAAGAAAACAGTAGGCAGGTTCATCCTCCTCATCCGGATCATAGCCATGCGGTAGAATCAGCAATGTCTCCTCTGTCCCAAGATGCTGCTCTGCTACATCAGCTCCTGCAGTCAGCTTCTTAGTAGCCATACGGGTACGTCCTGGCCTGGAGACGGGTGTTTCCCATCCCCTCATAACGACACCATTCGGCTTCTTAGTTTTCCCTTGCTGCTGCTCTCCCCCCTCGGATCCAGCAGCTCCACTAGTGCTACCGCTAGTCTCCACACCATTGTTTTCACCGGCAGGTGCCTCCCGCACCTTCTCTCCATCACCACCCTCTGCAGCTGCCTCCTCTCCCTCCTCCCACACACTAGGAGTCAGGTCCAGCTGCATGGTGATCTGCTTCATCTGCTGGGACACCCTGGCCTCCGGCTGTTTCTCCCAGCTCCCATACATCATGCCCTCAACAAACTTCACATCCCTGCTGTCAAACAACACACCCTTGGAAGGTTCCCACAGCAGCCATCCCTTGCTCTCAGCAGCCAGCCCCAAATGCACACACCAGATTGCACTCGCCCCCAACTTACTGCGGTAGGTCTAGGGGGCGTGGGCGACTGCCATGCAACCGAACACCCTCAGCATGTCCACCGGCGGCTTCCTCCCAAGCCACCTCTCCAACGGCACCCACGAGTCATCCCCAACCTTGGTGAGTACCCTGTTCCTAGCGATGGTAGCGTGCCGAACAGCATGAGGCCACATCAAGTTGCCCAGCCCAGATTCTATGAGCAGCGCCCTAGCTGTCTCCAGAATTGTCCGGTTCGCCCGTTCTGCTACACCGTTAGACTGTGGGGTGTAAGCCGTGGTCAGCTCCCTCTGGATGCCCTGCTTCTTGAGCCAGGCCGTCATCTCAGCTCCAAGGAACTCACCACCCCGATCTGTCCTAATCCGCTTCACCACACACTCCGCTTGCTTCTCCACGAATGGCAGCCAATCTTCCCGTATCGTAGAGGCGGCGTGGTCCTTCTGCTTCAGCGGATATGCCCACATAAGCCTGCTCCAATCATCCACTATAGTCAGAAAGTACTGCTCCCCCTTGTGCCCCTGAACCGGCAGCGGCCCCACCAAGTCCATGTGGACCAACTCTAAAGGCTTCTTGCTCCTGCCAGTCACACTATGGAATGGGAAACGGGTAAACTTTGAGAGCAAACAGATTTCACAATTCTCATCAGGTGGCTGTCCGTTCAGCTTCAGACCCTTAACGGCTCCATCTTTCTCCAACTGCTTCAACAAGGGCATTGCCACATGCCCCAAGCGTCGGTGTGCCGTTGCCAAATCCGTCTCCCCAGATCTGGCCGACAGTTTCACACCAACCCCTCCAACGGCGTTGCACTCCCCCTGGGATGCAGATCCCTCTCCAGCCTGCCCCCGCCATGCCACGCCAACGCCGGCAGCTGCCACATGGATCTGTACACGTCCGTGCTCTCGTGCAGATCCCAAAGCACCCGATTGCCCAGCTGCCCCTTGTAAGTGCGTGCCCCATCCGTGCTAGTGCTCACCCCAGCCTTGCCAAGCTTACGGAGGGAGATGAGGTTGGCCTTGAGTTCAGGAACGAGGAGAACGTCGTGCAGCACCACCGGCTTGCCATCCGCTCCCTTAAACGCAGCTCGTCCTGCACCAGCCACCTTCAGCGCGTGTCCAGAGGCGGAGCACACCTCGTTGATCGGTGCAGCTCGTACGTGGTCCAGCAGGTCCTTGCGCGGCGTCATCGTCCAAGTAGCGCCCGTGTCCAACATCCAATAGTCCAGAGGGTGCAGCTCTGCTCCAACCTTGGCAGATGCGTCCCCTTGCTCCCCCTATTCTCCAATATGGAAGAACTGGCCCGCGGTGCGCTCCTTCTTCTTTTCCGCACCGCCGTTGCTCTTCGGGTTGTTGTCGGACGAATCGGCGACCATGCTCGCGCCGTTTTTCTGGTTCCTCCGCGCGCCGCCATCCTGGTGACGATTCTGGGGGGTCCATCCATCGGGTTTCTTATAGCACAAAAACCAGGGGTGCCCCTCCTTCTCACAATACCAGCAACTTCCTTTCATTTTGCCACCAGCACCCGACTTGCCCCCACGTCCAGATTTCGCACCGCGACCCCAACCGGTACCTCCTTGTTGGTCGTTGGAGTCGTCGTCCTTCTTTCCACTGCGTCCAGCACCACCGAAGCCACGTCGGCTCCCTTGCATCCCGTAGCCGCTGCTGCCGTTGTCTCCACCCCTCAGTTGGCGGCGACGGAAGTCCTCCTCCAGAATCTTTGTCCGCACCCACTCAAGTGTCCACGAGCTCTGGTTCTGCGGCAGGCTCAATCCGCTCGTGAATTGAAGCCACGATTCCGGCAGCAGCGAGAGCATCTTCAAACACTTGGTCTGCTCCGGGTAGGTGATTCCCGCGGTCGCCAACTTTGCGTAGAGGTCGCGCATCTTGTCCAGGACAGGTTGCACTGGCTCTCCCTCGCTCAGGCGCAACGCGGACAGCTCCCTCTCCAGCATCAACGTTGCAACAACGGAGGTTGGGGCGTGCAGCTCCTTTAATACGGTCCACGCCTTCGGACCGCACTCAACCTCCGGCAGCAGGTGCATGACGTGGTGACGCTGGTTCAGCTCCAAACTCTGCGACATCAAATAGTAGCCAGCCGAGGAGCGCTCGTCCCAATCTTCCTGCAGCGTGGGGTCACTCGGTCTAGGCTCTTCCCCAATCATTAGTTTCAGCAATCCAATCTGACGGAAATATAGTTGCATTTTCCAGGCCCAATCATCATAGCCCTCACCATTGAACTTCTCGACGGTGAAGTTCTTCAGCACCTCCTTGACCAGCGAGCCCTGGTTTGTTCGCGCTCCCCTTGGCGCTGAAACACCAGAATCTTGGCTGCCGCTACGATCTTGGGCTGAAGATTCACCAGCTCCCGTCGAGGTGTTGCCCGCCATAGCTACCTATAACGAGGATCAGTATAACGCAGCTCAGATACCAGCTTGTTGGTGTAAGGGCCTAATAAACTCAAGCTATTAAGACTTTATCACACTTAAAACCTCTCCTCGGGGTCACCTCCAAGGGTCCTTGGGTGCCTGGTACAAGACCAGCCCCTATCCTCGGGTCCGAGTTTGTAGAGAGGGATCAAGAGGAACTTCGTCAAAACAGTAAGAGTACCTTGAACGTCATGCAGCGTATCGTGCAGACCGTCGATCGGATTAAGCTGAGAATTTCCTATATCGAAGCTCGCTCCAAGAGCTTTAAAATGAACCAAGTTGCTCGCGAAAAGTTCTGCCATTACGAAGTTATGGCTCGGACAGCGTTTGCCTAGTGTCGGAATGCTAGCGTACTAGCGTTGACTCGGGTAGCATTCCGCCGTCGCACCGCGTAGAAACGAAATTCCAGGAAGGGAGGAATTCGCTTGAATCAAATTGACTATGTCCAGGTACAAACAGAGAAGGAATAAATAGTTCTAACTAGCAAGGACCTTGGGAATAAACCTGGGAACAACCAGGGATGATCCCAAATAATTCCAAGCAACAGAACCAACCTGGCTGGACAAAACAGCAGGTGGTAGGTTGGTAAACAACCTCTGGTTCTGTTTTACCAACCTGGGAAAAACAACAACCAGGTTCAGGTCCTAAAAAACAGAACCTTTTTCGTCTTTGCCCAACCAGCCAAATGCTGGTTCCGCTGGTTTCCCCTGGCCCTGTAGCATGCAGATACAGACAAACAACATCCAACCTTCACCTAAATTGTACCCCTATAGTGCCTGCCCTGCTACACTATAGTCAACCAAATAAAACAGTACAATTTCGAGTTGGATAGAACTGAATCTGCGCAATCAATTCAACCGAATCGCAAAGCTTCCATCTTGGGTTCCTTTGCGAGCTCGTCCTTTCGGCTTGTACTGTTTATAGTACGTACAATGTTGTGTCGAAGCGCAGAATGCGCGAGTACCTGCAAATGCTTCATGCGAAAATTGCGAAAGCAAACAAACACACGAACATTCCATTCATACCCAAATGCATTCGCACATGCATACTCGTACAAACAGACGGCAGGATGTCGTGCAAAGTGAATTTGCACACAACACAGTATGGATGACACTAAGAATACGAGCGTTACTTGCTCGTATGGTTGGTGCCAAGGGTAAGTGCGTTACATACCCGTATGGTTGGTACTACGAGTAAGTGCGTTACATATCCGTATGGTTGGTACTACGAGTAAGTGCGTTACTTACCCGTATCAATGGCAATAAGAGTACGTGCGTTACTTACTCATATAGTTGGCGCTAAGAGTACTGGCGTTATCTATCTGCTTGGTTGGTACCAATAGTCAGCGTGTTACTTACCTGTATGGTTGGTACTACGAGTAAGTGCATTACTTACCCGTATGGATGGTACAAAGAGTACGTGCGATACTTACCCTTCGATTTGGTACTAGGAGTAAGTGTGTTACTTACTTGTGTGGTTGGTACCAAAAGGAAGTGCGTTATCTACCCGTATGGTTGGTACCAATAGTAAGTTCGTTACTTACCCGTATGGTTAATACGAAGAGTAAGTACGTTACTTTCCCGCATGGTGGGTATTATGAGTAAGTGCGATACTTACCCGAATAGTAGGTATTAAGAGTAGGTGAGTTACTTATCCGAATGGTTGGAACCAATAATAATTGCATTACTTACCCGTGTGGTTGGTACTTTAGGTAAGTGTGTTATTTTCCCGTATGGTTGGTACTAAGAGTAAGTATGTTACTTTCCCGTATCGTTGGTCATACGAGTAAGTGCGTTACATACCCGTATGGTTGGTACTAACAGTAAGTGCGTTGCATACTCGTATGGTTGGTACTAAGAGTAGGTGGGTTACTTACTGAATTGGATTGTACTGAGAGTAAGTGCGTTACTTACCCGTAGAGTTGGTACTAAGAGTAAGTGCGTTACTTACCCGTATGATTGGTACTAAGAGTAAGCCCGTTACTTACCCGTCTGGTTGGTACAAAGAATAAGTGCGTTATCTACCCGTATGGTTGGTACTAAGAGTAAGTGTGTTACCTTTTCATATGGTTAGTACTAAGAGTAAGTGCATCAATGACCGTACCAAGAGTAAGTGTCTTACTTACCCCTATAGTGGTACCAAGAGTAAGTCCGTTATTTTCCCATATTGTTCGTACTAAGAGTAAATGCGTTACTTACCCGTATGGTTAGTTCTAGGAGCAAGTTACCTACCCGTATGGTTGGTACTACGAGTAAGTGTGTAATTTTCCCGTAAGGTTGTCACTTAGAGTAAGCGCATTACTTACCAGTATGGTTGGTACTAAGAGTAAATGCGTTACTTACCCGTATGGTTGGTACCAAGAGTAAGTGGGTTACTTACCCGAAGGAGGTGATTTGGCTGAGGAGGCTGTTAGAGGAGATTGGCCAGGAGCAGAAAGTTGCTACGCCGCTGTTTTGTGATAGCAAGGGAGCTCTTGGGATGGCCAGGAACGCTGTGCTTCATGGGCTCAACAAGCACATGCGTATCAAGTGGCACTGGCTGCGTAAGGAGGTGAAGAGGGGGACGGTGAATCCGATCTACATCAAGACTCCCCAGCAGCCAGCAGACTTCCTCACCAAGAGGGTTGCGGATGAGCCTCATTGGCGTTGTGTGCGCATGAGTAGAATGAGCATGAACTAGCATGGAATGATGGGGATGCAGCCGGCAGGCTGAGGGGGAGTGTGTTGGGTGCAAATTCACATTGCACGATATCCTGCCGTCTGTTTGTACGAGTATGCGTGTGCGAATGCATTTGGGTGTGGATAGAATGTTCGTGTGTTTGTTTTCTTTCGCATTTTTTCGCTTGATGCATTTGCAGGTACTCGCGCAATGTGTGCTTCGGCACAACCTTGTACGCGCTATGAACAGTACAAGCAGAAAGGACGAGCTCGCAAAGGAGCCCAAGATGGAAGCTTTGCGGTTCGGCTTACTTGATTGCGCAGATTCAGTTCTATCCAACTCGAAATTGTACTGTTTTGTTTGGTTGACTATAGTGTAGCAGGGCAGGCACTATAAAGGTACAATTGAGGTGAAGGTTGGATGTTGTTTGACTGTATCTGCATGCTACAGGGCCAGGGGAAACCAGCGGAACCAGCATTTGGCTGGTTGGGCAAAGACAAAACAGGTTCTGTTTTTAGGACCTGAATCTGGTTGTTTTCCCAGGTTGGAAAAACAGAACCAGAGGTTGTATACCAACCTACCACCTGCTGTTTTGTCCAGCCAGGTTGGTTCTGTTGCTTGGAATTATTTGGGATCATCCTTGGTTGTTCCCAGGTTGATTCCCAAGGTCCTTGCTAGCTAGAGCTATTTATTCCTTCTCTGTTTGTACCTGGGAATAGTCAAATTGATTCAAGCGAATTCCATCCTTGCTGGAATTTCGTTTCTACGCGGTGCGACGGCGGAATGCTACCTGAGTCAACGCTAGTATGCTAGCACCCCAGTGCTAGGCAAACGCTGTACGAGCAATAACTCCGTAATGGCAGAACTTTTCGCGAGGCAACTTGGCTCTTTTTAAAGCTCTTGGAGCGAGCTTCGATATAGCAAAGTCTCAGCTTAATCCTATCGACGGTCTGCACGATACGCTGCGCGACGTTCAAGGTACTCTTGTTATTTTGGCTACGTCATTCTTGACTCCTCTCTCTACAAACTCGGACCCGAGGATAGGGGCTGGTCTTGTACCAGGCACCCAAGGACCCTTGGAGGTGACCCCGAGGAGAGGTTTTAAGTCTGATTAAGTCTTAATAGCTTGAGTTTATTAGGCCCTTGCACCAACAGGATGCTAGCGCCGAAGTCCCAGTGGGGCCTTCATCTCGGTGTGTCGCCGGAGAGCAAGGTCTGGGAGGTGCTCGACCTCACCGACAACAAGGTAGTCACCACAATGGAGGCGATTTTCTACGAAACGTTGTTGCAGGACGTGTGGAAGGAGAACCACGGGCCAGCGTCGGCGAGGACGCAGGCTCCCCCGCCGACGGATCCTTTGTCGGCAACGCTCCCACAGCTCGTCGAGGACCGCGAGCCTGATGACAAGGACGTCGCGGACGTCCCCCCCACCTTCCCCCCCCCCCCCCCCCCTCGTTCCCCCCCCCCTTCTATTCCCATTGTACCCCCGACGGCGACCCCATCGCCCTCCCCTTCACCGCCCGTCGTCGACCACTCTGGGCTGACCTCCTTGTCGGTCACTGGCGATGATGGGATCGTTGGTGCGTGCCTGTGGCTCCGATTGGTTGCATCACCGGTGGCCGACGTGACGCTGTGAAGGTCGGCGATGACGGGAAGCAGCCGACCTTCGAGAGGCCGACTTCGGGCGAAGTTGGCATGGCGGAGCCGACTCCAGGGGAGCCAGCGGCTGAGAAGCCGACCTCAGGGTAGCATGGGCACCCAGTCCGACAACAGAGGACCAGATCAACGACGATCGATGTTGTGTTGGTGAATTTTTTAACGATGAAGTGTAGCCGTTTGAAGGGGAGCAGTCCATTGACAGCGACATCGTGGAAGATGAAGCCGACGAGTCGAAGCCGAGACATTTCACTCGCTCCACCTTTAGCAAGCCTCGCGAGAAGTTGAGCAACCACGCTGATCCAGAGCACCGTTGGGACTTGCCAACATGCGCTGTGAAGGAGGCGTTGGCGAGCTGGAAGACTAAGACGGTAAAGGCCGCCATGGATGAGAAGATCTGGAGCATCATCGCCAATGGCACATGGGAGCTGTTCGAGCATCCGCGCGGTGTCAATATGATGAAGGAACGCCTGGTCGTGAAGGGCTTCACGCAAGTATACAATGTCGACTACGACGAGACGTACGCGCTAGTCGGTAGCTACGTCACGATGAGGATCTTCCTCAGCACCATCGCAGTCCTCGATTTGCACCTGATGCAGCTTGACATGAAGAACGTCTTCCTGCATGGCAAGCGGGACCGTGTGCTCTACATGCATCAGCAAACTACGACGACGGGACCGGCCACGTGTGCAAGCTTCTGAAGAGCCTGTACGGGCTGCAGCAGTCGCCACTGTTGTGGTACTCGACACTCGACGCCGTGCTGATCGGCGCTGGCTAGAGCAAGAGCCAGGTCGACGAGGTGCTAAACCTCAAGGTTAGCTTCGATGTTGAAGGAGCTGAAGGTAGTGCTAGAGGTTGCTTCAACCTGCGTGAGATCGGCCCGGCCGAGAAGTATCTCTGGCTGGAGATCGTGCGCGACCTGCAGGGATAGTATTCCAGCCCGCTAACCGACTGGGATAAAAGGGCATGTTTGCATAGCGGGTGAGCGCGCCCACGCCTCCCAAGCGCCTAGCTTGTAGCCCTTCCGGCCAAACCAGAGGCCAATCCCAGTGTCCTTTCCATACGACCGACCGGCAAGAAAGCTGTGGCTTCACCAGCAAACCTACATCGACAAGCTGTGCAGGCGCTTCATCGAGGAGGAGTAGACTAGGCGAATTTCGAAAACGCCGATCTCCATTGACGCCTATGCTGAGCTGACTTTCGACGACTAGGGGACTCGGTCGCACAAAGAGAAGGAATACCGGCAGAAGGTCGGCTCATTGCAGTTCGCGACGGCAACGACAAGGCCGGACATCGCTTTCGCGTGCAGCATGCAGGGTTCTGGCCTGACGGTGTGGAGCGACAACCACTGGCGTGAGGTCGACGGCTGCCTGCACTACCTCGTTGACACCCGTGACAAACCCTGGAGTTTGGCGGTGGACCAGAGTCGCTGTGTCTGGTCTGATACGCAGACGCCGACGACGCTGGCGACAGGCAAAACTGCAGTAGCACGAACGGCTACGTGTTTGTCTTCGGCAGGCCCGAAGTCTCCTGCGAGTCAGCGCATCAAGTGCAAGATGCTCTCGTCGACCGAGTCGGAGTAAGTAGCGGCCACCGAAGCCGGCAAGGAGGCACGCCGACTTCGCTTCCTCCTTGCCAAGTTCCAGCTGCTCGACACTGGACATACGACCATGCTGCACGTAACCAGTCGGCGATCGCGGTCGCTGAGAGCTTCGGCTGAAGGGCAACCTCAAGCACATGGTGCGCCGCTACGTCTGGCTGCAGCAAATGGTGAAGCGCGGAAAGATAGCCTTGCAGTACATTTCGACCACGGAGCAGCCGGCCGACTTCCTGACAAAGGCGCTGCACTTTTCGACCTTCAATCGGTGCTCCGTCGCGATCGGTCAAGTGCACTTGGCTGGCGTCGGCGACGGTGACCACGACGTGCAGCAGTAAGCGCCATGATTTTCTGCATTGTTGGTGTGGTGAATGGCGTCCTGTGTTAAGTGAACACCGACGATAGAGTTAACGCATATATTCTATCCAATAAGCTCTGGGGTGGACCTCTGGTGGGGTGCCCAAGCGTGATCGCGTCAGGAAAATGTTGATATGATTTTTGGCGCACTAGGGGATATGCTGGAGCTAAAACTTAACTCAAAAACAATTGTCAACCAAGATCCACACAAAGAATTATAGTAGCAAGAAACGAGGTAGGAGAGGATGCGGAGGACGAGACGGAAGGTCCCAAGGGAGTCCCCAACCGAGGACACCCGATAAGTACACAATTCTCCATAAAGAGACTCTCATCGCAACTGCTTGTTCTGAACCCTATCGCATTTGGAGCAACTGCTAATTTATGGTACCAGCAGCGTAGCATCTACTTAAAGCCGTAGATGGAGTCGTTGAGCTTGCACACCTATCCGCACCATCCTCATTCCCAGGCGGATGTGTCATGTACACCTTTTTCTCAACAATTCCGTAGAGGAATCTCGTTGTTGCATCCATCAGAATGATGGATTTCCCACCAACTACTGCATGTGCCAACAATACACGGATGGTAGGGGGTTTCGTAGTGGATGCAAATACCTCGTTGTAGTCCTGCGCTAACTAGTTCATCTGGTGCAGTGACGAGAAATAGTAAGCAGGTTCATCCCCCTTATCCAGGTCGTAATCGTAATGAGGAGTCAGCATTGCCTCCTCGTTCCCCAGCCCATGAGGTCCTGCTATGCTACATTATATCCTGCAGCCAATGTGTACGTCCTGGCCTGGGGCGTCTCCTACCATCCACTCACTACGGCACATTTTCGGCTTCCTCCTTGTAGGAGCCCTAGCTGCCTGCTGCTGCTCTTCACCATCAGATCCAGCAACTCCACTAGTGCTACCGCTAGCCTCTACACCATCTGCTCCACCCGCAAGTGCCTCTTGTACCATCTCTCCATCACCAGCCTCTGCAGCTACCTCCTCTCCCTCCTCCCAAACTCTAGAAGTTGTTGATGCAACCCTACGGTTTGCACTCGGCTTGTTGTCCGTGTGCGTGCATGCGTGTGCGGCATGTTTGTTGTCCGAGTGCGTGCATAAGAATGAAATTATATACATTTCATGCTTATAATAATGTGTGAATGAGTCGTGATGTCGAATGTCTGTGTGTCGAGTCAATAGCGAGTCATCGCTAGTCGCGTGTTACGTCGTCGTTCGTTTGTCTCGCGTGGTTTCTATTTCATCGTTTCTGTGAGTCGCGCGGTTTCTATTTTGTTGTATGTGGAACATTCGGCGTGTCGCAGGTGTGTACAGCAGACCCATCAAGAACTAAAGGATGAGTTTATGATGAAGAAACAGAGCCTTGGTGTCAAGATTCAAGTGATCGCGAAGCCCGCGAAAAGGGTACACATCAAGATATTGAGAACAGTTACATTACTTAATGTAGTGTAACATTTCACTTGGTGTAGGCTCTTCTGAAGAGTAGTTTCTGTTGGGTGCAAATTCACATTGCACGACATCATGCCGTCTGTTTGTACGAGTATGCGTGTGCGAATGCATTTGCGTATGAATAAAAAGTTAGTGTGTTTGTTTGCTTTCGCAATTTTCGCTTGAAGCATTCGCAAGTACTCGCGCATTGTGCGTTTCGGCACAACATTGTACGCGCTATGAACAGTACAAACAGAAGGGACTAGCATACTACAGGGCCAGGGGAAACCAGCGGAACCAGCATTTGGCTGGTTGGGCAAAGACAAAACAGGTTCTGTTTTTAGGACCTGAACCTAGTTGTTTTCCCAGGTTGGAAAAACAGAACCAGAGGTTGTTTACCAACCTACCACCTGCTGTTTTGTCCAGCCAGGTTGGTTCTGTTGCTTGGGATTATTTGGGATCATCCCTGGTTGTTCCCAGGTTGATTCCCAAGGTCATTGCTAGCTAGAACTATTTATTCCGTCTCTGTTTGTACCTGGATATAGTCAATTTGATTCAAGCGAATACCTCCCTTCCAGGAATTTCGTTTCTACGCGGTGCGACGGCGGAATGCTACCCGAGTCAACGCTAGTACGCTAGCACTCCAACACTAGGCAAACGCTGTCCGAGCCATAACTTCGTAATGGCAGAACTTTTCGCGAGGCAACTTGGCTTATTTTAAAGCTCTTGGAGCGAGCTTCGATATAGGAAATTCTCAGCTTAATCCGATCGACGGTCTGCACGATACGCTGCGCGACGTTCAAGGAACTCTTGTTATTTTGGCTAAGTCATTCTGGACTCCTCTCTCTACAAACTCGGACCCGAGGATAGGGGCTGGTCTTGTACCAGGCACCCAAGGACCCTTGGAGGTGACCCCGAGGAGAGGTTTTAAGTTTGATCAAAGTCTTAATAGCTTGAGTTTATTAGGCCCTTACACCAACAAGCTGGTATCAGAGCTTCGTTATAGTGATCCTCGTTATAGGTAGCTATGGCGGGCAACACCTCGACGGGAGCTGGTGAATCTTCAGCCCAAGATGATAGCGGCATCCAAGATTCTGGTGTTTCAGCGCCAAGGGGAGCGCGAACAAACCAGGGCTCGCTGGTCAAGGAGGTGCTGAAGAACTTTACCGTCGAGAAGTTCAATGGTGAGGGCTATGATGATTGGGCCTGGAAAATGCAATTGTATTTCCGTCAGATCGGTTTGCTGAAACTAATGATTGGGGAGGAGCCTAGACTGAGTGACCCCGCGCTGCAGGAAGATTGGGACGAGCGCTCCTCGGCTGGCTACTATTTGATGTCGCAGAGTTTGGAGCTGAACCAGCGTCACCACGTCATGCACCTGCTGCCGGAGGTTGAGTGCGGTCTGAAGGCGTGGACCGTATTAAAGGAGCTGCACGCCCCGACCTCCGTTGTTGCAACGTTGATGCTGGAGAGGGAGCTGTCCGCGTTGCGCCTGAGCGAGGGAGAGCCGGTGCAACCTGTCCTGGACAAGATGCGCGACCTCTACGCGAAGTTGGCGACCGCGGGAATCACCTACCCAGAGCAGACCAAGTGCTTGAAGATGCTCTCGCTGCTGCCGGAATCGTGGCTTCAATTCACGAGCGGATTGAGCCTACCGCTGAACCAGAGCTCGTGGACACTCGAGTGGGTGCGGACAAAGATTCTGGAGGAGGACTTCCGTCGCCGCCAACTGAGGGGTGGAGACGACGGCAGCAGCGGCTACGGGATGCAAGGGAGCCGACGTGGCAGAGGACGTGTCTTCGGTGGTGCTGGACGCGGTGCAAAGAAGGACGACGACTCCAACGACCAACAAGGAGGTACCGGTTGGGGTCGCGGTGCGAAATCTGGACGTGGGGGCAAGTCGGGTGCTGGTGGCAAAATGAAAGGGAGTTGCTGGTATTGTGAGAAGGAGGGGCACCCCTGGTTTTTGTGCTATAAGAAACCCGATGGATGGACCCCCCAGAATCGTCACCAGGATGGCGGCGCGCGGAGGAACCAGAAAAACGGCGCGAGCATGGTCGCCGATTCGTCCGACAACAACCCGAAGAGCAACGGCGGTGCGGAAAAGAAGAAGGAGCGCACCGCGGGCCAGTTCTTCCATATTGGAGAATAGGGGGAGCAAGGAGACGCATCTGCCAAGGTTGGAGCAGAGCTGCACCCTCTGGACTATTGGGTGTTGGACACGGGTGCTGCTTGGACGATGACGCCGCGCAAGGACCTGCTGGACCACGTACGAGCTGCACAGATCAACGAGGTGTGCTCCGCCTCTGGACACGCGCTGAAGGTGGCTGGTGCGGGACGAGCTGCGTTTAAGGGAGCGGATGGCAAGCCGGTGGTGCTGCACGACGTTCTCCTCGTTCCTGATCTCAAGACCAATCTCATCTCCCTCCGTAAGCTTGGCAAGGCTGGGGTGAGCACTAGCACGGATGGGGCACGCACTTACAAGGGGCAGCTGGGCAATCGGGTGCTTTGGGATCTGCACGAGAGCACGGACGTGTACAGATCCATGTGGCAGCTGCCGGCGTTGGCGTGGCATGGTGGGGGCAGGCTGGAGAGGGATCTGCATCCCAGGGGGAGTGCAACGCCGTTGGAGGGGTTGGTGTGAAAGTGTCGGCCAGATCTGGGGAGACGGATTTGGCAACGGCACACCGACGCTTGGGGCATGTGGCAATGCCCTTGTTGAAGCAGTTGGAGAAAGATGGAGCCGTTAAGGGTCTGAAGCTGAACGGACAGCCACCTGATGAGAATTGTGAAATCTGTTTGCTCTCAAAGTTTACCCGTTTCCCATTCCATAGTGTGACTGGCAGGAGCAAGAAGCCTTTAGAGTTGGTCCACATGGACTTGGTGGGGCCGCTGCCGGTTCAGGGGCACAAGGGGGAGCAGTACTTTCTGACTATAGTGGATGATTGGAGCAGGCTTATGTGGGCATATCCGCTGAAGCAGAAGGACCACGCCGCCTCTACGATACGGGAAGATTGGCTGCCATTCGTGGAGAAGCAAGCGGAGTGTGTGGTGAAGCGGATTAGGACAGATCGGGGTGGTGAGTTCCTTGGAGCTGAGATGACGGCCTGGCTCAAGAAGCAGGGCATCCAGAGGGAGCTGACCACGGCTTACACCCCACAGTCTAACGGTGTAGCAGAACGGGCGAACCGGACAATTCTGGAGACAGCTAGGGCGCTGCTCATAGAATCTGGGCTGGGCAACTTGATGTGGCCCCATGCTGTTCGGCACGCTACCGTCGCTAGGAACAGGGTACTCACAAAGGTTGGGGATGACTCGTGGGTGCCGTTGGAGAGGTGGCTTGGGAGGAAGCCGCCGGTGGACATGCTGAGGGTGTTCGGTTACATGGCAGTCGCCCACGTCCCAAGACCTACCGCAGTAAGTTGGGGGCGAGTGCAATCTGGTGTGTGCATTTGGGGCTGGCTGCTGAGAGCAAGGGATGGCTGCTGTGGGAACCTTCCAAGGGTGTGTTGTTTGACAGCAGGGATGTGAAGTTTGTTGAGGGCATGATGTATGGGAGCTGGGAGAAACAGCCGGAGGCCAGGGTGTCCCAGCAGATGGAGCAGATCACCATGCAGCTGGACCTGACTCCTAGTGTGTGGGAGGAGGGAGAGGAGGCAGCTGCAGAGGGTGGTGATGGAAAGAAGGTACAGGAGGAACCTGCTGGTGGAGAAAATGATGTGGAGACTAGCACTAGTGGAGCTGCTGGATCCGAGGGGGGAGAGCAGCAGCAGGGGAAAACTAAGAAGCCGAAGGGTGTCGTTATGAAGGGATGGGAGACACCCGTCTCCAGGCCAGGACGTACCCGTATGGCTACTAAGAAGCTGACTGCAGGAGCTGATGTAGCAGAGCAGCAGCTTGGGACAGATGAGGCATTGCTGATTCTACCGCATGGCTATGATCCGGATGAGGAGGATGAACCTGCCTACTGTTTTCTTGCCCCTGCACCAGAGGAACCAGCTAGCATGGAGGAGGCATTAGCTGGACCAGATAGGGAGAAGTGGCTGCTTTCCAGGGATGCTGAGTACCAGAGCCTGCTAGAGAATGGGACATGGGATCTGGTGGTGCTGCCCGATGGGAAGAAAGCTGTACAGTGCAAGTGGGTGCTAAGGATCAAGACCGATGACAAGGGACAGGTCACCATCTACAAGAGTAGGCTGGTGGCTAAGGGGTTTATGCAGAAGGAGAAGCAAGACTTCAATGAGATCTTTGCTCCCACTACCAAACCCCCTACCCTCCGTGTCTTGTTGGCAGATTCAGCCGTTAGTGGGAAATTCATCATTCAGATGGATATATCAACGGCATTCCTCAATGAGATTTTAGAGGAGGATGTGTACATGACTCAGCCGCCTGGGTATGAGGATGGTACGGGCAGGGTGTGCAAGCTGAAAAAGTCCATCTACGGCTTGAAGCAGGCGCCACGCTGCTGGTACCAGAAGTTGGCAGCTGTTTTAGAGGAGATGGGATTCAGGACCAGCAGCTGTGATGAGAGCCTCTTTCTCAAGGGGGAGGGGGAGAAGCTGGTGCTGTTTCTGGTCTATGTGGACGACATTCTTCTCTTTAGCAGCAGCGTGAAGGAGATCCAGAATGTGCAGCAGCAGCTGATGGAGAACTTCAAGTGCAAGAACCTTGGGGAGGTAAAGTACTACCTCGGGATGCACGTGGAGAGAGATCTGGATCACAGGTGGTTGAAGCTGCACCAGGAGAAGTTCATCAAGGAGCTGGGGGAGAAGTACGGGATTGAGAATGAGCGCAAGGTTGCAACTCCCCTGCCAGCAGAATTCAAGCTTGTGAAAGCTGCAGAGGATGAAGGGTTTGAAGCTGAGGAGCAGCAGCAATTTCAGTCCTTGGTGGGCAGCCTCTTGTATGCAGCAGTTCACACAAGGCCCGACATCTCTTTCTCGGTTGGGCAGCTGGCTAGGGTGGTGCAGAATCCATCAGAGGAGCAGGTGGATGCAGCTGAGCGTGTGGTGAAGTATCTGAACTCTCACCCAAGCATTGGAGTTCAATACTCCGCATCTGCACAGGTGAAGCAGAAAGGGGTTGAGGTGCTGAAAGAGAAGGGGGAGAGGCTTGGAGAAGGCAAGCTCTTTCTCACTTGCTTTACTGATGCTACGTGGGCCTCTGAGAAGGAGGATTCCTCATCTGTGGGAGGATACATCTGCGTAGTTGGGGGAGGACCTGTTAGTTGGAGGTCAAAGAAGCAGACGGAGACGGCACTCTCTTCCGTGGAATCAGAGTACATGGCGATGTTCCATGGGGTGAATGAGGTGATTTGGCTGAGGAGGCTGTTAGAGGAGATTGGCCAGGAGCAAAAGGTTGCTACGCCGCTGTTTTGTGATAGCAAGGGAGCTCTTGGGACGCTGTGCTTCATGGGCTGAACAAGCACATGCGTATCAAGTGGCACTGGTTGCGTAAGGAGGTGAAGAGGGGGACACTGAATCCGATCTACATCAAGACTCACCAGCAGCCAGCAGACTTCCTCACCAAGAGGCTTGCGGATGAGCCTCATTGGCGTTGTGTGCCCATGAGTGGAATGAGCATGAACTAGCATGGAATAATGGGAATGCAGCCGCCAGGCTGAGGGGGAGTGTGTTGGGTGCAAATTCACATTGCACGGCATCCTGCCGTCTGTTTGTACGAGTATGCGTGTGCAAATGCATTTGGGTGTGAATGGAATGTTCGTGTGTGTTCGGCGTGTCGCAGGTGTGTACAGCAGACCCATCAAGAACTAAAGGATGAGTTTATGATGAAGAACCAGAGCCTTGGTGTCAAGATTCAAGTGATCGCGAAGCCCGCGAAAAGGGTACACATCAAGATATTGAGAACAGTTACATTACTTAATGTAGTGTAACATTTCACTTGGTGTAGGCTCTTCTGAAGAGTAGTTTCTGTTGGGTGCAAATTCACATTGCACGACATCATGCCGTCTGTTTGTACGAGTATGCGTGTGCGAATGCATTTGCGTATGAATAAAAAGTTAGTGTGTTTGTTTGCTTTCGCAATTTTCGCTTGAAGCATTCGCAAGTACTCGCGCATTGTGCGTTTCGGCACAACATTGTACGCGCTATGAACAGTACAAACAGAAGGGACTAGCATACTACAGGGCCAGGGGAAACCAGCGGAACCAGCATTTGGCTGGTTGGGCAAAGACAAAACAGGTTGTTGTTGTTTTTCCCAGGTTGGTAAAACAGAACCAGAGGTTGTTTACTTACCTACCACCTGCTGTTTTGTCCAGCCAGGTTGGTTCTGTTGCTTGGAATTATTTGGGATCATCCCTGGTTGTTCCCAGGTTTATTCCCAAGGTCCTTGCTAGCTAGAACTATTTATTCCTTCTCTGTTTGTACCTGAACATAGTGAAATTGATTCAAGCGAATTCCTTCCTTCCTGGAATTTCGTTTCTACGCGGTGCGACGGCGGAATGCTACCTGAGTCAACGCTAGTATGCTAGCACCCCAGTGCTAGGCAAACGTTGTACGAGCGATAACTCTGTAATGGCATAACTTTTCGCGAGGCAACTTTTATTTTAAAGCTCTTGGAGCGAGCTTCGATATAGGAAATTCTCAGCTTAATCCGGTCAACGATCTGCATGATACGCTGCGCGACGTTCAAGGTACTCTTGTTATTTTGGCTAAGTCATTCTTGACTCCTCTCTCTACAAACTCGGACCCGAGGATAGGGGCTGGTCTTGTACCAGGCACCCAAGGACCCTTGGAGGTGACCCCGAGGAGAGGTTTTAAGTTTGATTAAGTCTTAATAGCTTGAGTTTATTAGGCCTTTACACCAACAAGTCCGCCGATAGGTGATTGCCGCGAACTACAACAACTACTGCGACATGGTGTGTGCAGCAGAGAGATTCGATGCTCTGACGCGATGGCAACCTGAGACACGACGCCACGTACCGAACAGATCATTCAACACGAAGCGATCGGCACCACCTACGACTGCCGACCCGATGTATATCGACAAGATCGATGCGAAGCAGCGGCCAACAAAATATGATAAGTGCGAATTTTGCGGCGCAACAGGACATCGCCTCTTGGCGTGTTGGAAAATGAAGAAGGCACGAGCAGAGCTGCAGGGTAACAACAGTGCGGCAACCCCAAAGTCAAAATGGGAATCGCCAGTAGCCGCGGATCAGCCTGGTGATCACGAAAATATCCGGATGAAGCAAAATGGCGACGATGTGGCGACTTCGGAGCGGGCGAAAAAAGGATGACATGATGGCGCGAATTTAAAACGTCACGACCGGCCGACAATAGGGGAAATCGCCGAGACAAATAGGGGCTCCGCGAAACAAGACTCTGCACCGACCGGGAAACTCCAGCCGAACACCCACGAATGTAAGAATATTACTTCTCGTGGTTTTCAAGCCTTTGAAAAAAACAGGGGAGATTTCGAGGCCAAGAAAAAGCCTTTAGACATTATTCAGGTACCTGAGAAGTTGGGCAAACCACTCCGGAGCGTTGAAAAGGGTTGTGCGTTCCGATGAGTTAATATTATCTCCCCGTAGCACAGTGTTGAGGCTCCCCATTGCCCACAGGTGAAGCTTACTTAGCTGCAAAGGCTTAGGGGAAGGTTCCAGGCCCAGACGAAGCTGAACCGGCCTCGGATAAGTCCTTTTTACCCTGCTCAGATGATAACTGATATCCAGTCAGCAGCTTCGAGCGCAGGACCTCGGGGGGATATATTCGACGTACCCTATGATCCTATAAGCGAGACCATCTACGGTTACTCGGAGCGGCAACAACCGCTACTACTCGAGGTGATCTGCAACGGGCGACGCCTCCAGGCAGCGGTGGACAGCGGTGCGTCTCACTCGGTGTGCGACTGCGGGACAATGGAGAAAATTGAAGAACCTTCTGAGAAAACCAAGTTCACGGCAACGATGCTGGACGATACGAAACTTCCCATCCACGGCGAATCATCACTGTAGCTGCACATAGGGGCGTTGAGGTGGAAGCCGGCGTTGCCGATCGCGAACATCAAGGGTTTATATTTCATCTTGGGGCGAGATTTCTTGAAGCGGTTCAACCCCGAGATCGACTGGATCAACCGGAAGGAGTGCATCTACAACAACGGGAAACATGTGGAACTGAGAAGCTGGACGGATGCAGGGGACGTTCCTGAAACGACACTGGCACGGTTGGAACGGACGGTGAAGAAGAGCGACACAGGTTACTTAGCACTGGTTATGGCGGCAGCAGAGGAGGAGAAGACGAACACGGAGCTTCCTGCAGCAGTGAAGGAGGTCTTGGAGCAATACAAGGATATAATGCCCGACGACCTATCCGCAGGCGTACCTCCAGCACGCACCCACGAGCACGAGATCGTGGAGGAACCAGGTGCGACACCCGTCTCACATGCATCCTACCGACTGAGTCCGACCGAACTGACAGACATGAAAAAGCAGATGGAATATCTACTGGACAGACAACAAATCCGCCCGTCCACCTCTTCCTACGGTGCACCAGTTCTCTTCACTCTAAAGCCAGACGGTAGTTTGCGGATGTGCATCGACTACTGGGCACTGAACAAACAGACAGTAAAAAACAAATATCTCATACCGCGCATAGACGACCTACTGGACCAACTGCGTGGTACAACAGTCTTTTTGAAGCTGGACCTACGATCGGGTTACTGGCAGATCAAGATGGCGGATAACTCAATCCACAAGACGGCGTTCCGTACCAGATACGGCTCCTACGAATGCTTGGTGATGCCGTTCGGACTCTGAAACGCACCAGCAACATTTCAGGCGGAGATGAACCACATCCTACGACCCCTGCTGGACGAGTGGGTGGTGGTGTACCTGGACGACATTCTCATCTACTCCAAGAATATGAAGGAGCACGTGGAGCATCTGCGGAATGTGTTCGCGATCCTGCGGAAAAACAAGTTCTACGTGAAGCTGTCAAAGAGAACTTTGCCCTGAAGAAGGTGCAGTTTCTCGGGCACATGTTGAGTGCCAAGGGCGTATACGTGGACCCGCGGAAGATCGAAGCCGTCAAGAAGCGGAAAGTACCGGAGAACGTGAAGCAGTTGCAGCAGTTCCTAGGCTTCGCCAACTACTACAACAGGTTCATGCCGCAGTACGCTAAGATAGCAGCGCCACTGACCGATCTACTGAAAAAAGATACGCCTTACAAATGGGATACTCCTCATCAGCAAGCCATGGAGCAGCTACAGACAGCACTGACTACAGCGCCAGTACTCATCCTACCGGATCCAGACAAGGACTACGTGGTGGAAGCAGACGCTAGTGACCAAGGAGTCAGAGCGTACTGATGCAGGATCACGGACACGGTTTGTAGCCCATCGCCTACCTCAGTAAGAAATCACACGGAGTAGAACTGAACTACCCCATCCATGACAAGGAAGCCATAGCGATAGTCATAGCCTTCAAGGCGTGGAGGTGTTACCTAGAGGGAGCCAAGACTACAGTATATACTGACCACTGCAGTCTCAAATACCTGAAGTCGCAGCTGACGCTCTCACAATGACGGTACGGAGGATGAACTTCCTGGAAACTCACTTCCATTACGACATCGTCCCCGGTCATGTAGCAAGCATCCAGCTCGACGGGATGAACCCTCTGCTCAAGAGTCTATTCCAACATGGGTACTTCGTGGATGCAGAGATTTCTACGGCAGAGAAACAGCAGCTGTTACAGTAGGAGAAAGACCTAGCTGTAAAGAAGGGTACAGGAAAGATTTGGGTACCGCACTATGCCCCGCTCCGACAGATTCTGCTGGAGGAGTTTCACGACGTACCAAATGCGAGACTTTTCGGGAGCAACAGGACGTTAGCAGGGATAGCACCAGGGTTGTTAACTGGCCCGGGATGGCAGTAGACGTGCAGCAGTTCGTCACCTCGTGCGACACGTGCCTGTGGATGAAGAGCAGCAAGCAGAAAAAAGCTGGGTTACTTCAGCCTCTACCCGTACCGGAGCAGCCATGGCAAGTCGTTAGCCTCGACTTCATCACGGGACTTCCTTCAACCTCACGAGGGAATGACGCTATATTCGTTGTGATCGACAAGTTCTCCAAAATGGGTCACTTCATCCCGACCAACGCCTCGGCTACAGCTGAAGCAACTGCTCGCCTCTTTTTTGACCGCATCATCACCATCCACGGCATTCCCGCTACACTCATCTCAGACCGAGACCCAAAATTCACGAGTAAGTTCTGGAAGGAGCTCATGGGACTGTTGGGGACTAAGCATGCGATGTCTTCAGCATACCACCCCTAGACTGACGGACAGACAGAGCGACTCAATCAGGTGGTTGAACAGTTACTGCGCAAAGCTTGCAAAGACGATATCAACCACTGGGATACATAGCTAGTGACCCTAGAGTTCGCTTACAACAACGCGTCACATGCGGCCACTGGGAAATCTCCTTTCTTCCTGTGTTACGGATGGGAACCACTTATACCACAATAGCCAACCACACCGGCACACGTCCAAGCCAGACATGACTTCGTGACCACCATGCAGCAGCTATGGGAGAAGACGCAGCGATGTCTCACCATGATGCAGAGCTCCCAGAAGCAGCATGCCGATCGCCAGCGACGTAATCACACAGTAGCAGTCGGAGATCAGGTGCTTCTCGAGACGCGCAACTTGAACCTGTCTCACCTACCATCCAGGCTCCGGTCTCGCTTTTGTGGTCCTTTTCTCATAGAGGCACAGGTGACGCCAGAAACATTCCGCTTGCGCTTACCTACTACGTGGAAGCTTGACAACGGTTTCCATGTTCAGCTACTGAAGCCCTACAAGGACCCCAACCAACAGTTCCAGGGACGGCAGCTAATTGTAATTGAATTGAATCACCTGGGTACAGCACGAGGCTATATATAGGCTCGACACAAGGCAGGTAACCCAGGTGTTACGCGAATGTTCTAAGGGTCGCGAAGCGTCCCGAACAGAACCTTCCCGAACTCGGTAGAAAGCAATTCGGTGGAAACCGAATAGGCTTGAGTTCGGTACACGTAACCTGGTTCGGTGCTATAACTATAATAAAATATAGGAATGCACCTAACCTAGGAAATCAAGCATATCTATGCATGATAAATAAAACCGCTAGTAATAGCATGATAAAAGTCTAGGCAAGCTAGCAAAGCCAGCATAAGCCGTCGTACTCTCACAGTCTCCGTGATTGTGCGGTTCGCTCGCTCGGCGATGCCCTTCATTGCAGGGGAGTATGGCATGGTAAGGGAGTGCCTTATCCCATTTTTCTTCAACCAGAATCTGAACTCCTTGCTCAGGAACTCTCCCCCTCGATCGGTGCGGATTGATTTGACTTGCCGGTCTTGTTGCCGCTCCACCATCGGCAACCAATCGGTTTTCACCGTTTCAGCCAAGTCGCTCTTCTTGGACAGCACGTACACCCAAGTCATGCAGGTGTAGATGTCGACTATGGTGAGGAAATACCGCTTCACCTTGGTGCTGACGCTTGCTGCCGCTTGCCTCTCCTTAGGCATGGGGACCACAGGGATCTGCCACATCTCGTTGTAGATGTCCCTATCCTCGTGAAGGTCCCAAATGATCCGCTCGCCAATCCTTGCGGTGTATGTCTTGGCTCCCTTCGAGTTCATATCCATGCCGGCCTTTTGCAACCGCCGCACGAAAATCAGGTTCGCAGCAAGGTTGGGCGCCCAAAGCACGTTCTTGAGGCCCACCATCTTCCCATCAGCACCCTTGAACATGGCCTTGCCCATGCCTTTCACCTCTGCTCGCTGCCCCAAAGCCGATGTGACATGCTTCACCGGTTACGGTTCAAGTTCGGTGAGCAAGTCTGCGCGAGGTGTCATGCTATAGGTAGCGCCGCTATCGATCACCCAATAGTCCAGGGAGTGTAGGGTCACCTTCCCCACAGCAGCTGGCTCCTCAAAGCCTTCATCCTTCTCTGGATCAGCTGGTGCCTGCGTCGAGACGTAGAAGAATTGGCCCGTAAAACGATTGTCCCTTGACTCGCTCTCGTTGCCGTCACTCTTCATATTTGCAGCACCACCTCCGCGACCGCCACGGCCTCCACGGCCTCTACCTCTCCCTCCTCCTGCTCCTCTACCCTCTTGGCCTTGAGCAGGGGTCCAACCTTCAGGGAGTTTGTAACAATCGCGCCACATATGTCCGCTCTTGTGGCAACAGTGGCACTCCCCGTCGAATCGGCCGCGACCGCGTCCGTAGCTCATGTCGTCGCTGCCGTAACCGCCACTCCCGCGCCTCCATTGAAGTTGTTGCTGCCAAATCTGCCTACCCCTCATCCTCTGCCTCTTCCACGGCCGTACCCCCGGCCGATGCTTACTGCCCCGGCGCCATCCGCACTCGCCAACTCATGGCGGCGAAAATCCTGTTAAAGGATTGTTCGCTTCACATCTTCGAGCGAGAGGCGGGGCAGATCTCGGTTGAGGTTGATGATGAGCGAGGACCATGACTCTGGGATTAATGCCAGGAACTTGGTCTTCTTCTGGAGCTCACTGTAATTCAAATCAGTTCCCTCGAGCCGCATCAACAAGTCGAAGAATTTCTGCACCCCTTCTTCAACCGCTTCATCTTCGTCAATTCGTAGTGTCGCCATTTGCCGTTCCAACACCACCGCTACCGCCGCTGTTGCAGGAGCGTGTAAACCCTTGAGAGCAGCCCATGCATTTTGTCCCTTCTCTGGTTCACACTGGAACGGCTTGATGTGACGGATTTGGCTGCTCCCCAACGCTTGCCCATGTAGGAAGTAGCCTTGTGCGCTCTTCTGCATTCAAGGACTCTTCTCCGGGTCGTTATTGGGAAGCTTCTCCGTTCCTTCCATCACCTTCAGCAAGTCAGAGTGGTCAAACACGTTCTCCATTCTGAAGGACCATTCAGCAAAGTTATCGCTGTTGAACTTGTCAAGCCCGAACACTCTTGGTTCATCCCTAGAAGGTCCAAGAGTAGGTTTCACGGGCGCCATGGCTGAATCACGGGGTTGACTTTGTGCTTGGGGTCTTCCACTGCCTCCAGCACCTCTGTTACCCATTTTGTTTAGGTCCAGCCATCGTCCAAGCTGCTCCAAGGCGCTCTGATACCACTTGTTATTATCACAATAGGCTTGAATCTGCCTAAAACAAAAGATAGAGTGCACAGTCGGATTTCTGCACGGCGGCTTTAAACGTTTATAGCGTTCTGGTCACTAAATTTAAATGACCTGATTCAACTTGGATCTAGAGCGTCTTCGTGTCGCCTACAGTAGGCAATTCAGATCGCACGATTTCACCAAGTATTGACGACACAGCGTTGGTTTGAACGAACGGCACTATGGCAGCCACTATAGCCTTAGGAAGAGTTACGAGTTGGGAATGACTCCCAGCTCCTACAAACCCCAAGAGCCGAGGTACAGTGATGTGGAACAGTGTCACACTGTCCCCAACCAAGAAGGGTCTCGAAACCACAAAGGCCTACACCAACTGAAATGTTACACTAAACAAAGTAATGTAACTATTTGCATTATCTTGAAGTGTACCCTTTTGCGGGCTTTAAGATCACTTGAGTCTTAACACCAAGGCTCGGGTTCTTCATCATAAACTCATCCTTGAGTTCTTGATGGGTCTGCTGCACACACCTGCGACACGCCGAACGTTCCACATACACGACAAAATAGAAACCGTGCACGAGACACACGACAAAATAGAAACCGCGCACGGGACACAAACGACCGCGTGACACGTCACTAGCGATAACTCGCTATTGACTCGACACTCATATTCGACATCATGACTCAACATTCACACACTATTATAAGTATGAAATATATATTATCCCATGCCCTCATACCATTCCATGCACACACGCATGCACGCACACGGACAACAAGCCGAGTGCAAACCGTAGGGTTGCACCATTACTATACAATGGGTCCCACCACACCGAGTCAGGTCAGGTCAGGTCAGGTGTGGAGAGGCGAATATGTTGGGTGCAAATTCACTTTGCATGACATCCTGACATATGTTTGTACGAGTATGTGTGTGCGAATGTATTTGATTGTGAATGGAATGTTCGTGTGTTTCTTTGCTTTCGCAATTTTCGCTTGATGAATTTGCAGGTACCCGCGCAATATGTGCTTCGGCACAACATTGTACGCGCTATGAACAGGTCAAGCAGAAAGGACGAGCTTGCAAAAGAGCCCAAGATGGAAGCTTTGCTGTTCAGTTGATTTGAATGCGCGGAATCAGTTATATCCAACTCAGAATTGTATCGATTTGTTTGGTTAACTATAGTGTAGCAGGGCAGGCACTACAGGTGTACTATTAGGTAAAGGTTGGAAATTGTTTGTCTGTTTCTGCATGCTACATGGCCACTAGAAACTAGCGAAACCAGAATTTGGCTGATTGGGCAAGGACAAAAGAGGTTCTGTTTTTAGAACCTGAACCTGGTTGTTGTTTTTTCAGGTTGGGAAATCATAACCAGACGTTGTTTACATCCGACCACTTGCTGTTTTGTCCAGCCAGGTTGGCTTCGTTGCTTGGAATTATTTGGGATCATCCCTGTTTGTTTCCCGGTTGATTCCCAAGGTCCTTGGTAGCTAGAGCTATTTATTCCTTCTATGTTTGTACTTTGGATATGGTGAAAATATAAGCGAATCCCTCCTTGGACCGCATATCTGCTTGTGGAAGCACCTTGCCTGCTGATCGAGATCGTATCAACAAGATCTCCAGAGAAGTCGGTAACATTGGCAGACGCAATAGCCTCCTACATGCGGAAGCTTGTGTCGGCGGCAATGGAGACACTAAAGGTAGCACAACTGAGAGATATACAGCATTACAAGCAGTGACAAGAGAAGTTGGGTGCAAGAGAAGAGGGATCAAATGGTGCAAGAGCAGGCAACGTATATTAGGAAGACAAAGCAAGGACTGGATATAGGGCTGTCCCTCCATTGGTGGACCTTGAAGGAAGACAGAGACATATGTGTGTTGTTGTTAGAGAGCGAGGAAGGGAGTAGGGCAGTACGTGGGTCCCATGATCGGGGAGGACGGCAACAACTGATCATGGGAGAGGGCATAGAGGGAGCAGCAAGGGGTAACAGAGGGGGAGAAATTGAGTGGCACCAAGAGGGAAGAATGAGGAGAGATGGAAACAGAGACAAGAACAATGGGGCCAAGGTGGGTGAGGTCAAGATCCCGAGCGAAGAGAAGAGAGGTACAGGTATTACAGTTGGAAAGAGAGTGGCAGAGCAGAGGCACTAATGAGAAGCAAGGGTATAGACTAGAGGTGCAAGCAGCAGAGGTGAGGGCAGAGAACGGTTGGTACTAAGTGTATGTGCAATACTTACCATTATGATATGCACCAAGTGTAAATGTGTTTCTTACCCCTTTCGTTGGTAATGAGCGTGTAATATACCCTTAAAGATGGTACTAACTAAAATTTTGTTATTTGCCCTTATGGTTGGTACTAGTGAAGTACGTTACTTACCCTAATTGTTGTTAGAATCAAAGACGAAGTCTAGGTCGTTCAGGGAACCGAAATAGTTCAAATCGTTGGACTAGGTTCCTGGACAGAAATGTCGAGTTTATAAGAAACGCCGCCGATAAAAATGACATTTCTGGCTGAAATTTCCGCGGAACTTCACCAAATTCGAGTATATTGTAGCCCTAAGCCTTGGCTATCATTCCCAATTTGAATTGTAGCCAGCGGTGAAGTAAATATCGAGATATGCGCACTGGGGGGTAATCTGTAGTTGAAACCTCACTCAATCTCAATAATTCATCCAAGAACTGGACAAAAAAAAATAGTACCAAAAAACCAGGTAGGAGAGGATGAGGGGGACGCGAGAGAAGGTCCCCAGCAGGGCTTTTTTTTTTTTTTTTTTTAAACAACCCTTATTATCAGTCCTGCACCTTTGCAAAACCCTGATTATCAGTGTGACCCCTTGGGAAAATTCTTTTCTATCAGGGTTTTCCATAGTTTCAAAAAAATACCCTAAGGCCACAGTGTAACAATTTTCAGAACCCTGATCAAGTGTTTCTATTCTAGTTCTGAACAAAAAAACAGGCTCCATGATTTGAACCCGGGGTCTTTATCCTTCCGAAGACTCATCTACTGACTGGGCCACTTCAACGTAAGTATTCCAATAACATACTTGCCCACTCCATACTTCTAATTAGGGGGTCAGATGTGCGAGGGCGAGATGGGGAGGGGGGGTAAGGTGGGGGGGGGGTATTCGCTTTTGGGTAAAACTCGCTAAGAAGAACAGTAACCCTCGGGCGCCAGTGTGCCTTAAACGTAAACCCTGGCATATCAGGATTCTTTACAGCCTCCACCACACTGCCTTGTTACCGCCTAGCTCCTTCGCCCACCCTTCACCAACCCGAGTTACCACTTGCTCCTATAATAATAGCCAGGCCCACCCTTTCTCGGTTATGCTTGCCCCTCGAGATCCCGCATAGGCCATCCCCGCTTATGTACTAATGTACAGGCATTACACCAACCTCCCTCTCAATCTCTGTCATAAAACTATAGTGATCACTTCAGTTTTCTAACACATCTCACTTACTTTTACTACCAACCATGTAGATAAGTAGTGCACTTATTCCTAATACCGTGTCTATGAAAAGAAGTGCACTTTCTACGAACCATATGGGTAAGTAGCGTACTTAGGCTTAGTACCATCGGTATAAGTAAGTAACGCGCATACTCTTAATACCATCTGTATGGATAAGTAACGCACTTACACTTAGTACCAACCACATAGGTAACTAACGCATTTAGACTTGGTGACAACCATATGGGTAAGTAACGCACTAACACTTTGCACCATCTGTATGGGTAAGTAACGCACTTACTCTTAGTTCCATCCGTATGGGTAAGGAACGCACTGTCAACGGGAGTTGGGTGTTGGCCCCGTCCTTGCTTGGGCGGAGTTGACGTAGTTGTCGGGTGTGCGGGAGGTGCGGCCGACCATCGGGAGGTGCGGGAGTTGATCGACCTGCAGAAGACTGTGGCGAAGATGGGAAGCCGGCGGCAGAGCTCTACTGGCGTGGTCGCACGAAGGCGTTCGTCGACCTGTCCTGTGTGTGGTCGACGAAAGGGTTCGTCGACCTACGTGGGACGGTCACGAGTCCGTCAACGTTGTGAGTTCTAGGCAGCAGTAGGCCGAGTTGGTCGAGAGGAGGTGACCGTCGACTAGGGTGGTCCTCGACGGAAGTTGTGGTCGACGAGAGAGTCATCGACCAGGACGCCGGGTGGTCGACCCGGTCGACCACTTAATTTGCTCAGCGAGGTTCTGCAGAGGCACGCGAACGTCTTCAAGCCTGCGATGGCGAAGACGACCTCGGGCTAGTATTCTGAGGTCGATGTGGCTGATCAGGCGCAGACAACAGCTGACATGACGTTGGACGGTGCATGTCCGGCCAATCGTCTGCGACCACGTGCGAGCATGTGCGCTGCTGTCATCTACGGGTGCAACGCTGGACGGCCGCGTTGCTGCAGCGTTGGCACGCTGTCAATCTGCTCTATTGGCAGGTCGTTGTTCTGCAGCGCTGGTGCGTCTCCTATGCGCAACGCTGCCAGGCGGTCGATCATGCTGTGCTGGCGATCAACCTACCTGGCTGCTAGGTTGCTAGGCTCTGCTGTAGTCATTCTTGCCATTGTTATTACAATCATTCTATAATACGACTTTCCCTAGTGAAGCTCTTTCCAAATTGCTCTGTGAACGCACAAGTGCTAGAGAGCGCTAAGGAAGCTACGATCACTCCTAAAACCCATGCCAACCCCCGTAGTCTAACCCCCGACCATTGTAGAGTGAATCTCCGCACGCACTTGCTCTTACTAACATCCATATGGGTAAGTAACGCACTTATTCCTTATACTGTCCGTATGAACAATCGCACTTACGCTTATTACCAACCATATGGGTAAGTAACGCACTTATACTTAGGACCAACCATATGGTTACGTAACGCACTAACACTTAGTAACAACCATATGGGTAAGTAAAGCACTTACCGTTAGTACCATCCGTATGGAAAACCAACACATCAAATGTTACTGCCAACCATATGAATAAGTAACGCACTTAGGCTGGATATTATTCATGCAGTAGTTGTAATCACTTCCGCGTTATTGCGTTCTGCGAACTCTTTCATTGTAATACTTGGTATCAAAGATACTTTCCGATGTTACCCTCTCGTTTAATGGGGTAATTTGTGGAAGGGGAGAGACAGACTTGGTGGGGTGCGCAGCAGTCGGCCTGTAGAATAGATAAGATTATTTCACTTCGACTACGCTAGAGTTTTCCTTCATCAAATTCAATATTGCTAATAACCCCCTGCCCGCTCGGCAAAGCCTGAGAAACACGGACCAGGCGGAGCTGAACTAGATAATCCAACATTTTCAAGCGATGCGAGCAGGCATGCAGACGTTGTCTACGGGGTCGAGCGCCTGAGGGGAGAAAACACCAAGCTACGACAGGCGTATGGTGAAGCGCGTCGGGAGTCGCCGAACGGACTCCTCAACCAGGGGGGGGGGGGAGGGGGCCGACTTGAGGGCGCCGACCTAGTGACGCTGACTTCTTGAAGCCGGCGGGTGGCATCGACTTGAGCGGTCGACGAGCACGTACTGCAGTCGACGCCGACTTGGTGGTTTCCCGGTCGACCAAGTTACCTGAGCGACGAGGTTTTGCGTGGATGCACGACCGTAGCCCAGGAGGTTTTGGCGAAGCCGACCTCGGGCTGGTATCACGAGGTCGACGTGGCTCATGAGGCGCAATCAACGGCACATGGCCGACTTGGCACATGCGCCGTACACATGACAGTGCACGTCGCCAACCGTCAACAAGCACTTGCAAAGTAGGTACGCGCATGTGCACAACTGTCACCTACGGTTGCAGTGTTGGCAATACGCATTACTGCAGCGTTGGCAAGCCGCCTTGGTGCAGAGCTGGCAGGCCGCCGACTTACTACGTTGGCAAGCAGCCACTCTGCAGCGCTGGAGCGCCGAAGGACTTGCAGTGCTGGTAGTTCGCCAACTTTGCTGTACTAGCAGTCGACCTGCCTGTTTGCTAGGTTGCTAGGCTCTGATGTAGTCAGTATTGCCTTTGTCATTGTTATCACTGTTCAACATTGTATTCAAATTTTGCTAGTAAAGCTCTTGCCAGTTTGCATTGTATATGCTCAAGTAGAGAGAACACGAGCAAACGCTACGACCCGTACTTTCCCCCTCGTAGTCCAGCTCTCGATGTAGAGTGACTTTCCGTAGTAAAGTGACGGCTATTTTACCTTGGAAGCCGCTGTCGAACATGACGCGGCTGCAGAGTTACCTAGGGTTTGAAGCACGGAGATACGAAAAAACTCTGCCTAATAACACCTCCTGCAGCAAGCTGGGGATGCTAATAACACCTTCGCATTCTTTCTCCGGTGGAGATGCCGGGAGAACCAGCAAATCTCAAGGAGGCCTTGGAGAGTGGTGATGTTGAGGAGTGGAAGAAGGCCATGGAGAGTGATCTGAAGAGCATTGAGGAGAATGACACATGGGAAATTGGTGGAGCTACCGGAGGGATGTAAGGCGATAACGTCTAAGTGGCTCTTCAACATAGTCGGACTCCGACGGCAAGGTCGAGCAGTCGGACTCCGACGGCAAGGTCGAGCGCTACAAGTTAAGTCTTGTAGCTAAGGGGTACCAGCAGAAGGAGAAGTTCGAGTTCAAGGAGTTGTTTGCTCCAGTGGTGAAGCCAATGACACTGCATACCCTACTCGCGGGGGCTGCCATCAAAGGATGGGTGGTGAAGCAGATGGACGTGACAACCGCGTTCTTCAACGGCATTCTCGAAGAACAGATTTTCTTGGCGCAGCCAGAGGGGTTTGATGATGGTAGTGGTCGAGATTTGAAGCTGAAGAAGGACCTCTATGGGCTGAAGCAGGCCCCAAGGTCGTGGTACTTGAAGCTGCGAGAAGTTTTGGAGGAGATTGGCTTCACTCCCTCGACAGCCGATCACTCTTTGTTCATGCTTGGCGAGGGGGAGCAGAGGAGCTTCATGGTGGTCTATGTAGATGACATCCTCATCTTCTCACCCTCCTCTGACCTTGTGAAGGAGGTGATGCTGAAGCTTCAGCATAAATTCAAGCGCAAGGCCCTTGGTGATGTGAACTTCTACCTCGGGTTTCACATCGAACGTGACGTGGAGAAGCGGTGCATGCGGGTGCACCAACGCGAGTACCTGGAGGCATAGGCTGCCAACTTTGGGCAGAGTGAAGGCCATGTGGCTACTCCATTCCCTTCTGGGTTCAAGTGTATGAAAGGACCCAAGGAGGAGAGCGTTGGAGAAGAGGAGAGGCACCGTTTTCACTCGTTGGTGGGCAGCCTCATGTATGCGGCAGTCAACACACGACCGGACATTGACTTAGCTACCGGGCAGTAAGCTAGGGTTGTGCAATGCCCTAATGAGGAGCAGGTAGCAGATGGAATGAGGGTGGCCAAGTATCTTGGCCAAACACCGACCGTTGGGCTCCAATACTCGGCGGCGGCGCAAAGGTGCTAAAAGGGCACGGATGGTGTTGAACCCGGCCGTTTGTTCCTTACCGCATTCTCGGATTCTTCTAATGCATCGGAACCAGAGAACATGACAAGTGCTGGAGGGTTTATTTGCTGTGTTGGTGGAGGCCCAACTGCTTGGGAGCGTAAGAAGCAGGTGGACCAAGGATTGAGCCCGGTGGAGTCCGAGTACATGGCACTCTTCCGTGCCGTATGAGATATTGTATGGCAGCGGCGTTTGTTGGCTGAATAGAGGGTGGAGCATCAAGGACCTACCCCACTCTACTGTGACAACCAGGGTGCCATTGCTCTTGCTAAGAACCCTGTCTTGCATGGCCTCACAAAGCACATGAGGGTAAAATGGCACTGGACAAGGAGTATGGTGGCCGCGGGTGAAGTTGAGCTGCACTACGTGAAGACAACGGGGCAGCCGGCATACATGATAACCAAGAGGCTGGTGGAGCAGCAGCATTGGAAGTGTTGCAAGCTGGCTGAAAAGGCTTTGAACTGAGGCCAAAAATCCGAGGGGGAGTTTGTTGGTGCAACCCTACAGTTTGCACTCGGCTTGTTGTCCGTGTACGTGCATGCGTGCGTGCATGGAATGGTATGAGGGCAAGGGATAATATATATTTCATGCTTATAATAGTGTCTGAATGTTGAATCATGATGTAGAATGTGTGTGTCGAGTCAATAGCGAGTTATAGCTAGTCGAGTGTTACGCGGTCGTTTGTGTCCCGTGCGCGGTTTCTATTTTGTCGTGTGTGGAACGTTCGGCGTGTCGCAGGTGTGTGCAGCAGACCCATCAAGCACTCAAGGATGAGTTTATGATGAAGAACCAGAGCCTTGGTTTCAAGATTCAAGTGATCGCGAAGCTCGCGAAAAGGGTACACCTCCAGATATTGAGAATAGTTACATTACTTTGTGTAGTGTAACATTTTACTTGGTGTAGGCCTTTGTGAAGGGTAGTTTCGAGATCCTTCATGATTGGGGACAGTGTGGCACTGTTCCACATCACTGTACCTCGGCTCTGTTGGTGCAACCCTACGGTTTGCACTCGGCTTGTTGTCTATGTGCCTGCATGCGTGTGTGCATGGAATGGTATGAGGGCATGGGATAATATTTATTTCATGCTTATAATACTGTGTGAATGTTGAGTCATGATATCGAATGTGTGTGTCGAGTCATGAGCGAGTTATCGCTAGTCGCGTGTTACGCGGTCGTTTGTGTCCCGTGCACAGTTTTTGTCGTGTGTTTCGTGCACGGTGTCTATTCTGTCGTGTATGTGGAACGTTCGGCGTGTCGCAGGTGTGTGCAGCAGACCCATCAAGAACTCAAGGATGAGTTTATGATGAAGAACCCGAGCCTTGGTGTTAAGACTCAAGTGATCTTAAAGCCCGCAAAAGGGTACACTTCAAGATAATGCAAATAGTTACATTACTTTGTTGGTGTAGGCCTTTGTGGTTTCGAGACCCTTCTTGGTTGGGGACAGTGTGACACTGTTCCACATCACTGTACCTCGGCTCTTGGGGTTTGTAGGAGCTGGGAGTCATTCCCAACTCGTAACTCTTCCTATTGTTTGTTCTAAGGCTATAGTGGTTGCCATAGTGCCGTTCGTTCAAACCAACGCTGTGTCGTCAATACTTGGTGAAATCGTGCGGTCTAAACTGCCTACTGTATGCGACACAAAGACGCTCCAGATCAAAGTTGAATCAGGTTGTTTAAATTTAGTGACCAGAACGCTATAAACGTTTAAAGCCGCCGTGCAGAAAATCCGACTCTGCACTCTATCTTTTGTTTTAGGCACATTCAAGCCTATTGTGATCATAACAAGTGGTATCAGAGCACCTTGGAGCAGCTTGGACGATGGCTGGACCTAAACAAAAAGAGTGACAGAGGTGCTGCAGGCAGTGGAAGACCCCAAGCACAAGGTCAACCCCGTGATTCAGCCATGGCGCCCGTGCAACCTACTCTTGGACCTTCTAGGGATGAACCAAGAGTGTTCCGGCTTGACAAGTTCAACGGTGACAACTTTGCTGAATGGTCCTTGAGGATGGAGAATGTGTTTTTGTTGGGTGCAAATTCACATTGCACAACATCCTGCCGTCTGTTTGTACGAGTATGCGAATGCGAATACATTTGGGTATGGATGGAATGTTCGTGTGTTGGTTTTCTTTCGCAATTTTCGCTTGATGCATTTGCAGGTACTCGCGCAATGTGCGCTTCGGCAACATTGTACGCGCTATGAACAGTACAAGCAGAAAGGACGAGCTCGCAAAGGAGCCCAAGATGGAAGCTTTGTGGTTCAACTTACTTAATTGCGCAGATTCAGTTCTATCCAACTCGAAATTGTACTGTTTTGTTTGGTTGACTATAGTGTAGCAGGGCAGGCACTATAGGGGTACAATTTAGGTGAAGGTTGATGTTGTTTGTCTGTATCTGCATGCTACAGGGCCAGGGGAAACCAGCGGAACCAGCATTTGGCTGGTTGGGCAAAGACAAAACAGGTTCTGTTTTTAGGACCTGAACCTGGTTGTTGTTTTCCCAGGTTGGAAAAACAGAACCAGAGGTTGTTTACCAACCTACCAACTGCTGTTTTGTCCAGCCAGATTGGTTCTGTTGCTTGGAATTATTTGGGATCATCCCTGGTTGTTCACAGGTTGATTCCCAAGGTTCTTGCTAGCTAGAACTATTTATTCCTTCTCTGTTTGTACCTTGGTATAGTCAATTCGATTCAAGCGAAATCCTCCCTTGCTGGAATTTCGTTTCTACGCGGTGCGACGGCGGAATGCTACCCGAGTCAACGCTAGTACGCTAGCACTCCAACGCTAGGCAAACGCTGTCCGAGCCATAACTCTGTAATGGCAGAACTTTTCGCGAGGCAACTTGGCTTATTTTAAAGCTCTTGGAGCGAGCTTCGATATAGGAAATTCTCAGCTTAATCCGGTCGACGGTCTGCATAATACGCTGCGCGACGTTCAAGGTGCTCTTGTTATTTTGGCTAAGTCATTCTTGACTCCTCTCTCTACAAACTCGGACCCGAGGATAGGGGCTGGTCTTGTACCAGGCACCCAATGACCCTTGGAGGTGACCCCGAGGAGAGGTTTTAAGTTTGATAAAGTCTAAATAGCTTGAGTTTATTAGGCCCTTACACCAACAGTTTTACCACTATGACCTGCTGGAAGTGATGGAAGGAACGAAGAAGCGACCCGAGAACGACCCAGAGAAGAGCCTGTGGGTGCGGAAGAGCGCACAAGGTTACCTCCTACTTGGGCAAGCGTTGGGGAGCAGCCAAATCCGTCACATCAAGCCATTCCAGCGTGAACCAGAGAAGGGACCAAAGGCCTGGGCTGCTCTCAATGGTGTACAAGCTCCTGCGACAGCGTAAGTGGCGGATTTGGCAGCAACAACTTCAATGGAGGCGCGGGAGTGGCGGTTATGGTAGCGACGACAAGAGCTACGGAAGCGGTCGCGGCCGATTCGACGGCGAGTGCCACTTTTGCCACAAGAGCGGACATATGTGGCGCGATTGCTACAAACTCCCTGAGGGTTGGACCCCTGCTCAAGGCCAGGAGGGTAGAGGAGCAGGAGGAGGGAGAGGTAGAGGCCGTGGAGGCCGTTGCGGTCGCGGAAGTGGAGCTGCAAACATGAAGAGCGAAGGTAACGACAAGGACCCGAGCGGCGATCGGTACCCGGGTCAATTCTACTTTGTGTCAACGCAAGCACCGGCTGCACCAGAAAAGGATGAAGACTTTGAAGAGCCTGCAGCTGTGGGGAAGGTCACCCTACACCCCCTGGAGTACTGGATGATCGATAGCGGCACTACCTACACCATGACACCTCGCGCGGACTTGCTCACCGAACTTGAACCGTCACCGGTGAAGCATGTCACATCGGCTTTGGAGCAGCGAGCAGAGGTGAAAGGCATGGGCAAGGCCATGTTCAAGGGTGCTGATGGGAAGTTGGTGGGCCTCAAGAACGTGCTTTGGGTGCCCAGCCTTGCTGCAAACCTGATTTCCGTGCGGCGATTGGCAAAGGCCGGTATGGACACGAACTCGAAGGGAGCCAAGACCTACACCGCAAGGCTCGGCGAGCGGATTCTTGGGGACCTCCATGAGGATAGGGATGTCTACAATGAGATGTGGCAGATCCCAGTGGTTCCCATGCCTAAGGAGAGGCAAGTGGCAGCAAGCGTCAGCACCAAGTGTGAAGCGATTGGTAGTGGAGATGGCGCGAACGGTCGCGCTAAGGAGAACGAGTCCAACAAGTGCAATCTTGGAGGGACCAGCAAGTTGTGTGAACTTAAGGAGAGTGGTGCAGCAGCCAAGGAGCAGCACAAGGATGAGGAGAACCCCAAGGCAGCTGTGGAGGAGGAGTACGGAGAGAACATGTGGGGCGCTATTGCGAGCGCGGCATTCTCCAACCCGACTTCGGCTACGGGGGAGTGTGATTGGCTCACCGTGTGATCGGCGAATGGGGCATGTGGCCCTGCCCATCTTGCAGCAGCTAGTGAAGAATCAGATGGTTGGTGGCATACGTGTTAAGAGGGAGCCCAGTGAGGTACTTGGCTGCCCGACGTGCATGCAAGCCAAGTTCACCCGTTTCCCGTTCTCGAGTTCGGAGGCAACGGCTAAGGCACCACTTGATGAGGTGGTCATGGACGTGGTGGGCCCCCTGAAGCTTGGGGCTGCTGGAGCTGAGTACTTCCTCACCATTGTCGATGTCTACACCTGTATGACTTGGGTGTATGTATTGGTGAAGAACAGTGACGTTGCTGAAACATTGAAGACCGATTGGTTCCCGATGGTGGAGCGGCAACAAGACCGACTCGTGAAATCAATTCGCACCGATCGAGGGGGAGAGTTCATGAGCAAGGAGTTCTCTATGTGGCTGAAGAAGAATTGCATAAGGCATTTCCTTACTATGCTTTACTCCGCTGCAATGAACGGCATCGCCGAGAGGACGAACCGCACAATCACGGAGACGGCGCGCGGGTTGCTCATTGAAGCTGGGCTACCCGACTATTTATGGCCTGATACGGTGCGGAGTGCGTGTGTGGCCAAGAACAGAGCTTTGACTCATCTGGGAGCAGACAAATGGGTGCCCTATATGGAGTGGCTTGGAAGGAAGCCAAAGGTGGATATGCTCCGGGTGTTCGGATGAATGTGCATGGCGCTCGTGCCTAAGCATCTTCGGCACAACAAGCTTGGTGCCAAGGCTATATGGGCCACGGGGGCATGGCTCAAAACAGCAAGGGGTGGCTTCTTTGGGACCCATTCACCAAGAAATTCTTGGTGAGCAGGGACTACAAGTTCATGGAGAACCTGATGTACAAGGATTGGAAGGCGGAGAATGAGGCGAAGATAGGCGTGCGATTTGGGGAGGTGAAGAGTTCCGGTTTGGAGCATGCGGAGCTGCCTTTGGAGCTGAACAGCGGTAGCACCACCACAAGGCAATCTTCCCTTGTGAATGGGGGAGAGGAGGCCAAGGATGCAGAGGAAGAAGAGGAGGAGGTGCAGCAAGTGAGCAAGCGTGCACCGACACTTCCTTCCCGCACTACGAGTGCTCCACGAATCCGAGCCACACCGCAGCAACGCCAATGCCTTCAAGTCCCTGCAGCTGAGGAGGAAGGAAGGATCAAGAAGAAAGTTCAAGCCCCTAAGAGGCTGACATATGATGCACCGGTTTATCCGGGCAAGACAGCCTTGGCTGGAGCGGCAATGATGGTCGGAGAAGACAAGGAGAGTGACTACGAGGAGTGTGCGTTCTCGTTCTTCTCTCCGGTGGAGATGCCGGGAGAACCAGCAACTCTCAAGGAGGCCTTGGACAGTAGTGATGTTAAGGAGTGGAAGAAGGCCATGGAGAGTGAGCTGAAGAGCATTGAGGAGAACGACACGTGGGAATTGGTGGAGTTACCGGAGAGGCGTAAAGCGATTACGTCCAAGTGGCTCTTCAAGATCAAGTCGGACGCCGACGGCAAGATCGAGCGCTACAAGTCTAGGCTTGTAGCCAAGGGGTACCAGCAGAAGGAGAAGGTGGACTTCAAGGAGCTGTTTGCTCCTGTGGAGAAGCCGACAACGCTGCGGACCCTACTCGCGGGGGCTGCCATCAAAAGATGGGTGGTGAAGCAGATGGACGTGACAACCGCGTTCCTCAACGGCATTCTTGAGGAAGAAATTTTCTTGGCGCAGCCAGAGGGGTTTGATGATGGTAGTGGCAGAGTTTTGAAGCTGAATAAGGCCCTCTATGGGCTGAAGCAGGCCCCTAGGCAGTGGTACTTGAAGTTGCGAGAAGTTTTGGAGGAGATCGGCTTCACTCCCTCAACGGCCTATCACTCCTTGTTCATGCTTGGCGAGGGGGAGCAGAGGAGCTTCATGGTGGTGTACGTGGATGACATCCTCATATTCTCACCCTCCTCTGACCTTGTCAAGGAGGTGATGCTGAAGCTTGAAGACAAGTTCAAGCGCAAGTCCCTTGGTGACGTGAACTTCTACCTTGGGCTCCATATCGAACGAGACGTGGAGAAGCGGTGCATGCGGGTGCACCAACGGAAGTACCTGGAGGCCTTGGCTGCCAACTTTGGGCAGAGTGAAGGCCATGTGGCTACTCCCTTTTTTCTGGGTTCAAGTGTATGAAGGGACCAGAGGAGGAGAGCGTTGGTGAAGAGGAGAGGCGCCGTTTTCACTCGTTGGTGGGAAGCCTCATGTATGCGGCAGTAAACACTCGGCCGGACGTGGCCTTTGCTACTGGGCAACTGGCTAGGGTTGTGCAATGCCCTTATGAGGAGCAGGTAACAGATGGAATGAGGGTGGCCAAGTATCTTGGCCAAACACCGACCGTTGGGCTGCAATACTCGGCTGCGGCGCAAAGGCGCCAAATGCGCGCGGATGATGTAGAACTCGGGCGTTTGTTCCTCACCGCCTACTCGGATGCTTCACATGCATCGGAACCAGAGGATATGACAAGTGTTGGTGGAGGCCCAACTGCTTGGGAGAGCAAGAAGCAGGTGGACCAAGCATTGAGCTCGGTGGAGTCCGAGTACATGGCACCCTTCCATGCCGTAAGGGAGATTGTATGGCAGTGGCGTTTGCTGGCTGAGTTGGGGGAGGAGAAGCAAGGCCCTACCCCACTCTACTGTGATAGCCAGGGTGCCATTGCTCTTGCTAAGAACCCTGTGTTGCATGGCCTCACCAAGCACATGAGGGTGAAGTGGCATTGGACGAGGAGCATGGTGGCCGCGGGTGAAGTTGAGTTGCGCTACGTGAAGTCGACGGGGCAGCCGGCTGACATGATGACCAAGAGGCTGGTGGAGCAGCAGCATTGGAAGTGTTGCAAGCTGGCTGGGATGGCTCTGAACTGAGAGCAACAGATCCTAAGGCCAACAATCCAAGGGGGAGTTTGTTGGTGCAACCCTACGGTTTGCACTCGGCTTGTTGTCCGTATGCCCGCATGCGTGTGTGCATGGAATGGTATGAGGGCATGGGACAATATATATTTCATGCTTATAATAGTATGTGAATGTTGAGTCATGATGTCGAATGTGTGTGTCGAGTCATTAGCGAGTTATCGCTAGTCGCGTGTCACGCGATCGTTTGTGTCCCGTGCGCGTTTCTATTTTGTCGTGTGTCTTGTGCACTGTTTCTATTTTGTCGTGTATGCGGAACGTTCGGGGTGTCGCAGGTGTGTGCAGCAGACCCATCAAGAACTCAAGGATGAGTTTATGATGAAGAACCCGAGCCTTGGTGTTAAGACTCAAGTGATCTCGAAGCCCGCAAAAGGGTACACCTCAAGATAATGCAAATAGTTACATTACTTTGTGTAGTGTATCATTTCAGTTGGTGTAGGCCCTTGTGGTGGGTAGTGTCGAGACCCTTCTTGGTTGGGGACAGTGTGGCACTGTCCACATCACTGTACCTCGGCTCTTGGGGTTGTAGGAGCTGGGAGTCATTCCCAACTCGTAACTCTTCCTATTGTTTGTTCTAAGACTAGAGTGGATGCCACAGTGCCGTTCGTTCAAACCGACGCTGTGTCGTCAATACTTGGTGAAATCGTGCGATCTAAATTGCCTACTGTAGGCGACACAAAGACGCTCCAGATCCAGGTTGAATCAGGTCATTTAAAGCAGTGACCAGAATGCTATGAACGTTTAAAGCCGCCGTGCAGAAATCCGACTGTGCATTCCATCTTTCGTTTAGGCACATTGGAGCCTACTGTGACTATAACAGGCTCTTGGAGTTTGTAGGATCTAGGAGTCATTCCCAACTCGTAACTCTTCCTAGTTTGTGTTCTAAGAATATAGTGGCTGCCATAGTGCCGTTCGTTCAAACCGACGCTGTATCGTCAATAATTGTTGAAATCTGTCAAACTTATATGCTGCTAATTGTTGGTGTAAGGGCCTAATAAACTCAAGCTATTAAGACTTTATCAAACTTAAAACCTCTCCTCGGGGTCACCTCCAAGGGTCCTTGGGTGCCTGGTACAAGACCAGCCCCTATCCTCGGGTCCGAGTTTGTAGAGAGAGGAGTCATGAATGACTTAGCCAAAATAACAAGAGTACCTTGAACGTCGCGCAGCGTATTATGCAGACCGTCGATCGGATTAAGCTGAGAATTTCCTATATCGAAGCTCGCTCCAAGAGCTTTAAAATACGCCAAGTTGCCTCGCGAAAAGTTCTGCCATTACATAGTTATGGCTCGGACAGCGTTTGCCTAGCGTTGGAGTGCTGGCGTACTAGCGTTGACTCGAGTAGCATTCCGCTGTCGCACCGCGTAGAAACGAAATTCCAGGAAGGGAGGAATTCGCTTGAATCAAATTGACTATGGGAATTGACTATATCCAGGTACAAACAGAGAAGGAATCAATAGTTCTAGCTAGCAAGGACCTTGGGAATAAACCTGGGAACAACCAGGGATGATCCCAAATAATTCCAAGCAACAGAACCAACCTGGCTGGACAAAACAGCAGGTGGTAGGTTGGTAAACAACCTCTGGTTTTGTTTTACCAACCTGAGAAAACAACAACCAGGTTCAGGTCCTGAAAACAGAACCTGTTTTGTCTTTGCCCAACCAGCCAAATGCTGGTTCCGCTGGTTTCCCCTGGCCCTGTAGCAAGCAGATACAGACAAACAACATCCAACCTTCACCTAAATTGTACCCCTATATTGCCTGCCCTGCTACACTATAGTCAACCCCAGGTATCAGAGCTGCGTTATAGTGATCCTCGTTATAGGTAGCTATGGCGGGCAACACCTCGACGGGAGCTGTGAATCTTCAGCCCAAGATCGTAGCGGCAGCCAAGATTCTGGTGTTTCAGCGCCAAGGGGAGCGCGAACAAACCAGGGCTCGCTGGTCAAGGAGGTGCTGAAGAACTTCACCGTCGAGAAGTTCAATGGTGAGGGCTATGATGATTGGGCCTGGAAAATGCAATTGTATTTCCGTCAGATCGGTTTGCTGAAACTAATGATTGGGGAGGAGCCTAGACCAACTGACCCCGCGCTGCAGGAAGATTGGGACGAGCGCTCCTCGGCTGGCTACTATTTGATGTCGCAGAGTTTGGAGCTGAACCAGCGTCACCACGTCATGCATCTGCTGCCGGAGGTTGAGTGCGGTCCGAAGGCGTGGACCGTGTTGAAGGAGCTGCACGCCCCGACCTCCGTTGTTGCAACTTTGATGCTGGAGAGGGAGCTGTCCGCGTTGCGCCTGAGCGAGGGAGAGCCGGTGCAACCTGTCCTGGACAAGATGCGCGACCTCTACGCGAAATTGGCGACCGCGGGAATCACCTACCCGGAGCAGACCAAGTGTTTGAAGATGCTCTCGCTGCTGCCGGAATCGTGGCTTCAATTCACGAGCGGATTGAGCCTGCCGCAGAACCAGAGCTCGTGGACACTCGAGTGGGTGCGGACAAAGATTCTGGAGGAGGACTTCCGTCGCCGCCAACTGAGGGGTGGAGACGACGGCAGCAGCGGCTACGGGATGCAAGGGAGCCGACGTGGCAGAGGACGTGTCTTCGGTGGTGCTGGACGCGGTGCAAAGAAGGACGACGACTCCAACGACCAACAAGGAGGTACCGGTTGGGGTCGCGGTGCGAAATCTGGACGTGGGGGCAAGTCGGGTGCTGGTGGCAAAATGAAAGGGAGTTGCTGGTATTGTGAGAAGGAGGGGCACCCCTGGTTTTTGTGCTATAAGAAACCCGATGGATGGACCCCCCAGAATCGTCACCAGGATGGCGGCGCGCGGAGGAACCAGAAAAACGGCGCGAGCATGGTCGCCGATTCGTCCGACAACAACGGAGGTGGAGGTGCTGGAGGTGCGGAAGAGCAACGGCGGTGCGGAAAAGAAGAAGGAGCGCACCGCGGGCCAGTTCTTCCATATTGGAGAATAGGGGGAGCAAGGAGACGCATCTGCCAAGGTTGGAGCAGAGCTGCACCCTCTGGACTATTGGGTGTTGGACACGGGCGCTGCTTGGACGATGACGCCGCGCAAGGACCTGCTGGACCACGTACGAGCTGCACAGATCAACGAGGTGTGCTCCGCCTCTGGACACGCGCTGAAGGTGGCTGGTGCGGGACGAGCTGCGTTTAAGGGAGCGGATGGCAAGCCGGTGGTGCTGCACGACGTTCTCCTCGTTCCTGATCTCAAGACCAACCTCATCTCCCTCCGTAAGCTTGGCAAGGCTGGGGTGAGCACTAGCACGGATGGGGCACGCACTTACAAGGGGCAGCTGGGCAATCGGGTGCTTTGGGATCTGCACGAGAGCACGGACGTGTACAGATCCATGTGGCAGCTGCCGGCGTTGGCGTGGCATGGTGGGGGCAGGCTGGAGAGGGATCTGCATCCCAGGGGGAGTGCAACGCCGTTGGAGGGGTTGGTGTGAAAGTGTCGGCCAGATCTGGGGAGACGGATTTGGCAACGGCACACCGACGCTTGGGGCATGTGGCAATGCCCTTGTTGAAGCAGTTGGAGAAAGATGGATCCGTTAAGGGTCTGAAGCTGAACGGACAGCCACCTGATGAGAATTGTGAAATCTGTTTGCTCTCAAAGTTTACCCGTTTCCCATTCCATAGTGTGACTGGCAGGAGCAAGAAGCCATTAGAGTTGGTCCACATGGACTTGGTGGGGCCGCTGCCGGTTCAGGGGCACAAGGGGGAGCAGTACTTTCTGACTATAGTGGATGATTGGAGCAGGCTTATGTGGGCATATCCGCTGAAGCAGAAGGACCACGCCGCCTCTACGATACGGGAAGATTGGCTGCCATTCGTGGAGAAGCAAGCGGAGTGTGTGGTGAAGCGGATTAGGACAGATCGGGGTGGTGAGTTCCTTGGAGCTGAGATGACAGCCTGGCTCAAGAAGCAGGGCATCCAGAGGGAGCTGACTGTCAGATTTATATGACATAGCTACTGTAGGCTATAGTGGGGTAGCACTATAGCTGAAGGTGGCTGGTGCGGGACGAGCTGCGTTTAAGGGAGCGGATGGCAAGCCGGTGGTGCTGCACGACGTTCTCCTCGTTCCTGATCTCAAGACCAACCTCATCTCCCTCCGTAAGCTTGGCAAGGCTGGGGTGAGCACTAGCACGGATGGGGCACGCACTTACAAGGGGCAGCTGGGCAATCGGGTGCTTTGGGATCTGCACGAGAGCACGGACGTGTACAGATCCATGTGGCAGCTGCCGGCGTTGGCGTGGCATGGTGGGGGCAGGCTGGAGAGGGATCTGCATCCCAGGGGGAGTGCAACGCCGTTGGAGGGGTTGGTGTGAAAGTGTCGGCCAGATCTGGGGAGACGGATTTGGCAACGGCACACCGACGCTTGGGGCATGTGGCAATGCCCTTGTTGAAGCAGTTGGAGAAAGATTGAGCCGTTAAGGGTCTGAAGCTGAACGGACAGCCACCTGATGAGAATTGTGAAATCTGTTTGCTCTCAAAGTTTACCCGTTTCCCATTCCATAGTGTGACTGGCAGGAGCAAGAAGCCATTAGAGTTGGTCCACATGGACTTGGTGGGGCCGCTGCCGGTTCAGGGGCACAAGGGGGAGCAGTACTTTCTGACTATAGTGGATGATTGGAGCAGGCTTATGTGGGCATATCCGCTGAAGCAGAAGGACCACGCCGCCTCTACGATACGGGAAGATTGGCTGCCATTCGTGGAGAAGCAAGCGGAGTGTGTGGTGAAGCGGATTAGGACAGATCGGGGTGGTGAGTTCCTTGGAGCTGAGATGACAGCCTGGCTCAAGAAGCAGGGCATCCAGAGGGAGCTGACTGTCAGATTTATATGACATAGCTACTGTAGGCTATAGTGGGGTAGCACTATAGCTGAAGGTGGCTGGTGCGGGACGAGCTGCGTTTAAGGGAGCGGATGGCAAGCCGGTGGTGCTGCACGACGTTCTCCTCGTTCCTGATCTCAAGACCAACCTCATCTCCCTCCGTAAGCTTGGCAAGGCTGGGGTGAGCACTAGCACGGATGGGGCACGCACTTACAAGGGGCAGCTGGGCAATCGGGTGCTTTGGGATCTGCACGAGAGCACGGACGTGTACAGATCCATGTGGCAGCTGCCGGCGTTGGCGTGGCATGGTGGGGGCAGGCTGGAGAGGGATCTGCATCCCAGGGGGAGTGCAACGCCGTTGGAGGGGTTGGTGTGAAAGTGTCGGCCAGATCTGGGGAGACGGATTTGGCAACGGCACACCGACGCTTGGGGCATGTGGCAATGCCCTTGTTGAAGCAGTTGGAGAAAGATGGAGCCGTTAAGGGTCTGAAGCTGAACGGACAGCCACCTGATGAGAATTGTGAAATCTGTTTGCTCTCAAAGTTTACCCGTTTCCCATTCCATAGTGTGACTGGCAGGAGCAAGAAGCCTTTAGAGTTGGTCCACATGGACTTGGTGGGGCCGCTGCCGGTTCAGGGGCACAAGGGGGAGCAGTACTTTCTGACTATAGTGGATGATTGGAGCAGGCTTATGTGGGCATATCCGCTGAAGCAGAAGGACCACGCCGCCTCTACGATACGGGAAGATTGGCTGCCATTCGTGGAGAAGCAAGCGGAGTGTGTGGTGAAGCGGATTAGGACAGATCGGGGTGGTGAGTTCCTTGGAGCTGAGATGACAGCCTGGCTCAAGAAGCAGGGCATCCAGAGGGAGCTGACTGTCAGATTTATATGACATAGCTACTTTAGGCTATAGTGGGGTAGCACATATGGGGTACAGTTTTCTAGGGTTTACATTTTGTACCCAACTTTCCCTTAGTCATTCTCATTCCTCGTTTCTTCTCATGGTATCGAGCAGGTTCCCTAGTGGGAAGGATTCCTAGGGCCCACCACCACGAAATTTTTTTTTCCTGCCCGGAGCGCGCTTCGCTCAGGCCCGAGTCGCGCCCTGTGTGCTCTCCCTACCGTCGCGCCCTCGCTAGGCCCCTCACGGCCCCGTCGCGTCGCCCTTAGCGGCCCTCTCACGACTCGTCGCGCCGCCCCTACGGCCCTTCGCGCCGCCCTTACGGCCCCTCGTGCCGCCCTTACGGCCCGTCGTGCCCGTCGAGCCGCCCTTCCGGCCCCTCGTGCCGCCCCTTACGGCCCCTCGCGCCGTCCCTTACGGCCCCTCGCGCGGCCCCTTACGCCCCTTACGGCCCCTCCCGCGGCCCCTCACGGCCCCCTACGGCTCGTCGCAGCCCTATGCGGCCCCGCCACCTACCTGTGCGGCCCCGCCACCTACCTGTGCGGCCCCGCCACCTACCTGCGGCCCCGCCACCTACCTGCGGCCCCGCCACCTACTAGCGGCCCCGCCACCTACCTGCGGCCCCGCCACCTACCAGCGGCCCCGCCACCTAAACGCGGCCCCGCCACCTACCTGTGCTGGCCCCGCCACCTACCAGCGGCCCCGCCACCTACCTGCGGCCCCGCCACCTACTAGCGGCCCCGCCACCTACCTGCGGCCCCGCCACCTACCTTTGCGGCCCCGCCGCCTCCTCTCAGCGGCCTCGCCGCCTCCTCCCAACGGCCCCGGACGCCGCCCTCTCTGCGGCCCCGCCGAGCCGCCAAGCAGCCGAGCCGCCCAGCCGCCGAGCCGCCCAGCAGCCGAGCCGCCCAGAAGCCGAGCCGCCGAGCCGCCCAGCAGCCGAGCCGCCGAGCCGCCCAGCACCCGAGCCGCCGAGCCGCCCAGCAGCCGAGCCGCCGAGCCGCCCTGCAGCCGAGCCACCCGAGCCGCCCTGTCCGGTAAGAGCAGCGCCTCTTTCACAGCACTGCCCTCACCCTACTGTTTGCGCTGCTAGTCTACTGCTGTCATGGCTACCCCTAGTGTCCTCGCTTTTGACGCTGAGGGTCGGGCCATTGACTTTGACGTCTGGATAGATGACCTGCAGCTTTTCTTACAGTGCGACAGAGCAGACGGCCTCTCCCTCTTTGACCTCACTTCTGGTGCCTCCCCTGCCCCCGCTGCTGATGCTGACGCCACTGTTCGCTCACAGTGGGCCACGCGCGATGCTGCTGCACGTCTTGCTGTGCGTCGCCACCTGCCTACCTCTGAGCGTGCGCACTTTAGCCAGTACAAGAATGCTCACACCTTGTACGACGCTGTAGTTGCGCGCTACTCCTCCCCTGCCACTGCTGCACTGAGCCGCCTCATGCTACCGTACCTCTTCCCTGACCTTGCTGCCTTTCCCACAGTCGCTGACCTCATTACGCACCTCCGCACTAGTGACACTCGCTACCGCGCTGCGCTTCCTGCTGAGTTCTGCGCCAAGAACCCCCCCCCCATGTACATCACCCTCTACTACATAGTCACCCGGCTCCCTGACTCCCTTCGCGTAGTCAGGGACCACTTCCTCTCAGTTTGCCCCACCACTCTCACCGTTGACCTCCTCGAGAAGTCCCTCCTAGCAGCAGAGAAGAGCATAGTAGCTGTAGGAGCCTCTCGTGGTGACCCTCGCACCCCCATCTTTGAGGGGTGTTCCCCCTCCCCCCTTTTGCCCTCTGTTGCCTCTGCTGCTGCGGCCGACCTCGTTGGGCTTGAGTCGGTCGGTGCGGCGTCTACCCCTAGCGGGAGACGCCGCCCTGGCAAGGGCAAGGGGGGCAGGGGCACTGGAGGAGCTAGCGGGGGCGGTGGAGGCGGTGGTGGAGGCAGTGGAGGGGGTGGGGGTGGCGGTGGGGGTGGTGGTGGGGGTGGAGGTGTCGGTGGCGGCGGTGGAGGCGGAGGCGACGGCGGCGGTGGCAGTGGGAGCGGAGGTGGCGGCGGTGGAGGAGGCGGCGGCGGAGGAGGTGGAGCTGGTCGGGGTGGCTCTGCGCAGAGGGTCGGCTCTGGTGGTGGTCAGCGCCAGCAGCAGCAGCAGCAGCAGCAGCAGCAGCAGCAGCGCACTCGTGACATCCCCCCCCCTCAGCAGCTCCGTGAGTGGTACGCTGCACGCCAGCGGGGTGGGGGTACTGGTCCGTGCACCTACGTCCTCCGCACCGGCGACCGCGCGGGTGACCAGTGCGGGGGTGCGCACTCCACCCAGCGCTGCTTTGGCCGCCTGACGGACGCTTGGCGTCACCAGTTCCCTGAGGCCACTGAGATCCCCCGCTGGGGTGAGCTGTCTAGGGCGGGTGTCGCTGTCTTTGACCTTGACTTTGATGCTATTCTTGCTGCTATGTATACTGTGACTATTAGTGATGAGGGTGACTGTTACCGGTGTTTTCCGCCCGACCCGGGCATTGAGACTGCTGCTCTAGGTACTGGTGAGGCTGCTGCTCTAGGTGCTAGCGAGGCTGCTGCTCTAGGTGCGTCTGCTCCCTCAGGTGCTGGTGAGTCTGCTCTCTCAGGTTCTGCGTCGGCTTCGGCCTCCCACACCTTCACCCTTGACTCGGGGGCTTCTCGCTCCTTCTTTCGAGACCGCACCACACTCACGCCGCTTGGCCGGCCAGTTGCGGTCTCTCTGGCAGACCCCTCTGGGGGTCCTGTCCTTGCTCACTTCTCCACTGTCCTCCCGTGTCCGGCGGCCCCCTCTGGCACCCTGTCTGGTCTTTACCTCCCCTCGTTCTCTACGAACTTGGTGAGTGGTGCTGACCTACAGGATGCGGGGGTTCACCAGTTCGCTCCTGCGAGTCAGCGGGTGACCCACTGCACGAACGCTCGGACTGGCCGACACCTGGCCACGTTTACCCGCCGGTCGGGGTCGAGCCTGTACACCCTAACCACTGCGTCTCCTCCAGTCACTGCGTCTGGTCAGGTAGCTGCGTCGGGTCAGGTGTTTGCTGCAGCGTCCAGGTCTGGTCCTGAGTCTGCCCCCTGTTCGTGTCGCCTCCTGTCTCACGAGACTCTCCTCTGGCACCACCGCCTTGGTCACCCCTCCCTGCTTCGTCTCCGAGGCATGGCCTCCCGTGTTCTTGTCTCTGGTCTTCCCCGGTCCCTCCCTCCCCTTCCTCCGGGGCCTGGCCCTACCTGCGTCCCCTGTGTCGAGGGGCGGCAGCGGGCTGCCCCTCACTCCTCCCAGTTTCCTCCGACAGAGGCCCCGCTGCAGACGCTTCACATGGTCGTGTGGGGCCCAGCCCGCGTCCGTGGACAGGGTCACGAGCGCTACTTCCTGCTGGTGGTTGACGACTACTCGCGTTACACCACAGTCTTCCCCTTGCGCAGCAAGGGTGATGTCACCGAGGTGTTGATCGACTGGATCCGCGCAGCTCGTCTCCAACTCAGGCAGAGCTTCGGCTCGGACTTTCCTGTTCTGCGTCTGCACTCTGACAGAGGTGGAGAGTTCTCCTCTGGCCTTCTGCGAGCCTACTGTCGTGCACGAGGCATCCGCCAGACCTTCACGCTTCCGGACTCTCCACAGCAAAATGGGATTGCTGAGCGCCGCATTGGCATGGTCATGGACGTCGCCCGTACGTCCATGATGCATGCGGCTGCCCCCCATTTTCTGTGGCCGTTTGCGGTTCGGTACGCGGCGCATCAGATCAACCTTCACCCCAGGGTCTCCATGCCGGAGACCTCCCCAGCTTTGCTGTGGACGGGGAAGGTTGGCGATGCGTCTGCGTTCCGTGTCTGGGGATCTCGGGCGTTTGTCCGCGACTTGTCTGCGGACAAGCTGTCCCCTCGTGCTGCTCCTTGCGTCTTCCTTGGCTTCCCCCCTGACGCGCCAGGGTGGCAGTTCTACCACCCCACCTCTCGCCGTGTTCTGTCCTCCCAGGACGTCACGTTTGACGAGTCGGTCCCCTACTACCGCCTCTTCCCCTACCGCACTCCGTCCCTCCCCCCACCACCGCTCTTCCTTGTGCCAGGTCCCCCACCGGTAGACCCCCTCCCCCCTCAGGGTCCTGCCCCTTCAGGTGTGTCCCAGGTAGACGCAGTCGAGCCTGTCGAGGTTACTGGTGACTCTGGTGCTGCTGAGGGTGCTGAGCCTGGGGGTGCTGACTCTGGGGGTGCTGAGCCTGAGGGTGCTACTACTGGGGGTGCTGAGCCTGGGGGTGCTGAGCCTGGGGGTGCTGAGCCTGGGGGTGCTACGCCTGGAGGTGCTGAGCCTGGGGGTGCGGAGCCTGAGGGAGCTGAGCCTGGGGGTGCGGAGCCTGAGGGAGCTGGGCCTGCTTGTGTGGCGTCTGGCGGTGCTGAGCCTGGAGGTTCTCCGGGTGCTTCGTCTCGGCGGGAGCCACTCTCTCCACAGGAGCTGCGCGAGTGGTTTGCCCGGCGCTGGAGGCGTGCTGCTGGAGCTGGAGGTTCTTCGGCTACTGAGGGTGCTGGTGCCGCGGGTCCCGAAGGTGCTCGTACTGGGAGTACTGGAGCTGCTGGGCCTGCGGGTACGACTGGAGCTGGAGCTGCTGAGGGTGTTGACGCTGAGGCTACTGCTGTCAGTCGTGGAGGCGGTCCTGCTGGGGGTGCTACTGGTGCTGCTGGGGGTACTGGAGCTGGAGGTGCTGCTGGCGCTGGTGCTGCCGCTGGGGGTACTGGTGCTGTCCCTGCTGTGTCTGGAGTCGCCGCGCGGCCTCGGCCGTACTTCGTTCCGCTCCTTCAGCAGGTTCTTGGTCTCCCGCCTTCTACTGGTCCTCCTCCTCCCTTAGAGTGTCCACAGCCTGTCCTGTCACAGTTACAGTTCCAGCCGGCCTCCCCACTGCCCGCTCCTTCTCCCTACACTGGTCCTACTGGAGGTCTTGCTGAGCGTCGTGAGCCTGCGTCGCGTCCTGCGTCGCCTGTCCGTACTGCTCGCGCTAGTGGTCGTGGTTCGCGTCAGCGTCCTCCTCCTGTCCCTGGCACGCACCGGATGTCTCTGCGTCCGTCCACTGCTCCTCTGCGTGCCCCTTTGCCTTCTCCTCCTGAGTCCTCTCTTCCTGCTCTTCCCGACCCGGAGTCGGACTCTCTTCGTGCTGCCAGTCCTACTGTCACGCGTCTCCTTGCTACTGTCGTCACTGACCCTTACTTTGCGTCCACTGCTGCGTCTGCCCTAGATACTGAGCTCGTCGACTTTGCTGCTCGCTGTCGTCTAGACTACGCTGCTTGTCTTGTTGCTGAGTCTGAGTCTGTCTGTCCTCCGTCCGTCGGGGGTGAGTGTGCCCTTGGCACGGACGTCCTTGAGGACAGGCAGGAGGAGTTCCAGTGTTTGGCTGCTGCTTCACCTCATCTCGTGTCCGTACTGCTTACCCCTGAGGGAGACCCGGATGCACTTGACATCCCGACTCCGCGCTCTTACGCGGAGGCGATAGAGGGTCCCTACTCCTCTCAGTGGCAGGCAGCTATGGACACAGAGATGGCTTCCTGGAAGTCCACAGGCACCTACGTTGACGAGGTTCCCCCGCCTGGGGCGAACATCGTCAGTGGCATGTGGATTTTCAGGGTGAAGCGACCGCCGGGTTCTCCACCTGTCTTCAAGGCACGTTACGTGGCTCGTGGCTTCAGTCAGCGGCAGGGAGTTGACTACTTTCAGACCTTCTCTCCCACCCCGAAGATGACCACTCTTCGGGTACTGCTGCACATAGCTGCTCACCGCGACTACGAGCTGCACTCTCTTGACTTCAGCACTGCTTTCTTGCAGGGCAGCCTGCACGAGGAGATCTGGCTGCGTCGCCCACCTGGCTTCACTGGGTCTTTTCCTCCTGGCACCCAGTGGAGCCTCCGGCGGCCAGTCTACGGTCTCCGCCAGGCACCACGTGAGTGGCACGACACACTGAGGACTACACTTGCGGCTCTTGGGTTTGCTCCCTCTACTGCCGACCCGTCGCTGTTTCTGCGCACCGACACTTCTTTGCCGCCGTTCTACATCCTCGTGTACGTCGACGACTTGGTCTTTGCCACAGCTGACACTGCTGGACTCGCCCACGTGAAGTCCGAGCTGCAGAAGAGACACACGTGCACAGACCTGGGTGAACTGCGCAGCTACCTTGGCTTGCAGATCACCCGGGACAGAGCACGCCGCACCATTACCCTGACTCAGTCACACATGGTGCAGCAGGTCCTTCAGCGCTTCGGCTTCACGTACTCCTCGCCTCAGGCCACTGCTCTGCCTACTCGCCACTCGCTCTCAGCTCTGCCTTCGGATGAGTCCGTAGAGTCGAGTGGCCCGTACCCAGAGCTTGTTGGCTGCCTCATGTACCTGATGACCTGCACACGACCTGACCTCGCATACCCTCTTAGCATTCTCGCACGCTATGTTGCTCCTGCGAGACACAGACCGGAGCACATGGCTGCAGCGAAGAGGGTGTTGCGTTACTTGTGCAGTACGTCGGGCATGGGGCTTGTGCTTGGAGGGCAGAGCCCAGTGGTCCTCACTGGGCACGCAGACGCTTCTTGGGCTGACGACCAGGCTACGCAGCGGTCGTCACAGGGTTACACCTTCAGCCTTGGTTCCGGCTCTGTTTCGTGGCGGGCTACCCGCTCGTCTTCTGTTCTCGGCTCCAGTTGTGAGGCTGAGATCTACGCCGGGGCCATGGCTGCACAGGAGCTTCGCTGGCTCACCTACCTGCTGACTGACCTCTGAGAGCCGCCTCGTTCTCCTCCAGTGCTGTACGTAGACAACAAGGCCATGCTGGCCTTGTGTCGAGAGCAGAGACTGGAGCACAGAACGAAGCACATTGCTCTCCGCTACTTCCTTGCTCGTGAGCTACAGCAGCGTGGTCAGCTGCGGCTTGCGTACGTGGCCTCTCAGGCCAACACTGCTGATATCTTCACCAAGGCACTTGCGCCTTGTGATCATCAGCGCTTCTGTACTCAGCTGGGTCTTGTGCCTACCTTGCCTCACTTGCTCACCCCTTGACCTTGTTTGTACTGTTGCATATATATATACACCTGCTCTTGCTTGTCTAGCCTTATATATATATGTAATCCTGCATGTGAACTGGCCTTGTGGCCTTGAACTTGTGCTCGGAATGTGTGGTGACTTTGTGATCCACCCTGAGCTTGCTTTGCTTTGCTTGACTGGTCTTGTGACCCCTTGTTCTCCCCCACTTTGCCTATGGGGGTGTGTCAGATTTATATGACATAGCTACTGTAGGCTATAGTGGGGTAGCACATATGGGGTACAGTTTTCTAGGGTTTACATTTTGTACCCAACTTTCCCTTAGTCATTCTCATTCCTCGTTTCTTCTCACTGACCACGGCTTACACCCCACAGTCTAACGGTGTAGCAGAACGGGCGAACCGGACAATTCTGGAGACAGCTAGGGCGCTGCTCATAGAATCTGGGCTGGGCAACTTGATGTGGCCCCATGCTGTTCGGCACGCTACCGTCGCTAGAAACAGGGTACTCACAAAGGTTGGGGATGACTCGTGGGTGCCGTTGGAGAGGTGGCTTGGGAGGAAGCCGCCGGTGGACATGCTGAGGGTGTTTGGTTGCATGGCAGTCGCCCACGTCCCCAAGAAGTATCGAAGTAAGTTGGGGGCGAGTGCAATCTGGTGTGTGCATTTGGGGCTTGCTGTGCAGGAGCTTGCGAGGTGCTTGCAATGGAGGGAGGTGACACGGTGGTTGTTGCAGCAGGAGATGTCGAGGGTGCCGAGGACTGCTGCCAGAAGAGTTGTTGCGTCTCTCGTCGGCAGCCTTTCGTTTGTAGCACCGATCGATTGTGTGGCCAGGTTTCTTGCAAAACTTACAAAATGTCCCTTTCTTTCCATGCTGCTCCCCTTCAGCTGCTCCAGCGTAGAAGACTAACTTCTCCCGCTTGTTGTTTTTCTTATTGTACAGATTGATCTCCTTCTGCTTGGAGAGAAGCGTGGCGCATAGGGCCGACTCGGAAATGGTTGCTCGAGCGCGACGCAACGAGTGGCATTGGCGCCAGTCGGGTCCGAGGCCGGAGAGAACCATCGAGACGAACATGTCGTCAGGGACGGTTCCGCCGCACTTCTTGATGTGGTCGCGTAGGTTGCGGCAACGGTTGATATAGGGTCCCGCTTTCTCCCCTTGTTGCATTTTAACTGAGGTCAGCTGGCTGAGCAGGCGACTCATTGTTACTAGATATGTTGCCATGTATGAGTTGCGCAGGTGCTCCCAGGATGCGTGCGCAGGAGCCCACTCCGACTTGTAGGAGCGAATTTCAAGCTGCTCGGAGGGGGAGAGGTTTCGTAAAAGAGTGGTGTACGCAAGTAGAGATTCGTGGTAGTACTGATGCTTCTCCTGGATGGTCCCTTCCGATGGGAAAGGTAAGCTTCCGTCGTAGTACATCCAGATCTGAGCGGTTGTTGCGAGGAGTCGAATTCGAAGCTCCACGTGTAGAAATCTTTGCCGTCGAAGGGAACTGAAGTCTTCAGCTTTGAAGTCAATACGAATTTTGTTTGCATGGTAGCAATTGTTTCTGAATGCGCACGTTGTGGACTGTCTTGTGCAGGAGCTGAAGCTTTACAGTTGTCAAATGTGAAAGACCTCTCGGAGTTGACACGACGGTCTTCTCTAGGGAGAGGGAGTCCAGCAACTCCTCTTGCGTAGCTTGAGCCATCGATGCTCATAGCTTGATGGCTCTCAAGAGCGTTGATGCGGGCGACTAGCTGCTCGACGACAGCGGCGCTGACGGAGGTCACCGCTGATGGCGCATTAGTCGTTGCTGGTGGTGGGCACGGAGAGTCTGCAGTACCTTTTCCTTTAGGAGCCATGGTGATGCAGACTCGTAAAGTATCTGAATAATTTAATAAAGAGTTTGTTCTGAGAAGAACAGAGACTTTACTTGACATGTCACTGTAGCTCACATACCATGCTGATATAACCAAAGGATCGAAGTGGATAGGATAAGTCTGCAAGTCTAGGAGAAGACAATGAAGTCTTGGTAGTGACCTTGTTAATATAAGTCGAAAGAGAACAAGGTGATTATAAGATAGAAATACAATGATATAAATAGCAAACTAGCTAGCCATGTACTCTGAGGGGTACATTCCCTTATTAACTGTATTGCATTGCTACAGTAACTACGACTATTGCTCTTCTCGACAGTTACCATGTTGCAGCGCGTAACTACCGTGCAGTTACTGGATGGTCAAGAGTCACGTCCGTTGACTGTCTTCGAATGTTGACCTTCGGGTGACTCTCTATCTTCCGCGTGCTCTATATGAGCTATTGCGGTACTGGTGCAGCGTGTTGTTCCGTTATGGAGTGACGCGTTGATGGAGAACCTTCGGGAATGTTATAAAGACCTTTCGGTTATTCCAACACAGGGAACATTATCGGGTACATGAAAGCTCTGAAGGACCGGAATCCATGGAAGTCAAGCTATAGAAGATGGGTGTGAGGAGAGAAATCCATGTGACGTTTTTATATGCTGTAAAATAAGTTCACTAAATGCAAACAAGCTCCTGCAGTCCCGAAAGCGTACGAATTCAGTCGACAGCAACGGTAAATGTTTGGGGAGTAAAAATTCATCCGTGAATCGTCGATGCTCTGCTTTCAGCTGAATTTGTATGCTTGCACAGCCACATGCGTCCTGTCGTGTTCGAGTGCGCCTAGGCTCGTCCCAGTCGCCATGCTACCATCCGAGCCCTTGGTGACATCGCATTCCTGCCTTACCTCAGTTTTTCCCCTCGCTCATGCTGCCTCTTCATCCACCCATACGGTCACTCTGCGCGCGCGCATCGCCCGCTCGCACGATTCCGCTTGGCGGAAATGTTCCGCCGCTTCCCATGGCCTCCTTCCGCCCTCCGCGCTGCACCACCGCGCACGGAATAGCCCTGGAAAAGGCGGAGGTAGATGAGTGAACGCACGGAAGTGGGATCCATGCTGGGCTGCGCGCGATGCGAAGCGAGGGCCGTGCGAGTAGAAGCACTGAGCGTACGCGCGGCGAGGGGATGTGAAAGCGGGGTTAATAATCGAATAAACAGTTTGGCGTGAGTGCGGCGGCGAGAGTTGAAGCAGCGGCGCTAGTCGCTTAGCCGCTTCGGTGACCGCAGTGGTTGTTAGGAGGGCAGCGGCGTGGGAGTGGCAGAACCTTTTTAAGATTGCGGACGGCGCGGGGAAGCAAAGCGCGCGAGCATGGACGGCACGGGGAATGCGGACTCCTTTCTCGCCCTCCTCGCGGAGGTGCTCTCCGCACCAAACGGATAGGGCGCGCGCAACATGTTCACGCGCCGCCTGGGCAGAGGCGGCGGCGCCGGTGGGCGCGGCGGCAGAGGACGGGGCGGCAGGGTCAGGCGGAGCGCGCGGGTGTGCGTGGAGGGCGTCCCCGCGGAGGCCTCTGCGGAGGTCCTGGCGGGCGTGCTGCGTCGCGCAGTGGGGGACGCGGTGGGGCGCGTGACGATCAAGGGGTGCACGCGCGTGGGGGACGTGGTGGGTGGCGCGCGGCAGCAGTGGGCGTCGCTGGGCGTGGCGTACGCGGACCTGCTCTCCCCAGAGGCCGCCGACTCGCTGCTGCGCTGTGAACGCGCCGGTGCCCCGCTGCATGTGGGCGGGCGCATGCTGGGTGTGCAGCGCGTGGCGGAGCACAGGCGCGCGCCCGAGGGGCTGCTGCACCGCGCCACTGTCCACGTGGGGTTCATCCAACGGCCCGGCCAGCTGGCGGTGACGTGGCAGTCCGAGGTGGCGGAGTGTCGGGTGGAGTTTGACTTTCTGGAGAGGCGCGTGCGCGTGCTGGTGGGGGAAGGGCGCACGGGGAGAGGGCGGGGTGGGGAGGGAGAGCGGGAGATGCAGCAGCAGCAGCGGGGGTGGGTGATGCATGGGGGGATTCAGACTCAGACGATGGGGGTGAAGCGTGGCAGCACAGTGCGGGTGGGCGTGGCGCTGCTGCTGCTTCCTCTCCGGAGGGCATGGCAGGTTCCTGCCAGCGACTGCAGCACCGCCTGGACTGGCGCATGAGGGACGTGCGCCTGTGGGGCGCCCCCCACCGCCGCAGAGACAGAGCCACGCCCTCTGAGCGCCGCCCGCCGCTGCTGCTGCTGCCCGCCGTGCCGCCTGCTGTGTTCACGCGGGCGTGCGACGACGATGTGTGGCAGCGCGACCCGTGTGCGTGGCTCCCCGACGACAGCGACCCCTGGACCCGCTCCACCGACCTCCGCCTCGCACCCGCCGCACCGCGCACTGGCGCAGTGGGCACAGTGGGGGGCGAAGGATGGGGAGGAGGGGTGCTAGGGGTGGGTTCATTGGTAGTGCAGGTATCTATGGGGAGGGAGAGTAGCGGGAAGGTGAAGGAGATAGCAGGGCGCATGCGCACAGTGGGGCTGTGGTGCAGGTCGAGGTACCTGGGCCCGCCTCACCACAGCATCACCACGTCCTTCTTCCGCCCCCACCCGCCCATCACCATCGCCCCCTTCGTCTGCCTGCCGCCCCGCTGGCCCTCCACTGGCCGCGCCACCACCACCACCGTCACCGGCAGCAGCGGGGGCAGAGGGGGTGCGCAGGCAACAGAGCTGGCGTTTCCAGTGCTGTACGTGCTGACGCTGCTGGTGCAGCGCGGCACCATCCCCCTCACTGCCGTGACCGCCCCCCTGTACCGCACGCTGGCACGCGAGGCACCACGAGCAGCGGTGGCGGTGCTGCTGGAGTTCATGTGCTACGCCCGCCCCGAGTTCGACCCCTCCGGCCAGTTCACCCGCATCGCACGCGCCATGCGCCACCAAGGCAAGCTGCCGTGGCGACGCGAGCGGTTGGAGGGAGGCGGCGGGCAGGCGGGGGGAGGGGCGGCAGAGGGGACACGGTCACGGCGCCGGGGAGAGGTGGTGCAGCAGCAGGGCACTGCGGAGGAGCATGAGGAGCGGCGTGGGGGAGAGGAGGAGGAGACGGGGCAGGAGAAGAAGGCGGGGCGGGAGGCAGAGGGGGCGGTGGAGCAGAGTGAGGGTTCGGCGTGGCCGTGGGTGCTACCCGAGAACCACGTGTTGGTGTTCCACCTCCTCGTCACTCCCCTGGCCGCGCAGTGCTGCCTGCCCAGTGTGGAGCTGGCGAACCGAGTCATCGCGCACTACCGCCCCCACGCACACCGCTTCCTGCGCGTGACCTTCACGGAGGAGGGCGAGCGGCAGCTGGCGTCGTTCGCCCTGGTGGGCGGCGCTTACCGTGCGGAGGAGGCGCATCACAGCGCGCGCACCGACGTGTACCACCACATTCTGAAGCTCGTCAACCAGGTGGGGGGGGAGTGGGGGATGGAGCAGGGTGAAGGGGTTAGCACGTGTGGGGGTTGCAGGTGTGGTGTAGCAGGTGAGGGATGCATTCTTTGTGAACTTTGTTGGCTCAGCTCGCCGTTTACAAGCTCTCCAGATTTTTAGTGTCTCAACTGCCGCCACGGCCTTGCGTCCATGCACCCCTTTCGCCCCCTGCACCCGTGTGTGGCGTGGCAGGGCTTTGAGCTGTGTGGTCGGCGCTACCGCTTCCTGGCGTAGTCAGCGTCGCAGCTGAGGGAGAAGTCGGCGTGGTTCCTGGCGGAGGACGCCACCCACGGCCTCACCGTCGCCGCCGTGCAGGTGCGCTCATGCTTCGCCGCTCACTCACCAGTCCATGGGTCACCCAGTCAGACGGCCCATGAGTCAGTCAGAGGCAGTCAGTCGCCCATGTAGTCGGCCTGTCTAGTACTCAGCTCAGCAGGCTATCCATTGGTTAGTCACGCATTCTTTAAGCTTGTCAGTCAGCACAAACGTTGATAAGTCAGTCGGTCTGTCAGTTAGTGGCATAGGTGATTAGTCACTCACTTTGTCAACCGGCCAGCTTAATTGTCATTCACCCACTGCCGTGTGAGTCGGTCTATGTGTGTGCCTGTGTGTGTGCTTCTGTGGTACATAATTGGGAGTGAGCCATGGGGGTGTGCGGTGTTGTTGCCGATGCTGTGCTGGGGACACGGCTTGGACTGGGCCCATGACGCCAGGCGTGGATGGGCACCTTCACCGCCATCCGCAACGTCGCCAAGTGCGCTGCGCGCATGGGCCAGTGCTTCTCCTCGCGCTTCACCTTGCTGCCCCTGCCCCGCGTCCAAGTGCGCAATCCCGGACGTCACACGCCACGGCTACTGCTTCACGGACGGCATTGGTGCCGTGACCCCTGAGGCCGCCAGGGCGCTTGCGGATGCCATTGCGCCCTACCTCGACAGGCCGCTCTCTGCTGCCCCTCACCGTACTCACTTGCCTGTGGGGGGGGGCGCGGGGGGGTGGCTGCGTGCGCCGTCGGCGTTTCAGATCTGGTACGCAGGGGGTGAAGGGCATGGTGGCCGTGTGGCCGCGCGGGGTCATGCAGCGCGTGGAGGCGCAGGGGGCTGCTGGTCCTGCCGAGCACGCCACGGGTGCCTGGCAGCAGCAGCAGAAGCAGGAGGAGGCAGTGGATCTGTGGTTCCAAGAGGGGCAGTGTGCGGGCGCATGGTGGGCGCAGGCACGGCAGGCAGGCGGCGAGGCAGGGCGTGCAGCAGCCGGCGGGGTGCACGTGTGGGTGCGGGACAGCATGGACAAGTTTGAGTCACAGCATGCTGACGTGGAGTTGGTGAACTGGACGCGCCCCCAGCCGTGCTACCTGAACCGGCAGATCGTGACCCTGCTGTCCACGCTGGGCGTGCCCGACCGGGTCTTCCTGGACATGCAGGTGCGCTGTGCCTCCACTGCTCCTCTGCTCTCTCTTGCTCTTCGCCTCGCCTCGTGTGTACACCATCCGCCCATCCCTGCGCCATGCTCCAATCGAAAGCGAGCAGTCTTCCCACTGTTCCCCGCACCACCTCCCCCAGCCCCCCACCCCCTCGCACTGGTGCGTGCGCCTCCCGTGGCATGTATCACCCCCCTCGCTGTGTGCAGGACGCATTGGTGGAGCGCCTGGAGGCGGCGGTGGGCAGTGGGGCGGCGGCACTGCAGCTGCTGGAGGAGAGCGGCGCGGACCACCTGCACGGCACCGCCATCACCATGCTGCGCGTGGGCTTCCACCCCGCGCATGAGCCGCACCTCAAACGCATCATCCAAGCCGTGCGGTACGCGTGGGTGCCGTGTTCATGCGCGTCACATCACACTGCTAACCCTCCTGTCTCTTCCCTCTCCTCCTCCCCTCGCCCTGCCGTGTTGACACTTCAAACTTGCACCTCTTCGTGTGCACATCGTCCAACTTGGCAGTGCTCACTCATTGCATCACCCCCTTTCCGCCACGCACTGCCCGGCGTGCGTGCAGGGCGGTGCAGCTGCAGGGGCTCATCTCCCGTGCGCGCATCTTCGTGAAGGACGGCCGCTGGCTCATGGGCGTTGTGGATGAGACCGGGCTGCTGCAGGTGAGAGAAAGGGGCGTTACATCTCTGCAGGTGAGAGAAAGGGGCGTTACATCTCTGCAGGTGAGAGAAAGGGGCATTACATCTCTGCAGGTGAGAGAAAGGGGCGTTACATCTCTGCAGGTGAGAGAAAGGGGCGTTACATCTCTGCAGGTGAGAGAAAGGGGCGTTACATCTCTGCAGGTGAGAGAAAGGGGCATTACAACTCTTCAGGTGAGTAGAGGGCTGCTGTAGTATGCCATCAAGCCACCTTATTCTGTCTATATACCTTCTCTGTCTGTATTTCCATTCCCGGTCCTCCCCATGCCCCATGGCAGTACGGGCAGTGCTTCATCCAGGTGTGCGACGCCACGGCACCTGCACCCAGCGCCACCGCCACCTTGAGGCTGCACAGCACAGGACGGGGCATGGGGGCCCCGCGCGTGGTGACGGGCCCCGTGATGTTTGGCAAGAACCCCTGCCTGCACCCGGGCGACCTGCGCGTGCTCACAGCCGTGGACGTGCCGTGCCTGCACCACCTCATTGACTGCCTCGTGCTGCCCAAGCATGGCCCGCGCCCGCACGCCAACGAGGCGTCGGGCAGTGACATGGACGGGGACGTGTACTTTGTCACGTGGGACAAGCGCCTGCTGCCACCGCGAGGGAGCAGTGAGCCCATGGACTACCAGCCCGCCAAGCAGGACAGCCATGCGCCCGTCACCATGCAGGTGCGTGGCGCCTGGGCTCCATGCCTTGGGTTCTCGTATGATCGCTGCTCGTGGGAGGTCGTGAGCCTCAAGTGATGAAGTACGTAGTGGAGCTGCCTGACGCACACACCATCGGTACACGTGTGGCATCAGCACCATCCATCATGCAAGCTTGCCGTGCAAGCACTTTGCATTCATCCAACAGATCGTTTTGAGGTCAAAAACTGCAACTTCTTTGTGACGGCCGTGCCTGCTGTGCTAAACCCACATGTCGTGTGAGGAGGTCCATGGGTTCCATGTCACCAACAGCCTCAACTCGATTACACGCCCTGCCGTTTGCCTTCATTGGATGCCCGTCCGTGCTGTGCACCACCCCCCACCAGGACGTGCACCGGTTCTTCGTGGACCACATGCTGAACGACAGCGTGGGTATCATCTGCAACGCACACGTCGTGCACGCCGACCAAAGCCCCGACGGCGCCTTCGACGATAACTGCCTCACTCTCGCCCGCCAGGCGGCACTGGCGTTTGACTTCCCCAAGACGGGCGTGCCGGGCGTGATGCCGCGCGTGATGCCGACTTCATGGAGAAGGACGAGCGGTAGGACACCTATGTGTCGGACAAGGCGCTGGGGCAGCTGTACCGACGCGTGCTGGGCCAGCAGCCGTGCGACCGTGCACGTGTTGTGCCGGGGGTGGAGGAGGACGAGGAGGAGGGGGGGCAGGGAGACGAGGGCAGTGACGAGGAGGGCGATGCAGAGGTGCAGCAAGGGGCGGGTGGGGAGAGTGGGGACCGCGGGTGGGGTGGCAGGGGGTGGGAGGGCGAGGCGGACGTGATGGCGGACCGGCGCACGTGGCTGCGGTACCCGGGGGCGGACGAGGTGGGGCAGGCGTACCGGGCAGACCTGAGGGCAGAGGGGTTTGAGCAGCACGTGGAGGAGGCGAGGTGGCTCAAGCAGGAGTACGACCGATCATCCTGCACCAGGTGCGCCCATGCACATCCTGCACCAGGTGCGCCCATGCACATCCTGCACCAGGTGCGCCCATGCACATCCTGCACCAGGTGCGCCCATGCACATCCTGCACCAGGTGCGCCCATGCGCATCCTGCACCAGGTGCGCCCATGCACATCCTGCACCAGGTGCGCCCATGCACATCCTGCACCAGGTGCGCCCATGCACATCCTGCACCAGGTGCGCCCATGCACATCCTGCACCAGGTGCGCCCATGCACATCCTGCACCAGGTGCGCCCATGCACATCCTGCACCAGGTGCGCCCATGCACATCCTGCACCAGGTGCGCCCATGCACATCCTGCACCAGGTGCGCCCATGCACATCCTGCACCAGGTGCGCCCATGCACATCCTGCACCAGGTGCGCCCATGCACATCCTGCACCAGGTGCGCCCATGCACATCCTGCACCAGGTGCGCCCATGCACATCCTGCACCAGGTGCGCCCATGCACATCCTGCACCAGGTGCGCCCATGCACATCCTGCACCAGGTGCGCCCATGCACATCCTGCACCAGGTGCGCCCATGCACATCCTGCACCAGGTGCGCCCATGCACATCCTGCACCAGGTGCGCCCATGCACATCCTGCACCAGGTGCGCCCATGCACATCCTGCACCAGGTGCGCCCATGCACATCCTGCACCAGGTGCGCCCATGCACATCCTGCACCAGGTGCGCCCATGCACATCCTGCACCAGGTGCGCCCATGCACATCCTGCACCAGGTGCGCCCATGCACATCCTGCACCAGGTGCGCCCATGCACATCCTGCACCAGGTGCGCCCATGCACATCCTGCACCAGGTGCGCCCATGCACATCCTGCACCAGGTGCGCCCATGCACATCCTGCACCAGGTGCGCCATTGCACATCCTGCACCAGGTGCGCCATTGCACATCCTGCACCAGGTGCGCCATTGCACATCCTGCACCAGGTGCGCCATTGCACATCCTGCACCAGGTGCGCCATTGCACATCCTGCACCAGGTGCGCCATTGCACATCCTGCACCAGGTGCGCCATTGCACATCCTGCACCAGGTGCGCCATTGCACATCCTGCACCAGGTGCGCCATTGCACATCCTGCACCAGGTGCGCCATTGCACATCCTGCACCAGGTGCGCCATTGCACATCCTGCACCAGGTGCGCCATTGCACATCCTGCACCAGGTGCGCCATTGCACATCCTGCACCAGGTGCGCCATTGCACATCCTGCACCAGGTGCGCCATTGCACATCCTGCACCAGGTGCGCCATTGCACATCCTGCACCAGGTGCGCCATTGCACATCCTGCACCAGGTGCGCCATTGCACATCCTGCACCAGGTGCGCCATTGCACATCCTGCACCAGGTGCGCCATTGCACATCCTGCACCAGGTGCGCCATTGCACATCCTGCACCAGGTGCGCCATTGCACATCCTGCACCAGGTGCGCCATTGCACATCCTGCACCAGGTGCGCCATTGCACATCCTGCACCAGGTGCGCTCATGCTGCACCTCTGTCTGTCATTATGCTCAATCACATGCTCTTGACCTGTTGCCCTTCACCTCTCCCTCCCTCCCTGTCCCTCGCTCACCCCCTGTCGCTTGTCCAACTCAAACAGTGGCAAAGTACCGCTGTCGTTGACCCTTCAAGTGTGTAGCACGTGAGTGTTCCTATGAGTGCCTACGTGTGTGCACCCATGCCCCCCCCGGCCAGTTTGGCATCATGTCGGAGGCAGAGGTGGTGTTGGGCAGCCTGCTGCACGCCGCACACCACCACGGGCGGCGGGAGGAGGCGGTGAGGGAGCACGTGCGCAACATGTTCCTGTCGCTGCGCCACCGCTACCACCGCCTGCTCGTATATGGCGTGGACGCTGAGGGGGAGGATGGGGAGGAGCGCGGGGAGAGGGACGGCGGGGAGCGTGGGGGGGGGGGGACGGGGAGGAGCGCGTTGATGATTCATTCAGGGATCCGCGCCTCCCTCGGCAGCACGGCAGGGGCCAGCAGCAGCCCCTGGCACCGCAGGTTGGTGGGGTTGTTGATGCGCATTGCACATGTGTTGTCCTCCATGTGTGCATGGGTCTCCATGCGTTGTACAGCTGCTCTCATCAGCCATGTCCGTTCTCGAGAAGTAGCTCAATAGGTGACCAACAAGTGCTGAGTTCATGCCACCTTACCGCATCAGCCAGTTGCAGGATACTCGCATGATCAGTCGCTGAATCTGCAAATGTCGCTTTTGACTTCCTTTGTGTTCACGTTTGCGTGCATGAACATGTGTGCATTGTGTTTTGCATGCGTGCGTGCGTGAGTGTGTGTGTGCATGTGTTTGTTTGTGGGTGTGTGTGTGTGTCTGCGCACATGCATCACCAGGTGATGGATGACTCGGCCAGCCTTGACATGGCAACCATTCGAGCGCGTGCCTTTGCATGGTACCATGTGTGCTACCATCCTACGGAAATTGAGCGTGACCAGCACGAGGCTTATAGCCGTGGCCTCCATGTGCCTCCAATATTTCTCAGCTTTGCTTGGATTGGCGTAGATGCCTTGTGCCAGCACTTGATTACACACTAATGCTCCTTTGTGGAATGTACGGTAACCCTGGTTTTAGTGATCCTAGCGCCACTAAATAAGGATTGGAATTTCAATGCATGCTGTGCTACCGTTATCAGAACCCTGGATTAGCAGCATTCAGAAATACGACCCAGGAGCTTTACCGAGCGGTTTGCTTTGTATGGGATGGTCCATACCACTGTTCTGTCAACCAGGAATGTGTGTGACAACAACCCTGAACAACTCGGAAATTCACAGCTGGAAGGTACCATATAAATACCTACGGTATACAATACACCGTATCCCGTAGACAAATGTGCTCGCTAGCCTGGCATTACTTTCCTGTGACTTTAAACGAAGAACCAGGGCAGGAGATTACGCGGGGAAAGGGACGAGGAGCAGAGAAGGCATTCGGCATGTCAACGTGGCTTGAAGGAGGCACTGAGAGATTGCCCCAGGATGAACCACGTGGTGGTGAGCAATGCTCCCACGCTTGTATGGATGAAGACTCTATCGAGTACAAACCCGTACACGGAGATTCCCACTGCTGAGCTGGACAGGAAGTTGACTGTTGGAAGCAGAGGGCGCGGGGAGGGACAGCACAAGGGGTCGATGCGGCCGTAAGGGAGCGAACATAGGGTCAGTGGCAGAGCATTCACAGCAGATGGGATGACAAATGCGATGCATGGGATGATGGCAGAGCATTGAGCAAGGAAGTGCAAGGGACTCCCACAGAACATGGTGCCAGCAGGGGTCGCACACAGGAGAGTGAGGAGAGACATACAAGGAGTGGAAGCATGTGAGCGTGGGGGGGTGGGGAGACATCGGAAGGAGGCAGTGGGGGTACCAAGAGCAGCGCGCTGTGCCCATGCCTCCTGTCTCTGCAGCAGCTCCAGTGTCAGCGCCATCTCTCCATCCCTACCTCCCCACCCCCCCCCCTCCATCCCATGCACATGCCCTTGTGCTGCGCCATGGCTTGCGAGCACTGCAGGCTCCTGGGCAGGCCATGGTGCTGCTTCTGCGTGCTGCCCACGTGGTGTGTGTAACAGGGGTTCAGTGAGCCCCCTGGATGGAGAACGATGGGGGCCATGTAGGGGAGTAGTGGAGGGGCATGAAGGCGTGGTGCTGCTGCAGCTGCCAGTTGTGAATCTGCGACCAGAGGTTGTGTCACTGTTGCTGTTGCTGCTGTTGCTGGTGGTGGTGGTGGTGGTGCTGTGGGCAAGTGAGGTGGTGTACGGGCGCAGCACGGGTGAGCCAGTGTATGCGCGGTCCACCAGGTCAGCACAAGGGGCAGTGGTGAGGTCAAACGAGGGGTGGGCGGCGGGCAGGGAAGGTTGGGGGCACAGCACGCTGGAGGGTGGAGAGCTGTGGCGAGGGGGGATTGATACGGGGGCGAAGGGCGAGAGAGCGGGGGCTGTAGGCTGCAGGAGAGCAGGAGGGGCAGTGTGAGCGAATGGCGGTGGAAATGCAGGGGGGAAGGAGAGGGAGGGAGTGGGGGGGAGGAGGGGCGCGGAGTCGAAGGTGTGCTGGGCGTGCATGGCGGCGGCGACTCGCACGATGCGGCGGTGCAGGTGGGCGAGCTTGGAGGCACAGCGCAGACACATGCCCGTGCCCACCAGCGCCACCACGTTCGCCACCTGCCACCGCAATGTCACAACAGACATGCGCGGGACGGCAGTGTGGGAACCAAAAGAAGCATTGAATGAGGGGGGCATGGCAAGTGGTGAGAATGACAAGGAGGCAGCGCGACTCACAATGAGGTGGCCGGAGTTGAGGAAGGAGAGGAGCGTGGGCCCATCGCGGTACTGCACCATGTGGAACATGGACGCCAGCGCACCCAGCAGCGTGATGGCGAACGCCAGCAGCAGGAAGAGGCGGAAGCGGCGGCTGATGCCTGCCAGCCCTGCAGAGATGCGCGTGTACTCGAAGAAGCAGAAGGCGGGGTCGCTGCACCGCTGCACCACGTCCCTGTACCCCTGCATCTTCAGCTCCTGGGGGGGGTGGGTGTCGGAAGGGGGGAAGGGGTTTGTGAGTAGAGTGCGGATGGACGGGTGCAGTTGGAGGTGTGGGTAGCAGGTGGTGGCAGAGCGAGCGTCCCCCATGGAGGAGGGCGCGCTGACATTACATGGAACAGCTTGGAGTCCCAGCACCCACCACGCACTGTGTCGCCGCACTCAAGGTTGCATGCGTCGGGGAGGGCGGTGACAATGTGAACACGGGTGAGGGGCGGCTTGTGTGGGGTTAGGGAGCATACCTGCAGGGAGCAGGCCTTGGAGAAGAGCACGCAGGTGAAGAGGAAGGTGGAGGCGGCGAAGAGCCAGGAGATGGAGCCCAGCAGGAACAGCAGCGCCAGCTGCACCACGTGGTAGCGGGGCGGCAGCAGGTGCGGCTCCGTGCGCAAGGGTATGCAGGCGAAGAGCAGCGCCTTGTGCAGCAGATGCAGCAGGAAGAGCGGCATCAGCAGCCATAGCAGCATTGCACGGTTTTGCTGCCGGCGCAGGTGGCGGAGAGAGGGGTGGGGCGAAGGAAATGGGGGAAACGGGGGGTTAGGGTAGAGAGAGATGATGGAACAGCGAGGAATGAAGCGGTAGTGGGACTAGGGAAGCGGCGACTGTAGTTGGGCTATGCTAGCAATAGTGCGCTGCTGTAGATCTGCCGTGTGTAGCTGTTGCCTTACCTTGTGTGTACCTTGGTGGTATTAATACAAGGGACCGTTCGAGAACGAGAAGGTTGAGGATGAAGAGAGCGCCCTCTGCCACCTCACTGCACTCGAAATGCCTTCAACGTTCCACCACCTCGCAACATCCCCCCAATCGCCCGCACTAACCCCCATCCCACCACCTTTCAAACCACCCTTCCCACCCAGAGTGCCCCATGCCCTCATGTGGTGTGGCGCTGTGCGCTGTGTGGCCCTCTGCCCACCTGCAGTGCGTGCAGGTACTGCGCCTGCAGCGCCTCGTCCTCCTGTGCCGCGGAGTCCAGGAAGAGCACCGCGTGCAGCCCGTGCGTGCGCAGCGCCGCCCGCAGGAACAGAAACGCCACCACGCCCAGCGAGTTGTGCAGCAGCAGCACGAGTAGCTGGAAGGGCAGCTGCAGCATGGGAAGAAAAAGGGGAGGAGTGGGTGGGAGGAGCAGGGGAGAGAGAGGATAGGAAGGAGATGAGGGGAAGAGAGAGAGTTGGGAAGGTGAAGAGACATGTGGTAAGTGAGGGGAGAATGGGGAACGGGTCTGGTGGGAGGTGACTAGGGGTTGTTGAGCAGGTCAGCTCAGGCTCGTTCGTCACTTGCTTGTCCTACTTAGCTCCATGGCAATTCTTCTCACCGCTTCATTGAGGAATGCTACTTGATATAGCGAGCAAGAGCAACAAAAACAGGGAGACCTGCTTCTCCTGCACGCAAGCAATTTAGTGGAGAGATGCCCTCGAATCTCACGGCATGCAGGTGCCGGGCAGCCCTCTGTTTGTGCACTGGCATGGCACGGCCCGTGAGCAGGAGCGCAAGGGGGTGATCTTTACAGTCGACTCAAGCGCGAGGCGCAGGGGCGGTGTGGCACGCACTTGGTGTTGGGGGAGGTCGTCGGCGGGCTGCACGTAGGCGTAGAGGCCGCACGGCACGACGAGCAGCAGCGCCACGCCAGTGCCCCACGTGAGCACGGCCCAGCGGCGCGACGAGGTGTCGAGGCCCAGGAAGCGCAGCGTGGAGCGGAAGCGACGCACCTGCGCCTCGTGCAGCCGTGATGACGCACTCGCCTGCACCTGCTGCGCCGACGACCTGGGGGGAAGAGGGTTGAGGGGGATGCTTTGGGGGGTGTTTTGGGGTTTCATTCATGCATAGTGAACGGGAGAATGAGAGAGAGGGATGTGTGGAGTGGTTGATGTTGGTATGGCGGGCAGCAGGCATATGGGAGGAGAAGTGGTGCCGTCCTTCCTGTGCGCGGTGCCCCTCCATGCCGCACCACGCCTCTCGCACACGGAATGCCTTGCCTCGCACTTCACCTAACTGCCTCTCTCGCACGTGTGTGTGCGCGCTCTACCTTCGGTCTCGATACGCGGCGTATCTGGGCGAGTGGCACAGCAGCGAGTACTCGCGCTCCTCCGCACTCGCATCTGCACGACCCCCCACATCCACCCACGCGCGCCTCTCCACCTCGCCGCCCCCCCCACCTCCTCCCGCCACTTCCTCTCCTCTGCACATCTCTTTTTCCACCCACCACACTCTCCCACTCGAATTCTCACTCACTCTCTCGCCCCATCTCTCCTCCGCACTCCCCCGCGCGCTCCCCCTGTGCGCGCACCCCCCTTGCGCTGCCCACAGTGCGTCCTGCTCCACGGGCCACACGCCGTCGCCTGTCATGCCCTCGTCAAACCGCCACGCGCCCCTGCCACCACCACCGCGCGCGCTGCTACCGACGTCCATCGTGCTGTCCGCGCAAGGCCCTGCGCCCATTCCGCCACGCCCTCGCGCGCCTGCATGCTCGCTCGCCTCTCCACGCCTGCCCTCCTCCCTCGTCCCGCCCGCAGCGTCACTCTCCGCCCCACCACCGCCCCTCGTCCCCCCGCCCTCATTGCCACGCGCCCCGCATGACTCGCCGCCTTCGCCCTCGCGCGTGCCGTGAGAGGCGTCGCCATGCGCCGTAGCAGTAGCGACGGTGGTGCGGGCGGGAGCAGCTGCAGCACGGGGAGCAGGAGCACTGGCGTCATCGTCACCTCGCCACTGGCCCGCGTCTACATCGCTGCTCTCTTTGCTGCTGCACCCGCTGCGCCTACTCCGTGCCTCCACTGCGTCCCCGGAGCACCATCGCCCAAAACTCAGATTCGCCGCGTCGCCTGCGCGGATATGCGAGCCGTCGTTTTGACCGTTGAGTTTGAGCCCACCGGAGCGGCGATCGAGATCAGCGCCTCCGCCGCTAGCGGCGATCTTTTCGGCGGATCCTCCTGCTGCCATCGCGGCGCGGGCCAGGGAGGACGGGGGAACCGGGGGAAGGGCGGCGGTTGAGGAGGATGGGACGCGGATAGGCCGCAGGGAGCGGGGAATGTCGGCTGTCGCAGCAGGCATGTTGGCGCCGCTTCTGGCTTCGCCAGCATAGCGCTTGTCGCTGCTGTTCGTGGCGTCACCGCTGCTGCTGTCGTTGCCGGCAGGCACGCACGCAGCAGAGCTGGGTGATGCACGCGCGCCGCCTACGGGCCGTGTAGGCGGCAGGTTGACGGCAGAGACCCGCGAATCCACCTCGCGCGACCCCATCGATGGTGCTTGGCTCTGGCGATTGAGGCGCAAGTGAAAGGTGCTCCGCTGAGCTGTAACGAGCCTACTTGCACGACAACTGAAATCAAACACTACGGGATGCCGGCCGATATCACCCTGCCAGCCATGGCATCAGATTGAAGTCATATCCGTCCCGAACCGGGCCGCCAGAACCGCTGCGAGATTTGTTCGCGGGACTGGTTGACAGGTAATTAGGCATGTAAATTATCATTCTTTCATTTTATAATCACGATGAAATCTAAATGTGGGCAGAAAGAGATGTACATACTACAAATCACTGGGACCTAAGATTCTCATGGCTTCTGGGCAACCTTTTCCAAACCCCGTAGGCAGCTACCGCATAGAGCGTCTCCCCAGTCTGCTGGCGGTTGTCTGTTAGGACAAAGGAATAACGTGTGTTCCACGTGCTCCTTATAGGATGCTGGCCATCTCGGCCATGTTTCTAGATTGCTCTATGGTACTATTCTTTGTACATACGATCAATATATAACCTTAACCTTAACAAATCTCTGGGACCAATTGTTTTGCCACTCAAACTGGTGAGAGCGACATGGGGTGCATGGGGGGGCGAAAATGTTCGTGCGCGGGGCATAGGGGGATAATGGGCATGGCATGGAGGGGAGGGGAGGAGAGATGGAAGGGAGGAGGGAGGAAGTGGTGGGATGGATGGGATGAGGGAGGCTTAGAAGAGAATGGTTAGTCCTAGGGGAGCGCCACGCAGATGGAGTAACGATAAATAGGAGACTCTATACAATGCAGAGGCAGGGTTTGCCAATAATGACAAAGTGGGGAGTGGGGACACAGTGGTGAAGCAAATCTCTCGTAGCTTACGAGCACAGCCACTCAACAGCTGCCCAACTGCCTGCAATTCAGTTATTTCTGACCCAGTAGCCCAACCCATGTAGGCCTGCAGCGATGTTTCACTCACGAGGCCACTGGAAACTGTCTAGTTTCGCCAATCCGCTTTTTCGTGGGGAGACTTAAGATCACACTGTACTTGGGTTCTGCCGCTCCCCTCTCTCTTTCCTCTTCCCCACTCTGCTCCTCCCCAACCACCCACGGATCTTTTAAGATGTCATCCACCGTTGGCCGTTTTGTCACGTCGTCGTCCATCAACCGTTGGATCAACTCCCTCGCCTGCTCTGACACCCCATCCAGCCCCAACCCGCTGCGCCTCAACTCCTGCTGCGGCCATCTGGACACGTGACCCGATAGCATGGCACGCAGGACCAGCCCCAGGCCCCAGATGTCATGATGCCGTGGCACGCCGTGGCCCAATAGTGCAGCAGCGACGGCGCGCACTGTTTCGTGCTGTGTGGCGGCGCCAAGGCCCGACAGCTTGGCGACAGGAGAGCTCCAGCACCTGCTGCTACTTCTTCCACCTTTGCAGCTGCTGCTCTCGCTCTCATCTCTGCCAGCCCTACACAAACCGCCGCTTGAGTTGCTCCGACTATCCCTGCTGAAATTCACGCTTCTCCGAGTGCAGCTGGCACCGCTGTCACTGGCGGAAGCGAGGCACGGCATCCCCGGGCTAGCCGGCGTCGACGCCTTCGCCAGGCGTCGGCTGAGCAGTGGCCCAATAGGCACACCTGGGGGAGCGATGAAGGGCGACGTGGGAGACGACGGCACGGAGCAGCTAGCGCGGTGAAGCATAGCGGAGGGGGATTGCCTGAGCAACACGTGGTCGGGGGCGACGCTGCCGTGAATCACGCCGTGTTCGTGGCACTGCTTCACGGCCAGGACGACGGAGAGGAACACCTCCCGTGCTGCGTCTTCCGACATTGGCCCCTTGCGCTTTATATGCGACGCGAGGTCGCCCGCGGCACAGAGCTCCATGACTATGAAGAGGGACTTCTTGTCGCCGTATGCTTCCTCAATCTGAACCACGTTGCTCGCCACGCCCCGGAGGGACAGCAGAACCTTTAGGTCATTAGTAGCCCGTTTCATGTGCTTGCCGTCGCCGTGCATAGACGAGAGGTCGTAATGCTTGCACGCGTACGTGCGCCGGGTAACTCGGTCGCGACATCGCCAAACCGTCGCTCGATGACCTTCGCAAAGAATCTTCTCAAGCTCGAAGTTCTCCCAAAAACATTCTAACGGCAGCACACGCCTGACATGCCCAAACGGCATCAGCGGTAGTGAGTGCAACGATGTTTGTGTAGTAAACGAAGCTTACGATGCAACTACAAAGGCAGTGGAGACTCCAACGCAGCGGCTAGCAAGCAACACTCACACGGAACTGCAGTCACTTGATTTCTCATCTTGGCACTGCTGTGGGTGTGGCTCTTGTGTGCGGATGCCATACCGGCAAAGGAGGGTTGTTGCTCTGGAAGGTAGCGTTCACAAAGCTCGATGACGTCGGAGTCAGCTTCCCCATCTCATCTCCTGCCCAAGCCGGTTCCCCAGTTGGTTCGTTTGTTTTTCGGACCGCGAATTGTTCGGGTCAGGGTTTCGAGACTCGACCCAACGTGTCAGCCTGTTTTGGGTTGTACAGCACTGTCCCCGGATTTGGCATGAAACCGAACGCTTCATGCGTTCTCGGAAAGGTCTTCCAGAAGTATGTATGTTGGTGAAGTGCACTGCCAAATCGTCTGCTGGATGGAAACGTGTTGCACACATATGGGAGCGATCGTATCGCCATGCTTTGGCCAACATTATTGGCAAAGTAGAGTCACGTCACAGATTCAACAAACCCAGAACGCATGAGAGCCATCCGATGTGATATCTAAACCGTGTCGCTTATACTCGCTTACACTATATACTCTGAAGTTTTGGGCAAAAGTAAACCATATACACATTGTAAGGAACATCCCTTTTCCTTATCAGTGTAAATCACCCTGATACCCTGATTATCAGGGTGGTTTTTTGTGGTCACACTTTTGCCGTAGGGTAATATTTTCAGGGGCTTAGATTTTCCTGATATGCCAGGGTTTACGTTTTACGCACAAATTGGCCTCAGTGTAACGGTTCTTCTTAGTGAGTTTTACCCTGAAGAGTGTACCACACCCCCCCCCCCCCCCCCCCCCCCCCTCTCCCCCTGCCCCCCTTTCCCGTACCCTGGATTCCCGTTGGCTTAAAGCTCCGGTATACATTTGAAAGGAGGTTCAAAATCCTTAGGAACTTGAAAAGCTGCCCCCAAACCGCGAGGCACACTATAAACCCCTAAACACCGCTGACAAACCGAAAATTTCGCCAAGACAGCACATGTGGTGGCACAAAGCTGACCACCATTGGTCATAATTGCTGTGATCAGAAACTATATCGTAACCAGGATCACATTGGGAAGGTTTGCACAATGTGTGTGTTACGATATGAAATTATATGAGAAGGCATTCATGTATGCTGCAGGAACCGACTCTATCGAGTACGAAGTCGAGGAGTCAGAAGAGTCGAAGCGACGCAACAACCGTCTGACCAAGACTGATGCAGGCAGAAACATTTGAAATGAAAAGAGCGGGAACATGTTCGAAACGGGTTCCCGCGCCGCACGGTTTGAATTCGCTGCAATATGGGAATGCACGGTTTGAGTACATGGCTAGCCTACGGTAGGTCTTTTCGTATTCCCTTGTATTCTTATATAAACCCGATGTATGCATGCCATTATCAACTCAGTCATTTACATTCACTCTGACTTGAGATTCTATCTTCCGCTGCAACATTACTCTGCGATCAACCCTGAGTGATCCTTCGCTAAGTCCCACTTGGGATTGTAACATGGTATGAGAGCTACTCGGGGATTCTTCGCAACTTCACTTCCGTGAAATTCGCCGAACCAAGATCTGGCGAGCGGCACACGCTCAAAGACCAAGATGGCCGGAGGATCCGGAGGCCAAGCAAATATGACGGCTGAAGGACAAACCAACCTGGCTGCGACAAATGAGGTGACAACCACGATCAGTACTGCCGCACTCGAGCAGTTATTTTCGCGACTAGCAACTATGGAGAAAGATCTCCAAGAACTGCGCAAAGGCGATGCGGGAACCTCTTCCCAACCAGTCCAACATGGAAAACCGGCCGCGAAAAGCCGTGATACCGCCGCGCACACCTTCTCCCTTGACACAGACAAATCAACAGCTACTGCCCTCCGTCCAAGTGATGAAGTCATTAACTCTGCGCAAGCACGCTTCCTCAGCGTTGCAAAAATCAAGACTACTTCCGCATTTGACGGCAAAGATTTCTACACTTGGAGCTTCGAGCTTGAGCTCCTCCTACAGACAGCGCAGATCTACCATTACTTCGACGGCTCCTACCCTAAACCGGTGGACGACACCGACGACGCCAGGGCTCAGTACTACAGCGAGTCCCTCATGGCGTACAGTGTGCTGTTACGCAACATGACGCCTGCAGAGCAACTAAGCATCCGCTCCTACAAAGAGAGCGCTGCTCCAGCCTTGGAAGCCTGGAAGCACCTCGTTGAGGTATATCAGACGAAGGATTCGGTCACTGCCAGCAGGCTCCTGTAGCAACTCATGGAGACAAAGATGGGGCATGGGGAGAAAGTGTGAAGATAAGCAGTAGAAGAAGGCGCCATAGCTAGGAAAGCCCTAGCTAGGCAAGAAACGGTTTAGGCAAAGAAGGAGGAGTTGCACTAGCAAGAATGAGGATACAAATAGCAAACCCTAGAAGGGTTGTACTCGCTATAGAACACCCCACTACAGGCTAGAGCATAATATTCTGACACACCCCCATAGCCAAAGTGGGGTGTAATCAGCAGAGCAAGCAAAGCAGAACAAGCTCAGGGTGGATCACAATGTCACCACACATTCTGAGCACAAGTTCAGGAAGCAATAGTTTAAAGTTCACAATTATGAGCAAAGCTAGTGGTAGTCACAACGGGCAAGTGAGGAGGAGGAGGGACAGTGAGAGGAGAGGAGATAAGAGGCGACGGCTGAAGCTGCAGACACACGGGCAACAGGAGGCACACTGGCACAGCGGCTACCGGAACAGCGCTCCGGACTACTGGAGTAACTGGCCCCGCGGCTAAAAGTAGCGGCAGACGAGCAACGGACCCACGGGCGACTGGCACAGGTGGCTACGACTGGGCTACCGGAGCAACTCCCCGGACTACAGGTGCTGCTGGCGACACGACGGCAACCTCCGTTCAACCTCCCCCAAACAGTACCACCCCCCCTGACACACACCCCCTGCTTCACCCCTAGCTCCACTCCCCCTTCACCCTCCCTTAGTACCACTCCGACGGCTCCAACAGGTCCACCCCCCCTCAGCGGCAGCTGCAGCACAGGGAGACGGAGGAGGAGGAGGAGCAGGGAACGGCACACAGAAGCTGCACCCCCATACTCCCCACCCCCAAACCCTAATCCAGGAGAACGGGCAGAAGGAGGGGTGGGGCGCCTTCAGAAGCACGGGGGACAGCGGGGAGGACAGGGGCAGCGAAGAACGGGCCGCCCACGGGCCTGGCACAGCCTCCCGAACCGCGCGCAGGCGGCCCGAGCCGCGCGCGGGCCTGGCGCAGCCCGTACGGGCCGCGCGCGGGCCTGGCGCAGCCCGTACGGGCCGCGCGCGGGCCTGGCGCAGCCCGTACGGGCCGCGCGCCGGCTGTACGGGCCGCGCGCAGGCCACGACGGGCGACGGGGGGCGACGCGCGGGTCCCCGTCGCCCGTCGTAGCGCCTCCTGGGGGCGACGCGCCGAGTGACGGGGCAGAAACCCGTCGCGCGCCTCGGGGCGCACGGCGGGCAGAAAACCGCCGCGCGCCTCGGGGCGCACGGCGGGCTGAAAAACCCTAATTTCGACGCCGCGCACCACGGGGCGCGCGGCGGACAGGGAGTAGCAGTAGCAGCGGAAGCAGTGAGGTGGGGCCCACAGGCCAGGAGCATATCGCTCTAATACCATGTGAAGATAAGCAGTAGAAGAAGGCGCCATAGCTAGGAAAGCCCTAGCTAGGCAAGAAACAGTTTAGGCAAAGAAGGAGGAGTTACACTAGCAAGAATGAGGATACAAATAGCAAACCCTAGAAGGGTTGTACTCGCTATAGAACACCCCACTACAGGCTAGAGCATAATATTCTGACAGAAAGCAATCTCTTATATTAACCGCTGTCGGAACATCCGTGACCAGATCACGAAGCATGGGAGCGCAATCTCGGAAGAGATCTTCGTCAATATAGTCCTCCAAGGACTCGGGCCAGAGTGGAAGCCCTGCAAAGCGCTACTCCGACAATGAGGAATTATCTCTGAAGCCGCTCTATGCGCCGCTCTCCTGACTGAACAGCAGGACATGGACTCGAGCAGAACAAGCTCCGCGCCGCGCCGAAAGCGCCTCGCCTTCTACGCAGACAACCGTGAAGAGCGAAGACAACCAAGGCGCCACTATTGCAAAATATGCAAGGTCTTCGGACATTCAACGGATCGATGCAAATCCCGATCCAACTATCGCCACCCGAATTTCACTCACCATAACAACTGGGTTGGCCGACAAGACGCTCGTCATTCTCAGCCTCAACATCAGACTTCTCATCCTCCTGCACAGCATCAACAACAGCAGTCACAGGGATCTCAAGCAGGAGCCCCCAGAAACGTGATAGCGAACATGGGGACACGGCGTTGTCGCACTACTGAACCAGACGAAGAGGACGAACTTCAAGGAGGGTTCATTCAACCAGAGGAAGGATGGAATAATCCCCTCACAGAAGACCACTACTATCGGTATGACGAAGACGAGCAAGATTGGCATCAGCCAATAACACTACGGGAAAGCTCGCCACATGACAACCAGCGTTACGTACCTGTGGGATGGAAAGAGGACGAAGTTCCATCCTTCCACAGACGCTACCAAGCGACACTGGTGACTCCGCGACTCGCGCTACTTCTGCGCAACAACAACACCAAGAACTACAACACCTGGTACCTGGACAACTGTTGCGGACAGCACATGGTGGGATCTGTTCGATACGTCTCGAACCTCAGCCGCGCCCCCGCCACCTACGTCACCGTCGCCAACAATGAGCAGCTGCGCGCTAACACGCAAGGCATCGTGGTGCTGCAAGCACGAGATAGCAACACCCACATCTCGTTTAACGACGTGCTCTACGTCCCGGACCTTCGCTTTAACTTACTATCAGCAGGACAGCTCCGAGACTGTGGAGTCATGCTCGCCACGGACCCGGACACACGCGATCTCATCCTCACCTTTGCTCCTCCGGACACCCCCCCCGAGTCGCACAAATACCTCGGACGAGCTCGCTCAATTAACGGCATCTACGTCCTAGACTTCGACATACCGAGCTGCCAAGCATCATCAGACGAACTCGTGGATCTCGTCCCTCTTGACTTCCCCTTCATGAACATGGAGTCATGGCAGCACCCAGACGGGAGGCCGTGGATCCGCTGCAGCCCTCGTCCCCGTGAAATCAACCTGCACGAGCCCGACATCAACAGTCTCTGCACCACCTGCCACACACCCACGGCAAGCCGCACAGAGCAAGTGGAGAAAGATTATGCGGCAATCCAGGAAGTGGAAAGCGCCGAGGCAGAACCTACGGGCATGACCGAGATGGAACTCGCCGTGACTACTCACCGCATCTTCGGCGAGGGAAACGACCGACTCGGCTTCACGCCACAGGAGCGCCCAACGCCGCGCTCAAACACACTTCGCTTTGTCCTCAGAGCCAACAGTGGGACCTTCGACGAAGAAGGTCGTCCGCGTCCTTACCCCCGCGACGTCTATCGCAAGGAGATCGACACGACATGGAAGGATCCTGACGCAAAAGAAGAATTGAGCATCAAGGAAGAACGAGACAAGGCCAAGGCAGAGAAGAAACAGAAGCTGTGCGAGGAACGCGTAGTGGCAGGATGGGACGAGGAGTCAGCACGACGTGGCGCGTGGGGAGACGACGACTACACGCCAGAAGAAGGTGCAACCTGGGGATCCGCCACTGGCGCTTCGGGCACCGTTCAAGGATGGGGATCCAGCGCCAGCAGCTTGGTTACCACGGGAGGATGGGGCAATACCGAACCTGACGAAGGCGAGCTCACGCAAGAAGAATTAGAGGAAGCTGAACGGGAAATGAGAGCTGAGCGCGGAGAGAACAATCCCCACGGATCGTCGTTCCGCTCGGAAGACCCCCGCGCACTCGCTCACCTCCAAGCTCACCTTATCAATGGAACGATCCCTGGATAGAGATTGAGGAGGGGAACGTGCCACCAACTCCCCCGCGTGACTCACTTGGTCCAATCTCCCGCCCAGATCCGTTTGCCCGCTTCATCGAAGGCACAAGGACTCCGCTCAACATCATCCCCGATCGCAAATTTCTCGCCCTCTACCTCACAACAGCGCCTGCAGAAGGGGAGACAGCAACACAAGCAGAAGCAGAGGAGCCGGACAACGAGGCAGAACCAAGAGAAGAGGAAGAACCCCCACTCCAGATTCCGCAAGAAACGGAGGCGGAAGCAGCAGAGCATCACGCTCGCTACAATCGCACCTCCGGCATCCGCGCTGAAGATGACCTCTGGCATCAGCGACTCGGCCACCCCTCGCGCCAGACCCTTGCCAACTGTCTCCGCGCCAAGGTTTTTCCCCCGGGAGCACTGCTGCGCCCCGATGGCACGGAACCACACAACACCTCACACCCAATCACCTGCACCGTCTGCCCCACATCCGCTCTCTCTCCCAGCGCCTACCCCTCTCTGGAACCAAGCACCAACTGCTACAAGAAGCTGGAGAAGGTGTACAACGACTTCATCGTGCTCACCTGCGACGGCATCAACCGTGAAAATTTCACACTCACCTTCATAGACGCCTACTCACGCCACGTCTGGATCGCCAACGTCGATGCTCGCTCCAAGGCTCCAAAAGTCCTCTGCATCTGGCTCGCACATGCGCAATGACAATTAGGGAGGAAGCTGAAAATCTGGCAGAGCAACGGAGCCAAGGAATTTCGCAGCTACGAACTGGAGAGCGTCCTCACTGAGAAGGGGATCAAGCATAAGATCTCTCTTCCCTATGCTCACCAGCAGCAAGGCGTCGCAGAGAGGGTTAATCACACCCTCATGACAAAAGTGCGTGCCCTCATGAACCAGTCCGGCCTACCCAAGAAGTTCTGGCCTTATGCCATGAACCACGCGGTGCGCCTGCACAACCTCCTCTCTGTCACAATAGATTTATATCTATTTAGTATAATCTGCCTGTAGTGTAGCTATTGTGTAATTCCTTTGTATGGTGGTGCACCTCTTTCATCTTTGTTATGTTGCTATATGTACTCGTGTGCTATAGTGAACCCACAACCATTTTCAATTCTCCTTGGCACAAACTAATCGACACCCGCTTGGCCTAGGCTACTAAGCCTAGGCCCTTAGTTAAACCCGTACTCTAGTTAAGATCGTATCGTATCACTCTCCACCACTGCCAACAGGGACAACCTTTCCCCGCACATGAAGTGGACCGGCTCAAGGGGAGACCCCTCCATGCTGAGGGTTTGGGGGTGCATGGTGCAGTATCGACCGACCTCAGCCACAATTGGCAAGTTTGCTCACTGCGCGCGCTGGGGAATTCATCTGGGACTCAGTAACGAGCACAAAGGTTGGCTCATTCTCGACATTGACAGCAAGGAGATTGTTCCCGCGCGTGATGTTCTCTTCTATGAGCGACTCACCCAGAATCAGTGGATCGAAGACGAACGCTGCAACGAGGTACGCGGCTACGTCAACAGCGGCCGCAGCTTTGCATCCCCAGAAGACGAGGCAGCAGCAGCAGTACTTGACCTCGACGATGCTGACGAGCACCCTGGCATACCGCCTCGCCCACGCAACGACGACGACGACGACGATGACAGCGACGATGCTCCTGCACCAGGACTGTCACGTCGCCAACCTGGGCCAAGCACTGCCTCACCCAACTATGAGAGCAGCGATGACGATGTGGTGGAAGTCACCACCAACACCGCAGACATTGCCAATGTGTCCGGCCTGCAGCTTCTCGGCCTGCACACGTCCGTCACTACTCTCGCGCGCACCGTCGAACCCAAGAACCTACGCCAGGCCCTCACCGGCCCTCACGCCAAGGAGTGGCGTGCTGCGATTGATGCGGAACTAAAGGCGCTGGAATCTTGCGACACATGGGTCCTAGTCGATCGTGCAGCAGTGAAGGGGAGGAGGGTACTTAACAGAAAATGGGTTTTTCGTCTCAAGACTAACGCTGACAATACCATCGAGCGCTTCAAAGCACGCTGGGTCGTACGCAAGTACGATCAGTGCCACGGCATCGACTTTGATCAAACCTTCGCTCCCGTCAGCCGTCACACCTCGGTCAGAATCCTACTCGCCATAGTCGCCGCTAAGCATCTACCACTGCGACAGATCGACGCGAAGAACGCGTTCTTGTACGCGTTGGTGGATGCAACCATCTTCGTAGAGCAGCCACACACCTACGGGGAAGGAGACCCCAGGGTCTGTCAGCTGAAGAAATCCCTCTATGGGATCAAGCAGGCGCCTCGCCTCTGGCAGCAGCATCTGCACAAAATTCTCCTCGAAATCGGATTCAGGCAACTGCCACACGACCCGGGAATGTGCCGCCTTCACTTCAACGGCAATTACATTCTCCTGACCGTCTACGTTGACGACCAGCTGTACACAGGCACCTGCAACAAACTCCTTAAACAGTTTGAGGAGAACCTGGCGCAGCGCGTGGACATTACCATCAACCACAACGTCAAGCAGTTTCTCGGGCTGAACATTACTTACGCGCCAGAAGCAATTCATCTGTCAGCCTCCAAATACGCAGAGCAGTTGGGGGAACGCTTCAACATTTCACCCACACCACTCTCCACTCCCTATCGCAACCCCAGCGCCAACTACAACCGGACAACAAACATCTGTCCCCTGCGGGACTTCAACTGTACCAACAACAACTGGGTTGTCTACTGTTCGCATCTGTCACCTGCCGACCCAACCTCTCGTACATCGCCAGCCAACTGGCGCAGTACTCTCGCAAGCCAGTAGCTGAGAACCAGCTGGACCTGGAGCGCACCCTGCAGTACTTCATTTTCACACCTGACATCGGACTCTCCTACTCCACGCTGACGACAACCTCCTTCAATCTCAATGGCTACGTGGACGCAGATCATGCCGCTGATCCTGCGAATCGACGGTCCCGAACCGGCTTTGTCTTTCGTCTGGAACCAACCGGAACAATCTCCTGGAACTCGCAGAAGTAGGAGCTGGTTGCCCTGTCGTCGGCTGAAGCAGAATACATCGCCGCGACAGCAGCAGTTCGCGAAGGCCTGTACCTGCATGAACTGTTGCAGGAAGCAAAAATTCCAACTTCGCCTACCTCTCGCCTTCACTGTGACAACCAGAGCGCCATCAAAATCGCGAACAAGTTGGGTTTCGTGAACCATACGAAGCACATTGCGCTTCGGTATTTTTTCGTCAAGGACGAAATTGACCAGGGAAAAGTTGACCTCGCGTACTGCCCAACCACCGAGATGGCAGCCGATTTCCTCACCAAGGACTGCCACGTCAGCAGTACAAACATTGCTCTGACCTCACCGGAGTAGTCAAGCGAGTCAGCCCCTTGTGCGCCCAGGAATGAAGGGGAGTGTTACGATATGAAATCATATGAGAAGGCATTCCTGTATGCTGCAGGAATCGACTCTACCGAGTACGAAGTCGAGGAGTTAGAAGAGTCGAAGCGACGCAACAACCGTCTGACCAAGACCGATGCAGACAGAAACATTTGAAATGAAAAGAGCGGGAACAGGTTTGAACGGGTTCCCGCGCCGCACGGTTTGGATTCGCTGCAATAAGGGAATGTACCCCTTAGAGTACATGGCTAGCCTAGGTCTTTTCGTATTCCCTTGTATTCTTATATAAACCCGATGTATGCATGCTATTGTCAACTCAGTCATTTACATTCACTCTGACCTGAGATTCAATCTTCCGCTGCAACATTACTCTGCGATCAACCCTGAGCGATCCTTCGCTAAGTCCCACCTGGGATTGTAACAGTGTGTGGTAGTGGTGGGCCCTTGACATAAAATCAGAGTGAATGTAAAATGATTGAGATGATTAAAAACGTGCAAATACAAACGTATAAATAAGAGTACAAGGGGGAATACAAAACGACCTAACTACCGGTAGCCATGTACTTTAAGGGATACCGTAATACCGCGGATATAGGCGCTTATAATAAATTCAATTTTTTTAGGGGCCGGCGGTTGTAATTGAGTAACGGCCATAAGTGTCAAATGTTGTTATTGTTGTAGGCAACAGTGAGGTGCTCTTTAGTGAGTACAAGAATTTTAGGGTTTCCAATTTGTACCCCTTGCTTTACTAATCATATACATTTCGTTGTATTCTAACTTTGAGATGGTATCACGAGTAGGTTAGTTCCTCGTTCAAACTTTGGGATGCTTTCGTTGCGCGCTATTCCACCCCTTCCTCTGCCTCCCTCAGTCGCCTCCTCATGCCGTTCGTGTTTCCCGACCTTGGCTCGTTTGCGACTGTGTCCGACCTCGTGACTCACATGCATTCACTTGACGCCGGTTTCCGTGCGAACTGCACCGATGCTCAGCTTCTTGTCGCTCCCACCCCCCATGTGGCTCAATGTGCACTGGTTAGTCACTCGCCTCCCTGAATGCCTCGCTACTGCTCGCGACGTGCTTCTCCACAAGCACCCCACTTAGCTTACTATCGATCTCCTTGAGACCGCTCTCGGGAAGATCGAAAGTAACCTCCTCTCCGTTGCCTCCGCCACTGACGCAGTGCCCCCCCGCCTTTTTGCGGGGTGTGCCGCCCCTCAGCTTCCCACTTTCACTGCTACCCGCGCTTTTGCTGCTGTGTCGGTTTCCGAGGATACTGCCGCCGTCTTTGCCGCTGACTGGCAGAAACGGGGCAAGAGTGGCAAGAAGGGCGGGAAGGGAGGTGGAGGAGGCGGTGGAGGTGGCGGTGGAGCTGGGAGCGGTGGTGGTGGTGGCGGCGGCGGCGGCGGCGGTGCACCAGGAGGAGGGAGCCTTAGGAGGAGGTGCAGGACAGACAGGCCCGCCTACTGGCGGTGTTCAGGCCGGCGGGGGTGTCGGACCTCAGCGGCAGCAGCCACAGCAGCAGCAGGGACAGCAGCAGGGACAGCAGCAGCAGCAGGCACCGCAACAGTTCCAGCCTTGGGGGCCCCCACTGCAGTGGGGTCCGCAGCAGCACTGGGGCCCCCCGCCGCAGTGGGGTCCGGGAGGACCAGGGAGCACCGACCGCTGCAGCAGCAGTTCCAGCTGGGCCCCTCGCCCCCCTCGCCGTGACACCGGCCCCTGTGACCACTGGTGCCTCACCACTCTGCCGCGCAGTGCTTCCGCCGCCTCGACGACCTCTACCGTGCCCGTTGGGGCCCTGAGGCGACCACTCTGCGCTGGGCTCGCCTGTTAGCCCGTAAAATTCCTGTCTTTGATCTGTCTACGGATGATGCTCGTCAGTATGCTTTGTATGCTGATGTTGACTATAGTGCTGATGGATCTGTGTGCTCGCATGTTCGTAGATTCGCTTGCTTGCCTCCTGCTAGCGTAGACTTGTGCCTCTCTAGTCTAGGTGCTTGTGTTTCGGCTCTAGGTGCTTGTGTAGCTTCCACACCGGGTACACCACAGGCTGTGGCGTCCCTGTCCTTCACGCTGGACTCTGGCGCGTCGCAGTGCTTCTTCCGCGACCACACGACACTCACACCGCTCCTTGCTCCTGTACTGGTAGCCCTGGCTGATCCTTCCTCAGGACCAGCCGTGGCACACAGCTCTACCACCCTCCCGTGCCCTTTGGTCCCCTCTGGTGTCCTGCGCGGCCTCCACATCCCCTCGTTCACTCGGAACTTGGTGGGTGTTGGATACCTCCAGGACAGGGGGATCACCGCTACCTTTGTGGGGGGTGGGCGGACTGCAGCCTGTACGGACGCTGTCACTGGCAGAGTTTTGGCCACGTTCACCAGGGAGCCGCGCTCTGGTCTCTACGTCCTCCACACCGAGCACTCCCCGTTTTCCACGTCCGCTCAGGTCGCTGCGTCCCCCCAGGTTCCTGCGCCTCCGCCAGTTGTCGAGTCCAGTCAGGTAGCTGCGTCTCCTCCGGATGTCGCGTCTGGTTAGGTTGCTGCGTCTTTCTCGTGTCAGTCTTTCACCCACCGGACCGTCTTGTGGCACCACCGTCTTGGCCACCCGTTGATCCCCTGCCTCCGCACTATGGCTAGTCACCGTCTTGTCTCAGGTCTCCCTCGCGTCTTCACGTCGCTCCCTCCCTCGCCTGCACCGCCGTGCACTCCTTGCGTCGCCAGCCGTCTTCGTGCCACTCCACACTCCTCCCTTCGTCTGGCCACTACTCCCTTCCAGACGCTCCACTTGGATGTCTGGGGCCCTGCACCTACGCAGGGACCGGAGAGGGAGCGCTACTTTCTGGTGGTCGTCGACGACTTCTCCAGGTACACCACGGTGTTTCCTCTCGCGAAGAATTCCGAGGTGACTTCTATGCTGATCCGGTGGCTTCTAGCCATTGAGGGCACTCGTGGCCGTCGTGTCTCCTGTCTCCACTCCGACCGTGAGGGTGAGTTTCGCTCAGGCATTTTTGCCGGATTCTGCGGCGAATAGGGCATCATACAGTCATGGACGCTGCCGGAGTCCCCACAGCAGAATGGGGTTGTTGAGCGCCGCATTGGCATAGTCACGGACATCGCCCGCACGTCCATGATTCATGCCCGTGCGCCCCATTTTCTGTGCCCCTACGCGGCTACGCCACTCACCAGCTGAACCTCTAGCCGCGCGTCTCGCGACCGGAGGCTTCACCTGTCAGAATCCCAACCACTAGACCATTGGGATAAAAGGGCTTGTTAAGTAGCGGGTCAGTGTGCCCATAACCCCCCAGGACAACGAGCTTGTAACCCTTCCCTAGGATCAATCGGGGATCACCAGTGGACCTCTGACACCCCCCCGCACTGGGATGCCCGAAGTGCACACACTGGGATTCGAACCCGAAACCTTCGCTCTGATACCATGTCAGAATCCCAACCACTTGACCATTGGGATAAAAGGGCATGTTAAGTAGCGGGTCAGTGCGCCCATAACCCCCTAGGACAACGAGCCTGTAACCCTTCCCTAGGATCAATCGAGGATCACCAGTGGACCTCTGACATCACCGACCAGTCTTTGGATCGGGTCCCCTGGTGTTGGGTCGGCCTTTCGAGTCTGGAGCTGCCTTGCGCAAGTCCGCGACACCTCTGCGGACAATCTCTTGGCACGCGCCATCCCCTGTGTCTTCCTTGGTTTCCCGGTAGCCTCGGCGGACTGGTCCTTTTACCACCCGCCCCTTCACCAGTTCCTAGATTCCCGTGATGTCCGGTTCGACGAGTCCGTGTCCTACTGCGCTCGCTACCCCTGTAGAGGTCTCCCGGTTCCCCCTCCCCCCCTTTTCCTCGCACCCTCTCTTCCCCCTGCTCCCGCTCCTCCGGTACCCCCACCCTCCCCTGGTCCTGCCCCGTCAGGTGTGTCTCACGCTACCCCTCTACCCTCGGTCGTGCGTCAGGTAGCGTCTCCCTCCCTGCAGTCCTTCTCACAATCCCCTCAGCGGCATTCAGTACTTCCGCGACAAGTTACTGTGGACTCGGTTGGTGTTGGAGCTGGAGGTGCAGCCACTGGCGGTGCTCGGTCAGGGGGTGCTCGTTTGAGGGGTGCTGGAGTTGGAGGTGCTGGCACAGGTGCGATAGCCTTGGGGGTGCTGGAGCTGGAGGTGCTGGCACTGGAGGTGCTAGTTCTGGGGGTGCTGAAGTTGGAGGTGCTGGCCCTGGAGGTGCTAGTTCCGGGGGTGCTGGAGCTGGAGGTGCTGGCACGGGAGGTGCTAGTTCTGGGGGTGCTGGAGTTGGAGGTCCTGGCACTGGGGGTGCTAGGACAGGGGCACTGAGGTCGGGGACCCTGACCCTGGTGGTACCCCCTCTGGTGACACTGGTACTGGGGGTGCTAGTTCTGAGGAGGCCGGAGCTGGGGGCACTACGTCTGCGGAGAGCACTCCGCCTCCCCACCGCCACGACACGCGTTACCAGGCGGCCTGCCAGCGTGTGTGCGAGGAGCAGGAGCGGTTGGAGCGGGAGTGGCAGGAGTTGCGGTAGTTGGACCTGCTAGAGCAGCAGCAGCAGCAGCGGCAGCGGCAGTAGCAGCGGCAGCAGCAGCAGCAGCCACAGCCGCAGCAGCAGCCGCGGCAACTCCCTCTGGAGCGGCAGTTTTTCCCGAACGTGAGTGGCCTCCGGGCCCTTGGTCTTCCCTCCTCTCCTCCTGTCCGCTCTCAGTCCCCCCCCTGCATTTGGTCCTACGTTTCCTCCTCCTGACGACCGTCCGGCGGTCTGGTCTTCCTCTCCACCGCAGTCTCCTCCTCCTGTTGTCCGTCACTACCGTTCCCGTCCTTGTCCTCCGAGTGCTCATCCCTCGTCCCCTGTTACCGACCTCCACACTGCCCTCCTTTGTACTTCTCTTCGTCGCTCTACTCCTTCGGTGTCCGTTCTCCCGTCTCCTCCTGCGTCTTCTATTCCTGTCTCCCCTACTCGTATCTCCGACTACTACCGTGCTGTTCGCCCTGTTCTCTCCCGCGTTCAAGCCACTGTTGCCACCGACCCTCTTTTCTCTCCGTCGTCTGTCTCGGCTCTCACTGCCGCTGTCGCTGACTTTGCCGCCGCCAGCCGCCTTGACTACAGCACTCGTGTGGTGCCCGCTCCGCCTATCCGTCCTCTGTCCGTCGAGGGTGAGTTTGCCCTTGGCTGTGACGTCCTAGAGGACAGGCACTCTGAGCTGGAGTACCTGGCAGCCGCTTCTCCCACTCTCTGTGCCATGCTGCTTTCCCCTGAGGGAGACCCCGACGCCCTTGACATACCAACTCCTCGCACGTACCGTGAGGGAGTGTCAGGGCCGTGGGCCTCTCTGTGGAAGGCGGCCATGGACTAAGAGTTGGCGTCTTGGAGATCCACAGGCACGTACGTCGACGCAGTTCCCCCTCCCCGGGCGAACGTAGTCGATGGCATGTGGCTCTTCAAGGTGAAGCGGCCGCCTGGATCACCCCCGATATTCAAGGCGCGCTATGTGGCGAGAGGCTTCAGTCAGCGCGAGGGAGTTGACTTTTTTCAGACCTTCGCTCCGACTCCGAAGATGACTACACGCCGGGTGTTACTACACGTAGCAGCACAGCGTGACTACAAGCTCCACTCCCTCGACTTCTCCACTGCCTTTCTCCAGGGACGACTGCACGAGGAGATCTGGCTGTGCCGTCTTCCCGGTTTCACTGGTACTTTCCCTCCTAGGACCCAGTGGAGCCTGAGGCGACCAGTCTACGGTCTCCGCCAGTCGCCCCGTCAGTGGCACGACACTCTTCGCTCCACGCTTCGTGACCTAGGGTTTCGCCCTTTCTCTGCTGACCCGTCATTGTTTGTTCGTGCCGGCTCCACTCCTTTCTTTATACTCGTCTACGTTGACGACTTGGTCTTTGCTACACCAGACAGGGCAGCTCTGGCTGAGGTGAAGTCCGAACTGCAGAAGAGACACACGTGCACTGATCTTGGTGAACTGCAGCGCTACCTTGACCTGCAGATCACCAGGGACAGAGCCGCTCGCACCATCACGTTGACGCAGTCACACATGGTGCAGCAGGTCCTTCAGCAGTTCGGGCTTTAGCACTCCACCACACAGCCCACTCCTCTTGTGGTCATCCACAGACTCACCGGCCCCTTCCCCGACGAGCCCTTTGAGCCCAGTGGTCCCTACCCAGAGCTTGTTGGCTGCCTCATGTACCTGATGACCTGTACTCGCCCGGACGTCGCCTACCCTCTTAGTGTCCTCTCTCGCTTTGTTGGACCTGGGAGGCACCATCCTGTTCATTGGACGGCTGCCGTGTGGGTGGCAAAGTACCTGGCGACTACATCAGGCATGGGGCTTGTGCTTGGAGGGACTCGGCCAGTTGAGTTGACTGGCCTCTGTGACTCTTCTTACGCTGACGACGTGGAGACTCAGCGCTCGACCCAGGGTTACTGTTTCAGTCTGGGAGCTAGGGTTGTGTCGTAGAGGTCCACTCGGTCGTCGTCTGTGGCTTCGTCCAGCGCAGAGGCAGAGATCTACGCCGGTGCTATGGCTGCTCAGGAACTTCGCTGGTTAACCTTCTTGCTCGCCGACCTTGGTGAGCGGCCTCGCACTGCTCCGACCTTGTTCGCCGACAACAAGGCCATGATTCTCTTGTGTCGCGAGCCTTGACTGGAGACCAGGGTGAAGCACATTGACGTTCGGTACTTCCTCCTGCGCGAGCTGCAGCGTCGTGGCCAGGTGCGCCTGGACTTTGTGGCCTCGGAGGCCAACACTGCAGACCTCTTCACCAAGGCCTTGGTGCTTGGTGATCACCACCGGTTCTGTGTGCAGTTAGGGCTTGTTGATTCTGTTGCTCGTCTGCCGTAGCCTTGCTCTGCTTGTACTTGCACCTTTATATCTTATGTAACCTGTTGAACTGGCCTTGTGGCTGTTGCTTGTGCTCAGAATGCGTGGTGACGTCGTGATCCACCCTGAGCTTTGCCTTGTTGCCTGTTTTGACTGGTCTTGTGACCGTTTGTTGACCTGCTTGCTTTGATGCCCCTCACTTAGCCTATGGGGGTGTGTCAAATGTTGTTATTTGTTGTAGGCAACAGTGAGGTGCTCTTTAGTGAGTACAACAGTTTTAGGGTTTCCTATTTGTACCCCTTGCTTTGCTAATCAAACACATTCCATTGCATTCTAACTTTGAGAATAAGCGCCGGCGCTTATATAATGGAAAAACTGAATGTATGATATATATGTACCAAATTGAAGCCCCTAATATGGCGAACAGAACTGTGTACCGTGCGCGTGTGATCATGCATGAAATCCAGCCGAAAACTGCCGCGCTTCGATTTCCAACCGCACAAAGCCCGTCCCGAAGCAACGCACTTGCCAGCGCTGACGTTAATCTTGTCGTGCGGCCCAATCAGGTTGTCATGCGCTGACAGGCAGCGGCATTTCACCCGAACCATCAAGAAGGGGGTGGAATATGCCCTGCTAGCGCAGCAGGTACGTGCCGCGATACCCTCCTCTCCGGGTTCAGGCAGAGGGGTACCCGTCTCTCCCCGACGAAGATCCCGAGCCGCTAACCAGAAGGGGTCTCTTTCAATCTTTCGTTTCTTCTCCGATTCTCCCAGTTCCTCATTCAGTTTCTTGCTCTCTCCCACCTAGCTGCGAAAGCCATGGCGGAATTCTCCGGCACACATTTCCTATTCAAGAAGAAACCTACGCGAAGGCCCACGTATACGGTTGACGCTGACGGGTGGTAACTGTATCCCACCAGAACCACCAGAGCCACTACAGCCTCCTGCGCCTCCTGCGCTGCCTGCTCCTCCTGCGCCTCCTGTTCCTCCTGTTCCTCCGTCTCCTCCGTGTCCGGTGTCTCCGCAGCACACTGGCAATCAGCCCGTGCTCACACTGCTGCTCCCATCGGCGTTTGACGAATGCCTCTCCGAACCGGATTCCAACAAGGCCCCAGATGAGTACGCATCCGGGGAGTACGCGCCGGCACCACATTGGGGCCAGCCCGACGATTGCCCTTGGGACGAATCTGCAGTCTGTTAACGGGAATGGGGTGTTGGCCCCGCCCTCGCTTGGGCAACGCCGACGACTTGGTCGGATGTACAGGAGTAGCAGCCGACCGTTCACAGTGGGAGAGCTGCACGACAGGCTTCGTCGAGCTGCAGGGGACCTCTGTGGTGTTGCTGTCGACCAGGGAGCTCGACAACTGCAACTGAATGGTTTGGGCGACGGGTGGGCCGTCGACCAGGAGGGGCCGTTCGACCGGGAGGTCGACGGAGCAGGTCGTCGACCTGCAGCTCGACCGGGAGCAAGCCGTTGACCTGTAGCTCGACCGTGAGCAGTCTGTCGACCTGCAGCTCGACCGGGAGCAGTCTGTCGACCTGCAGTTCGATCGGGAGGACGACGGAGCAGTCCGTCGACCTGACAAGTGAGCAGCGGTCGATGAGGGGAGCTCGGCGACAACCGCTGACGGTTCTGGTCGACGGAAGGGGTCCGTCGACCAAGGGGTAGCTCGACGGGAGTTGTGGTCGACCAGAGACACCTGGTGGTCGACCAGAGGGACCCGGTGGTCGACCGGAGGCACCCGAGGGTCGACCAGAGCACCAGGGGGTCGACCAGGTCGACCGGGTAACCTGCTCGACGAGTTCTGCGGAGGCACGCGAGCGATGGCGCAGACAACAGCTGACGGATGCCCAACGAGGCAAGTCGGGCCAATCGTCTGCGCGCACCTGCGAACGTGCACACTGTTGTCTTCTACGGGGCAACGCTGGACAGCCGCTATGCTGCAGCGTTGGCACGCCGTCGACCTGCTCTGTTGGCTGGTTGCCTTTCTGCAGTGCTGGCGCGGCTCCTCTACGCAGCGCTGGCAGACGGTCGACCAAGCTCTGCTGGCGGTCGACCAAGCAAGCTGCAGAGTTGCTAGGTGCCTAATGTAGTCATTGTTTGTGATTGCTAGTTTGACTATTCGGTAATTTTCGACTTTGCCTAGTGGAAAATCTTGCCGATTTCTCCCGTGAATGTGCAAGCACTAAGGAACTAAGCAAAGCTACGATCACTCCTAGTGGTTCGTGCCTACCCCCGTAGTCTAGCTCACTACTATTGTAGAGTGACTCTCCGCACAGTCGGCGCTGACGACGATGTGGCTGACGCTGAGGAAGCGAGTCGCGCTGACGGCGCTGAGGGTGGCATGGAGGCTACCGCCGAGGGCGGCACCGCTGAGGATATGTTTCTAGAAGGTGTTACGGGCATGGACGACGACGACGTCGTAGAGTACTGGTCACGCAACGGGCTACACGAGAAACTGCCTATACCATCCTATCCTCCGATTAATCGCAAGCGACCCCACCCTTCTTCACAAAACCGTTATGCCCGCCCCCCCTCTCCAAGGTATAAGGTTACCGACCACAAGCGTCAGGTTTATAGCGCCGCCGAGAAATTGAAGTGGGTTGCGCGACTTGATGTGGCGGTGTCGGTGTGCGCCTTGGCTCGCGAGAGTAGAATCCACCGCAAGTGCCTCACGAACTGGAAGCGGGCGGCGGAATTCCTCAAGGAGGTTCACTTCACACGGAAGCGCATGCACGGCCGCGGTAGGGCGTCGTGGTACCGGCCGATGGAGTTGAAGGTGTACGAGAAGCTCCTCAACTGGCGCCGCAAGGGAACCGCCATGTCCGTCGGCCGCTTGCAGGAGTGGTCGCGGGAGTTCATGAAGATTGTGTTACCCCTCGTGAAGTGGAAAGGAAGCCAGAGGTGGTCGGAGCGCTTTCGGCGGCGATGGAATCTGAGCATGAGCATGAAGACAAGGGTCGCCCAGAAAACCACCGCGCGTAAGAATTACCCCGTGTACTTTGCCACATATTTGTCCTTTTGCTGTACTAACCCCTTCCGTTTGTGTCCGTCCTCTCTTCCACCACCTAACAGATGTTGGGGAGCAGTGCAAGAGCTTTTGGCAGTTCGTCCGTAACAAGCGTCGCGAGCGCGGCATCGAGACCACGTGGATCATCAACGCGGACCAGACGCCGCTCTGGCTGGAGATGCCCGCCACCACTACCGTGGAGGAAACGAGTGTTCGGTCGGTGCCCATCAGGAGCGCTGGTTACCAGAAGCAGTGAGTGACCGTGATGTTGGCGTGCACGGCGGACGGAGTGAAGCTGAAGACGTTACCAAAGGGCGATTTTCCGGCGGGTAAGTCATGAGGTTTTGTTGACGTTCGATGCGGTTTTCCTTTGTGTACGAATTCTTACTATCCGATGATGTTTCGTGCAGATGTGGTCGTGGCTTGCCTCGAGAACGGGTGGATGGACGCCGCGGACGTCATTCGCTGGCTTGAGGAGCGCGTCAAGCCCTTCTTGAAGCCTTGGTTCGGTAGGCACGCAAGGAGCTCGATGGTGGTTCTGGATTCTTACCGCGGTCACCTCACCGAAGGGGTGAAGGAGAAACTCCGCGAGATGAACTGCGTGCCGGCAATCATCCCGTCGGGCTGTACGGCGGAGGTACAGCCCCTCGACGTCTCAATCAACAAGAGCTTCAAGGCTTCTGTCCGCGAGCAGTACCAGAAGTGGTTTGAAGTAGAGGGGCAAGAGCAGCTGACGGCAGCAGGTATGGTATTAACAGATTATCGCTTGTTCTACCCCTCCTCATCACCTTGTTGTTGCACTAACAGCTTTCCACCGTGCCCCCGTATTGTTTCAGGGAACCTCAAGAAGCGCCACCTGAGGTCGTCCTGAGGTGGAGACCTGGAAGGCAGTGCCCGCCGACCTCATCAAGCGCACCTTCCTCACTGTGGCATCAGCAACGCACTTGACAGCAGTGAGGACGGTCTCGTCATGGCGCACAGGCGGAGCCAGCTGACCGCGGAAGTGGATGTCGATGATGACATCATTGCCGATGGCTTCTTTGGCAACAACTGCCCGGAGCCCGAGTCTGACGAGGAGGAGTAGCTAGTACCAAGTACCTTGCTAGAAAGGCGCACGAAACGTCATGTTACGGTAGATGATTTTGAAGTAGTCGAGATTGTTGGTGCCAGATTTGTAATGAAAGACTTTAGAAGTTGTTATTGTGAGAAAGTCTAAAAAATATAAAAAATGGTTAAGGGATGTGCTTAAAATAAGTACGGGTACACAAGGGGGTGCGCTTATAATCAAGGAACGGCCATAAGTGCCATGCTCCAGATAAAAGCGCCGGCGCCTTTTATCAGACGGCGCCTATATCCTGGGCCATACAGTACATTCCCTTATTGCAGAGAAACCCAACCGTGCGACTCCAGACAATTACGAACCGTTCGGGCAGAATCCTCGCCACTGCTGCTTCTTGATGCTGTCTGCCTTGACGGTCCTATGCTTCGTAACCGTGCAACCCTTCGCGCCATTCCGCCTCTTCGTCTTCATCCTCGGTACTGCATACTTCGATTGCTACTGTTAAGAGTGCACAGTAACACTTCATGTTTTACCATTCGTAACACCCCCCTTCACTCCTGGCCGTAGCAGGTCTTGACCCGCTTGACTACCCCGCTGAGTTCGGAGCAGTGCTGGTACTGCAGACGTGACAGTCGCTTCGTGAGGAAGTCAGCTGCCATGTCACCCGTCGGGCAGTATGTCAAGTCAACCTTGCCCTTGTCAACTTCGTCCTTGATGAAGAAGTACTGCAGCGCAATGTGTTTGGTGCGGTTGATGAACCCAGGTTTGTTCGCGATCCTGATCGCGCTCTGTTTGTCGCAATGTAGGCGAAAGGTGGGCGAGATTGGAATTTTCGCCTCCTGTAGGTAAAGCCCCTCGCGAACTGCTGCTGTCGCGGCGATGAACTCAGCTTCCGCCGATGACAGAGCAACCAGTTCCTGCTTCTGCAAATTCCAGGAGATGGGCCTTGTGGGTTCGAGTCGAAACAGGAACCCAGTTCTGGACTGTCGATTGTCCGGGTCAGCGGCATGATCGGCGTCCACGTAGCCGGTAAGGTTGAAAGACGATGTGGTAACTGTGGAGTAGCAGAGCCCAATGTTGGGCGTGGAGATGAAGAACTGCAGAGCACGCTGAAGATCTAGAAGATTCTCAACTGTTGGTTTGCGGGAGTACTGAGCCAGTTGGCTCGCGATGTACGAGATATCAGACCTGCAGGTGACAGAGGCGAAGAGCAGGCAACTTAGCTGCTGCTGGTAATTCTGGAGTCCAGCGAGGGACAGGGCTTTGTTGTCAGGTTTGTGGTTTGGTTACGGGGTGCGTTAAGGGGTGGAGAGCCGTGCAGGCACGATGTTGAAGCGTTTGCCAAGTTCTTCTGCATACTTGGCAGCTGAAAGATGAATAGCATCTGGTGCGTATGAGATGTTGAGGCCGAGGAACTGCTTCACGTCGTGGTTGCAGGTGATGTCGACGCGACCTGCAAGGTTCTTCTCGAACTGCTCAAGTAACTCGTTTCTTGACCCTGTGTAGAGCAATTCGTCGACGTAGGCAGTGAGCAGGATGTATTCGCCGCGGAAGTCGCGCCGGTACATTCTGGGAATGTTGCTTGAAGCCTAACTCAAGCAGAATGTTATGCAGATGCTGCTGCCAGAGCCTCGGCGCCTGTTTGATCCCGTGAGTCCCCTTCGCCGTATGTGTGTGGCTGCTCCACATAGATTACCGCATCTACTAACGCATAGAGGAATGCGTTCTTCACATCGATTTGGCGAAGTGGCAGGTGCCTCGCGGCGGCGATGGCGAGTAAGATTCTAACAGAGGTGTGATGCCTGACCGGTGCGAACGTCTGGTCGAAATCGATGATGTGCCTTTGATTGTAGCCGCACATGACCCAACGCGCCTTAAATTGCTCGATTGTGCCGTCCACTGTGGTCTTCACGCGGAAGACCCATCTGATGGAGAGAATTCTTCCTTTGATTGCGGCGTGATCGACGAGCACCCAGGTGTCGCGTGACTCAAGCGCCTTGATTTCTGCATCCATTGCCTCGCCCTATTCCTTGCTGTGTGGTCCCGTGAGTGCTTGGCGCGGATTCTTGGGCTCGACGACACGTGGCGCCGTTGAAGTGGCGGTGTGAAGCCCTAGCAGCTGCACTCTGAGACGGTGCTGTCGTGGCGGTGCTGGGGGATGACCTCCTATACGTCATCGTCGTCACTCTCTGGTTCAGGTGGTGGTGGCGGTGATGCGCCTCTGCTGCTTCCGCCTGCGCCGCTGACTCCTCCTCCTGAGGGTTCTTCATCGTCATCGTCACTGGTGTGGCGATCTCCTCCTCTGAACTCGCCTCTGGTGTCCTATTCCAGGATGACTGCGGCAACTTCGTCCTCGGGCGTGGTGTAGCTGTGCCCGTCATGGGCGTAGACGCAGTTCGCGTTCGTCTATTCGTCCTCGCGGAACAGGGCGACGGTGAGCCGTTCGTAGAAGATGTCGCGCGCGTTCGTGATCTTCTAGCTGAGCAGATCCAGGATGATCCATGCCTTGTATTTGCAACTGATGCCGAGGTGGATTCCCCAGCGCGCTCGGCTTGCGAACTTGCCGATAGTTGATGTCGGCGGGCAATATTGCACCATGCACCCCCAGATGTGGAACATGGATGTATCGCCGGCAGAAGACTGCACCTCCCTCAGCAGCAGTATCGTGCTGCTGCTGGTGTGGGAAGAGGGGAGGCATAGGTATGGATGGCATTGGCATGTACAAGGGGTTGAGGTTGGCGCAGGCAAGCAGGGATGATGCTTCAGCGGTGATACAGGCAATGATGCCTGCCTTGGCCGCTGACACGGTCTGTGGTGTCCCTTAACTCATACCTGTTGTGGTGACAAGTAGGCGGCATCGGTGTTGTCATCGTCAGCATCACCCTATGCTGGCTTTGGGCTTCGATTGCGGCTGCTGCGCTGCTGTGCTACGCCTTTTGAGATGTCTCTATAGGCAAAACCTACTCATTCGTACCTGCTGTGGTGAGAAGTAGGCAGCATCGAAGTTGGCATAGTCAGCATCACCAGATGCGGCCAGCGGCTATGATTGCGTCTGCTGCGCTGCCCCTTTGTTGCGCGTGCGCCCGCCCTCCTCCTTGCGAATGTGAATGCAATCCAGGTAGGTCTGGAATGAGAAGGGAAGAGGAGAGAGCGCGGGGGAGGGGGGACGTGAGCTTGTTTCCAAGTCTGCTGCGCTGCCCCCTAGTTGCACCTGCGCCCCCCCTCCACCTTGCAAATGTGCATGCAGTCCAAATAGGTCTGCAAGGAGTTGGGTGGAGGCAGGAAGAGGGGGAGAAAGGAAATTATGCTTATTCCCATGTCTGCTGCGCTGCCCCCTTGTTGATCATGCGTCCCCCCTCCTCTTTGCGAATGTACAAGGGGAGGGAGAGGAGAGGTACAAGGGGAGGGAGAGGAGAGGTACATGCGGAGGGAGGGGGGAAGCAGGGCGGAGGGAGGGGGGAAGCAGGGCGGAGGGAGGGGGGAAGTAAGGCAGAAGGAGGGGGAAAGCAGGGCGGAGGGAGGGGGGAAGTAGGGAGGAGGGAGGGGGGAAGCAGGGCGGAGGGAGGGGGGAAGCAGAGCGGAGGGAGGGGGGAAGCAAGGCAGAAGGAGGGGGAAAGCAGGGAGGAGGGAGGGGGGAAGGAGGGAGGAGGGAGGGGGGAAGCAGGGAGGAGGGAGGGGGGAAGCAGGGAGGAGGGAGGGGGGAAGCAGGGAGGAGGGAGGGAGGAAGCAGGGCAGAGTGATGGGGGAAGTATGGCAGAAGGAGGGGGGAAGCAGGACGGAGGGAGTGGGGAAAGCAGGGCGGAGGGAGGAGGGAAGCAGGGCATAGGGAGGGGGGAAGCAGTGCGGAGGGAAGGAGGAAGCAGGGAGGAGGGAGGGGGGAAGCAGGGCAGAGGGAGGGGGGAAGCAGGGGGGATGGAGGGGGGAAGCAGGGATGAGGGAGGGGGAAAGCAGGGAGGAGGGAGGGGGGAAGCAGGGAGGAGGGAAGGAGGAAGCAGGGGAAAGGGATGGGGGAAGCATGGCAGAAGGAGGGGGGAAGCAGGGCGGAGGGAGGGGGGAAGCAAGGCGGAGGGAGGGGGGAAGCAGGGCATAGCGAGGGGGGAAGCAGGGAGGAGGGAGGGGGGAAGCAGGGAGGAGGGAGGGGGGAAGCAGGGAGGAGGGAGGGGGGAAGCAGGAAGGAGGGAGGGAGAAAGCAGGGCGGAGGGTGGGGGGAAGCAGTGTGGAGGTAGGGGGGAAGCAGGACGGAGGGAGGGGGGAAGCAGGGGGGATGGAGGAGGGAAGCAGGGAGGATTTAATATAGGGGTTGCAGGTGAGGCAAAGGAGAGTAGATTGGGAGGTAAACAGAGCTGGTGGGAGAAAGAGAGGTTGGTCACAATGAAGAGGGGTGTCAACAATTGGGAGGGTGGGAGGAGGGCGCTGGGAGGGTGGGCAACAGCAGGGGAAGCGAGGGCGATGGGGAAGGGAAGGTCCACCAGGAAGCGCTTCAGACTCGCATCCCGCACATTTCTGTCGTCTTCTTGGTACGAGACTTCTAGGTCGTCCTCATGGCTGGGTTGTGGGAGGGGAGGAGCCCCACCAGGAGGGGGGAAGATGCAAATGAATTGCAAATCAGGGAGAGGAGTGGACCTACGAAGAGGGAGAGTAAGGAGGGCACATGGGAGGGAGCGGAGGGAGATGAGAGAGGCACAAGCAGGAGACGAGATTGGGGGCAATATGGCGGCACATCAAATGCAGCAGCAATTGCTTTCTCTTGGAGTATTGTTGGCCTGAAGCTATCATATCCCTCTCACTCCCCTCAGTGCGGAGTCACTACACAATGGGAGTGGACTACAGAGGAGGGCACGGGGTTGTGCGAGTGATCGCAGCGCTCTAGTAGCGTTCTTACTACTTGATGTGTTCACAGAGAAGTTTGGCATGAGTTTCCAATGAGGAAGTTGAAAGAACATTGAACATTCAAAAGATTAGAGTACAATGAGGCATGCAAAACAATATGACTAGTGTCACGAGATAAGGCGAACGAGGAAGCATGTATATACTGTATATTTGTATATAACCGTGAAGGAGTGAATACAGAGGAAAGTGGAGGTTAGGGCGGGGATGGTTGGCGGCCGCATGGCAAGATGAACAGGTTGGGCCGAGGGCAAGGTGAGAGGAGCAGGTGGCATACTTGCGCATGTTTGTTTCCTTGCAGGTCGAATGCCCGAGCCAGCTGGAGTTACAACCACGAGCTGGAGGTCTCGGTCGAACAGCGTTCGCCGAGCAGAGCTCGTCGACTAGAGCTCGTCGACTAGAGCTCTTCGACGGGGCTTTCGACCATCGCTCGAACGGAGCTTCGTCGACCAGCACTCCTCGACGGACTTCATCGACCATCGCTCCTCGACGGGCCTCGTCGACCATCGCTCCTCGACGGGCCTCCTTGACCGCTGTCTTCGACTAGCGCTGCCCGACGACGATGTCGACCAGATTCCGTCGAGCAGAGCCTGCTCGACCGCAGCTTCCGTCGAACTGCAGAAGCCCACTTCTTCAACCCATCCGTCGAAGACTTCTCGTCGACGGCGAGATCGGCTGCGCCCAAGCGAGGGCGGGGCCTTTTTCTTCGACACTCCCCTGCCCAGCTCACGCTTGTGCACCCACACACAAGGTTTAGAATACGAGGAGAAAACTCCGTCTGTGTGCACCCAAGACATAGCACGCAGATCACTACACCAGCCGCGCAGAAGGGCACGGCACCTACAGCTGCACCTCGTCATCCCCGTCGCCCACGTCGGCCAGATGCGCTTGGCCGATTCCGAAGGAGCACCGGTTGAAAGCCGGAAAATGCAGCGCCTTCATTAGAAAGTCTGCCGGCTGCTTGTTGGTCGGGATGTACTGCAGAGCAATCTTTCCGCGCTTCACCATCTGCTGCAGGCAGGTGTAGCATCGCTCCATGTGCTTGAGGTTGCCCTTCAGCCCCAAGCCCTCTGCGACAGTGATTACCGACCGGTTGTCCACGTGAAGAACAATTGGCTTCCTTGCGTCGAGCAGTCGGAATTCCACAAGGAGGAAGCGCAGACGACGAGCCTCCTTGCCGGCTTCCGTGGCCACGACGTACTTCGACTAAGTCGACGAGAGCGTCGCGCACTTGATGCGCTGGCTCGACCACGAGACTGCGGCCCCTCCAAAGACGAACAGGTAGCCGCCCGTGCTCGTCCGATTCTGCTTTTCGCCCACGTCGTCGGCATCAGCATAGCCGACTAGACACTGCGGCTCTGGTCCGCTGTCGAACTCCAGAGCGGCGTCACGGTTTTCAGCGATGTAGAGCAAACAGCGATCAACCTCACTCCAGTGGTTGTCGCTCCGCACAGTCATGCCGGATCTGAGCTTGCTGCATGCGAAGGCAATGTCCGGCCTCGTCGTGGTGGCCGCAAACTGCAGCGAGACGACCTTCTGCCGGTACTCTGCTTCCTCGCGCAACTGGAACTCGTCGTCGTCGAACATCAGCTCTGTGTAGGCGTCGACGGAGACTGGCGTCTTTGCCACTCGCCCGATCTGCTCCTCGTCGATGAAGCGTCTGCGCAGCTTGTCGATGAAGACTTGCTAGTGAAGCCACAGCTTCCTTGCCGGGCTGTCGCGCATGATTTCCAGCCCGAGATACTTCTCGACCGGGCTGATCTCGCGCAACTCGAAGGCAGCCTCCAGCAGCTCCTTCAGCATCGCAGTGCTGCTGCTTGCGGCGAGCAGATTGTCGACGTAGACGAGCACCCAACACGTCACTCCGTCGTCGCCGATCTTGAAGTACAGCACCTCATCGACCTGGCTCTTTTTCCAGTCGGCTCCAGTCAGCACATCGTCGAGCGCCTTGTACCACAGCAGCGGACTCTGCTTTAGGACGTACAAGCTCTTCAGCAGCTTGCAGACACGGCCGGTTCCGTCGTTGTAGTAGTCAGGCTGGTACATGTATAGGACGCGATCCAGCTTGCTCTACAGAAACGAGTTCTTCATGTCGAGCTGCATCAGATGCAGGTCGAGGACTGCTACGATGCTGAGAAAGATGCGCAGAGTCATGTAGCTCCCCACCGGCATGTACGTCTCATCGTAGTCTGCGCCGTACACCTGCGTAAACCCTTTAGCGACCAGGCAGGCCTTCTCGCGGGCGACCGTGTCGTCATGAGCACCCAGCGGTTCTTCATGATATCGACACCGCGCGAACGCTCGACCAGCTCCCACGTCCCGTCGGAGATGAGGCTCCAGATCTCCTCGTCCATGGCGGCCTTGACTGCCTTGCCCTTCCAGCTCGCCAATGCCTCCTTCACCGTCATGTTGGTGATGTCCCAGCAATGCTTTGGGCCGGCGTGCATATCGGGGTCGAGCTCGGGCAGAACAACATCGTCCTTTGCGTCGTCGAGCAGAGTGCTGTGCAGCTCACCCAGGTCTGTGCACGTGTGTCTCTTCTGCAGCTCCGACTTCACCAGGGCGAGAGCCTCAGTGTCAGCAGTGGCAAAGACCAAGTCGTCGACATACACGAGGATGTAGAACGGCGGCAATGAAGTGTTGGTGCGCAGAAACAGCGACGGGTCAGCACGAAGGAGCAAACCCAAGGGCCGCAAGCGTCGTCTTCAGTGTGTTGTGCCACTCGCGAGGCACCTAACGGAGACCGTAGACTGGCCGCCGGAGGCTCCACTGGGTACGTGCAAGAAACGACCCAGTGAAGCCAGGTGGGCGGCACAGCCAGATCTCCTCGTGCAGGCTGCCCTGCAAGAAAGCTGTGCTGAAGTTAAGAGAGTGAAGCTCGTAGTCACGCTAAGCGGCGACGTGCGGCAGAACCCGAAGAGTGGTCATCTTTGGGGTAGGGGAGAAGGTTTGGAAGAAGTCAACTCCCTGTCTCTGACTGAAGCCTCGTGCAACGTAACGCGCCTTGAAGACAGGCAGAGAACTCGGCGGCCGCTTCACCCTGAAAATCCACATGCCACTCACGATGTTCGCCCCAGGTGGGGGAACAGCGTAGACGTAAGTGCTTGTGGACTTCCATGATGCCATCTCTGCATCCATGACTATTGCCACTGAGAGGAGTAGGGACCCTCAATCGACTCTGCTTAAGAGCGCGGGGTCGGGATGTCTGGTGCATCCGGGTCTCCCTCAGATGCAATCAGCATGGACCCGAGATGAGGTACAGCAGCTGCAAAGCACTCAAATTCCTCCTGCCTGTCCTCAAGGACGTCCGTGCCAAGAGCACACTCACCCCCGACAGACGGAGGACAGACAAACTCAGACTCAGCAACAATACTAGTGGCGTAGTCTAGAATGTAGCGAGCAGCAAAGTCGACAAGCTCGGCAACTAGGGCAGACGCAGCAGCAGACTCAAACAAAGGGTCAGTGACAGCAGTGGCCAGGAGACGGGTGACAGTAGGGCTGGCAGCACGAGCTAAGTCGGACTCAGGGTCCGGAACGTGCGGAAGAGAGGACGCAGGAGGAGACGGCAGGGGAACACGCTGTGGAACAGAGGAAGGACGAAGTGCCATAGTGTGCGTGCCGGGGACAGGAGGAGGACGCTCACGAGGAACACGACGACCAGTGCGACCAGCGCGAACAGGCGAGGCAGGACGAGACGCAGGCTCACGACGATCTGTAAGCGAGTCCGTCTGCTCAGTGTAAGGAGAAGGAGCAGGGAACGGAGAGCCTGGCTGTAACGGGAGGCCAGTAGAAGACGGGAGGCTAAGAACCTGGCGAAGCACGGAGTCAGGCGGCGGCAGAGACGACGGTGACGGCGGAGCGAAAAACAGTCTCTGCTGTGCAGTACCACCAGCACCTCCAGCACCAGCAGCACCACCAGCTCCGGCAGCAGCAGTACCTCCAGTACTAGCACCTCCCGGACCAGCAGCTCCAGAACCTCCAGCGCCAGCGCCTCCAGCTCCAGCACCTTCAGCGCCAGCGCCTCCAGCTCCAGCGCCCGCAGTGCCTCCAGCTCGGGCAGCTCCAGCACGTCCAGGACCAGCAGCTCCAACTTCAGGGCCACCAGCCCCGACGCCTCCAGAGTCAGAGCCTCCAGCTCCAGCACCTCCAGCTCCAGGGTCTCCAGCCCCAGCGTCTCCAGCTCCAGCACCTCCAGCTCCAGAGTCTCCATCTCCAGTGTCTCCAGCACCGGCACCTCCAGCTCCATGGTCTCCAACTCCAGGGTCGAAAGCACCAGCTCCAGTGCCTCCAGTTGTAGCACCCCCAGAACCGGCACCTCCAGCTCCAGCAGCACCACCAGTCCTGGCAGCTCCAGTACCTCCAGTACGAGCACCTCCAAAACTAGAAACACCAGCACCCTCAGCGCCTCCACGACGAGCAGCTCCAGCAGCTCCAACCGCAGTACCTCGAGCAGCTGTACCTCCAGCAGTAGGACCTACAGCTCCAGCAGCACGACTCCTCAGGCGGGCACGCCACGCAAGCCACTCTCGTAGCAACTGTGGTGAGGGAGGCCCCCGTCATGAAAAGCGACCCGGAGAAACACCAGCAGACTCAGCACCCCCAGACCCGGCACCCTCCGGCTCAGCACCCCCAGGCTCCGCACTCGTAGGCTCAGCACCCCCAGGCTCAGCACCCCCAGGCTCAGCACCCCCAGGCTCCGTACCCCCCAGCACCGCACGCACAGGCTCCGCACCCCCAGACGCAGCACCCCCCAGCACCTCACGGACAGGCTCAGCACCCCCAGACGCAGCACCTTGAGCAGCACCACCCGCAGCAGCACCTGAGTCGCTAGTGACCTCCACAGGCTCAGCCAAGGGGAGTGGGTCTACCTGAGACACACCTGAAGGAGCAGGACCCTGAGGAGGGAGGGGGTCTACCGGAGGGGGACCTGGAGCGAGGAAAAGCGGTAGGGGAGGGAGAGGGGCAGTGCGGTAGGGGAAGAGACGATAGAAAGGAACCGACACGCCAAAGGTGACGTCCTGAGAGGACAGAACACTGCGCGAGGTGGGGTGGTAAAACTGCCAGCCAGGCGCTTCAGTGGGGACGCCGAGGAAGACACAGGGCAGGGTGCGGACGTATCGCAGACAAAGGCACGAGCACCTCAGACCCGGAACACCGACGCATCGCCAACCTCTCCCGTCCAACGCAGTGTGGGCGAGGTCTCCGGCAAGGAGATTCGGGGCCAGAGGTTGAGCTGCTGCGCGGCGTACTGGACCGCAAACGGCCACAGAAAATGGGGAGCTGCCGCATGGATCAAGGAGGTACGAGCGATCTCCATGAACAAGCCAATGTGGCGCTCAGCAACCCCATTTTGCTGCGGTGAGGCCGGAAGCGTGAGCGACTGGAGGATGCCCTCCCCCTGACAGAAGGCCCGCAAGAGGTCGGAGGAGAACTCACCACCTCTGTCAGAGTGCAGACACAGGACAGGGAGGTCCTGGCGGAACCGCTCGCGGAGCTGGAGACGAACTCCTCAGATCCAAGGGATCAGGACATCTGGGACCTCACCCTTGGTGCGCAAGGGGAAGACCGTGGTGTAACGCGAGTAGTCGTCAATAACCAGCAGAAAGTACCGCGCGCTGCCCTGTCCATGAACGCGGGCTGGGCCCCACATGTCCATGTGGAGGGTCTGCAGGGGAGCCTCTGTCGGGGGAAACGAGGAGTAAGGAGCGGTGCACTGCCGCCCCTCAACGCAAGGAAGGCAGGGCGGCGCAGGCGAGGCAGGGAGGGGAGGGAGAGACCTGGGAAGACCAGACACAAGGAGGCGACGGTGCATGCCACGTAGACGTGGTAAGGAGGGGTGACCCAGACGGTGGTGCCAGAGAAGAGTCCGGTGCGAAAGGGAGCGACACGAACAAGAGGAGGCTACTTGACCTGACGCAGACACCTGACCAGTAGCAGCTACCTGAGGAGGCACAGTTGTCAGTGTGTAAAGACTCGACCCTGGCTGACGGGTAAACGTGGTGTCACGATTTTAATCCGTGCGTAGAGGCATTAGATATAAACTCGTGACTTATAGGATAAGCAGGGAACACAGTAGCTAGGATAATGTTGGAGCATCAGAAAGCCGAAGCGAACAAACATAAATGAGATCCGGCGGGCGAAAGGGGACCGTTAGAACAACGGTAACCAGCCGCTGGTACTTAAGGAAATAGGCAAGATTGATGAAGTGCTTGCGTGTTTGTTTTCACACTATGCTTAAAGATTTCTACGTGGCTGTTCGTAGCTAAGCAAGAGAAGCCAACCTGTGCAAGCACTTTGAAGGGAACGTTCACTCACAGATCTTAGCCTGCCAAGCTAGGGTTTGTACACCAGTTCTAGCTAGTGGCCTGAGACCTTTCTAACAAACACGCAAGAGTAGTTGCCGATGAACAGCAGAGACCTAGTACGCACACGACAGTGGGACGACACGGGTGAACCCAAGCCTACGGCGGGGTGGCGAGCAGACGCTGTCGCCCCGAGTGGGAAGCCCGACACGACACGCCCGACAACAGATTCTCCGAGATACCGGACCCCACATCAACGAGCCCGGGCGGCCGCAGATAGTATGGACCGCGGTCGTACGGCGGTCTTAGACCCGGGAGACACACCGCGAGACACGCGTTGGACAGAGGGAGTACGGGCGCGGTGGCGGAACCCAGATGTAGCGACCCCGCAGACCGGAATGGCAGGGATGACCATGAAGAAAGATCAACCTGACCTGCGATGGATGCAGAATGGGGACCCGCCTGCAGAGGCGGTGCAAGAAGGGGCCCTGGTGTATAGCGGCGCCGCACAAGTACCCGGAGATCAGAGTGACGTTTTCGGAAATCGAGGAGGGCGTTGGAAAGCGATGAACCTGCCTAAAGTAGAAGTAGCTGAACTCTACACGGTCATCCCAGTCGTGGGACCAAGTCTGAAGAATTACCTAATGCAGCTCGAGACGGTGCAGTATTGTTGGGAGCGTGACGGGTACGACCCGGCGGAGTTCTTCAGGAAGATGGTGGGAACCCTGACTGGAGAGGCAGAGACGTTTTGTCGAATGACCAGAGATGAAGTTCTGGAAGAACTAGCGGAGGGAGAAATTTCCAATCCCACGGCTCGGTTTCTTCAGCTGCTGCGGAAGGAGTTTGTCGGACAGACAAGGGCGCGGGTAGAGGAGTTCTGGGACTTCTGTCGGAAGAAGGACGAGTCCCTGCTGGCCTATTACTGCCGCCTCCGCGAATTGGCTGAGGACCTAGAGAGCAAGGATGAGAGGCTGCTCGTGCGGAAGTTTGTGCGTGGGCTGGAAGACGAGCTGCGAAGAGTCGTGCGGAGTACCGTCTATGGTGTAGGAGCGGACATCACCCTCAAGGAAGTGTACCAGTTGGCGAAGAAGACCAAACAAGTGCAGCGTCTGCTGGATCTGGAAGACTCAGAGGGGAGGAGCCGGGCGAAGACGAGCTGGGCCGCAGTGGCAGTACCGGACACTACCCCAGGGAGCGGTAGCTGCGCAGATCTGCGGCTCTGTCATACCTGCGGGGAACACGGGCATTTGAAACAGGATTGCTCGAAGGCACCGGTCTGTGAGCAATGTGGGAAAAGAGGGCATCGGAAGGAGGAATGCTACAGTCGGCCGAGAGAGTCGCTGGGGGAAACCAGAGAAGAACTGCAGGCTGAGGTCCGACGCCTATAGCTACGACTGGAGCAGTTGCCTAATCCGAAGGAAGTGAAGGCCCGGGCGTTGCTGGCGTATGAAGAGATTGAGGACGAAGAGGAGGGAGAGGAGGACTATAAACGGGAGTATGCGGTGATGGCATACCCCAGCGAACGGGACGACATTCGACTCTGGCCGCGGGCTAGTCAGTCCCAAGACAGTGACGCAACCAGCGGTCCCCGCCAACGGAGCAGCCCAGCGGAACGGGCCAGGCTCACGGATATGCGGAGACATCCGAATGAGAGACTCGTGTGTCAGGCGTCAATGTTAATCGCGGAGAAGGGAAGCATCACGGTGGGAGGATTGCCGGTGAAACAAGTGATTATTGACACGGGAGCGCACCACGTGCTGATCGGGAAGGGACTAGCCAAGCAGTTGAAGCTGGATCTGGCCGAAAGGACCGTAGAGCAGGGGATCTTGCTGATGACTGCCGAAGGAGGGGAGCCCAAATGGATGCCAAAGACGAGACGACCAGTGGAGGTGGTGCTCCTACTGGGAACGGAGAAGGAGTGCTGCATCCGCCTACAATGTGGGATATCTGAGTCCGAGGACTACGACGTCCTCGTCGGGATGGAGCTCGTGTACTGCGTGGGAGCCACCATCTGCACCTGGTAGGAGAAGGTCTTGTACCGTGTACAGTACTGGGACCCCGAGAGCTCAGTAGGCACGCTACCGGTGCGGTTTGTCCGACAAGAGCCCCGAGAAGCCTATCAGGCCCAGAAACAAGATCTGACAGAGGAGCTGGACGAATGGCACTGGGAGCGGTACGGAGAAGAGCATGAACAAAGGATCGAGAAGCTGACCACTGGGCAGGACCCACCAGCATTGTCGGAGCGGGTCAGCCGGGTTTGGGCCCTGGAGGGGTCCCTCTGCATAGTGGAGTTGTACGGAGGCATCGGTAGCGGCCTGGCTGCAGCGCTGCGGGCGGGGTGCAACGTTAAGCGATGGATTCATGTGGAGCGCGACCCGGTAGTGAGGAAGATGGCCCGGCACCATGCGAGGATGCTGGCGGAGGAATATCCCGATCAGGTGTGGGAGACCGCCATCCCGCCAGAGTCCGAAAGGGGGGTGCACGATGTCAGAGAGATCACCGAGAGGGTGCTAGACGACTGGGGGCAGGTCGACCTAGTCATCGCCGGATGGGAGTGCCAAGGGTACTCTCGAGCGGGAGAAGGAAGGGGCATGGAAGATGTGCCGGGGGCATCATTCCGTGACCTACAGCGCGTACTGGAGATGATTCAAAGGCGCCAAGGGGAAGTCGCCTATATTTTGGAGAATGTGGACTTGGCGGAGGACAAGAGAGAGCCAGTGAAGAGGGCGTTTGCAGAGATGTCTGAGGTGTTGGGAAGGGGAGTGCCGGCAGACGCGGCGCAGCTGGGATCCCGAGCGCACCAACCGCGGAGGTATTGGCAGAATGTACTGTCCACAGCGGCCTTGAGACATTCGCTGGCGCAGATGCAACAGCCCGAGCCGCGCTTGGTGAGTGATATATTGAAACCGAATCGCATACCCGCTCCCGTTACCTGCCCCGATCATCCATCGCAGTATCAATGCAACGAGCCGGGCAAACCCCGACAAGCGTTGCCCACGCTGGTGTCCTATGCGGATGCCCGAGGATTCGTCATGGAAGGGGAGCTGCCAGGTCCGGGGATGATCTACGACGTCCCGAAAGGGAGATGGGAGCAGCTGACGGCGAACGAGCGAGAGGCAGCCATGGGGCGTCTGTGGGGAGCCACCGCACACCCTGACGTGACCGAGCAGCAGCGACGTGCCGCCCTGGGGCGAGCCATGGACGTGAATGTCATGACGTGGCTGCTGGAAACTATGCGCATGCACCTGAAGGCGAAGGAACTGCAGCGGGACATTGCGTGCAGCGAGATGAACCGAGAGTACGAGTTGGCCGAATGGCACAGGAAGGCTTTGGCCAGAATGGAGGAGAGATACGACGAGAGGGTGGAAGAAGGATGGGCGTACATGGCCATGGAAGGGATGGAGGAAGAGACGGAAGGCGAGGCAGAAGTAGCAGCGGAGAAAGTGGGGAAAGAGGAAAGAGGACCCGACGACGAGTGGATCTTGGGAGAAGGAATGGACGGAGCCGCGGCGGCAGCCTTGCAAGAAGTGCTCAAACAACACCGCGGGACCTTCGCGTACACGCTGCAGGAGCTGGGGAAGTGCAAGACGCACGAGATGAAGATTGAGCTCTCCAGTGAAGTCCCGATATACCAGAGGAAGCGGCGGATGAGCCCAGGAGAAATAGACATCTGCACCGAGAAATGTACCGAGTTGCTAGAGGTAGGATTGATCTAGCGGTCGGAGAGCGAATACGCCGCAGCGACTGTCGTGGCCTCCATGAAGGATTTGACGGGAGCAGTCTCGGCTAGGAGGATGTGTGGGGACTACAGAAGCTTGAATAAAGTGACGGTGGCGGACCGATACCTCATGCAGTCGGCCGAAGAGATGTTTGACAAACTACAGGGAGCGAAGGTGTTCTCTACCCTGGATTTACAGCAGGGATTTAACCAGATCCCGATACGGCTGGCAGACCGCAAGAAGACGGTGTTTCACGGGCCGGACTGTTTGTATGAATAGTTGTTCATGCCATTTGGAATGAAGAACGCAACGGCCCTGTTCCAGCGCATCATGGACACGATACTGAGGGGGGTGTCAGCGGCAGCATGCTACATTGATGACGTAGTGGTATTCAGCCCTGACGCGGAGCTGCATGTGAAGGACGTGAAGGGTACGCTAGACGCCATTCGAGAAGCCGGGCTCACCTGCCACCCGAAGAAGTGCATTTTCGGGAACACAGGTGTGAAGTATTTGGGGTTGGAAGTCCAAGGGGGGAGGCTGGGTATACAGCAAGCGAAGGTGGAGGTCCTGGACAGAGTCCCGCAACCGAAGGACCGGAGTACGCTGCGAGGAGTGCTGGGGTTCCTCAACTACTACAGGAAGTTCATACCCAACTTCAGCAAGACAGCGGCGGCCTTGAATCAATTACTGAGAGAGGATCAAAAGTGGAAATGGGAGGAGGCAAAGCAAGAAGCGCTGCAGATGCTGCTGAGAGCTGTCAAGACTGCTACAGTGCTGACGCTGCCTAACAAGGACGACCCGTTCGTGCTTTATATGGACTGGAGCAGCGCAGCGATGGGGGCGATTCTATGCCAGAAGAGAGGACGAAGAGAAGGTAGTAGCCTTCGCTAGTCGGAGCTGCAACCCTGCGGAGGCTAACTACAGCTCCTACGAAGGCGAAGGGCTGGCGGCTGTGTGGGCGATTACTCACTTCAGGGTGTACCTACAAGGGAGGCAGTTCGAGCTAGTGACCGACCATCAGCCGCTAACGTGGCTGATGACTAATCAGGCGCTGACTACGAGGAACGCGCGCTAGGCTATGCGACTCCAGGAGTACGACTTCTCCATCCGGCACCGCGCGGGTATGACTATGCAACATGTGGACGGGCTATCACGGAACCCTCCAGACCGCCAACCTACCACGTGTCTAGTAGCACTGGTGAGAGAAATAGACGAGGAGGGAGCGAGCCGGGCAAAAATGTTGGATGCACGTCATTCTGAGTGCATGTCATCCTAACGTCCTGCCGAGTGCTCGTGCTATTCATGCGTGCATTGTTTGCATGAGCATATGTCATTGTGCATGACTGTTGGATATTATCATCTCTGTGGTTTCTCCAATTTTTTAATGCTTGATCATGCAGGAGAAATCCAGAGCTTTCCAACGATACCAAGATTGCCTTATTCCGACCAAGATCGCCCAAGTTACAAGATTTCCAAGTTTTGGGAATTCTATCTCATTTTGAGATATTATCTACATTGGGTGATTATTGGGTCATGACTATAAATGGATCTTTGGTTGGGTGGTTAGGGAAAGCAACTTTGACTTTTGGATTGGGGTGGCTAGAAGTTTCTAGCATGGGTTGCAAATGTTGCAACACCTAGGCAAAATCCAACTAGATTGGATTTTGCAAGTGACACCTCAAGGACCTCATGATGAGGGTTGCATCCTTGCTGCTAGGAAGGTTCTTACCATCCTTCCCTAGTTCTTGGAGAACCCCTTCCCTCTCATGGTTCTCTTGGAGTCCCCAACTCCAACTTTCTATGCTCTAATGCTTGTACTTCCTCCACCATTCTAGTCATGTGGCTGCTAGACGTTTTTACTCGGTTCTCACTCTCTAGACCATCTTAACGACTGATTCAACTTGGAGATGGTACCTAAGGCTAAGGCGCACAATCCTACCAAACGGATTTGCGTTTAGTTGAGTAATGCGTTCGTCGTAAGCTCTCAAAGTGACGGATCCTAAACAACAAGTGGTATCAGAGCGGGTAGTCGACTTTGAGACGACGAATCGTCGTGAATGCTCAACCAATGTTGACAAGTGAGACCATCTTCTAGTAGCTCTGCTCGCGACCTTTCGATTGGTGGTCGAACTGCGTTCTAATTCGAAGTATCTAGTCCGTGACGACGATTTTAGTAGAATCAAAATTTCTGGCAGAAGTTTCTCCAAACGAATTCTCAAGTTTCCACCGTTCATGAGGCCTCAATATGGTTGGTACGAACTCCGGAGGTGCTAGTGGCGAGATAGATAGAAGTAGAGAGGCTGGAGAGCAAGGAGGAGTTGCTGGTGGAGGAGTGGGGACTCACCAACCAGCCAACCCTACGCTACCCTCAACTTCTACACCATCTCCTACAACCGTGGATCCTGTGAAGGCTTTCTCTATTGAGAAATTCATGGGGGAGGACTACGAGCACTGGAGCTTCCGCATGAGGCTGATGTACACCCAATACAAGCTATTGGATCTGGTGGAGGGGAAGGAGAAGATGCCGGAGGCCGCGGAGCTGAAAGGAGCATGGATGAAGCGATCGTTTGACGCGTACATGCTTATGGTGCAAGCGGTTGGCGGACGACAACTTGACCACATCAAGGACCTCTTGGGTGATCCAGAGTGTGGCCCCAAGGCTTGGAGGAAGCTTCTGGATGTGCACTCACCGGCACATGCTACCGGCATCGTGCTACTCGCGCGGTGGCTGCGCGACATCAATGGAGAGCCGATGCAACCGGTGTTGGATGAGATGCGGGACATCTTCACGAAGCTCCAAGGCGGCGGTGTGGTATACCCGGAGCTCGTGCAATGCGTGGAGATTGTGATACGGCTGCCGGAGTCATGGTCTGCCCTAGCGATCAACCTCAACTCTCAACAGCCCCAGTGGAGCGTGGATTATATTCGCGCGCGCATCCTTGAGGAGGACTTGCGGCGGCGGAGTGTGGAGCGCTCGGAGGAGGGGGCTGGCTATGGATTTGGAGGTGGAAAGAGTGGCTTCAAGAAGAAGTGGAAGGGCAAAAACAAGGACAACCCTAAGGAGGATGGCGGCAGGGGTCAAGGGGAGGTGTGCTTCTACTGCAAGAAGCGCGGACATCGTTGGCGGAAGTGCTACCAACGACCCAAGGATTGGACCCCGCCTTCATCAAACAACCAACGTGGTGGCACGAGGAGTGGGGGGATCATGGGAGCTAGTAGAGAGGAGGAGGAGGAGGAGGAGGAGAAAGGCGGCAAATCTGAGGAGCGGAAGGCCGGGTTCTTCTTCTTCGTGAACGAAGGCGCAACCGACCTCGCTATGGCTGCCAAGGTTCTCCTACACCCCCTCACCCATTGGGTGATTGACTCAGGAAGCTCCTGGCATATGACTCCTCGTGCGGACCTACTCGATGAGATTCAGCCCGCACCTATCTCTACAGTCACATCCGCTACGGGCGCTAAGGCCAAGGTCATGGGCATGGGTTGCGCCAAGTTCATGGGAGCGGATGGAGAGCTCGTGGGGCTGAAGAACGTGCTGTGGGTGCCGGACTTGTGTGCGAACCTGATTTCTACCGGCCGGTTGGGAGATGCGGGTGTGAACGACGAGACGATTGGCTCGGAGCGCTATCGTGCCTACAATGATGAGCGCCTCATTTGGGACCTGCAGTGGAAGGGAGATGTCCACAAGCGCATGTGGCAGATCCCGGTCCTCCCTTGGCGGAAATCGGGCAAGGCGGCAGCGGCGGCATCTATGGAGGAGAGCGTCACCGAGGAGGAGCAGCAAGGTGTGCAAGGAGAGGAGCTGATTGGAGGAAGCGCGGCGGTGAAGGCGTCGGCTACCTCGGGCCAAGCGGATTGGGAGACTTGGCATCGGCGGCTCGCACACGTGGCTGTTTCTACATTGGAGGTGATGCACAAGGAGAAGTGCGTGCATGGGCTGCAACTGCAAGGAGATGGCGCTCACTATGGCAGCTGCGAGGCGTGCATGCAAAACAAGTTTGCACGGTTCCCGTTTCCACGTGCGGAGGGATCGGCGAAGGCGCCACTGGAGGTGGTGCACATGGACCTGGTGGGTCCTATGAGGACTGAGGGGAATGGGGGAGTGCTGTACTTCCTCACCATGGTGGACGAATGGAGCCGTTTCACGTGGGCACGTCCCTTGTCCAAGAAGAGCGATGCTGCAGCGGCGATCAAGGAGGATTGGTTGCCGATGGTGGAGCGGCAAGCGATGCGGCTGGTGAAGGTGCTGAGGAGCGACTGTGGTGGAGAGTTCCTTGGAGCGGAATTCACCAAGTTTCTCAAGAGGAACGGCATCCGACACCAACTGACCTGCCCTGGAACACCGCAGCAGAACGGCATTGCTGAGCGCGCCAATTGGACCATTGGCGAGGCGGCTAAGACCTTGTTGGGGGCTGCTGGGATGCCCTACAAGTTCTGGCCTGAAGCTGTTCGCCATGTCATCACGGTCAAGAACAGGGTCTTGACGTATGTTGGCGACAAGCACTGGGTGCCGTACGAGCGTTGGCTTGGGAAGAAGCCATCCATTGACATGCTGCGGGTGTGGGGCTGCATGGGGCTTGTGATGGTGCCTAAGGAGCAGAGGCACAAGCTGGAAGTTGCTGCTGTGTGGGCTGTCCATCTGGGGATGGCTCCTGACTCGAAGAGGTGGCTGATGTGGGACCCCAAGAGCAAGAGGACGCTGGTCAGTCGTGACGTCAAGTTTGTGGAGGACGTCATGTACAAGGATTGGCAGCAGCAGCAGCAGCAGGTGCAGATTGGCTTGCGTCTGCAAGAGTTTGAGCGGTCTGCAGTGGAGGAGGTTCAGCTGCACCTTGATGAACTCCATGGGTCAGAGCTGACCAGTGACCACAGTGGCGGTGGTGAGCAGCAAGTTTCTGGTCCTGCTGGAGAGGAGGGGTTGGAGGATGAGTCGGCACGTGTGGACTCACCAACTCAGCCCGAGCCTGCTGCAAACGCCAAGGTCACCAAGAGGAGTGTGCAGAGAGGAGCTTCACCACATGGGCAGTAGACTGCAACCTGCGAGAAGAGAGTGGCAGCAGCACCCTCAAGGCTGAAGTATAGCCGTTTGGGAGGACCCAAGCAAGGTGCCATGGCGGTTCAGGCGGATGAGGGAGATGATGAGGAGATGGCGTTCTGTTTCTTCACACCTCTGCCTGGAGAACCAACCACATTGGAGGAGGCACTGAATGGATCCCAGAAGGAGGAGTGGAAGGCTGCCATGGATGCGGAGTTCAACAGTCTCATTGAGAATGGGACTTGGGAGCTTGTTGAGTTACCCGAGGGGCGACGGCCGATCAGCAGCAAGTGGGTCTTCAAGGTGAAGAGTGGTGCTGATGGTGCGTTGGAGCGGTTCAAGAGCCGTTTGGTCGCCAAGGGGTTTCAGAAGAAAGAGAAGGTCGACTTTGGGGAGATCTTCGCTCCCGCTGCTAAGCCAGTGACACTGAGGACTTTGATGGCTGGCGCAGCTGTGAAGGGATGGCACGTGAAGCAGATGGATATCACCACTGCGTTCCTCAATGGAGTGCTGCTGGAGGATATCTACATGGCACAGCCCGACGGCTATGAGGATGGGACCAGCCGGGTGTGCAAGCTTAAGAAGGCCATCTATGGCCTTAAGCAAGCGCCCAGGTGTTGGTACGAGAAGCTGGAGGAGGTGCTGCTGGGTGGAGGCTTCAAGACATCCCAGGCGGATCACAGCTTGTTTCTGCTTGGAGAGGGGGAGCAGTTGCTTTTGCTGCTGGTGTATGTCGATGACATACTGCTGTTCTCACCTTCCATGGAGCAGATTGAGAAGCTGCTGATGGACAACTTCAAGTGCAAGATGCTGGGGGATGTCCACTACTACTTGGGGCTGCAGATTGAGAGGGATGTTGAGAGGAGGTGGCTGAAGGTGCATCAGTCACACTACATCTCTGGTGTCATGGAGCGGTATGGTGTGACTGGGGGTCACACTGTGATGACACCGTTCCCTACGGGCTTCAAACTGAAGAAGGCAGCTAAGGAGGATGATGTAGTCGAGGTTGAGCAGCAGAACGAGTACCAGTCACTCATTGGGAGTGTGATGTATGCTGCAGTGCATACGCGACCTGATGCTTCATTCGGAGTGGGTCAGCTGGCCAGAGTTGTGCAGCGGCCCACTGAGGAGCAGTTAGAGGTGGCAAAGCGCTTGGTGCGCTACCTCGGATCAACGGCATCTGCTGGTGTTCAGTTTTCAGCTGGCGGCCAGCTGAAACAGATTGGAGCAGATGGGGTCACGCCTGGAACCTTGAAGTTGTCGTGCTTCACCGATGCCACATGGGCCTCAGAGGATGAGGATCAATCATCGGTTGGCGACTTTGTGTGCATGGTCGGAGGTGGACCAGTGAGCTGGAGGTCCAAGAAGCAGAGTGAGATTGCTCAGTCTTCCGGAGAGGCAGAGTACATGGCGATGTACCATGCCATCAAGGAGATCGTGCTCCTGAGGAAGCTGCTGGAGGACATGGGAGCTGAACAGGAGGGACCTACACCACTCTTCTCCGACAGCGAGGCTGCTATTGGCATGGCCAATAATCCTATCCTGAATGGGCTGAACAAGCACATGAAGATTAAGTGGCACTGGGTGAGGCAGATGGTGAAGGAGGGAGCTGTTGAGCTTCACCATGTGAAGGCTAGCAAGCAGGCGGCAGATTTTCTCACCAAGAGACTTCCCGAGAGCGCACATTGGAAGTGTGCTAAGATGTGTGGCATGGCATTGCACTAATGTGGGCAGCAGTGCCATGAGTGCATGTGTGATTGTGTGCATGAGAGTTTACATTTGTGTGAGTGTGTGTACATGCAGTCCCTTAGTCTGAGGGGGAGTTTGTTGGATGCACGTCATTATGAGTGCATGTCATCATAACGTCCTGCCGAGTGCTCGTGCTATTCATGCGTATATTGTTTGCATGAGCATATGTCATTGTGCATGACTATTGGATATTATCATCTCTGTGTTTTCTCCAAGTTTTAAATGCTTGATCATGCAGGAGAAATCCAGAGCTTTCCAACGATACCAAGATCGCCTTATTCCGACCAAGATCGCCCAAGTTACAAGATTTCCAAGTTTTGGGAATTCTATCTCATTTTGAGATATTATCTACATTGGGTGATTATTGGGTCATGACTATAAAGGGATCTTTGGTTGGGTGGTTAGGGAAGGCAACATTGACTTTTGGATTGGGGTGGCTAGAAGTTTCTAGCATGGGTTGCAAATGTTGCAACACCTAGGCAAAATCCAACTAGATTGGATTTTGCAAGTGACACCTCAAGGACCTCATGATGAGGGTTGCATCCTTGCTGCTAGGAAGGTTCTTACCATCCTTCCCTAGCTCTTGGAGAACCCCTTCCCTCTCATGGTTCTCTTGGAGTCCCCAACTCCAACTTTCTATGCTCTAATGCTTGTACTTCCTCCACCATTCTAGTCATGCGGCTGCTAGACGTTTTTACTCGGTTCTCACTCTCTAGACCATCTTAACGACTGATTCATCTTGGAGATGGTACCTAAGGCTAAGGCGCACATTCCTACGGAGCGGATTTGCATTTAGCTGAGTAATGCATTCGTCGTAAGCTCTCAAAGTGATGGATCCTGAACAACAAAAAGAAAAGGGGCTAGCTGACGTCTGGGACGATGAAGAGGTCATGGCCTGGGTGCAAGGAAAGACCACCGAGGAAAATCCCGTGAGTGAGAGAGCTAGAGCAAGAGGGGCTCATTACCAATGGCACCAAGAGCAGTTACAGAAGAACACCCGCAATGGATGGAAGCTGGTTCCGCGGAAGCACGAGCGGGAACAAATTATACAGAGTGTCCATCAGCAGCTGGGGCATTACGGGAGTCTGAGAACTGCACAGCTAGTGGAGATAGGATGGTGGTGGGATGGGATGAGGAAAGAGATACGGGAATGGGTGGAACGGTGCGAGCTCTGCAGCAGGAATAAAGCCGAGCTGGAACGGGGACGGAAGGAGCTGCAATCGTTGCCCATCCACGGGATAGGGTTCAGGTGGTCATTGGACCTGGCAGAGGAGACGCCGTTGAGCAGGAGGGGGAAGAGGTACATACTGATCATGATCGAACACGGCAGCAAGTGGGTGGAAGTGCGAGCACTGTACTCACCAGATTCGGGGAGCAGGTACTCAGCCAGGATAGCCGAAGCAATTGAGGAGCAGGTACTCACCAGATTCGGGGCGTGCGGGGAGGTACTGACAGATCAAGGGACCGAATTCATGGGGGAGTTTGACAATCTACTGCAGGCCACAGGCATCACCCACCGTAGGACCTCTCGCTATCACCCCCAGAGCGACGGGCTCACGGAGAGGTTTGTGCAGACTGTGAAGCAGGGGCTGCGGGCCTATGGGGAATGGTTCAAACGGGACTGGGATGCAAGATTACCGTGGGTTGTAGCAGGATACCAGTTTAGCAAGTAAGCGGCGCTACGGGATATGTCGCCCTACTACCTCCTCCTTGGGAGAGAGTTGGTGCTACCAGTGGATGCACCTAGGATCCTGACAGGGTCGGTACGAGTGGAGAAGGAAGAGGACTGGGTGGGGCTAGCGGAGGCGAGAGCGAGGTACTTGAGGGAGTTACTACCTGCGGCGTTGGAGAACTTGCATGTGGCGCAGCTGCGCGATGCGCAAAGGTACAAGAAGCGGGGAGAGATCCAAGCCGGGAAGAAAGGAAAGGAGCTGGGGGCAGGGGAGGAAGTGTATCTGAAGCAGGCCAAGCACGACTTGATGGATATAGGGCTGAGCACTGAGCGCTGGAGAGTCAAGGAAGTGAAAGACTCGGGAGTCATGGTGCTAGTCGGCGAGAAGGGGCAGCAGAGGACGGATCATTGTACGAATCTGGCGAGAGCGAGGGGCAGACAAGAAGGCCGAGGGCAACCCCAACCACACGAGCAAGAGTTCCAGCGACAGCCGGTAGGGGCGCAAGGGCAGCCGCGGAGGGGGCAAGTAGAGAGAGGGGCTGGATACAAAGGAAAGGGGAGCAGGGAGCTGAGGAGCCTTCTGAAGCCAGGGTGAGAGCAGCAAGAGGAAGGGGATGGTGGGAGAGGAATGAGAGTCTGAGGCAGAAGATTCCGACAGCTGTCACGATTTTAATCCGTATGTAGAGGCATTATATATAAACTCGTGACTTATAGGATAAGCAGGGAACACAGTAGCTAGGATAATATTGGAGCATCAGAAAGCCGAAGCAAACGAACATAAATGAGATTCGGCGGGCGAAAGGGGACCGTTAGAACAACGGTAACTAGCCGCTGGTACTTAAGGAAATAGGCAAGATTGATGAAGTGCTTGCGTGTTTGATTTCACACTATGCTTAAAGATTTCTACGTGGCTGTTCGTAGCTAAGCAAGAGAAGCCAACCTGCGCAAGCACTCTGAAGGGAACGTTCACTCACAGATCTCAGCCTGCGGAGCTAGGGTTTGTACACCAGTTCTAGCTAGTGGCCTCAGACCTGGCGGCCGGTCCGGGAGCACGTACAGATCGCCACACGCTGTCCTCCAGGGGTAAAGGTGTCAACCCACTGGTCCTGCAGAACTGCGTTGCTCACCAAGTTCGTAGAGAACGAGGGGAGGTGGAGGCCTGTCATGAAGCCAGATGGAACCGCTGGGCACGGGAGCAAAGTGGTGGACCGTGCAAGAACTGGGCCCCCTGAGGGGTCAGCCAGAGAGACTGCAACAGGTGCAGTGAGTGGTGTGAGTGCAGTACTGTCACGAAAGAAACAGCGGGAAGCACCTGAGTCAAGCGTGAAGGTGTGCAAGGCCTCAGCAGGCGCAGTACCTGAGAGAGCAGACTCGCTCGCACCTAAGGCAGCAGCCTCTATACCTGGGTCAGGCGGCACACACAAGTAACAGTCTCCCTCAGCACTAACAGTCAATGCATACATGGCAGCAAGGATAGCATCATAGTCAAGAGCAAAGATGTCTACAACAGCCCTAAGTAGCTCATGCCAGCGAGGGCGCTCGACCTCCTCGCCCATCTCCTCACGCCAGGCGTCGTCTAGGCGGGAGAAGCAGCGGTTCTTAGTGTGGAACTTCCCGCATAACTGACCAGCATGGTCACCTGTGCAAATGACATACGGGCAGCGACCACTACCCCAGACGTCCCACACTAAGCAAGCCACTTACGAAGCTGCTGTGGCGTAAGAGCCTCACGGGGACACTGCTGCTGCTACTGTCTCTGGCCAACGCCAGCGCCTCCGCCCCGGCCGCCACCGCCGCCGCCACTGCCGCCGCCACCCCCTCCGCCACCACCGCCTCCACCGCCACTCCCACCGCCTCCACCGCCACTCCCGCCAGCACTCCCGCCACCACTCCCTCCGCCACCTCCCTCCTCCTCCACCTCCTCCACCACCACCCCCCCCGGTGCCACCTCCGCTACCCTTGGCTCCCTTGACCTTGCCGCTACGGCGCCTCCCACTAGGAGCAGAAGCAGCAGCAACAGACTCAGCACCAAGGAAGTCAACCGCAGCGGCAGTAGCGTAGGAGGGGGCGAGGGGAGAGGGAGAGCACCCCTCAAAGATGGGGGTGCGAGGAGCGCCACGAGCAGCACCTACAGTGACTATGCTAGTCTCGGCGGCTAGAAGCTGCTCCTCTAGGAGGTCGACAGTGAGATCGGTGGGAGAGCGAGCGAGAAAGTGGTCCCTGACCGAGCGAAGAGAGTCAGGGAGACGGGTCACTATGAAGTGGAGGGTCCAGTACATCGGAGGCGGGTTCTTAGCTAGAACTCTTTGGGGAGGGCGGCGCGAAGGCGAGTGTCACTAGTGCAAAGGTGGGTAATAAGATCGGCAACTGTGGCAAAGGTGGACAGCTCAGGAAACAGGTAGGGCAGCATGAGGCGGCTAAGTGCAGCAGTGGCAGGGGAGGAGTATTGAGTAACTACAGCGTCGTACAGGGCCTTAGCGGTTTTGTTCTCGCCAAAATGCGTGAGTTCGGTTAATGGCAGGTGGTTGTGAACGGCTAGGCGAGCTGCAGCGTCACGAGCCTGCCACTGGGAATGGGCACTAAGCTCAGCTGTGGCAGCAGGAGCGACAGAGGCACCAGACGTGTGGTCAAAGAGAGAGACATTATCCTTGCTATCGCTCATTAGGAACAGCGGTCATCGAGCCAGGTCTCAAACTGAATCGGGCGGCCCTCAGTATCGAACGACAGAACGCGGAGGGTGGCCATAGCTGCTGGCTCTGGCAGGGTGGTCAGAGCGCAGGGCAGCGTGGGCAGGTGGCGTGCGAGGCAGTAGGCGGCTGGCGGGGCAGCAGGGCGGGCGGCGCGCTGGGCGTAGCGGGCGGCCGCGGCTGTATCAGGCAGCGCGCTAGGCTGCAGGCGGCCGGCAGGGCAGCAGGGCGGGCTGCGCGCAGGGCGTAGCGGGCGGCCGCGGCAGCAGGGCGGGCGGCGTACGGGGCTGCGGGGCAGCGCGACAGGTGGCGTGCGGCGCGTAGCAGGCAGCCACGGCAGGGGCAGGCGGCGCGCGGGGCTACAGGCGGCGCGCGGGGCTGCAGAAGGCGCGCGGGGCGCAGATGGGGCAGCGCGCTTAAGAAAACGCGCGCTGCAGCAGTGGCGCGCGGCCAGCAGGGGCAGCGCGTAGGTGGCGTGCGCGGGGCAGCGCGACGCGGGATAGGGCAGTAGGGTAACACGGTAACCGCAGTCGGAATGGTGGGCCCGAAAAATAACGGTCTTACGGACCTACTGCTCTGAACCATGTCAGAATGAGAAGCTAGAAAATGACTGCATTGAAAGGATTGTGGGTACAAGTACTAACCCTAACATTGGGTTGTACCCCATACAGGCTACCCCACTATAGCCTACACTGAACTAGCACATATATAGTTTGACAGCCTGACCTTATCGGGGATAGCCCGAGCAGTTCGCGCCAGATTGGGTTCGGCCTATCGTACACTTCGGCCCGAACAGAACTACATGTCAAACTGTCATTTGTTCAGTAGGCTGTAGTGGGGTACTCAACAGCGAGTACATCCCTTTTAGGGTTTCCTATATGTATCCCACCTCCTGCTATTTCAAACCTCCTCTTCTACCATTCCTTCTTATCACCTAATCTCAACATGCTATCAGAGCAGGTCGACCCTCCTTGGTCGATCCTGTGGATGGGCCCTACTACTTCCGCTGCTATCCTGTTAGTCGCGCGCCCCGGGCGCGCGACATTTTTTCTGCCCCCCGCGCGCCCCATGGTGCGCGGCGTTTTTCTGCCTGCCACACGCTCGGGGCGCGTGGCGGTTTCCTGCCCGCCGCGCGCCCCTGGCGCGCGCGACGGTTTCACGCCCCGTCGTCCGTCGCGGCGCCCCCAGGGACCAGCGCGCCGCCACCCGTCGTCCGTCGCGGCGCCCCCGGGGACCCGCGCGTCGCCCCCCGTCGCCCGTCGCGGCGTCCCCGGGGACCCACGCGTCGCCCCCCCCCGTCGCCCGTCGCGGCGCCCCTGGGGACCCGCGCGCCGTCCCCCGTCGCCTGTCGCGGCGCCCCAGGGGACCCGCGCGCCAGCCCCTGCCCGTCGCGCGCCCGGGGCGCGCGTGGATCTCTGCACGCCGCGCGCCTCGGGCGCGCGCCAGAACCTGCAGCCGCGGTGCAGCTCCTACCCCGCCCCCCCGCCTCCTTCTCCCTGGTACGCGTGCAGCCGTGGGGGGGTATGGGGGTGGCGGGCAGCCGCGGAGCAGCTCCTACCCCGCCTTCTCGACTCCATATCCCTGCTGCGCCTGCAGCCGTGGGGGGGGGGGGGGTATGGGGGTGGCGGGCGTGCGTGTTGAGCTGCCGCTCCTCCTCCTCTCTCTCTCACTGCTGTAGCTGCAGCTGAAGGGGGGGGGGGGGGGGGGGGGTGGGGGAGACTTGGGAGTGGCGCTAGGGCCGAGGGGTGTGACACAGGGGGGGGTGGGACGATACGAGGGGGGTGAGGGCGGGTGGCCGACGTGAAGTCCGTAGCTCTAGTCGCCCGTGAGACCGTTGCGTCAGAGGCCCGTGGGTCAGTTGCTCTTGCCGGCGAGCGAGCCAGTTACTCCGGTTACCCGTTGCTCTGGTCCCCAGAGGGTCAGTTGCTCTTGCCGGCGAGCAGAGCCAGTTACGCCGTTTGCGACCAGTTCCAGCAGCTTCAGCGGCCGCCCACCTCCTCTCCTCTCTAGTTTCCTCCTCCTCCTCACTTGCCCTCTGCTTATGCCACCAGTCTTTGCCTATGAACTGGTTCTGTGACTGCTTGTTCTTGGCTATATCCCACTTTGCCTATGGGGGTGTGTCAAACTGTCATTTGTTCTGTAGGCTGTAGTGGGGTATTCAACAGCGAGTACAACCCTTTTAGGGTTTCCTATATGTATCCCACCTCCTGCTAGTTCAAACCTCCTCTTCTACCATTCCTTCTTATCACCTAATCTCAACACTACATTCCGAGTCGCCCCGCACCAATCGCAGCATTTCCAGCCCTCGCACGTCCCGAGGTCCTTGCCTAGCACGTTCGCCCTATAACTGATCGTTCCTTCATTGTATTCTCAGCTTACGTAATCACATTCTCTTTATAGATTATTCCGCAAACTCTGTTTAGTACAACTCATAACACACTCAATTGCACTCGTAACATTACCGTATGTATACCTGCGGATGCAATGGGCATGCTTTCGTTTCCATTCCAGCTTGCCAAAATTGTTGGAGGGGCTTGACATTCGCCACCGCGGTTCACGGCGGGGATGATCAATAAGTGCGCGATTCGTCTCCCATCTTCTGTTCCCTTGCCAGAATTGCCCAAGTCCTCTCCTACAAGCTCCCGCGCCAGATCGTGTTCGCAGAAAGCAAAACCCAATTCGCCACGCACTTCACAATTGAGCAAAGCCCGGGTGCTGCTAGTGTGTGTGGTTAGCTGTCTTTCAACTCGTGCTGTTCGCGTTCGAGCTCCTTACATTCCCGTACAACTATGAATTTCCTTCGCGTCCTCCTCCTTTTCTCTTGCGTCATTCTCGCGGCCCTGCTCCCAGCCACGGCGGCACGTCCTGGCAGGTCGCTCGAGGGGGAGTCGAGTGACATTCTCGGAGTAGGTCCGACCTCATCCTCTCTCCCCCTTTCTCTTTTTCCGCTTTCGTTCCCTCTCGCTTTTCTCTCGATTGCCACGTCGCTCGTTCACCTCCACTCCCCCTCTCGCATCCACCTTCCTCAACACTCAGCCATCACCTCTCGCGCTTCATGCTTGCTCTCCCTTCCGCCTTGCTCCCCCGCGCTAGCCCGCCACCAGCGCCACCACGCCCCCTGTGCTGCAGGCGGGAGGGGCTGAGAGCAAGCTCGAGCCGGGGAACAGCGCGGAGAGCCGAGCCCCGAGTACGCCGGCGGATGGCGCGCCGGAGAAACCGGCGGAGAAGCCGGGTCAGGGCAAGCAGAGTATCCTGGAGCGCATGAGCAGCGGGCTGAAGGGTGTCGGCGCCGCGATCACGTCGGCGGCCAAGGGAGTGGCGGAGCGCGTGAGCACCATGGCGGCCGCCATCAGAAAGACGCTCGCTGGCTCTGCCAAACCAACTGCCGCCACTCCCGCGCCAGGCAAGGCACCTCCCGCTGCAGGCGCTGCTGCTGCGCTGGGCGGCACTGGAACGACCACGGGCGAGGCTGCTGGTGACGCTGATGCCGCCGCTGCTGGCGGAGGTGGTGCAGCTCCTCCTGCGGAGCCCGCACAGGCGGCGGTCGGGGAAGGCATTGTGAGCCCTGTGGATGGCGGAAGCGGGAACGGTGCATCTTCAGACTGATACAAGCTCATCCCTTCATCTTTTGTGGGATGGCTTGGGGGAGGGGTTGCTGCTTTATCCTGGGGGGGGGGGATACTAGGGGCTGGCGGGAATGAGTGGAAAAGGGTGGCTATATTTTGCACTCAGGCGCTTGGCCTTTGCATTAGGAATTGTTGCTTGGGTGCTGGTGCGGCTTTGCTTCTGTGAGTTCTGGTGCCAGTCCTAGCTTGGGTTGGGTTTGGGATAGGGCTGCTGTATTAACGAAGTCAGTTAAATCAACAGTGCTTTCTACTCTATCTCTAATTCAACAACCGCCCTGGCCAGGACAAATGGAGCCCGCACCTTGCTTTTGTTCTGTCCAAAAATTCCTCCCAGCTGAGCCAAATACTACTGTGGCAACCCCCGCACTGTTGGAAACAATTAACTCTAAGCGCCTCTGTCGTGCCGAAACACCAAGTCAGAAGCGAAGCGAAGCATATCGAAGCACTGGCGAGTCAACCCTCGGAGGTTGAGCAGTTGCTGGAGGTTACGCGAAAGTCAAAGGTCAGCGACCTTTGACCTGACAAGTACAGCGCGACAGCAAGGACACACAACTGACTCGTTACAGAGCAGTTGCCCGAGTCGTCACTGTATCGAACCGCAACAACAACAGTAAAACAGTTGGAATCGTATCTCTTCGTATTCCTTGTACTTATATAATCTTGTATCTCTTTGCTTTAATCAATCAACTTTGCCCTCACATACTAGCGCAAGGTGGTTCACAACTCTTCATTAAACGCTTCCGCTACTACACCAGTTCTACCCAGAGTTCACCCCTGCAAAGATCCTAAGGGCTATTTTCTCAGCCCAACACGCACAACCATGCACACTACGCACACCCAGCCATGCCTCCACATGAGGTAATGTGCTTGATGCAAGCAGATGAAAGGCACACTGAGGTGCATCAGCGCATGCTCACGACTCCCTTGCCTGGACGTGCTTGCAACCATGCCAGCTGCACTGCTTCCTGCCACTCACGTCACATCACGTTAATCGCTTGACTAGAGCACGCTATCTAGATGCTGCAATGCACTGTATGGGTCGCCAGTAATAATGCGGCCACATGCAACGCACATGCGCTCACTACAGATGCAACCACTCCAGTGGGTCCACGCCACGTGCTTGGCTCCTCTCGGTCAAACTCTTCTGAGACTCTCCGCTGCCCCATGTGCCGTGCTGTTCACGTTCACCCAATGGCCTCGCTACACACCCGTCCATGCCTGCACGCTCCCCCCTGCACGGGGTCAGCGCGCCACCTTGCCACGGATGATGGCCTCTGCCTTGCGCACCTCCCTCACCGGCCCGATGATGAACACCTGCCGCCCATGCACACCCGCACACGCCACACACACGGGTTGGGCCAGGGGGACGACACAGTGGCGAGCGCGCAGCGTAGGCAGGACAAATGAACTGGGGGTTGGAGCTCAGAAACTTTGGGTGACGTGTGAGTGAGAGCAACAGCAACGCGCAGATAGGAGAAACCAGCAAGGGGAAGTAGAGGGCTGGGATGAAGGGGAAGACACCCACCTTGTCTGGAGGGCCCTTCTGTCCTCCTAGAACGATGTGCGCTCTGTTGGGGGGTGCACAGGAAGCACGACGCAGAGGATGAGAGGTGCGGGGCGCTGAGTGTGCCGCGCTTTGTACCAGTCAAGTTGCAACCATGGCTGCGCACGTGTGGTGTGCGCGTGCACAAGGTGGTGCGCGTGTGCGGAAGGGGGGGTGTGAAACAGATGGAAACATGGTACTGACAGGAAACAGAGATGTTGCTACTGTGAGGAAGAGGAGGGCGAGAACAGGGGTGGAAAGAGGGAGTGAGAGGGGCAGCGCGGATGGTTACTTGCAAGACTCCTTGATGGAGCGGATGGTCATGCCCTTCCTGCCAATGACCAGCCCCATGAGCCCCTGTGGCACATCCACCACTGACAAGATCTCCTCCACCGGCTCTGCCTGCCCCGCCTCCGCTCCTGCTGCCGCACTGCTGCTTGTGCCCACACTGCTACTGTTCTCCACACCCTGTCGCGTCCCATGCACCCATCCACCCATGCACCCATGCACCCATACTCCCATCCACCCATGCACCCATGCACCCATACTCCAATGCACCCATGCACCCATGCACCCATACTCCCATGCACCCATGCACCCATGCACCCATACTCCCATCCACCCATGCACCCATGCACCCATACTCCCATGCACCCATGCACCCATACACGCATGAGAGACACACATTCACACACACGCAAACATTCCCCCACCTCGTTCCCCCCACCGTCCACTCGCACAAACACACAACACAGAGAGGATGGTGAGACACAGCCAATCTTCAACCAAACAAGGGAGAACACCAGAAGAGGCAGCAGCCAGCGCAACCACTTCAACTCTTCCATTACTCCAATATCCTCCCTCCACATATTATTCCCTTCCCATCCCCCTCCAATCCCCCCCTCCTCCGCCCCCCATACCCCTCCCTCTCCCCCCACACCTCCCCGGCACGCACAAGCCCGTCATGATGCCAGGGCGTGGGAGCGGGCCAGTCATGCGCGCCCAGGCAGAAGCACCGCGCGTGCAGCTCGCTCTGCACCGCCAGCTGCCGCAGCCTGGTGGCGCCGTTGGGGGCGGCGAGCAGCAGCGTGTGCATGCGGCGGTGGATGGCGGGCAGGAAGCGCACGTCGTCCGCTGCGGCGCGCAGCATGACTGGCGTCCACGGCCTGTGCTTCCAGAACGTGGGGTCCTGGTGGCCGTGGCGCCATGGGAGGGGCGCCCCCGGGGAAGGGGAGACAGGATCGGGCAGGAGGGGGCAGGGGTTTGGAGAAGGTAGGAGGGAGCGAGAATGAAAGCAAGGAGCAAAGAAAGGGGGAGGAGGGAGCAAAGGAGCGCAGGAAGGAGGGGGTGAGAGTGGGAACAGGGAGGGTGGGAGGAGGGAGGGCGGAGGGAGGGTGGGAGGCGAGGAGAGTGTGAGTTTGGGTGGGAGTGTGGCAGGGTGGGAGGGAGGTTGGGTGGGAGGGTGGGTGGGAGGTTGGGTGGGAGGGTGGGAGGGAGGGAGTGGAAGGTGGGAGGGTAGGTGGGAGGGTGGGAAGAGGGGTGCGAGGGTGGGAGGGAGGGTGGTAGGAGGGAGGGAGGAGGGAGGGTGGGAGGGTGGGTGGAAGGGTGGGAGGGAATGGAGGAGAAGCTAGCGAGAAGGTGCATTGGCCAATGATCATGTTTTGGTGGCCGATTTCACATTTTCGCCTCCAACGGGCCGTCCACAACGCAGTGAGAGACAGGCAATGCAGATTTCAGGTGCACACGGGCGAGGCACGGCGGACGATTGCAGGTATGGGAGGCAGGGAAGAGAAGGTAGGAACAGGGATGTGGGTCTATTGGCAACAGGCTGGCAGTGGAACAGTGGGGAGAATGCAAGAGAGCGCGGGCTGACCTGTCGCATGAGCTGGCGCACCTCCTCCTTCTCATCATACGCCACACCTGCACCCACACACAAAACGCACACACCATACACATGGACCACGCCTTTCTTGCCCCCACCATCCGTCCGCCTGTAGTGCACAGCATATCGTCCTCCACATACATACGCCATGATTTTTTCCTCCTCTCACACTTCCATCTCTCCCACACCATCTGATACCATTTCCTCCCATCTCCACGTGTGCAAGCACCCGCCCATGTGTGCAAGCAAGCCCCCATGCGTGCAAGTGCTGCTTCTGTGCGTGCAAGCGGCGGTGTGGTGTGGAGCGGTGTGGTGTGGTGGGGTTGGGGTGCGCACCGCAGTACTGCGGCATGCTGGCGAGCTGCACGAAGGAGATCTGGTCCGACTGCACGTCCGCCACGCCCCGCACCTCCTCTATCATCGCATGCGCCAGCTGCCCGGGGGAGACAGGGGGGCGCGGAGGAGGGAACGAGGTGAAGAGGAGGAGGCGGGTGGGGAGAGAGAGGGGGGGTTGACGGGGGGGAATTTGGGGGGAAAAAGGTGGGGCAGGGAGTGGTGAAAAAGGCACACACAGAGCGAGAGGGGGAGGTAGAAGGAAAGAGGAAACGGGTTTGTGAGGAGAGGAGAGACGTGCAAAGATGGGCAGGGAGGAAGGGAGAACTATTTCAATAAAGAGGGAGGGGGGGCGTGGGTCGGGGTGAAGCAACGCAGGTAGAGACGAGACGAGCTGGTTGGAGGAAAAGAGACGAGACGAGCCGGGTGGGGGAGTAGAGACGAGACAAGCAGGTTGAAACAGCACTCAGGTGGAAATTGGTGGTGACGCTCGAGGCGAGTGGTGTGGAACACAAGGAAAACGCCAACGATCCCCCCTTCACAGCTGTGAGTCGCAGGCGCGCAGCAGACCGATATGGCACGATGGCACGTGAGCGCGGCACAGGCATGGCAGCGGTGCAGCAGGCATACCTGCGTGTCGAAGATGCCCTGCAGGCGCACCCCAAACTGGAAGAACAGCGCCTGTGCGCCGGGGATGGGGGAGGTCGAGAGGGAGCGATAGAGGGGAGCAGATTTGGAGGGGAAGGCATGAGGCGGAGGGCACAGGGCATGGCACGAGTCTTGAGTGGGTGGGTCATCACCCTGGCACTGGTGCTGCTTGCCATATGGTGCCGCCACCACAGTCGTAACCTCGCCTACTCACTGCCTGCAATTGGATCGTTGATGCATCTTATAACCTCAATCCCTCCTCCATTCGACCTCCCCAACACAAACTCTCCCCACCCCCCACCACCGTTCGCCCCACTCGTTTGCCCCACCCGGTTCTCTCTTCCCCACCACGTCCTTCCTTGATAACCCCTTCTCCGCCCTCTCTCTCCCCAAGCGTGCCTGCCCCTACTTACCACACACCTCCATAACCCTCCCTCTTACGCAACGCACAGCCTTCCACAGATCCATCCTTCGCTCGCTGCTCCTCCTGACCACAACTCCACTGACACGCCCCCCTGAACTCCTCTTCGTCCCCATGTGCCCTTCCCTCGCCCCCACCGCAGGGCCACATCCGCATGTCTTTCACCTCCCCACTCTTCCCTGCGCTCTGCTCCATGCCCACTCATACCAACCACTCCCTCCCTCCTCTCCCCTTCCTTCCCTCGCCCTCGCCCGTCTCCCTCCCCCCTCTCCCCCCTTCCTCCCCCCTCGCCCCTCCTCCCCCCCTCGCCCCCTGCCCGCCCCCCGCACCTCCCCATCGCGCTTGCAGTCGTGGATGGCCTTGACGACGTGTGCGCTCTCCAGTGCGGGCGTGCACGCGCGCACCAGCGCCTCGCCGCCCGCCACCACGTCCACCAGGTAAATGGCGCCGGGCAGCGCCAGCTGGGGGCGGGAGGGGGAGAAGGGGAAGGGGGGTTTGCGGGAATGCGGAGACGGAGGAAGGGAGGGGAGGGGTTGTTTGGGAGGGGGACGGGAGGCGCTTCAGAACAAGGTAAATAGGAAGAAGGCGGGGCGAATGGGGAGGTGGTTGACGGGGGTTGGAGGGTAGGGGTGGATGGGCGAGAGGAGGAGAGGAAGGAGAGAGACGAGAGGAGAGGTGGGACACTGGGGCGTGGTGGGAGGGCAGCAGCTTGTCAACAAGTGGCTTGGCTTCATTGCGGCGCCAGCGTGTGCCACTGCGGCTGCTGCCGCTGCAGAAGCGGCAGCGGCACTGCGGGCAAGGAGTAAAGCGCCCGCTGCCACAATACCGGTCAGGGGGCATGGAGGCGCGAGGCGCGAGGGAGGAGGCCCCTATGCCGGACGAACTTTCCACGCGGGCAGACGGGGCGGCGTGGCGCGCGCGGCGTGGAGTGGGAACGCGAACGCCTGTGACTGCTGCCTGGGAGCAGCACAGGGGGGTTGAGTTATGGAGCAGCCTGCTACCTGGATTGCGGCCCTGGCGCCTCGGCCCCCATCTACATGTTCCTGCCCTCGCTTTCCACACTCGCACGCTCCTGCGCAGCTTCGACGCAAGTCGGTTTGACGAATACGAGAGCCTTGACTCGAGTCCGAGAAGAGTCCGCAAGTCGGCTCACCTGTGTCGCACAATCGATCGTGCATCGCATTCACCCGTGCGGCGCCCTCACCTGCATAATGCACAGCTGCCCGTGCCGCGCCAGGTCGATCCCCTCGCAATCGAATCCGATCACGAGCGGCGGGGCGGGCGGCACGGGCGGGTGCAGCAGCTCGTGCGGGAGCTGAGAGGCATCCGTCACCACGTGCACCGGCAGCGACATCGCCGACATATCCGACATTGGCGACGTCGGCGACATCGGCGACGGTGCACCCTGCGACGGTGCGCCGTGCGACGAAGGATGCTGCGACTCGGCGGCAAGCGACGAGCCGTCAGGTCGCGAGGAGCCGTCGGCGAGCGAGGGCTGGGGGACATCCATCGCCGCTACAGCAGCGGCCGGTGCGGCGCGAGTTGGCGAGCGTGGCACTGGCAGTGCACGGGCGTGCACGCCAGGGCTGCGATGGCAGCAGCACCAGATGGGGCTGGGCGGCCAAACAAACAGGGTTGGGAGGGTAGAGATTTATTAGCCGCGGCTTCGCGGAAATGACGTGGGTGACTGGCACGGTGGTTAAAATGGCGCAGCTGTGGGTCAAGAGCATTGGCACTTGATAGGCCAACCTTTTCTCTCACGATCAAAGCCTACCGACGTGACTGCCGCACAAAGACGGTCAATTACGGCGTCTGTGAGCAAGCAAGCAGCGGAGGGTGCTGCTGCTGCCTGCAACAGGAGATATGCTACGTGGGGATGGAGGCTGCTTGGGAGTACTGGTCAGCTTGGAGGAGGGAAGGATGGAAGCATATCGTAGGCGTGTCATTTGAGCTTGTTCTCGATCTGTCAAGCGCACAAAATCGCGTCTCACCTTAAACCGAACTTGTTTGGTACGCCCAAGGGCGGGCGCATCCCCTACACAACGATCGATCTAGGACTTGCTACAAAGCAACTCTAGTGTAAGGATTTTTTCGTGATTCCTTACTGGGTCACACTGTACGCGTACAACTCTGGTTTTTGGAGAACAGGCTTGGTCCAATGACCTCGCCCTCCGAACCACCATCGCGTCGCCCTCGGGTTTCCCAACCCCGAACCTGCACCCAACCATCTCGCGACTCCACGACCGTCGCCTAGCTAGCTTTGCGATATTAGTGCTAGGCCCCAATATTTGCGCAGACGTTGTAATCACTTCCGCGATATTGCATTTTGCGCACTCTTTGTCAAATGTAATTCTATGCTTTTAGGCTACAGTGAGTAGCACAATAGGGAGTACAGTTGTTAAGGTTGCATATTTGTACTCTCACACTTTCTAGTTTCACCTCATTCCGTTGCATTCCTATTCTGAGATGGTATCACGAGTAGGTTAGATCCTCGTTCGTTTTTTTTTTTTTTTTTTTTTAGCTAGCCTCCGCGCCCTACGCGCCCTCCGTGCTCTCGCGCCCTCCGCGCCCTCCGCGCCCTCCGCGCCCTCCTCGCACCTAGCCCGCGCCCTCCTCGCACCTAGCCCGCGCCCTCCCGCGCTGTCCAGCCTGTCGCGCGCCCTCCTTAGACCTCCGCGCGCCCTCCCCCACCGTTGCGCGCCCTCCAAAACCGTCGTGCGCCCTCCTTAGACCGCCGCGCGCCCTCCTCAACCGTCGCACGCCCTCCTCAACCGTCGCGCGCCCTCCTCAACCGTCGCGCGCCCTCCTTAGACCGTCGCGTGCCCTCCCCTCCGCCTGTCGCGCCCCCTCCTCCGTCAACGCTTCCCGCACACCAGCGTGCACTCACCGCACACCTGCGTGCACTTACCGCACACCTGCGTGCGCTTACCGCGCACCTGCGTGCACTTACCGCATCACTCTGTGTCCGCTTCCCGCACACCTGCGTGCGCTTCCCGCACATCTGCGTGCACTTACCACACACATGCGTGCACTCACCACACACCTGCGTACACTTACCGCACACCTGCGTGCGCTTACCGCACACCTGCGTACACTTACCGCATCACTCTGTGCGCTTACTGCATCTCTCTCCCCTTCACCTGTGCACCGGTCCCACGCCATTCCTACTGCACTTGGCTCCCGGCTCAGCGGCTGGCAGCCGCTCTTCCCTCCGGTAGCGCCACCTAGGTTCGGTTAGAGCCCCGCCCCACGACTATTTTCTCGCCGACTGTCTCTCGTCGGTTTCCCCGCTGGCGTCCCTAGCCCTCCGTAGTCTTCCTCCTCGTTCTTAGCTCCGCCTCCGCCGTGCTCCAGTCGCCTCTAGCATGGGCTCCGCTATGGAGGCCCGTCGCCTCCGTTTCGATGCTGAGGGACGCCCGCTCGAGTTCGGTATCTGGCAGCGCCAGACCACACGTTTCCTCACCAGCCAGCGTCAGGACGGCGCCACTCTGTGGGCCCACGCGTCGGGTGCTCTCGCGGCACCCCCGCCCCCCGCCTCCCTGCCGACCGCCCCGGAGCCGACTCCTACGGCCCAGGCGGACTACGACCGTCGGGTCCTAGCTCGGGACGTGTGGCTCTCTCGTCGCGCGGCCGCCGCCCTCACGCTATCGGAGCTTCTCCCCCCGACTGAGGCCGCCCACTTTGACCAGGTGGAGACAGCCAAGGGGGTTTGGGATGCTATTGTGGCTCGCTATTCCACCCCCTCCTCCGCCTCTCTCAGTCGCCTCCTCATGCCTTTCGTGTTTCCCGACCTAGGCTCGTTTGCGACTGTCTCCGACCTAGTGACTCACCTCCGCTCGCTTGACGCCGGTTTTCGTTCGGCCTGTACCGACGCACAGCTCCTTGTTGCTCCCCCCCCCATGTGGCTCACTGTGCACTGGTTAGTCACCCGCCTCCCTGACCGCCTTGCCACTGCCCGCGATGCGCTTCTTCAGAAGCACCCCACTGAACTCACTATAGACCTCCTTCAGACTGCTCTCGGGACCATCGAGAGCAGCCTCCTCACCGTTGCCTCCGCCACTGATGCGGTGGCCCCCCGTCTCTTTGCGGGGTGTGCCGCCCCTCAGCTTCCCACTTTCACCGCTACCCGCGCTTCTGCTGCTGTGTCGGTCTCTGCGGACACCGCTGCCGTTTCTGCCGCAGACTGGCAGAAACGGGGCAAGAGTGGCAAGAAGGGCGGGAAGGGGGGAGGTGGGGGCGGAGGAGGTGGCGGTGGAGGGGGCGGTGGAGGTGGGAGCGGCGGTGGTGGTGGCGGCGGCGACGGCGGCGGCGGTGGTGCACCAGGGGGAGGGGGCCTTGGAGGAGGCGCAGGACAGACAGGTCCACCCACAGGTGGTGGCCCGACCGGTGGGGGTGCTGCCCCCCAGCAGCAGCAGCCACAGCCGCACCAGCCACAGCAGGGACAGCAGCAGCAGCAGGGACAGCAGCAGCAGCAGGCACCGCAGCAGTTCCAGCAGTGGGGGCCCCCGCTGCAGTGGGGTCCGCAGCAGCACTGGGGTCCCCCGCCGCAGTGGGGTCCGGGAGGCCCTGGGAGCACCAGCCGCAGCAGCAGCTCTTCCAGCTGGGCCCCTCGCCCCCCTCGCCGTGACGCTGGCCCCTGCACCCACTGGTGCCTCACCGGGCCGGGCAGCCCCTGTCTCTGTGGTCGCGACGACCACTCTGCCGCGCGGTGCTTCCGCCGCCTCGACGACCTCTACCGGGCTCGTTGGGGCCCCCTGGCGGTCACGCCTCGCTGGTCTCGTCTGTTAACCCGTAAGATTGATGTCTTTGATTTGTCCATGGACGATGCGCGTCAACATGCTTTGTATGTTGATGCTGACTTTAGTGCTGAGGGATCTGTGTGCTCGCGTGTTCGTAGTTTAGCCTGCTTGCCTCCTGCTAGTGTAGCCTTGTGCCTGTCTAGCTTAGGTGCTTGTGTTGCTGCTCTAGGTGCTTGTGTAGCGACTGGGTCAGGTGACCCTCCGGCTGAGGCCTCTCTGTCGTTCACGCTGGACTCGGGCGCGTCTCAGTGCTTCTTCCACGACCACACGACCCTTACGCCACTCCTCACTCCTGTGTCAGTGGCTCTGGCTGATCCTACCTCTGGACCAGCCGTTGCGCGTAGCTCCACCACCCTCCCGTGCCCTGTGGTCCCCTCTGGTGTCCTGCGCGGCCTCCACATCCCCTCGTTCACTCGGAACTTGGAGGGTGTTGGATACCTCCAGGACAGGGGGATCACGGTTACCTTCGTGGGGGGTGGGCGGACTGCAGTCTGTACTGACGCTACCACAGGTGCTGTTTTGGCTACGTTCACCAGGGAGCCCCGCTCCGGTCTCTACGTTCTCCACACCGAGCGCTCCCCGGTCGCGTCCTCCCCTCAGGTCGTTGCGTCCCCTCCGGCCCAGGTCCCCAGTCCAGTTGCTGTGTCTAGCCAGGTAGTCGTGTCCAGTCCGGTCGCTGTGTCCAGTTCAGTCGCTGCGTCTTGCTCCTGTCGCTCTCTTGCCCACCACACCGTCCTGTGGCACCACCGTCTTGGCCACCCGTCGATCCATCGCCTTCGTGGCATGCTCAGTCAGGGACTAGTCACAGGTCTCCCGCGCACCTTCCCGTCGCTCCCTCTCTCGCTTGCCCCTCCTTGCTCTCCGTGCGTCGCCGGTCGCTTACGCGCCACCCCCCACTCCTCCTCCCTTCGTCCGGCCACCGCTCCCTTCGAGACTCTCCACCTGGACGTCTGGGGCCCTGCCCCGACGCAGGGGTCTGGGAGGGAGCGTTACTTTCTGTTGGTCGTCGACGACTTCTCCAGGTACACCACAGTGTTCCCTCTTGCGAAGAAGTCCGAGGTGACTGCTACGCTGATCAGGTGGCTTCTAGCCACTGAGGGCACTCGTGGTCGTCGAGTCAGTTGTCTCCACTCCGACCGTGGGGGCGAGTTTCGCTCCGGCATTCTCGGCGGATTCTGCGACGAACAGGGCATCACCCAGTCCTGGACGCTGCCAGAGTCCCCACAGCAGAATGGGGTTGCTGAGCGCCGCATAGGCTTGGTCATGGACATCGCCCGCACGTCCATGATCCATGCCCGTGCGCCCCATTTTCTGTGGCCCCACGCGGTTCGCTACGCCGCACACCAGCTGAACCTCCAGCCGCGTGTCTCGCGGCCCGAGGCTTCACCGACCAGTCTTTGGACTGGTTCCCCTGGTGTCGGGTCGGCCTTTCGAGTCTGGGGCTGCCTTGCGCTTGTTCGCGACACCTCCGCGGACAAGCTCTCGGCACGCGCCGTCCCCTGTGTCTTCCTTGGTTTCCCAGTGGACTCTGCCGACTGGTCCTTTTACCACCCTCCCCTCCACCAGTTCCTAGACTCCCGTGACGTCCGGTTTGACGAGTCCGTGTCCTACTACACCGCTAGGGGTAGACGCCGCACCGACCGACTCAAGCCCAACGAGGTCGGCCGCAGCAGCAGAGGCAACAGAGGGCAAAAGGGGGGAGGGGGAACACCCCCCAAAGATGGGGGTGCGAGGGTCACCACGAGAGGCTCCTACAGCGACTATGCTCTTCTCTGCTGCTAGGAGGGACTTCTCGAGGAGGTCAACGGTGAGAGTGGTGGGGCAAACGGAGAGGAAGTGGTCCCTGACTACGCGAAGGGAGTCAGGGAGCCGGGTGACTATGTAGTAGAGGGTGATGTACATGGGGGGGGGGTTCTTGGCGCAGAACTCAGCAGGAAGCGCAGCGCGGTAGCGAGTGTCACTAGTGCGGAGGTGCGTAATGAGGTCAGCGACTGTGGGAAAGGCAGCAAGGTCAGGGAAGAGGTACGGTAGCATGAGGCGGCTCAGTGCAGCAGTGGCAGGGGAGGAGTAGCGCGCAACTACAGCGTCGTACAAGGTGTGAGCACTCTTGTACTGGCTAAAGTGCGCACGCTCAGAGGTAGGCAGGTGGCGACGCACAGCAAGACGTGCAGCAGCATCGCGAGTGGCCCACTGTGAGCGAACAGTGGCGTCGGCATCAGCAGCAGGGGCAGGAGAGGCACCAGAGGTGAGGTCAAAGAGGGAGAGACCGTCTGCCCTATCGCACTGTAGGAAAAGCTGCAGGTCATCTACCCAGACGTCAAAGTCAATGGCCCGACCCTCAGCGTCAAAGGCGAGGACACTAGGGGTAGCCATGACAGCAGTAGACTAGCAGCGCGAACAGTAGGGTGAGGGCAGTGCAGGGACAGAGGCGCTGCACTTACCGGACAGGGCGACTCGGGTGGCTCAGCGGCTCGGCGGCTCGGCAACTCGGCGGCTCGGGCGGCTCGGGCGGCTCGGCGGTACGGCGGCTCGGCAGCAAGCGCGGCTCGGCGACACGGCGGCTCGGGCGGCTCGGGCGGTACGGCGGCTCGGGCGGTACGGCGGCTCGGCGGCACGGGCGGCTCAGGTGGCGCGGCGAGGCCGCGTGGGGAGCGGCGGCGGGGCCGAGTGGAGCGGTGCAGTCAGCTGCGGCAGCAGCCGCGGCCCCGAGGGAGGTGGTGGCGGCTGCTGCTGGCGACGGCTGCGGCTGCTGCTGCAGGGACGGCGGCGGCCGCTGCGGTAGGGGCGGCGACAGTGGGCCGGAAGGGACGGCGCGAGGGGCCGCGACGCGAGAAGCCGCGGAGGGCGGCGACGGGCCGTGAAGGGGCTGCGCGAGGGGCCGCGGAGGGCGGCGACGGGCCGTGAAGGGGCGGCGCGAGGGGCCGCGGAGGGCGGCGACGGGCCGTAGGGGGGGGGGCCGTGAGGAGCCGCGGGAGGGGCCGTAAAGGACGGCGCGAGGGGCCGTAAGGGGCCGTAAGGGGCCGCTGAGGGCGGTGCGAGAGGCCGACGGGCGGCGCGAGGGGCCGTAAGGGGCCGTAAGGGGCCGCGCGAGGGGCCGTAAGGGGCCGTAAGGGGCCGACGGGCGGCGCGAGGGGCCGTAAGGGGCCGTAAGGGGCCGTAAGGGGCCGTAAGGGGCCGTAAGGGGCCGCGCGAGGGGACGTAAGGGGCCGTAAGGGGCCGACGGGCGGCACGAGGGGCCGCGCTAGGGGCCGTAAGAGGCCGTAAGGGGCCGACGGGCCGCGCTAGGGGCCGTAAGGGGCCGTAAGGGGCCGCGCTAGGGGCCGTAAGGGACGGCGCGAGGGGCCGTAAGGGGCCGCTAAGGGCGACGCGAGGGGCCGTGAGGGGTCGTGAGAGGGCGCGACTGTGGGAGCGAAGCGCGCTCCGGGCAGGAAAAAAAATTTCGTGGTGGGCCCTAGGAAGCGTTCCCACTAGGGAACCTGCTCGATACCATGAGAAGAAACGAGGAATGGATGAACTATGAATGAATTGGGTACAAGTACTAACCCTAATTGGGTTGTACCCCTTATGGGCTACCCCACTATAGCCTACACAATATGCATGAGCTATAATGTTCTGACACCCGCGTACTCACTACTGAGGGAACTGTTACTGCAGGAGGCACACGACGGGATTACCTCGGGACATTTCGGGGTAGAAAAAACGCGACAGCAACTGCAGCGGTATTAATACTGGCCGGAGTTGTTGACCGACGTACAGCACCATCTGGGCTCGTGTCCTACGTGCCAGGTGATGAAGAGCTCGCGAAAAAGAAAGGCGGGTCAGTTGCAGCCGATTCCACCACCTGAGCGCGCCTGGCAGCAGGTTACCATGGATTTCGTCACGGGGTTACCTTCGAACCCTGGGGGTAACGACGCAGTTATGGCCGTCGTTGACAGGTTGACAAAAATGGCTCACTTCGCTGCGTGCAAGAAATCGATCTCAGCTGAAGAAACCGCTCGCATGTTCATCGCAGCCGTCGTTCGACTGCACGGGATACCAGCCGTGATAATCAGCGACCGCGACACGAAGTTCACCAACAACTTCTGGAAAAACCTCTAGGAGCTATTCGGGACCAGGCTACAGTTCAGCTCGTCGTACCACCCCGAGACCGACGGTCAAACGGAGCGGACGAATCAAACGATGGAGTAGTTGATTCGTGCCACGTGCGACGACCCGACAACTTGGGAGCAGCAGCTGCCGTTGATCGAGTTCGCGTACAACAACGTCACGTCAGCGACGACGCAGCATTCCCCGTTCTACCTGAACTACGGGCAAAACCCTACAGTGCCCATGACGCCGAGTCCGGACAACCCAACGCCACGTGCACAGCAATTCGCTGAAATTCTGCAAGCTGCCCGCACCAGAGCCGCCGAAGCAATTAAAAAGGCCAATGTCATCACTAAGCGCAACGCTGACCGCCACTGCCGCCCAGTCACGTACCAGTCAGGAGACTACGTACTGTTCGACACACAGAACTTAAGACTGCTCGTCGTACCGAAATTGCGACCGCGCTACTGTGGACCATTCCAAATCAGCCACATGATTACTCCAGTGACAGCCCACCTACTGTTGCCGACGGACAGGTACATCAGCCCTTCGTTCCACGTCAGCCTGCTTCGCCCATACATCCCAACCACAAGCCAACTGCCTCGTCACCGCCCGCCATCCATGACTCGCCCTGCATCGGAGCCGATCATCGAGCCCGAAAAAATCATGAGCCATCGGATTCGACACCCCACGGGAATCAGGAGGATTGAATTCCTCGTTCGCTGGAAGGACCGCACGCCAACTGAGGATAGCTGGGTGCCCCTGGCCAACATTGAAAACCACCCTGCCCTGCAAGTGTACCTGAGGAGCGGGGGTTTCCGTGATATACACGCACTCGCGTAGCGGAGGGGGCTTCTTGAGGGGGGGGTAGTGTAAGGAATTTTCTCGGTATTCCTTAGCGCGCCCTGCAACATCGCGTACAGCAGCAACCGTTGTTCGCCCGTTACTGCTAACGGGGCTTCGCCGACTTCGCGCGTACTGTTTCACCAAACCTCGCACTGCTGGCCCGGCCGTGTCGGCCTACGCTTCGGGACTAGCCCGAGCCTCGCTGCCAGCGTAGCACTAGCTAGCTCGCATGCACCGCGTTACCGTTTGCATGTTTCGCGTATAAATGTTCACTCATGCCTTCGCTCACATTTTGTACTCGTTTGACACCTTAGTGCAATTCTCGCTACTTAGATCCATTGCACCCGTAACACAATTACGGCATACACGCTTGAATGGATTACACGAAGTGCGTGTATTGGAACAACATTCTCCTCAGCCACACTTCGCGCCGCCGTTATCCAGATCCCCCCCTTCTCTCAGAATTCCAGGAAAGCTTCAGCTGGCCCACCGACCCCTTTCCTCCAATCCTAGCTTCAGTCGGCCCACAGATCTTGCTGCTGTGCCGCGTGGCGTTAGGTCACGCCACGTCGCACTTGAATCTCCCCCCATCCCCCCACATGCTCCGCTGATAACCTCCCAGGGCCCACGCATACATTTTCAATTCGCTTCTTCGCATCTCACATTCTGAGCAGTGTCCGATTAGCAGGGTCTTCCTATCTCCAATTTCGGACCTTTTCTGATCAAGTTTATTGGTGACGCGATTCGCAAGGAACTAGACGTTTCCGTACCGTTTACACACACCAAGCAGCCATGGGTACTCTCGCCGAAGGGGCGGTTCTGGAGAGGATCCACACGTTTCCGGAGCATCTGTCGGTGCACGAGGCGTTGGAGCGCGTGAACGAGAAGGTGGCGGACGACGACATCATCGTGGAGGACGAGGAGCTGCTCATCACCTCGCTGCTCGCCATCCTGCGCCAACTCGAAGGCAACGAAATCGCCGAAGCGGTAAGATCGCATGCTCTCGCGCCGTTGTGTTTTCATGCTCGTGAGTCCGAATCAGGTTTACATCACGTTTTTATCTTGGATTGTCAGCCGTACTTCTCTGCTTATGGTGCGCTCAATCCCCCTCGATTATGATACCTGTATTGTCTTTCAATAGAATTCGAGAAATTCCGGACGCCAGGACGTCAAAATTTCTCATCATGTCAGCTTTTCATCTTGAGCTTGCATAATGACGTCATGGGAGTGTTACCATGACGTCACAGTCTCACCAGGAGGATATTTCTTCTCGACCTCTAGACTTTAATTCGAACGTCAACTAAAAAAAATTGCGACAGAATTCTGACATCGTGACCAAACAGTCATGCCAAGAATTCAATTCATCGCTTTCATTTAATTGCATGACACACATAATTCATGTGGGGGCAGCACATCAGCAGAAGCAGCCCGTCTCCATACCGAGTGCTCCTCTTTCCCTGTTTCCCGGTCCGCCTCACTTTTAAACCCTCTGTGCGGCGCGCGGCCACCAGGTGGAGACGGTGTACGGGCTGTCGGCGCAGTACAACAGGAGCAGCGACCCCGCGGACCTGGAGCGCCTCGAGGCCGTCATCGCGGGGCTCGACCCCGCCGCGTCCATCCTCGTCGCCTCCGCGCTCTCGCACATGCTTACCTTCCACAACGTCGCCGGTGCGCCCCTGCTCCTCTTTCGCTCATGCTCGCACGCTCAAAGCTGCACAGATTTAGATGTTTCCTGCCCATTTCGACGTATCCCATAATTCTCATAAGCTTCTCCCCTTTCCCTTGTCTCTCCCTCCCCCCCCCCCCCCCCCCTCTCTCTCCCCTCCCCCTCCCCCCCCCCGGCGCGGCCCGGCGGCAGAGGGAGTGCAGATGGCGTACAGGCAGCGCATGGTGGAGCAGCGGCACGGCGCGATTGAGGACGAGGGCAGCGCGCTGACGGAGTCGTCCATCATCGAGACGTTCGACAAGCTGCGCGCGCAGGGCCGCACCGCCGACGAGATCTACGCGTCGCTGTGCGCGCAGCGCGTCGACATCGTGCTCACGGCGCATCCCACGCAGTCCGTGCGCCGCTCGCTGCTGCAGAAACACGCCAGGTGGGTGCGCGCGCGCACGGGGTAGGCATGAAGTCGACGACTCTGGTTACTGAAATTTTCGACGGGCATGCATGCACTATGCAAAGTCCACTGCGTCTATATCAACAGTTTCCGCTTTTCCGCATTTCCGCTTCCTATTCCTCCGCCCTCGCATCTGCTCCTCCATCCCCCCAACCCTCCTCTCCCCCTCCCTGGTGTGCGCGCGCAGAATCCGGCAGTTGTTGGTGAAGAGGCGCGAGCAGAAGCTGTCGCCGGAGAGGAAGGAGGAGCTGGAGGAGGCGATCAGAAGCGAGGTGAGGGGGGCGCGGGGGCAATGGGGTGCACGAGGGAAAATGTGAGGGGACGAGAAGAGAGAAATCACTGGCTGTGGATTTTGCTGTGATGGTGAGGGGGCGGTGGGGGGGATGGAAAATGGATGAGCAGAGAAGTACCTTCCGTTCACAACCCGTAAGGCTTCCCATGTAATACTCGCGCCTTCCCCTCGCGCAGATTCAGGCGGCGTGGCGGACGGACGAGATTCGGCGGTCACAACCGACCCCGCAGGACGAGATGCGCGGTGGCATGAGCTACATGCACGAGACCATCTGGCCGGGCGTGCCGCGCTTCCTGCGCCGCGTCGACACCGCGCTGCGCCACCTCGGAGTGCCGCACCGCCTGCCGTACCGTCTGCCCATCATCGCCTTCTCCTCCTGGATGGGCGGCGACCGTGATGGTGAGTGTGTGTGAGGCGGGAGCACATTTATATTACAATGGAAAGAGGGAGCTTGAGCACAAACTCCTAGAAACATTAACAAAGCTAAAGAAAGAAGCTGAAATTTTAGTGGTTTATGATCACGAGTTTGGGTGGAGGGCCGGCTGTGTGGAAGAAGGCTCAAGAGTGAATGATCAGAGTGAACCCCTCTCAACCCCTTCCGCACTCCCCATTTCCTCCGTCTCTTACCCCCTGCTTCCCCTCTCCGCTCCCCACCGTCCCCTTGCAGGCAATCCGAGGGTGACAGCAGCAGTGACGAGGGACGTGGTGTACCTGTCGCGCCTCATGGTCACCAACCTCTACATCACGCAGATCGAGGCGCTCATCTTCGACGTACGCACTCATTCACTCACTCTCTCGCCACCACATCAGCCACATGCCTTTTCTGGGCCCTTCTCATGGTTCTCCTTGCAGTGCCTGCTTCTTGTTATGCTTCCCGTTGTAGCGGTGTGCACACGCACTTCCTTGTAACACCACTTTCTGTCAGTTCCTAACCCCCCCACCCCGGTTGTCCTTGGTCCCATCTGTCACTGCACACTGCTCCCAGCAGCTGTACCCCTGGCGCGTTCTAATGCCGCCACTCAATCCGAGCCATCACTGGTGAACACACACTCACCCCCTCTCCCACCCCGTCCACTGCCCCCCTCTTCCCCCACCCGGCCCCATCTTCCGCCCTCGACTCCTTCCCCCCTGCAGCTGTCCATGTGGCGTGCGAGTGCGGAGCTGAAGCAGCGGGCAGTGGAGGTGTGTGCGGGGGCCAAGAAGCACTCCGGCCATTACATTGGTGAGCCATGGCCGTACATGGGGACGGCAGAGCTAGGAGTGATATAGACTTTGGTGCCACTAAAAGCGCACTTTTTGTTGCACACTCTTTGATCATCCCTATCCCCCGTCCCCAATCCCCCATCACCTAACCCATCTTCCCCTCGCGCTCCTCTTCTCCACCCCCGTCGCTCCCTTCCCCGGCGCCACTGCTCCGCACTACCGTGTGTGCGCAGAGTTCTGGAAGGACATCCCGGAGCACGAGCCGTATCGCGTGGTGCTGGGCGAGGTGCGCGACAAGCTGTGGAACACGCGCGACCACATCCAGCACCTCATGGCCACGGGCCACTCCGAGTTCACCCCACAGGACATCTACACCGACCCTGAACAGGTGTGCCACACACGCCAGGGGCCACGCCCATGCGCGCTATGGCTTGCCTTGGCGTCGCAGGGTGGAACTGGCCGTGGGGCATGGCTCGCCACAGGTGTTTTGTGGGTGGGGATGGGTTCGGCGGTGGGGATGGGGCAGGAGAGGTAGTGACCGGCGAGTGCATTGTGGGCGTTGCTGCTGGGCACCACCACGGTGGCTGACCATGGGCCAAACCCGCCGCACCTGAATTCATGCACTCCTGTACCCTCGCGCCCCTTCTCTGTCTTATCTTGCTACTGTCTAACACACTGCTCTCGTGCTCCTCGATGCCCCGCTGTGCTGGCAGCTGATGGAGCCGCTGGAGCTGTGCTACAAGTCACTGTGTGCCGTGGGGGATGAGGCGGTGGCTAACAGCAAGCTGCTCGACATGCTGCGCCAGGTACAGCTCTGCCCTGCGTTCGCTCCTGTCACACGTAATTCCACGCCCTCGTGGGTTTTTGAGTCAAGGGGCTTGCTTTGTGTGTCGCTTTTCTTGTTCGCTCTGATCTTCTCACCGCCTGCTTACCTACCCCGTCACTTCCCTCGCTCAACGCCGATAGCATACTCCCTCACAACCCTTCTCATACCCTTGCTGGACGTGCTGTGGCAGGTGGCGTGCTTTGGGCTGTCGCTGGTGCGGCTGGACATCCGGCAGGAGGGAGCGCGGCACTCAGACGCCATGAACGCCATCACAGAGCACGTGGGCGCCGGCACGTACCACGACTGGCCGGAGCAGCAGCGCATCGACTGGCTCACCCAGGAGCTGCAGAGCCGCCGCCCGCTCTTCGGGGACGACCTGCTGGAGGTGGCGAGTGATGAGGTGCGCGAGGTGCTGACCACATTCCGCCAGCTGGCGGCGCTGCCGAGGGACTCGCTAGGCGCGTACGTGATCTCCATGGCGACCAGCGCCTCGCACGTGCTCGAGGTGCAGCTGCTGCAGCGCGCCGCAGGTGTCAAGAAGCCGCTGCGCGTGGTGCCGCTGTTTGAGCGCCTGGACGACCTCACCAACGCGCCCGCCGTGCTGCAGCAGCTCTTCTCGCTGCCGCTGTACCGCTCGTCGCTGGAGGGCGGTGTGCAGGAGGTGATGATTGGCTACTCCGACTCCGGCAAGGATGCCGGCCGCCTCGGCGCTGCCTGGGCGCTCTACAAGGCGCAGGCCAGCGTGGTGGACGTGGCGCAGCAGCACGGCGTGCACCTCAGCATCTTCCACGGCCGCGGGGGCACCGTGGGGCGTGGGGGTGGGCCGACGCATCTGGCTATTCTGTCACAGCCGCCAGGCACGGTGAACGGGCGGCTGCGAGTGACGGTGCAGGGCGAGGTGATCGAGCAGTCGTTCGGCGAGGAGCACCTCTGCTTCCGCACTCTGCAGCGCTTCACCGCCGCCACCCTCGACCACACCTTGAACCCTCCGCGCGCCGCGCTTCCGGAGTGGCAGGCCATGATGGACCGCATGGCACCGCTCTCCACTGCGGAGTACCGCTCTGTTGTGTTCCAGAGCCCACGGTTCGTGGAGCTGTTCCGCGCAGTGACCCCCGAGACGGAGTTCGCGCGCATGAACATCGGCAGCCGGCCATCCAAGCGCAAGCCTGGCGGCGGAGTGGAGACGCTGCGTGCCATCCCGTGGATCTTCGCTTGGACTCAGACGCGCTTCCACCTGCCCGTGTGGCTCGGCCTCGGAGCAGCGTTGCGGGGAGTGATGGAGGAGGACACAAAAGCACTGGACGAGCTGCAGCAGATGTACCAGCAGTGGCCCTTCTTCCGTGTCACCCTGGACCTCCTGGAAATGGTCTTCTCCAAGGGCGACCCGCGAGTCGCCCGGCTGTATCAGCGAGTGCTGGCACCGCCTGACCTGCAGGAGCTGGGGGAGGAGCTGCTGCAGAAGTACGAGGAGAGCAAGGACTTGGTGCTCAAGGTGCGCTGCTGCTGCCATGCATTGTGTTGTGCTCGCACGACAACTTTGTCTGCTTCTCTTCTCTTCTGTCCACATTCCCGCATATAAGCTCCATCAGTACCTTTCATCATCGCATCTAACCCAATGCTTTCCACACTCTTGCTACCGTGCCGTCACAGGTGTGCGGGCACAAAGTCCCCCTGGAGAGCATTCCCACACTGCGGCAGCGCCTGCTCATGCGAGACCCGTACATTACGCCCCTCAACGTCATGCAAGTGCTCACGCTCAAGAAGATGCGCCAGGAGGAGGGAGCACCCAAGGGGGGTGACGAGGCTGCACAGGGGGGAGAGGGGAAGAAAGGCAAGTTCTCCTCGCTCTCTAGTGCGGAGGAGCTGTCGGCAGAAAAAGGGCTCACCAAGGCTCAGTCGTCTGATGTGGTGGGGCGCAACCCCTCCACTGCATATGCGCCCGGACTTGAGGACACGCTTATTATCACCATGAAGGGTGTTGCTGCTGGCATGCAGAACACTGGCTAATGGGCTGGTCGGGGTTTGAAGCTGTTGAATAGAAGTGGAAATTGGCAATCAAGGCCGTTTGGAGCATGTACTGTGGTGTGTGCACTGGGCCAGGTGCATGTCAGTACATACTGTACGTGTAAAGGTGGATGAAAATCTTATGGCAGGCCGCTCGTCCACTGTTGATTTTTCCATAACTGTACAACACGTACAATCACCACCTAAACTAACACTATCATGCAAAATCCATTCTAGGTAGTTGTTTAGGATGCAATGAAGCAAGTAAACAGAGATTGCACTAAGTTGGCAAACCAGTTCACACGTGAGCGAAGACATGCTCGAACATTTATAGCATAATGTTACGGGTGCAATGGATCGAAGTAGCGAGAGTTGCACTAAGTTGTCAAACGAGTACAAACTGTGAGCGAAGGTATGAGCGAACATTTATACGCGAAACATGCAAACGGTAACGCGGTGCGTGCGAGCTAGCTAGTGCTACGCTGGAAGCGAGGCTCGGGCTAGTCCCGAAGCGTAGGCCGACACGGTCAGGCCAGCAGTGCGAGGTTTGGTGAAACAGTGCGCGCGAAGTCGGCGAAGCCCTGTTAGCAGTAACGGGCGAACAACGGCTGCGGCTGTACGCGATGTTGCAGGGTGCGCTAAGGAATATCGAGAAAATTCCTTACACTACCCCCCCCCCTCAAGAAGCCCCCTCCGCTACGCGAGTGCGTGTATATCGCGGAAGCCCCGGCTCCTCAGGTACACTTGCAGGGCAGGGTGGGTTTCGATGTTGGCCAGGGGCACCCAGCTGTCCTCAGTTGGCGTGCGATCCTTCCAGCGAACGAGGAATTCAATCCTCTTGATTCCCGTGGGGTGTCGAATCCGATGGCTCAGGATTTTTTCGGGCGCGATGATCGGCTCCGATGCAGGGCGAGTCATGGATGGCGGGCGGTGGCGTGGCAGTTGGCTTGTGGTTGGGATGTATGGGCGAAGCAAGCTAACGTGGAACGAAGGGCTGATGTACCAGTCGGTCGGTAACAGTAGGTGTGCGGTTACTGGCGTGATCATGTGGCTGATTTAGAATGGGCCACAGTAGCGCGGTCGAAGTTTTGGGACGTCGGGCAGTCGCAGATTTTGCGTGTCGAGCAGTACGTAATCCCCTGGCTGGTATGTGACAGGGCGGCGGTGGCGGTCAGCGTTGCGCTTAGCGATGACGTTTGCTTTTTTAATTGCTTCTGCGGCTCTGGTGCGGGCAGCTTGCAGAATTTCGGCGAATTGTTGTGCACGTGGTGTTGGGTTGTCCGGACTCGGCGTCATGGGCACTGTAGGGTTTTGCCCGTAGTTCAGGTAGAAGGGGGACTGCTGCATCGTCGCTGACGTGGCATTGTTGTACGCGATCTCGATCAGCGGCAGCTGCTGCTCCCAAGTCGTGGGGTCGTCGCACGTGGCACGAATCAATTGCTCCATCGTCTGATTCGTCCGCTCCGTTTGACCGTCGGTCTCGGGGTGGTAGGACGAACTGAACTGTAGCCTGGTCCCGAACTGCTCCCAGAGATTTTTCCAGAAGTTGCTGGTAAACTTCGTGTCCCTGTCGCTGATAATCGCTGCTGGTATCCCGTGCAGGCGAACAACGGCTGCGATGAACAGGCGAGCGGTCTCCTCGGCTGAGATCGACTTTTTGCACGCAGCGAAGTGTGCCATCTTCGTCAACCTGTCAACGACGACCATCACCGCGTCGTTACCCCCAGGGTTCGAAGGTAACCCTGTGACGAAGTCCATGGTAACCTGCTGCCAGGCGCGCTCGGGCGGTGGTATCGGCTGCAATTGACCCGCCTTCCGCTTCCTCGAGCTTTTCATCACCTGACACGTGGGGAACGAGCCCACGTGCTGCTGTACGTCGGTCAACAGCTCCGGCCAGTAGTAATACCGCTGCAGTTGCTGTCGCGTTTTTTCTACCCCAAAATGTCCTGAGGTAATTCCGTCATGTGCCTCCTGCAGTAGCAGCTCCCTCAGTAGTGAGTACGCGGGTACCCAGATGCGGTTGGTGCCTGTTTTTACGTAATAAACTCCTTTAGCTTCTGCCAGTTGCTGTGAGTTTCCAGTCGTGAAAAATGGGTCGGTGCGGTATCCGTGGGTGAATAGGCCTGTTAAAAGCGGGTTGGTCTGGGCGAGTAGAATGGCATGGAGTTGGGCGGTAGGGCGGGTGAGTGCGTCGGCGATGTTGGATGCGCCTTTCTTGTACGTAACCGTGTAGTGGAAGTTGGACTCGAGGTAGTCTAACCAGCGAATCTGTCGCGGGTTGAGATTTGGTTGGGCGCGTAGGTACTGTAGTGATCGGTGGTCTGTCCGTACTGTCACGTCGGCGCCAGTCAGGTAACACCACCAAACTTTGAACGCGTGCACGATCGCCAACATTTCGCGGTCGTGTATCGGGTAGTTGTGTTCGGGCGGGTGCAGTTTGCGGGACTCGTACGCGATTGGCTGGAGGCCGTTCCCGAAATCCTGCAACAGTACTGCTCCCACAGCGATGTCACTTGCGTCAGTGACGAGCTCGAACGGACGGTGGGGATCTGCGATGTGAAGCACGGGCGGTGAGCACAAAATGTTTTTGAGGGACGAGAAGGCAGCTTGCTCTTTCTCCCCCCACGTGTACTCAACCCCCTTCCTCAGCAGGTCTGTCAGCGGGGCAGTCAGCTTCGCCATGTCGGGGACGAACCGGCGCACGTAGTTGACGAACCCCAAAAAACTCTGCAACTCAGTCAAGTTGGTCGGCGCGTGCCATGCTTGAATCGTCGCAATTTTTTTCGGGTCTATTTCCACTCCTGCAGCTGAAATAACGTGTCCCAAAAACTCCAGGCGATCCTGTAAAAATTCACACTTAGACTCTTTTGTAAGTAGGCGGTTCTCACTCAGTATTTTAAAAACTGCTTCGATGTCCTGTAAGTGCTGTGCTCTGTCAGGGCTGTAAATCAGTATGTCGTCCAGGTATACTATGACGCACTTATCTAAGAGCGGGCGGAAAGCTTCGTTCATGGTCATTTGAAAAGTGGCGGGGGCGTTGGTCAGTCCGAAAGGCATGACGGTGTATTCGAAGGATCCGTAGCGTGTGCGGAATGCGGTCTTAGGGCAGTCGGGCGGGTTGACGCGAATCTGGTGGTAACCCCCTCGGAGGTCAATCTTCGAGAAAACCCGGGCTGTGCGCAGTTGGTCGATCAGTTCGTCGGCTCGCGGGATGGGGTAACGGGATTTGATGGTAACCCTGTTCAGTGCTCTGTAGTCTATGCACATGCGAAATCCCCCGTCTTTTTTCAGTGTGAACAGTATCGGTGCTGCGAAAGGCGACGAACTAGGGCGGATGAATTCCTTCTCGAGCAGGTAATCCTCAGTTCGTCCAGTTCGGGCTGGGTCAGTCGGAACTGTCGCTGTACTGTTGGCTGTGCCCCCGGTTCTAGCTCTATCTTGTGGTCGTGCGGTCGCTGAGGTGGCACTCCCGTCGGTAAATCATCCGGGAAAATGTCGCTGTACTGCTTCAACAGTGCTGCCAGGTCACTCGGTACGTCGGCCAGCAGTTTCTGTAAATTCCCTCCTTTGTCTGCTGCTGCGGCTTCCCGAATGTCGACCGCGTACACGTCAGCTCCTGCCGCTACGGCGCGTTTCATCGTGATCGCGTTGACACGCACCGACGAAGACTCAGGCGAGCCCCAGCAAGGTAGGGCGATGTTGTTACCGTTCACTCGCACGGTGCAGTCACACGTCGTCCAGTCGATTCGCGGATTGTGTCGTCACAGCCAATCACGCCCGAGTAAAATATCGGTTCCGTCGAGGGTCGTTGCGAGCATTTCCTGGCTAAACGTGAAGTTACCCCCACATCGAATCCAAACCCGGTCTACGCGTTCCCATATTGCCAGCGGCGTGCCGTCTACCAGTCGTGCGTCGATCTCAGGTAAACATTTGTCCAGTGGCAGTCGCAGTTTTCGTGCTGTAGCAGTGTTGATGAGGCTGTGGCTAGCTCCCCCATCTACGAAGATTTTAACTAAGTCCGTCCTGATTTTCCCACTAAGCAGTATGGGGCTGTCTACCGTAGTCCCCTCCTTATTCGGCCGAGTGTGGTCGATTGCGTGAACCGGCACAATCACTCGGTGAGGGTCGGTTGGGTCGGGCGAGCGGCGTGACCTGTCAGTAGAGGGCCCGTCTGCTACTGACTCCCAGCGTTTCCCTGCTGCTTGGTCTGTTTCTGCTGCTCAGCTTCCCCCTTTCCCTTAGCGTTTTCCGGGCATTCACTCTTGCGATGTCCCGGCCGATTGCACGCAAAGCAGCGCCCTTTGAACGGTGCGGCAGCGGCATTTGCGGCGACGGCACATATCGTGGCGCCCTCGTTCGTCCCACGAGGCCGATGTCCCCAATGGCTGCTTCCGTAGGACCCCGGTCTCGGTCGGCGGAAGAAATCAAGTTTCTCCGCCATAGCGAGAATTTCTTGAAAATCGGTGACGCTGCGAAGCTGGATTTCCTGAGCGATGTCCTGCTTCAGGCCGCCGATGTAGCGGTCGATGCGCTCGCTCTCGTGCATATATCCCACCTGCTCGCATAGCGCCAGAAATCCGCTCGTGTATTCTTGGACGGAACCGAGTTGGCGCCAAGTGCGGAGCTTCTGTCGCGCCGCGATCGAAGCCGCGATTGGCTCGAAACGAGCGCCCAGACCTGCGCACCACGCGTCCCACGTGCGATACTGGGGCACCTCCACGAAATACGACGGCGCCCAGGGTCCGGTTTGTCCTTCCCGTGTCGGTAGAGTCGCGTAGTCCACCGGCTTCGTGACGATGACGCGCCACCAGTCCATGGCGGGTCCTCGCAGCAGCGACACGGCGTAGCGAATCTTCGCCGTATCCTCCGAGACGTAGTTCGCGTCGAAGAAGACGTTCAGCGTGAAGAGCCACGCCTGAACGGTAGGACCACCCCGCTGACTTGGGTCAAAGCATGGCGGACGCTGCGGCTTTAGCGGCATCGGCGACGGAAGAGTTGATTCGCCGGCCGGCACCGAAATCGTGACTCGAGGCTGAGTCCTGGCCGCATTCGTCGCGTCGGGGTGTGTCGTGCCGTGGTCGTCGTCTCCGTCATGGCGGACGACGCCATCACTTGCGGCGCTCGCGGGTTGCCCCACACTTCCGTGCTGCGATGTCTGTGGTGCGGGCTGAATCGGAGTGCCAGGTGCTTGGGATTGTGCCCGTGTGAGGTCGTTTTGCAGGGACGAGCGTTCTGCCGTCAGCGTCGCGATTTCCTCGGCGCTCTCGCGGATTTGTCGCAGAAGATCGTTCAAGTGCTCCTGCGTTAGAGTCGTGACGTCGATAAGTTCAGCCATTTCGAAGGGCGTCGGCTCGTCTTAGTCTAGGCGCAGTCGTGGCTGCATGCGTTTACGAGAGAACGCGAGGACAGCGGCTCCTAGGTGCTAAGGTACGTGAGTCCCTTCGAGTGAAAAATCAAAAGTTGATTTCCTGGGGTGCGGAGATGCGCGGTCTGAAAGGAAAGAGGCTCTGAATACCAAGTGTTACGGGTGCAATGAATTGAAGTATCGAGAGTTGCACTAAGTTGTCAAACGAGTACAAACTGTGAGCGAAGGCATGAGCGAACATTTATACGCGAAACATGCAAACGGTAACGCGGTGCGTGCGAGCTAGCTAGTGCTACGCTGGAAGCGAGGCTCGGGCTAGTCCCGAAGCGTAGGCCGACACGGTCAGGCCAGCAGTGCGAGGTTTGGTGAAACAGTGCGCGCGAAGTCGGCGAAGCCCCGTTAGCAGTAACGGGCGAACAACGGCTGCGGCTGTACGCGATGTTGCAGGGTGCGCTAAGGAATATCGAGAAAATTCCTTACACATAAACAGCAAATGCTAACGCAGTGCATGCAAGCTAGCTAGTGCGATGCTGGCAGCAAGATTCACGCTAGTCCCAGATCGTAGGATGACTGAGGCCAGTCCAGCAAAGCGTGGTTTGGGAAATCTGACAGAAGGCGGTGAAACACCGCTAACAGTTACGGTAGGGGCGAAGTGTCAAATATGGTAACAAACATGCTTGTTAGTCTGCAATGAAGAACACACAAGAGAAGATACATAACTTTCTTGGCATTCCTATTTGTACCTTGTTTTCCTACTAATTGACCATTCCGCTAGTATTAAGATGATATCACGCTAGTTCCTTCCTTGACCTAAATTAACTCCCTAGAAACGTTTCTAGGCTAGTACAGTCCTTAGCTTCGTCTCCGCCAACCACCCCTTTGCCAGCATGGCGCCTCGGCCATCCAGCCTTCCCGTCGACCTTAGTGGAGTAGCAGTAGCAGTAGCGCGCTTCCTTCTAGCCTGGAACGCGCGCCTGCATTCCGCGCATGCCAGCACAGTGCGCGCCAGCATAGCGCGCTCATCAGGGCAGTGCACGCCAGCAAACGTGCCTGCATAGCGCGAGCCAACACAGCAAGGCCCAGCAAGCCAGCCATGCGGAGCCTGTAAGCTATCCGCCAGCAACTCAGCAGCTGCGCGCCCCACCCCAGCTAGCCTCGTGCGCTCGAAGCCCAAAGCGCGCCCGGTCCTACTAGGGAGCTCCCCCCCATTCCTGTGCTAAGCCCTGCCCCTCCCCCCGCTGTTCCCCTTGTCCACGCCGGTCCTGCTACTATTGGTTTCACCATCAGCGGCTGGCAGCCATTTTTCTCTCATGCAGCCCGACCTAGGGACGGTTCGCTCCTAGCTCCTAGCTCTTCGCTCCTAGCGCATCGCTCCTCGCTGTTTCGACCCTTGCTCCTAGCTCATTTTACTTCGTGCTCCAGTAGTACCTCGCCTAGTTCCACCTGGCGCTCCTCGCTGTTCTCGCTCCTCGCTCCTAGCTCCGTTTGCTCCGTGCTCCAGCAGTACCTCGCCTAGTTCCACCTGGCGCTCGTTGGTGTTCTCGCTCCTCGCTCCTAGCTCCATTTTCTTCGTTCGCTCCTAGCCTAGCCTCACTATGGAGTCCTCCTACCGCCTTTGGTTTGAAGCGGAGGGCCGCCCCATCGAGTTTAGTACCTGGCTCTGCCAGGCTCACGTCACCTTACCACTCAGCGTCAGGATCGTACCACCATGTACGCTCATGCGCTCTCCAAGCCCCCTGGCGTCCCGACCCCCTGCTTGCTGAGCCCGCTCCTACTGCCGCACGCAGGCGGACTAAGACAATTTTCTTAGCGCGGGACATTTGGGACTCTCGTGACGCTGCGGCTGCTCTCGCGCTGACAGCCATTCTCCCACCGACTGAGGCCGTTCACTTCTCCCAGGTCGAGACTGCGAAGGGGTGTTATGATGCTATCATTGTGTGTTATTCCACCGCTTCCTCTGCCTCCCTCAGCCACCTCCTCATGCCTTTTGTGTTTCCCGACCTTGGGTCGTTTGCGACAGTCTCCGACTTTGCCACTTACCTGCGTTCCCTCGACACTATCTACCATGCTGCCTGCACTGTGGCTCAGCTTCTCCTTGCCCCCCCCTCCTATGTGGCTCACCGTGCACTGGTTAGTCAATTGCCTCCCTGACCGCCTCCCCTCTGTCTGTGACGTGCTTCTTCAGAAGCACCCCAATGAGCTTACGATCGTTCTTCTTGAGAGCACTCTCTCGAAGATCGAAAATAACCTCTTCTTTGTTGCCTCTGCCACTGACGCAGTAGCAGTTCGTCTCTTTAAGGGGTGTGCTATCCCTCAGCTTCCCACCTTCACTGCTACTCGTGCCACTGCTGCGGTGTCTGTCTCTGTGGAGACAGGAGTTGATTCTGCTGCTGGTTGGCAAAAACGGGGCAAGGTTGGCAAGAAAGGGGGGAAGGGGGGTGGTGGTGGTGGAGTTGGCAGAGGTGGAGCTGGGAATCGAAGTGGTGGCGGCGGAGGCGGTACAGGTGCGCCTGAAGGAGGAGACCCTGGAGGTGGTCCTGGACAGGCAGGCCTGCCAGGTGGAGTTGTTGCTACGAGCGGTGGTCTGGGAGCCCAGCAGCAGTGGTCACAGCAGCAGCTTCCACAGCAGGGATAGCAGCAGCAGCAGCAGCAGCAGGGAGAACAGCAGTGGCAGGTGCCGCAGCAGGTTCAGCCGTAGGAGCCCTTGCAGTAGTGGGGTCCGCAGCACCACTGGGGCCCCCGCAGCAGTAGGGACCTGGAGGACTAGGGAGCACTGGCCACAGCTCTGGCCCCTGCGACTACTGGATCCTCACGGAACCGGGTAGTCCTTGTGTCTGCGGGCGCGGTGACCACTTTGCAGCACGGTGCTTCTGCCGCCTCGACGACCTTTACAGTGCGCATCACGGTCACGGGGGCGCACCCCATGCTGTGTCAAAACATATGCATAATTGTATCTAGGCTATATTGGGGCTAGCCTTAGGGGGTACACAAATAGTCTCGACACTCTAGTCTTGTACCCCAATCTTCACCTAATCATTATTTTTCTCGTTCCCTAGCTAGTGATTCTAACATGGTATTAAGAGCACAATGCTCCTTAGGACCGATTTTTTAAAAAGGGCCCACCACTACTATTTCGATCTACTGCCCGAGTCGCGCCCCTAGGAGAAATGCGAAATTCGAAACCGTGCTCTAGGCGAGACGGTTCCCTAGACGCGATTTTTTTTCCCTCCTAGTCACGTGCGACCCCCCCCTGAATGCGTAGGCCCGTCGCGAAGCCCGTACAGCCCACGTAGGCCCGTCGCGAAGCCCGTACAGCCCGCGTAGGCCCGTCGCGAAGCCTGTACAGCCCGCGTAGACCCGTCGCGAAGCCCGTACAGCCCGCGCCAGGCCGTCGCGCAGCCCGTACAGCCCGCGCCAGGCCGTCGCGCAGCCCGTACAGCTCACGTCAGGCTCGCACCCAGCGCGTAAAGCCCGCGCCAGGCCCGCACGCAGCCCTTACAGCCCGCGACTGGCCCGCACGCGGCCCGTGTTACTGTTATTCACTGCTGCTGCTACTGAAGCTAGTGCTGCTACAACTAGTGCTACTGCTGCCACTGCTACTACGGCACTTGCTACAGCTACTATTGTCTGAAACTACTCCAGCTACAGCTAGTGCTACTGCAGCAGCTCCTACTACTACACTTGCTACAGCTAGTGCTACTGCTGCAGCTCCTACTACTACACTTGCTACAGCTAGTGCTACTGCTGCAGCTCCTACTACTACACTTGCTACAGCTAGTGCTACTGCTGCAGCTCCTACTACTACACTTGCTACAGCTAGTGCTACTGCTGCAGCTCCTACTCCAGCGCTTACTGCAGCTGCTCCTGACTGAAGCTACTGCTGCTACAGCCCCTGAAGCAGCCGCCCCTGGTGCAGCCGCCCCTGGACCCTCGAGCAGCCGCCCCTGGAACCAGAGCAGCCGCCCCTGGCCCCTGAAGCAGCCGCCCCTGGTGCAGCCGCCCCTGGACCCAGAGCAGCCGCTTTGCACGCTCTCGCGTGCCCCTAGCGTACCGGCCCCGCCCCACTAGCCCGCCCTTGCTGGCCCCGTGCGACCAGGCCCCGCCCTAGCTAGCTCGCCACCTCGTGCCCCGTGTGGACCGCCCCACTCTGCCCTGCACGCCCTCACGTGCCCCACCTCGAGTAGCCGCTGCCTAGCCGAGCCGAGCCGCCCCACCGAACCGCGTCACCCGGCCCGAGCCGCGCCGCCCTACCGAGCCGCGCCCCTGATTCTGTCACTGCTACTGTCACTACTCCTGTTTCTGCTACTACTACTGCTACTGCTCCTACTGTCACTATGCTAGCCCTCCTGTGCTAGCTTTCGATGCTGAGGGCCGCCCAGTGAAGTTTGACACCTGGCTTGATGACCTGCACCTATTCCTACAACTCACTGCCAAGGAAGACATCTCACTGTACGATCACGCCTTAGGCCATGCCACTGCCCCTGCTGCTACTGCTGACAGCACTGCCCGCTCACAGTGGCAGACTCGTGACGCCCACGCTCGCTTTGCTATTCGCAACTCCCTGCCGATAGATGAGCGCGAGCACTTTGGCCAGCACAAGACTGCACAGGCACTGTACACCGCTGTCATTGCCCGCTACTCCTCACCTGCCTCTGCCGCGCTAGGCCGCCTCTCACTCCCCTACCTGTTCCCCGACCTGGCCTCTTTCCACACAGTCGCTGACCTCATCACGCACCTCCGTACTAGTGAGGCCCGCTTCCGTGCCGCTATGCCCGATGAGTTTCTTGCCACGAACCCCCCCCCGCTCTGGCTCACTCTCTACCACCTAGTCACCCGCCTCCCTGACACTCTGCGTGCAGTCAGGGATCACTTCCTATCTCGCTGCCCCACTGAGCTCACCATTGCCCTCCTCGAGAAGGAACTACTTGCAGCTGAGGCTAGCATAGTCGCTGTAGGTGCCTCTCGTGGCGACCCCCGCACCCCTTTCTTTGAGGGGTGTTCCCCTTCCCCCCTTCTTCCCTCTGTAGCCTCTGCTTCTGCTGCCGACCTCCTTGGTGCTGAGAAGGTCGGGACTGCGTCCACTTCGAGCTGGCGCCGCAGCGGCAAGGGCAAAGGGGGCAAGGGAGGCGGAGGTGACGGTGGGGGAGGCGGTGGTGGGGGCGGTGGAGGCGGTGGGGGTGGTGGTGGGGCTGGAGGGACTAGTGGCAGCGGTGGGGGTGGTGGCGGCAGCGGCGGGGGAGGTGGCAGGGGCGGGGGCGGTGGTGGGGGCGGCGGTGGTCGTGGCGGCGGCAGGGGAGGGGGTGGTCGAGGAGGTGGCGGCGGTGGTGGTGGTCGTGGAGGCGCTGGCAGTGGCCAGAGCCAGCAGCGCACTCCGTCGCCTCAGGAGCTCCGTGAGTGGTACTCTCAGCACGTAAGTACGTGCACGTACGTACGTCATCCGCACTGGTGACCGCACTGGTCAGACGTGTGGGAGGGCGCACACCACGCAGCGCTGCTTCTCTTGCCTCGACGACGCTTGGCGTACTCAGTTCCCTGATGCCACTGAGCTGCCCCGCTGGGCTGATCTGATGAAAAAGAACATTGATATCTATGCTCTAGACTTTGATGCTATTCTCACTGCCATGTATGTGATGTCTACTAGTGGAGAGGGTGCTCAGTACCTGCGTGTTCCGCCCGACCCGGGCATTCGGACCAGTGAGGCTACCGCTCTAGGTGCTGGTGAGGCTGCTGCTCTAGGTGCTAGTGAGTCTGCGCCCCCTGGTACTGAGTCGACTGAGGCACTACACACCTTCACACTGGACTCAGGTGCTTCTCGCTGTTTCTTTCGTGACCGCACTGCCCTTGAGCCGCTTGCTCGGCCAGTTGCTGTCTCCCTCGCTGACCCCTCTGGGGGTCCGGTCATTGCGACCTCCTCCACTGTCCTTCCTTGTCCTGCGGTCCCGTCGGGCACACTGTCAGGTCTCCACCTCCCCTCGTTCTCTACGAACTTGGTGGCGGGTTGTGCGCTCCAGGACGGGGGTGTTCACCAGTTCACCCCTGCCTACGAGCGCGTGACACACTGCACGTGTGCTCAGACGGGCCGTCACCTGGCTACCTTCACTCGGCAGCCGGGGTCGGACCTGTACACACTGACCACTGAGTCCCCTCAGGTAGCTGCGTCTGCGTCTGCGTCAGGTCAGCTGTCGGCCCCCTGCTCGTGTCGCTCTCTGGCGCACGAGACCGTCCTCTGGCACCACCGACTTGGTCACCCGTCTGTGCAGCGCCTTCGTGCCATGCATAAACGGTACCTTGTCTCTGGTCTTCCCAGGGTTCTCCCTCCCCTCCCACCCTCGCCTGCTCCTCCCTGTCTTCCCTGTGTCGAGGGGCGGCAGCGCGCCGCTCCTCACTCCTCCTCGTTTCCCCCGACGACTGCTCCCTTGCAGACGCTCCACATGGACGTGTGGGGCCCAGCCCGCGTCCGTGGTCAGGGTCAGGAAAGGTACTTCCTGATAGTTGTTGACGACTACTCGCGCTACACCACGGTCTTCCCCTTGCGCACCAAGGGTGAGGTCCTTGATGTTTTGATCCCTTGGATCCGCGCTTCTCGTCTCCAGCTCAGCGAGCGTTTCCACTCGGACTTTCCTGTCCTGCGCTTGCACTCTGACAGAGGTGGTGAGTTCTCCTCCGACCTCTTGGCAGCCTACTGTGCGGAGCACGGCATCCGCCAGTCGTTCACGCTTCCGGCCTCTCCACAGCAGAATGGGGTTGCTGAGCGCCGCATTGGCTTGGTCATGGAGGTCGCTCGTACCTCCTTGATCCATGCGGCTGCCCCCCACTTTCTGTGGCCGTTTGCGGTCCGATACGCTGCGCATCAGCTCAACCTCTGGCCCCGTGTCTCCTTGCCGGAGACTTCCCCGACACTGCGTTGGACGGGAGAGGTTGGCGATGCGTCGCGTTTTCGGGTCTGGGGATCTCGAGCTTTTGTTCGCGATACGTCCGCGGACAAGCTCTCCTCCCGCGCTGTTCCTTGTGTCTTCCTTGGCTTTGTCCCGGACGCGTCTGGTTGGCAGTTTTACCACCCCACCTCGCGCAGTGTCCTGCCTTCTCAGGACGTCACGTTCGACGAGTCCGTCCCCTACTACCGCCTCTTCCCCTACCACACTGCCCCGCTTCCCCCCCCGCCTCTCTTCTTCGCGCCAGGTGCTGCTGTGGTAGACCCCCTCCCCCCTCAGGGTGCCGCTCCCTCAGGTGTGTCCCAGGTAGACCCGATTGAGCCTGTCGAGGTAGCTGTCGACTCTCGTCCTGCTGAGGGTGCTGAGCCTGAGCGTGCGGAGCCTGGGGGTGCGGAGCCTGGGGGTGCGGAGCCTGGGGGTGCGGAGTCTGGGGGTGCTGAGCCTGGGGGTGCGGAGCCTGCGGGTGCTGAGTCTGGGGGTGCTGAGTCTGGAGGTGCTGCGCCTGGGAGTGCTACACCTGGAGGAGCTCTCTCCTCACAGCAGCTGCGTGAGTGGTACTTACAGTACTGCAGCCTCAGGAGAGGTGCCTCTGGAGCTAGGAGTGCTGCTGGAGCTGGTGCTAGTGCTTCCCCTCCTAGGCGGGAGCTGCCCTCTCCCCAGCGGCTCCGAGAGTGGTACGCGCGGCGCTGCAGTCTCCGGAGTGGCGCTCCTAGTGTCGCGGACCCTGGTGCTGGAGGTGCTACTGCTGCTGGCGGTGCTGCTGGTGCTCCTGGAGGTGCTGCTGGTGCTGGTGCTACTGACGCTGCTGGAGGTACTGCTGGTACTGGTGGTACTGCTGGTGCTGCTGGAGCTGCTAGAGGTACTCCTACTACTGGAGGTGCTGCTGGTGCTGAGGACCCGGGTGTTGGAGCTGCTGCTGGTGCTGAGGACCCGGGTGTTGGAGCTGCTGCTGGTGCTGCGGACCCGGGTGTTGGAGCTGCTGCTGGTGCTGCGGACCCTGGAGTTGGAGCTGCTGCTGGTGCTGCGGACCCGGGAGCTGGTGCTGCTGGTGTAGCTGGAGACCCTGGAGCTGAGGGTACTGGTGGTGCCTCTGCTGGTTCTGGAGGCGCTGCGCGGCCGCGGCCGTACTTCGTTCCGCTCCTTCAGCAGGTTCTTGGTCAGCCGCCTCCCCCTAGTCCTGCTCCCTCCTTAGAGTGTCCTCCGCCTGTCCAGTCGCAGTCACAGTTACCGCCTGCCTCGCCACTCCCTGGTCCTTCTCCTTACACTGGTCCGACTGGAGGTCTTACAGAGCGTCGTGAGCCTGAGTCTCGTCCTGCGTCGCCAGAGTCTCGTCGTGCGTCACCTGTTCGTGCTGCTCACACTGGTCGTCGTGTTCCGCGTCAGCGTCCTCCTGCTGTCCCAGGCACTCACCAGATGGCACTTCGTCCTTCCACTGCTCCTCAGCGTGTCCCTCTGCCGTCTCCTCCTGCGTCTTCTCTTCCTGCTCTTGCTGACCCGGAGTCTGACTCCCTTCGTGCTGCCAGTCCTACTGTCACGCGTCTCCTCGCCACAGTTGTCACTGACCCTTCCTTTGAGTCCTCTGCTGCGTCTGCTCTAGTCGCTGAGTTAGTTGACTTTGCTGCCGCTTGTCGTCTAGACTACGCCGCTAGCCTTGTCGCTGAGTCTGAGTCTGAGTCTGTCTGTCCTTCGTCCGTCGGGGGTGAGTGTGCTCTTGGCACGGACGTCCTTGAGGACAGGCAGGAGGAGTTTGAGTGCTTTGCCGCTGCGTTACCTCATCTCGTGTCCATGCTGGTTGCCCCTGAGGGAGACCCGGATGCTCCAGACATCCCGACCCCACGCTCTTACGCTGAGGCGATCGCGGGTGAGTACTCCTCTCAGTGGCAGACAGCCATGGACGCAGAGATGGCTTCTTGGAAGTCCACAGGCACCTACGTCGACGAGGTTCCCCCACCTGGGGCGAACATCGTCAGTGGCATGTGGATTTTCAGGGTGAAGCGGCCGCCGGGTTCTCCGCATGTCTTCAAGGCGCGTTACGTTGCACGAGGCTTCAGTCAGCGAGAGGGAGTTGACTTCTTCCAGACCTTCTCCCCGACCCCGAAGATGACCACTCTTCGGGTTCTGCTGCACGTCGCCGCTCAGCGTGACTACGAGCTCCACTCTCTTGACTTCAGCACAGCTTTCTTGCAGGGCAGCCTGCACGAGGAGATCTGGCTGCGCCGCCCACCTGGCTTCACTGGGTCGTTCCCTCCTGGTACCCAGTGGAGCCTCCGACGGCCAGTCTACGGTCTCCGCCAGGCGCCGCGTGAGTGGCACGACACACTGAGGACTACACTTGCGGCTCTTGGGTTCGCTCCTTCTACTGCTGACCCGTCGCTGTTTCTACGCACCGACACTTCACTGCCGCCGTTCTACATCCTCGTGTACGTCGACGACTTGGTCTTTGCCACTGCTGACACTACGGCACTCGCCCACGTGAAGTCGGAGCTGCAGAAGAGACACACGTGCACAGACCTGGGTGAACTGACAAGCTATCTTGGCTTGCGGATCACCCGGGACAGAGCACGGCGCACCATCACCTTGACTCAGTCACACATGGTGCAGCAGGTCCTTCAGCGCTTCCGCTTCACGTACTCCTCGCCTCAGGCCACTCCTCTGCCTACCGGTCACTCGCTCTCAGCTCTGCCTTCGGATGAGTCCGTAGAGCCGAGTGGCCCGTATCCAGAGCTTGTGGGCTGCCTCATGTACCTGATGACCTGCACTCGACCTGACCTTGCATACCCTCTTAGCATCCTTGCACGCTATGTCGCTCCTGGTCGTCACCGGAAGGAGCACATGGATGCCGCTAAGAGGGTGTTGCGTTACTTGTGCAGTACGTCGGGCATGGGGCTAGTGCTTGGAGGACGAGACCGAGTTGTACTCACTGGGCACTCAGACGCTTCTTGGGCTGACGACCAGGCTACTCAGCGGTCGTCTCAGGGTTACACCTTCAGCCTTGGCTCTGGTTCTGTTTCTTGGCGTTCTACACGCTCGTCTTCCGTTCTCAGCTCCAGTTGTGAGGCTGAGATCTACGCCACAGCCATGGCTGCACAGGAGTTACGCTGGCTCACCTACCTGCTGACCGACTTGGGAGAGCGGCCTCGTTCTCCTCCAGTGCTGTACGTCGACAACAAGGCTACCATTGCCTTGTGTGAGGAGCACAGACTGGAGCACAGAACGAAGCATATCGCTCTACGGTACTTCCTTGCTCGAGAGCTGCAGCAGCGTGGTCAGCTTTGTCTGCGTTACGTGGCCACTCGGGCCAACACTGCTGATGTGTTCACCAAGGCGCTTCAGCCTTGTGACCATCAGCGCTTCTGTACTGTTCTAGGCCTTGTGCCTACTGTGCCTCACTTGCTTACTTCTTGACTCTGTTTGTACTGTGATCTCTATATATATACCTGCATACTTACACTTGCTAGGTTGTGCTCACTGTACCCCTTGCTATATTATTAAACTGCATGTGAACTGGTCTTGTGACCACTTGCTTGTGCTCGGAATTTGTGTGGTTTCCTCGAGATCAACCCTGAGCTTGCTTTGCCCTTCCTGACTGGTCTTGTGACCACTACTTGCTCTGGCTATCCCCCATTTCGCCTATGGGGGTGTGTCAAAACATATGCATAATTGTATCTAGGCTATATTGGGGCTAGCCTTAGGGGGTACACAAATAGTCTCGACACTCTAGTCTTGTACCCCAATCTTCACCTAATCATTATTTTTCTCGTTCCCTAGCTAGTGATTCTAACATGCTGGCCACAGCTACTAGCCCGTAAGACACCTGTGTTCAAACTGTCTATTGATGAGGCTCGTCGGTATGCTTTGTATGCTGTTGTTGACTATAATGTTGATGGATCTGTTTACTTGCGTGTTCCTAGACTAGGATCCTAGCCTGTTGCTAGTGTAGACTTTTGTCTTTCTAGTCTAAATGCTTGTGTTGCTGCACTAGGTGCTTATGTAGCTACCAGACCAGGTGCACCTCCGGCTGTGGCGTCCCTGTCTTTCACTCTAGACTCTGGCACGTCGTAGTGCTTCTTCCGCGACCACACGACACTCACACCACTCCTTGCTCCTCTTCCAGTAGCTCTTGCTGATCCTACATCAGGACCAGCCGTTGCACGCAGGTCCACCACCCTCTCGTGCCCTGTGGTCCCCTCTGGTGTCCTTAGAGGTCTCCACATCCCCTCATTCACTCAAAACGTGGTGGGTGTTGGATACCTCTAGGATAGAGGGATCACATTTACCTTTCTGGGGCACGTAAGGACTTTGGTCTGCACGGACACTGCCACCGGTGTCGTTCTTGCCACGTTCACCAGGGAGCCCCGCTCCAGTCCCTACGTTCTGAATACAGAGGGCTCCCAAGTAGCTATGTTTCCTCAGGTTGCTGTGTCCAGTCAGGTTGCGATGTTCGGTCAGGTGGCTATGTATGGACTGGTCCCAGCGTCCTGCTCTTGTCGGTCACTCTCTCACCCGACATTCTTGAGGCACCACCGTCTTGGTCACCTGTCCCTCCCACCCCCCCGTAGCATGACCAGCCAGCGTCTTGTCTCAGGTCTCAAGCGGGTCTTTGAGTCGCTCCCTCGCTCGCCTGCGCTGCCGTGCTCTCTCTGCGTCGAGGGTCGGCTGCGCGCCACTCCTCACTCCTCCTCCCTTCGCCCGGCCACCGCTCCCTTCCAGACCCTCCACTTGGACGTCTGGGGCCCGGCCCCTTGTATTGGGCCCGAGCAGGAGAGCTACTTCCTCGTGGTCGTTGACGACTACTACACCACGGTGTTTCCTTTCGCAAAGAAGTCCATGGAAACTTCTACGCTGATCCGGTGGCTCCTGGCCACTAAGGGCACTCATGGTAGTTGTGTCTCTTTTGGTTTGAAGAGAGTGATGCGTGATCCCAGCTGCTCTTTTGGTTTGAAGAGAGTGATGCGTGATCCCAGCTGCTCTTTTGGTTTGAAGAGAGTGATGCGTGATCCCAGCTGCTCTTTTGGTTTGAAGAGAGTGATGCGTGATCCCAGCTGCTCTTTTGGTTTGAAGAGAGTGATGCGTGATCCCAGCTGCTCTTTTGGTTTGAAGAGAGTGATGCGTGATCCCAGCTGCTCTTTTGGTTTGAAGAGAGTGATGCGTGATCCCAGCTGCTCTTTTGGTTTGAAGAGAGTGATGCGTGATCCCAGCTGCTCTTTTGGTTTGAAGAGAGTGATGCGTGATCCCAGCTGCTCTTTTGGTTTGAAGAGAGTGATGCGTGATCCCAGCTGCTCTTTTGGTTTGAAGAGAGTGATGCGTGATCCCAGCTGCTCTTTTGGTTTGAAGAGAGCTCCACTCCGGCCGTGGGGGTGAGTTTTGCTCCGACGTACTTGCCGGGTTCAGGGCATCACACAGTCCTGGACGCTACCGGAGTCCCCACAGCTGAATGGGATTGTTGAGCGCCGCATTGGCTTGGTCATAGAGATCGCCCGCACCTCCATGATCCATGCCCATGCACCCCATTTTATATGGCCCTATGCGGTTTGCTACGCTGCCCAGTAGCTGAAACTCTGGCCTCATGTCTCACGACCAGGTGATTCACCGACCAGTCTTTGGACCGGGACTGCTGGTGTTGCATAGAAGTTTCACGTCTGGGGTTGCCTTGTGCTTGTCCGCGACACCTCTGGACAAGCTCTTGGCTCCCGCCATCCCCTGTATCTTCCTTGATTTCCTCGTGGACTCTCATGACTTTGCGTTTTACCACCCGCCCCTCCATCGTTTCCTCAACTCCCGTGATGTCCGGTTTCACGAGTCAGTGTCCTACTACACTCGGTACCCCTGTCGAGGTCTCCCGGTTCCCCCCCTCCTCTTTTCCTTGCCCCTACTCCTCCTCTTGCTCCCTCTCCTCCGGTACCCCAGCCCCCCCTAGGTCCTGCCCTGTCAAGTGTGTCTCACGCTACCCCTCTCTCTTCTGACGCGCGCCAGGTAGCGTCTCCCTCCCCGCAATCCTCATCCCAGTCCCCTCAGCCGCCTTCGGCACTTCCGCGACATGTTACAGTAGATTCAGGGGGTGTTGAAGCTGGAGGTGCGGCCACTGGAGGTTCTCGACCTGGCGGTGTTCGTTCGAGGGTTGCTGGAGCTGGAGGTGCTGGCACTGGAGGTGCTAGTTTTGGGGGCGTTGGAGCTGGAGGTGCTGGCACTGGCGGTATTAGTTCTGGGGTGCTGGAGCTGGAGGTGCTGGCACTGGAGGTGCTAGTTCTAAGGGTGCTGGAGTAGAAGGTGCTAACACCGGAGGTGCTAGTACTGAGGAGACAGGAGCTGGAGACACGACTACTGCCGTCACTTTTGCAGCAGCTGTTCCCACCAGTGAGTGGCCTTCGTGCCCTTGGTCTTCCCTCCTCTCCTCCTATACACTCCCAGTCTCCTACCGCGTTACGTTTCCTCCTCCGAACTCGGCTCCTGGTGTTTTCTCTCCTTCTCAGTCACAATCACATCCTCCTGTTGTCCTGCACGACTGGACCACTCGTTGTCCTCCGCGCGCTCGTCCTTCTTATCATTTTGACGATCTCCGCACTGTCTTGTTTCGTTCTAGTCCTCGTCGTATTCCACCTGTGTCTTTTTCCCCGCCACCACCAGAGTCGCCCTGTCGTCTGTCTCGCCTCTTACTGCTGTTGTCTCTGACTTTGCTGCCACCCGCCGCCTTGACTACGCCACCCGCGTGGTGGCTGGTCCTCCTACCCATCCTCTGTTCACCAGGGATGAGTTTGCCCTTGGTTGTGACGTCCTAGAGGACAGGCAGTTTGAGTTGGAATACTTGGCAGCCGCTTCTCCCTCTCTGTGTGCCACGCTCCTTTACCTTGAGGAGACCCCGACGCCCTTGACATTCTGACTCCTTGCACGTACCATGAGGCATTGTCAAGGCAGTGGGCCTCTGAGTAGAAAGCGGCCATGGACTCAGAGATGCCGTCTTGGAGATCCACTGGCACCTACGTCGACGCATTTCCCCTTCCCAGGGCGAACATAGTCGACAGCATATGGATCTTCAAAGTGAAGAGGCCGCCTAGATCACCACCTTTCTTCAAGGAATGCAACGTGGCTAGGGGCTTCAATTAACGCGAGGGAGTTGACACACGGTACCAGTATGTGTCCTATCAAATACTTCTGTAAAAAATGTTTCTGTATTTAGTCATTGAAACCTAAAAGGTATCTTATAAATCTTATAAAAATTGTATGATGTTCTGGTTTTCTTTTCAACGCGGAAGATGTATTAAGCAATGCATACATGTTTAGCGTTATCAAGGGCCCATTATAGGCACGTTTCATCATCTGCATCAGGTGTGGCAGCGTGGATGTGCTATGTTGCAGGAACGGACCATTCCTACATGTGTGTCTATTCCTCTATGGGCGTTGCCCTTATGTATGCTCATTCTGCACTTTGAAGCCAAGTTTTCTCTCATCTTATGTTGCAAGGATACACGTGACCATGCGTAGCAAGCATGCTGCAGTGGGCTCCGAAGCCCAAGCTTTTGTGTATATCGCTAACAGCGGCCATATCAACTCTCTGAGCGATAATTTACCATTTGCTTAGGTGGCAGATTGCCAAAGAGCTCCTAATAGAATAAAAAACCCATCGTCAAAAGCACTGTCGCAAGTTGCGAGGAGTTTTGATGTTGATGGCCCCAAGACGACGAGGAGGAATGGCCTGAGGGCCAGCGATGCGGCGAAGAGGATGAAACTTCTTGAAGCAGACGAGTGGTGGAAAATCGACTACGCCGGTGAGGATGTCGAGAAGTGGCGCGCAGGTGACGGCGAGAAGGTGGTTGCGGTAGGCGACGGCGACAAAGAGGGGGACTCCGCCGCTGACCCGGATGTTCGTGACGAAGACGCAGACTATGGAGGCTGTTGTTGCTGGTGTGCACGCTGCTGCAAGGGTGGCTGCGATTGCTGCTGATGTTAATACTAATGCTGATGACGATCCGTGGAGCATGGATGACATCCCGATATTTCTGAGTGTAGTAAAGCATCATGTTGACACGGGGATCAAGCCTCGATCCACAGCTGCCGAGAAAGGGAAGGGAAAGGTCAGCGAGGTTGGCAGCACGGAAGTCCGTGGCAGAGTGAAGGTCAACAAGGGGGGCAGTAGGAGGGATTGTGGCAAAGCAAAGGCCGACGAGGGTGGCAGCAAGGGGCAGAAGACTTGACGTCTTCGGATGAGGACTACGCTGAACGAGCGGGCCCTTTGCCTTCCTACCTCGAGAAGAAGATTTCTAAAGATCATACTGAAGCGAGTCCGGATGCATGGCACGTCAGGATATCACCACGCAACTACGTTGTCAAACGAATGAGGCGTAGCTGAGTTGTGAAGGAGAAGGTCAAATGGGCGCTGAGGTACGGTGTGTTGTCGTCACTGAAGAAGACTGCGATGGAGCCGGGCGCTTCCGTGGCCATGACACGGTGCTGGGTCGAGCAGAAGGCGTGCGGTGAGTAGAACGGTGCTGCCAGCAGTCTAAAACGTCTGCATGGTGCTGGGCGCCACCTTACCACTACGACATGGAGGAGGCGTTGTATCGCTACATCTGCATAAACCGTGCCTCGATGAAGAAACACCATTCGGAGAAGGCCTGGAGCGCCTCCTCATACTGGAGCCAACAGTTTAGAGACTGCTGGAACCTCGTCATGAGAGTCAAGGCGAAGGTTGGACAGTTTTATTCCAACGGTGAGTCCTGCTTCTTCCTTGGTTGTTTCCTCAACCACCAGTGCATCCACTTTGATGTTTATCTGTGTATTGTTTTGGTTCTCTTACCTCCACATTTGTTAACTTGTTCATCTTTGCACCCTCTTATACTCTTGTGTACGCAAAATGTGCCAAGGATTCTGAAGGCTTTTGGAATTTTGTGCGCATCAGCTGCGCTCGGCACGCTATCGACTTGTCCTGGATCATCAATGAAAAGTAAATGGCGCTCTTCATTGAGATGTCTACCGTGAGGACGATTGACCACCAAGGGTTGTGGTGAGTGCCTATCAGGACGGCAGGCTACAAGAAGCAACGACAAAAGGTGATGCGCCCATTTAAGGTTTAGGGTGATGTGCCCGTCTTTGTTGCTGCTCGGTTGTGCTCTGCTCTTGTTTTGACTCTAAAGCTATGCACTATGCTTGTCCTTGTATGGGTAGGAAGACTAAAGCGTCTGCCGCATACCTTAGTACTCTAGTGGATCGACAAGGCTTGGAAATGATGTGCCGCACAACATCATCATCAAGACCTTCAAAACATGTAGCATATCTACTAGTCTTGACGGCAAGGAGGACCATGTCGTCACGGCCCACTTGCGAGCTAGGGGCACAAACCGATGTTTCGGAGGACATGTCCTTGGGGTGGACGACTAATGACAACACTGGGTTTGTGGGGTGAGATGGCACCGAGGAGGAAGAGGAGGACCTTGATGAGGACGTGGTGGTAGCTGTAGACGCTGGGACTCCTTCCATTGATTACCCCTGCCCCGATACCGAGTGCTACAGAGGAGCACCAGCAGAGACTGCCGCACATGCATGGACAGTAGCAGGAGCAGCAATAGATGGCCCTGAATCAAGTTCTAGTGTGACAGAGGCAGAGGTGTGACAGGTGCTTGCAAAAAAAGATTATGTGAGGTATTGCGTCTTAGAAAGACTTGAATTAGCTAGGTTTATAAAAGCATATAGCAAGCCCCTTTCCTATGTTTATAAAAAATCCAGTGTGGGTGTCTTATTTTGTACACGCAGAGGGGTCTCTTACGAACAGAAGTTCCATCTATAAGAGACACCTATGTCTTCAGTTGAACAAGTTCTTTTTTATGCTGCCTAGAGGGGGTACGATCTTTCCAGCAGATGAGGAATATGACCCTTTGAGATTCTTGGGGGTGGCGAATCTGATGGCTCAGGTTCTTCTCGAGGCCGACAAGGGGATCCGATACAGGACACGTCATTGAGGGTGGACAATGTCGTGGCAGGTGGCTCATGGTTGGGATGTATTGTTGAAGGAGGCTGACGTGGAATGACGGGCCGATGTACCAGTCGTTTGGTAGTAGGAGATGGGCAGTGATGGGCGTAGTCATGTGGATGATATGGAACGGGCCACAGTAGTGCGGGGGAAGTTTTAGCACAATGAGCACTCATCAACTCTAAGAGTCGAGCAAAACGTAGTCTCTTGATTGATACGTGACAGGGCGGCAGTGGCGATCGGCGTTCCTTAGGGTGTGTCACCTTCGGTGGTAACCAGCTGTTCGAATTCCAAAATTATGGGAGTTGGCGCTGGTATAATACGGTTTAAAAATCAAACGGTTAAGTTAAGTACGGTGCTTGTTCGAACAAGCCATTTTGGACGTCCGAGGTGACACACCCTTATGGCAATGATGTTTGCTTCTTTTATCGCTTCTGGTGTGTGCGTTCATTGTGCAGAATTTCAGCGAACTTTTGCGCCCGGGGCGCCTAGTTGTCTGGACTCGGCGTCATGGGCACTGTAGAGTTCTGCCCATAATTGAGGTAGAATGGCGACTGCTGCGTGGTTGCTAGCGTGGCGTTGTTGTTGTCTTGTGATGCTATCATTTGCATTCATGTCTGTCTGCCTCCCATCCTGTGTTCATACGTTGCATGCACGGTGTGCGCATGTGCACCAATTTGTTTTTGGTGTTGTTTGGACTTGATGGGTGTGTGTGAATGTTATTCTGCTTGAGCAGTTTAAAATGACGTCGCTCTTCAAGATCTTTCCGACGAACCAAGATCCGTCGCGATCGGAGTAAGAACGAGAAAGTTGTAATCGTATAGGATTTGGTAGAGTGACTCTATATGGGGTATAGATTTTTGGGGGTTGAGAAATTCATCACTTCTACTGTAGTTGATGCCAACTGGTTGGGAGATGCCAAACCAGGTTGGCAAGTGTGGCCAAGTTGGATGAGGTGGATGGATTGGGTTGGGAAAATGACAAGGGTCAGATTTGGGTTCCTATTGAGAGGAGATTTGTGTGATTGTGGGTTTTCCTTGGTTGGGGACTCCCTAGGAACCCCCTCTCGTCCTCCTCATCCTCTCCTACCTGGTTCTTACTACTCTGATTCTCTTGTGTGGTTCTTCAGCTGAGTTAAGTTTCAGCTCCAACATACCTCATAGTGCGCCGAAATTTATAACTCGAGAAATACATCACCTTTTCATTCGATTCAAATTGGGAACTGTAGCCACGCTCTAGAGCTACAACATATCTGAATTTGGTGAAGTTCTAACAGTGAAATTTTCATCAACGGTGTTTCTTGTGGAGTCGACATTTCTGTCTAGAATTATATTCCAACGATTTTGAGATATTTCGGCCACCAATCTTCCTAGACTCCGTCCTTAACCTCTAACAGTTGTAGGCGAACTCGATTAGCACCAACTGTTGCTCCTAGATTGCAAGGTCGTTACATATAACGCGAATCAGCCTGGGGGTGAACCATGGAGGCCATCTAGTTTTTGGTCCTTGAACCAACTCGAAAGGGGACAACAAGAGGGAATGCTGTTGGCCCAACAAGCTCTGATACCACTAATGGAAAGCGTGCAATTCCAGAGATCTTGGTAAGAGATCAAGTCTGCCAACCTCAATGGACCATTGCGCGCAGCTCATGTCTCCTCAAAATTTGAGGAGGTACGCGTTGAAAATGTCTCGAGATCTTCTCTCTAGAATAGTAAAGCACGCCTTCAACCAAGATCTTGGACTATCGTTATTGTGATTTGAGTGCGATGGAGCATCCTAGCATAATCACTTGGCCACAATAGATTAGATCTGGAAATGGCTATAAAAAGAGTTCAGATCTAGAAAGTGACGGGTTTGACAAAGCCTACCATCCCAGCCCTCGTCCTGTTAACGGGAATGGAGTGTTGGCCCCGCCCTCGCTTGGGCGACGCCGACGTCCTGGTCGGGTGCATGGGAGAAGCAGTCGACTGCTTGCAGTGAGGGGGCTGCTCGACTGGCTTCGTTGAGCTGCAGGGAATCACTGTAGTGTTGCCGTCGACCAGGGAGATCGACGGCCTTCTTTCGCGGGGCAGGCCTCTGCTTCGTCACCGCAGGCGGCGTCCGCCACCACTAGCGGCCCAACTCCGTTGGCTGCGCCCTCGGCGGCGGGCCAGTCCGCGCCTGCTGTGGTGCCGATGGCCCCGGCGGGTCAGCCGTCGCGCCCCCCGTCGCCTGACCGCCGCCTGTCTCGGCCCCATTCCCCCGCGCTCCACCAGGAGCGCGAGTCTTCACGGCGCCGGCACGATTCTCCGCGGTGCTACCATCAGCGGTCTCACTGGCCTGCTCACCCCGGTGGTCATGGAGGCTGGAGGGGTCCCCGTGGGCGCGGTGGTGGTGGGGCGTACCGCCCGCCCGTGACGATGGCGGATCTTTAGCGGGAAGTGTCAAAGGCACTGCGCGAGGAGAGGGCACGCAGAGCCAGAGCAGTTCGATGCGTGCCTTGCCAGCCCATGAGGCTCCTTGTCAGGCTGCGCTCCCCTTGAATCCTCCGCCTGCCGCAGCACCTCCTCCTCAGGTTCATGCCCCAATGGCTCCTGCTCCCGCTGTCTCGGCGCCTGCTCCTGGATCGCGCCTTCGTCTGCCGCGGGTTCCGCCTGTGGCAGGAGTGGAATTTGTGGCCGCGGGAGGAGGAGCGGCCGGGGCTCGGTATTCTCCTCACGTCGCTGGTGGATCGGCCATTTTTTCTACCGATGAGCCGCTTCTGTTCCTGGCGGAGGCGCTTCAGCCTCCGCAGACACGTGTCCTGAGGCGATGCTCGGCCAGCTCTTTCGCCTTGCGGAGAGTCTTCCTGCATTGCTGCTGATACAGGTGCTTGCTCACTCGTCGCTCCCCGTGACTCCTTTTGAGACGTTCCATGACCGCCCGCGTGAGACGTGCTTGGACGCGGAGGACTAGCTCGCAGTGCTGCTGGCGCCCGTGCTGGCTGCGCCCGTAGAAGGTGGCGCTGCGTCTGTGGGACGGCTTGACGAGGCTGTCCGGGGCTTGAGGCGACACTTGCGCGCAGGTTCTGGAGCCGCCGCGATCGGCGCAAACACGCTTATGGTCCGGGAGCTGTGGCGCACCCTGACGGGCGTTCTTCACGCCCTTGGAGTCACCGCATGTAGACGCGGGCTCCGCTTGCCCCATTGTGGCTCTAGACTGTGTAGACCGTGGTTGTTGTTGCCATGCGTGTAATGACTACGCTTATAGTAGTTACGGTGTGTAATTCCTTGCCGCCCCAAACGCGCGGCCGTAGGCCGCGCCGTCGAGCGTCGTCCGCCGAAGGCGGCCGGCGCGAGCGAAAAAATCCAGCCGCCAACTAAATAATGAGCTAGGGAGGGCAGGAAGGCTCCTTAAGTAGCTAGGCAAGCGGGGGCAGAGGCTAAGGGCAAAGGGCAGAGGCTATCCCTCTCTCTCTCTCTCTCTCGCTCTCTCGAACGAGCAACAAATTCCAGCCGCCAACTGAATAATGAGCTAGGGAGGCCAGGAAGGCCCCTTAAGTAGATAGGCAAACGGGGGCAGAGGCTATCTCTCTCTCTCTCTCTCTCTCTCTCTCAAGGAGTCCTGCATTGATAGATTCATAAGGGCCAGGCATGGCATGACCGATCATTGTCGATAGGCTACCAAACATGCAAAGCAAGGACATGCAAAGACATGCAAGGGCACGTAAGACCTACAGGGACCTGCTAGGGCCAGAAAACGTGGCAGTCATGGCCATGCGAGCTGGCTAAGCGGAGCAAAACATACAGTGCGGCCTTGGCTAAACTACCCTGGCCAGAGCTGTTATGCCCGCCTAGCACTCACCCTCTCTTTCCCCTTTCCCCTCTTAGACCATTCAGCCCCCAACTCCGTCTTCCAGCACCTGCCACAAATCTCCCAGCCGCGGCTCCGATGGGTCTGATGGTGCCTGAGGTGAGGATGCTTCTGCCGCACGGTTGGACTTGGCGAGCAGCCCTGTCGCCTGGCATCTCTGGAGCATCACCGAGAAACGTTGGCGGTAGTGGGCATTAAGCCTTGCTGCTATCGTGGTCTGTGGGCTGTGGTGGAAACCCCTCTTGGCGGCATTAGTGGCTAAGACGCGGAAGAATTTGACTGTGTCTGCCGCTAATGCCCCGTAGGTCTCTACCGCCAGCCCCAAGAACCCCACACATGATGGCCTCTCCTGATACATCTTGTGCTTGCCAATGCACGCCTCCTCAGCCGCCCACCCTGGAGCCCTTGTTGCCTCTAGGTCCCGCCGCTGCAGAACCGGGTCCGTGATGGTGACATCCGTCACCCATGTCTCACCCGTCTCTGGATCACGGATGCTCAGATCTGCCCGCTTCCGGTCAACAGGCGGTGAGTAAACCGTTGTCTCGTGCAGTCTCTCTCAGCCAACTTGTTGTCGACCATGCTAACTACCAGCCACGCACCCTCGGTGCTCCCACCTACGCCCCTCGGCATAGTGGCAAGGGGCGCCGCCCCGTGTGCCTCCTCACACGACGGGTGAGGGACCTTAAGCGCCTTGCCCTCCCATAGGGCAAGCATTTGCCATATGGCCGGGCTGGCTACAGCGGAAGCACACCCCTTTGAAGCGGGGTTCGTGGCAGCTTGCGGGTGGCATTCCCTTGCCTTCCGTTTCGCCATCTCGGGTAGGCATACGATTACCACGAGTGTAGCCGGCGTGTGCACGCTTGAGAGCCGCCACATCCGTGCTTGTATGAGCGTGAGGTTAACACGCACTTGGACTCGTATAGCTGAAAATGATCGGCAGCCTCGAACCCCATCTCGTCCGCTACCAAGAGGACTTCGAAGCGCTTGTTGATGAGCGTTTCGATTTCGATATCGCTGTGCTGGAGTTTGAAATTGACGTGCTTCAGGTGTGCCTAGACAGCAGAGAAAACCCCCGCCTGATCACGCACGCCTTTGCGCATGAAGGTGGTGGGTGCGGGTGTGGGGTTGAGGGGTGGAAGATAAGGTGCGGGTGCGATAATACGACGACGGGTAATGATGTTGGGGGTCTCACCATCGTCGTTCTCTGAGTCGTCGCTGTCGTCTTTAGCGGCGATTGGTGCCGGTATGGGAGCGGGGAGAGGTGCGGCAGTGGTCTCGTTGATGCGAGCAGCCTTGTTTGCACGGGGAGCGGTGATTTTTTTTCTGATTTTCGATTTTTCTAGGTGCTGAAATATTGTCGGAAGAAGTTGCGATTGTTACCGGGGCGTGCTGCTGTAACATCAAGAGCAGTGCTTGCATCTGCTGCGCAGTGAAAAATGCGAGGGGGTTGACTGTGGTGGCTTCTGCTAGGGTCGCTGCCTTCTGTCGCTTCTGTAGAGTGGGCCCCGGCTGACCAGCGTCGACGTCCGCATCAGCCGGCGTTGACTTGACCAGACCGCGCGTCTGCCTGGCAGCCACACGCTCGTCAGCAGGAGGCGCGCGCGACTGTTTCACAGTCCCGCGCGCTTCTTCAGAGGGGGCTCGGGAGTTGCTCCGAGACGGAGGAGGCAGCCTACGCTGCTGCTCGTTCTGCTGGGGGCAGCCTATGCTGCTGCTGGTTTTGCTGGGGGGCAGCCTAAGCTGCTGCTGGTGCTCTGGGGGCAGCCTACTCTAGTACGTGTGGAGTGCGGTTCTGTGCAGTTCTGTGCGGTTGTGTGCGGTTCCAGGGGAGTTAGCACGGGTGAAGCGCGGTTCTGTGCAGTTCCAAGGGAGCTAGCACGGGTGGAGTGCGATTCTGTGCGGTTCTGTGCGGTTCTGTGCGGTTCTGCGGGTACGGGTGGTAGACTCTGGTTTCCAGGTGTTGCTAGTTGGTGGGGCTGAGGCTATCTGGTGGGGCGGCGGGTGAGGCAGCTCGTGGGGCAGCGTGTGTCAGGTGGGGCGGCGGGTTTCAACTCGTGGGGCGGCGGATTTCAGGTGTGGTGGCGGTTTCAACTCGTGGGGCGGCGGATTGCAGGTGTGGTGGCGGTTTCAGCTCGTGGGGCGACGGGTGACGGGTGGGGCGGCGGCTAACAGATGGGGCGGCGGGTAAGGCAGTGGTAAAAGGGTGGGACAGCGTTTAAGGCGGCGGGTAACGGGTGGGGCGACGATTTGCACGTGCGCGCGGCTGCTGCTGTGCGTGCGTGCGACTAATGACGGGGCCACGGGGCCCGCTATCGAAAGGGCCGCGGGGCCCGCTATCGAAATGGCCGCGGGGCCCGCTATCGAAATGGCCGCGGGGCCTTCTAACGATCAGCCGCGAGGCGCGCCCGTAAATCGACGGGCGACGGATGACGGGGAGAAAACGGGCAACGCGCGACTGGGGGAAACGGGCGACGGGCGACGGTGGGGGGGGGGGGGGGGGGGGGGGGGGGGGAACCGGGCGACAGGCAGGCTAAGCGCGCTACGGGTGACTATCTAGTATGGGGCGCGTCTAGGTGGGCCCATAACTTAGTCGAGAGAATTTCCTAAGGGGAAAAATCTCGCTAGGGTGAACCAAGCTCAATACCATGTTACAATGTAATGAATTGATAGAAAATGTGAAGTACAACCCTAGATATAGCAAACCCTAATCATGCAAGGAAGTAGAAATGTAACACCTAGACTAACCTAAACAACACATATGAAATATATGTTGACAGCAGCCCCACACCCGCGCCATCGACAAGTCGGGCTTCTGCCCGGTCAGCAGCTGGTACGGCGTTGTCCCCGGCGGCAGCGTTGACCGCTCAAGGAAGTTGCGGACCCAGACGGCCTGCCGCAGAGCGAGGTGCCACCAGTGGTACTGCACGCCCATGTGCAGCAGCATCGTCCGCACCGACTCCACCACCGTCCTCATCTTCCGCTCCGCCATGCCATTCTGCTGCGGGGTGTACGAGCAAGTAAAGTCGTGGACGATCCCCTTGCCGTCCACGAAGTCGGTGAACTTCTTCCCGAGGAACTCCCCTCCTCGGTCGGAGCGAAGCATCAGCACCGACTTCTTCGTCTGCCTCTCCACCAACACCAGCCACTTCTGGAACTCCAGCAGCACATCCGACTTCTTGGTGACCGGCCTCACCCACACGAAGCGGGTCTTGCGGTCCTTCAGCAGCAAGAAGTACAAGCTGCCATCCTTGGCAGCCACGCGGAACGGCCCGCACAGGTCGATGTGCACGACGGCCAGCAAGTAATTGGCGTCGGAGCCTTGGTCGGGAAAAGTGTGCCGCGCCAGCTTCCCGCCGACGCACGAGACACACGGGGAGTCGGCGCCCGTCGCCGACTTGAGGTCCAGCCCAATGGCAACCTCGTTCTTCTCCGAGCTCCTGATGGTGTCCATGCCAACGTGCGCAAGCCTAGCATGCATCCTGTCCGGCGTCGACTTCGTCTTCGAGACGAACGCCAGCAGGGCCACAACCTCCGGCGTGGGTGACGTCGACCTCGTTGAGCAAGGACGCAGGTCAGTGCAGAGGACACGCCCGGAGTACGTCGCCCGACCGAGCACCTCGCCCGCTGCCGAGACGAGCAGCATCCCGTCGCCATCCTCCTGCAGCTTCACGCCGTGCTCCTTCAGCTGGCCGGATGACAACAGGTTAGCCCGCACATCCGGGACGTACAGCATGTCGGGGATGAGCACCTGCTTCTCGGCCTCTCCTTGCAGGGCGACGGTGCCGCGGCCCTGGACGTCCTGCAGCGCCCCGTTGAAGCCGCGCACGTGCTTGATGGTGCCGCTCGGCTGCAGGTCGACGAAGGCTTCCTTCGTCTCCATCAGGTGGTGAGAGCAGCCGCTGTCGAGCAGGACCACGGCCGGGTTCGCCCGCACAGCTGCCGCCACCGCCTGGAAGTCCTTCGCTGAGGTCGACGTGGTCGACTGCTTCTCCTTGCGCGGCTTGTTTCCTCCTCGACGAGGACAACGACTGCTAGACCTCCCGCGGCCTCCCTTGGCGTCGTCGTCTTCGAAGTCACTGCGGTCGGGCCACTCGAAGGAGAGGTGGTCGGGGCTGTGGCAGATCCAGCACTCCCGACGCCGACTTCCTCCTCCTCGACCGCTGTCCTTGGTCGACGTCTTCTTGTCGACCTCCTTGGCCGGCTTCCAGCCACTGCTACCACCGCCGCCAGACTGTTCGCGCTGCCCCGGTCGACCTCCTTGCTTCGCCGGGGCGACGAAGTTGGCCTGCGCCAAGAGCTCCTGGGACCGCTCTGCCTCCTGCATCGCCTCGTCCTGCAGGATGTACGAGGTCAAGTTGTCCTCGTTGAGCGTCGTCCTTGTGCCCGGCGCCATTGACAGCCGCTTCAGGAGGTTGTAGTTGCTCGACAGCCCCTGCATTACGTGGGTGACGTACGACGCCGTCGAGTACTGCGCGCCGGCCATCCTGATGGTGGCGAGAATTCGCCGGGCCCGGTTGCAGTAGTCGGTCGCCGTCTCCTCGTCGCCCATACGCAGGTGCGTCAGCTGTCCCTCCAGCTGGGCGATGAACAAGTCGTCGGTGACTTGGTAGGTCGACTCAATGAAGTGCCACGCCTGGTGGCCGGCGTCGAGGTACTCCCGACACCATTTCAGGGCGATCTGCACGCCCGGCGAGCAGCATCGCGAGATGACCATGAAGGTCAACAGCTGCACTGCTCGGAACTCCGCACGTAAGTCGGGGTCGTCCGGCGTCGCCACAGTACCTCGAGCAAAGTTGATCAGCCCAGCCATCTCCAGCTGGGGCTCGATGGCTTCCTTCCAGGTGAGGATGTCCTGTCGACCAACGAGCGGCGGGGTGACCAAGATCCTGTCCGACGCAAACTTGAAGTAGCCGTAACTCGGTGCAATCCCGCCCGCCGTCACCTGGGTCGCCGACATCGGCGACAATCCGCTTCGTCCTCCTCCGACGTCGCCCTGCGAGGAGCCTGCAGCCGCCGACGACTGCAGCCCTCGCGCCTGAACGCCGCCGACTTCATCGGCGTGAATCACACCTCTCTGCCTCGACGTGCCTCCTGCACTACTGCCGACTTGGCCACCTCCGGCGTTGACGCCCACGTCGACACCGCCTTCGTTGGTCATCGGTCGAGGAGAAGCTGGTCGAGAAGGGGGATGCTCCGTCGCCCACACAGAGCGGAGTCCAGCCTCGACGACCGCCCAGGGTATCGTCCCATACTCCTGGGCCTCATGGCGTCTCCTCGCATCCTCCAGCCGTCCCTCCAGGGCGTCCATCACCTTGGTGTCACCTACGCGCACGTTAGTGACTGCACAGCTGCCGGCCTACAGACAACTTAGGTAAGTGGCCTCTACGTCGACCTGACTGAAAGGTAAGTCGTGTGCGGTCCACGCTCACCGCACCATGCGGAGATAACTACTACAACGAGAGCTAGACTACGGGCTAGGCACGGGTGCTCGTGTGATCTATGCGTTCCTTGGTCCTTAGTTGTTTTCCTAGTGCACACACAGCTTGCTAGTTCACGGGGAGAATTGGCAAGAGATTCACTAGAGAAAGTTGACAACAATGGTACAATGAAGTTGGCATGGCAAGACTACATCAGAGCTAGCATTCAGGTCGGTCGACTGCCAGCGCAGCACGGTCGACCGCGTTCCAGCACGACTTGGTCGACCGCGCTCCAGCAGTGCAAAGTCGACGGCGTGCCAACGTCGCAGGTTGACGGCGTGCCAGCGTCGCAGGCTGACGGCGTGCCAGCATTGCTCCCGCAGAACAGCAGCGCACCCGCTTCGCAGGTGCTCGCAGATGATTGGCGGGCTGAGCCTTGTCACCTGCACAAACGTACACACCAAGTCATCCTCGTGCTGACGACTCCACCTGATCCGCCATGTCGACCTCGGGATACCACCACCGAGGTCAGACTCGCCAACTTCGCCTGGGCGACCGTCGCACTCCTCCGCAGAACCTCGTCACCCAGGTAACCTGGTCGACCGGGCAACCACGTCGACCAGCTGCTCCCGTATATGCCCGTCGACCTCCCAAGTCGACGACCACCTGAAGTCGACCTCACCAGGTCGACCACGCCCCTGGTCGACCAGCTCCAGGTCGACGTCACTCCTGGTCGACCGGCTCCACGTCGACCAGCACTCCTGGTCGACCGGCTCCATGTCGACCAGCGCAGTTGTCAGCCGATCACCCAAGTCGGCTACCCGAAGTCGGCGTCACCAAGTTGACGCCCCAACTACTCGACGCCCTGCTACTTGGCATCCTCAGTTGTGGTCGACGTCGGCCCCTTCCTACGTCGACCACCAGGTCAGGTCGACCACAGTCGACATCACGCCTGGTCGACCTACCACCAAGTCGACCAGCAGGCCTGTCAGCCGACCACCCAAGTCGGCTGCCCCAAGTTGACGTCACCAAGTTGACGTCCTCCGCAGGTCGACTTCCAAGTTGGCACCATCCTGAAGTCGGCGCCCATGTAGTGGCTCCCGTGCAGGCCGACCTCCTTGTTAACCAGCTCGCCCACTGCTGCAGGTCGGCTGCTCCCCTCGCACCCGACCACGAGGTCGGCTTCGCCCAAGCAAGGACGGGGCCAACACACAACTCCCGTTACCAGCTTCTGCGGCTGCTGTTGCTGCTGCTCCTGCTGTGGCAGCTGCTGCGACTGCTACTGCTACTGCCGCTCCTCCAGCTTCTATAGCTCCAGATACTGCCGCTCCAACTCCATTCCCTCTCGCTCCAACTTCAGCTGCTCCTCACGTGCACGGCGAAGACGGGCCTGGTGCCGGGTCGGGTAGGGGTGGGGGGGAGGAGCAGTGTCCGTGGCGGTGGTAGCCCCAGGACCGCTCGCCAAAGCACCAGCCGCACCACCCCCAGAGCCAGCACCACTAGCAACAACGCGACCGGGCTCAGGCTCTCCAGGTACAGCAGAGGGCGCACCCGCACCCCCAGTCGTAGCACCCCCGGGGACAGCTAGACTAACACCAGCTCCCCAAAGGCTAGAACCTCCTGGAGACCCGGGCTCAGCTCCAACTCCAGGACCCCCAACACCAGAACCTCGTGCAGGCACACTCTCAGCTCCAACTCCAACACCTCCAGAGGTAGCACCTCCAACGTCCGCGCTACGGACACCAGCACCCTCACGGTTTGCAGCAGCCTCCGGAGGAAGTGCAGACGGCTGCTGCGGTGACTGTGAGGAGGACTGCGGAGAAGGGGACGAGACCTGAGGGGCTACCGAGAGGGGGGGGGGGTAGCGTGTGACACACCTGACGGGGCTGGACCATGGGGGGGGAGGCTGTACCTGAGGAGCCGGAAGTGGAGTGGGAGTCAGGAAGAGAGGGAGAGGAGGAACCGGGAGACCTTGACAGAAGTACCAGGTGTAGTAGGGGACTGGCTCGTCAAAACGGACGTCACGGGAGTTAAAGAGCCGGTGAAGGGGAGGGTGGTAAAAGGTGAAGTCAGACGAGTCCTCGGGGAAAGCGAGGAAGACACAGGGAATGGCGCGGGGCGAGATCTTGTCCGCGGAGGTGTCGTGAACACGTGCCAAGCAGCCCCAGACACGAAAGCGCGACGCATCACCAGGGGACCCTGTCCAAAGACTGGTCAGTGAAGCCCCTGGCCGAGAGACACGTGGCGAGAGGTTCAACTGGTGAGCGGCGTACCAAACCACGTAGGGCCATAGAAAATGGGGCGCACGGGCGTGTATCATGAAGGTGCGTGCAATATCCATGACCAAGCCTATGCGGCGCTCAGCAACCCCATTCTGGACTCTGGAAGCATCCAGGACTGACAGATGCCTTGTTTGCAACTGAATCCGGCGAGAACGCCGGAGCGAAACTCACCCCCACAGTCAGAGTGAAGACAACTGGCACGACGCCCATGAGTGCCCTCAGTGGTGAGTAACCACCGGATCAGCGTAGAAGTCACATCGCACTTCTTTGCCAGAGGAAACACGGTGGTGTAGTGAGAGTAGTCGTCAACGACCACCAGAAAGAAACTCTCTCGCTCAGGGCCAGGGCGAGAGGCAGGGCCCCAGACGTCCAAGTGGAGAGTCTTGAAGGGCTCGGTGGCTGGACGAAGGGAGGAGGAGTGAGGGGTGGCGCGCAGCCGACCCTCGACGCAAGGGGCACAAGGTGGTGCAAGCGAAGGCGGCAGCGACGGCAACACTCGCGGGAGGCCTAAGATGAGACGCTGACTAGACAAAGTTCGCAGGCGAGGAACGGACGGGTGACCAAGGTGGTGGTGGTACAGAATGGTGCGGTGGGCAAGCGACCGACACAAACAAGATGCAGCAATCGGACTAGACGTTGGAACCTGACCAGACACAGCTACCTGGTGGGAGGCGGCAACCTGGTGAGACGCGGGGACCTAACGGTGGGCAGTGACAGGGGTCGGAGGTAGCTGCTGCTGCCTCTCTCGGGGGCGAGTGTGAAGTGTGTAGAGACCAGTGCCCAGCTCAGCGTGAAAGGTGGTCAGGGGCGCGTACGTGTCACCGTCTACACAGGTCGCAGTATCCCCAGAAGGCCCAATCCAAACACCCACGTGACTGTCCACGAGCGGCCTCACACCCACCAAGTTTCTAGAGAACGAGGGGACGTGAAAGCCGGTCAAGAAACCCGAGGGAACAGTAGGGCACAGAAGCGTAGTAGTGTAGCGAGCAGTGACTGGTGCAAAGTGGGATCAGCCAGTGCTACGGAGATCGGCGCAGGAAGCGGAGTAAGAGTCGTGTGGTCGCGGAAGAAACAGTACAAAGCTCCGGAGTCCAGGGTGAAAGACAACGAAGCGTCCTCCGGAGCAGCACCTGGACTAGTACTTAAGCAAGTAACTACACTAGCAACTGGCACAGGATCAACACTAGCACCTAAGCTAAACACACGCGAGTAAACAGAGTCAGTAGCACTAGAGTCAACAACATCATACATAGCATGAGGAGTTCCTAAGAGATCAAGCAACTGAGAAGCAGACATGGCCCACAGAGCGGCACCGTGCGAGTGAACAAGAGGAAGCCAGTCAGGGGCAGGGACGTCCACGCCGTAGGCCGCGCGAAGAGTGTCAGTGAGCTGAGCAAAGCACTGACCCGATGTGTGGCAGCGGTCACAGCGGAAGCCGCTGCGAGTACCTGTCTGAACGATATAGGGGCAGGGAGGGTGAGCGTCACTACGCGACAGCTGACGCGGTCCTGACCCCTGCTGCTGCCCCTGCTGTTGCTGTGGCCGCAGCGAGAGGAGTGGTTTCTGCTGCTGCTGATACTACTGTTGCTGAGCCAGGTACCAAGCCGCCACTCCAGCACCTGCAGCTGGCAGTCTCGCAGGTGTTGGACTAACCCGAGCTGCACCTCTACTCGCAGCAGTAGGGGAGTCACTAGACGCGGCACCAGGCACTCCACCAACTCCTGCACTCCCACCACCGCCACCCGCAACGCCACCTCCGCCGCCCGCAACGCCACCTCCGCCGCCTCCGCTGCCGCCCGCACCCTGGCCGCCCCTCCTGCCACTCCGAGCTCTAGACCGCGCAAAAGTCGTAACAGCAGCTACTGTCACGTCAGTAGAACTAGTGGCGAGGGAGGCAGTAAAGGTGGGCAGCTAAGGGACAGTGCACCCGTGGAACAGTGGGGGTGGGACAGCGCCAGAGGCGGAGGCTACCGAGCGGAGGTTGCTCTCGACGTCCTTGTGGGCAGACTCAAGGACGGCGATAGTGAGCTCGCTAGGGTGCGTCAGAAGAAGCGCATCACGAACCAAAGCAAGGCATTCAGGGAGGCTAGTGGCGATGAAATATATTGTAATTGCCATGGGATGGGGGGAGCAGTGCAAGCTGCGCGTTAGTGCAGGCAGCACGGTAGCTAGAATCCAGTGAACGAAGGTGAGAGATCAAGTCAGCAGAGCGCTCAAACGAGGCGAGGTCAGGAAGCAGGAAGGGGAGGATTCGGTCACCAAGAGAGACAGTGGTGGGAGTAGCGTAGCGGGCCTTGATCGCAGTCAGGAAATCACTAGCCGTGCGAACCTGGGTGAAGTGGGTCTCCTCAAACTCGGGGAGGAGGCTTGTGAGGGCGATGCAGGCCGCAGCATCGCGCGACTTCCAGGCAGTCAGGGCAGCACGCTGACGTGCAAAACGATCTCTGTTTTCAGTGGTGGGGTCAGCGCCTAAGGGTTCAGGATCGGGGAGCGCACGAAGGTCACCGGAAGCGTGCGTCCTCAGGGACTCGTCAGCCTGATTCTGACTCTCTAGCAGGCGCTGCACACGGAGGAGCCAGACAGAGAACTCCAGCGGCCTACCCTCAGAACCAAAGCGCAGTACTCTAGGTGTCGCCATAGCTGATGCGGAGGGGAGGGAGCTATTGCTGCTAGGCGCCTAGAAGGTCTAAGTAGGGCGCGATACGACAGGAAAGGTAGGGCGCGACGTGACCGGCAGGGCGCGACGCGACAGGACGGGACGGGCGCGACGCGACAGGACGGGACGCGACAGGACGGGACAGGCGCGACGCGACAGGACGGGACGGGCGCGACGCGACGGGCATTGAGGCGCGACGGGCGCGAGGAGACGGGACGGGACGGGCGCGACGCGATGGGACGGGCAGGGCGGGGCGCGACGGGAAGGTAGGCTCCGACGGGCTCGAAAGGACAGGACGGGACGGGCGCGACGCGACGGGACGGACAGGGCGCGACGAGTTGGCGAGCGTGGCACTGGCAGTGCACGGGCGTGCACGCTAGGGCTGTGATGGCAGCAGCACCAGATGGGGCTGGGCCGCCAAACAAACAGGGTTGGGAGGGTAGAGATTTATTAGCCGCGGCTTCGCGGAAATGACGTGGGTGACTGGCACGGTGGTTAAAATGGCGCAGCTGTGGGTCAAGAGCATTGGCACTTGATAGGCCAACCTTTTCTCTCACGATCAAAGCCTACCGACGTGACTGCCGCACAAACACGGTCAATTACGGCGTCTGTGAGCAAGCAAGCAGCGGAGGGTGCTGCTGCTGCCTGCAACAGGAGATATGCTACGTGGGGATGGAGGCTGCTTGGGAGTACTGGTCAGCTTGGAGGAGGGAAGGATGGAAGCATATCGTAGGCGTGTCATTTGAGTTTGTTCTCGATCTGTCAAGCGCACAAAATCGCGTCTCACCTTAAACCGAACTTGTTTGGTACGCCTAAGGGCGGGCGCATCCCCTACACAACGATCGATCTAGGACTTGCTACAAAGCAACTCTAGTGTAAGGATTTTTTCGTGATTCCTTACTGGGTCACACTGTACGCGTACAACTCTGGTTTTTGGAGAACAGGCTTGGTCCAATGACCTCGCCCTCCGAACCACCATCGCGTCGCCCTCGGGTTTCCCAACCCCGAACCTGCACCCAACCATCTCGCGACTCCACGACCGTCGCCTAGCTAGCTTTGCGATATTAGTGCTAGGCCCCAATATTTGCGCAGACGTTGTAATCACTTCCGCGATATTGCATTTTGCGCACTCTTCTCTTGTACAACTCATAACATGTAGCATCGAACTTTACAGGGTAACTAGGTTTCGACGTGGCTTGCGAATGTACAGTAATTGGTGCACAACTATGTTGTTGCCTATGCCGATGACATTCAATATGCTTTCGTGCCCACACCGATCTGGGCTTTTTTAAAATCGATATGAATGCCTCTGCTTATCCCCTCTGCACTCACGATCGTGTCACCTTGGGCTCGAACCGATGTCGAGATTAGCTAGGAAGGAATGTCTATTAGGTAAGAGGGAGGGGGTACAAGGATGTCGAGAGAGTTGGGTTGTACCCTCTAAGGTGTGACCCCTACACAACATAGAGTAAGATTAATAGAACAATGTGTTTTGATACACCCCCATAGGTGAAGTAGGGGATAGCCAAACCACACAAGGCAATGCCCAGGGTGGATCTCAAGGACACCACACAATCTGAGCACAAGCAGGCGGCCACAAGGCCAGTTCACATGCAGATTTATAATAGCAAGGCAGTACACCGATCACAACCTAGCAAGAGTAAACATGCCGGTATAAAGATATATAGCAGTGTACAATAAGAGCAAGTCAAGCAACCAGCAGGTGAGGCAGAGTGGGCACAATCCCAAGAGCAGTGCAGAAACGCTGATGATCACCAGCCCCAAGGGCCTTGGTGAAGACATCAGCAGTGTTGGCCCGAGAGGCCACGAAAGCAAGGCGCAGCTGACCACGCTGCTGCAGCTCACGCGCAAGAAAGTAGCGCAGAGCAATGTGCTTCGTTCAGTGCTCCAGTCTCTGCTTGCGACACAAGGCAAGCATTGCCTTGTTGTCGACGTACAGAACTGGAGGAGAACGAGGCCGCTCCCCCAAGTCGGTCAGCAGGTAGGTCAGCCAGCGGAGCTCCTGTGCAGCCATGGCCCCAGCGTAGATCTCGGCCTCACAACTGGAACCAAGCACAGAAGAAGAACGAGTGGACCTCTACGAGACAGAACCAGCGCCAAGACTGAAGGTGTAGCCCTGTGACGAACGCTGAGTCGCCTGGTCGTCGGCCCAAGAAGCGTCAGAGTGTCCTGTGAGGACCACCGAACTCCGTCCTCCAAGCACGAGCCCCATGCCCGATGTGCTGCACAAGTAACGCAGTACCCTCTTCGCAGCATCAAAGTGCACCTTTCGGTGCCTACCGGGTGCCACGTAGCGAGCCAGAAGGCTGAGAGGGTATGCGAGGTCAGGTCGTGTGCACGTCATCAGGTACATGAGGCAGCCCACAAGCTCTGGGTACGGACCACTCGGCTCTATGGACTCGTCCGAAGGTGGAGCTGAGAGTGAGTGGCCGGTAGCCAGAGGAGTGGGCTGTGGCGAGGAGGACGTGAAGCGGAAGCGCTGAAGGACCTGGTGCACCATGTGTGACTAAGTGAGGATGATGGTGCGCCGTGGTCTGTCCCGGGTGATCTGCAAGCCAAGATAGCTTCGCAGCTCACCCAGGTCAGTGCAGGTGTGTCTCTCCTGCAGCTCCGCCTTCACTAGGGTCAGTGCCTCAGTGTCAGCAGTAGCAAAAACCAAGTCGTCGACGTACACGAGGATGTAGAACGGCAGCAGAGTAGTGTCGGTGCGTAGAAACAGCGACGGGTCAGTAGTCGAAGGAGCAAACCCAAGAGCCGCAAGTGTCGTCCTCAGTGTGTCGTGCCACTCACGGGGCGCCTGACGCATGCCGTACACTGGTTGCCGTAGGCTCCACTGGGTACCCGCAGGAAACGACCCAGTGAAGCCCTGTGGACGGCGCAACGAGATGGCCTCGTGAAGGCTACCCTGCAAGAAAGTTGTCGAGAAGTCGAGGGAGTGTAGCTCGTAGACACGCTGAGCTGCAACGTGTAGCAACACCCGAAGTCTGGTCATCTTCGGGGTGGGGGAGAAGGTCTGAAAGAAGTCGACCCCCTCACGCTGACGGGGCTGCATGGCGCAGTTCCTTGTCCCCGAGCAGCAGCGTGGTGGGAAGCTGAAGCCGAAGGCCAGGTGGGGCCTTCACCTTGGCGTGTCGGCGGTGAGCAAGGGCTGGGAGCTCCTCGACGTCGACGCCAACCGGGTGGTCACCACGTCAGACGTGGTGTTCTACGAGGAGATGTCGTTGGCCGAGTGGAAGTCGGAGCGCGGGCCGGTGTCCGGCCGATCGCCGTCCACCTCGCCAACCGACACCTCGTCGGCGACGTTGCCTCTGCTCGCCGAGGTCGGTGAGCTTGCTGCTGAGGACGTCGAGGACGTCCACCCTCCTTCCTCTTCCCCTACGACCCCTGCCCCTCCCTTCGTGGCCGACTTGCGCGGGCTGACCTTGGTGTCGGCCTCCGGCGATGAGGGGAGTAGTGGGACGTCGCCTTCGGCGCCGGCCAAGAGCATCGCCGGTGGCCGACGTGACGAGACGCAGGTCGACGTGGGATTGAAGCCGACGTCGATAGGGGAGGAACAGGTCGAGGAGCAGCAGCCGACAGGGGAGCAGGCAGCAGTGAAGCCGACTATGGCGCAGCCAGCAACCGGGCAGTCGGCAGGGGAGCCGACCATAGGGGAGAGGTCGACCAGGAAGTCGACCGAGGTGCAGCAGGACGACGAGGGCAGTGACGACGGTGACGCCGGGGAGTCCACCAAGAGTGACGTGGTGGAGGTTCGGCCGGAACCCCGGAAGTCGGACAGAGTTCGGAGGCCTCCGGACTTCTTTGTCCCCGCTGCCTTCACCACGGTGTACGACGTGGACGATGACGACGACCTGCTGTACGACGACGCCGAGGAGGATGAGGAGTTTCCGGAGCTCGACCCGGACATGCTGGCCGACCCTGAGCACCGTTGGGATATCTCGACGATGACGGTGAAGGAGGCGTTGGCGAGCTGGAAGGGCCCGGCGGTGAAGGCCGCCATGGAGGAGGAGATCCGCAGCCTCATCAACATGGGCACTTGGGAGCTGGTCGAACGCCCGCCGGGAGTCAACATCATGAAGAGCCGGTGGGTGTAGACGACGAAGTACCACGTCGACGACACCGTCGAGCGCGAGAAGGCCAGGCTGGTCGTGAAGGGCTTCACTCAGGTGTACGGCGCCGACTACGACGAGACGTTTGCGCCGGTGGGCAGCTACGTCACGCTGAGGATCTTCCTCAGCATCGTCGCCATCCTCAACCTCAACCTGATGCAGCTCGACATGAAGAACGCCTTCCTGCAGAGTAAGCTCGACCGGGTGCTCTACATGTCCCAGCTGGACTACTTCAACGACGGAAACGGCCGGGTCTGCAAGCTGCTGAAGAGCCTGTACGGGCTGCAGCAGTCGCCGCTGCTGTGGCTCAACGACGTGCTGGTCGGCGCCGGGTGGAAGAAGAGCCAGGTCGACGAGGCTCTGTACTTCAAGGTCGGCAAGGACGGAGTAGCCTGCTGGGTGCTGGTCTACGTCAACGACCTTCTCGCCGCCAGCAGCAGCACCGAGATGGTGAAGGAGCTGAAGGAGCTGCTGGAGTCCGCCTTCGAGCTGCGTGAGATCTCGCCGGTGCAGAAGTACCTCGGGCTGGAGATCGTCCGCGACAGGTCAGCGGGGAAGCTGTGGCTGCACCAGCAGGGCTACGCCGACAAGCTGCGTAGGCGCTTCATCGACGAGGAGCAGACCGGGCACACCCCGAAGACGCCGGTCTCGGTCGACGCCTACGCCGAGCTCACCTTCGACAACGAGGAGGCACAGGAGCGACAGGAGGAGGAGTACCGGCAGAAGGTCGGCTCGCTGCAGTTCGCGGCGACGACAACAAGGCCGGACGTCGCCTTCGCCTGTAGCAAGCTGGGGAGCGGCCTCACGGTGAGGAGCGACCAGCACTGGCGCGAGGTCGACCGCTGCCTCGCCTACCTCACCAACACGCGTGACACCGCCCTGGAGTTCGGCGGTGGACCTGAGTCGCTGGAGCTGGTCAGCTACGTGGACGCCGACGACGCCGGTGACAAGCAGAACAGGACGAGCACGGGCGGCTACGTGTTCGTCTACGGAGGGGCCGCAGTCTCCTGGTCGAGCCAGTGCATCAAGTGCGCGACGTTGTCGTCGACCGAGTCGGAGTACGTGGCAGCCACGGAAGCCGGGAAGGAGGGACGTCGACTTCGCTTCCTCCTCGCAGAGTTCCAGCAGCTGGATGCTGGGAGGCCGACTGTCCTCCGGTTGGACAACAAGTCGACCATCACAGTCGCCGAGGGCATGGGGTTGACGGGCAACCTCAAGCACATGGAGCGGCGACAGGCCTGGCTGCAACACATGGTTAAGCGCGGGAAGTTCTCGCTGAGGTACATCCCGACCGCTGAGCAGCCGGCCGACTTCCTGACGAAGGCGCTGCACTATCCGGCCTACAACCGGTGCTCCGTCGCCATCGGCCAGGTGCGCTTGGCCGACGTGGGCGACGAAGTTGACGAAGTGCAGCAGTAGGTGCCATGCCCTCTTGCATGGCTGGTGCGGTGGACGACGTGCTGTGTGTTGGGTGCACGTCGACGAGCTAGTCTTTGTGGAGCACTGCCGTGCGGGTTGGGGGCCCATGCGTGAACGCGGCAGGGGAGTGTCAACGGGAGTTGTGTGTTGGCCCCGTCCTCGCTTGGGCGGAGCCGACTTCGTGGTCGGGTGTGAGGGGAGCAGCTGACCTGCAGCAGTGGGCGAGCTGGTTGACGAGGAGGTCGACCTGCATGGGGGCCACTGCACGGGCGCCGACTTCAGGGTGGCGCCGACTTCAGGGAGCTCGACCCGGGAGGTCGACCTACGGAGGACGTCAACTTGGTGACGTCAACTTGGGGGCAGCCGACTTGGGTGGTCGGCTGACCAGACCTGCTGGTCGACCTGCTGGTGGTCGACCTGACATGGTGGTCGACGAAGGAGGGGCCGACGTCGACCTCGACTCAGGACGCCGAGCAGTTGGGCGTCGAGTAGCTGGGCGTCAACTTCGTGACGCCGACTTCGGGTAGCCGACTTGGGTGGTCGGCCGACAACTGCGCTGGTCAACGAGGAGCTGGTCGACCAGGAGTGTTGGTCGACGCGGAGCTGGTCGACCAGAAGTGATGTCGACCTGGAGCTGGTCGACCTAGGGCCGTGGTCGACCTGGTGAGGTCGACTTGGAGGTGGCCGTCGACTTGGGAGGTCGATGGGCATGTACGGGAGCTGCTGGTCGACGTGGTTGCCCGGTCGACCAAGTTACCTGGGTGACGAGGTTCTGCGGAGGAGTGCGACGGACGCCCAGGCGAAGTTGGCGAGCCCGACCTCGGGGGTGGTATCCCGAGGTCGACATGGCGGATCAGGTGGAGTTGTCAGCACGAGGATGACTTGGTGTGTGCGTTGTGCAGGTGACGAGGCTCAGCCCGCCAATCATCTGCGAGCACCTGCGAAGCGGGTGCGCTACTGTTCTGCATGAGCAGCGCTGGCACGCCGTCAAACTGCGACGTTGGCACGCCGTCGACTTTGCACTGCTGGAGCGCAGTCGACCAAGTCGTGCTGGAACGCGGTCGACCATGCTGCGCTGGCAGTCGACCGACCTGAATGCTTGCTCTGATGTAGTCTTGCCATGCCAACTTCATTGTACCATTGTTGTCACCTTTCTCTAGTGAAACTCTTGCCAATTCTCCCTGTGAACTAGCAAGCTGTGTGTGCACTAGGATTACGACTAAGGACCAACGAACGCAGAGATCACACGAGCACCCGTGCCTAGCCCGTAGTCTAGCTCCCGTTGTAGTAGTTATCTCCGCAGCGTCGACACGAAGTAGAATAGGCCCGGGTACCGATCGCCGCTCGGGTCCTTGTCGTTATCTTCGCTCTTCACATTTGCAGCACCACCTCCGCGACCGCCACGGCCTCCACAGCCTCTTCCTCTCCCTCCTCCTGCTCCTCTACCCTCTTGGCCTTGAGCAGGGGTCCATCCTTCAGGGAGTTTGTAGCAATCGCGCCACATGTGTCCACTCTTGTGGCAATAGTGGCACTCGCCGTCGAATCGGCCACGACCGCGACCGTAGCTCTTGTCGTCGCTGCCGTATCCGCCATTCCCGCGGTCTCCGCCAAAGTTGCTGCCACCAAACCTTCCTCCACCTCGTCCTCTGCCTCTTCCTCGGCCATATCCACGGCCGACGCTTGCTGCCCCAGCGCCATCCGCACTCGCCAACTCACGGCGGCGGAAGTCCTCTCGTAGGATTGCGCGCTTCACGTCTTCAAGCGAGAGACGGGGCAGGTCACGGTTCAAGTTGATGATGAGCGAGGACCACGACTCGGGGAGTAGGGCCAGCAACTTGGTCTTCTTCTGAAGCTCACTGTAGTTCAAATCAGCTCCCTCGAGCCGCGTCAACAAGTCGAAGAATTTCTGCACCCCTTCTTCCACGGGTTCATCTTCTTCAATTCGTAGCGTCGCCATTTGCCGTTCCACCACCACAGCTACCGTCGCTGTTCAGGAGCGTGTACACCCTTGAGAGCAGCCCATGCCTTTGGTCCCTTCTCTGGTTCATGCTGGAATGGCTTGATGTGACGGATTTGGCTGCTCCCCAACACTTGCCCAAGTAGGAGATAGCCTTGTGCGCTCTTCCGCACCCACGGGCTCTTCTCCGGGTCGTTCTCGGGACGCTTCTCCGTTCCTTCCATCACCTCCAGCAGGTCATAGTGGTCGAACACGTTCTCCATTCTGAAGGACCATTCAGCAAAGTTGTCACCGTTGAACTTGTCAAGGCCAAACACTCTAGGCTCGTCCCTAGATGGGCCAACACTTGGTTGCACGGGCGCCATGGCTGAGTCACGGGGTTGGCCTTGAGCTTGGGCTTCTCCACTGCCACCAGCACCTCTGCCACCACTTTCCTCAGGTCCAGCCATTGTCGAAACTGCTCCAAGGGGCTCTGATACCACTTGTTATAGTCACAATAGGCTCCAATGTGCCTAAAACGAAAGATAGAGTGCACAGTCGGATTTCTGCACAGCAGTTTTAAACGTTCATAGCGTTCATAGCTTTAAATGACCTGATTCAAATTGGATCTGGAGCGTCTTAACGTCCCCTACAATAAGTAAGTTAGTTCGCACGATTTCACCAAATATGGACGACACAGCGTCGGTTTGAACGAACGGCACTATGGCAGCAACTATGGTCTTAGAACACAAGATAGGAAGAGTTAGGAAGAGTTACGAGTTGGGAATGACTCCCAGCTCCTACAAACCCCAAGAGCCGAGGTACAGTGATGTGGAACAGTGCCACACTGTCCCCAACCACGAAGGGTCTCGAAACTACCCTTCACTAGGGCCTACACCAAGTGAAATGTTACACTACACAAAGTAATGTAACTATCTTCAATATCTTGAGGTGTACCCTTTTGGCGAGCTTCGCGATCACTTGAATGTTGACACCAGGGCTCCGGTTCTTCATCACAAACTCATCCTTGAGTTCTTGATGGGTCTGCTGCACACACCTGCGACACGCCGAACGTTCGACAAGCGACAAACTAGAAACCGCGCACAACACAATAGAAACCGCGCGGGACACACAAAATGACCACGTTACACGCGACTAGCGATAATTCGCTATTGACTTGACACACACACTCGACATCATGACCCATCATTCACACACTATTATAAGTATGAAATATGTTTTATTTCATGCAATCATTTCATTCCATGCACACACGCATGCACGCACACGGACAACAAGCTGAGTGCAAACCGTAGGGTTGCACCAACACTAGCTCCCCTGGAACCGCACACAACCGCACAGAACCGCACAGAACTGCACATAACTGTACTCCACACGTGCTAGCGTTCGATGCCCCCAGCAGAACCAGCAGCAGCATAGACAACCACCAGCAGAACCAGCAGCAGCTTAGGCTGCCTCCAGCAGAACCAGCGGCAGCATAGCCTGCCCCCAGTAGATCGAGCAGCAACATAGGCTACCCCAGCGCACCAGCAGCAACTTAGGCTACCGCCAGCATACACCCCCCCCGTACTAGCTTGCCATGTCGTTGTGGCGACAGCGGCAGCAGCAGCAGTGGCCGCGACAGCAGTGGCCGCAGCAGCAGCAGTGGTCGCAGCAGCAGCAGTGGCAGCGGCAGCAGCACCGGTGACCGCAGCTGCAACAGTGGCGGGTTCAGCAGCAGCGCTTGCAACAACCTCCACCGCGGGGCCCTGACGGACCTGGCCAGTACACACATCGGTACGTGGGAGCTGCAGCTGCTAGTGAGACTTGTGTTTCCAGTCTTAGTGCATGTGTAGTTTCCGGTCCAGGCGCCTCAGAGGTTCTTAGTGTGGGGGTGCAGCTACCACTAGTCCAGTACCAGCCTTGGTCGCTGGCTCGGGTGCGACCTCACCGACTGCACAGCTTTCCTTCACCGTAGACTCTGGAGCGTCCAGCTGCTTCTTTCACGATTGCACCGACCTCACGCCACTGCACACTCTAGTCACAGTCGCCTTGGCTGACCCATCCGTGGGATCTGAAGTTGCCCACAGCACCACCACTCTCCCGTGTCCGGCGGCTCCCTCTGGGTTTCTCACAGGTTACTACACCCCCTCGTTCTCTAGGAACTTGGTGGGTGTCAGTCACCTCCACGACCTCGGAGTTGTCACTACTTTCCCTCTGGACGAGCATGTTGCCTCCTGCACAGTCGGTGCCACTTGGGCGCCACTGGCCACTTTTCGCAGGGAGCCAGGCTCTGGTCTTTACTCACTACACACTGGGTCGGGTTAGGTCACGTCAGGTCAGGTAGCTGCTGTGTCGTGCGACTGTAGGTCACTCACCCACCCGCTCTCCACGCTTGGAGACCCCCCCTGCCTTTGCGCCTCGGCCGTCTTCGCCGCCTTCGCAGCTTGCTGCTGTGGACTCTGGAGCTGAGTCTGCTGGGGGTGCTGAGACAGAGGGTGAGGGTTCTGGGGGTGCTGCGACTGGGGGTGCTGCATCTGGGGGTGCTGGTTCTGGGGGTGATGCGACTGGGGGTGCTGACTCTGGGGGTGCTGCGAGTCCTAGTGGCGGTGGAGCTGTGGGTGACCCTGCTGGAGGTTCTGGAGCTGGACAGCCACTGCAGCCTGATCTACTTGAGACGCTCTCGCCACAGGCGATTCGTGCGTGGATTGTTTGGCAAGGCAGTCCTGGTGGTGGAGGGTACGGTCCTGTTGGTGCTGGAGCTGCTAGTCCTGGAGGTACTGCTGGAGGTACTAGAGGTGCTGCTGGTGCTGGAGGTACTGGAGGTGCTACTGGTGCTAAAGGTGCTGGACCTGCTAGTCCTAGAGGTACAGCTGGTGCTGGAGGTGCTGGAGGTGCTGCTGGTGCTGGAGGCGCTGGAGCTGGAGGTACTGGAGGTGCTGGTGGTACTGGTGCTGGAGCTGCGGGAGCTGCTAGTCCTGGAGGTGCTCGTACTAGAGGTACTGGAGCTGCCGGAGCTGGTGGTGCTGCTAGTGCTAGAGGTGCTAATGGGGCTGCTTGCACTGGAGGTGCTGGTGCTGCTGGTGCTGGAGGCGCTGGAGCTGGAGGTACTGGATGTGCTGGAGCTGCTGGTCCTGGAGGTGCTTGTACTAGAGGTGCTGGAGCTGCCGAAGCAGGTGGTGCTGCTGGTGCTGGAGGTTTTTTTTTTTCTTTTTTTAAATTAAATTGATAGAATACACCGTAAATGAGCAAGTGCATAAAACCAACTACAGTCGTAACTGTGCTTGAGGGGAACGGCGTAGGCCGAACACCAGAGGGTACTTAAACAGGGCCACGTGCCCTGCGCTGCTTGGACCAGATGGCTACGAAGCCATTCGTCCACTTCCATTTCGTCCCATCCACGGTTGTGATGTTTCCAAACAGTCGCTGTTCATCCGCCAATAGTCTCGCCAACTTGCTCTTACGCATACCGCCCGCCCCTTTTCGCAGTTTCGTCCGTTGCTCTCTCAGGTAGATTCTCGCATGAAGGTAAAAAGCCCGCTCAATTCGTCGCAGAACTCGGCGGGCTCTAATTTTCCCTCCACGAAACACTGCTTCACACCGCTCCACCCATATCTGGTGTAAACCAATCGCAGTCAAAGTTGCTTCCGGAAAAGCTGAGTCTGAGCCAGCACGCTTGAAGAGCATGTCCCCCAGCGAGGAGATGCGGCGAGCTGGATTTATCATACGCAGAGCCCGCATGATCGCCGTGGAGACCATTTGGATGGCCGGGCAGGTGGAGAGACAATGCTCTAGGGTTTCCTCCTCGCTGCAGTACGGGCAGACTGGCTTGCAGCGAAGGAAGGCCACCCTCTCTCCCACCTGGAGATTGAGGCCGTGGATCCTCAGCAGAACACTGCGTGGGCGGTTAGGAACCACCCGAGAGTCCCTGATGGCAATGACCTTCCTCCAGTCTATTTTCCTGCCCCATCTGCTCGCCCACTTCTCCTGCTTGTTGGAGGCCTGGCCCGACCCCCAATGTCAAACATTATACATGTTCATATTGTGTAGGCTATAGTGGGTTTAGCCTTAGGGGGTACAACATTGCTAGGGTTTCCTACTTGTATCACCCTGCTGCCTAGTTTTCACACATTCTCGTTCAGTTCTACATTCTAACATGGTATCACGAGCCTAGGTTGCTACCTAGGACCGCTTTCTCCTACGGGCCCACTATTCCGCTAGACGCGCCCTCGTGCGTCCTACCTTACGTGCGCCCTCGTGCGCCTTTCTATACTCGTGCGCCCTCGTGCGCCCTCGTGCGCCCTACCTTACGTGCGCCCTCGTGCGCCCCCGTGCGACCCGCCCTTCGGTCTGCCCGCGTGCCGTCCTGCAGCCCTCGCGCTGCCTCCTGCAAGCTAGTACGGCCCTCGAGCCGCCCCTGCAGGTCCGTCAGGCCCCCGAGCCGCCTCTGCAGACCCGTCAGGCCCCCCCCGAGCCGCCTCTGCAGGCCCGTCAGGCCCGAGAGCCGCCCCTGCAGCCAGCGCGCTGCCCTGCCGAGCCGCGTGTCGCCCGTGGGCGCTGCCTCTGCCCCGTCGCGCTGCCCTGGGGAGCCGCGCGCGACCCCCGCTGTCCCGTCGCGTCGCCCTGGGGAGCCGCGCTCGGCCCCCGCTGCCCTGTCGCGACGCCCTGGGGAGCCGCGCTTGGCCCCCGCTGCCCTGTCGCGACGTCCTGGGGAGCCGCGCTCGGCCCCCGCTGACCCGTCGCGACGCCCTAGGGAGCCACGCGCGACCCCCCCCGCTGCCCCGTCGCGACGCCCTGGGGAGCCGCGCGCCCCCCCCCCCCCCCCCCCCCCCCCCCCGCTGCCCCGTCGCGGCGCCCTGGGGAGCCGCGCGCCGCCCCCCCCCCCCCCCCCCCCCCCCCCTCGCTGCTGCCCGAGCCACCCTGCAGCCCGCGAGCCGCCTCTGCAGCGCCGAGTGCGCTCTGCCAAACCCTAAAATAAATAATTAATTATTAAAAAAAAAAAAAAAAAAAAAGGGAGCAGCTGCCCCTGGCCCCTGGAGCAGCCGCCCCTGGAGCAGCCGCCCCTGCAGCAGCCGCCCCTGCAGCAGCTGCCCCTGCAGCAGCCGCCCCTGGACCTCTGCAGCCGCCCCTGGCCCCTGGAGCAGCCGCCCCTGCAGCTGCCGCGGAGCCCTCGCCCTGCAGTGGTAGCGGCCTCGCCGTTACCACCGTCGTACGCCTGCCCTTCTCGCCACTGGTGAGCACTGCCCTGCCCGTATTGCTGTTACTGCTGCTCCTGCTGCTACTGCTCTTTCTACTTCTACTGCTGCTCCTGGCGTGGCCAGATGCAGCTCCAGCGCCGTCCGCGTGAGTCCCTCACGCCCCAACAGCTTCGTGAGTGGTATGCTGGTTGGGGTTGTAGGGGTGGCCGCGCTGCTGCTACTACTACTGCTGCTACTACTGCTACTGCTGCTCCTGGCGGTGGCCAGATGCAGCTCCCGCGACGTCCGAGTGAGTCCCTCACGCCCCAGCAGCTTCGTGAGTCGTACGCTCAGCGTGGAGGGTCACGGGGTACTGCTCGCTGCCCGTACGTCATTCGCACTGGTGCTCGGACTGGTCAGCCTTGCGGGACGTTTGGTCACACAGAGTCCCGCTGCTTCGCCCGTCTGAGCGACGCCTGGCGTACAGAGTTTGGCGACGCGGCTGAGCTCCCCGACTGGGTGGAGCTGCTTAGGCAGAGGGTAGATATCTATGCTCTTGACTATGATGCTATCCTCACTGCCATGTATGCATTTCCTACTAGTGCTGAGAGTGCCTGTCACCTGTGTGTGCCGCCTGACCCCGGTATCCAGTCTGCTGCTCTAGGTACTGGTGAGGCTGCTGCACTAGGTGCTCGTGTGTCTGTTGCCCCAGGTGCTGGTGAGGCTGCTGCTCTAGGTACTCGTGAGTCTGCGCCCTCTGGTACTGCGTCTACTGAGGCACTGCACACCTTCACACTGGACTCAGGCGCTTCCCGCTGTTTCTTTCGTGACCGCACTGCCCTTGAGCAGCTTGCTCGGCCGGTTGCAGTCTCCCTCGCTGACCCCTCTGGGGGTCCGGTCATTGCGACCTCCTCTACTGTTCTCCCTTGTCCTGCGGTCCCGTCGGGCACTCTGTCAGGTCTCTACCTCCCCTCGTTCTCTACGAACTTGGTGGCGGGTATTGCGCTCCAGGACGGGGGTGTCCACCAGTTTACCCCTGCCTACGAGCGTGTGACACACTGCACGTGCGCTCGGACGGGCCGCCACCTGGCTACCTTCACTCGGCAGCCGGGGTCGGACCTGTACACACTGACCACTGAGTCCCCACAGGTAGCTGCGTCTGCGTCTGCGTCAGGTCAGCTGTCTGCCCCCTGCTCGTGTCGCTCTCTGGCACACGAGACTGTCCTCTGGCACCACCGTCTTGGTCACCCGTCAGTGCAGCGCCTTCGTGCCATGCACAACCGGTACCTTGTCTCTGGTCTTCCCAGGGTTCTCCCTCCACTCCCACCCTCGCCTGCTCCTCCCTGCCTTCCCTGTGTCGAGGGGCGGCAGCGCGCCGCTCCTCACTCCTCCTCGTTTCCCCCGACGACTGCTCCCTTGCAGACGCTCCACATGGACGTGTGGGGCCCAGCCCGCGTCCGTGGACAGGGTCAGGAGAGGTACTTCCTGATCGTTGTTGACGACTACTCGCGCTACACCACGGTCTTCCCCTTGCGCACCAAGGGTGAGGTCCCTGATGTTTTGATCCCTTGGATCCGCGCTTCTCGTCTCCAGCTCAGTGAGCGGTTCCACTCGGACTTTCCTGTCCTGCGTCTGCACTCTGACAGAGGTGGTGAGTTCTCCTCTGACCTCTTGGCAGCCTACTGTGCGGAGCACGGCATCCGCCAGTCGTTCACGCTTCCGGCCTCTCCACAGCAGAATGGGGTTGCTGAGCGCCGCATTGGTTTGGTCATGGAGGTCGCTCGTACCTCCTTGATCCATGCGGCTGCCCCCCCACTTTCTGTGGCCGTTTGCGGTCCGATACGCTGCGCATCAGCTCAACCTCTGGCCCCGTGTCTGCGTTCCGGAGACTTCGCCGACACTGCGTTGGACGGGAGAGGTTGGCGATGCGTCGCGTTTTCGGGTCTGGGGATCCCGAGCTTTTGTTCGCGATACGTTCGCGGACAAGCTCTCCTCCCGCGCTGTTCCCTGTGTCTTTCTTGGCTTTGTCCCGGACGCGTCTGGTTGGCAGTTTTACCACGCCACCTCGCGCCGTGTCCTGCCCTCTCAGGACGTCACTTTTGACGAGTCCGTGCCCTACTACCGCCTCTTCCCCTACCGCACTGCCCCGCTCCCCCCCCCGCCTCTCTTCCTCACGCCAGGTGCTGCTGTGGTAGACCCCCTCCCCCCTCAGGGTGCCGCTCCCTCAGGTGTGTCCCAGGTAGACCCGGTTGAGCCTGTCGAGGTAGCTGTCGACTCTCGTCCTGCCAGGGGTGCTGAGCCTGAGCGTGCGGAGCCTGGGGTTGCGGAGTCTGGGGGTGCTGAGCCTGGGGGTGCGGGGTCTGGGGGTGCGGAGCCTGCGGGTGCTGAGTCTGGGGGTGCTGAGCCTGGGGGTGCGGAGCCTGCGGGTGCTGAGTCTGGAGGTGCTGAGCCTGGGGGTGCTGAGCCTGGGAGTGCTACGTCTGAGAGTACTGAGCCTGAGCGTGCTGCACCTGGGGGAGGCCTCTCCTCGCAGCAGCTGCGTGAGTGGTACTTACAGTACTGCAGCCTCAGGAGAGGTGCTTCTGGAGCTCGGAGTGGTGCCGGAGCTGGTGCTAGTGCTTCCCCTCCTAGGCGGGAGCTGCCCTCTCCCCAGCAGCTCCGAGAGTGGTACGCTAGGCGCTGCAGTCTCCGGAGTGGCGCTCCCGGTGTCGTGGACTCTGGAGCTTCTGGAGTTACTGGAGGTGCTGCTGCTGCTGGCGGTGCGTCTGGCGCTGCTAGAGGTGCTACTGGTGCTGCTGGAGCTGCTGGAGGTACTGCTGCTGCTGGAGGTGCTGCTGGCGCTGCTGGAGGTACTACTGGTTCTGGTGCTGCTGGAGCTGCTGGAGGTGCTGCTGCTGCTGGCGGTGCGGCTGGCGCTGCTGGAGGTGCTGCTGGTGCTGCTGGCGCTGCTGGAGGTGCTACTGGTGCTGGAGCTACTGGAGCTGCTGGTGGTACTGCTGCTGCTGGCGGTGCTGCTGGCGCTGCTGGAGGTGCTGCTGGTACTGGTGCTGCTGGAGCTGCTGGAGGTGCTGCTGCTGCTGGTGGTGCTGCTGGCACTGCTGGAGGTGCTGCTGGTACTGGAGCTGCTGGGGACCCTGCTGCTGCTGGCGGTGCTGCTGGAGCTGCTGGGACTGGCCCTGCTGAGGGGGTTGGAGCTGGAGGTGCTGAGCGGCCACGGCCATACTACGTTCCGCTCCTTCAGCAGGTTCTTGGCCTTCCGCCCTCTCCTGGTCCTACTCCTCCCCTACTGAGTCCACCGCTTGTCCAGTCGCAGTCACAGTTACAGCCAGTCTCTCCACTTCCTGGTCCTTCTCCCTACACTGCGCCGACGGGAGGTCTTACGGAGCGTCGTGAGCCTGAGTCTCGTCCTCCGTCGCCTGAGACTCGTCCAGAGTCGTCTGAGTCGCGTCCAGAGTCGCCTGTCCGCGCTGTCCGCGCTGGTCGTCGTGTTCCACGTCAGCGTCCTCCTCCTGTCCTTGGCACTCACTATATGACCCTGCGTCCCTCTACTGCTCCACAGCGTGTCCCACTGCCGTCTCCACCAGCGTCCTCTCTTCCTGCTCTTGCTGACCCGAAGTCTGACTCTCTTCGTGCTGCCAGTCCTACTGTCACGCGTCTCCTTGCCACTGCTGTCATTGACCCTTCCTTTGAGTCCTCTGCTGCGTCTGCTCTAGTCGCTGAGCTTGTTGACTTTGCTGCAGCCTGTCGTCTAGACTACGCCGCTAGCCTTGTTGCTGAGTCTGAGTCTGAGTCTGTCTGTCCTCCATCTGTCGGGGGTGAGTGTGCTCTTGGCACGGACGTCCTTGAGGACAGTCAGGAGGAGTTTGAGTGCTTTGCCGCTGCTTTGCCTCATCTCGTGTCCATGCTAGTTGCCCCTGAGGGAGACCCGGATGCACCAGACATCCCGACCCCACGCTCCTACGCAGAGGCGATGGAGGGTCCCTACTCCTCTCAGTGGCAGACAGCCATGGACGCAGAGATGGCTTCCTGGAAGTCCACAGGCACCTACGTCGACGAGGTTCCCCCACCTGGGGCGAACATCGTCAGTGGCATGTGGATTTTCAGGGTGAAGCGGCCGCCGGGTTCTCCGCCTGTCTTCAAGGCGCGTTACGTTGCACGAGGCTTCAGTCAGCGAGAGGGAGTTGACTTCTTCCAGACCTTCTCCCCGACCCCGAAGATGACCACTCTTCGGGTTCTTCTGCACGTCGCTGCTCAGCGTGACTACGAGCTCCACTCTCTTGACTTCAGCAGTGCGTTCTTACAGGGCAGCCTGCACGAGGAGATCTGGCTGCGCCGCCCACCTGGCTTCACTGGGTCGTTCCCTCCTGGTACCCAGTGGAGCCTCCGGCGGCCAGTCTACGGTCTCCGCCAGGCACCCCGTGAGTGGCACGACACACTGAGGACTACTCTTGCTGCTCTTGGGTTTGCTCCTTCTACTGCTGACCCGTCGCTGTTTCTACGCACCGACACCACTCTGCCGCCGTTCTACGTTCTTGTTTACGTAGACGACTTGGTCTTTGCTACTGCTGACACTGAGGCACTCGCCCACGTGAAGTCGGAGCTGCAGAAGAGACACACGTGCACAGACCTGGGTGAGCTGACAAGCTATCTTGGCTTGCGGATCACCCGGGACAGAGCACAGCGCACCATCACCTTGACTCAGTCACACATGGTGCAGCAGGTCCTTCAGCGCTTCCGCTTCACGTACTCCTCGCCTCAGCCCACTCCTCTGCCTACCGGTCACTCGCTCTCAGCTCTGCCTTCGGATGAGTCCGTAGAGCCGAGTGGCCCGTATCCAGAGCTTGTGGGCTGCCTCATGTACCTGATGACCTGCACTCGACCTGACCTGGCATACCCTCTTAGCATCCTAGCACGCTATGTCGCTCCCGGCCGTCACCGGAAGGAGCACATGGATGCCGCTAAGAGGGTGTTGCGCTATTTGTGCAGTACGTCGGGCATGGGGCTCGTGCTTGGAGGTCGGAGCGACGTTGTCCTCACGGGTCACTCAGACGCTTCTTGGGCTGACGACCAGGCTACGCAGCGGTCGTCTCAGGGTTACACCTTCAGCCTTGGCTCTGGTTCAGTTTCTTGGCGTTCTACTCGCTCTTCTTCTGTTCTCAGCTCCAGTTGTGAGGCTGAGATCTACGCCACAGCCATGGCTGCACAGGAGTTACGCTGGCTCACCTACCTGCTGACCGACCTGGGAGAGCGGCCTCGTTCTCCTCCAGTGCTGTACGTTGACAACAAGGCCGCCATTGCCTTGTGTGAGGAGCACAGACTGGAGCACAGGACGAAGCACATCGCTCTGCGCTACTTCCTTGCTCGAGAGCTGCAGCAGCGTGGTCAGCTTCGTCTGCGTTACGTGGCCACTCGGGCCAACACTGCTGATGTGTTCACCAAGGCGCTTCGGCCTTGTGACCATCAGCGTTTCTGTACTGTTCTAGGCCTTGTGCCTACTCTCCCTCACTTGCTCACTTCTTGACTCTGCTTGTACTGTGATCTCTATATATATATACCTGCATGTTTACTCTTGTTAGGTTGTGATCACTGTACCTCTTGTTATATTATCAAACTGCATGTGAACTGGTCTTGTGACCACTTGCTTGTGCTCGGAATTTGTGTGGTTTCCTTGAGATCCACCCTGAGCTTGCTTTGCTTTGCTTTGACTGGTCTTGTGACCATCTGGTTGTCTCCCACTTAGCCTATGGGGGTGTGTCAAACATTATACATGTTCATATTGTGTAGGCTATAGTGGGTTTAGCCTTAGGGGGTACAACATTGCTAGGGTTTCCTACTTGTATCACCCTGCTGCCTAGTTTTCACACATTCTCGTTCAGTTCTACATTCTAACACCCAAAACCTCCTCATCTGCTTCAGTGAAAAAACCCCTCGCTCGAGACATACGGTAGCTGTTGCTGCTGCGAGGCAGCCGAGCTAATGCCTCCAGCTGCCACCAACACTTTCTTCCACTCCTCCTGTGCAGCCTCAAGCGCCTTGAGCGCCAGTCTAGCCGGTGCTATCTCTCCCAGCTCCGTATTTTGCTGCTCCAATGTCTTGAAACTTTGGGCCCCGTCCGCCCCCGTGCATCTCAAACTCCCCATGTTCCAATCTTTAAGCCGAGCTGTTCCTATCTGCCCTCCCAGTGGTGTCTTTCCGTTAGGCAGGATGCGGCGGTTGAAAAGTAGCGGTTCCCGCGCCACATCCCCTGCTTCCTTCGCCAGTGGCCGTTCCCCAGCGGCGACTTCAGGATGGTCTCACATATCATTTTCCACCTCGTCCCACAGCCTTTCCAGTATCGTATGAGGTTTCTGTGGGCCGTAAACGAGTCTAACCCCATCGGTAGTTCCTCCGCCTTTATGATTATGTCTTTTCAGGTTCGTCTCCGTAGCGAGCATCGCCGCGCGTCTCGCAGAGAGACATGCTAATAGGATGCCCGGGTCCCGCATTCCAAGCACCCCCAGATCCCTTGGCAGGTACGCCAGCTCCCGGCGCCAGAGGATGAAGCCTTTCGCCGAGGTCGGACGATTGGCCGAGACAAAGTTGTGTAGAGATCTGTCGATCTCCAGCCAGATGTCATCCGGCGGGGGATACACCTGAGCCTGGAACGAGATCTTAGGAGAGAAATAGCTGTTCACCACCGCTCCTCTGGCCGTCTCTGTAAGGTACTTCTCGTGCCATTTCTGCAGCTTCCCCGTAATATCCTCTAACGCCTTCTCCCATGTCGGTCTGCAGCTACCGTTTGGCGTGATCCAGACCCCCAGAACACGCTCTGCTTCATCCGCCGCTGCCCATTTGAAACCGTCTGATGCAATCGGGTTGGAGGTAAGGTTCACCCCCAGCGGCATCACGACCGATTTCCCCTTGTTCGTCGCTAGGCCGGACTCTTTCTCAAACTTAGCGAGCGCCCTCACTGCTTTCTTGATTTGACATTTCCCTTGCAGGACGAGCGTAGTGTCGTCAGCATAGCCCAGATAAGCTAGTCTCTGCCCCGCCAGGCTGAGCCCCAGCTTCCATTTTTCCACCAACTGCGCCAACGACTCCACGGCGCAGAGGAATAGGTAAGGTGCAAGAGGGCACCCCTGCCTAACTCCCGACCGCACTTGTATTCCCTCGCTCAGCCAGCCGTTGATTAACAGCTTCGTCGTTGTCCCCTCGTGCAGGCCTTCCACCCAAGCGACAAACCGCTCCGGGAACCCCATGTTACGCAGCACCATGAAGATGAAGACGCGCGAGACAGAGTCAAAAGCCTTCTGAAAATCGACAAGCAGAAGGTACCAGTCCTCGCTGCCGTGTTTCGCCGCATCGATAACGTCCGCGACTAACGCCACCGCATCCGACAACCTCCGACCAGGTATGAATCCATATTGCTCCGGGGATATGACTTGGTGCAGCACCTTTTTAATCCGGTTCGCCACCACCCTCGCTAGTATCTTGTATGAGGATTTAACCAGAGTGATCGGCCGATAGTTGTTTAGAGAGTCCCTGCCGCCCTTTTTATGTAGTAAAATTGTAACCGCCTCCTTCATCTCTGCAGGAAGGGAAGCAGTCGAGACGAAGTCATGAGCCAGCACCATGAAACTGCTACCGAGGGTGTCCCAGTTGGCTTCGAAGAGTTCCTTCGGGAGTCCATCACTACCCGGGGACTTCCTCGCCGCCATCACCTTGAAAGCCTCCTTGACTTCCTCCTCCGTCCAGTCCGCCTCCAGCTCCCTGGCAGCATCCCATGAGAGTTTCCTGCCCGTTGCCGGAACCCACTTCCTTGAACCCTGCCTGCGATCCTTCCCGAAGATGCTAGAGAAGAACTCCACAGCCGCTCCCAGAATCCCCTTGGTGTCCGCGATTACTGCACCATTCACTTTCAGCTCCGCTATCTGAGTTTTAGCCTTCCGCGACTGAATCTTTCCCGATATGTGCTTAGAAGCCATTTCACCAACCATCTCCTCCCTTGTCCCTGCGCAGAGATGCATACGCTCCCTCCGAGACGCGTGATACTCCTTCAGCTGCTTCACTTTGGACTCCAGGAGCTCCCCGTGGGCAAAGCCCTGAGGATCAGCCATTGCTTCCTGCTTCAACCTGGCAACGGTGGCGGCAAGGTGTGAAGTGGTAGCACGGATCCGCTTGCCTTCCTCCTTGGCGTAGGCCCGGAGACCGGCATTTAATCTCGAGGTAAGAAGTTCAAAACTGCTGCCGTCAGTCACCCGCGTTCGTTTCACAGTAGCACCGACGATCCGTTTGACCCCTGGTTTGTCAATCATGTCAGGTGGCATCTTCCAAAGACCAGGCCTAGACTTGGCCTTCAGGAACAGACGAAGGCCGACCTTGGCAGCAAAGTCATGGTCAGATATGGTCTCTTCTGGCATGATGTGAACCGCAGAGTCAAGATGAGGCAAGAGCGAGTGTGAGAGAAGAATCCGATCTATTCTAGAGCTGGCCTCCTTTGCCCTCGAGTAGAAAGTGAATTCCTTCTTCCGTGGATGCAGGGTTCTAAATGCGTCTGAGATCTGGAAAGCGCTACAGCGACGGAAAAGCTTGTCATTCTCATATGAGGAGCCGAGTTTCGAGGACTTATCAAGGATAGGATTCTCTACGAGGTTCAGGTCACCGGCGATGATAAGGTGAGATGAAGGGGGGGATGAGATCTAGGACCGGGCCAAGGGTGTGTGTGATGAAAACGTTCCTGGCGGCCGAGTCAGCTGGAAAGTATACGCCTAATACTATGATCTCTATGCCTAAATCGTGCACACAGGCTTGCAGGATCATGCCTGACGGGTGAGCGACAATGTCTCTGAGGCTGAAATGCGGACTCCTACAGAGGAGTGCAACACCGCTGGCCCTAGTCGGAGCGGATGATGCAGCTACGGTGAAGGAGGTGAGGGACTTCCAGAAAGTATGATGAGAGGCTAATCTAGTGTCTGTCAGTATAACAAAGTCTGTAGCAGTCCTAGCCCAGTCCAGTTCTCTAGCTTGCTTAGTTCTGTCGCCTAAACCGTTAACATTCAGTGTCACGAAGGTGAGGGTGTCTTTATTAACCATTGACAACAGTGAAATGACCCCTACGCATCCACAGGGTAAGTGAGACTACGACGCCAACTGCAAAGAGTACTACCGACGCTGCTGCTGAGATACAGCCGAGCCGCTGGAGGTCTGGATCCCGTAATCCTTCAGCATGACGCCGAGGCTCGCCTTCTCTAATGTGAGTCTGGTGGCTGTGCCGAGCTTCTCGAGGTGCGAGAGATGATTTGCAGAGCGGATATGGTCGAGAGCTTCCATGAAGGCCGCACCGTGAGCCTTCTTGCAACCCAGCTGAGTGCACAGCCATTCCTCCCTCTGACTCCTGCTGGAAATGAGAGCGATTGCGGGGTCTTGCAGAATAGGGAGGGTAAGCTGGTTCAGCCTTACTGATGCAGCTGCAGAGGTTCAGAGGCACGTTAGCGGTAAGTACATCAGAGACAAGAAACAGCTCATCAGTGCACATAAAAACAGCATTACCATTGATCCTGTGGACCCGACCAAGGGTCATGTTCCATTTGCCAATGTTATTCTGCCGATCCGTAACAAAGGCATCATGACGCTTCTCTTCGTGGTGACCCCCACACAGCTTGCAGGACAGCATCGGGTAGTGGATTAGGATCAGCTTCTCCGGGTCCGCGGGGTCATTGATCGCGTGTCGCCAGCTCGCCTTTCCATCATGAGGCACCACCAGGCCCTTGATGACATTAGTATCAGCTCCGGTGATGGGATGAAGGACTCTGTGGAAACAGCAGCCGGTCTTGTAGATCATCTTCTTGCTGGACTTCAGCTTGTAGTGAGCGAGCATACGCTGCAGAGCTTCAGGCGTGACCGAGGCAGAGACATTGCGGAAAACGACCTCAACCGCAAGCGGGTTAGTAGATCTCTCTCTGATGAACGCCGGGTTATCAGTGTGCTCCCAGTAGAGCCTGACTAGCTTGCCATTAACCCTCTGATAGTCCACTTCGAACTGACGCACACCATGCGCGTCACCCTCCAACAGGAACGAGACCTGGAGCCTGCAGAAGCGTGTCTTCGCGATGTATGCCGGTTGCAGGATCTGAAACTTTGCGGTGTTAGCAGCATCAGCAGAAAGAACAGAGCACCAGACACGTTTCATCAGCACTTTGACCGTCGAAACCACCGAGGCGAGTTCTTGAGCGAGCATGAACGGGATCAGCAGAATAGCCGTGTGACGCAGGTTGCAGAGCTCGTCAGTCATGAAGTCAATGTCAAGCTCGTCATCAGAGTCGTCCTGGAACTCTTCTCCGACCGCCGAAATCTCTGCTTTGCTTTCTTCTGAGAGACCAGAAGAACCAGCCTCCGATGAGCCATTGTTCGACGTGTTAATCTCCATTTCCTTCGTCCCTCCATTGTCCTTGGCTTCAGGTACTGCTGGAGTGACAACCAGCGGAGCATCAGGGTCCGGCGTGATCTCCGTGACAGCCTTGCGGGAGGTCTTCGGCGGCATTGTGACGAACTTAGAACAATGTAGAGCTTTGAGAGAGTCAGGCTGACCGGATGGTAAGATCCTGTAAACAGGCAGCCGTTTAAGTAGGCAAAGGCTGTTGGACGAGGACCAGCCTTCCAGAAGTTGGTGCTGAGTTTTTTATGTGGAGAAACCGGAGTTGTGAAGTCCCAAGGTCTTGATAAGTTGTAGAAATGTAGGTGTATAGATGCGGTCGAGATAAAAGTTGAAAGAAGTATTGTCCTGCCTTGGGATTAGTAGCTTAACCTGCAGAGCCTCAAGATTAGCAGCATGAAACCTGGAGAAGCCCGAAAGCGAGTCAGATAGTGCAAAAGTTATATCTAATTGCGCGCCGCATTGAGCTGAGTCCAGAAATGCTGGTTTTATAGGCAGTAGCTAAGTGAGCTCTTAAAGCAAACGAGTTAAGCGGTTTGGCAAGATCCATGGCGGCCAGATCCAGATCCAGATCTGGGTAACCCTTGCTGTTGCTGGAGGTGCTGGAGGTACTACTGGAGTTGCTGGCGCTGGAGGTGCTGGAGGTACTGCTGGTGCTGGAGGCAATGGAGCTGGAGGTACTGGAGGTGCTGGAGCTGCCGGAGCAGGTGGTGCTACTGGTGCTGGAGGTGTTGGAGGTACTACTGGAGCTGCTGGCGCTGGAGGTGCTGGAGGTACTGCTGGTGCTGGAGGCACTGGAGCTGCTCGTACTAGAGGTGCTGGAACTGCCGGAGCAGGTGGTGCTGCTGGTACTGGAGGTGCTGGAGGTACTGCTGGTGCTAGAGTTTCGACGCGAACGTCATTACCCCCTCGAAAATTCCATGTGGCACCTATCTGGCCACTTGCAGCGGAAGATTCGCCAGCGTGTGGTGACAGCGAAATGGTGCGCGGGGGGGAATCTCGGCAGATTCGAAGTGAAAGAACCTCGAAATTTCATCGAGAGAGGGATTTTCGCGATATCCTCCCATACTTGCACCTACTCATTAACAAATATAATTAAGAATCTGTAAGAAAAGGGGGGTGTTATAAAAAATCATACAAAAAGGGGGGTATAATAGAAACGAGGTCGCCCATAGCACCCACCCCGCACAAGCTACCTAGGGGTGCTCAACATGGGGGGGGTGTTTTGTCCAAGAGAATACGGTATCAACCTAAAACACGCTGATCACACTGTGTACCTACCGTATCTGTCCCATGGCAACCTTTGGCTGCTTGCTGATATTGAAGTTGCTGAAATTACGATATGTTTCGAAGTACCGTATGGCCCCGGATATAAGCGCATGCCTATTAAAGGCGCATGCGCTTGTATCTGGAGCAATGCGCTTATGGCCGATCCTCAATTATAAGCGCACCCCCTGAGAAATCAGTACTTATTATAAGCGCACCCTTGATGTAAAAATAATATATATATATATATGTATTTTTTAAACAACCTATCCTACATTTTCTAATATTTCCATTAACTAAGACAATCACATCTGCCCTACACACCTTTCAACTTGTCTAATCTACCCTATGGCCTATTCCTCCTCCTCGTCCGACTCAGGCTCCGTGGAGTTGTTGCCCCAGAACCCATCTGCCTGGATGTCGTCGTCCACCTCCACCTCATGGGACAACTGGCCTCTCCGGTGCGCCAACAGCAGTTTGTCTTCGCTCCCGTCAAGGGCGTTGCTGATGCCGCACGTGAGGAAGGCTTTCTTGATCAGGTCGACGGGCACAGCCTTCCACGCCCGTGAAATCCACTTGAACACCACCTCCGGAGGTGGTTTTTTTATGTTCCCTGTATCACACGGAATGGGGCGGGGAAAACATGAGTGCATCAACAGGCATACAAGCACACGAATTGGAGACGGTAGGACATGTCATCACTCACCTGCCAAGGTCAGGATGTTCATGCCGTCCTGCTCAAACCAATTCTGGTACTGCTGACGAACGCTTGCTTTGAAGCTCTTGTTGATCGACACATCGAGCCGCTGCAGGTCTGTCGTGCATCCCACCGGGATGATCGCAGGCACGATGTTGAGCGCCGCGAATCTCGCTTGACTTCGGGTGTCAGGTGACCGCGGTAGGAGTCGAGCACCAGCATGGCGCTATGACTCTGCAGGCCGAATTTCGGCTTCAAGAACGGCACCACGCCCGCATCGAGCCACTCGATGACGCCCGCGGCCTCCATCCACCCGTTCGCTTAGCAGCCGACCACAACATCTGCACGCAGGAGAACGACGGGTTAGAACGACTCCGGTTTAACCGTCAAAACACGCGCAACAACATCTTACCGTTCGGAAAGTCACCCTTGGGGAGTGTCTTGCGCTTGAAAAACACCCACGGCTTCAACTTCTCGCCCGTCTCCGTGCATGCAAGCATCACGTTGACTCTCTCCTTCTGGTACCCACCGCTGCGGATGGGCACCGACCTTACGCCCGTCTGCTCCACGGTGGTCGTCGCCGGCATCTCCAACCACAGCGGTGTTTGGTCGGCGTTGATGATGTAACGGTTGTCAATGACGTATTCATTCCGGGCGTCTCGTACGTACTGCCAAAAGTCTTTGCACTGCTCCTCCACGTCTGCGCACAGGGAGGGAAGGACACATAGTACGCCGGATTAGTATCGCGCACAGGAGACAGGCAACAAAGAAAATAATCAAAATCGGGATTCATCGAAATCAACGGTAAACGAACCACTTACGCTCCTGTGTTTTCTGCGCCACCTTTGTTTTCATGCGCACGCTGAGGTTCCACCGCTTGCGGAAGCGCTCCGTCCACCGCTGACTGCCTTTCCACTTGACGTCAGGGAAGAGCACCTTCATCACTTCTTTGGACCACTCTTGCAGCCGGCCGACCGAAACCGCAACTCCGCGGCGTCGCCAGTCGAGGAGTTGCGCGTACACCTTTAACTCCATAGGTCGGTACCAAGACGACCTCCCGCGCCCGTGAAGCCGAATCCGTGCGCCGTGTGCAGCCTTCAGCGCATCCGCTTGGGATTTCCACTATGTCAGGCATTTTCGGTGTATGCCGGACTCCCGCGCCACTTCGCCCACTGATGCCGCAAGCTCGAGCCGCACGAGCCACCTCAATTTCTCCTGGGCGGTGTAGGACTGCCGCTTATGTTGAGTCTGCTTGTGCCTTGGGGAGGGGGGGCGGGCATCTCGGTTCTCGGAAGACGGGTGGGGGCGTTTTTTGTTAATGGGCGGATACGTCGGTATCGGCATCTTCTCGCGTGGTACGTCGCGCCACCGGGACTCCACACCGTCGTCGTCCTTGGCAGTTGTGTCACGGTCTGGGAACACGTCTTCCTCGTCGCCCGCTGCACCATCGCCTCCAGCTTCGCCGGCGCCGCTGTCATGTTTGTCGGCGGCCACATCATCGTCGGCGCCCAAAGCCGACTCCTCCCACGCGCAGGCTTCTGGTTGTCGCCACCGTGGTGCAGGCGCCGGAGCTTGGATGCGTGCATCGGGGGCCTTGGGTGTGTCCGCTTCAGCCAACCATTCGTCGAACGTAGCTGGTAAATACAGCTGGAGCACGGGCCGTTGGTGAGCACCTGCCGTAACAGACTCAGGCGGATTCGGAGGAGCGGGAGGTGTGGGAGGAGCGGGTGGAGCAGGAGGCGCAGGAGGAGCAGGAGGAGCAGGGGGTGCAAGGGGATCCGGTGGCACTGGAGGCGCTGGTGGCTCACGGGTATACCACCCGTCCTCGGTAAGTCGCCATGTGCGGCGTGGTTTTTCTTGAAGAGGACGTGAGTCCCACTAAATTCCGCCATGGCTTCGCCTGCCATGCGGGCTAGACTGGAAACTGAATGAAAAATTGGAGACGAGGGTGAAGAAATGGGCAACGACGGGGACCCCTGCTGCGTGGCGGCTCGGGTTCCTCGTCGATGACAGGCAGGAAACCCCTGCCTACTCCCGTAGAGGCGCTTGCATGGCAGCATCTACGCTGCGCTGGCAGGGAATCTTGCCGAACCTTCGAGATGGTTCTGCCCGAATGCACATGCCACGCAGCGGATGCGGCTCTGATTGGGCCGCACGGCAACATCCTCGTCACGCTGTCAAATTCGATGGTTCCAGACAACATTGTGCTGTGGGAAACCGAACCGCAGCTGTTTCTGCCTGAAAACCATGCACGATCCCACTTGGTGCATGGTCAGATGAGTTCGCCGTATTGAGAGCTTCACTTTGGTATGTTTAAAAGTGAATTTCATTTTTTCCCTTATACAAGCACATGCGCTTATAAATCTGACTCAATTATAAGCGCACCCCCCCCCCAAAAACACTGTTTTATTATAAGCGCAGGTGCGCTTATATCCGGGGTAATACGGTACAATATTTTTGAGTTCACCTTGTGCACTCAGGGGAAAACAGTGGAAGTATGAATTTCGCACACTGCTGAGGAAATCACACCTTTCATGAAATTGCTTACGATAAATTACACTTACAATACAAAACAACGGCAGTCCTGGAAAGCCGGACCATAGCAATGGCAATCAGAGCATTCTACAACTTGTACCGACGAGGCTCTTGACCAAGTGCTGACACTCCAAGCGTCAGGTCAACGAAACGTTCTACACACCGATGCAAAACAATCTGTTCGGAAGCAGGAAGCCCTCGATGCAATCGCAAGTTGGATTTCCGTTTTTCTCCTTCACGCACTTGCCGTTGGGCCCACAATCCACCGATCATGCTTCTGCACAAAAGAAAGCCACGGCAAAAAGATGGATATCTCACCATAGAAGCAAGATTGAGTACGACATGCATGCAATCCTCCAAGGTTGAGTGGAGGCTACAACACTCAAATGGCAAGAAAGATCTGCTAATAACTCCAGACTCAAACCCAAGCAACTCCCAAAGACAAGTTGAGAACACAACACACAACACACTTGCACTCCTCGAACCCACCAATGCAAGAGAGCTGGTCGGCAGACAACTTGTAGCCGGGGTCGCAGAGACAGTACTCAGTATCCTTAACTTTATCGATCCTGCACGTGCCGCCATACCCACAATAATCCCTATCACAATAGTCTGCAAAGAAAATAATACATAAAAAAAAAAAAAAAAAAAGGGAATGATGACAACCATGAGGTTGCAACCCTCACTGCTGCAGGCTGCAACAAGCGCACATGAAACAAGAGGTAGGCTGCGTGAACCATGACAGTGGTTGCAGATGCATTCATGCACTCCAGCTCTTTCCACCACATGCCCGTGGCAGGAACGGCGGTTCCATTCACACTTGACAGCGCCCAAGCCAGAGCGTGAAGCTGAGCTGAGAAGAGTTCATTGGAACATTCATCGTTGTGGAAACTGAGGTGTGAGCTCACATGCTGTACAAGTCTAGGTAGCATGGAACTCACCCCATTCGGTACAATACGAGATGTCGTCGCCGTTCCTCCTGCACGTCCTGCTGGCCGGACATAAGAAGTTGCATATGTCTGCAGTGGAATGGAGTTGATAAAAGAGAAGGAAACGATTCAGGAGAATGGACTGACTGAAATCCAGGTGGAACACACATGATAGCAGCTCAGCTGAGGAGTTGCCAATCTGAGGAGGCTCCAGAATCCACCAACTCGTGGCCTCGAGGCCAGTCTCGAAGAGAGACCTTTCAACTCACCACTGCAGCGCCCACTCCCATCCACAGTGTAGCCCGCGGGGCAATCGCATTCTGCATGTCCGTTGCCCTCCTCATCAAATCTCTTCACGCACGTGCCTTCACCACAATCCACTGCGTCACAAATGTCTGCAGGAAAGACAACCAAGGCGAGAGAAAGGTTTCCAGCTTAGGAACAAAGTTGATTCTGCTTGCAATCCTTCAAGAGGAGAGGCGGAATCAAGAAAGTGGCAAGAGAAACCCGCTCAGCTACAGACTCAAGCTCACAGCCGAGCAACTCCCAGGGCAGGTGGAGAACGCAACACACAACCGCTTGCACTCCTCCAACCCACCAATGCAAAAGTGCCCCTCAGGAGACAGTCTGTAGCCTGGGCCGCATTCACAAGACGGATTCCCCTTCGTATCCTTCTTGCACGAGCCGGGCTCACAGTAGAAACCAGACACATCACAGTTGTCTGCAACAAAAAGGAAACACATAAAAAAGGAATGACAGGGTGCATACATAGAGGGGAATGATGAGTACTGACAACCATGGAAGCATGACACGCATGAGTTATGACAAGCATGGAATGAGAGGTACGCAACGCGAGCATCATGGTGTCGGAATTAGAAGCTGCCAAGCATTCACGCGGACATTGATGCCGATTCACATTGTCGCTGTCCCACATCTTGGCTGGATGACATTGTGACATGCTACTTGCACCACTTTCTTCTGATGTATTCCCACGCTGGATGACCGGTCAAGTGGAGCAAGTGGGGTGGAAGGCAGTCAACTGAGCTCACCGATGCAAGTGCCATCATACTGCTGCGTGAAGCCGGTGATGCAAGTACATCCCGGATTTCCGTCTGCATCCGTCCTGCACTTGCCGCCGGTCCCACAATCCACTGGTTCACACTTGTCTGCACACATACAAGGAAATGATGAGGTTTGACAACAATTACGTAGTGATGCATCGTGAGTGTCATGCCTGCTGACGGCAGATCGAATCTCCCAAGCATGCACGCGATCAGTGATGTGCTTCTCACGCTTAAGATCATACCGTTAACCCCCCTATAATCACAATGCCACTACCCCCACTTCTTGAATGTGTAGGCCAGCGTAACATGCCACTTCCACCACGCCTTTTTCTTGTTAGATGGACACTTGGGCCAACTGAGCAAGTGCAGCAACTCAACCAGCACGCACAACTCACCAACGCAAGTGTCGTTGCCCGGAAGCCTCCTGAAGCCCTTGATGCACTTGCAAGTTGTATTCCCGTTTGCATCCTTGACGCACGTTGAGTTGGCCTTGCACGTCACAAACTCGCACTTGTCTGCAATGCATGCGGATTAGGGGACGAGCAATGGAGGTGAGATCGAGCAAGATTGGAATGGAGACGGTAGGAGGAGAAAATAACCGCACGTGAGAAATGAGGCACGCAGCATGGGCTAAGAACGGAATCACTCGCTGCAGGTTGAAAGAGGCAGCAAGAGCACAGGAAACACGAGGTAGGCCGAACGAACAAAGGAAGTGTAACAGTGCGTACAGAGTGGACGCATGCATGCACTCCAGGCCCATCCATTAATGACTCGCTCGCTTGCTCCACGTGCCAGTGCGAGCAACTCACCAACACAAGTGATCTTGTTGGGAGGCATCTGGAAGCCAGCGTTGCAAGCACAGGTGGGAGTTCCATTCGCATCCTTGATGCACTTGCCGTTGGGCCCACAATTCACCAAAGAGCATTTGTCTGCAATAGAAGAGAGGGGACATGGAAGCAAGCAAGGACAGGGAGATTGCGATGGATGCATAAGGGGAATGCATAAGAAAGAACGCATTCATTGGTTACAGATTGCACTTGTTTGAACTCACGTGCTGGGGAGTCTCGGTTACACGACACACGCAACTCACCAACGCAGGTGTTGCTGTCAGGAGCATATTGAAAGCCCTTGTTGCACACACAATCCGGGACCATGCTCGCATCCCTCACACAACTCGCGTTGGCCACACAGTACAGATTGCACTTGTCTGAAGTGGAAGGGAGTTGGTGCAGAAGAAGAGGGAAACGGTCACTAGAACATACTGATAGCGTCCAGTGGAACCATGCGCCCATAGCCCCACAATGGGCCAGCTTTGGAAAAGCCAATAGAATCATGCATGCTTCTCTCGACAGAACCGCTCGTAGTTGCGAGCAAGGCATCGGCCCATAATGAGTATTCTGGCGAGCACAGTCCCTTTTGCACCTTGGCAACCACAGCCGTGCACGCGAGCACAGCACGGTACCTTGGCAGGTGCCGTTGATGACAGCATAGCCGTCCTTGCAGCGGCAGGTGGCAGCCCTGCTGTCGATGTCGCTTGTCTCCCAGCACGCGGAGTTGGCGGGGCATGTGGCGTACTTGCACACCGTCGAGGACGCTGCACATTCACATGGCACGAGCACATTCACATTGGACTCTCTCTCTCTCACTGCCAAACCTCGCTGATTCAGAAGCCTTGGGCCAAGTAAAACAGGTTCGATGCACCAAGAGGTGTAAGGCAGCAAGGGGTGAAAGGCAGCAAGGGACGTACGAATTCCGCAGACAACTGACGCGAGTGCTTGGGATGATGTGAAGGTCGCGGTGTTGCTGCTTGGGGGAAGAAGAGAACACAAGGCAAACACACAGCTTTGAGCCATGGCCCCGCCTTCTCTGATCCCATCGGATTTCACCCCGTTCAACCCCACCCATGCCATCCTCTCCCTCCCACCACTCTCCCTAATCCCTTCTCTTTTCCCTCCTCCCATCCCCCACCAGTGCCCTGCCTTGCCCCATCCGCATCGTCCACCCAAATCCACGGCACTGCCTAGCACTGCCGGGCACGTGCACGGACCTGGAGTAGGAGTAGATGTGCTGCATGACAGCGCCGTTGCAGGTGGCACCCGGGAAGAACGACACCCGGGAGCACGGCCCACTCGCCCCGCCCCCCGGCAAGCTGCTGGCGCTCCCCCACTGCACGCTCGCAACCGTGCTCACGCCGGCGGGCGCCGTGCCGTCGGGCACGCGGGAGCAGCGCGAGGAGGGGTCAAAGGAGAAGTTGTAGCGGCCCACTTTCACCGCCGTCGTCACTGCCACCCTCGCCTCCACCTCCGTGGGCCACCCCACACTCGGGTCCACCGGGTCTCCCGCTGATGCCACCGGGGTGATGCCGTGTGACGCGATGCAGGGAGGGCGCGGGCAGAGCAGCACGGGGAGGTGAGGGAGTCAACAGGGTAAGAGAGAGAGGAGGACGTTCGAGGCCTTGGCCGCAGACGAACTCGTCTTGCAAGGAACGTTCACCCCTCTGAGCGAGGGGCAGCTGCACCAGCTGACCGAGTCCCCGTTCGACCACTAAAGTCGAAATGGGGGGGGGGGGGGGAGGATTAGGAGTTTGTCGGTAGGTAGAATGCTGGTCTACTGGTTGGTTGTGTTTGAGTGTGCATCTAATCTGTACGCTTGCTAAATTTAATACAAGGTCCATTCGAGAGAGGAGGACTCGTGGCTCGTGAGGCACGAGGCAGCGAGTGAAGCTGCTCTGGCGGAGGGAGGGCAGCTGTCATACCGTGGCAATGCTGCAACCCTTTGCTGCAACTGTATGCATGCAATGGCCGAAGCTCTCACTGCACCGCTTCTAGATAAGTGCCTTGGGCGTACCCTGCAGCGCAGGCCACGCCTCTGGTGTCCGTGGTTGGCGTGGGGGTGCCATTGGCAGGGCACGTGACGTACAGGCACGCGGATGAGGCATCCGGGATTAGCTCCTCGCTCGATTCGTCACCAAGTCTATTGTGCAACGACAGGCACTCTACTGACAGGGCGTGCACTGGAGGAAGGGCGACACGGAGCGTACCGATGCCGCAGCGAGCCGAAACTGGATACGGATAGGGGAGACTGGAATTGGTGGTGCTGGTGGTCAGGCTGTAGAGGGGAGGGGAGGCACAGGAAGCACGCGAGAAATATTTTTTTTTGGTTAAGCCACCATGGAAGAATCTAAGCTGCCTTGTTAAAGCTTAAATCGCATACCGTTTAATGATACGATTCCAGGCAACCAGTTTTGATTCGACGGCACTGTATCCTACCCCACCCCGTGGCACAGGCGCGACGCTGACCTTGCGGGCTTAAGGGAGAGCGAGGAGGTGCCACTGCAACCCGCGCCGCTCCAGAAGGTGATGTTGGTGCACGCGGGGAGACTGGGCGCGGCAGCGGACGTCCACTGCACGGAGACGCTGTAAGCGGTGCGCGGCAGGTTGGTGCAGCGCGCCGCGGAGAAGTTGGAGGCGAAGGTGCTCGCCGGAGACGTGACCGTGATCCGCGTCGCCACCGGCGCCAGCGGCGCGGGCATTGGATACATGATTTGACCGGACGCCCCGCGGATGACGTCACTCGCTGTAGCGGAGGGCAAGAAAGGACGAGATGGGAGCAGAGAAGGGCGGTGAGAGCCCGGATGCCGCTATCGAGCATGTCGAAAAAGCGCGGAGAAAGCGCGGCTGCGGACACACCACCAGTGCACGCGAAGTGTGAAAGCGAAATATGGTGGGCAATACGAACAAAAGAAACAAGGGACGGACGAACGCACACCGGCATGAGCATACAGAAAGGACACGCGGCACGGGTGGTGGACTGACCGAGAATAAGGGCGAGCGCGAGCAGCGCGAGCAGCGCAGGATAGCCGCCCATCGTGGCGAGCGGAGCGGAAACCCGATCGGCGCAGCGGAGAGGCGCGGCGGAGAGGCGCAGCGCAGGTGACGGTAGCGATCGTGGATGGCAGTGGTTGGCGAGATATGGGAGGAGACTCGCCGACGATGGTTGGGCAGAATGAGGGGCGGCGAGATAGTATCGCAGAGAGAGCGACGGCGAGATGGCACAACAGGGGGTTATGGCACAGAAGCGGCACTTCACGAGGCTCCATGGCTGCTGTGGGCTGGCTACTTGAAGTGCGAGCTCGACGCTACCACGCCGCTGCGAGGCGAGCAAGGTTGTGGAACGCGGTAGTGTGGTGGGGGGGCGAGGTCGCTAAGGGAGCGGGGAGTGCGGTGGGGGAGGGTGAAACGGATGGGAATTGATGAAACGCGATCAGTTGTTGTTGGAGGAAGAGGGCGCGTTCAACAGGGTTGATTCACAAAATCTAGTGTTGAAAGCGATCGACTCGTCGGATGACAAGGCAGAGGGGTTGGGGCAGAAGAAGTATGCGGTGAATCATGTTCAAAAGCTGGGGGGTCAGTACGCAGGGTCAGCACAACTGTAGGTCGTTCATAAACCCGATTATGAAAGTCCGGGTTTGCTTAACTAGGTGGATACGCCCCTTCTCTTGTGGGTCGAATGCGAAGCAGAAACGCGTCACACGGTATGTACACGAGTTGTACTTGATGATATAATATTTCCTCGAAATATGTAAGCAATTGATTAAAAATATACATGAGTACAGCAATTGTTGATTAATCAGGGGAGAAACTCCAAACGAAAAGAATCCTTAATGGTAAATTTTCACCTAAGGATAGTTAAAATGGTGAATGAATGGCCTGGTCACGAACCAATAGAATTTATGGCGCATTCCTAAGCTCGAATCATCCGGTCTTGGCGTCAACCTAGAACCTTGGAACTTACCGTATGGCCCCGGATATAGGCGCCGTCCAATTAAAGGCGCGGCGCCTCTATCTGGAGCATGGCGCTGTCAAGAATGAAAGTGTGTGTTCATTGATGTGGGTTGGGGTACATATAACAAACCCTAACATCTGTACCCCCTAAGACAAACCTCACTAAGGCTACAACATTTGACACACCCCCATAGCCTAAGTGAGGGGTGTCTAGCAAAACCAAAAGTGTACGGTCACAAGACCAGTCACAAAGATACAAAGCTCAGGGTGGATCACAACGTCACCACACATTCTGAGCACAAGCAACAGTGGCCACAAGACCAGTCCAAGAGTTCACAAGTGTGTATAGCAAGAGTACAAGCAAAGCAAACAGTAAACTCAAGCCTATACACGACTAGAACCTGTGTCAACAAGGCCTAACTGCACACAACACCTCTGGTGGTCACAAGGCGGAAGTGCCTTGGTGAAGATGTCTGCAGTGTTGGCCTCGGACTCCACAAACTCGAAGCGAGCCTGTCCACGCCTCTGCAACTCTCGCAGAAGGAAGTACCTGACGTGAATGTGCTTCACTCTGCTCTCCAGTCGTGGCTCACGACAGAGGAGAATCGACGCCTTGTTGTCAGTGAACAAGGTCGGTGCAGAGCTCGGCCGCTCACCAAGGTCAGCGAGCAAAAACGTCAACCAACGCAGCTCCTGTGCCGCCATGGCACCAGCGTAGATCTCAGCCTCAGCTGTAGAGGTCGAGACCGAAGAGGAGCGCGTGGACCGCCACGAAACAGCTCCAGAACCCAAGCTGAAACAGTACCCCTGAGTAGACCTGTGAGTCTCAGCGTCGTCAGCGTAAGAAGAGTCACAGTGACCAGTAAGTACGACAGGCTGCTGCCCTCCAAGAACTAGCCCCACGCCTGATGTCGTCGCTAGGTACTTCGCCACCCTCACAGCTGCCGTCCAGTGAACAGGACGGTGCCTCCCTGGCGCAACAAAGCGAGCAAGGACGCTGAGAGGGAAGGCGAGGTCCGGGCGAGTACAAGTCATCAGGTACATGAGGCAGCCCACTAGCTCTGCGTAGGGACCACTGGACTCAAACGGCTCATCAGGAAAGGGTCCAGTGAGTCTGTGGTCAACAGCAAGAGGTGTGCGCTGTACTGTGGAGTGCTGAAGCTTGAACCGCTGAAGGACCTGCTGCACCATGTGTGACTGTGAGAGTGTAATGGTGCGAGCAGCTCTGTCCCTGGTGATCTGCAGGCCAAGGTAGTGGCACAGCTCACCAAGGTAAGTGCACGTGTGTCTCTTCTGCAGTTCGGACTTCACGTCTGCCAAGGCAACCCTGTCAGCAGTGGCGAAAACCAGGTCGTCGACGTAGACCAGAACAAAGAACGGTGTAGAGCCACGACGAACGAACAGCGACGGGTCGGCAGAAGACGGCTGGAACCCAAGGTCAGAGAGGGTAGAACGAAGAGTGTCGTGCCACTCACGAGGAGCCTGACGGAGACCGTAGACAGGTCGCCTCAGCCTCCACTGGGTCCCAGGAGGGAAAGTGCCAGTGAAGGCAGAGGGACGACGCAGCCAGACCTCCTCGTGTAGGCTACCCTGAAGAAACGCAGTAGAGAAGTCGAGAGAGTGTAACTCGTAGTCTCTCTGTGCCGCTACGTGCAGTAACACCCGAAGAGTGGTCATCTTCAGGGTGGGCGCGAAGGTCTGAAAGAAGTCAACTCCCTCGCGCTGACTGAAACCTCTAGCCACGTAGCGCGCCTTGAAGACCGGAGGAGATCCCGGTGGCCGCTTCACCCTGTAGATCCACATGCCATCGACTACGTTCGCCCCAGGGGGGAGGACCTCGTCGACGTAGGTGCCTGTGGATCTGTAGGAGGCCATCTCTGCGTCCATGGCAGCTCTCCACTGAGAGGCCCAAGGCCCTGACACTGCCTCAGCCTAAGTGCGAGGAGTCGGTATGTCAAGGGCGTCGGGGTCTCCCTCAGGGGCGAGCAGCATGGCACAGAGATGAGGGGAAGCGGCTGCCAGGAACTCTAGCTCAAACTGCCTGTCCTCTAGGGCGTCACAGCCAAGGGAAGACACACCCCCGACGGCCAGAGGACTGGAAGGAGGAGCAGCCACAAGACTGGTGGCGAAGTCAAGGCGGCGAGCAGAGGCAAACTCAGTGACTGCGGCAGTAAGAGCGGAGACAGAGAACACAGAGGCACGAGGGTGGGTAACAAGAGAGGCGAGAACACGAGAGAGAACAGGACGGTACGTGCGGTAGTAGTCAGTGACAGGAGTAGAAAGCGAAGCAGTGAGGGCCGACTCAGGAGGAGACGGAAGCACAGACGGAGACGGACGAGGCGGACTAGAACGAAGTAAGGCAGTACGAAGGTCAGGGAAGGGAACAGGGGACGAGGGACGAGCACGAGGGGAGCGACGAGAGGCCCAGGTCTGAGAAGGAGGAGGGGACAGCGAAGACTGAGAACGAGGGAAAACAGCTGGAGAGGGGTCAGGAGGAGGAAGCGGAGGACCCGAGACGGGAGGAGAGGGGGAGGAGGAAGGAGAGCGGGAGGGGAGACCGAGGGCCCGAAGACCGGAGACAGGAGGAGGAGGAGGCGGCGGCTGCTGCTGCTGCTGCTGCGGCGGCGGCTGCTGCTGCCGCGGCGGCTGCTGCTGCTCCTCATGCTGCTGTAGCGGCTCTAACTCCTGCGCCTCCTGCTGCTGCGGATGCTGCTGCTGCTGCCCACCAGGGCCAGTGTGAAGTGTGTAGAGACCAGAGCCCGGCTCGGCAGTAAAGGTGGCAAGAGGCGAGTAAGTGTCGCCGTCAACACAAACCGCCGTCTCACCAGAGGGCTCAATCCACCCACCCACGTGCTGACTCACAAGAGGCCTCACGCCCACCAAGTTCCTCGAGAACGAGGGGACGTGGAAGCCAGTCAGAGACCCAGAGGGAACAGCAGGGCAAGGAAGAGTAGTAGTGTAGCGAGCAGTGACTGGTCCCGAGGTGGGATCAGCCAGGGCCACAGAGACTGGCGCAGGAAGTGGAGTAAGTGTCGTGTGGTCGCGGAAGAAGCAGTGCGAAGCCCCAGAGTCCAGAGTGAAAGACAGCGAAGCGTCCTCCGAAGTAGCGCCTGGACTAGTGTCTACACAAGTGCCTACACTAGCAACAGGCAACTCAGCAAGACTAGCACCTAAGCTTACAACACTCGAGTAAACAGAGTCAGAAGCACTAGAGTCAACAACAGCATACATAGCATGAGGAGTTCCTAAGAGATCAAGCAACTGAGAAGCAGACATGCCCCAAAGAGCGGAGCCATACGTCTGAACAAGAGGTAACCAATCAGGGGCAGGGCCGCCAACGCCGAAGGCCAAGCGAACCGTGTCAGTGAGCTGAGCAAAGCACTGACCAGGAGGGTGGGTGCGGCCACAAGGTTGGCCTCGGCGAGCACCTGTCAGAACCTGATAGGTGCATGAAGGGTGAACAACACCTCGCTGAGGCTGACACTGTCCTGGCCCCGAAACCTGCTGCTGCCGTTGCTGCTGCGGGGGCTGCTGCAAGGGGAGGGGCTGCTGCTGCTGCCGCTGGGCCAGGTACCACGCCGCTGCTCCACCCGCCGCGGCCGGCAGACCAGAAGGTGGCTGACGAGCCCGGGCGTCGCCTCCACCGGCTGCAGTAGTGGAGTCACCGGCCGCTGCACGCGACGCCTCTCCTGGTCCTGCACTCCTGCCACCACCAGTCGGCACGCCACCCCCACCACCTCCACCGCCAACGCCTCCACTGCCGCCGCCACCTGTACCCTGACCGCCCCTCTTGCCACCTCTACCTCGAGACCGCGAAGAAGTCGTAACAGCAGCTGCGGTCACGTCAGTAGCAGCAGTGGTGAGAGAGGCTGTAAAGGTGGGCAGCTGAGGGACAGTGCACCCGTGGAACAGTGGAGGGGGCACAGCACCAGAGGCGGAGGCTACAGAGTGGAGGTTGCTCTCAACGTCCTTGAGCGCAGACTCAAGGACCTCGATAGTGAGCTCACTAGGGTGCTTCAGAAGAAGCGTGTCACGAACCGAGGCAAGGCGGTCAGGGAGGCTAGTGGCAATGAAGTAGATAGTAATCGCCATAGGAGGGGGAAGCAGTGCAAGCTGTGCGTCAGTGCAAGCTGCGCGGTAGCTAGAATCGAGCGAGCGGAGGTGAGCAATCAAGTCAGCCGAGCGCTCAAACGAGGCGAGGTCAGGGAACAAGAACGGGAGGAAGAGGCGGCCAAGGGAGACAGTGGTGGGAGTAGCGTAGCGGGCCTTGATCGCAGTCAGGAACTCACTAGCAGTGCGAACCTGAGTGAAGTGGGTCTCCTCAGACTCAGGGAGGAGGCTGCTAAGAGCGATGCAGGCCGCAGTGTCACGCGACTTCCACGCCGTCAGGTCAGCACGCTGGCGGGTAAAGCGGTCTCTGGCGGCGTCGTCAGGGGCAGGGCCTAAAGGCGTAGGGTCGTCGGGCGCAGGAAGGTCGCCAGTAGCGTGCGCCCAGAGGGACTCGCCCGCCTGGACCTGACTCTCTAGAAGGCGACGCGCGCGTAGGAGCCAGACCGGAAACTCGAGCGGTCTACCGTCAGCGTCAAAACGAAGAACCCTAGGGGTCGCCATAGCAAAAGCAAAGTGGCAGGAAGTTCTGCTGCTGAAACCCTAATCAGTGAGAATGACTCAGTAGGGCGCTACGGGACATAGGGTAGGGCGCAACACTGCTGGACTAGGAGGGCGCAGCGCCACGGGCAGGGGTAGCGCGACGCGACGCAGCGGGACAGGACGGGCAGCGCGACACGACGCGACGCGACGAGACGGGACGGACTGCGCGACGCGGACAGGCAGCGCGTCGCGACTGGACGGGACGGACGGGACGGGACGGGACGGACGGACGGGACGGACGGACGGGACGGACGGATGGGACGGACGGACGGGACGGGACGGGACGGACGGACGGGACAGGACGGGACGGGACGGACGGACGGGACGGACGGACGGGACGGGACGGACGGACGGGACGGACGGACGGGACGGGACGGGACGGGACGGGACGGGACGGACGGACGGGACGGACGGACGGGACGGGACGGGACGGGACGGACGGCGCGACGCAGACAGGCAGCGCGACGCGGACGGACGGGACGGGACTGAAGGCGCGACGCGGACAGGCAGCGCGACGCGGATGGACGGGACGGGACTGAAGGCGCGACGCGGACGGGCAGCGTGGCGCGGACGGACGGCGCAGCGGGCGCTAGGGCATGAGAGGGACGTAACGGCAGGCGCAGCGGGCGCTAGGGCACGAGAGGGACGTAACTGCAGGCGCAGCGGGCGCTAGGGCACGAGAGGGACGTAACGGCAGGCGCAGCGGGCGCGAGGGCACGAGAGCGACGTAACGGCAGGCGCGATAGGCGCTAGGGCACAGTACGAGCGTAACGGGCACTAGGGTACGGGACAGGCTCGGGCTCTACGGACGTGAACGAGAGGAACGGGATCCCACAGGATCCTAACCTAGGTGATACCATATCAAGAATGAAAGTGTGTGTTCATTGATGTGGGTTGGGGTACATATAACAAACCCTAACATCTGTACCCCCTAAGACAAACCTCACTAAGGCTACAACATTTGACAGGCGCTTATGGCCGGAACTCGATTATAAGCGCACCCCCTGAAATTTCCCACCTTATTATAAGCGCATCCCTTAACCTTACATTGGAGGCATTACAAACGATATCACTAAACTGTCTCTTTTTCTTAGCAACTACAACATCACATTGAGATCTCCTAACAAGAAGTCTAGCCGGGGTACTTCTACCTAACATGGACCATCCAGTACCCCTCCTACTCCTCCTCGTCAGATTCGGCCTCCTGGCACTTGTTGCCAAAAAAACCATCAGCGATGATGTCATCGTCGACATCCACTTCCGCTGTCAGCTGGCTCCGCCTGTGCGCCATGGCGAGTCCGTCCTCACTGCCGTCAAGCTGGTTGCTGATGCCACAAGTGAGGAAGGCACGCGTGATGAGGTCGGGCGGCACTGCTCTCCAGGCCTGAGATATCCACCGCAGGACGACCTCAGCTGGAGGCTTCTTCAGGTTACCTGAAACATTACAGGAGAACGGTGGAAGGCCGTTAGTGCATCAACAAAGAATTCGGGAGGGGGGGGGGGGGAAGTAAAACAATACCGTACTCATGCCATACCTGCCGCCGTCAGCTGCTCTTGCCCCTCTGCCTCAAACCACTTCTGGTAATGCTGGCGGACCGACGCCTTAAAGCTCTTGTTGATGGAGACATCGAGCGGCTGTACCTCCGCCGTACAGCCCGACCGGATGATTGCCGGCACGCAGTTCATCTCGCGGAGCTTCTCTTTCACCTCCTTGGTGAGGTGACCGCGGTAAGAATCCAGCACCAACATCGAGCTCTTGGCGTGTCTGCCGAACCGAGGCTTCAAGAAAGGCTTGACACCCTCCTCAAGCCAGCGAACGACGCCCGCGGAGTCCATCTCCCTGTTCTCGTGGCAAGCCACGACCACATCTGCACGAAACACGTACGGGTGGTTAGAATTTGCACTCAGAACAGAACGCAGTTAACGAGGAGTGCACCTCTTTACTTACCGGCATGGAAATCGCCCTTCGGCAAGGTTTTGCGATTGAAGAACACCCACGGCTTCAGCTTCCTTCCGCCCGCCGCGCACGCCAGCGTCACGGTCACTCTCTGCTTCTGATACCCCGCGCTCCTGATAGGCACCGAGCGAACACCCGTTTCCTCCACGGTGGTGGTGGCGGGCATCTCCAGCCATAGCGGCGTCTGGTCCGCGTTGATGATCCACGTGGTGTCGATGCTGCGCTCTCGACGCTTGGCACGCACGAACTGCCAGAAGCTGCGGCACTGCTCAGCGACATCTGTACGGCGGTAGAAGAGAGGACGGACACAGACGGAGGATGTTAGTACAACTATACAAAAACCCCGTGGCTAGTTAAACGGGGTACTTCTTACGCGCGGCGGTTGTCTGGGCAACCCGGGTCTTCATGCGGACGCTCAGATTCCATCGACGCCGAAAGCGCTCCGACCACCTCTGGCTTCCTTTCCACTTCTTGTCCGGGTATAGAATCTTCATGAACTCCCGCGACCACTCCTGCAGGCGGCCGACTGACACGGCAGTTCCCTTGCGGCGCCATTCGAGCAGCTTCTCGTACACCTTCAACTCCATCGGCCGGTACCACGACGCTCGCCCGCGGCCATGCATGCGCTTCCGAGCGGAGTGAACTTCCTTGAGGAAATCCGCCGCCCGCTTCCAGTTGGTGAGGCATTTGCGGTGGATTCCGCTCTCGCGAGCCAAGGCGCGCACCGACACCGCCACATCAAGCAGAGCAACCCACTTCAACTTCTCCGCGGCGGTGTAACCTTGCCGCTTGTGCTCGGTGAGCTTGTGCCTGGGAGAGGGGGGGCGGGCATCATGGTTCTGTGAAGAGGGGTGGGGTCGCTTGCGATTAATCAGAGGATAGGTTGGTATGGGCAGTTTCTCGGGTAGCCCCTCGCGTGACCAGTACTCAACGCCGTCGTCGTCATCGTCGCCCGTAACACCTTCTGGAAACACATCCTCAGCGGTGCCGCCCTCGGCGCCGCCCTCGGCGGAAGCCTCCGTGTCACCCTCGGAGCCGTCAGCGCCGCTCGCTTCCCCAGCGTCAGCAACATCATCGTCGGCGCCGACTGCAGATTCGTCCCAAGGGAAATCGTCGGGCTGTCCCCAACGTCCTCCAGGCACGTGGTCCACTTCCACGTACTCATCTTGCGCGTTGTTAGACTCCGGTTCGGAGAGGAATTCGTCAAACGCCGATGGGAGCAGCAGCGTGAGCACGGGCTGATTGCCAGTGTGTTGCGGAGACACAGGAACCGGAGGCGAAGAAGGAACAGGAGGCGCAGGAGGTGCAGGAGGCGAAGGAGGAGCAGGAGGCGCAGGAGGCAGTGGTGGCTCTGGTGGTTCTGGCGGGATACGGGAGTACCACCCGTCAGCGTCTACTCTAAACGCGGGCCTTCGAGTAGGCTTTTTCTTGAACAAGAAGTGTGTGCCGCTGAATTCCGCCATGGCTTCCGCAGCCAGGCGGGAGTGACCAAGAAACTGAACAAGAAACTGAGAGAAATGGAGAACAAATGAGAGATTCAAAGGGACCCCTTCTGGTTAGCGCCTCGAGGTCCTCGTCGGGGCGAGACGGGTACCCCCTGTCTGAACCCGGAGAGGAGGGTATCGTGGCACGAACATGATGCGCTGGCAGTGCATTCCAGCGCCTTCTCGATGGTTCGGGTGAAATGCAGCTGCCTGCCACCGCATGAAAGCCTGATTGGGCCGCATGACAACTTTCACGTCAGCGCTGGCAGATGCGCTGCTCCTGGACGGGGTTTGTGCGGTCGGGAATCGAAGCGCGGCACTTTTCGGCGGGATTTCGTGCATTATCTCACGCGCAAGTTACACAATTGTGTTCGCCTTATTGCGGTCTTTGATTTGGTACTTTAAAATAACAAATTCATTTTTGCCATGATATAAGCGCCGGCGCTTATGGCCGTATTTCATTTACAAGCGCCACCCCTAAAAAAATCGATTATATTATAAGCGCATATGCGCCTATATCTGGGGTAATACGGTACGTGATTGGCCCAAAAATCACAACGTGCCAATCACGTGCGTTCCAATGTTCTAGGTTGACACCAACACCGGATGAAACGAGCTCAAGAATGCGCCCTAATGGCCACTTATGCAAAACTACACATTAAGTTATGGCGGCCATAGACGGACACATTTAATACGCGGATACAGTATGTGAATTAAACACACACACATACGAGCGAGCGCGTGCCCCCAAACACACACACACAGACACAGACACACACAGACACATACAGACACACACAGACACAGACACAGATATAGACACACACACACACACACACACACATACACACACACACACACACACACACACACACACACACACACACACACACACACATACACACACACACACACACACACACACACACACATACACACACACACACACACACACACACACACACACACACACACACATACACACACACACACACACACACACACACACACACACACACACATACACACACACACACACACACACACACACACACACACATACACACATACACACACACATACACATACACACACATACACACACACACACACAGACACACACAGACACACAGACACAGACACACACACACACACACACACACACACACACACACACACACACACACACACACACACACACACACACACACACACACACACACACACACACACACACACACACACACACACACACACACACACACACACACACACACACACACACACACACACACACACACACACACACACACACACACACACACACACACACACACACACACACACACACACACACACACACACACACACACACACACACACACACACACACACACACACACACACACACACACACACACACACACACACACACACACACACACACACACACACACATACACACACACACACACACACACACACACACACACACACACACACACACACACACACACACACACACACACACACACACACACACACACACACACACACACACACACACACACACACACACACACACACACACACACACCGACGGTCGAAATTCCAACTTTTTCGCCACTGGACCTGAGGAGTGTTCGAAAACCGGTTCGAGGGGGACGTTTAAAAATAGCGCGGAATCGGTTTACGTACCCGAAATCGGCGCTTTCCGCTTTCGCCCCCGCGGTTTTAAAAGCTAGGTTTTAGCGGTCGAAAACTTCGCGTGCAAACAGGCTGTGATTACCAAGTGTGAGGATCTAGGATCGAGCTCAGAAAAGAGAACTGTAATTGAATGAAACCTGGGTACAACACGAGGCTATATATAGGCTCGACACAAGGCCCAGTAACCAGGTGTTACGCGAAGGTTATGAGGGTCGCGAAGTGTCCCGAACAAACCCTTCCCGAATCCGGTAGAAGGCAATTCGGTGACCACCGAAAAGCCAGAATTCGGTGCACGCAACCTACCTCGGTGCTATAACTATAATAAAATATAGGAAAGCACCTAGCCTAGGAAATCAAGCAATTCATGCATGCATATAATTATCCTATGCTAGAAATAGCATAATAAAGTAAAGGCAAGCAAGCATAGCTGGCATAAACCGTCGTACTCTCACATATACATTCTATAGTTAAACTGATCATCTAGTATAATTTCTTGGCCCCTAAATTATCGCAGGAATTTTGGATAGACTGCGTGATTGCCGAAGCGTTTAAATATTATTAACAGTCTAGACATAGCTCTTAGTGTTGGAGATAGCGGAATGAGGATTGTGCTAGGGAGCAAGTGCTGTTCTCAGTAGAATCTACCTCACTGTAGCCTATCACAAACATAAATACAGGTTGACACACCTCCATAGGCAAAGTGAGGGGCGTCAAGGGAAGCAAGACAAACAAATGGTCACAATACGAAACTCAAGGTGGATCACAAAGTCACCACACGGTCTGAGCATAGAAAAGCTGCCACAAGGCCAGTTCAAAAGTTCACAAATATATATGAGTGCAAGTACAAGCTACAAGAAATGAGTCTACTGCAAAGGAGGGCATATCTCAACAAGGCCTAACTACAGACAGGACATGTGGTGGTCACCAGGCGGAAGGGCCTTGGTGAAGATGTTTGAATTATTGGCCGCTGAGGCCACGAAGTCAAAGCGTGCCTGGTCGCGTCGCTGCAACCCTCGCAGGAGAAATTACCTCACGTCGATGTGTTTCACTCTGCTATCCAGGTGAGGCTCTCGACACACGAGGATCATAGCATTGTTGTCATCGAACGTGGTCGGTGCAAAGCGAGGTCGCTCACCAAGGTCGGCGAGTGAGAAGGTCTACCAGCGAAGCTCCTGCGCAGCCATGGCACCAGCGTAGATCTCTGCCTCTGTGCTTGACTGTGCCACAGACGATGACCAAGTAGACGTCCACGAAACAACTCCAGCGCCCAAGATGAAGCAGTACCCCTAAGTAGACCCTTGGGTCTGCACGTCGTCGACGTAGAAAGAGTCGCAGTGTCTGGTCAGCACAACTCGCTGTATCCCTCCAAGTACAAGCCCCATGCCTGATGTAGTCGCGAGATACATCGCCATGTTAGAATGTAGAACTGAACGAGAATGTGTGAAACTAGGCAGCAGGGTGATACAAGTAGGAAACCCTAGCAATGTTGTACCCCCTAAGGCTAAACCCACTATAGCCTACACAATATGAACATGTATAATGTTTGACACACCCCCATAGGCTAAGTGGGAGACAACCAGATGGTCACAAGACCAGTCAAAGCAAAGCAAAGCAAGCTCAGGGTGGATCTCAAGGAAACCACACAAATTCCGAGCACAAGCAAGTGGTCACAAGACCAGTTCACATGCAGTTTGATAATATAACAAGAGGTACAGTGATCACAACCTAACAAGAGTAAACATGCAGGTATATATATATAGAGATCACAGTACAAGCAGAGTCAAGAAGTGAGCAAGTGAGGGAGAGTAGGCACAAGGCCTAGAACAGTACAGAAACGCTGATGGTCACAAGGCTGAAGCGCCTTGGTGAACACATCAGCAGTGTTGGCCCGAGTGGCCACGTAACGCAGACGAAGCTGACCACGCTGCTGCAGCTCTCGAGCAAGGAAGTAGCGCAGAGCGATGTGCTTCGTCCTGTGCTCCAGTCTGTGCTCCTCACACAAGGCAATGGCGGCCTTGTTGTCAACGTACAGCACTGGAGGAGAACGAGGCCGCTCTCCCAGGTCGGTCAGCAGGTAGGTGAGCCAGCGTAACTCCTGTGCAGCCATGGCTGTGGCGTAGATCTCAGCCTCACAACTGGAGCTGAGAACAGAAGAAGAGCGAGTAGAACGCCAAGAAACTGAACCAGAGCCAAGGCTGAAGGTGTAACCCTGAGACGACCGCTGTGTAGCCTGGTCGTCAGCCCAAGAAGCGTCTGAGTGACCCGTGAGGACAACGTCGCTCCGACCTCCAAGCACGAGCCCCATGCCCGACGTACTGCACAAGTAGCGCAACACCCTCTTAGCGGCATCCATGTGCTCCTTCCGGTGACGGCCGGGAGCGACATAGCGTGCTAGGATGCTAAGAGGGTATGCCAGGTCAGGTCGAGTGCAGGTCATCAGGTACATGAGGCAGCCCACAAGCTCTGGATACGGGCCACTCGGCTCTACGGACTCATCCGAAGGCAGAGCTGAGAGCGAGTGACCGGTAGGCAGAGGAGTGGGCTGAGGCGAGGAGTACGTGAAGCGGAAGCGCTGAAGGACCTGCTGCACCATGTGTGACTGAGTCAAGGTGATGGTGCGCTGTGCTCTGTCCCGGGTGATCCGCAAGCCAAGATAGCTTGTCAGCTCACCCAGGTCTGTGCACGTGTGTCTCTTCTGCAGCTCCGACTTCACGTGGGCGAGTGCCTCAGTGTCAGCAGTAGCAAAGACCAAGTCGTCTACGTAAACAAGAACGTAGAACGGCGGCAGAGTGGTGTCGGTGCGTAGAAACAGCGACGGGTCAGCAGTAGAAGGAGCAAACCCAAGAGCAGCAAGAGTAGTCCTCAGTGTGTCGTGCCACTCACGGGGTGCCTGGCGGAGACCGTAGACTGGCCGCCGGAGGCTCCACTGGGTACCAGGAGGGAACGACCCAGTGAAGCCAGGTGGGCGGCGCAGCCAGATCTCCTCGTGCAGGCTGCCCTGTAAGAACGCAGTGCTGAAGTCAAGAGAGTGGAGCTCGTAGTCACGCTGAGCAGCGACGTGCAGCAGAACCCGAAGAGTGGTCATCTTCGGGGTCGGGGAGAAGGTCTGGAAGAAGTCAACTCCCTCTCGCTGACTGAAGCCTCGTGCAACGTAACGCGCCTTGAAGACAGGCGGAGAACCCGGCGGCCGCTTCACCCTGAAAATCCACATGCCACTGACGATGTTCGCCCCAGGTGGGGGAACCTCGTCGACGTAGGTGCCTGTGGACTTCCAGGAAGCCATCTCTGCGTCCATGGCTGTCTGCCACTGAGAGGAGTAGGGACCCTCCATCGCCTCTGCGTAGGAGCGTGGGGTCGGGATGTCTGGTGCATCCGGGTCTCCCTCAGGGGCAACTAGCATGGACACGAGATGAGGCAAAGCAGCGGCAAAGCACTCAAACTCCTCCTGTCTGTCCTCAAGGACGTCCGTGCCAAGAGCACACTCACCCCCGACAGACGGAGGACAGACAGACTCAGACTCAGACTCAGCAACAAGGCTAGCGGCGTAGTCTAGACGACAGGCAGCAGCAAAGTCAACAAGCTCAGCGACTAGAGCAGACGCAGCAGAGGACTCAAAGGAAGGGTCAGTGTCAGCAGTGGCAAGGAGACGCGTGACAGTAGGACTGGCAGCACGAAGAGAGTCAGACTCCGGGTCAGCAAGAGCAGGAAGAGAGGACGCTGGTGGAGACGGCAGTGGGACACGCTGTGGAGCAGTAGAGGGACGCAGGGTCATATAGTGAGTGCCAAGGACAGGAGGAGGACGCTGACGTGGAACACGACGACCAGCGCGGACAGCGCGGACAGGCGACTCTGGACGCGACTCAGGCGACGGAGGACGAGACTCAGGCTCACGACGCTCCGTAAGACCTCCCGTCGGCACAGTGTAGGGAGAAGGACCAGGAAGTGGAGAGACTGGCTGTAACTGTGACTGCGACTGGACAAGCGGTGGACTCAGTAGGGGAGGAGTAGGACCAGGAGAGGGCGGAAGGCCAAGAACCTGCTGAAGGAGCGGAACGTAGTATGGCCGTCGCCGCTCAGCACCTCCAGCTCCAACCCCCTCAGCAGGGCCAGTACCAGCAGCTCCAGCAGCACCGCCAGCAGCAGCAGGGTCCCCAGCAGCTCCAGTACCAGCAGCACCTCCAGCAGTGCCAGCAGCACCACCAGCAGCAGCAGCACCTCCAGCAGCTCCAGCAGCACCAGTACCAGCAGCACCTCCAGCAGCGCCAGCAGCACCGCCAGCAGCAGCAGTACCACCAGCAGCTCCAGTAGCTCCAGCACCAGTAGCACCTCCAGCAGCGCCAGCAGCACCAGCAGCACCTCCAGCAGCGCCAGCCGCACCGCCAGCAGCAGCAGCACCTCCAGCAGCACCAGAACCAGTAGTACCTCCAGCAGCGCCAGCAGCACCTCTAGCAGCAGCAGTACCTCCAGCAGCTCCAGCAGCACCAGTAGCACCTCTAGCAGCGCCAGCCGCACCGCCAGCAGCAGCAGCACCTCCAGTAACTCCAGAAGCTCCAGAGTCCACGACACCGGGAGCGCCACTCCGGAGACTGCAGCGCCTAGCGTACCACTCTCGGAGCTGCTGGGGAGAGGGCAGCTCCCGCCTAGGAGGGGAAGCACTAGCACCAGCTCCGGCACCACTCCGAGCTCCAGAAGCACCTCTCCTGAGGCTGCAGTACTGTAAGTACCACTCACGCAGCTGCTGCGAGGAGAGGCCTCCCCCAGGTGCAGCACGCTCAGGCTCAGTACTCTCAGACGTAGCACTCCCAGGCTCAGCACCCCCAGGCTCAGCACCTCCAGACTCAGCACCCGCAGGCTCCGCACCCCCAGGCTCAGCACCCCCAGACTCAGCACCCGCAGGCTCCGCACCCCCAGACCCCGCACCCCCAGGCTCAGCACCCCCAGACTCCGCAACCCCAGGCTCCGCACGCTCAGGCTCAGCACCCCTGGCAGGACGAGAGTCGACAGCTACCTCGACAGGCTCAACCGGGTCTACCTGGGACACACCTGAGGGAGCGGCACCCTGAGGGGGGAGGGGGTCTACCACAGCAGCACCTGGCGCGAGGAAGAGAGGCGGGGGGGGGAGCGGGGCAGTGCGGTAGGGGAAGAGGCGGTAGTAGGGCACGGACTCGTCAAAAGTGACGTCCTGAGAGGGCAGGACACGGCGCGAGGTGGCGTGGTAAAACTGCCAACCAGACGCGTCCGGGACAAAGCCAAGAAAGACACAGGGAACAGCGCGGGAGGAGAGCTTGTCCGCGAACGTATCGCGAACAAAAGCTCGGGATCCCCAGACCCGAAAACGCGACGCATCGCCAACCTCTCCCGTCCAACGCAGTGTCGGCGAAGTCTCCGGAACGCAGACACGGGGCCAGAGGTTGAGCTGATGCGCAGCGTATCGGACCGCAAACGGCCACAGAAAGTGGGGGGGCAGCCGCATGGATCAAGGAGGTACGAGCGACCTCCATGACCAAACCAATGCGGCGCTCAGCAACCCCATTCTGCTGTGGAGAGGCCGGAAGCGTGAACGACTGGCGGATGCCGTGCTCCGCACAGTAGGCTGCCAAGAGGTCAGAGGAGAACTCACCACCTCTGTCAGAGTGCAGACGCAGGACAGGAAAGTCCGAGTGGAACCGCTCACTGAGCTGGAGACGAGAAGCGCGGATCCAAGGGATCAAAACATCAGGGACCTCACCCTTGGTGCGCAAGGGGAAGACCGTGGTGTAGCGCGAGTAGTCGTCAACAACGACCAGGAAGTACCTCTCCTGACCCTGTCCACGGACGCGGGCTGGGCCCCACACGTCCATGTGGAGCGTCTGCAAGGGAGCAGTCGTCGGGGGAAACGAGGAGGAGTGAGGAGCGGCGCGCTGCCGCCCCTCGACACAGGGAAGGCAGGGAGGAGCAGGCGAGGGTGGGAGTGGAGGGAGAACCCTGGGAAGACCAGAGACAAGGTACCGGTTGTGCATGGCACGAAGGCGCTGCACTGACGGGTGACCAAGACGGTGGTGCCAGAGGACAGTCTCGTGTGCCAGAGAGCGACACGAGCAGGGGGCAGACAGCTGACCTGACGCAGACGCAGACGCAGCTACCTGTGGGGACTCAGTGGTCAGTGTGTACAGGTCCGACCCCGGCTGCCGAGTGAAGGTAGCCAGGTGGCGGCCCGTCCGAGCGCACGTGCAGTGTGTCACACGCTCGTAGGCAGGGGTAAACTGGTGGACACCCCCATCCTGGAGCGCACTACCCGCCACCAAGTTCGTAGAGAACGAGGGGAGGTAGAGACCTGACAGAGTGCCCGACAGGACCGCAGGACAAGGGAGAACAGTAGAGGAGGTCGCAATGACCGGACCCCCAGAGGGGTCAGCGAGGGAGACTGCAACCGGCCGAGCAAGCTGCTCAAGGGCAGTGCGGTCACGAAAGAAACAGCGGGAAGCGCCTGAGTCCAGTGTGAAGGTGTGCAGTGCCTCAGTAGACGCAGTACCAGAGGGCGCAGACTCACGAGTACCTAGAGCAGCAGCCTCACCAGCACCTGGGGCAACAGACACACGAGCACCTAGTGCAGCAGCCTCACCAGTACCTAGAGCAGCAGACTGGATACCGGGGTCAGGAGGCACACACAGGTGACAGGCACTCTCAGCACTAGTAGGAAATGCATACATGGCAGTGAGGATAGCATCATAGTCAAGAGCATAGATATCTACCCTCTGCCTAAGCAGCTCCACCCAGTCGGGGAGCTCAGCCGCGTCGCCAAACTCTGTACGCCAGGCGTCGCTCAGACGGGCGAAGCAGCGGGACTCTGTGTGACCAAACGTCCCGCAAGGCTGACCAGTCCGAGCACCAGTGCGAATGACGTACGGGCAGCGAGCAGTACCCCGTGACCCTCCACGCTGAGCGTACCACTCACGAAGCTGCTGGGGCGTGAGGGACTCACTCGGACGTCGCGGGAGCTGCATCTGGCCACCGCCAGGAGCAGCAGTAGCAGTAGTAGCAGCAGTAGTAGTAGCAGCAGCGCGGCCACCCCTACAACCCCAACCAGCATACCACTCACGAAGCTGTTGGGGCGTGAGGGACTCACGCGGACGGCGCTGGAGCTGCATCTGGCCACGCCAGGAGCAGCAGTAGAAGTAGAAAGAGCAGTAGCAGCAGGAGCAGCAGTAACAGCAATACGGGCAGGGCAGTGCTCACCAGTGGCGAGAAGGGCAGGCGTACGACGGTGGTAACGGCGAGGCCGCTACCACTGCAGGGCGAGGGCTCCGCGGCAGCTGCAGGGGCGGCTGCTCCAGGGGCCAGGGGCGGCTGCAGAGGTCCAGGGGCGGCTGCTGCAGGGGCGGCTGCTCCAGGGGCGGCTGCTCCAGGGGCCAGGGGCAGCTGCTCCCCTTTTTTTTTTTTTTTTTTATAATTAATTATTTATTTTAGGGTTTGGCAGAGCGCACTCGGCGCTGCATAGGCGGCTCGCGGGCTGCAGGGTGGCTCGGGCAGCAGCGAGGGGGGGGGGGGGGGGGGGGGGGGGGGGCGGCGCGCGGCTCCCCAGGGCGCCGCGACGGGGCAGCGGGGGGGGGGGGCGCGCGCGGCTCCCCAGGGCGTCGCGACGGGGCAGCGGGGGGGTCGCGCGTGGCTCCCTAGGGCGTCGCGACGGGTCAGCGGGGGCCGAGCGCGGCTCCCCAGGACGTCGCGACAGGGCAGCGGGGGCCGAGCGCGGCTCCCCAGGGCGTCGCGACGGGACAGCGGGGGTCGCGCGCGGCTCCCCAGGGCAGCGCGACGGGGCAGAGGCAGCGCCCACGGGTGACACGCGGCTCGGCAGGGCAGCGCGCTGGCTGCAGGGGCGGCTCTTGGGCCTGACGGGCCTGCAGAGGCGGCTCGGGGGGGCCTGACGGGTCTGCAGAGGCGGCTCGGGGGCCTGACGGACCTGCAGGGGCGGCTCGAGGGCCGTACTAGCTTGCAGGAGGCAGCGCGAGGGCTGCAGGACGGCACATGGGCAGACCGAAGGGCAGGTCGCACGGGGGCGCACGAGGGCGCACGTAAGGTAGGGCGCACGAGGGCGCACGAGGGCGCACGAGGGCGCACGAGTATAGAAAGGCGCACGAGGGCGCACGTAAGGTAGGACGCACGAGGGCGCGTCTAGCGGAATAGTGGGCCCGTAGGAGAAAGCGGTCCTAGGTAGCAACCTAGGCTCGTGATACCATGTTAGAATGTAGAACTGAACGAGAATGTGTGAAACTAGGCAGCAGGGTGATACAAGTAGGAAACCCTAGCAATGTTGTACCCCCTAAGGCTAAACCCACTATAGCCTACACAATATGAACATGTATAATGTTTGACACGCCATCCTCACATCAGCCGTCCCGTGAACAGGACGGTGTGTCCTAGTCGCAACAAATCGAGAGAGGACACTAGCTCCAACGCCTCCACCACCAGCACCTCCAGCACCAGCTCCAGTACCTACAGCACCAGCACCTCCAGCACCAGCACCTCCAGCTCCAGTACCTCCAGTACCTCCAGCTCCAGCACCTCCAGCTCCAACACCTCTAGCTCCAGCACCTCCAACACTAGCAACTCCAGCTCAAGCACCAGCACCTCCAGCACCAGCACCTCCAGCTCCGCCACCAGAGCGAGCTCGCCGAATAACCCACTCTGAAAGCTACTGTGACGAGAGAGTCTCCTACCGACGAGACTGTTGCTGCTGTGCACCCCCAGAACCTCCAGCAAGAGCACCCACGACTCCACCACTAGGACGCTCAGCACCCCCAGAACCAGCACCCCCAGACTCAACACCCCCAGATGTTACGATAAGAATGAATTGATAGAAAATGTGAAGTACAACCCTAGATATAGCAAACCCTAATCATGCAAGGAAGTAGAAATGTAACACCTAGACTAACCTAAACAACACATATAAAATATATATTGACACACCCCCATAGTCTAGGTGACGGTAACCCCGTGGAAAGACAACACATATCTCAGGGTGGGTCTCAAGGACACACACAGTCTGAGAGCAAACAAGGGTCACATGCCCAGTCAGCAAGAACAAGAACAAGCAAGGGTCACAAGACCAGTCCACAAGAACAAGACAAATCTCAGGGTGGAGCTCAAAGTCACCACACAGTCCGAGAGCAAGCAAAAGAGCCACAAGGCCAGTTCACATGCAGGTATATAGCAAATATATTGAGATGCAAGAATACAAGACAATAAGGACAAAGCATCTACGTAAGCAAGTGAGGACGGGCCCACACAAGGCCAAGCTGGGTGCAGAAACGCTGGTGATCACAAGGCAGCAACGCCTTGGTGAAGATATCTGCAGTGTTGGCCTCAGAAACCACACGTCGTACGAGTGCCTGACCACGGTGCTGCAACTCACGTAGAAGGAAATAACGAAGCTGGATGTGCTTCGCCTTCCCAACCAGTCGGGGCTCCTCGCACAACAGGACGGCAGACCTGTTGTCGGCGAACAAGACTGGGGGAGAGCGAGGCCGCTCACCAAGGTCGGTGAGAAGGAAAGACAGCCAGCGAAGCTCCTGAGCGGCCATGGCCACAGCGTACACCTCTGCCTCACAGCTGGAACCAGCGACGGACGACGCCCGAGTCGACCGCCACGAAACAGCACCTGCCCCGAGGCTAAAGGAGTACCCCTGTGTAGACCGACGCGTCTCCGCGTCATCGGCCCACGACGAGTCCGAGTAACCTGTAAGTGTAACTGGCTGCTTCCCTCCAAGGACAAGTACCATGCCTGATGTACTCGCCACATACTTCGCCACCCTCTTAGCAGCGTACCAGTGGGACGGTCGGTGTCTCCCAGGCGCAACAAAGCGTGCAAGTACGCTAAGAGGGTAAGCTAGGTCTGGGCGAGTACAGGTCATCAGGTACATGAGACAACCCACCAGCTCAGGATATGGACCACTGGACTCAAATGACTCGTCCGAAGGTGGAGCCGTGAGCCCATGATCCACACCAAGAGGGGTGAGCTGTACCTTGGAGAACGGGAAGCGAAACCGCATGAGGATCTGCTCGACCATATGCGACTGAGTCAGCGTAATGGTGCAAGCTGCCCTGTCCCTGGTGATCTGCAGGCCAAGGTAGTGCTGCAGCTCACCAAGGTCAGTACAAGTGTGTCTCCTCTGCAGTTCCTCCTTCACGGAGGCCAGCGCGCGTCGGTCGGGAGTGGCAAACACCAGGTCGTCGACGTAGACCAGGACAAAGAACGGAGTCGAGCCACGGCGAACGAACAGTGACGGGTCAGCAGACGACGGAAAGAAGTCAAGCGCTGCAAGGGTCGAGCGAAGTGTGTCGTGCCACTCACGTGGAGCCTGACGCAGGCCGTAGACTGGTCGACGCAGCTGCCACTGGGTCCCAGGTGAAGCCAGGCGGGCGACGCAGCCAGATCTGCTCGTGCAGGCTCCCCTGAAGGAACGTGGTGGAGAAGTCCAAGGAGTGCAACTCGTAGTCGCGCTGGGCTGCAATATGCAGCAACACCCAAAGAGTACTCATCTTCGGGGTGGGAGAGAAGGTCTGGAAGAAGTCCACCCCCTCTCGCTGACTGAAGCCTCTCGCCACATAGCGCGCCTTGAATACAGGTGGTGATCCAGGCGGCCGCTTCACCTTGTAGAGCCATCGGCCACTAACGACGTTCGTCCCAGGTGGTGGGACTGCGTCGACGTAAGTGCCTGTGGACCTATAAGATGCCATCTCTGCCTCCTCAGCTGCTATCCAGTACGAAGCCCAGGGTCCCGAGACCGCCTCGGCGTGAGTGCGAGGGATCGAGATGTCAAGAGCGTCTGGATCCCCCTCAGGGGCAAGCAACATGGCGCAGAGATGAGGAACAGCGGCCGCAAGAAAACCAAGCTCGAACTGCCTGTCCTCGAGGACCTCTAGGGGAAAAACAGGAGCACCCCCAGAGAACGGAGAACGAGCAGGACCACTCACCAGGTGAGCGGCGTAGTCAAGGCGGTGGGAAGAGGCAAAGCCAGCGACAGTGGTAACAAGTGCCGAAACAGACGACAGAGGTGCAGTCGGGTGAGTGACCAACGCGGACAAAACACGGGAGACTACAGGACGGGAGGCACGGAGGTAGTCGGACAACGGGTCGTGAAGCACAGTGAGGAACGACTCAGGGGGCTGTGGAAGGACAGGAGGAGGTGGAACACGAGAGCGAAGAACAAGGTGGAACGGACCGTCTGCACGGTAACGGGACCGACGACGCTCTGGGGACACAGCACGACTGAGGGGAGAACGACGAGTCCACTGGGACGAGGAAAAGGACTCAACAGGGGGAACAGGAGGGGACGGTAGGGGACCACGAACAAAGCGTGCAGGTGCTGGGTCGGGGAGGTCGTGTAGTCGCAGTCGGTGCTGCTCCGCCTCCTCTAGCGTCTGCTGCGACGGCACCGGCCCCTGCTGCTGCTCCTGTGGCTCCGCCTCTGCCCTCTCTTGCTGCGACTGCAGCTGCACCCGCTACTGCGAGCGGGACTCCTGCGCTACCCTCTCCTGCTGAGGTCGTGACTCCTCCCGTACTCTCTCCCGCGGGGCCTGTAACTGCACCTGCTGCTGCGGGTGGGGCTCCTGCTCTACCCTCTCCTGGTGCGGCCGTGACTCCTCCTGTACTCTCTCCTGTTGGGTCTGTAACTGCACCTGCTGCTGCGGGCTGGACTCCTGCTCTACCCTCTCTTGGTGCGGCCGTGACTCCTCCTCTACCCTCTCCTGCTGCGGCTGCAGCTGCACCCGCTGCTGCGACCGGGACTCCTGCTCTACCCTCTCGTGCTGCTGCTGTGACTCCTCCTCTACTCTCTCCTGCTGCTGTAGCTGCTGCTGCTGCTGCTGCTGCTGCTGCTGCTGCTGCTGCTGCTCCTGCTCCTGCTGCCGCTGCTGGTGCTGCTACTGCTGCTGCTGCTGCTGTGCCCTCTCAAACCGCTCACGCTCCTCCCTCTCCAACCGGAGGAGACTCTGCTCACGGGTCAGGAAACGTACAGTGCGAGGTGTAGGCGCCACAGTGCCAGTGCCTCCAGCTCCAACACTACCAGAACCAGCACCTCCACTAGCGACACCCCCGGGGCCTCCAGTACCTCCCGTAGGAGCACCCCCTAGCTCCGCAGCAACCGGCCGCAGAGGAGAACGAGGAGGGAACTGCGGGACGACCGGGAAGCCGGGGGGTGACGAGGGGCCAGGCCGCCGACTCGAGGCTGCCGTGTCCTCCACAGGAATGTTCTCCACGCCCACACCCACTGCACCCCCTGAACCGACACCACGAGCTCCTGCAGCCCCAGCACCTGCACCCTCCGCAACTGCACCTCCCGCACCCCCAGACACGACAGGGACTGGACGCTGCGGGGGGGACGACTGCGGAGTGACGTGCGACACACCTGACGGGGCAGGACGCGAAGCGGGGTGGGCTACCGGGGCGACTGGAGGGAGCTCAAGGGTGAGGAACAGCGGGGGGGGAAAAGACCTCAGTACCTCGGTGGGGGCGACTCCTGTAGTAACAGACAGGCTCGTCGAACGTGACGTCCTGAGAAGTGAAGAACCCGCAGGTGACCGGGTCGTAGAACACCCAGCCGGAGGCGCCAAAGGGAAGCCAAGAAAGACGCAGGCACGAGTGCGCGGAGACAACTTGTTCGCGCCAGGGGCGCGAACGTGGGCCAGACAACCCCAGACACGGAAGTCAGCTGCTACGCCCTGTAAACCTGACCAGAGAGAGATCGGCGTCACCCGTGGCCGTGCGTCACTGGGCCACAGGTTCAGCTGGTGCGCGGCGTAGCGGACTGCCTGTGGCCACAAGAACTGAGGGGCACCGGCATGGCACATGGAGGTCCGGGCAACCTCCATGACCAGGCCGATGCGACGCTCGGCTACCCCGTTCTGCTGCGGCGAGGCTGGTAGCGTGTACGACTGAATGACTCCCCGACCCCGACCCTGAGTGGAAGAGAACTCACCACCACGGTCCGAGTGTAGGCGAAGCCCACACAGGCCCTGGGCGCCACCCTACGCTAGGAGCCACGGCTCGAGGATGGTTGGCACGTCGGCCTTCCGTCGCAAGGGGAAAACCGTGGTGTAGCGGGAATAGTCGTCCACCACAATCAGGAAGTAGCGTTCCTGATGTGGGCCAAGGACAGGGGAGGGGCCCCAAACGTCCAAGTGCAGGGTCTGGAAGGGAGCCGTGGTGGGGGGGAACGAGGAGTGAGAGGCGGCGCGCTGCCGACCCTCGACGCAAGGAGTGCACGGCGGCGCAGGCGAGCGAGGAAGCGGGGCAAGCGACGCTGGGAGACCTGAGACCAGACGGTGACGTACCATCCTACTAAGACGTGGGAACGACGGGTGACCTAGACGGTGGTGCCAAAGGACTGACGGGTGGGCGAGTGACCGACAGTCGCACGACACAGCAGCTACCTGACCTGACCTGACCTGACCCGACTCAGTGTGGTGGGACCTAGTGTGTAGTGAGTACAGACCAGATCCCGGCTCTCTGTGGAAAGTGGCCAGAGGCGCCCCAGTGGCACCGACAGTGCAGGAGGCAACAAGCTCGTCCAGTGGGAAAGTAGTGACTACGCCTAGGTCGTGGAGGTGACTGACACCCACCAGGTTCCTAGAGAACGAGGGGGTGTAGTAACCTGTAAGAAAACCTGAGGGAGCCGCCGGACACGGAAGAGTGGTGGTGCTGCTAGCAACTACACGTCCCACAGAGGGGTCAGCCAAGGCGACAGTGACTGGAGTGCGCAGTGGTGTGAGGTCGGTACAGTCGCGAAAGAAACAGCTGGACGCTCCAGAATCTAGGGTGAAGGAAAGCTGTGCAGTCTGTGGGATCGCACCCGAACCAGCTACAAAGGCTAGTGCTAGACTAGTGGTAGCTGCAGCTCCTACACAAAGACCCTCAGAGGCGCCGGGACTGGAAACAACACACGCACCAAGACTGGAAACACAGGTCTCTACTCGTGCAGCCGGAAAAGGTCCTAGACTAGGCAGGTGAGACTCAACTGGTGCAGTAGTGCGCTGGCGAAGGCGCGAAGGCCAGTGCGGTGTAATAGCGTGAGGACCAAAACGCTCACGGTGGAGGTCGTCGAGTCGACGGTAGCAGCTGGACGCAGTGTGGTCAGGACTCCAGCAGGTAGTACCAGCACCAGGGCCTGTCAGGGCCCGGTACCCGCAGGGGCCGACGTCTCGCCCACTGCTAGCTGAGCCACTACTGGGGGCGCCACACTTTGGACCCGCAGGCCCCCACTGACGGGAGTGCTGCGGCTGGCCCTGCTGCTGTAGAACCCTAGTACATGCCATGTGAGCCTATGCTGCTGCTGGTTCTGCTGGGGGCAGCCTAAGCTACTGCTGGTGCGCTGGGGGCAGCCTGTGCTGCTTCTGGTTCTGCTGAGGGGCAGCCTAGGCTGCTACTGGTTCTCCAGGGGGCAGGCAAAGCTGCTGCTGGTGCGCTGGCGGTAGCCTAAGCTGCTGCTGGTGCGCTGGGGGCAGCCTATGCTGCTACTGGTTCTCCAGGGGGCAGCCAATGCTGCTGCTAGTGCGCTGGCAGTTGCCTAAGCTGCTGCTGGTGCGCTGGGGGCAGCCTATGCTGCTGCTGGTTCGCTGGGGGGCAGCCTATGCTACTTCTGTCTCTGCTAGGGGCAGCCTTTGCTGCTACTGGTTTTGCTGGGGGCAGCCAATGCTGCTGCTGGTGCGCTGGTGGCAGCCTATGCTGCTTCTGGTTCTGCTGGGGACAGCCTACGCTGCTGCTGGTGCGCTGGGGGCAGCCTATGCTGCTGCTAGTGCGCTGGCGGCAGCCTATGCTGCTTCTGGTTCTGCTAGGGGCAGCCTACGCTGCTGCTGGTGCGCTGGGGGCAGCCTATGCTTCTGCTGGTGTTGCTGGCGGCAGTGTAATCGGCTGGGGCTACTGACGGCGGGTGTGGCAGCTCGTGGGGAGGCAGGTTTCAGGTGGGGAAGCTGTTAAGGCAGCGGGCTACGGGTGAGGCGGCAGTTCTGTGCGGTTCTGTGCGGTTATGTGCAGTTTTGTGCGGTTCTGTGAGGTTCAATGCGGTGGAGAGGACTGGGTGGGGCCGCTGATTCCGGGTGAGGTGCCTGGAACGGGTGGGGCAGCAGGTTTCCAGGTGGGGCGGCGGTTGTCAGGTCTGGGGCGGCGGTTTTCAGGTCTGGGGCGGCGGGTTTCCAGGTTCGGCGGCGGATTTCAGGTCTGTAATGGCGGGTTTTCAGGTCTAGGGGGCGGTTAAGACGGTGGGCTGCACGTGTGCGTGGCCGCGACGTACTAGCGCGAAGCTGCGGGTGCGACTAAGGCTGCGCGCGCAGCTACGCGCGTTCGTCTGCTGCGCGCTAGAGGGCTGGGGGGAAACGCGCGGGGTAAAACGAGTGGGGCGCGGGGCAGAAAACGAGTGACGCACGGGAAAAACTGGTGGGGCGCAGGGCAGAAACGGGTGACGCGCGATGGCGACGGGGGGCGCGGCCTACTCGGGCTCTACGGGGCAGGGCGCTTTGGGCTACGGGTCGCTACGAGGCGCGCGGGTGGTGGGCCCATAGACTATCGAGAGAAATTTCGCCTAAGGGAAAAATCGCCTAGGGGAAAAATCGCCTAAGGGAAACCTAGCTCTATACCATGTTACGATAAGAATGAATTGATAGAAAATGTGAAGTACAACCCTAGATATAGCAAACCCTAATCATGCAAGGAAGTAGAAATGTAACACATAGACTAACCTAAACAACACATATAAAATATATGTTGACACCAGAACCAGCACCTCCAGAGTCAGCACTACGGATAACTAAAACGACAGAAGCTAGTCTATGGATTAGGCACGGGTGCGAGGGTGATCTCTGCGTTCGTTCCTTAGTCATTTACTCGTGCTCTTACTACTTGCGCATTCAGGAAAATCCTGCAAGAGTTTCACTAGCAAAAGTTTGCAAATGGTGGCAACAATATTGGCAACACATACTACATCAGAGCTAGCAAGGCTGCTGGTCGACCTCCAGCGCAGCATGGTCGACCGCGATCCAGCGCAGCGGAGCTCGCACTGCTCCAGCGCAGCAGAGTAGCAGCTTGCCAACGTTGCAAGTCCATGGTGTGCCAGCGTTGCACCCGCATGACAACGGTGCACCTGATTTGCAGGTGCGCGTGGCCGGTTGGTGCACCACGACTTGTCACGTGCACAGCGCAGACGCCTGGCAGAGTCCACGCCAGCGACTGCGCCCACCAGCCACGTCGACCTCGATAAACCACCCCCGAGGTCGGCCTTGCAGAAGCCACCACAGCGACCTTCGCACACGTCGCCCGGGTAACATGGTCGACCGGGCAACCATGCCTGGTCGTCCAGCCCAGTCGGTCACTCGCTACTCCAGACCGGAGTCCTCAGAAGCGGTGTCCCAACACCCAAGTCGGAGCCCTTACACCTAGTTCAGCGTCCAGGCGCCCAGGACGTCGTCCAGACCCCCAGGACACCGTCCAGACGCCCAGGTCGGCGTCCAGGCGCCCAGGACGACGTCCAGATGCCCAAGTCGGCGTCTAGCCTCCCAGAACGCCGTCCAGACGCCTATGATGGTGTCCTCCTGCTCGGCACCCTCCAGCTAGGCGCCCTCCAGCTCGGCGCCCTCCAGCTCGGCGCCCTTCATCTCGGCGCCCTCCAGCTCGGCGCCCTCCAGCTCGGCGCCCTCCAGCTCGGCGCCCTCAGTGTAACTGATCGGCTGCGCTCCCCGCACACCCGACTGCGAAGTTGGCTCCGCCCAAGCGAGGACGAGGCCAACCACAACTCCCGTTGACAAACACCCCCAGGACCAGCACCCCCAAAGTCCGCACATCCAGTGTCACCACCTCCAGCAGCACCAGGGTCCACACTGACAGGCTGCAGAGGCGGCGAAGACGGCTGAGGCGGAAAAACAAGAGGGGTTTCTAAGCGCGGTGAGCGGCGAATGGCCGGTTTGTCGTCAGCAGCAGGATCACCCCCCTCAGCTGGGCCAGAGGTGTCAGAGGAGACCTCCAAAGGCTCAACCAAGGTGGGTGGGTCAACGTGAGAGACACCTGAGGAAGCAGGACCCTAAGGGGTGAGGGGGTATACTGATGGGGGACATGGAACCAGGAAGAGAGGAGGCGAGGGGACGGGGGAAGTGCAGTGGGGAAAGAGACGATAGAAGCCAACCGACTTTGTCAAAGGTGACGTCCTAGGAGGACAGGATGCGGCGCGTGGCTTGGTGGTAAAAGTTCCAGCCAGGCGGGCCGGTGGGAAAGCCAAGGAAGGCGCAGCGAATGGTGCGAGAAGAGGAGCTTGCCCGCGGTGGGATCGCGGACAAGGGCAAGCGACACCAGACCCGAAACGCCGACGCATTGCCAACCTTCCCCGTCCAACGCAATGTAGATGAGGTCTCTGGAACAGAGACACGGGGCCAGAGGTTGAGCTGAAACGCGACGTACGGGACCCCAAACGACCACAGAAAATGGGGAGCAGCCGCATGGATCATGGAGGTATGGGCAACCTCCATGATCAAGCCAATGCGGCACTTTACAATCCCATTCTGCCGTGGAGAGGCCGGAAGTGTGAACAACTGGGTGATGCCCTTCTCACGATAGAATTCCCTAAAGAGGCGGGACGAAAATTCACCACCTCGTTCAAAGTGCACTCGCAGGACCTGGAGGTCCTGCTGGAACCGTGCGCTCAGCTGGCAACGGACAGCGCGGATTCAAGGGATCAAGACACTGCGAACATCCACCTTTCTCTGCAAGGGAAAGACCGTGGTGTAGCATGTGTAGTCATCAACATCCAGCAAAAAGTAGCACTCTCGGCCCTGTCCACTAACTCGGGCGGGGCCCCACACGTCCATGTGGAGAGTGGTCGGAGGAAACCAGAAGGAGTGAGGTGCGGCGCGCTGCCGCCCCTCGACGCAGCGAAAGAACGGCGGTGCAAGAGAGCGCGGGAGCCAGGGCAGGGACCTGCGGAGGCTAGAGATAAGGAGACGGGAGTGCATGCCATGCAGACACGGCATGAAGGGGTGACCAAGACGGTGGTGCCGGAGGAGAGACGGGTGCGTGAGTAACCGAAACGAGCAAGACGCAGCTACCTGGCTGGACGCAGCTACCTGTGCGGACTCAGTGGTCAGTGTGTACAGGCCAGACCCGAGTCTCCGAGTGAACGTGGCGAGGTGGGCTCCAGTCCGTGAGCCCGTACATATCGCCACAAGCTCAAGCTCAGAAGTAGTGGTATTGACCAACTGGTCCTGGAGGACAGTGTTACTCATCAAGTTGGTCAAGTTGGTCCTTGATGAGTAACAGACAGGGAGGGGAGTGAGTGAGCCGGAAGGGGCTGCCGGACATGGGAGAACGGTGGAGGCACGTGCTACGACTAAGCCCTCAGTGGGGTCAGCCAGAGTCAAGTGTGATTATGGTGCAGTCGCCGAAGAAGCAGCGAGACGCGCTGGAGTCAAGTGTGAAGGTGTGCAAAGCCTCCGCAGGAACTGCACCTGTGCTAGCAGGCTCACGGGCACCTAGATTAGAGCCTCTGCACCAGCAGCGCTGCACACACACGAGTAACAGTCACCCTCAACACTAACAGAAGCAATATACATAGCATACCTGCCAGCATTGAGCTTGTCCCAATCAAGAGCAAACACATCGACCCCCTTATGGAGCAATCCTAACCAGCTAGGGTATTAGTCGCGTCACCGAACTCGGCGCGGAAGGCGTCCTCGAGGCGGACGAAGCAGCGAGCCTCAGTGTGCCCCCTCTTGCCGCATGGCTCACCAGCCCACGGACCCGTGCGCCAGACGTACGGGCAACGATCACTACCCCCAGAGCCACGCTGGACAACCCGCTCATGAAGCTGTTGGGGCGAGAGAGGCTCCTGCCGGCGTGGCTGCTGCTGCTGTCCACCCCCAGAGTCGCTGTCGCCACGGGCTGCACTCACAGACGCCACCCCAGAGCCTCCACCCATACCAGCTCCACCTCGACCGCCACCCGAGCCCCCTCCGCCCACCCCACTGCCTTCACCACCCCCGCCACCTCCACCGCCGCCACCACCTCCTCCACCCCCTCCTCCACCACCACCACCCCCGCCACCACTCCCGCCAGCGCCACCCCCTCCACCCTTGCCCCCCGCCCTTGCCACTGCGGTGCCTCCCACTAGGAGCGCAGCACTGACCTCCACAGCACGTAGGAAGTCAACAGCAACAGCAGAGGCAATAGAGGGCGTGAGAAGGGAGGGGGAACACCCCTCAGAAAAGGAGGGGAGGGGGGTGCCACGGGAGGCGGCAACAGCTGATCTCAGCTTCTAGAGACGAGTCTGAAGCGAGGCAAGCGTGAGCTCAGTGGGGTCGAAAGAGAGGAAGTGGTCCCTAACGGCACGGAGAGAGTTAGAGAGGTGAGTCACAAGAAAGTAAAAAGTGATCTACATCGGGGGCAGGTTCCCAGCCAGAAAGGCCGACTTGAGAGCAGCGCGGTAGCGAGTGTCACTAGAGCAAAGGTGGGCCATAAGATCAGTGACGGTGGGGAAGTCAGACAACTCAGAAAAGCGGTGCTGCAGCATGAGACGGCCTACGGCAGCAGTAGAGGGGGGAGAGTAGCGCTTGACTACAGCGTCGTAGAGCTCTTTGGCTGTCTTAAGCTCGCCGAAGTGGGGCCTCTCATCTAGCGGGAGGTGGTTGCGGACAGCAAGGCGGGCGGTAGCATCGTGCGTGAGCCAATGCGAACGAGCTACACGATCAGCCGTCTCATATGGGGCGGGAAGGGACCCAGACGTATGCTCTAACTGTGAGACGTCGTCCCTAGCTACGCTCTTCAGGTACAGTTGGAGATCCTCTAGCCAGGATAAACTGAATCGGGCGACCCTCCACGTCAAAACTAAGGACATTATTGGTTGCCATAGCAAGCAGTAGCTGCAGCAGCGGCGACCGTGGTGGTAGCAGCAGCGGCAGCAAGGGTGGTAGCAGCAACTGCAGCAGCAGCAGCAGCACGGTGCAAGAGAGTGGGGCAGGGCAGTACGGGCCTTAAGGGGAAGGGCTGCGGTAGCGCGTGGGGCAGGGTGGCGCGGGCCTTAAGAAGCAGGGCAATGGTGGCGCGCGGGGCAGAGCAGCGCGTTGTAGTGCGCGCGGGGCAGCGTGGGCAGTGCAGACAGCGACAGCAGCGCGGAGCGGCAGCTTGGCAGGGCAGCAGCTCAGGCGGCAGTGCTCGGCGGCGGCAGGGCTGCAGTGGGCGGACAGTGTGGCGGCAGCAACACAGCAGCGGGCCGCAGTTCGCGGCAGGGCAGGGCAGCACGTGGGCAGCGCGTGGCGTGCTGGTAGTGCGCGGGCAGCGCGCGAAGCAGCGCAGCATCGGGCAGCGCGAGCAGCGCGGGTAGCGTACAGGCAGCGCGCTGGCAGCGGACGGGCAGCGCGGGCAGTGCGCGGGCAGCGAGCAGGCAGTGCACGAGGAGGCGCAGGCAGCGAGCGGGCAGCGGGCGGGCAGCGGGCGGGCAGCGCGCTGGCAGCGTGCGAGTCGTGCGTGGGACAGGGCAGGCACGATCGCGGGGGCTAGGGCAGCGCTAGCTGGTAGGGGGGGTCGCAATCGTTACGGGCAGGGCAGAATTTTCAGGCAGGGCGGAACGAAAGGTGGGCCCTAAAAAAAAACTTTGGTCCTAAGGAGAAAACCGATCTGAAACCATGTCAGAAACTAAGGAACACGAATGAATGAACTATGAAAGATTTGGGTACAAGTACTAACCTAGAAAGAACAAACATATAACGTTTGAGAGCGGTTTTAAATGGGCACATGCGGAGGAATCCGAACGCCTTTGGGGAGTCTGGGTGACACCGGCAGGGAGTTGTCTGCCAACCTAGGAGCGGGATTTTGAGAAAACCTAAGAGAAATTGGTTAGATGGAAAGCGGTGTTCCTTACAATCGCAGCCAGAGAAGGGGTGATTAATTGTAACATCAAGCCGCGAATCGCCTACCAAGAGCAGGTGTATCCGCCAGTGGAAATCATAAACAAACTCATGACGCTGACGTATAAGTTTATAATGGTGAACAATGCATCGGATGAGGACGGTATTTTCATATGGAGCTCGGTGTTGAAGGCCGGCGGACTCCCTCGGCACCGATAGCTTCTTGGGGCACGAAAAAACGCTGAAGCACTCTCGGGGAGGGAGGACGCTTGAAGCAGACCGTTGAGACTTTTGTGAGGTCACCCCTGGCGGATATCAGAAAAGTGTGCGGCAAGGAGGAAGTGGCAAAGGAACAAATTGTCTTCAGCAGGAATTTTTTTTTGAAAGGGACAACACCTATGGGAGGGCAAAAAGACGCAGAAAACCTCTAGGAAACAAGGCTGGGAAATCTGGTCACCACTAACACAGCTAGTAGAAAGGTGCTTAAGGAGGTCGACGTCTTAACGAGAGAACTACGAGGGAAAGGGCCAGCGCGGTTGGCACTCAAAGCTTTCGCGGCAGCTCTCTCTGAGTGGAAAACCCTACTAGCTCCCGACAATGAGCAAAGGGAGCAACAGGAGGGCGAGGGTTCAGGAGGGGAAAGCTCAGCTGACAGGAGGGACACCTCAAGAGCACCAATTTTCCGGCAAGGGCAAGGGAGGCAGGAGTGGTGGAGGTGGCGGCGGGGGGGGGGCGGTGGTGGAGGCGACGGGGGTGGTGGAGGTGGCGGAGGTGGCGGTGGGAGTGGTGGTGGGAGTGGAGGCTTCCGTGGCGGCGGTAGCGGTAGCACTGGGAGTGGAGGCGGCAGAGGCGGCGGCAGTGGGAGCGGTGGCGGTGGAGGTGGCAACGGCGGTGGTGGCGGCAGTGGGAGCGGTGGCGGCGGTAGTGGTGGCGGTCGGGGTGGAGCCTTTCAGAGGGGAGGCTCTAGTGGTGGCCAGAGGCAGCAGCAGCAGCAGCAGCGTCCGCGCGAGACCCCTACACCCCACAAGCTTCGTATGTGGTATGCTCAGCGTGGGGCGTCTGGGGCTGCCCGTATGTCATTCACACAGGTCCCCGCACTGGTCAGCCATGCGGGAAGTTTCACATCGAGTACCGCTGCTTCTCCCGTCTTGATGATGCCTGGCGCACACAGTTTCCTGATGCACCTGAGCTCCCCCGCTAGGCAGACCTGCTTAGGTGCGACGTCGATATCTTTGCTCTTGACTATGATGCCATTCTTGCTGCCATGTATGCATTGTCTGTTAGTGCTAAGGGTGACTGTTACCTGTCTGTGCCACCCGACCCTGGTATAGAGGCTGCTGCTCTGGGTGCTAGTGAGTCTACTCTCTCTGGTACTGCGCCTGCTGAGGCCTTGCACACTTTCAGGCTTGACTCAGGTGCTTCTCGCTGCTTCTTTCGCGATAGTACCACAGTCAGACCACTCCCTGCACCTGTTGCAGTCTCTCTGGCGGACCCCTCAATGGACCTAGTTCTTGCTCGTTCCACCACTGTTCTCCCGTGCCCGGCGGTTCCGTCTGGCTCGCTGTCAGGTCTTAACCTCCCATCGTTCTCGACGAACTTGGTGAGCAACGCCGTCCTCCAGGATGCATTGGTTGATACCTTTACCCCTGAAGGGCAGCGTGTGGCAATCTGTACGTGCTCCTGAACTGGCCGTCACCTGGCCACGTTCACCCGTCGGCCTGGGTCGAGTCTCTAAACACTGACTACTGATCCTCCTCAGGTAGCTGCGTCTGGCTAGGTGTCCGTGTCGGGTCAGGTAGCCACCCCTTGCTTGTGCCGCCACCTCTCGCACCAGACTCTCCTGTGGCACCACCGCCTTGGTCGACCCTAATTGCCACGCCTCCGTGGCATGCACTCCCGCCTCCTTGTCTCTGGACTTTCCAGGTCTTTGCCCCCCCTCCCACGCTCGCCTGCCCCGCCCTGTCTTCCCTGCGTCGAGGGGCGGCAGTGCGCCGCTCCTCACTCCTCCTCGTTCCCTCCGACAGAGTCTCCCCTGCAGACTCTCCACATGGACGTGTGGGGCCCAGCCCGCGTCCAGGGACAGGGCCGCGAGCGGTACTTTCTGCTGGTTGTCGACGATTACACGCGTTACACCACTGTCTTCCCCTTGCGCAACAAGGGGGAGGTCCCTGATGTCTTGATCCCTTGGATCCGTGCTGTCCGTCTCCAGCTCCGCGAACGGTTGCAGCAGGACCTTCCTGTCCTGCGTCTGCACTCTGACAGAGGTGGTGAGTTCTCCTCCGACCTCTTGCGGGACTTATGTCAGGAGGAGGGCATCCTCGAGTCGTTCACGCTTCCGGCCTCCCCGCAGCAGAATGGGGTTGCTAAGCACCGCATTGGCTTAGTGATGGAGGTCGCTCGTACCTCCACTCCATGCGGGTGCTCCCCATGTTCTGTGGCCGTTTGCGGTCCGCTACGCTGCGCATCAGCTCAACCTCTGGCCTTGTGTCTCCTTGTCGGAGACCTCGCCCACACTGCGATGGACAGGGAAGGTTTGCGATGCGTCGGTGTTCCGGGTCTTGTTGAGTGATGCTATCATTCGCATTCGCGTCTGTCTGCCTCCCATCATATGTTCGTGCGTTGCATGCGTGGTGTGAGCGTGTGCAAGAATTTGTGATTCGTGTGGTTTGGATTCTCTGAGTGTGTGTGAATGATATTCTGCTTGAGCAGCAATTTGAAATTACTCCTCTGCTCAAGAGCTTTCCATCGAGCCAAGTATCGCTTCAATCGAAGCAGGAACAAGAAAGTTACGAACATTTGAAGTTCGTATGCCTTTTACATTTGGCTGTGGTGACTATAGGAAGTTGTGGGGTTGACTCCATAAGGGGTATAGACTTTTGGGGGTTGGGAAATTCGTCAACATCACTGTAGATGCTGCCAAGTGGTTGGGAGAAGCCAAACCAGGTTGGCAAGTGTGGCCAACTTGAGATATGCTTCATCATTTGATACGATTCAAATTGGGAAAGATAGCCACGGTCAATAACTACAACATACTCGAGTTTGAGAGAATTTTAAGGGTGCGTTATTCGTCGACGTCGTTTCTTGTGAAGTCGACATTTCTGTCCAGAGTTATAGACGTTATTTTGAGATATTTCGGCTCCTAATCTTCCTAGGCTCCGTCCTTAGTCTCTAACAAGTGGTATCAGAGCGGATTAAGGACCTTGTGGGAAGTCTTCTGAAGTGTGAAGACCCTCCTAGACCCACCATGGCCTGTGGGTGTGCCTAAGTGGAGTTTTGGAGGTTGCATGTGGCTTCCGCTAAAGGGAAACTCTGCCGAAATTTCGTTGGCGCCGATACTTGTGGAAACTGGGTGGGACTTTGGTGTGGACAGCAAAGGGGGAGCGGGAACTTGTGATTGGGAGCAGAGGAGATGAGTCAAGGGAGTGGAGAAGCAGCTGAGAAGAGAAGTGAGCCGCCACCATCCAAGGCCCTGCTCCCTCAGGTGTGTCTCAGGTAGACCCACTCCCCTTGGATGAGCCTGTCGAGGTCACGGGTGACTCTGTCGAGGCTGCTGAGCCTGAGCATGCGGAGCCTGGGGGTGCTGAGCCTGCGGGTGCGGAGCCTGGGGGTGTTGAGCATGAGCGTGCGGAGCCTGGGGGTGCAGAGCCTGAGCGTGCGGAGCCTGGGGGTACTGAGCCTGCGGGTGCTGAGCCTGAGGGTGCGGAGCCTGGTTTTGCTGAGTCTGGGGGTGCTGCGCCTAGAGGTACTGCTTCTCCACTATAGGAGCCTCTCTCACCGCAGCAGCTGTGCGAGTGGTACACTCAGCGCACCCGCCTTCAGAGTGTCGCTGCTGGAGAGGGAGGCCTTGGAGCTGCTAGTCCTGGAGGTGCTCGTACTGGAGGTACTGGAGCTACCGGAGCTTGTGGTGCTGTTGGTACTGGTGGTGCTGGTGGTGCTGGCACTACTAGTCCTGGAGGTGCTCGTACTGGAGGTTCTGGAGGTGCTCTCTCGCCGCAGCAGCTCCGCGAGTGGTACACTCAGCGCTGCCGCCTTCGTAGTGGCGCTGCTGGGACTGGAGGCGCTGCGGCTGGAGATGCGGGAGCTGGAGGTACTGGAGCGCCGGAGCTGGTGTTGCTGCGGACACTAGAGCTGGAGGCGCTGGAGCTGGTGACCCGGGAGCCGGGGGTACTGGAGCTGGAGGCGCGGGAGCTGCTGGTCCTAGTACAGGAGGTGCTGTTGCTGGCGGAGCTGGTGCTAGTGGTCCTGCACAGCCGCGCCTGTTCTTCGCTCCGCCGTCACTGTCGTCGCTGCCGCCACCTGACTCGGCACTTCGCCAGGTTCTTAGCCTTCCGTCTTCTACTGGTCTCCCGTTACAGCCCGGCTCCCCACTGCTTGCTCCCTCTCCTTACACTGAGCAGACTAGAGGTCTTACAGAGCGTTGTGAGCCTGTGTCTCATCCTGCCTCACCTATTCGCGCTGTTCGCACTGGTGCTGCCAACAAAACTGCTGAGGGGTATGGAGCTGCAGGAGGCAGCAGAGGAAGAGGGGGATGGAGAGGCCGAGGCAGTGGGAGAGGCTTTGGCAGAGGGAGAGGCCGAGGTGACTACAATGAGGGGCATGGGAGCTCTGGAGGCAGGGGGAGCACCCGAATGGAGGGTGCGTGCTGGTACTGCAAGAAGGCTGGACACCCATGGTTCAAGTGATTCAGCCGGCCTGAGGGATGGGCGCCCCTAGGCATGAAGCCGCCAAGTGGTGAACGTGCACGAGGTGGCGCTGTGCAAGGTTCAGGTGCACAAGGTGATGGTGCACAAGGTAAAGCCGACCCTGGGATGTTCCTCATGGTTGAGGATGTACAAGGGAGTGGGGGTGATGTGGGTTCAGTTGGGAAGGTTGTGAAGCACCCCCTCACTCACTGGGTGATCGATTCAGGTTGCACAAGTCACATGACACCGAGGGCAGATTTTCTTGATGAGGTAAAGCCCCCTGGGAAGATCAAGTTCGTGGCTGCCGCTTCAGGTGCTTTGCTCCCTGTGATTGGTGTTGGGAATGCCAAGGTAATGGGAGCCAATGGGGAGCTTGTGGGGCTGGGGAATGTGTTGCTGGTAGAAGGTTTGTCCGCTAACCTCCTCTCTGTGCGCCGGCTGCAGAAAAGCAAGGCCAAAGTAACCTTCGGCCCAACCAGCTGCCGTGCAAAGCTTGGGAAGTTGCTGCTGTGGGATTTGGAGGAGAAGAGCAGCTACATCAAGGACCTATGGCAGCTGCCCATCATTCCTTGGAAAGGGAAACCACTAGCAATGGCAGTGGCAGCAGCAACGGCTAAAGCAACTGCGGGAGGAGAGGAGAATGCACCAACGGATGGGGCCCTGGATGCAGCCAAGAAGGTGCAGCAGCCACAGCAGCCACATGGTGAGGTGCTTGCTGGTGTGGATGGGAGCGCTGCATGGGCAAAGGCTTCGCCTGGGAGTGGTGAGGCCGATTGGGTGACATGGCATGAAAGGCTATGCCATGTGATTTTTTCCAATGATGCAGAAGTTGGTTAAGGAAGGGAGCTTGAAGGGGTTGGAGGTGAAGGGGGCAGCGAGATTGGGAGCTGCCCTACATGCCTTGAGACCAAATTCACAAAGTTTCCCTTCAGCAGCAGCACATGACCAGCCAAGGCTCCACTTGCGCTTGTGCACATGGATGTGGTGGGCCCCACGAGGGCCCTTTCTCTCTCGGGCAGCCGCTACTTCCTGACCATTGTGGATGACCACACGCGTGCGGTGTGGGTCTACCCTCTTAAGACTAAGGGGGAGGTGGCAGCGGCTGTTATTAAGGAGTGGATGCCGAGAGCTCAAAGGGAGAGCGGACACTAAGTGAAGGTGATCCGCACTGACAACGGGGGAGAATTCGTTGGAGCTGATTTTGAGGCGGTGCTGAAGCAGAAGGGGATCCAGCATCAGCTCACGGTGCCGTACAACCCTCAGCAGAACGGCGTGGCTGAGCGGTTCAACTGGACCCCGCAGGAAGGTGCTCGCACTCTCCTTGGGCGTGCAGGGCTGCCGGACACGTTTTGGGTGACTGCACTGCGGCAGGTAGCCCTTGTGAAGAACAGGGTGCTGGCGACTGTGGGGGACAAGCAGTGGGTCCCCTACACCAAGTGGTATGGGAGTGCACCAGCAGTCAACATGCTGAGAGCCTTTGGGTGCATGGTGGTGTTTCATGTGCCTAAGGAGAAGAGGGGAAAGCTGGAAGCTTCTGGGAGATGGGGTGTGAATTTGGGACTTGCTAAGGATCACAAGGGCTGGTTGATATGGGACTTGACCAGCCAGTAGCTGACTGTGTCAAGGGATGTGAAGTTCCTTGAGTCCTTGTACTACAAGGAGTGGAAGCAGCAGCAGCAGCAGAAGCTTCCTGCTACACCATTGATTGTCGAGGCCGATGAGGTGCAGCGGTTTTCGAGGCAAGTGGAGGTTTCTTTCTCCGAGGAGGAGATCTCTGGGGTGACTGAGGATGGGGGAGAACCTGAGGTGGAGGAGCAACAGCAGCAGCAGCAGCAGCAACGTGCTCCACCACGTGCCTCACGCCCACCTGAGCTATAATCGAAGTGGCTCACGGAATGTGGAGCATGGTGGAAGTGTGGCCGAGCAGTGTGATGAGGAGGAGATAGCACATTGCTACTGGGCAGCTGTCCCTGAGCCCAAGACGCTAGCTGAGGCATTGAGCAGGCCCGATGCTGAAAAGTGGAAGTAGAGCGTGAAGGAGGAGTATGACTCTCTGCTGGAGAACGAAATGTGGGAGTTGTGTGAGCTGCCTCCTAAGAAGAAGGCAATCTCTTCGAAGTTGATCTTCAGGCATAAGTACGGACCAGATGGGGCACTAACCCGCTACAAGTCAAGGCTTGTGACTAAGGGGTTTCAGTAGACAAAGGGAAAGGACTTCAACAAGCTCTATGCTCCTGTGGGGAAAGGGACAACACTGAGGGTGATGTTGGGAACGGCTGCAAACCGCGGCTGGAAGATAAAGCAGATGGATATCACGACTGCGTTCCTCAATGGGATCGTCCTGGAGGAGCTGTACATGCTGCAGCCTGAGGGGTTGGATGATGGGAGCGGCAGGGTGTGCAAGCTGAAGAAGGCCATTTATGGCTTGAAGAAGGCTCCTCGCGCATGGTACCACAAGCTAGAGGAGACACTGCTGGCTGGGGGTTTCAAGAAGAGCGAGTATGATCACAGCCTGTTCCTGCTGCAAGAGAAGGAGCAGTTCCTCATGCTCCTGGTGTACGTGGACGACATCCTTCTTTTCTCCGAGTCGTCTGCGATGATTGAGCGTGTGGAGGAGATGCTGGAGATGCAGTTTAGGTGTTCCAAGATGGGAGATGTGAAGTACTACTTGGGGATGCATGTGGAGAGGGACCTTGACAAGGGAGTGTTGAGGTTTCACTAGAGGAAGTACTGTGAGGGGCTGGCTGAGAAAGTATGGGCTGCAAGATGGAGGAAAGACAGCCACCCCACTGCCTTTGGGGTTCACTGTGGAGCCCTGTGCTGATGAGGAAGTGGTAGGTGAGAGTGACAGGAAGCTATTTCACTCCATGGTTGGGGCACTCAACTATGCGGCTAACCACACGCGACCTGGCGTTGCCTTTGCTATATCCAGGCTTGCCAGTGTGGTCTCCCGCCCCAGTCATGAGCAGCTGGAAGCGGCCAAGAGGTTGGTCCGCTATGTGAGCGCTACAGCATCAGTGGGTTTGGAGTACAGTGCTGTGCAACAGAGGCTGCAAAGGGGTCCAGCTGACTTGAGCAAAGGGGAGATGCTCTTGACTTGCTACACTGATGCTAGCTTCAACTCTGTGAAGACAGATGGCACCAGCATTGGAGGTTATGTGTGCCTGCTTGGAGGTGGTGTAGTGAGCTAGCGCAGCAAGGAGCAGAACGAGATGGGGCAGTCCTCGTGTGAGACAGAGTACATGGCCCTGCATCATGGGGCTAAGGAGGTGGTGTGGCTGAGGCGTTTGTTGGAGGAGATTGGAGTTGGTCAGGGGGAGCCGACTGTGATGTTCTGTGACAATGAGTCGGCAATGAAGTTAGCCAAGAATGCTTGTCTTCATTGGCTAACCAAACACATAAGGCCTAAGTGGCATTGGGTGAGGAGGCTCCTGGACAATGAGGTGAGGCTGGAGATTGTAAAGACACATTAGCAGGCGGCTGACATTCTCACCAAGTGCCAGGCTGAACCTGAGCATTGGAAGGGCTTGCTGGGATGAGTGTGCATTGAGGGTGCATGTTTGAGCTATGGCATGGGGGATGATGGTAGGCAGCCAGAGGGGGAGTTTGTTGAGTGATGCTATCATTCGCATTCACGTCTGTCTGCCTCCCATCATATGTTCGTGCTTTGCATGCGTGGTGTGAGCGTGTGCAAGAATTTGTGATTCGTGTGGTTTGGATTCTCTGAGTGTGTGTGTATTTGCTCGAGCAGATATTTGAAATGACTCCTCTGTTCAAGAGCTTTCCGTCGAGCCAAGTATCGCTTCAATCGGAGCACGAACAAGAAAGTTACGAACATTTGAAGTTCGTATGCTTTTGATATTTGGCTGTGGTGACTATGGGAAGTTGTGGGGTTGACTCCATAAGGGGTATAGACTTTTGGGGGTTGGGAAATTTGTCAACATCACTGTAGATGCTGCCAAGTGGTCGGGAGAAGCCAAACCAGGTTGGCAAGTGTGGCCAACTTGGGTGAGGTGGATTGTGGAGGTTGGGAAAGTGACAAAGGTCAAAGTTGGGGTGCCTATTGGGAGGGAAATTATGTGGCATGGGGTTTCCTTGGTTGGGGACTCTCTTGGGACCTTCCCTCTCGTCCTCCTCTTCCCTCCTATCTGGTTTCTAGCTACTCCAACATTCTTGTCTGTTACTTGTGAGACAACATACTCAAGTTTGAGAGAATTCTAACGGTGCGTTATTCGTCGACGACGTTTCTTGTGAAGTCGACATTTCTGTCCAGAGTTATAGACCAACGATTTTTGAGATATTTTGGCTCCCAATCTTCCTAGACTCCGTCCTTAGTCTCTAACAAGTGGTATCAGAGCAGATTAAGAACCTAGTGGGGAGTTTTCTGATGTGTGAAGACCCTCCTAGACCCACCATGGCCTGTGGGTGTGCCTAAGTGGAGTTCTGGAGGTTGCATGTGACTTCCGCTAAGGGGAAACTCTGCAGAAATTTCGTTGGCGCCGACACTTGTGGAAATTGTGTGGGACTTTGGTGTAGACAGCAAAGGGGGAGCGGGAACCTGTGATTGGGAGCAGAGGAGATGAGTCAAGGGAGTGGAGAAGCAGCTGAAAAGAGAAGTGAGCCGCCACCATCCAAGGCCCTGCTCCCTCAGGTGTGTCTCAGGTAGACCCACTCCCCTTGGTTGAGCCTGTCGAGGTCACTGGTGACTCTGTCGAGGCTGCTGAGCCTGAGCATGCGGAGCCTCGGGGTGCTGAGCCTGCGGGTGCGGAGCCTGTGGGTGTTGAGCATGAGCGTGCGGAGCCTGGGGGTGCAGAGCCTGAGCGTGCGGAGCCTGGGGGTACTGAGCCTGCAGGTGCTGAGCCCGAGGGTGCGGAGCCTGGTTTTGCTGAGTCTGGGAGTGTTGCGCCTAGGGGTACTGCTTCTCCACTACAGGAGCCTCTCTCACCGCAGCAGTTGCGCGAGTGGTACACTCAGCACACCCGCCTTCGGAGTGTCGTTGCTGCTAGTCCTGGAGGTGCTCGTACTGGAGGTACTGGAGCTACTGTTGGTACAGGTGGTGCTGGTGGTGCTGGCACTACTAGCCCTGGAGGTGCTCTCTCGCCGCAGCAGCTCCGCGAGTGGTACACTCAGTGCTGCCGCCTTCGTAGTGGCGCTGCTGGGACTGGAGGCGCTGCGGCTGGAGATGCGGGAGCTGGAGGTACTGGAGCGCTGAAGCTGGTGTTGCTGCGGACACTAGAGCTGGAGGCGCTGGAGCTGGTGACGTGGGAGCTGGGGGTACTGGAGCTGGAGGCGCGGGAGCTGCTGGTCCTAGTACAGGAGGTGCTGGTGCTGGCGGAGCTGGTGCTAGTGGTCCTGCACAGCCGCGCCTGTTCTTCGCTCCGCCGTCACTGTCGTCGCTGCCGCCACCTGACTCGGCACTTCGCCAGGTTCTTAGCCTTTTGTCTTCTACTGGTGGTCTCCCGTTACAGCCCGGCTCCCCACTGCTTGCTCCCTCTCCTTACACTGAGCAGACTAGAGGTCTTACAGAGCATCGTGAGCCTGCGTCTTGCCTCACCTGTTCGCGCTGTTCGCACTGGTCGTCGTGTTCCGCATCCGCGTCCTCCTCTTGTTCCCGGCACGCACCATATGGCACTTCGTCGTTCCCCTGTTCCACTGAGTGTCCCCCTGCCGTCTCCTCCTGCGACATCTCTTGCTGACGGACCGGACCCAGAGTCTGACTTACTTCGTGCTGCTAGTCCTACTGTCACACATCTTCTGGCCACTGTTGTCACTGACGCTTCGTTTGAGTCCACTGCTGCGTCTGCCCTAGTTGCTGAGCTTGTTGACTTATCTGCCGCCTCTCGTCTCGACTACGCTGCTAGTCTTGTTACTGAGTCTAAGCCTGTCTGTCCTCCATCCGTCGGGGGTGAGTGTGCTCTTGGCACGGACGTCCTTGAGAACAGGCAGGAGGACTTTGAGTGTCTTGCAGCCGCTGTACCTCATCTCGTGGCCATGCTGCTTGCTCCTGAGGGAGACCCAGATGCACCAGACATCCCGACCCCGCGCTCTTACGCTGAGGCGATCGCGGGTGAGTACTCCTCTCAGTGGCAGACAGCCATGGACGCAGTGATGGCATCCTGGAAGTCCACAGGCAGTTACGTCGACGCAGTTCCCCCTCCTGGGGCGAACGTAGTCGATGGCATGTGTATTTTCAAGGCGTTCTCCCCCTGTCTTCAAGGCTCGTTACGTTGCACGAGGCTTCAATCAGCAACAGGGAGTTGACTTCTTCCAGACCTTCTCCCCTACCCCGAAGATGACCACTCTTCGGGTGTTGCTGCACGTTGCCGCTCAGCGTGACTATGAGCTTCACTCCCTTGACTTTAGCACAACATTCCTACAAGGCAACCTGCACGAGGAGATCTGGCTGCGCCGTCTACCTGGCTTCACTGGGTCGTTTCCTGCAGGTACCAAGTGGAGCCTCCGACGGCCAGTCGACGGTCTCTGCTTGGCGCCTCGTGAGTGGCACGACACACTGTGGACGACACTTGCGGCACTTGGGTTTGCTCCTTCGACTGCAGACCCGTCGCTGTTTCTCCACACCGACCCTCGCTGCCGCCGTTCTATGACAATGACATTACCAAGGCCGCCATGGCCGGATCTTCGTAGCCTGGAACTCATCACGCGTGCAACCTACGTGTCAGCTGGCTTTAAGAACAACAGTTTCCGATTCGCCTCGTTAAGACGAAGAGAATGGTGTTCTCTAGGTGTTCATCAGACGAACATTACATCCTTCTCGAAGTCTTACCTGCTGTTATCTCAGCTATCTATTATCAAGGCGTCATCCGTCAGCGATCGGCTATCAAGGTCATTTCATCACAACCATGACAACAAAGCATGCTCCTATTGGCAAGAGAGATTTCAGGATAACACATTACAGCTCAGTCCCAAGGTTCTATCAGCAACCTACCAGCATCTACAACAAGAGCTGTGGCCTGATGCTCCAACTTCGACACTATTTAATTGTGCTGTGCTCAGACAACTGGATTATCAGGCATTCAGTGCCTTATTGTCTACTTTCCAGCCGGTTGTGTGTCATCATTGCACCATGCCTCGTGCTCCTGCAAAGGGGAAGCTGGTGGCTGAGGAGAATCTTCCAAAGGAACCTCCGGTGCCTCCTTCATCGCCAGTTGCTCCGGTTGATGGCGAGGTTACGATTCCTGAATCGTCGCCGGTGGCTGGAAGCTCAGGTCTAACCCCTGTAGAAAAAGCCACAACGATATGTCAGCTTTTGTCAGAAGTAGTAGGAGTACGGCCTAGGCTTAGTAGCCTAGGCCACAGTACGACTAGTAACGAGGAGCCAAGTACGAGCTAGGAATGTGTGTAGGAACAGAATTGAGAAGGAATGATTGAACTAGCAAGCAGCAGGATACAAATAGCAAACCCTAAGGGGCTGTACTCACTATAGAGTACCCCACTGCAGGCTACACAAACAACATATTCTGACACACCCCCATAGCCAAAGTGGGGTGTAATCAGCACAATGAGCAGTCATAGCAATAGTTCATAATTATCAGCAAAGCTAGAGGCTATCACAGAGGGCAAGTGAGGAGGAGGAGGGACTATGAAAGGAGAGAAGATACACGCAACAGAAGCGGCTGACACAGTGGCGGCTGACACAGTGGCTACCGAGACAGAGCACCCCGGAATACTGGAGTAACTGGCTCTGCGGCTACGACGAGCGGCAGAAGCAACGGACCCACGGGCGACTGGTGCAGCAGGCTCTCAGTGGCTACCGAGACAGTGCGTCCCGGAATACAGGAGTAACAGGCTCTGCGGCTGCGACGAGCGGCAGGAGCAACGGACCCACGGGAAACAGGTGCAGCAGGCTCTCTGAGCTACCAGGACAGTGCGCCCCGGACTACAGGTGCTGCGGACGACAAGACAGCAGCCTCCACTCAACCTCCCCCAACAGTCCCACACCCCTCTCACACACCCCCTGCTTCACCCCTAGCTCCACTCCCACATCACCCCCCTAGTGCCACTCCCCACGACTCCCACACCTCCACCCCCCTCAGCGGCAACTGCAGTAGTGGGAGACGAAAAAGGAGGAGGGGAGAACCCACACCTCTCACCCCCATGCTCGCCACCCCACACCCCAGCCACCGCGGAACGCACGGTGGAATGGGAGCAATGGGCAGCACGGGGGGGGGGGGGGGGGGGGGGGGGGACGGGGCGGGCTTCTGCAGAGGCGGCTCGCGCGGGTCCTGGGGCGGCTGCTGCAGGTGCGGGCTGCTCCAGGGGCGGCTGCTGCAGGTGCGGGCTGCTCCAGGGGCGGCTGCTGCAGGTGCGGGCTGCTCCAGGGGCGGCTGCTGCAGTGGCGGGCGGCTCCAGGGGCTGCTGCTGCAGTGGCGGGCGGCTCCAGGGGCTGCTGCTGCAGTGGCGGGCGGCTCCAGGGGCGGCCGCCGCAGTTGAAAGGCAGAAGGGGGGGGGGGGGAAAACGCACGGCCCCCAGGGCGCCCTGAGGGGCGACGAGAAGGGAGCCGCGCGGCCCCCCCCCGGGGCGCCGCGACGGGCACCAGGGAGGGCGCCGCGACGAGCCCCCAGAGCCGCCTCGACGGGCGACGGGGAGGGTGCCGCGCGGGCCCCCCGAAGTCGCCTCGGCGGGCGACGGGGAGGGTGCCGCGCAGGCCCCCCGAAGTCGCCTCGACGGGCGACGGGGAGGGCCGCGCACGGCCCCCGAAGTCGCCTCGACGGGCGACGGGAGGGGACCGCGCGCGGCCCCCGTGGTCGCCACGACGGGCGACTGGTGGGGAGGCCGCGCGGGCCCCCAAGGTCGCCTCGACGGGCGACGGGAGGGGAGGCCGCGCGGGTCCCCGAGGTCGCCTCGACGGGCGACGGGAGGGGAGGCCGCGCGGGTCCCCGAGAGCGCCTCGACGGGCGCTTCGACGGGAGGGGACCGCGGAGGCCCCCCCAAGGGCACCACGACGGGCGCCACGGAAGGGAAAACCGACAGGCGCCCCGAGCGCGCGGCGGGCAGAAATTAGGGTTTCGCCGCCGCGCACCACGGGGCGCGCGGCGGACAGTACGGCAGCGGAAGCGGGTGGTGGGCCCATACACAGGAAGGCGGCAGACATGCCGCCCTCTGATACCATGTCAGAAGTAGTAGGAGTACGGCCTAGGCTTAGTAGCCTAGGCCACAGTAGGACTAGTAACGAGGAGCCAAGTACGAGCTAGGAATGTGTGTAGGAACAGAATTGAGAAGGAATGATTGAACTAGCAAGCAGCAGGATACAAATAGCAAACCCCAAGGGGCTGTACTCACTATAGAGTACCCCACTGCAGGCTACACAAACAACATATTCTGACAGCTTTCGGCAAATGGTTTTCTGGAAGACGATTCTGATGAAGAGCTGGACATCGACATTCAGCAAGAAGCTGCTGCTCGCCTCCGATACACGGCCATCCTGTTGGTACCCTTCATGCTGCAGCAGGAACTGGGTGCTGTCATCAACATGGTGTGGACGCTCCTACGCAAAGCCTGGGCTCCTTCCCTCTCGGCGGGTGCTGTTGACACGGCTTCAATCCAGACCTTACCGGCTGTGTACGTAGCGAAGCAGCACTTCTGCCGTCTTCAGCTGTCTTTCCTGCGCGAAGAGGACGCGGCAACAGTCAGGACGAAGACGGTGGAATGCCAGTGGCCTAAAGGGAAGATCACACTTTTCTGTCAAACTTATATGCTATAGTCTGTGTAGGCTGTAGTGGGGTAGTTCATATGGGGTACAGCACTTTTGGGTTTCCTACTTGTACTCCTCATGCTGCTGAATGCAATCATTCCTCGTTCTTATTCTCACATGGTATTAGAGCAGAATCGTTCCTAGGGCCCACCGAACGTTCTGCCCTGCCCTAACTGATTTTTTTTTTTAAGCTGCCCCTGCGGCCGCGCTGCCCTTGCAGCCCGCGTGCTGCCCCTGTGACCGTGCTGCCACTGCAGCCGTGCCTGCCCCTGCAGCTGTGCCTGCCCTTGCAGCCGTGCCTGCCTCTGCAGCCCTTGGGAGCTGCCCCTGCAGCCCGCGCGCCGCCCTCCCGAGCAGCTGTGCCTGCCCCTGCAACCGTGCCGACCCCTGCAGCCCGTGGGCGCTGCCTCTGCAGCCGTGCCTGCCCTTGCAGCCCGTGGGCGCTGCCTCTGCAGCCGTGCCTGCCCCTGCAGCCCGTGGGCGCTGCCTCTGCAGCCGTGCCTGCCCCTGCAGCCCGTGGGCGCTGCCCCTGCAGCCGTGCCAGCCTCTGCAGCCCGCGCGCCGCCCTAAACCGTGCTCGTCGCGACGCCCCTGCGGGACCCGCGCGGCGCCCCCCCCCCCTGCTCGTCACGGCGCCCCCTGGGCGCCGTCCCTGCTCGTCGCGGCGCCCCCGGGGCATCGCCCCTGCTCGTCGCGGCGCCCCTGCTCGTCGCGGCGCCCCTGCTCGTCGCGGCGCCCCTGCTCGTCGCGGCGCCCCTTGGGCGCCGTCCCTGCTCGTCGCGACGCCCCCGGGGCGTCGCCCCTGCTCGTCGCGGCGCCCCCTGGGCGTCGTCCCTGCTCGTCGCGACGCCCCCGGGGCGTCGCCCCTGCTCGTCGCAGCGCCCCCTGGGCGCCGTCCCTGCTCGTCGCGACGCCCCCGGGGCGTCGCCCCTGCTCGTCGCGGCGCCCCCTGGGTGCCGTTCCTGTTCGTCGCGGCGCCCCCCCTGGGCGCCTTCCCTGCTCGTCGCGGCGCCCCCGGGGCACCTTCCCTACTCGTCGCGGCGCCCCCGGGGCGTCGCCCCTGCTCGTCGCGGCGCCCCCGGGGCGTCGCCCCTGCTCGTCGCAGCGCCCCCGGGGCGCCTTCCCTGCTCGTCGCGGCGCCCCCGGGGCGCCTTCCCTACTCGTCGCGGCGCCCCCGGGGCGTCGCCCCTGCTCATCGCGGCGCCCCCCCCTGCAGCAGCTGCCTCGGAGCCCTGCCCTGCAGCAGCTGCCGCGGAGCCCCCTGCCGCCGTAGCGGCCCCGCCCTACAGCAGCTGCCGCGGAGCCACCTGCAGCAGTCGCGGCCCCGCCCTGCAGCAGCTGCCGCGGAGCCCCCCTGCCGCCGTCGCGGCCCCGCCCTGCTGCAGCTGCCGCGGAGCCGCCTACAGCAGTCGTGGCCCCGCCCTGCAGCAGCTGCCGAGGAGCCCCTTGCCGCTGTCGCGGCCCCGCCCTGCAGCTGTCCTGGCCCCGCCATCGCCGCCGTCGTGCGCCTACCCTGCTCGCCCGGCGAGCGACTGCACTTCCTGCCACTGGTGAGCACTTGCCCTACCCGCGCTTCCCGCGCGCCTGCCTTACTAGCGCGCTGCCACACTGCCCTGCCCGTGCTGCTACTACTGTTTCTACTGCTACTGCTGCTGCTACTACTACTCCTGCTACTGCTGCTCCTGGCGGTGGCCAGATGCAGCTCCAGCGACGTCCGCGTGAGTCCCTCACGTCCCAGCAGGTACGTGACTGGTACGTTAGTTGGGGTTGGTGGACGCGCTGCTACTGCTGCTACTGCTGCTACTGCGGCTACTACTGCTACTGCTGCTCCTGGCGGTGGCCAGATGCAGCTCCAGCGACGTCCGCGTGAGTCCCTCACGCCCCAGCAGCTTCGTGAGTGGTACGCTAGTTGGGGTTGTAGGGGTGGCGGCGCTGCTACTGCTGCTACTGCTGTTACTGCTGCTACTGCTGCTACTGCGGCAACTACTGGTACTGCTGCTCCTGGCGGTGGCCGGATGCAGCTCCAGCGACGTCCGCGTGAGTCCCTCACGCCCCAGCAGCTTCGTGAGTGGTACGCTAGTTGGGGTTGTAGGGGTGGCCGTGGTGGGAGTCGCCCTTGAGCGGGTCTTTCGGGAGCTTCTTGTAGTGACCAAGTGCAGCCGCAGCAGCGTCCGCGTGTGGTCCTTTCGCCCCAGTAGCTTCGTGAGTGGTATGCTCAGAGTGGAGGGTCACGGAGTACTGCTCGCTGCCCGTACGTCATTCGCACTGGTGCTCGGGCTGGTCAGCCTTGCGGGACGATTGGTCACACAGAGTCCCGCTGCTTCTCCCGTCTGAGCGACGCCTGGCGTACAGAGTTTGGCGACGCGGCTGAGCTCCCCGACTGGGTGGAGCTGCTTAGGCAGAGGGTAGATATCTTTGCTCTTGACTATGATGCTATCCTCACTGCCATGTATGCATTGCCTACTAGTGCTGAGGGTGCCTGTAACATGTGTGTGCCGCCTGACCCAGGAATAGAGTCTGCTGCTCTAGGTGCTGGTGCGTCTCCTGCTCCAGGTGCCGGTGAGGCTGCTGCTCTAGGAGCTAGGGAGTCCACTCCTCCAGGTGCTGGTGAGTCTGCTCTCTCTGGTACTACGCCTGCTGCGGCCTTGCACACTTTCACCCTTGACTCGGGTGCTTCCCTCTCCTTCTTTCGCGACTGCACCACACTCTCGCCGCTCTGTCGGCCAGTGGCAGTCTCTCTGGGGGTCCGGTCCTTGCACACTCCTCCACGGTTCTGCCATGTCCGGCGGTCCTGTCTGGCTCTCTGTCTGGCCTCCACCTCCCCTTGTTCTCCACGAACTTGGTGAGTGGAGCTGACCTTCAGGACGCGTGGGTTGACCAGTTCACTCCTGGAGGTCAGCGGGTGACCCACTGTTCGTGTACTCGGACGGGCCGGCACCTGGCCACGTTCACCCGTCAGCCTGGGTCGAGCCTGTACACCCTGACTACCGTGTCTCCTTCGGTTGCTGAGTCTGGTCAGGTAGCTGCGTCGGGTCAGGTGTTTGCTGCAGCGTCCCGGTCTGGTCTTGAGTCTGCCCCTGCTCGTGTCGCCTCCTGTCTCACCAGACTCTCCTCTGGCACCACCGCCTTGCTCACCCCTCCCTGCCTCGTCTCCGAGGCATGGCCTCCCGTGTCCTTGTCACTGGTCTTCCCCGGTCTCTCCCTCCCCTTCCCCTGGGGCCTACCCCTACCTGCAGACGGAGGCTCCCCTGCAGACGCTTCACATGGATGTGTGGGGCACAGCCCGCGTCCGTGGCCAGGGTCACGAGCGCTACTTTCTGCTGGTCATTGACGACTACTCGCATTACACCACAGTTTCCCCTTGCGCCGCAAGGGTGAGGTCACTGAGGTGCTGATCGACTGGATCCGCGCTGCCCGTCGTCAGCTCAGCGAGAGTTTCGGCTCGGACCTTCCTGTTTTGCGTCTGCACCGACAGAGGTGGAGAGTTTTCCTCCGACCTTCTGCGAGCCTTCTGTCGTGCGGAGGGCATCCGCCAGACGTTCACGCTTCCGGCCTCTCCGCAGCAAAATGGGATTGCTGAGCGCCGCATTGGCATGGTCATGGACGTCGCTCGTACGTCCATGATCCATGCGGCTGCTCCCCATTTTCTGTGGCCGTTCGCGGTTCAGTACGCTGCGCATCAGATCAACCTTCAGCCTCGTGTCTCCTTGCCGGAGACCACACCTACTCTGCGGTGGACGGGGAAGGTTGGCGATGCGTCTGCGTTCCGTGTCTGGGGATCTCGCGCTTTCGTCCGCGACTTGTCTGCGGACAAGCTGTCCTCCCGTGCTGTTCCTCGCGTCTTCCTTGGCTTCCCCCCTGACGCGCCTGGTTGGCAGTTTTACCACCCCACCTCGCGACGTGTTCTGTCCTCTCAGGACGTCACGTTTGACGAGTCGATTCCTTACTACCGTCTCTTCCCCTACCGCACTGCCCCCCTTTCCCCCCCGCCGCTCTTCCTCGCGCCAGGTCCTCTCCCGATAGACCCCCTCCCCCCTCAGGGTCCTGCCCCGTGTCCCAGGTAGACGCAGTCGAGCCTTTCGAGGTAGCTGTTGACTCTGGTGCTGCTAGGGGTGCTGAGCCTGCGGGTGCCGGGTCTAGGGGTGCTGAGCCAGAGCGTGCGGAGCCTGGGGGTGCTGAGTCTGGGGGTGCTGAGCCTTGGGTTGCTGAGTCTGGGGGTGCGGAGCCTGAGGGTGCTGAGCCTGCGCGTGTGGAGTCCGGAGGTGCTGCGAATGGAGGTCCTTCGGGTGCTTCGTCTCGGCGAGAGCCACTCTCTCCACAGCAGCTGCGCGAGTGGTTTGCTCGCCGCTGGAGCCGTGCTGCTGGAGCTGGTGGTGCTACAGGCGATGGAGGTCCTGCTGCTGCTGGAGCTGCTGGGGGTTCTGGAGCCACTAGTCCCGGAGGTGCTCGTACTGGAGGTACTGGAGCTGCTGGGCCTGGTGGTGCGGCTGGGTCTGGAGCTGCTGGAGGTGCTGGAGCTGGCGGTACTGCTGGAGCAGGTGCTGCAGGAGGTACCGGGGCTGGAGCTGCTGGCGCTGCTGGGGCTTCTGGTGGTCCTGCTGGAGCTGGAGCTGCTGGGGGTGCTGGAGCTGGAGGTGCTGCTGGAGCCAGTGCTCCTGTGGGTGCTGGAGTTGGCGCTACTTGAGCAACTGGAGGTGCTGCTGGAGCTGGTGGTGCTGCTGGAGTTGGAGCTCCCGCTGGGGGTGCTGGTGCTATCCCTGCTGGTTCTGGAGGCGCAGCGCGGCCGCGGCCGTACTACGTTCCGCTCCTTTAGCAGGTTCTTGGTCTCCCGCCTTCTACTGGTCCCGCTCCTTCCTTAGAGTGTCCACCGCCTGACCAGTCGCAGTCACAGTTACAGCCCACCTCCCCACTTCCTGCTCCTTCTCCTTACAGTGGTCCGACCGGAGGTCTTGCTGAGCGTCGTGAGCCTGCGTCTCGTCCTGCGTCGCCTGTTCGTGCTGCTAGCACTAGTCGTCGTGGTTCGCGTCAACGTCCTCCTCCTGTCCCTGGCACGCACCGGATGGCTCTGCGCCCTTCTCCTGCTCCGCAGCGTGTCCCTCTGCCGTCTCCTCCTGCGTCCTCTCTTGCTGCCCTTGCTGACCCAACGTCTGACTCCCTTCGTGCTGCTAGTCCTACTGTCATGCGTCTCCTGGCCACTGTTGTCACTGACCCTTCCTTTGAGTCCACTGCTGCATCTGCATTAGTTACTGACCTTTTCGACTTTGCTGCTCACTGTCGTCTAGACTACGCCACGAGTCTTGTTGCTGAGTCTGAGTCTGTCTGTCCTCCGTCCGTCGGGGGTGAGTGTGCTCTTGGCACGGACGTCCTTGAGGACAGGCAGGAGGACTTTGAGTGCTTTGCAGCTGCTGTACCTCATCTCGTGTCCATGTTGATTGCACCTGAGGGAGACCCGGATGCACCAGACATCCCGACCCCAGGCTCTTACGCAGAAGCGATAGAGGGTCCCTACTCCTCTCAGTGGAAGTCAGCCATGGACGCAGAGATGGCATCCTGGAAGTCCACAGGCACCTACGTCAACGAGGTTCCCCCTCTTGGGGCGAACATCGTCAGAGGCATGTGGATTTTCAGGGTGAAGCGGCCGCCGGGTTCTCCGCCTATCTTCAAGGCGCGTTACGTTGCTCGAGGCTTCAGTCAGCGACAGGGAGTTGACTTCTTCCAGACCTTCTCCCCGACCCTGAAGATGACCACCCCACGTAACCCCCACGCAACGGCCCAACCAAATGCACGCGGGAGTTGGGGTATGTTTCGAAGTATCGCTAGGAAACATACCCCGTGTGAAAGAACAAGGAATGAATGCACTAGGAAACAGGTGGGTACAAGTAGGATGACCTAAAAGTGTTGTACCCCATATTGTCTAACCCACTACAGCCTACACAGACTATAGCATATAAGTCTGACACACCCCCATAGGCAAAGTGGGGGAGAACAAGGGGTCACAAGACCAGTCAAGCAAAGCAAAGCAAGCTCAGGGTGGATCGCAACGTCACCACACATTCCGAGCACAGGTTAAAGGCCACAAGGCCAGTTCACATGCAGGATCATATATATAAAGGTAAACAAGCAAGTGCAGGTATATGTAGAACACAGTACAAGCAAGGTCAAGAAGTAAGCAAGTAGGCCAGGTAGGCACAAGACCTAGCATCGTACAAAAGCGCTGATGATCACAAGGCTGAAGTGCCTTGGTAAAGATATCAGCAGTGTTGGCCTGAGAGGCCACGTAAGCAAGGCGTAGCTGACCACGCTGCTGTAGCTCACGAGCAAGGAAGTAGCGAAGAGCAATGTGCTTCGTTCTGTGCTCCAGTCTGTGCTCCCGTCACAAGGCCAACATGGCCTTGTTGTCTACGTACAGAACTGGAGGAGAACGAGGCGGCTCTCCTAGGTCAGTCAGCAGGTAGGTGAGCCGGCGTAGCTCCTGTGCAGCCATGGCCCCCGCGTAGATCTCAGCCTCACAGCTGGAGCCGAGAACAGAAGACGAGCGGGTAGACCGCCACGAAACAGAGCCAGAACCAAGGCTGAAGGTGTAACCCTGTGACGACCGCTGCGTAGCCTGGTCGTCAGCCCAAGAAGCGTCTGCGTGACCTGTGAGGACCACTGAACGCCGCCCTCCAAGCACTAGCCCCATGCCCGACGTACTGCACAAGTAGCGCAACACCCTCTTCGCTGCAGCCATGTGCTCTGGTCGGTGTCTCCCAGGAGCAACATAGCGTGCCAAGATGCTAAGAGGGTATGCAAGGTCAGGTCGAGTGCAGGTCATCAGGTACATGAGGCAGCCAACAAGCTCTGGGTACGGGCCACTCGGCTCTACGGACTCATCCGAAGGCAGAGCTGAGAGCGAGTGGCGGGTAGACAAAGGAGTGGCCTGAGGCGAGGAGTACGTGAAGTCGAAGCGCTGAAGGACCTGCTGCACCATGTGTGACTGAGTCAGGGTGATGGTGCGCTGTGCTCTGTCCCGGGTGATCTGCAAGCAAAGGTAGCTGCGCAGTTCACCCAAGTCTGTGCACGTGTGTCTCTTCTGCAGCTCGGACTTCACGTGGGCGAGTCCAGCAGTGTCAGCAGTGGCAAAGACCAAGTCGTCGACGTACACGAGGATGTAGAACGGCGGCAAAGAAGTGTCAGTGCGCAGAAACAGCGACGGGTCGGCACTAGAAGGAGCAAACCCAAGAGCCGCAAGTGTAGTCCTCAGTGTGTCGTGCCACTCACGGGGCGCCTGGCGGAGACCGTAGACTGGCCGCCGGAGGCTCCACTGGGTACCAGGGGGGAACGACCCAGTGAAGCCAGGTGGGCGGCGCAGCCAGATCTCCTCGTGCAGGCTGCCCTGCAAGAAAGCTGTGCTGAAGTCAAGAGAGTGAAGCTCGTAGTCGCGCTGAGCGGCTACGTGCAGCAGCACCCGAAGAGTGGTCATCTTCGGGGTGGGAGAGAAGGTCTGAAAGTAGTCAACTCCCTGCCGCTAACTGAAGCCTCGAGCCACGTAACGCGCCTTGAAGACAGGCGGAGAACCCGGTGGCCGCTTCACCCTGAAAATTCACATGCCACTGACGATGTTCGCCCCAGGTGGGGGAACCTCGTCGACGTAGGTGCCTGTGGACTTCCAGGAAGCCATCTCTGCGTCCATGGCTGACTGCCACTGTGAGGAGTAGGGACCCTCGATCGCCTCAGCGTACGATCGAGGAGTCGGGATGTCTGGTGCATCCGGGTCTCCCTCAGGGGCAATCAGCATGGACTCGAGATGAGGCAAAGCAGCAGCAAAACACTGGAACTCCTCCTGCCTGTCCTCAAGGACGTCTGTGCTAAGAGCACACTCACCCCCGACGGACGGAGGACAGACAGACTCAAACTCAGCAACAAGACTAGCAGCGTAGTCTAGACGACAGTGAGCAGCGAAGTCGACCAACTCAGCAACTAAGGCAGACGCAGCAGTGGACTCAAAGGAAGGGTCAGTGACAACAGTAGCCAGGAGACGCGTGACAGTAGGACTGGCAGCACGAAGAGAGTCCGACTCCGGGTCAGCAAGAGCAGGAAGAGAGGACTCAGGAGGAGACAGCAAAGGGACACGCTGCGGAGCAGTGGAAGGACGCAGTGCCATCTGGTGCATGCCCGGGACCGCAGGAGGACGCTGACGCGGAACACGACGACTAGTGCGAGCAGTACGAACAGGCGACGCAGGACGAGACGCAGGCGCACGACGCTCAGCAAGACCTCCAGTAGGACCAGTGTAGGGAGAAGGAGCAGGCAGTGGGGAGGCGGGCTGTAACTGTGACTGCAACTGGTCAGGCTGTGGACACTCTAAGGGAGGAGGAGGACCAGTAGAAGGCGGGAGTCCAAGAACCTGCTCAAGGAGCGGAACGAAGTACGGCCGCGGCCGCGCAGCGACTCCAGAAACAGCAGGGACAGCGCCAGGACCCCCAGCGGCAGCACCAGCGCCCGCAGCACCTCCAGCTCCAGCAGCGCCATCTCCAGCACCCTCAGAAGCACCAGCGCCAGCAGCACCGCCAGCTCCAGCACCAGCAGCACCTCCGACTCCAGCAGCGCCTATGCCAGCACCCTCAGAAGCACCAGCGCCAGTAGCACCTCCAGTGCCAACACCAGCAGGACCGCCAGCTCCAGCACCGCCAGCAGCTCCAGTGCCAGGAGCACCTCCAGGCCCAGCAGCTCCTGTACCCACAGCACAACCAGCAGCTCCAGTACCTCCAGCAGCACCAGCAGCACCTCCAGCAGGACGAACGCCAGCAGCTCCAGCAGCACCCCGGAGGCCGCGACAGTACCGAGAGTACCAGTCACGTAGCTGCTGGGAAGAGAGAGCTCCCCTAGGCGCAGCACCCCCAGGCTCAGGACCTCCAGAACCCGCACCCCCAGGGACAGCACCCCCAGGCTTAGGACCTCCAGAACCCGCACCCCCAGGGACAGCACCCCCAGGCTCAGCACCCCCAGTCTCCGCACCCCCAGGCTCAGCACCCCCAGTCTCCGCACCCCCAGGCTCAGCACGCTCAGTACCTCGCGCAGGACCAGAGTCGACAGCTACCTCGACAGGCTCAACCGGGTCTACCTGAGAAACACCTGAGGGAGCAGGGACCTGGGGAGGCAAGGGGTCTACCAAGGCAGCACCTGGCGTGAGGAAGAGCGGAGGAGGGGGGAGCGGGGCAGTGCGGTAGGGGAAGAGCCGGTAGGAGGGGACCGACTCGTCAAAGGTGACGTCCTGGGAGGACAGAACACGGCGCGAGGTGGGGTGGTAAAACTGCCAACCAGGCGCGTCGGGGGGGAAGCCAAGGAAGACGCAGGGAACAACACGGGGGGACAGCTTGTCCGCAGACAAGTCGCGGACAAAAGCCCGAGATCCCCAGACACGAAACGCAGACGCATCGCCAACCTTCCCCGTCCACCTCAGAGTAGGGGAGGTCTCCGGCAAGGAGACCCGGGGCTGAAGGTTGATCTGATGCGCCGCGTACTGAACCGCGAACGGCCATAGAAAATGGAGAGCAGCCGCATGGATCATGGACGTGCGAGCGATGTCCATGACCATGCCAATGCGGCGCTCAGCAATCCCATTTTGCTGTGGAGAGGCCGGAAGCGTGAACGTCTGGCGGATGCCCTGTGCACGACAGAAGGCTCGCAGAAGGTCAGAGGAAAACTCACCGCCTCTGTCGGAGTGCAGACGCAAGACAGGAAAGTCCGAGCCGAAACTCTCTCTGAGCTGGAGACGAGCTGCGCGGATCCAGTCGATCAACACCTCAGTGACATCACCCTTGCTGCGCAAGGGGAAGACTGCGGTGAAACGCGAGTAGTCGTCAACCACCAGCAGGAAGTAACGCTCGTGACCCTGCCCACGGACGCGGGCTGGGCCCCACACGTCCATGTGAAGCGTCTGCAGCGGAGCCTCTGTCGGAGGAAACTCGGAGGAGTGAGGAGCGGCGCGCTGCCGCCCCTCGACGCAGGGAACGCAGGTGGGGCCAGGCCCCGGAGGAAGAGAAGGGAGGGACCGGGGGAGACCCGAGACAAGGAAACGAGAGGCCATGCCTCGGAGACGAGGCAGGGAGGGGTGACCAAGACGGTGGTGCCAGAGGAGAGTCTGGTGAGACAGGAGACGACACGAGCAGGGGGCAGACTCAGGGCCAGACCTGGACGCTGCAGCAAAGACCTGACTCGACGCAGCTACCTGAGGAGACTCAGCAGTCAGCGTGTACAGGCTCGACCCCGGCTGACGGGTAAACGTGGCCAAGTGTCGGCCCGTCCTAGCACACGTACAGTGGGTCACTCGCTGACGTGCAGGGGTGAACTGGTCAACCCCTGCGTCCTGTAGGTCAGCACCACTCACCAAGTTCGTAGAGAACGAGGGGAGGTAAAGACCCGACAGAGAGCCAGAAGGGGCCGCCGGACACGGTAAGACAGTGGAGAAGTGGGCAAGGACGGGACCCCCAGAGGGGTCTGCCAGGGAGACTGCAACCGGCCGACTAAGCGGCGTGAGTGTGGTGCGGTCTCGAAAGAAGGAGCGGGAAGCACCCGAGTCTAGGGTGAAGGTGCGTAACACCTGAGACGACGTGGTACCTGAGAGAGCAGACTCACCGGCACCTAGGGCAGCAGACTCACCAGCACCTGGGGAAGCAGACTCACCAGCACCTGGGGCAGCAGACTCACCAGCACCTGGAGGAGCAGACGCACTAGCACCTAGAGCAGCAGCCTCACCAGCACCTAGAGCAGCAGCCTCAATGCCCGGGTCAGGCGGAACACACAGGTAACAGTCACCCACATCACTAGTAGGCAATGCATACATGGCAGTGAGGATAGCATCATAGTCAAGAGCATAGATATCTACCCTCTGCCTAAGCAGCTCCACCCAGTCGGGGAGCTCAGCGGCGTCGCCAAACTCCGTACGCCAGACGTCGCTCAGACGGGCGAAGCAGCGGGACTCGGCGTGACCAAGCGTCCCGCAGGGCTGACCAGTCCGAGCACCAGTGCGAATGACGTACGGACAGCGGGCAGAACTCCGTGACCCTCCACGCTGAGCGTACCACTCACGAAGCTGCTGGGGCGAAAGGACCGCGGGCGGACTACGCTGCAGCTGCACCTGGCCACTACAAGTAGCTCCCGAACTCCTCACGCCAGAACGACTCCCACTACGGCCACCCCGACAACCCCAAGTAGCGTACCACTCACGAAGCTGCTGGGGCGTGAGGGACTCACGCGGACGTCGCTGGAGCTGCATCTGGCCACCGCCAGGAGCAGGAGGAGCAGTGGTAGCCACAGTAGCAGCAGTAGAAGCAGTAGCAGTAGTCGTAGCGCGGCCACCCCTACAACCCCAACTAGCGTACCACTCACGAAGCTGTTGGGGGGTGAGGGACTCACGCGGACGGCGCTGGAGCTGCATCTGGCCACGCTAGAAGCAGCAGTAGCAGTAGAAAGAGCAGTAGCAGCAAGAGTAGCAGTAACAGCAGTACGGGCAGGGCAGTGCTCACCAGTGGCGAGAAGGGCAGGCGTACGACGGCGGCAACGGCGAGGCCGCTACCACTGCAGGGCGAGGGCTCCGCGGCTGCTGCAGGGGCAGCTGCTCCAGGGGCGGCTCCTGCAGGGGCGGCTGCTCCAGGGGCGGCTGCTGCAGTGGCGGCTGCTCCAGGGGCGGCTGCTGCAGTGGCGGCTGCTCCAGGGGCGGCTGCTGCAGGGGCGGCTGCTCCAGGGGCGGCTGCTGCAGTGGCGGCTGCTCCAGGGGCGGCTGCTGCAGTGGCGGCTTCTCCAGGGGCGGCTGCTGCAGGGGCGGCTGCTCCAGGGGCGGCTGCTGCAGTGGCGGCTGCTCCAGGGGCGGCTGCTGCAGTGGCGGCTGCTCCAGGGGCGGCTGCTGCAGGGGCGGCTGCTCCAGGGGCGGCTGCTGCAGTGGCGGCTGCTCCAGGGGCGGCTGCTGCAGTGGCGGCTGCTCCAGGGGCGGCTGCTGCAGTGGCGGCTGCTCCAGGGGCGGCTGCTGCAGTGGCGGCTCCTCCAGGGGCGGCTGCTGCAGGTGGCGGCTGCTCCAGGGGCGGCTGCTGCAGTGGCGGCTGCTCCAGAGGCGGCTGCTGCAGTGGCAGCTGCTCCAGGGGGCGGCTGCTGCAGGGCGCGGGTTAGGGCAGGGCGCCGCGGCGGTCAGGGGGCGGCGCGGCTGCTGCAGGGGGCGGGTGCTGCAGGGCTGAAGTGGCGGCTGCTCCAGGGCGCGGGTTAGGGCAGGGCGCCGCGGCGGGCAGGGGCGACGCGGGAGCCGCAACGGGGCCGCGAGGGAGCCTTGACGGGGCCACGAGGGGCCTGGAGAGGGGCCGCGGAGGGGCCGCGACGAGCCGCGGCGAGCCACGAGGGGCCGCGAGGGGCCGCGACAGGGCCGCGAGGGGCCGGGAGAGTGGCCGCGAGGCGCCGCGAACGGCCGCGGAGGGGCCGCGCGACGAGCCACGAGGGGCCGCGAGGGGGGGGGGGGGGCGCGAGAGGGGCCGCGAGGGGCCGCGAACGGCCGCAGAGGGGCCGCGAGAGGGGCCGCGAGGGGCCGCGAACGGCCGCGGAGGGGGCGGCTAAGGGGCCGCGAGGGGCCGTGAGAGGGGCCGCGAGGGGCCGTGAGAGGGGGGGGGCCGTGAGGGAGCGGCTAAGGGGCCGCGAGGGGCCGTGAGAGGGGCCGCGAGGGGCCGCGAACGGCCGCGGAGGGGGCGGCTAAGGGGCCGCGAGGGGCCGTGAGAGGGGCCGCGAGGGAGCGGCTAAGGGGCCGCGAGGGGCCGTGATAGAGGGGCCGCGAGGGGCCGTGATAGAGGGGCCGCGAGGGGCCGTGAGTGGGGCCGCGAGGGAGCGGCTAAGGGGCCGCGAGGGGCCGTGAGAGGGGCCGCGAGGGAGCGGCTAAGGGGCCACTAAGGGCGGGGGACGCGGGGCGCGACTCGGGCAGGGGTGAAGTGCGCTCCTTTCCTTGACCTACTACTTCCTCCTGCTTTCACGTGCTTTGCTTCCACTACCTCCCACTTCCCTCCGACTTCACATTCGTCGCGCCATGGCTTACCCCAACGCGTTCGACGACCTGGTGTGGGTGCTGCTGAACCAGGGCCACTGCTACAAGGCGCGCACGGCCGTCGGCTCCAAGCGCCACCTCAGCTGCGAGCCCAACAACCTCGTCGCGCTCCACTCGCGCAAGTACACCGGTCTGGCGGCGGGCAAGACGGTGGCGATCCGCGCGACGGGCAAGGGGCAGAACCTGGAGATGACGATTACGCACCCCGACAAGGCGCACAAGCCCGCCGAGGCGCGCGAGGTCATCGTGCTCAAGAAGGACATGCCGCAGATCGCCAAGAACATCACGGACCGGCTAAAGACGTACGAGCCGCGGCTGAACAAGGCGGCGCTGGCCTATGCCATAAAATCTGCACAAGGCGCTGCGCCGCAGCGAGAGGGGGCAGGTGGGCACCGGCTCCAAGCACGTCGCCGTGCGCTGCCTGAGCGACTGCTGAGCTGGCCAGAGCTTAAGCTATAGCTGGTTTTGAAGCCTACAGTTTTGGGGGTTGTGATGTCGCTTGTTGGAAGCGGTATCGGTTACATTAACTGGGTACAAGTGCTGTAAGAAATGCCTTTTTTTCAGATCCGAAGCTGGTCCTTCATGCCAAAAAAAAAAAAAAAAAAAAAAAAAAAAAAAAAAAACTTTCGAATTTTCGGTGGGCCCTAGGAAACGTTCCCACTAGGGAACCTGCTCTGATACCATGTGAAAGAACAAGGAATGAATGCACTAGGAAACAGGTGGGTACAAGTAGGATGACCTAAAAGTGTTGTACCCCATATTGTCTACCCCACTACAGCCTACACAGACTATAGCATATAAGTCTGACACCCCGCTGGTGTTGGCATTTTTTTGATGCACTTGCCTAGCGTGTAGCCGTATACGCGCTAGCGTGTATCCGCTAAACGCAAAGTGTTTATAGCGTACTCTAACACGGGGCGGGAGTACTCCGCCACGGTGTCGCCGTCGCCGCTAGCGCCCAAGAAGAACGACACATGGTTGCACGGCACACTCGCCCCGCATCCCGATAACTTGCTGCTGCTCCCCCACTGCACGCTCACAGGCGTGGCCACGCCAGCGGGCGCCGTGCCTGCTGGCACTCTCACGCAGCGCGAGGAGGGGTCGAAGGTGACCTTGTAGGCGCCCACTGTCACCTGCGTCGCCACCACCATCCTGGCCGGCACCTCCATGGGCCAAGTAGAGTCTCCGGCGGATGCAACCGGGATGACATCACTGGCTGCTAGGGAGGGCGAGCAGGGACGAGAGTGGGGGAAGAGCAGAGCGGGTAGTTCATTGGTGTGGTCTCCCCTGGTAGGCCCGCATTCCCTTCTGCCCTGGTCGGCCGCATTCCGCATTCTGCCCTAGCGTGCGAACACGAATGCCACTCTCAAGTATAGAGTGCTGCGGAGAGCTCTGGGGACACATGGCGAAGCGTGAAGGCGATGGGGCCGGTAGGCACAATGAGGCAAACTTTGCCTGAAGGGACTAACGAAAGCACACCGGAATGCACACACAGCAGCACTCGCGGGGCGGCACGGCGGGTGGACGGACCGAGAATGAGGGCGAGCGCGAGCAGCGGCGGAAAGCCGCCCATCGTGGCGAGCGGGCGGAAAACCGATCGGCGCAGCGGAGAGGCGCGGTGGAGAGGCGCAGCACATGTGACAGTAGCCATGGATGGCAGAGGTTGGCGAGATATGGGCGCAGATTCGCCGTACATGGTTGGGCAGAATGAGGGGCGGCGCGATAGTCTCGCAGAGAGAGCGACGGCGAGATAGGACAACAGAGAAAGTGACGGCGTGACGGCGGGTTGTGCCACAACATGGGGTTATTTGGCGCAGCGGAGTGCCCTTTGTCAAACATTATATGTTTAAATTGTGTAGGCTATAGTGGGTTTAGCCTTAGGGGGTACAACTTTGTTAGGGTTTCCTACTTGTATCCCCCTCCTACCTAGTTTCATCCATTCTCGTTCACCTCTACTTTTCAACATGGTATCCGACGCCTAGGTCAGGACCTAGGACCGAAGTTGGTTTGGGCCCACCGTTCCACCGCGCCGTCGAGCGCCCCTTCTCGCGCCGTCGAGCGCCCCTTCTTGCGCCGTCGAGCGCCCCTCCTAGCGCCGTCGAGCGCCCCTTCTAGCGCCGTCGACCGCCCCTACTAGCGCCGTCGTGCGCCCTAGTGGCCGCCGCCCGTAGGCTGCCCATCGCCCGTAGGCTGCCCGTCGCCTGCCGTCGCCTGTAGGCCGCCCTTACGCTGCCCGTACGCGGCCCGTAGGCCGCGGCCGCCCGTAGGCCGCCAGTACGCCGCCCGTAGGCCGCTGCCGCCCGTAGGCAGCCTGTACGCCGCCCGTAGGCCGCTGCCGTCCGTAGGCAGCCCGTAGGCAGCCCGTAGGCAGCCCGTAGGCCGCCCGTAGGCCGCTCACGCGCAGGCCGTGACCCGCGCGCCGCGGCTACTTCACGCCGACGCCTGCAGCCCGCCGGAACCCGTGCGCGTCGCCCCCCCTGCCCCTTCGCGACGCCCTTACGGGACCCGCGCGTCGCCCCCGCCTCGTCGCGACGCAGCTGCGGGACCCGCGCGTCGCCCCCGCCTCGTCACGACGCAGCTGCGGGACCCGCGCGTCGCCCCCGCCTCGTCGCGACGCAGCTGCAGGACCCGCGCGTCGCCCCTGCCTCGTCGCGACGCAGCTGCGAGACCCGCGCGTCGCCCCCGCCTCGTCGCGACGCAGCTGCGGGACCCGCACGCGTCGCCCCTGCCTCGTCGCGTCGCCCCCGCGCGCGACCTGCGCGTCGCCCCTGCTCACCGTGGCGCCCTGCCCTACCCCGCGCCCGCCCTTGGGACGGCCGCCCCTGGCCCCTAGAGCAGCCGCACCTACAGCAGCCGCCCCTGGCCTCTGGAGCAGCTGCACCTACAGCCGCCCCTGGACCCTGGAGCAGCCGCCCCTGCAGCAGCCGCCCCTGGCCACCTAGAGCAGCCACCACAGCAGGAGCCGCCCCTGGACCCTGGAGCAGCCGCCCCTGGCCCCTGGAGCAGCCGCCACTGCAAGAGCCGCCCCTGGCCCCTGGAGCAGCCGCCCCTGCAGCAGCCGTCCCTGGCCCTTGGACCAGCCGCCACTGCAAGAGCCGCCCCTGGCCACTGGAGCAGCCGCCCCTGCAGCAGCCGCCCCTGACCCCTGGAGCAGCTGCCGTCGCGGCCCGGCCCCGCCCTGCAGCAGCTGCCGCGGAGCTCCCTGCCGCGGCCCAGCCCCGCCCTGCAGTTGTAGCGGCCCCGCTGTCGCCACCGTCTTGCGCCTACCGCGCCGACCACTGGTGAGCATTACCCTGCCCGCACTGCTACCACTACTACTGCTGCTACTGCCTCTACTGCTCCTACTGTTACTGCTGTTACTGCCGCTACTGCTGCTACTGCTGCTCCTGGCATGGCCAGATGCAGCTCCAGGGCCGTGCGCGTGAGTCCCTCACGCCCCAGCAGCTTCGTGAGTGGTACGCTAGTTGGGGCTGTCGGGGTGGCCGTAGTGGTAGTCGCTCTCGAGTGGGTCGTTCGGGAGCTCCTGGTAGTGGACAGGTGCAGCTGTCGTGTCCTCTTTTGCCCCAGCAGCTTCGTGAGTGGTACGCCAGTTGGGGCTGTCGGGGTGGCCGTAGTGGTAGTCGCTCTGGAGTGCGTCGTTCGGGAGCTTCTGGTAGTGGACAGGTGCAGCTGCCGTGTCCTGTGAGTGAGGCTGCCGCTCTAGGTGCTAGTGCGTCTGTTGCCCTAGGTGCTGGTGAGGCTACCACTCCCGGTACTCGCGTGTCTGCTACCCCAGGTGCTGGTGAGGCTGCTGCTCTAGGTGCTAGTGAGTCTGCCCCCCCTGGTACTGAGTCGACTGAGGCACTGCACACCTTCACACTGGACTCAGGTGCTTCTCGCTGTTTCTTTCGTGACCGCACTACCCTTGAGCCGCTTGCTCGGCCAGTTGCTGTCTCTCTCGCTGACCCCTCTGGGGGTCCGGTCATTGCGACCTCCTCCACTGTCCTTCCTTGTCCTGCGGTCCCGTCGGGCACACTGTCAGGTCTCCACCTCCCCTCGTTCTCTACGAACTTGGTGGCAGGTTGTGCGCTCCAGGACGGGGGTGTTCACCAGTTCACCCCTGCCTACGAGCGCGTGACACGCTGCACGTGTGCTCGGACGGGCCGTCACCTGGCTACCTTCACTCGGCAGCCGGGGTCGGACCTGTACACACTGACCACTGAGTCCCCTCAGGTAGCTGCGTCTGCGTCTGCGTCAGGTCAGCTGTCGGCCCCCTGCTCGTGTCGCTCTCTGGCGCACGAGACCGTCCTCTGGCACCACCGACTTGGTCACCCGTCCGTGCAGCGCCTTCGTGCCATGCACAAACGGTACCTTGTCTCTGGTCTTCCCAGGGTTCTCCCTCCCCTCCCACCCTCGCCTGCTCCTCCCTATCTTCCCTGTGTCGAGGGGCGGCAGCGCGCCGCTCCTCACTCCTCCTCTTTTCCCCCGACGACTGCTCCCTTGCAGACGCTCCACATGGACGTGTGGGGCCCAGCCCGCGTCCGTGGTCAGGGTCAGGAGAGGTACTTCCTGATAGTTGTTGACGACTACTCGCGCTACACCACGGTCTTCCCCTTGCGCACCAAGGGTGAGGTCCCTGATGTTTTGATCCCTTGGATCCGCGCTTCTCGTCTCCAGCTCAGCGAGCGTTTCCACTCGGACTTTCCTGTCCTGCGCTTGCACTCTGACAGAGGTGGTGAGTTCTCCTCCGACCTCTTGGCAGCCTACTGTGCGGAGCACGGCATTCGCCAGTCGTTCACGCTTCCGGCCTCTCCACAGCAGAATGGGGTTGCTGAGCGCCGCATTGGCTTGGTCATGGAGGTCGCTCGTACCTCCTTGATCCATGCGGCTGCCCCCCACTTTCTGTGGCCGTTTGCGGTCCGCTACGCTGCGCATCAGCTCAACCTCTGGCCCCGTGTCTCCGTTCCGGAGACTTCGCCGACACTGCGTTGGACGGGAGAGGTTGGCGATGCGTCACGCTTTCGGGTCTGGGGATCTCGAGCTTTTGTCCGCGATACGTCTGCGGACAAGCTCTCCTCCCGCGCTGTTCCTTGTGTCTTCTTGGCTTTGTCCCGGACGCGTCTGGTTGGCAGTTTTACCACCCCACCTCGCGCAGTGTCCTGCCTTCTCAGGACGTCACGTTCGACGAGTCCGTCCCCTACTACCGCCTCTTCCCCTACCGCACTGCCCCGCTTCCCCCCCCCGCCTCTCTTCCTCGCGCCAGGTGCTGCTGTGGTAGACCCCCTCCCCCCTCAGGGTGCCGCTCCCTCAGGTGTGTCCCAGGTAGACCCGGTTGAGCCTGTCAAGGTAGCTGTCGACTCTCGTCCTGCTGAGGGTGCTGAGCCTGAGCGTGCGGAGCCTGGGGGTGCGGAGCTTGGGGGTGCGGAGTCTGGGGGTGCTGAGCCTGGGGGTGCGGAGCCTGCGGGTGCTGAGTCTGGGGGTGCTGAGTCTGGAGGTGCTGCGCCTGGGAGTGCTACACCTGGAGGAGCTCTCTCCTCACAGCAGCTGCGTGAGTGGTACTTACAGTACTGCAGCCTCAGGAGAGGTGCTTCTGGAGCTAGGAGTACTGCTGGAGCTGGGGCTAGTGCTTCCCCTCCTAGGCGGGAGCTACCCTCTCCCCAGCGGCTCCGAGAGTGGTACGCACGGCGCTGCAGTCTCCAGAGTGGCGCTCCTAGTGTCGCGGACCCTGGAGCTGGAGGTGCTGCTGCTGCCGGCGGTGCTGCTGGTGCTAGTGGAGGTGCTGCTGGTGCTGGAGCTGCTGGAGGTGCTGCTGCTGGCGGTGCTGTTGGCGCTGCTGGAGGTACTGCTGGTGCTGGAGCTGCTGGAGCTGCTGGAGGTGCTGCTGCTACTTGTGGTGCTGCTGGTGCTGCAGGAGTTGCTGGAGGTGCTGGTGGTGCTGTTGCTGTTGGAGCTGCTGGAGGTACTGCTACTCCTGGAGGTGCTGCTGGTGCTGCGGACCCTGAGTTGGAGCTGCGGCTGGTGCTGCGGACCCGGGCGTTGGAGCTGCTGCTGGTGCTGCGGACCCTGGAGTTGGAGCTGCTGCTGGTGCTGCGGACCCTGGAGTTGGAGCTGCTGCTGGTGCTGAGGACCCTGGAGTTGGTGCTGCTGCTGGTGCTGACGACCCTGGCGCTGGTGTCTCTGCTGGTTCTGGAGACGCTGCGCGGCCGCGGCCGTACTTCGTTCCGCTCCTTCAGCAGGTTCTTGGTCAGCCTCCTCCTCCTTGTCCTCCTCCCTCCTTAGAGTGTCCTCCGTCTGTCCAGTCGCAGTCACAGTTACCGTCTGCCTCCCCTCTCCCTGGTCCTTCTCCTTACACTGGTCCGACTGGAGGTCTTACGGAGCGTCGTGAGCCTGAGTCTCGTCCTGCGTCGCCTGAGTCTCGTCGAGCGTCGCCTGTTCGTGCTACTCACACTGGTCGTCGTGTCCCGCGTCAGCGTCCTCCTGCTGTCCCAGGCACTCACCAGATGGCGCTTCGTCCTTCCACTGCTCCTCAGCGTGTCCCTCTCCCGTCTCCTCCTGCGTCCTCTCTTCCTGCTCTTGCTGACCCTGAGTCTGACTCCCTTCGTGCTACCAGTCCTACTGTCACGCGTCTCCTGGCTACTGTTGTCACTGACCCTTCCTTTGAGTCCACTGCTGCGTCTGCCCTAGTTGCTGAGCTTGTCGACTTTGCTGTCGCTTGTCGTCTAGACTACGCCGCTAGCCTAGTTGCTGAGTCTGAGTCTGTCTGTCCTCCGTCCGTCGGGGGTGAGTGTGCTCTTGGCACGGACGTCCTTGAGGACAGGCAGGAGGAGTTTGAGTGCTTTGCCGCTGCTTTACCTCATCTCGTGTCCATGCTCGTTGCCCCTGAGGGAGACCCGGATGCACCAGACATCCCGACTCCGCGCTCTTACGCAGAGGCGATAGAGGGTCCCTACTCCTCTCAGTGGCATACAGCCATGGACGCAGAGATGGCTTCCTGGAAGTCCACAGGCACCTACGTCGACGAGGTTCCCCCACCTGGGGCGAACATCGTCAGTGGCATGTGGATTTTCAGGGTGAAGCGGCCGCCGGGTTCTCCGCCTGTCTTCAAGGCGCGTTACGTTGCACGAGGCTTCAGTCAGCGAGAGGGAGTTGACTTCTTCCAGACCTTCTCCCCGACCCCGAAGATGACCACTCTTCGGGTTCTGCTGCACGTCGCCGCTCAGCGTGACTACGAGCTCCACTCTCTTGACTTCAGCACTGCTTTCTTACAGGGCAGCTTGCACGAGGAGATCTGGCTGCGCCGCCCACCTGGCTTCACTGGGTCGTTCCCTCCTGGTACCCAGTGGAGCCTCCGGCGGCCAGTCTACGGTCTCCGACAGGTGCCACGTGAGTGGCACGACACACTGAGGACTACACTTGCGGCTCTTGGGTTCGCTCCTTCTACTGCTGACCTGTCGCTGTTTCTACGCACCGACACATCGCTGACGCCGTTCTACATCCTCGTGTACGTCGACGACTTGGTCTTTGCCACTACTGACACTGCGGCACTCGCCCACGTGAAGTCGGAGCTGCAGAAGAGACACACGTGCACAGACCTGGGTGAACTGACAAGCTATCTTGGCTTGCGGATCACCCGGGACAGAGCACGGCGCACCATCACCTTGACTCAGTCACACATGGTGCAGCAGGTCCTTCAGCGCTTCCGCTTCACGTACTCCTCGCCTCAGCCCACTCCTCTGCCTACCGGTCACTCGCTCTCAGCTCTGCCTTCGGATGAGTCCGTAGAGCCGAGTGGCCCATATCCAGAGCTTGTGGGCTGCCTCATGTACCTGATGACCTGCACTCGACCTGACCTTGCATACCCTCTTAGCATCCTTGCACGCTATGTCGCTCCTGGCCGTCACCGGAAGGAGCACATGGATGCCGCTAAGAGGGTGTTGCGCTACTTGTGCAGTACGTCGGGCATGGGGCTAGTGCTTGGAGGACGAGACCGAGTTGTACTCACTGGGCACTCAGACGCGTCTTGGGCTGACGACCAGGCTACTCAGCGGTCGTCTCAGGGTTACACCTTCAGCCTTGGCTCTGGTTCAGTTTCTTGGCGTTCTACACGCTCGTCTTCTGTTCTCAGCTCCAGTTGTGAGGCTGAGATCTACGCCACAGCCATGGCTGCACAGGAGTTACGCTGGCTCACCTACCTGGTGACCGACTTGGGAGAGCGGCCTCGTTCTCCTCCAGTGCTGTACGTCGACAACAAGGCTGCCATTGCCTTGTGTGAGGAGCACAGACTGGAGCACAGAACGAAGCATATCGCTCTGCGCTACTTCCTTGCTCGAGAGCTGCAGCACCGCGGTCAGCTTCGTCTGCGTTACGTGGCCACTCGGGCCAACACTGCTGATGTGTTCACCAAGGCGCTTCAGCCTTGTGACCATCAGCGCTTCTGTACTGTTCTAGGCCTTGTGCCTACTGGGCCTCACTTGCTTACTTCTTGACTCTGCTTGTACTGTGATCTCTATATATATATACCTGCATGTTTACTCTTGCTAGGTTGTGATCGCTGTATCTCTTGTTATACTATCAACCTGCATGTGAACTGGTCTTGTGACCACTTGCTTGTGCTCAGAATTTGTGTGGTTTCCTTGAGATCCACCCTGAGCTTGCTTTGCTTTGCTTTGACTGGTCTTGTGACCATCTGGTTGTCTCCCACTTAGCCTATGGGGGTGTGTCAAACATTATATGTTTAAATTGTGTAGGCTATAGTGGGTTTAGCCTTAGGGGGTACAACTTTGTTAGGGTTTCCTACTTGTATCCCCCTCCTACCTAGTTTCATCCATTCTCGTTCACCTCTACTTTTCAACACCCTTAACACAGCCCATAGGCGTTACACTCGTCCCCCCCTGGCGCCAATGTCCCCATTGGCCTCGGACTTCAGGGAGTCGGCCCCCTGCAGCTGGGACCTAGATTTCAGGATTGTTCACTGGATTCGAGCTGGTAACCACATTTCAGTTCTCGCCACAGGCGGAAAATGTGGACCAGCCAGGACTCGAACCCTAGGCCCTGAAACCAGTATAACACCTCGCTACCCACTGGGTCAAAACGAGGGTGTTATTTGGCGCAGCGGAGTGCCCTTAACACAGCCCACAAGCGTTATAGTTATGGCACAGGAGCGGCATTTTACGAGACTCCATGGCTGCTGTGGGCTGGCTACTTGAAGTGCGCGCTCGACGCTACCACGCCGCTGCGCCCCGGAGGCGAGGAAGGTTGTGGAACGCGGTAGTGTGGTGGGGGATGAGCTTGCTTAGTGAGCGGGGAATGCGGTGGAGAGTCGGGCCAACTGGATTTGAAGAAACAAGATGGGTGGTTATGGGCGACGAGGGCGTGTCCAGAAGGGTCGTTGTACCAGAACAAGGGTTAGGGCGTATTTAGTTCGTTCATTTCGGGATTTTTCATGTCACGCACGTATCGAGGTTCAAAAATGACCGCCGTGCCTAGAAACGAATGCATTGTGAGTCGATTCCAACCATCCTATAATTTCAGAAGCGCGGACACATTCCCCGCCACACGAATCAACAGTGCTCTGACCACGTTGAAAACGAGGTAACAGCTTCCCTCGTCAATCATAGCTTGAAAATTTTTGTGCAGGCGCAGGGGGCGTTGGGGAGTAGAGCGAACCACTGACGAAATCGTGCAAGCGAGACAAGGGGCACGAACTGTAGTAGCCAGGACGCGGTGCTGTACCCTTGTTCGCGCCCCTGCTGATTCCAGTAACGTGAGTCAGACGACTCTAGGTACGTGCAGGGGGCGTGCCACCTTGTGAACGAAAGCTGTTTGTGTCCGCTGGACACGTTCAATACAGGGTTACCACAAAATATGTGGTAACTGATAGGGTTTACGAACAGTAAATGTACGAGCTGTAAACGTTTGACTTGTCGGAAATCGAGGGTTTGTGCAAAGTGAGGAATGGCTTGTTCAGGCTAGAGGGATGGGTCCATCGATGTGATCCCAACTGTAGGGGAATACGCCCGTTCTTGGAAAGTAGACGCGAAACAGGATCGCGTCAGGCATCAAACGAAAACTCGTCAAGAGATGTTGAGGACTTAACGCTGGAACAAATTTAGTTGACGATATAGTGTTTCCTCAAGAAATGTAAGCTTTTTATGAAAGGTTATATGATTGTTGATTTATCAGGAAAAAGAAGACTCATTAAGGCTACATCTTATGAAAATGGAATAGCAAAGGAATGGCCATCGTCATGAACCAATCATAGATACTTGCGTTGTAAACATATACGACAAAATCAAGTCATTTAAGTAGACTGATAACACGTCGTGGACATAGGATTTTAAGACATTCAAAAACATTAGAGCACGCCAATTGCTGCCTACTTATGGTACCACAAAACTGTGTCAAATATAGTTTAAACCATTTGTGTAACAGCGTGTAACACATCAATCACGAAAGCGTGTTGTCCTCATCATGCCACGACACGTCCATGTTAGCATGAGTTTGAATTCATGTAAAGTGACGCCGTGGTCGGCTAGTTCCTGAACCATCAAGCAAGGTCATCCACTAGTTATAATCTTCAAGACCTTTCGAGCGGTTGGGTAGGTTGCGTTCGTAATTCTGTCGCGTGCGTTCTTCAGTTTTGATCCGATTTAACTGTACTTAATAAAGATTCTGTGCCTTCTTGTTTGTAAAGTGTGGAATCAGCAAAACTGATTTCAGCTCAAGAAATTGGAACATATTGTAGCAAGAATTTCAGGTCAAGAGATTGGTATGCTTGATATTTTCTAAGATTCAAATAGATTTTAGAACATAGTATGTGTAGCAATAGTATTGCTGATGCAATTTCTATGAAATGCTATTATTAAATAATTCCAATAATTAACATATAATAAGACATTCTTAGCTCTAGCTTTTCATTCAATTGTCACAATAATTTGAAATGCTATTATTTATTAATTCCAATAATTAACCTTTTTATTGATCATTTTGTGAGAATAAGAACAAGGGATGAATGCACTAGGAAACAGGTGGGTACATGTAGGAAAACCTAAAAGTGTTGTAACCCATATGGTCTACCCCACTACAGCCTACACAGACTATAGCATATAAGTCTGACACACCCCCATAGGCAAAGTGGGGGAGAACAAGGGGTCACAAGACCAGTCAAGCAAAGCAAAACAAGCCCAGGGTGGATCACAACGTCACCACACATTCCGAGCACAGGTTCAATGCCACAAGGCCAGTTCACATGCAGGATCATATATATAAAGGTAAACAAGCAAGTGCAGGTATATATAGAACACAGTACAAGCAAGGTCAAGAAGTAAGCAAGTGAGGCCAAGTAGGCACAAGACCTAGCATCGTACAAAAGCGCTGATGATCACAAGGCTGAAGTGCCTTGGTAAAGATATCAGCAGTGTTGGCCTGAGAGGCCACGTAAGCAAGGCGTAGCTGACCACGCTGCTGTAGCTCACGAGCAAGGAAGTAGCGAAGAGCAATGTGCTTCGTTCTGTGCTCCAGTCTGTGCTCCCGACACAAGGCCAACATGGCCTTGTTGTCTACGTACAGAACTGGAGGAGAACGAGGCGGCTCTCCTAGGTCAGTCAGCAGGTAGGTGAGCCAGCGTAGCTCCTGTGCAGCCATGGCCCCCGCGTAGATCTCAGCCTCACAGCTGGAGCCGAGAACAGAAGACGAGCGGGTAGACCGCCACGAAACAGAGCCAGAACCAAGGCTGAAGGTGTAACCATGTGACGACCGCTGCGTAGCCTGGTCGTCAGCCCAAGAAGCGTCTGCGTGACCTGTGAGGACCACTGAACGCCGCCCTCCAAGCACTAGCCCCATGCCCGACGTACTGCACAAGTAGCGCAACACCCTCTTCGCTGCAGCCATGTGCTCTGGTCGGTGTCTCCCAGGAGCAACATAGCGTGCCATGATGCTAAGAGGGTATGCAAGGTCAGGTCGTGTGCAGGTCATCAGGTACATGAGGCAGCCAACAAGCTCTGGGTACGGGCCACTCGGCTCTACGGACTCATCCGAAGGCAGAGCTGAGAGCGAGTGGCGAGTAGACAGAGGAGTGGCCTGAGGCGAGGAGTACGTGAAGTCGAAGCGCTGAAGGACCTGCTGCACCATGTGTGACTGAGTCAGGGTAATGGTGCGCTGTGCTCTGTCCCGGGTGATCTGCAAGCCAAGGTAGCTGCGCAGTTCACCCAGGTCTGTGCACGTGTGTCTCTTCTGCAGCTCGGACTTCACGTGGGGGAGTCCAGCAGTGTCAGCAGTGGCAAAGACCAAGTCGTCGACGTACACGAGGATGTAGAACGGCGGCAAAGAGGTGTCGGTGCGCAGAAACAGCGACGGGTCGGCAGTAGAAGGAGCAAACCCAAGAGCCGCAAGTGTAGTCCTCAGTGTGTCGTGCCACTCACGGGGCGCCTGGCGGAGACCGTAGACTGGCCGCCGGAGGCTCCACTGGGTACCAGGAGGAAACGACCCAGTGAAGCCAGGTGGGCGGCGCAGCCAGATCTCCTCGTGCAGGCTGCCCTGCAAGAAAGCTGTGCTGAAGTCAAGAGAGTGAAGCTCGTAGTCACGCTGAGCGGCTATGTGCAGCAGCACCCGAAGAGTGGTCATCTTCGGGGTGGGAGAGAAGGTCTGAAAGTAGTCAACTCCCTGCCGCTGACTGAAGCCTCGAGCCACGTAACGCGCCTTGAAGACAGGCGGAGAACCCGGCGGCCGCTTCACCCTAAAAAACCACATGCCACTGACGATGTTCGCCCCAGGTGGGGGAACCTCGTCGACGTAGGTGCCTGTGGACTTCCAGGAAGCCATCTCTGCGTCCATGGCTGACTGCCACTGTGAGGAGTAGGGACCCTCGATCGCCTCAGCGTACGATCGAGGAGTCGGGATGTCTGGTGCATCCGGGTCTCCCTCAGGGGCAATCAGCATGGACACGAGATGAGGCAAAGCAGCAGCAAAACACTGGAACTCCTCCTGCCTGTCGTCAAGGACGTCCGTGCTAAGAGCACACTCACCCCCGACGGACGGAGGACAGACAGACTCAGACTCAGCAACAAGACTCGCGGCGTAGTCTAGACGACAGTGAGCAGCGAAGTCGATAAGCTCAGCAACTCAGGCAGACGCAGCAGTGGACTCAAAGGAAGGGTCAGTGACAACAGTAGCCAGGAGACGCGTGACAGTAGGACTGGCAGCACGAAGAGAGTCAGACCCCGGGTCAGCAAGAGCAGGAAGAGAGGACTCTGGAGGAGACGGCAAAGGGACACGCTGCGGAGCAGTGGAAGGACGCAGTGCCATCTGATGCGTGCCCGGGACCGCAGGAGGACGCTGACGCGGAACACGATGACTAGCGCGAACAGCACGAGCAGGCGACGCAGGGCGAGACGCAGGCGCACGACGCTCAGCAAGACCTCCAGTAGGACCAGTGTAGGGAGAAGGGGCAGGCAGTGGACAGGCCAGCTGTAACTGTGACTCGGACGGGACGGACGGTGGACACTCTAAGGCAGGAGAAGGACCAGAAGAAGGCGGAAGGCCAAGAACCTGCTCAAGGAGGGGAACGAAGTACGGCCGAGGCCGCGCAGCACCTCCTGAACCAGCAGGGACAGCACCAGCACCCCTAGCGTCAGCTCCGACTCCAGCAGCACCACCAGCTCCAGTAGCACCTCCAGCAGCACCAGCACCGCCAACTCCAGCAGCTCCAGGTGCACCGGCTCCAGTAGCACCTCCAGCTCCAGAACCTCCAGCTCCAGCTCCAGCAGCACCTCCAGCTCCAGAACCTCCAACAGCTGTGAAAAGGAAGAACGAGAATGTTTGAACTATGAATGAAGTCAGTACATATGGGAAACCCTAATTGGGTTGTACCCCTTATGGGATAACCCACTATAGCCTACACAACAGCATAAGCTATATAATGTTCTGACACACCCCCATAGGCAAAGTGGGGGAGAACAAGGGGTCACAAGACCAGTCAAGCAAAGCAGAGCAAGCTCAGGGTGGATCACAAAGTCACCACACAGTCCGAGCACAACGACAAGGCCACAAGGCCAGTTCACATGCAGGAGTACACATATATATATAGAGCTAGACAAGCAAGAGCAGGTATATATATGTAACAGTACAAGCAAGGTCAAGAAGAGAGCAAGTGAGGCAAGACAGGTACAAGACCCAGCTGGGTGCAGAAGCGCTGATGGTCACAAGGCGCAAGTGCCTTGGTGAACACATCAGCAGTGTTGGCCGCAGAGGCCACGTAAGCAAGTCGCAACTGACCACGCTGCTGCAGCTCACGAGCAAGAAAGTAACGGAGAGCAATGTGCTTCGTTCTGTGCTCCAAGCGCTGCTCTCGACACAAGGCCAGCATGGCCTTGTTGTCTACGTACAGCACTGGAGGAGAACGAGGCGGCTCTCCAAGGTCAGTCAGCAGGTAGGTGAGCCAGCGAAGCTCCTGTGCAGCCATGGCCCCGGCGTAGATCTCAGCCTCACAACTGGAGCCGAGAACAGAGGACGAGCGAGTAGCCCGCCACGAGACAGAGCCGGAACCAAGACTGAAGGTGTAACCCTGCGACGACCGCTGCGTAGCCTGGTCGTCAGCCCAAGAAGCGTCCGCGTGCCCAGTGAGGACCACTGGACTCCGCCCTCCAAGCACTAGCCCCATGCCCGACGTACTGCACAAGTAGCGCAACACCCTCTTCGCTGCAGCCATGTGCTCTGGTCGGTGTCTCCCAGGAGCAACATAGCGTGCAAGAATGCTAAGAGGGTATGCAAGGTCAGGTCGTGTGCAGGTCATCAGGTACATGAGGCAGCCAACAAGCTCTGGGTACGGGCCACTCGACTCTACGGACTCATCCGAAGGCAGAGCTGAGAGCGAGTGGCGAGTAGACAGAGGAGTGGCCTGAGGCGAGGAGTACGTGAAGCCGAAGCGCTGAAGGACCTGCTGCACCATGTGTGACTGAGTCAAGGTAATGGTGCGGCGTGCTCTGTCCCGAGTGATCTGCAAGCCAAGGTAGCTGCGCAGTTCACCCAGGTCTGTGCACGTGTGTCTCTTCTGCAGCTCGGACTTCACGTAGGCTAGTCCAGCCGTGTCAGCTGTGGCAAAGACCAAGTCGTCGACGTACACGAGGACGTAGAACGGCGGCAGAGAAGTGTCGGTGCGCAGAAACAACGACGGGTCAGCAGTAGAGGGAGCAAACCCAAGAGCCGCAAGCGTAGTCCTCAGTGTGTCGTGCCACTCACGCGGTGCCTGGCGGAGACCGTAGACTGGCCGTCGGAGGCTCCACTGGGTGCCAGGAGGGAAAGTCCCAGTGAAGCCAGGTGGACGGCGCAGCCAGATCTCCTCGTGCAGGCTACCCTGCAAGAAAGCAGTACTGAAGTCAAGAGAGTGGAGCTCGTAGTCGCGCTGAGCGGCTATGTGCAGCAGCACCCGAAGAGTGGTCATCTTCGGGGTGGGAGAGAAGGTCTGAAATTAGTCAACTCCCTGCCGCTGACTGAAGCCACGGGCGACGTACCGCGCCTTGAAGACAGGTGGAGAGCCCGGCGGCCGCTTCACCCTGAAGATCCACATGCCACTGACGATGTTCGCCCCAGGAGGGGGAACCGCGTCAACGTAGGTGCCTGTGGACTTCCAGGACGCCATCTCTGCATCCATAGCTGCCTGCCACTGAGAGGAGTAGGGACCCTCTACGGCCTCCGCGTAAGAGCGCGGAGTCGGGATGTCTAGTGCATCCGGGTCTCCCTCAGGGGCAAGTAGTACGGACGCGAGATGAGGTGAAGCAGCAGCCAGACACCGGAACTCCTCCTGCCTGTCCTCAAGGACGTCCGTGCCAAGAGCACACTCACCCCCGACGGACGGAGGACAGACAGACTCAGACTCAGCAACAAGACTAGCAGCGTAGTCTAGACGACAGCGAGCAGCAAAGTCGACAAGCTCAGCAACAAGCGCAGACGCAGCAGTGGACTCAAAAGAGGGGTCAGTGACGACAGTAGCAAGGAGACGTGTGACAGCAGGACTGGCAGCACGAAGAGAGTCCGACTCCGGGTCAGGAAGAGCAGGAAGAGAGGACTCAGGAGGAGAAGGCAAAGGGGCACGCAGAGGAGCAGTGGACGGACGCAGAGACATCCGGTGCGTGCCAGGGACAGGAGGAGGACGCTGACGCGAACCACGACCACTAGTGCGAGCAGCACGGACAGGCGACGCAGGGCGAGACGCAGGCTCACGACGCTCAGCAAGACCTCCAGTAGGACCAGTGTAGGGAGAAGGAGCGGGCAGTGGGGAGGCCGGCTGTAACTGTAACTGTGACAGGACAGGCTGTGGACACTCTAAGGGAGGAGGAGGACCAGTAGAAGGCGGGAGACCAAGAGCCTGCTGAAGGAGCGGAACGAAGTACGGCCTAGGCCGCGCGGCGACTCCAGACACAGCAGGGACAGCACCAGTACCCCCAGCGGCAGCACCAGCGCCAGTAGCACCTCCAGCTCCAGGACCTCCAGCAGCACCAGTAGCACCCCCAGCAGGACCGTCAGCAGTAGCCTCAGCTCCAACGCCCTCAGCAGCTCCAGCTCCAGCACCTCCGGGACCCGCGGCACCAGCACCCTCAGCAGCCGAAGAACCTCCAGCCCCAGCAGCACGCCTCCAGCGCCTGGCAAACCACTCGCGCAGCTCCTGTGGAGAGAGGGGCTCCCGCCGAGGCGAAGCACCCGGAGAAAACGCCAGGTCCCGCACCGCCAGACGGCACAAGGGGAGGTCCAGTGGCCGCAGGCTCAGCAGCTCCAGGCTCAGCAGCTCCAGACGCAGCACCCCCTGGCTCAGCACCCCCAGACTCCGCACCCCCAGGCTCAGCACCCCCAGTCGCAGCACCCCCAGGCTCAGCACTCCCAGACTCCGCACCCCCAGGCTCAGCACCCCCAGTCGCAGTACCCCCAGGCTCAGCACCCCCAGACTCAGCACCCTCAGGCTCAGCACCCGCAGCAGGACCAGAGTCACCAGCAACCTCGACCGGCTCGACTGCGTCTACCTGGGACACACCTGAAGGGGCAGGACCCTGAGGGGGAAGGGGGTCTACCGGGGGGGGACCTGGTACAAGGAAGTGCGGTGGCGGGGGGAGGGAAGGAGTGCGGTAGGGGAAGAGGCGGTAGAAGGGGACTGACTCGTCGAACGTGACGTCCTGGGAGGACAGAACACGACGAGAGGAGGGGTGGTAGAACTGCCACCCTGGAGCGTCAGGGGGGAAGCCGAGGAAGACACAGGGAGCAGCACGAGGGGACAGCTTGTCCGCAGACAAGTCGCGGACAAACGCCCGAGATCCCCAGACACGGAACGCAGACGCATCGCCGACCTTCCCCGTCCACAGCAGAGCTGGGGAGGTCTCCGGCCGGGAGACCCTGGGGTGAAGGTTGATCTGATGCGCCGCGTACCGAACCGCAAACGGCCACAGAAAATGGGGGGCAGCCGCATGCATCATGGACGTACGAGCGACGTCCATGACCATGCCAATGCGGCGCTCAGCAATCCCATTTTGCTGTGGAGAGTCCGGGAGCGTAAAGGTCTGGCGGATGCCTCGTGCACGACAGTAGGCTCGCAGAAGGCCAGAGGAGAACTCTCCACCTCGGTCAGAGTGCAGACGCAGAACAGGAAAGTCCGAGCCGAAGCTCCTCCTGAGCTGGAGACGAGCTGCGCGGATCCAGTCGATCAACATCTCAGTGACATCACCCTTGCTGCGCAAGGGGAAGACTGTGGTGTAACGCGAGTAGTCGTCAACCACCAGCAGGAAGTAGCGCTCGTGACCCTGCCCACGGACGCGGGCGGGGCCCCACACGTCCATGTGAAGCGTCTGCAGTGGAGCCTCTGTCGAGGGGAACTGGGAGGAGTGAGGGGCAGCCCGGAGCCGCCCCTCAACACAGGGGACACAAGAAGGTCCGGGTCCCGAAGGAAGGGGAGGGAGAGACCGGGGAAGACCAGAGACAAGGACACGGGAAGCCATGCCCCGAAGACGAAGCAAGGAGGGGTGGCCAAGACGGTGGTGCCACAGGAGAGTCTCGTGAGACAAGCGGCGACACGAGCAGGGGGCAGACTCAGGACCAGACCTGGACGCAGCAGCAAACACCTGACCCGACGCAGCTACCTGGCCAGACGCAGGGACAGGAGGAGACGCAGTGGTCAGTGTGTAGAGACTCGACCCCGGCCGACGCGAGAACGTGGCCAGGTGTCGGCCTGTGCGGGCGTCCGAGCAGTGGGTCACCCGCTGACTCGCAGGAGTAAACTGGTGAACCCCCGCATCCTGGAGGTCAGCACCACTCACCAAGTTCGTCGAGAACGAGGGGAGGTACAGACCAGACAAGGTGCCCGAGGGGGCAGCCGGACACGGGAGGACAGTGGAGAAGTGAGAGAGGACTGGACCCCCAGTGGGGTCAGCCAGGGAGACTGCAACCGGCCGGCCAAGCGGCGTGAGTGTGGTGCGGTCTCGAAAGAAGGAGCGAGAAGCCCCTGAGTCAAGCGTGAAGGTGAGGGAGGCCGAAGCCGACGCAGTACCTGAGAGCGCAGCCTCACCAGTACCTGAGAGTGCAGACGCACTGGCACCTAGAGCAGCAGCCTCAGAAGTACCTAGCGTAGCAGTACCAATGCCCGGGTCGGGCGGGAAACACCGGTAACAGTCACCCTCCTCACTAATAGTCACAGCATACATGGCAGCAAGGATAGCATCAAAGTCAAGATCAAAGATAGCTACGCCAGCCCTAGACAGCTCTCCCCAACGGGGAATCTCACTGGCCTCGGGGAACTGGTGACGCCAAGCGTCCGTCAGGCGGCCAAAGCAGCGCTGAGTGGGGTGCGCACCCCCACACTGCTCACCCGCGCGGTCACCGGAACGAAGGACGTAGGTGCACGGACCAAAACCCCCACCCCGCTGACGCTGCGTGTACCACTCACGGAGCTGCTGGGGCGGGGGGATGTCCCGCGAACGCTGCTGCTGCTGCTGCTGCTGCTGCTGCTGCTGCTGCTGCTGCTGCTGACGCTGGCCACCACTAGGGCCGCTACGCTGCGGGGCACCACCCCGACCAGCTCCACCCCCTCCGCCACCGCTGCCTCCACCTCCACCACCACCGCTGCCTCCGCTCCCACCGATGCCGCCACCACCGCCGCCTCCTCCGCTGCTGCCACCGCCACCACCGCCCCCGCCACCACTCCCACCGTCACCCCCACTCCCTCCTCCGCCTCCACCGCCTCCTCTACCGCCCCCGCCAGCTCCACCCGCGCCCTTGCCCCCCTTGCCCCTGCCAGGGCGGCGTCTCCCGCTAGGGGCAGACGCCGCGCAGACCGACTCAAGACCAAGCAGGTCGGCAGCAGCAGCAGAGGCAACAGAGGGCAGCAGGGGGGAAGGAGAGCACCCCTCAAAGATGGGGGTGCGAGGGTCACCACGAGAGGCTCCTACAGCGACGATGCTCTTCTCCGCCGCCAGGAGGGACTTCTCGAGGAGGTCGACAGTGAGAGTGGTGGGACAGACCGAGAGGTAGTGGTCCCTGACTACGCGAAGGGAGTCAGGGAGGCGTGTGACTATGTAATAGAGAGTGATGTACATGGGGGGGGGGTTCTTGGCGCAGAACTCAGCAGGAAGGGCGGCGCGGTAGCGAGTGTCACTAGTGCGGAGGTGCGTAATGAGGTCAGCGACAGTGAGAAAGGCAGTAAGGTCGGGAAAGAGGTACGGTAGCATGAGGCGGCTCAGGGCAGCAGTGGCAGGGGAAGAGTAGCGCGCAACTACAGCGTCGTACAAGGTCTGAGCACTCTTGTACTGACTAAAGTGCGCGCGCTCAGTGGTAGGCAGGTGGCGACGCACAGCAAGACGTGCAGCAGCATCGCGGGTGGCCCACTGAGAGCGAACAGTGGGGTCAGCATCAGTAGCAGGGGCAGGAGAGGCGCCAGAGGTGAGGTCAAAGAGGGAAAGACCGTCCGCCCTATCGCACTGTAAGAACAGCTGCAGGTCGTCGACCCAGACCTCAAAGTCAATGGCTCGACCCTCAGCGTCAAAAGCGAGGACACTAGGGGTAGCCATGACGACGACAGACGAGCAGTGCAAGCAGTAGGGGAAGGGCACGCAGTGACAGTGGGGCTGTGCTCACCGGACAGGGCAGGTCGGGCGGCTCGGCAGTAGGGCGGCTCGGCTGCTCAGCGGCTCGGCGGCAGGGCGGCTCGGCTGCTGGGCGGCTCGGCTGTTGGGCGGCTCGGCGGCAGTGCGGCTCGGCTCCCGGGCGGCTCGGCGGCAGGGCGGCTCGGCTCCCGGGCGGCTCGGCGGCAGGGCGGCTCGGCTCCCGGGCGGCTCGGCGGCAGGGCGGCTCGGCTCCCGGCGGTTCTGCTGCTAGGCGGCTCCCGCAGGTAGGGCGGCGGTAGGGCCGCAGGTAGGGCGGCGGACGGGCCGTAGGTAGGGCGGCGGGGGGGCCGTAGGTAGGGCAGCGGGCTGGCCGCAGGTAGGGTGGCGGGCGGGCCGCAGGCAGGGCGGCGGTAGGGCCGCAAGTAGGGCGGCGGGCGGGCCGCAGTTAGGGTGGCGGGCGGGCCGCAGGTAGGGCGGCTGGCGGGCCGCAGGTAGGGCAGCGGGCGGGCCGCGACGTGAGGGCGGCGGGGCCGCTGTAGTGGGGCGGCGGGGCCGCTAGCAGAGGGCGGCGGGGCCGCGTGAGCAGGGCGGCGGGGCCGCGTGAGCAGGGCGGCGGGGCCGCGAAGCAGAGGGCGGGCGGGCCGCGACGTGAGGGCGGCTGGGCCGCTGTAGCAGGGCGGCGGGGCCGCTTAGCAGAGGGCGGCGGGGCCGCGTGAGCAGGGCGGCGGGGCCACGAAGCAGAGGGCGGCTGGGCCGCGCGAGCAGGGCGGTGGGGCCGCGAAGGAAGGGCGGCGGGGCCGCGTTAGTAGGGCGGCGAGGCCGCGAAGGAAGGGCGGCAGGGCCGCATGAGCAGAGTGGCGGGGCCGCGAAGGGAGGGCGGCGGGGCCGCGAGGGGCGACACGGAGGGTCGCTAAAAAAAAAGGAAAAACGCGCCTCGGGGCGCGCTTCGGTGGGCCCTAGAAGCAGTCCCTAGGAGGGGACCTGCTCTGATTCCATGTGAAAAGGAAGAACGAGAATGTTTGAACTATGAATGAAGTCAGTACATATGGGAAACCCTAATTGGGTTGTACCCCTTATGGGATAACCCACTATAGCCTACACAACAGCATAAGCTATATAATGTTCTGACAACAGCTCCAGCGCCAAAAGGACCACCAGAAGACGGAGCAGCACCGGCTCCTGTAGCCCCAGCAGCACCTACTCCAGCAGCACTCCCAGCTCCAGCTCCTCCAGCAGGTCCAGCACCAGTAGAACCACCAGGCCCAGCAGCTCCAGTACCTCCAGTACGAGCACCTCCGGGACCCATGGCTCCAGCACCCCCAGCAGCAGTAGAACCTCCAGCACCAGCAGCAACACCAGCTCCAGCAGCACGACTCCAACGCCAAACTGTACTAACCACCAGTAGTTAAATATTATATAATTTTAATTTCTTTTTAGTATGTATACATCTTAATATTGAACTTTATTAATTTGTGAAACGTTTTTATATCATTTTTTCATGATGTGGATTCAGTATGACAAAAAAGTCTTTATTATCATTCAAAAATGCGTATTGTTAATAAAGCTTGCAGATTCGGGAGTACTAATTTGTTAAAGGTCTTTGTTTGTAATAGAACTTCTTTTTTCACGTGTATTGGAAATATTAATATAGAACAATTAACATTATATGCTATAAAATATACAATTTGTAACATTTATTGAGTATTACGTTTTCACGCTGATCTAACTGCTTTTTTTGCTGTGAAATATTGAAAATATGTAATGGTGTTTCCTTTGCATACCTTTATATAGTGTCATGAGGATTGATTTGTGGCTGCTGCTGGTTTGAGAGGAAAAATTTGTGTGAGACCAACAGCCCCTGCACTACGCGTTATCAAAAGCGATCTAAAAAATGCTCGTCATCAAAGTTGGAGCCTTGAGGGGTCGCGAAAACCGGTTCTAAAATCCGTTGTCTGTTTTCAGATTCTGTACGCCCACGCAATTGCGCCTGTTCCTACACAATTCAGGCAAAAGCGCTTCCGACGGAACGCATTTCATCAAGTGCGACGCGAACTCGTAGGCGGCGAAACCCCTCTTGTGCTGAGCACGCAAGCACAGGAATAGGAGAACGTGAGGTACAACGCAGCAGCTTGCGCTCCTACCAAGTTGACTTAATCGTGCCTGCTAAAGGCTGGACGTTTTCCGGCTGGTAGTAACGCTTCGTGACGCTGCGACCTGCACGTGCGGCAGCTTTAGGACGCGCGGCAGTAGACAGCCCACGCTGCCTCGTGTATTATCGGCGTTGTGTCGTAGTAACTATGGCCGTCGCCACGCGCTCCTCCATGCTACTCTTCCACTGGAGGAGAAATGACAATGTCACGTTCACGCCGTCTGCCAGTGCTGGTACTAGTAGCACTAATAGCTGCTCAACCACTGCCAGTCGCCGTCGCCGCGTGGAACCACCTCCGCCGCAGCCGCCACCGACGTCGCGGCTTCTGCTTCAGGGTTCTCAACCTCCTGCTGTGCGTATCGATCACAGGTTTCAGCATTGCGTCGTGACCGTCGCGACCTTCTGGCCCCTCTCTTCGTCCAACATGGACTTTCAAAAAAGAGGAGCTTTTTTTCCACGCTTGCTGTGACCTTCTTTCATCGTCGTCATGCAGTATGATGTCTATCATAACATTTTCCATGGTTGCATCGCGCTAAACGCTGTAATCCCTTTCCGCCTGCCGCGCGGCGTCTTTTTCCCGTGCTTCGCGCTGCAGAATTCTCACCTTCGCGAGATTGGGGGGAGCCGACGCGCGCTCACCGTGATCCGCGGCGGCGGGAGTTCGCTCGGCAACAATCGCGGGTCCGTCCGCCTTTCTCGGAAAATAACACTCGCAGTGCAATTCGCTGCTTCTAGACGCCTCCTTCGGGCAGCTGCAGCTGCGGGCGTGCCTGGTCGAGTCGACTCCCCGGGTGACGCCAAGAGAAGCGACCTCTTGTGGGCTGAGGATCCTAGCAGCCTTTCAAGTACTGCTGATAGTACCTCTGCGAACAGTGGTGCGAGTATTCTGGTGCAGGGGTTGGAAGGGCGGTCGTGGGCGGAGAAAGCGCAGCACGCGCGCAAGCTGCTGGCGGGGCTGCTGGCTCTCTCCCGCCCGCACAACTTCCTGCCCTCCGTGCTGCTCGTGCTGCTCGGCGCGTTCCTCGGCGCCTCATCTACAGGCAGTGGCACTGCGACCATGAATGCTGCCACAGCCACCATCACTGCTACAGCTGCTGCTGCTACAGCCGCCACCACAGCAACAGCCGCCGCTGCAGCGAGCCTCCCCGCCCTTCCCGTGTGGCTGTCCCCGCGGGTGCTGCTGGTGGCGGCGCTATCCGGCAGCATCGCGCTGGCGTCCATGGTGGTCAACGACGTGTTTGACTGGCAGATCGGGTCCGACCGAGTCAACTCGCCTGCCAAGCCCCTCGTGTCAGGCGCCGTGCACCCTTATGATGTACGTGCAAGACAGGCGAGGGATGCAGAGGGAAGAGAGTACTACTCTTGTTCCCAGATGTCTCCCACTTTCCACTCTTTCCGAGGCGTAGCTAGCAGCAGGCTGCCTGTACGCCCGCATAGTCCATGCAGCGTTCCAGCTCTGCACACCCCATCATAAAAGGATCTACAGCTCCCTGCTCAATTTTCGTACCACCTCTCTTCTAATCCACCCTTTCTCGTTCCTGTTTTCTTTTGATTCATCCCAGGCGGAGCCAGCAGCAGGCTGTCTCTACACCCTCATAGTCCTCGCAGCCTGTCAGCTGGAGCCCTTGCCTCTCCGCATGCTGGTGGCGGGGGCGGCGGTCGGCACGTATCTCTACACTCCGTTTCTGAAGAGAATCACTCTGGTTAAGAACGTCTCAGTCGCTGCAATCATTGCGTCGTCGCTGCTTGCCGGCGCGCTTGCTGCTGGAGGTATGCTGTCCTTCCCCCCTCCTTCTCGCTCTCCACCTCTCTCACAGCATTCGATTTGTGAGACTCCGCCTGGTGGTAGCAGTGCATGCCGCTGGTCCCTATGGCTTGGTTCAGTGTGTCATCTGGCTAAATGGTTCTTTTCGTGTGTCAGTAGCTGTTGCCGCCTCCGCCACCCTCTCCACAGTCACTCCTTCACCCTTTCCCCTTCACCCTCCCCTTTCACCCATTCCTTTCTCAACCCTTCCCTTCACCCCGTCCCTTCGGCCTGTGTTCCCTACATCCCACTCTACCTTACCTGACTTATCTTGGTTTCCTGCCTTGCACCATCCCCTCTCCATCCCCCAGCCTCTTTCTCCGCCCTCTACCGCGCGTCAGGCGCCTTTCTCTTCCTCTTCCACGCGCTGCTGTATCGAGAGGTGCTTATGGACGTCGCTGACGTCACTGGTGACGCCAGCGCGGGCGTGCCGACGCTTGCGGTGCGGCTGGGGAAGCAGAGGGCGGTGATGGTGGCGTGTGGCATGCTGGTTCTGGCGCATGCTGCTGGGGTGAGTGCTGGGGTGATTTGATGTAATGTGATGCGATGGGTAGTGTGAAATGTTTTAATGCGTTCCAATGTGATGCGTTCCAATGTGATGCGTTCCAATGTGATGCGTTCCAATGTGATGCGTTCCAATGTGTTGCGTTCCAATGTGATGTGTTGCAATGTGATGTGTTGCAATGTAATGTGTTGCAATGTGATGTGTTGCAATGTGATGTGTTGCAATCTGGAGTGTTGTGATGTTGTGCAGTATCATGGCATGGCATGTGTTCTGATCTCAATGCTACAACTTGTGTAATACGAGTATGCGATGTGACTTAATATGCCATGACGTGTGTACAGTACGTGTTGTTGCTACATGATCAGCAATATATCATGGAGGAAAGCTTGTCAGAGGCATCTGTGCTTCAACTCTCATACCAATTCATCCCCCCTCCACCAAGCTGTTCCTAATAAGTTCCCTAATTTCAACACGCACCTCTGCTTCCCTCAACCCATTCCACCTCAGGCTTTCCTCGCGAGACGTTCTCCAGCCCTAGTTCTTCTCGCCTCTATCTGCCTCCTCCCTCTCTACGCACACACTCTCCCCCTCCTGTCGCTCCACAGCCATGCACATGACTCTGTACTTTCTCCTCTGGCTCATGGCCGGCCACACACACCAAGCTCTCCATTTTCCTCGACAGACTTTCGCAATGACACCCAAGCCCGTCACACCGAAGGAAATTCAATAGTACTCACTGAAATCGACCATTCATCAGGTTTGGAAGTTCGTGCGAATGTGCTGGAGAGTGCACAGCTGGGTGGGATGGAGGCATCTAAGAGGATGAGAGAGCCCAAAGACATTGAGCAGAAGAAATTGAGCCGCTTGATTGACATGTCTATGGTTTTCATTGGTGCTGCCCTTCTGGCCTTCTCAGCTGCTACAGTAGGCTTTGGAACTATCTTTGCATGATGATGGGACCCCAGGAGGAGAATATTCTCTTTTTGTAGTGTACATATTTATTTCATGCTAATGGCTCAAGGCGAGGCGTTAGTTTACGTTTTTTATCATAGGTGATGTCAGGTCATTTTGTAAATGTGCTTGATAAGGAAACTTGAAACCTGACTAATTGCATATTTTCCCGTTTTTATAGGAAGAACTAGACTGTACAATGTGTATATCCACATTGTCCATATTTGCTTGACGTGATCGCGATTCTCAATCGCGTTCAGCAACGCAAAAGGGGCGTACTTACTCTGTTATCGCGGCAACAAAAAGAAGTTTCAGAATTTGTTACATTAAGGGTTACACTTCGATCAACCAATGGGTATCCTGCTCGAGTGATTTCTAGCGCTGTCCACCTTTCCGACATGCAATTTCTTTGACCCTTGCTTTCGTGAACCGTTCCTCCCGAATGCTCCCGCATCATCCTTCAGTACCTTATTGCGTTTCATCAATTCCCATTCGCTTAATTTCCTCACCGCATTTCCCGCTCACTTGGGTACCTTTCACCCCCCCGCGCGACCGCGCTCCACAATCTTCCTCGCCTCGCAGCGGCGTGGTAGCGTCGAGCTCGCACTTCAAGTAGCCAGCCCACAGCAGCCATGGAGCCTCGTGAAGTGCCGCTTCTGTGCCGTAGCCCCCTGTTGTGCCATCTCGCCGTCGCTCTCTCTGCGAGACTATCTCGCCGCCCCTCGTTCTGCCCAACCATCGTCGGCGAATCTGCGCCCATATCTCGCCAACCACTGCCATCCACGATCGCTACCGTCACCTGCGCTGCGCCTCTCTGCCGCGCCTCTCCGCTGCGCCGATCGGTTTTCCGCTCCGCTCGCCACGATGGGCGGCTTTCCGCCGCTGCTCGCGCTGCTCGCGCTCGCCCTCATTCTCGGTCAGTCCACCCGCCGTGCCGCCCCGCCAGTCCTTTCTGTGTGCGCATGCCGGCGTGTTTTCGTCCGTCCCTTGCCTCGTTGTCCCCACCGGCCCGTCACATCACCTTCATTCTCCGCCATGCGCTCTCCGCGTCATTCAACATGCATGAGAGCGCCATTCGCATTCGCGCTGTGCCACACCAACCAGGGCGATCAGGGCAGACCGCACCAACCAACTCCCCGCCCTGCTCTGCTCCCCTCTCGCCCCTGCTCGCCCTCCCCTGCAGCCAGTGACGTCATCCGCGGGGCGTCAGGCCAAGACGTGTCCGCTACGCCGCCGCCGGCGGTGGCGACGGCGATCGCGGTGGGCAGCACTTTCACCTTCAACTTCACGGCGGCGCGCTGCACCAACCTGCCCAACACCGCCTCCTCCGCCACCGTGCAGTGGACGTCCGCCGCCGCCGCCACCGCCGGTCTCCCCGCGTGCGAGAACGTCACCTTCTTGACCGGCCCTGATTGCACCGGGGTCGTCGCGTCGTCCGCCGCCAAGCCCTCAAGGTCAGCGTGCGGCCTGTGCTATAACACCACTCTACCCACAGGCTCAAAACGAGGGTTTTTTTTTTTTTAGGCGCAACAGAATGCCATGATTCGACTAACGAGTTGGCAGTGATAAAACTGTCGCGATTTAAGCTATAATGAAATGAGACATCGTGATTAACCAGCCTTTCTTCTCTCTCGTGCTTTCTGTGCCTCCCCTCCCCTCTACAGCCCGACCACCTACACCACCCGAGCCATTCTCTCCTCTCCGTATCCACTGTCGGCTCTCTGCTACATCGGTACGCTCCTTGTTGCCCCTCCTTGTCGCCCTCCTTGGCACTACTTGCCCAGTCAGTAAAGTGCCTGTCGTTGCATGGCCTGCACGTGCAAGCAGGGCTTCGTTCATGTCGTTTTCTAAAGTGGCACTTGCCAAGGTACGGCGCTACAAGCGCTGCAGTAAGGGCATGGCCAATTGCATAGGGTTGCAGCTTTGCCACGGAAGGTATGGCGGGTTCCCTCCTCCGCCAGAGTAGCTTCACTCGCTGCCTCGTGCCCCACCAGCGAGAGTCCTCCTCTCGCTCATCTCGCACACCGGATTGACGACTCCCTCACCTCCCCTTGCTGCTCTGCCCGCGCCCCCCCTGCCCTCCCTGCATCGCGTCACGTGGCGTCATCTCATCTTGGTGGCATCAGTCGGAGACGCTCCGTGGTGGCCCACGGAGGTGGCGGCCAGGGTGGTGGTGGCGACGGCCGTGGCACTGGGCGCCTACAAGGTCGCCTTCGACCCCTCCTCGCGCTGCGCCACTGTGCCCGCCGGCACGGCCCCCGCTGGCGTGAGCACGCCTGTGAGCGTGCAGTGGGGGAGCAGCAGCAGCTTGGCGGGGGGCGGGGCGAGTGCGCCGTGCAACTTGGTGTCGTTCTTCCCGGGCACCAACTGCGACGGCGCTGTCATGCAGCACTTCTACTCCTTCTCCAGGTCAGTGCGCGTGGGTGCTGTGGAGGTGGGTGGGTGCTTGCCATACATGCTAAAAATACTTTCCGTTTAACGGATATACGCTAACTTGTACGCGCTATACGCTAAACACAAGCGAATACGCTGCACACAGGCAAATGTTTTTGGGGCAGCCCGACCGGAAAAATGTGTGCGGAAAGTTGCGGAATTGTACGACGAGCATTCTGCCGAAGTTGAAATGCACGTTCGCGATTTGTGCAAGCAGTGGTGGTGAATTGTGGACGTGAGTTCAACCGCGGTGTCGCGAATTGCGTGGTCTATATACGCTAGCACATATACTATACGCGTATATACGCTAAACGTGTAAATGGCAATTTAGGGTGGGTGATGCGTATGAGGCAAGGCAGGGCAGGGTTGGGGGACGGGGTGAGGGGAAAGAGAAGGGATGGGGGGGAATGGTGGGAGGAAGAGGATGGCATGGGTGGGGATGAACGGGGTGAAATTCGATGGGGATCGGAGAAGGTGGAAACTGCAAGGGGATGTGATGGTTATCAGTAGAGGACCACGGCTCAATATTGTGTTTTCTTCTTCTTCCCCCAAGCAGCAGCAACCCTTCGTCCATCACACCGTCATCATTGAGCCCACTCACAACAGTTCGCTGCAAATTCTGTACGCCCCTTGCTGCCTTCCGCCCCTCGCTGCCTTCCGCCCCTTGCTGCCTTTCGCCCCTTGCTGCCTTCCACCCCTTGCTGCCTTCCACCCCTCTTTCACCCATTCTGTCTACCCTGCTGCCCTTTTCCATTGAACCAACCTTGAGTCTGTCGCTGTCAGAGGGTCTGATTAGATCTTGTCTTTATGCGCGGGTGTGCAGCATCCAACACGGCGTGCAAGTATGCCACATGCCCGGCCAACTCCGTGTGTGCGGAGACAAGTGACAACAGGGGAGCCACCTGCAAGTGCGACAAGTTCTATATTGGCATCAACGGCACCTGCCAAGGTACAAGGCTGTGGATTTGTGCGGAATGTAGGGATGGTACTCACTGTGGGGCCAGTATCTTGCTCTTGTAGGGCTCTGGACGCGAAGCTTTTGAGCTCTCACTACATTCTACTGATTGTTTTCCTCTTCTTCTGATTGAACCCCCTTGTGCAGACAAGTGCAATCTCGACTGCATGGCCAATGCCCGTTGTGTGAGGGACGCGTCTGGGGCCCCGGATTGTGTGTGCAACAAGGGCTTTCAATATGCTCCTGACAGCAACACCTGCGTTGGTGAGTTGCGTGTGGTTGTGACAGAGACTTTTTAACACTGGAGTTCAATCCCTAGTTTCCACAACTGAGACAACAAACTGGACCAACAGGGTGACTTTTGAGGTGACTTTTGAGTCGACTCAAAGTGACTATTGAGGTGGCTTTTGAGTCGACTCAACGTGACTTTTGAGGTGGCTTTTGAGTCGACTCAAACTGACTTTTGAGGTGGCTTTTGAGTCGACTCAAAGTGACTTTTGACGTGGCTTTTGAGTCGACTCAAACTGACTTTTGAGGTGGCTTTTGAGTCGACTCAAAGTGACTTTTGAGGTGGCTTTTGAGTCGACTCAAAGTGACTTTTGAGGTGGCTTTTGAGTCGACTCAAAGTGACTTTTGAGGTGGCTTTTGAGTCGACTCAAAGTGACTTTTGAGGTGGCTTTTGAGTCGACTCAAAGTGACTTTTGAGGCGGCTTTTGAGTCGACTCAAAGTGACTTTTGAGGTGGCTTTTGAGTCGAATCAAAGTGACTTTTGAGGTGGCTTTTGAGTCGACCACAGGACCAACAAGGTGGAATGTGCTGATGTGCTTCATTCAAACTCTTCTCAGCCCACCTTAACGACCTGTCAAGAATGCACTTTGTGCTTCTGTTGAGCCAAGGAATGAATGACCTTTTAATGCGTTCTTTTTATGCACTCCCCTCATGGATCCTTCCCTCACACTATCCTTGCTTGTTGATTTGGCCCCTTTCTTCCGTTACAGATAAATGTACTTTTGTGGATTGTGGGCCCAACGGCAAGTGCATCAAGGATGCGAATGGAAATGCCACCTGTGCTTGCAACACTGGCTTCCAGATGCCTCCCAACAATATCACTTGCGTTGGTGAGTTGCACGCGATGGCAGAGAGATCAGAAGATTTGTCAGCTCTGCACGCACTGTATCACTTCCCTGGTTCGTTCGGGCTGCCTCTGTTTCATGTGCTCTTGCTGCAACTTGAACCTGCAGCAATGCTATGCGCCTCATTTCTCACATGTGATTATTTTCCCCTCCTACCACCCGCGTTCCTCTTCTCCTGCTAACTCCCTTGCATGGCAGACAAGTGCAAGTTGGTGACTTGCGCGGCCAACTCAGCCTGCAACAAGGATGCAAGTGGAAACACATCTTGCGATTGCATCGTGGGCTTCGAAAGGCTTTCAGGAGATGACACTTGCGTTGGTGAGTTCAATCGGCTGAGCTGCTGCACTTGCTCAGCCGTCCAGCGTGGAAATGTAACAAAGAAATATGTGGCGGATGTGGCATGTCATGATGGCCTGGGACCAAGATTTGGGGCAGTGCGATCACGTTACGTACCTGATTCCATGGCTGTCAAAGCTCTCCATACCCTTTTGTGTACTGTTGATCCCTTTTCACTGCAGATAAGTGTGCTTCAGTGAAGTGTGCGCCGAATGGCACGTGCAAGAGGGACGCATACGGAAATCCAGCCTGTAGTTGCAGCACTGGCTTCAAGCCTTCGTCTGACAAGCTCACTTGCATTGGTGAGCTCAATTGATTGGACCAGTCATTCAGACTGGCGGTCTCACAAAAATACAAAGTGGTGACCTGCACTTCAGAGTTAGGGGCGGTCACATTATGATTTGCTGGTTACTGGGAGAAAACTTCGCACTCCTTATCCCATGAATGCTTTGCAGATTCTGCGTGGCTCAGCATGAAATAGTCAGCATGATGCTCACATCACCATGTGATTTTGTTTACCCCATGGTTATCAAACCTTATCTGGCCTTCCCTTTTTTCTGTGTTCCCTCCTTTCTGTATTCTTCATCTATCCTTTCATCATCGTTCCCTCGTATCTGCATTCTTTTCATTGCAGACAACTGTGCTGCAGTGAATTGTGGGCCTGGCGGCACATGCATCAAGGATACATACGGAAATCCGTTCTGTAATTGCACCACTGGATTCAAGCAGTCTTCTAACAAGCTCGCTTGCATTGGTGCGTTGGCTGAGTGCAACAGGTTGTGTGTTGCGTCCTTAACCTGTCACCGGGAGTTGCTCGTGTTTAAGCCAGGATCTATGAGCGATTTTCCTCGTAGCACTTCACGGTTTTGCCTTCCTCTCAACCCTAAACCCTGAACTCTGAACCCTGATTATCAAAAGATTTTATGGTTGCCTTGGTATCCTTTTTGTGCAGACAACTGTGCTTCGGTGTATTGTGGGCCCGGCACGTGCGTGAAGAAGGAGAACGGAGATCCAACCTGCTCGTGCAACACGGGCTACCAGATGTCTCCGTACAGATTGTATTGCATCAGTGAGTTGGAAATGTCTCACCTTGAGGCTGCGAATCCGTTAAATCCTGTACATACTGGCAACTCCAGCTGAGCTGCTATCATCATCTCTCCCTTTATTTTTCTTTGTTCTAATGCATTCTTCCGTGCACTCACATCAGGAACGGAGTGCTACAATTTGGGGTGCGAACCAGATGGGACCTGTGTAACAAACGATGGAATAACGTCGTGGTGCAATTGGGGTAAGGATGTCTTCTAGCATTCTTTACCCCAACTAGCTCATTAGCGCTTCATTTTCTCAAGCTCTATCACCTTTTGCCTTCTATTGAAGATTCATATGAAGCTTGCCCAGTTGACGTGCTCATCCCGCCATATCTCCTTTTCTTGCTCTGATGCTCAGACTCGCCCTGTGGCACCTGTCCCTCTGGAGCCAACTGCCAGAATGTCCGAGCATACCAGAGTTTCAATGTGCTTGCGCCATACTGCCGGTGCAGTTCGGGTTATGGGATGACCTCAACTGGTTGTGTGTATGGTGAGATTCAGTCGCGCCCCTTCTGCTCTTCCTCCGTTGGTCACAAACTGCACTTTCCCGACTCTGCATTTGATGAGGGTTGACGAGGTGGAGTAGCAATGGCACATCTAAGTTAGTTTTATTTTTTATGCTGCAAATGCGTATTCCCATCATCTTGGGTCTTCTGATAACTGGAGCAGCAGCTTAAAAATGCAGCTGACAACTTGGACGCATGTCATTTTTCTACCTTCACATTCCTTCCTAGCCCCCCTTCATGCGTCTTCCTTACCGCTCCTTCCAACCAATCATTGCTCCTCTCCCCTGCTGGTTATGCCATCCATGCTCAGGTGCACCTGACCAAGTGCTTGCCAGCAGCATCACACTCATCCACGACAGTTCAGCATTAGGCAGTGCATCCAGGCCCTACACCTTCCGCTTCAAGTCCGGCTGCAATCAGTTCCCAAAGGAGGTGGCTGGGAATTACAAGACTGCGTTCGAAGTGCATAGCATAAATGGATTGGCGGGGTGTCGCCAGTGGCGAGGCTACACGACGGATGACTGCGCCTCGACCCCCTATGCCAGTGGAACCCTATACTTGCCGCCAATGACTGCATATGTAGCGTGAGTGGAAATTTGCTCTGCATTCTGCATTTGACCATATGGCATTAATACTGCATTCCAAAATCTTTTTTATTTTAGCAGATTAGTTTTATCATGTTGCCACCCTGTGCTCAATTCCCCTTTTCCATTCTACAATCCCTTATCTGTATGTTCTCTTATCAGGAACGCTACAACACCCTATCCAATCCGCTCTGTGTGGTGCAGCACATGATTCTCTTTGCTGACCGCTTCTGGTGCCTAGATTCTTGACAGGGCGTGGCGCTGTGCCAAATGTACCCCGTTGGGTTAGAGATGATTGGGCTGCTAGGGTCTGAAGGATTGCCACGCATTAACCTCATGTAGAGGGTGCTAGCTTGTTATTTGGGAGAAGGGGTTCAGGGTTTAGGGTTTAAGGTTCAAGGAGAAAAAAGAATGTACTCTTTAGAGTCAGGGCTCTCTTTTGACGGGTAAAGTACCCTAATAACCCTTGCTATGGGCCGCGTTTTGAGAGTTGCCCTGATTTTAACAATGTAATCAAATATTCACCCTGATTGAAACTGGTAAAATTAGTGTTCTTGAAATCCGACCCTGGTCAGCCAGGGTGTTACGAAAATCGCACTGAAAGAGAAAACGATGTCTTGAGCTATGAACACAATCTCAGCAGTAAAAAGCTGCCACGCACGTGTCAAAACATATTATGTGTTTATATTCATTTAGGCTGTACCGTAGTGGGGTTAGCCTCTAGGGGGTACAAACTCTTTCTCGACACCCTTCTTGTACCCCACTCTTCTTCACCTAATCATCACTTTTCCCTGATATTCTAACATGGTATCAGAGCGATTAGGTCCTTCGGGACCGTCCTACAGAGCTCTATGATGCTGTAGTCAAGCGCTACTCTCCCCCCTCTACTGCTGCCCTAGGCCGCCTCATTCTACCGTATCTCTTTCCTGAGCTGTCAGACTTCCCCACCGCCACTGATCTTATGACCCACCTTCGCTCTAGTGACACTCGCTACCGTGCTGCTCTCAAGCCGGCCTTTCTCACAGCGAACCCGCTATCGTGCTGCTCCCACTGAGCTGACGCTTGACTTGCTTGAGACTCGTCTCCTCGAGGCTGAGACTAGTGCCCGCGCCGTTGCCGCCTCCAGTAGCACCCCCTCCCCTCCTTTTTCGAGGGGTGTTCTTCCTCCCTTCTCGCGTCCTCGGTTGCCACTGCTGCTACTGTTGACTTCCTTCGTGCTGAGGAGGTCGGTGCTGCGTCTGCTCCTAGTGGAAGGCGCCGCAACGGCAAGGGAAAGGGGGGTAAGGGTGGTGGGGGTGGCGCTGGCGGGGGTGGTGGCGCTGGCGGTGGAGGGGGTGGAGGAGGTGGTGGCGGGGGTGGAGGTGGCTGGGGTGGTGGAGGCAGTGGGGGGGGCGGAGGGGGCTCGGGTGGCGGCCGAGGTGGAGGTAATAGGGGTGGAGGCTCTGGGCGGCGTCTGGGGGTGCAGCTCGTGGCGGCGGAGGCTCTGGGGGTGGACAGCAGCGGCAGCCACGCCAGCAGGAGCCTCTCTCGCCCCAGCAGCTTCGTGAGTGGCTTTACCAGCGTGGCTCCTTTAAAGGTAGTGGTCACTGCCCGTACGTCCGGCGCACAGGTCCGCGGCAAGGTGGGGCACACTGAGGCTCGATGCTTCTTCCGTCGTGAGGATGCCTATCGTGCCGAGTTCGGGGACGAGCTTGAGATCCCCAACTAGTTAGGCTTGCTCCAGAAGGGGGTAGATGTGTTTGCTATGGATTGGGACAAGATTGTTGCTAGCATGCATGCTATGTATACTGCTGCTGATTGTGTTGAGGGTGACTGTTACTCGTGTGTGCCAAGAGCGACTGGTGACGAGGTTGCTAGTCTAGGTGAATGAGAGCCTACCAGCATAGGTGCGGCTCCTGCAGAGGCTTTGTGCACCTTCATACTTGACTCAAGCGCGTCTCGCTGCTTCTTTCGCGACTGCACCACAGTCACACCGCTCACTGCACCACAGTCACACCGCTCACTGCACCTGTCCCGGTCATTCCGGCTGACCCCTCTGGGGCCCAGTCGTTGCATGTGCCTCCACTGTTCTCCCGTGTCCGACAGCCCCTTCGGGCTCCCTCTCAGGTCTCCACCTCCCCTCGTTCGCTACGAACTTGGTGAGCACCGCTGTCCTCCAGGACTAGTTGGTCACTACCACTACTCCTGGGGTGAGCTTGTGGCGATCTGTACGGACTCACGGACTGGCAACCACCTCACCACGTTCACGCGGAGATAAGGGTCTGGCCTATACACACTTACCACCGAGTCTGCACAAGTAGTTGCGTCCGGTCAGGTAGCTGTGTCTTGCACGTGTCGGGTACTCACCCATCCGTCTCTCCTCTGACACCACCATCTCGGTCACCCCTCCCTGCCGCGTCTGCGTAGCATGCACTCCCGTCTCCTTGTCTCTGGGCTCCCCAGGTCCCTGTCCCCACTCCCTCGGTCGCCTGCGCCACCGTGCCTTCCCTGCGTCGAGGGGCGGCAGTGCGCCGCTCCTCACTCCTCCTCGTTTCCCATGACCACCGCCCCTCTGCAGACTCTCCACATGGACGTGTGGGGCCCCGCCCGCGTCGGTGGACAGGACCGAGAACGCTACTTTCTGCTGGTTGTTGACGACTACACACGCAACACCACGGTCTTCCCCTTGCAGAGCAAGGTGGATGTCCGCAGTGTCTTGGTTTCTTGGATCCGCACTGTCCGTCGCCAGTTGAGCGCACGGTTCCGGCAGGACCTCCACGCCCTGCGTCTGCACTATGACAGATGTGGTGAGTTTTCATCCCGCCTCCATGAGGACCTTTGTCGTGAGGAGGGCATCGCTAGTCGTTCACGCTTCCGGCCTCTCCACAGCAGAAAGGGATTGCTGAGCGCTGCATTGGCTTGACCATGGAGGTTGCTCGCACCTCCATGATCCATGCGGCTGCTCCCCATTGTCTGTAGCCGTTTGCGGTCCGATACACCGCGCATGAGCTCAACCTGGCCCCGTGTCTCCGTGCCAGAGACCTCACCTACACTGCGTTGGACGGGGGAGGTTGGCGATGCGTCGGCGTTTCGGGTCTGGGGTTCGCATGCCCTTGTCCGCGATACTCACGCGGACAAGCTCTCTTCTCGCACTGTTCGCTGCGCCTTCCTTGGCTTTCCCACCGACGCGCTTGGCTGGCAGTTTTACCACCCAGCCACACGTCGCGTCCTGTCCTCCCAGGACGTCACCTTTGACGAGTCGGTTTGCTACTACCGTCTCTTCCCCCATAGCACTTCTCCCGTCCCCAGGTAGACCCCCTCCCCCCACAGGGTCCTGCTCCCTCAGGTGTGTCTCAGGTTGACCCGCCCCCCTTGGTTGAGCCTTAGGAGGTCTCCTCTGACACCTCTGGCCCAGCTGAGGGGGGTGACCCCACTGCTGACGACACAGCGGCCGCTCGCCGCTCACCGCGCTTGGAGACCCCTCCTGGTTTTCCGCCTCGGCTGTCTTTGCTGCCTCTGCAGCTTGCGCCTCATCTACAGGCAGTGGCACTGCGACCATGAATGCTGCCACAGCCACCATCACTGCTACAGCTGCTGGTGCTACAGCCGCCACCACAGCAACAGCCGCCGCTGCAGCGAGCCTCCCCGCCCTTCCCGTGTGGCTGTCCCCGCGGGTGCTGCTGGTGGCGGCGCTATCCGGCAGCATCGCGCTGGCGTCCATGGTGGTCAACGACGTGTTTGACTGGCAGATCGGGTCCGACCGAGTCAACTCGCCTGCCAAGCCCCTCGTGTCAGGCGCCGTGCACCCTTATGATGTACGTGCAAGACAGGCGAGGGATGCAGAGGGAAGAGAGTACTACTCTTGTTCCCAGATGTCTCCCACTTTCCACTCTTTCCGAGGCGTAGCTAGCAGCAGGCTGCCTGTACGCCCGCATAGTCCATGCAGCGTTCCAGCTCTGCACACCCCATCATAAAAGGATCTACAGCTCCCTGCTCAATTTTCGTACCACCTCTCTTCTAATCCACCCTTTCTCGTTCCTGTTTTCTTTTGATTCATCCCAGGCGGAGCCAGCAGCAGGCTGTCTCTACACCCTCATAGTCCTCGCAGCCTGTCAGCTGGAGCCCTTGCCTCTCCGCATGCTGGTGGCGGGGGCGGCGGTCGGCACGTATCTCTACACTCCGTTTCTGAAGAGAATCACTCTGGTTAAGAACGTCTCAGTCGCTGCAATCATTGCGTCGTCGTTGCTTGCCGGCGCGCTTGCTGCTGGAGGTATGCTGTCCTTCCCCCCTCCTTCTCGCTCTCCACCTCTCTCACAGCATTCGATTTGTGAGACTCCGCCTGGTGGTAGCAGTGCATGCCGCTGGTCCCTATGGCTTGGTTCAGTGTGTCATCTGGCTAAATGGTTCTTTTCGTGTGTCAGTAGCTGTTGCCGCCTCCGCCACCCTCTCCACAGTCACTCCTTCACCCTTTCCCCTTCACCCTCCCCTTTCACCCATTCCTTTCTCAACCCTTCCCTTCACCCCGTCCCTTCGGCCTGTGTTCCCTACATCCCACTCTACCTTACCTGACTTATCTTGGTTTCCTGCCTTGCACCATCCCCTCTCCATCCCCCAGCCTCTTTCTCCGCCCTCTACCGCGCGTCAGGCGCCTTTCTCTTCCTCTTCCACGCGCTGCTGTATCGAGAGGTGCTTATGGACGTCGCTGACGTCACTGGTGACGCCAGCGCGGGCGTGCCGACGCTTGCGGTGCGGCTGGGGAAGCAGAGGGCGGTGATGGTGGCGTGTGGCATGCTGGTTCTGGCGCATGCTGCTGGGGTGAGTGCTGGGGTGATTTGATGTAATGCGATGCGATGGGTAGTGTGAAATGTTTTAATGCGTTCCAATGTGATGTGTTCCAATGTGATGCGTTCCAATGTGATGCGTTCCAATGTGATGCGTTCCAATGTGTTGCGTTCCAATGTGATGTGTTGCAATGTGATGTGTTGCAATGTAATGTGTTGCAATGTGATGTGTTGCAATGTGATGTGTTGCAATCTGGAGTGTTGTGATGTTGTGCAGTATCATGGCATGGCATGTGTTCTGATCTCAATGCTACAACTTGTGTAATACGAGTATGCGATGTGACTTAATATGCCATGACGTGTGTACAGTACGTGTTGTTGCTACATGATCAGCAATATATCATGGAGGAAAGCTTGTCAGAGGCATCTGTGCTTCAACTCTCATACCAATTCATCCCCCCTCCACCAAGCTGTTCCTAATAAGTTCCCTAATTTCAATACGCACCTCTGCTTCCCTCAACCCATTCCACCTCAGGCTTTCCTCGCGAGGCGTTCTCCAGCCCTAGTTCTTCTCGCCTCTATCTGCCTCCTCCCTCTCTACGCACACACTCTCCCCCTCCTGTCGCTCCACAGCCATGCACATGACTCTGTACTTTCTCCTCTGGCTCATGGCCGGCCACACACACCAAGCTCTCCATTTTCCTCGACAGACTTTCGCAATGACACCCAAGCCCGTCACACCGAAGGAAATTCAATAGTACTCACTGAAATCGACCATTCATCAGGTTTGGAAGTCCGTGCGAATGTGCTGGAGAGTGCGCAGCTGGGTGGGATGGAGGCATCTAAGAGGATGAGAGAGCCCAAAGACATTGAGCAGAAGAAATTGAGCCGCTTGATTGACATGTCTATGGTTTTCATCGGTGCTGCCCTTCTGGCCTTCTCAGCTGCTACAGTAGGCTTTGGAACTATCTTTGCATGATGATGGGACCCCAGGAGGAGAATATTCTCTTTTTGTAGTGTACATATTTATTTCATGCTAATGGCTCAAGGCGAGGCGTTAGTTTACGTTTTTTATCATAGGTGATGTCAGGTCATTTTGTAAATGTGCTTGATAAGGAAACTTGAAACCTGACTAATTGCATATTTTCCCGTTTTTATAGGAAGAACTAGACTGTACAATGTGTATATCCACATTGTCCATATTTGCTTGACGTGATCGCGATTCTCAATCGCGTTCAGCAACGCAAAAGGGGCGTACTTACTCTGTTATCGCGGCAACAAAAAGACTTTCAGAATTTGTTACAGCAAGGGTTACACTTCGATCAACCAATGGGTATCCTGCTCGAGTGATTTCTAGCGCTGTCCACCTTTCCGACATGCAATTTCTTTGACCCTTGCTTTCGTGAACCGTTCCTCCCGAATGCTCCCGCATCATCCTTCAGTACCTTATTGCGTTTCATCAATTCCCATTCGCTTGATTTCCTCACCGCATTTCCCGCTCACTTGGGTACCTTTCACCCCCCCGCGCGACCGCGCTCCACAATCTTCCTCGCCTCGCAGCGGCGTGGTAGCGTCGAGCTCGCACTTCAAGTAGCCAGCCCACAGCAGCCATGGAGCCTCGTGAAGTGCCGCTTCTGTGCCGTAGCCCCCTGTTGTGCCATCTCGCCGTCGCTCTCTCTGCGAGACTATCTCGCCGCCCCTCGTTCTGCCCAACCATCGTCGGCGAATCTGCGCCCATATCTCGCCAACCACTGCCATCCACGATCGCTACCGTCACCTGCGCTGCGCCTCTCTGCCGCGCCTCTCCGCTGCGCCGATCGGTTTTCCGCTCCGCTCGCCACGATGGGCGGCTTTCCGCCGCTGCTCGCGCTGCTCGCGCTCGCCCTCATTCTCGGTCAGTCCACCCGCCGTGCCGCCCCGCCAGTCCTTTCTGTGTGCGCATGCCGGCGTGTTTTCGTCCGTCCCTTGCCTCGTTGTCCCCACCGGCCCGTCACATCACCTTCATTCTCCGCCATGCGCTCTCCGCGTCATTCAACATGCATGAGAGCGCCATTCGCATTCGCGCTGTGCCACACCAACCAGGGCGATCAGGGCAGACCGCACCAACCAACTCCCCGCCCTGCTCTGCTCCCCTCTCGCCCCTGCTCGCCCTCCCCTGCAGCCAGTGACGTCATCCGCGGGGCGTCAGGCCAAGACGTGTCCGCTACGCCGCCGCCGGCGGTGGCGACGGCGATCGCGGTGGGCAGCACTTTCACCTTCAACTTCACGGCGGCGCGCTGCACCAACCTGCCCACCACCGCCTCCTCCGCCACCGTGCAGTGGACGTCCGCCGCCGCCGCCACCGCCGGTCTCCCCGCGTGCGAGAACGTCACCTTCTTGACCGGCCCTGATTGCACCGGGGTCGTCGCGTCGTCCGCCGCCAAGCCCTCAAGGTCAGCGTGCGGCCTGTGCTATAACACCACTCTACCCACAGGCTCAAAACGAGGGTTTTTTTTTTTTTGGCGCAACAGAATGCCATGATTCGACTAACGAGTTGGCAGTGATAAAACTGTCGCGATTTAAGCTATAATGAAATGAGACATCGTGATTAACCAGCCTTTCTTCTCTCTCGTGCTTTCTGTGCCTCCCCTCCCCTCTACAGCCCGACCACCTACACCACCCGAGCCATTCTCTCCTCTCCGTATCCACTGTCGGCTCTCTGCTACATCGGTACGCTCCTTGTTGCCCCTCCTTGTCGCCCTCCTTGGCACTACTTGCCCAGTCAGTAAAGTGCCTGTCGTTGCATGGCCTGCACGTGCAAGCAGGGCTTCGTTCATGTCGTTTTCTAAAGTGGCACTTGCCAAGGTACGGCGCTACAAGCGCTGCAGTAAGGGCATGGCCAATTGCATAGGGTTGCAGCTTTGCCACGGAAGGTATGGCGGGTTCCCTCCTCCGCCAGAGTAGCTTCACTCGCTGCCTCGTGCCCCACCAGCGAGAGTCCTCCTCTCGCTCATCTCGCACACCGGATTGACGACTCCCTCACCTCCCCTTGCTGCTCTGCCCGCGCCCCCCCTGCCCTCCCTGCATCGCGTCACGTGGCGTCATCTCATCTTGGTGGCATCAGTCGGAGACGCTCCGTGGTGGCCCACGGAGGTGGCGGCCAGGGTGGTGGTGGCGACGGCCGTGGCACTGGGCGCCTACAAGGTCGCCTTCGACCCCTCCTCGCGCTGCGCCACTGTGCCCGCCGGCACGGCCCCCGCTGGCGTGAGCACGCCTGTGAGCGTGCAGTGGGGGAGCAGCAGCAGCTTGGCGGGGGGCGGGGCGAGTGCGCCGTGCAACTTGGTGTCGTTCTTCCCGGGCACCAACTGCGACGGCGCTGTCATGCAGCACTTCTACTCCTTCTCCAGGTCAGTGCGCGTGGGTGCTGTGGAGGTGGGTGGGTGCTTGCCATACATGCTAAAAATACTTTCCGTTTAACGGATATACGCTAACTTGTACGCGCTATACGCTAAACACAAGCGAATACGCTGCACACAGGCAAATGTTTTTGGGGCAGCCCGACCGGAAAAATGTGTGCGGAAAGTTGCGGAATTGTACGACGAGCATTCTGCCGAAGTTGAAATGCACGTTCGCGATTTGTGCAAGCAGTGGTGGTGAATTGTGGACGTGAGTTCAACCGCGGTGTCGCGAATTGCGTGGTCTATATACGCTAGCACATATACTATACGCGTATATACGCTAAACGTGTAAATGGCAATTTAGGGTGGGTGATGCGTATGAGGCAAGGCAGGGCAGGGTTGGGGGACGGGGTGAGGGGAAAGAGAAGGGATGGGGGGGAATGGTGGGAGGAAGAGGATGGCATGGGTGGGGATGAACGGGGTGAAATTCGATGGGGATCGGAGAAGGTGGAAACTGCAAGGGGATGTGATGGTTATCAGTAGAGGACCACGGCTCAATATTGTGTTTTCTTCTTCTTCCCCCAAGCAGCAGCAACCCTTCGTCCATCACACCGTCATCATTGAGCCCACTCACAACAGTTCGCTGCAAATTCTGTACGCCCCTTGCTGCCTTCCGCCCCTCGCTGCCTTCCGCCCCTTGCTGCCTTTCGCCCCTTGCTGCCTTCCACCCCTTGCTGCCTTCCACCCCTCTTTCACCCATTCTGTCTACCCTTCTGCCCTTTTCCATTGAACCAACCTTGAGTCTGTCTCTGTCAGAGGGTCTGATTAGATCTTGTCTTTATGCGCGGGTGTGCAGCGTCCAACACGGCGTGCAAGTATGCCACATGCCCGGCCAACTCCGTGTGTGCGGAGACAAGTGACAACAGGGGAGCCACCTGCAAGTGCGACAAGTTCTATATTGGCATCAACGGCACCTGCCAAGGTACAAGGCTGTGGATTTGTGCGGAATGTAGGGATGGTACTCACTGTGGGGCCAGTATCTTGCTCTTGTAGGGCTCTGGACGCGAAGCTTTTGAGCTCTCACTACATTCTACTGATTGTTTTCCTCTTCTTCTGATTGAACCCCCTTGTGCAGACAAGTGCAATCTCGACTGCATGGCCAATGCCCGTTGTGTGAGGGACGCGTCTGGGGCCCCGGATTGTGTGTGCAACAAGGGCTTTCAATATGCTCCTGACAGCAACACCTGCGTTGGTGAGTTGCGTGTGGTTGTGACAGAGACTTTTTAACACTGGAGTTCAATCCCTAGTTTCCACAACTGAGACAACAAACTGGACCAACAGGGTGACTTTTGAGGTGACTTTTGAGTCGACTCAAAGTGACTATTGAGGTGGCTTTTGAGTCGACTCAACGTGACTTTTGAGGTGGCTTTTGAGTCGACTCAAAGTGACTTTTGAGGTGGCTTTTGAGTCGACTCAAAGTGACTTTTGAGGTGGCTTTTGAGTCGACTCAAACTGACTTTTGAGGTGGCTTTTGAGTCGACTCAAAGTGACTTTTGACGTGGCTTTTGAGTCGACTCAAACTGACTTTTGAGGTGGCTTTTGAGTCGACTCAAAGTGACTTTTGAGGTGGCTTTTGAGTCGACTCAAAGTGACTTTTGAGGTGGCTTTTGAGTCGACTCAAAGTGACTTTTGAGGTGGCTTTTGAGTCGACTCAAAGTGACTTTTGAGGTGGCTTTTGAGTCGACTCAAAGTGACTTTTGAGGTGGCTTTTGAGTCGACTCAAAGTGACTTTTGAGGTGGCTTTTGAGTCGAATCAAAGTGACTTTTGAGGTGGCTTTTGAGTCGACCACAGGACCAACAAGGTGGAATGTGCTGATGTGCTTCATTCAAACTCTTCTCAGCCCACCTTAACGACCTGTCAAGAATGCACTTTGTGCTTCTGTTGAGCCAAGGAATGAATGACCTTTTAATGCGTTCTTTTTATGCACTCCCCTCATGGATCCTTCCCTCACACTATCCTTGCTTGTTGATTTGGCCCCTTTCTTCCGTTACAGATAAATGTACTTTTGTGGATTGTGGGCCCAACGGCAAGTGCATCAAGGATGCGAATGGAAATGCCACCTGTGCTTGCAACACTGGCTTCCAGATGCCTCCCAACAATATCACTTGCGTTGGTGAGTTGCACGCGATGGCAGAGAGATCAGAAGATTTGTCAGCTCTGCACGCACTGTATCACTTCCCTGGTTCGTTCGGGCTGCCTCTGTTTCATGTGCTCTTGCTGCAACTTGAACCTGCAGCAATGCTATGCGCCTCATTTCTCACATGTGATTATTTTCCCCTCCTACCACCCGCGTTCCTCTTCTCCTGCTAACTCCCTTGCATGGCAGACAAGTGCAAGTTGGTGACTTGCGCGGCCAACTCAGCCTGCAACAAGGATGCAAGTGGAAACACATCTTGCGATTGCATCGTGGGCTTCGAAAGGCTTTCAGGAGATGACACTTGCGTTGGTGAGTTCAATCGGCTGAGCTGCTGCACTTGCTCAGCCGTCCAGCGTGGAAATGTAACAAAGAAATATGTGGCGGATGTGGCATGTCATGATGGCCTGGGACCAAGATTTGGGGCAGTGCGATCACGTTACGTACCTGATTCCATGGCTGTCAAAGCTCTCCATACCCTTTTGTGTACTGTTGATCCCTTTTCACTGCAGATAAGTGTGCTTCAGTGAAGTGTGCGCCGAATGGCACGTGCAAGAGGGACGCATACGGAAATCCAGCCTGTAGTTGCAGCACTGGCTTCAAGCCTTCGTCTGACAAGCTCACTTGCATTGGTGAGCTCAATTGATTGGACCAGTCATTCAGACTGGCGGTCTCACAAAAATACAAAGTGGTGACCTGCACTTCAGAGTTAGGGGCGGTCACATTATGATTTGCTGGTTACTGGGAGAAAACTTCGCACTCCTTATCCCATGAATGCTTTGCAGATTCTGCGTGGCTCAGCATGAAATAGTCAGCATGATGCTCACATCACCATGTGATTTTGTTTACCCCATGGTTATCAAACCTTATCTGGCCTTCCCTTTTTTCTGTGTTCCCTCCTTTCTGTATTCTTCATCTATCCTTTCATCATCGTTCCCTCGTATCTGCATTCTTTTCATTGCAGACAACTGTGCTGCAGTGAATTGTGGGCCTGGCGGCACATGCATCAAGGATACATACGGAAATCCGTTCTGTAATTGCACCACTGGATTCAAGCAGTCTTCTAACAAGCTCGCTTGCATTGGTGCGTTGGCTGAGTGCAACAGGTTGTGTGTTGCGTCCTTAACCTGTCACCGGGAGTTGCTCGTGTTTAAGCCAGGATCTATGAGCGATTTTCCTCGTAGCACTTCACGGTTTTGCCTTCCTCTCAACCCTAAACCCTGAACTCTGAACCCTGATTATCAAAAGATTTTATGGTTGCCTTGGTATCCTTTTTGTGCAGACAACTGTGCTTCGGTGTATTGTGGGCCCGGCACGTGCGTGAAGAAGGAGAACGGAGATCCAACCTGCTCGTGCAACACGGGCTACCAGATGTCTCCGTACAGATTGTATTGCATCAGTGAGTTGGAAATGTCTCACCTTGAGGCTGCGAATCCGTTAAATCCTGTACATACTGGCAACTCCAGCTGAGCTGCTATCATCATCTCTCCCTTTATTTTTCTTTGTTCTAATGCATTCTTCCGTGCACTCACATCAGGAACGGAGTGCTACAATTTGGGGTGCGAACCAGATGGGACCTGTGTAACAAACGATGGAATAACGTCGTGGTGCAATTGGGGTAAGGATGTCTTCTAGCATTCTTTACCCCAACTAGCTCATTAGCGCTTCATTTTCTCAAGCTCTATCACCTTTTGCCTTCTATTGAAGATTCATATGAAGCTTGCCCAGTTGACGTGCTCATCCCGCCATATCTCCTTTTCTTGCTCTGATGCTCAGACTCGCCCTGTGGCACCTGTCCCTCTGGAGCCAACTGCCAGAATGTCCGAGCATACCAGAGTTTCAATGTGCTTGCGCCATACTGCCGGTGCAGTTCGGGTTATGGGATGACCTCAACTGGTTGTGTGTATGGTGAGATTCAGTCGCGCCCCTTCTGCTCTTCCTCCGTTGGTCACAAACTGCACTTTCCCGACTCTGCATTTGATGAGGGTTGACGAGGTGGAGTAGCAATGGCACATCTAAGTTAGTTTTATTTTTTATGCTGCAAATGCGTATTCCCATCATCTTGGGTCTTCTGATAACTGGAGCAGCAGCTTAAAAATGCAGCTGACAACTTGGACGCATGTCATTTTTCTACCTTCACATTCCTTCCTAGCCCCCCTTCATGCGTCTTCCTTACCGCTCCTTCCAACCAATCATTGCTCCTCTCCCCTGCTGGTTATGCCATCCATGCTCAGGTGCACCTGACCAAGTGCTTGCCAGCAGCATCACACTCATCCACGACAGTTCAGCATTAGGCAGTGCATCCAGGCCCTACACCTTCCGCTTCAAGTCCGGCTGCAATCAGTTCCCAAAGGAGGTGGCTGGGAATTACAAGACTGCGTTCGAAGTGCATAGCATAAATGGATTGGCGGGGTGTCGCCAGTGGCGAGGCTACACGACGGATGACTGCGCCTCGACCCCCTATGCCAGTGGAACCCTATACTTGCCGCCAATGACTGCATATGTAGCGTGAGTGGAAATTTGCTCTGCATTCTGCATTTGACCATATGGCATTAATACTGCATTCCAAAATCTTTTTTATTTTAGCAGATTAGTTTTATCATGTTGCCACCCTGTGCTCAATTCCCCTTTTCCATTCTACAATCCCTTATCTGTATGTTCTCTTATCAGGAACGCTACAACACCCTATCCAATCCGCTCTGTGTGGTGCAGCACATGATTCTCTTTGCTGACCGCTTCTGGTGCCTAGATTCTTGACAGGGCGTGGCGCTGTGCCAAATGTACCCCGTTGGGTTAGAGATGATTGGGCTGCTAGGGTCTGAAGGATTGCCACGCATTAACCTCATATAGAGGGTGCTAGCTTGTTATTTGGGAGAAGGGGTTCAGGGTTTAGGGTTTAAGGTTCAAGGAGAAAAAAGAATGTACTCTTTAGAGTCAGGGCTCTCTTTTGACGGGTAAAGTACCCTAATAACCCTTGCTATGGGCCGCGTTTTGAGAGTTGCCCTGATTTTAACAATGTAATCAAATATTCACCCTGATTGAAACTGGTAAAATTAGTGTTCTTGAAATCCGACCCTGGTCAGCCAGGGTGTTACGAAAATCGCACTGAAAGAGAAAACGATGTCTTGAGCTATGAACACAATCTCAGCAGTAAAAAGCTGCCACGCACGTGTCAAAACATATTATGTGTTTATATTCATTTAGGCTGTACCGTAGTGGGGTTAGCCTCTAGGGGGTACAAACTCTTTCTCGACACCCTTCTTGTACCCCACTCTTCTTCACCTAATCATCACTTTTCCCTGATATTCTAACATGGTATCAGAGCGATTAGGTCCTTCGGGACCGTCCTACAGAGCTCTATGATGCTGTAGTCAAGCGCTACTCTCCCCCCTCTACTGCTGCCCTAGGCCGCCTCATTCTACCGTATCTCTTTCCTGAGCTGTCAGACTTCCCCACCGCCACTGATCTTATGACCCACCTTCGCTCTAGTGACACTCGCTACCGTGCTGCTCTCAAGCCGGCCTTTCTCACAGCGAACCCGCTATCGTGCTGCTCCCACTGAGCTGACGCTTGACTTGCTTGAGACTCGTCTCCTCGAGGCTGAGACTAGTGCCCGCGCCGTTGCCGCCTCCAGTAGCACCCCCTCCCCTCCTTTTTCGAGGGGTGTTCTTCCTCCCTTCTCGCGTCCTCGGTTGCCACTGCTGCTACTGTTGACTTCCTTCGTGCTGAGGAGGTCGGTGCTGCGTCTGCTCCTAGTGGAAGGCGCCGCAACGGCAAGGGAAAGGGGGGTAAGGGTGGTGGGGGTGGCGCTGGCGGGGGTGGTGGCGCTGGCGGTGGAGGGGGTGGAGGAGGTGGTGGCGGGGGTGGAGGTGGCTGGGGTGGTGGAGGCAGTGGGGGGGGCGGAGGGGGCTCGGGTGGCGGCCGAGGTGGAGGTAATAGGGGTGGAGGCTCTGGGCGGCGTCTGGGGGTGCAGCTCGTGGCGGCGGAGGCTCTGGGGGTGGACAGCAGCGGCAGCCACGCCAGCAGGAGCCTCTCTCGCCCCAGCAGCTTCGTGAGTGGCTTTACCAGCGTGGCTCCTTTAAAGGTAGTGGTCACTGCCCGTACGTCCGGCGCACAGGTCCGCGGCAAGGTGGGGCACACTGAGGCTCGATGCTTCTTCCGTCGTGAGGATGCCTATCGTGCCGAGTTCGGGGACGAGCTTGAGATCCCCAACTAGTTAGGCTTGCTCCAGAAGGGGGTAGATGTGTTTGCTATGGATTGGGACAAGATTGTTGCTAGCATGCATGCTATGTATACTGCTGCTGATTGTGTTGAGGGTGACTGTTACTCGTGTGTGCCAAGAGCGACTGGTGACGAGGTTGCTAGTCTAGGTGAATGAGAGCCTACCAGCATAGGTGCGGCTCCTGCAGAGGCTTTGTGCACCTTCATACTTGACTCAAGCGCGTCTCGCTGCTTCTTTCGCGACTGCACCACAGTCACACCGCTCACTGCACCACAGTCACACCGCTCACTGCACCTGTCCCGGTCATTCCGGCTGACCCCTCTGGGGCCCAGTCGTTGCATGTGCCTCCACTGTTCTCCCGTGTCCGACAGCCCCTTCGGGCTCCCTCTCAGGTCTCCACCTCCCCTCGTTCGCTACGAACTTGGTGAGCACCGCTGTCCTCCAGGACTAGTTGGTCACTACCACTACTCCTGGGGTGAGCTTGTGGCGATCTGTACGGACTCACGGACTGGCAACCACCTCACCACGTTCACGCGGAGATAAGGGTCTGGCCTATACACACTTACCACCGAGTCTGCACAAGTAGTTGCGTCCGGTCAGGTAGCTGTGTCTTGCACGTGTCGGGTACTCACCCATCCGTCTCTCCTCTGACACCACCATCTCGGTCACCCCTCCCTGCCGCGTCTGCGTAGCATGCACTCCCGTCTCCTTGTCTCTGGGCTCCCCAGGTCCCTGTCCCCACTCCCTCGGTCGCCTGCGCCACCGTGCCTTCCCTGCGTCGAGGGGCGGCAGTGCGCCGCTCCTCACTCCTCCTCGTTTCCCATGACCACCGCCCCTCTGCAGACTCTCCACATGGACGTGTGGGGCCCCGCCCGCGTCGGTGGACAGGACCGAGAACGCTACTTTCTGCTGGTTGTTGACGACTACACACGCAACACCACGGTCTTCCCCTTGCAGAGCAAGGTGGATGTCCGCAGTGTCTTGGTTTCTTGGATCCGCACTGTCCGTCGCCAGTTGAGCGCACGGTTCCGGCAGGACCTCCACGCCCTGCGTCTGCACTATGACAGATGTGGTGAGTTTTCATCCCGCCTCCATGAGGACCTTTGTCGTGAGGAGGGCATCGCTAGTCGTTCACGCTTCCGGCCTCTCCACAGCAGAAAGGGATTGCTGAGCGCTGCATTGGCTTGACCATGGAGGTTGCTCGCACCTCCATGATCCATGCGGCTGCTCCCCATTGTCTGTAGCCGTTTGCGGTCCGATACACCGCGCATGAGCTCAACCTGGCCCCGTGTCTCCGTGCCAGAGACCTCACCTACACTGCGTTGGACGGGGGAGGTTGGCGATGCGTCGGCGTTTCGGGTCTGGGGTTCGCATGCCCTTGTCCGCGATACTCACGCGGACAAGCTCTCTTCTCGCACTGTTCGCTGCGCCTTCCTTGGCTTTCCCACCGACGCGCTTGGCTGGCAGTTTTACCACCCAGCCACACGTCGCGTCCTGTCCTCCCAGGACGTCACCTTTGACGAGTCGGTTTGCTACTACCGTCTCTTCCCCCATAGCACTTCTCCCGTCCCCAGGTAGACCCCCTCCCCCCACAGGGTCCTGCTCCCTCAGGTGTGTCTCAGGTTGACCCGCCCCCCTTGGTTGAGCCTTAGGAGGTCTCCTCTGACACCTCTGGCCCAGCTGAGGGGGGTGACCCTACTGCTGACGACACAGCGGCCGCTCGCCGCTCACCGCGCTTGGAGACCCCTCCTGGTTTTCCGCCTCGGCTGTCTTTGCTGCCTCTGCAGCTTGCGCCTCATCTACAGGCAGTGGCACTGCGACCATGAATGCTGCCACAGCCACCATCACTGCTACAGCTGCTGGTGCTACAGCCGCCACCACAGCAACAGCCGCCGCTGCAGCGAGCCTCCCCGCCCTTCCCGTGTGGCTGTCCCCGCGGGTGCTGCTGGTGGCGGCGCTATCCGGCAGCATCGCGCTGGCGTCCATGGTGGTCAACGACGTGTTTGACTGGCAGATCGGGTCCGACCGAGTCAACTCGCCTGCCAAGCCCCTCGTGTCAGGCGCCGTGCACCCTTATGATGTACGTGCAAGACAGGCGAGGGATGCAGAGGGAAGAGAGTACTACTCTTGTTCCCAGATGTCTCCCACTTTCCACTCTTTCCGAGGCGTAGCTAGCAGCAGGCTGCCTGTACGCCCGCATAGTCCATGCAGCGTTCCAGCTCTGCACACCCCATCATAAAAGGATCTACAGCTCCCTGCTCAATTTTCGTACCACCTCTCTTCTAATCCACCCTTTCTCGTTCCTGTTTTCTTTTGATTCATCCCAGGCGGAGCCAGCAGCAGGCTGTCTCTACACCCTCATAGTCCTCGCAGCCTGTCAGCTGGAGCCCTTGCCTCTCCGCATGCTGGTGGCGGGGCCGGCGGTCGGCACGTATCTCTACACTCCGTTTCTGAAGAGAATCACTCTGGTTAAGAACGTCTCAGTCGCTGCAATCATTGCGTCGTCGTTGCTTGCCGGCGCGCTTGCTGCTGGAGGTATGCTGTCCTTCCCCCCTCCTTCTCGCTCTCCACCTCTCTCACAGCATTCGATTTGTGAGACTCCGCCTGGTGGTAGCAGTGCATGCCGCTGGTCCCTATGGCTTGGTTCAGTGTGTCATCTGGCTAAATGGTTCTTTTCGTGTGTCAGTAGCTGTTGCCGCCTCCGCCACCCTCTCCACAGTCACTCCTTCACCCTTTCCCCTTCACCCTCCCCTTTCACCCATTCCTTTCTCAACCCTTCCCTTCACCCCGTCCCTTCGGCCTGTGTTCCCTACATCCCACTCTACCTTACCTGACTTATCTTGGTTTCCTGCCTTGCACCATCCCCTCTCCATCCCCCAGCCTCTTTCTCCGCCCTCTACCGCGCGTCAGGCGCCTTTCTCTTCCTCTTCCACGCGCTGCTGTATCGAGAGGTGCTTATGGACGTCGCTGACGTCACTGGTGACGCCAGCGCGGGCGTGCCGACGCTTGCGGTGCGGCTGGGGAAGCAGAGGGCGGTGATGGTGGCGTGTGGCATGCTGGTTCTGGCGCATGCTGCTGGGGTGAGTGCTGGGGTGATTTGATGTAATGCGATGCGATGGGTAGTGTGAAATGTTTTAATGCGTTCCAATGTGATGTGTTCCAATGTGATGCGTTCCAATGTGATGCGTTCCAATGTGATGCGTTCCAATGTGTTGCGTTCCAATGTGATGTGTTGCAATGTGATGTGTTGCAATGTAATGTGTTGCAATGTGATGTGTTGCAATGTGATGTGTTGCAATCTGGAGTGTTGTGATGTTGTGCAGTATCATGGCATGGCATGTGTTCTGATCTCAATGCTACAACTTGTGTAATACGAGTATGCGATGTGACTTAATATGCCATGACGTGTGTACAGTACGTGTTGTTGCTACATGATCAGCAATATATCATGGAGGAAAGCTTGTCAGAGGCATCTGTGCTTCAACTCTCATACCAATTCATCCCCCCTCCACCAAGCTGTTCCTAATAAGTTCCCTAATTTCAATACGCACCTCTGCTTCCCTCAACCCATTCCACCTCAGGCTTTCCTCGCGAGGCGTTCTCCAGCCCTAGTTCTTCTCGCCTCTATCTGCCTCCTCCCTCTCTACGCACACACTCTCCCCCTCCTGTCGCTCCACAGCCATGCACATGACTCTGTACTTTCTCCTCTGGCTCATGGCCGGCCACACACACCAAGCTCTCCATTTTCCTCGACAGACTTTCGCAATGACACCCAAGCCCGTCACACCGAAGGAAATTCAATAGTACTCACTGAAATCGACCATTCATCAGGTTTGGAAGTCCGTGCGAATGTGCTGGAGAGTGCGCAGCTGGGTGGGATGGAGGCATCTAAGAGGATGAGAGAGCCCAAAGACATTGAGCAGAAGAAATTGAGCCGCTTGATTGACATGTCTATGGTTTTCATCGGTGCTGCCCTTCTGGCCTTCTCAGCTGCTACAGTAGGCTTTGGAACTATCTTTGCATGATGATGGGACCCCAGGAGGAGAATATTCTCTTTTTGTAGTGTACATATTTATTTCATGCTAATGGCTCAAGGCGAGGCGTTAGTTTACGTTTTTTATCATAGGTGATGTCAGGTCATTTTGTAAATGTGCTTGATAAGGAAACTTGAAACCTGACTAATTGCATATTTTCCCGTTTTTATAGGAAGAACTAGACTGTACAATGTGTATATCCACATTGTCCATATTTGCTTGACGTGATCGCGATTCTCAATCGCGTTCAGCAACGCAAAAGGGGCGTACTTACTCTGTTATCGCGGCAACAAAAAGACTTTCAGAATTTGTTACAGCAAGGGTTACACTTCGATCAACCAATGGGTATCCTGCTCGAGTGATTTCTAGCGCTGTCCACCTTTCCGACATGCAATTTCTTTGACCCTTGCTTTCGTGAACCGTTCCTCCCGAATGCTCCCGCATCATCCTTCAGTACCTTATTGCGTTTCATCAATTCCCATTCGCTTGATTTCCTCACCGCATTTCCCGCTCACTTGGGTACCTTTCACCCCCCCGCGCGACCGCGCTCCACAATCTTCCTCGCCTCGCAGCGGCGTGGTAGCGTCGAGCTCGCACTTCAAGTAGCCAGCCCACAGCAGCCATGGAGCCTCGTGAAGTGCCGCTTCTGTGCCGTAGCCCCCTGTTGTGCCATCTCGCCGTCGCTCTCTCTGCGAGACTATCTCGCCGCCCCTCGTTCTGCCCAACCATCGTCGGCGAATCTGCGCCCATATCTCGCCAACCACTGCCATCCACGATCGCTACCGTCACCTGCGCTGCGCCTCTCTGCCGCGCCTCTCCGCTGCGCCGATCGGTTTTCCGCTCCGCTCGCCACGATGGGCGGCTTTCCGCCGCTGCTCGCGCTGCTCGCGCTCGCCCTCATTCTCGGTCAGTCCACCCGCCGTGCCGCCCCGCCAGTCCTTTCTGTGTGCGCATGCCGGCGTGTTTTCGTCCGTCCCTTGCCTCGTTGTCCCCACCGGCCCGTCACATCACCTTCATTCTCCGCCATGCGCTCTCCGCGTCATTCAACATGCATGAGAGCGCCATTCGCATTCGCGCTGTGCCACACCAACCAGGGCGATCAGGGCAGACCGCACCAACCAACTCCCCGCCCTGCTCTGCTCCCCTCTCGCCCCTGCTCGCCCTCCCCTGCAGCCAGTGACGTCATCCGCGGGGCGTCAGGCCAAGACGTGTCCGCTACGCCGCCGCCGGCGGTGGCGACGGCGATCGCGGTGGGCAGCACTTTCACCTTCAACTTCACGGCGGCGCGCTGCACCAACCTGCCCACCACCGCCTCCTCCGCCACCGTGCAGTGGACGTCCGCCGCCGCCGCCACCGCCGGTCTCCCCGCGTGCGAGAACGTCACCTTCTTGACCGGCCCTGATTGCACCGGGGTCGTCGCGTCGTCCGCCGCCAAGCCCTCAAGGTCAGCGTGCGGCCTGTGCTATAACACCACTCTACCCACAGGCTCAAAACGAGGGTTTTTTTTTTTTTTTGGCGCAACAGAATGCCATGATTCGACTAACGAGTTGGCAGTGATAAAACTGTCGCGATTTAAGCTATAATGAAATGAGACATCGTGATTAACCAGCCTTTCTTCTCTCTCGTGCTTTCTGTGCCTCCCCTCCCCTCTACAGCCCGACCACCTACACCACCCGAGCCATTCTCTCCTCTCCGTATCCACTGTCGGCTCTCTGCTACATCGGTACGCTCCTTGTTGCCCCTCCTTGTCGCCCTCCTTGGCACTACTTGCCCAGTCAGTAAAGTGCCTGTCGTTGCATGGCCTGCACGTGCAAGCAGGGCTTCGTTCATGTCGTTTTCTAAAGTGGCACTTGCCAAGGTACGGCGCTACAAGCGCTGCAGTAAGGGCATGGCCAATTGCATAGGGTTGCAGCTTTGCCACGGAAGGTATGGCGGGTTCCCTCCTCCGCCAGAGTAGCTTCACTCGCTGCCTCGTGCCCCACCAGCGAGAGTCCTCCTCTCGCTCATCTCGCACACCGGATTGACGACTCCCTCACCTCCCCTTGCTGCTCTGCCCGCGCCCCCCCTGCCCTCCCTGCATCGCGTCACGTGGCGTCATCTCATCTTGGTGGCATCAGTCGGAGACGCTCCGTGGTGGCCCACGGAGGTGGCGGCCAGGGTGGTGGTGGCGACGGCCGTGGCACTGGGCGCCTACAAGGTCGCCTTCGACCCCTCCTCGCGCTGCGCCACTGTGCCCGCCGGCACGGCCCCCGCTGGCGTGAGCACGCCTGTGAGCGTGCAGTGGGGGAGCAGCAGCAGCTTGGCGGGGGGCGGGGCGAGTGCGCCGTGCAACTTGGTGTCGTTCTTCCCGGGCACCAACTGCGACGGCGCTGTCATGCAGCACTTCTACTCCTTCTCCAGGTCAGTGCGCGTGGGTGCTGTGGAGGTGGGTGGGTGCTTGCCATACATGCTAAAAATACTTTCCGTTTAACGGATATACGCTAACTTGTACGCGCTATACGCTAAACACAAGCAAATACGCTGCACACAGGCAAATGTTTTTGGGGCAGCCCGACCGGAAAAATGTGTGCGGAAAGTTGCGGAATTGTACGACGAGCATTCTGCCGAAGTTGAAATGCACGTTCGCGATTTGTGCAAGCAGTGGTGGTGAATTGTGGACGTGAGTTCAACCGCGGTGTCGCGAATTGCGTGGTCTATATACGCTAGCACATATACTATACGCGTATATACGCTAAACGTGTAAATGGCAATTTAGGGTGGGTGATGCGTATGAGGCAAGGCAGGGCAGGGTTGGGGGACGGGGTGAGGGGAAAGAGAAGGGATGGGGGGGAATGGTGGGAGGAAGAGGATGGCATGGGTGGGGATGAACGGGGTGAAATTCGATGGGGATCGGAGAAGGTGGAAACTGCAAGGGGATGTGATGGTTATCAGTAGAGGACCACGGCTCAATATTGTGTTTTCTTCTTCTTCCCCCAAGCAGCAGCAACCCTTCGTCCATCACACCGTCATCATTGAGCCCACTCACAACAGTTCGCTGCAAATTCTGTACGCCCCTTGCTGCCTTCCGCCCCTCGCTGCCTTCCGCCCCTTGCTGCCTTTCGCCCCTTGCTGCCTTCCACCCCTTGCTGCCTTCCACCCCTCTTTCACCCATTCTGTCTACCCTTCTGCCCTTTTCCATTGAACCAACCTTGAGTCTGTCTCTGTCAGAGGGTCTGATTAGATCTTGTCTTTATGCGCGGGTGTGCAGCGTCCAACACGGCGTGCAAGTATGCCACATGCCCGGCCAACTCCGTGTGTGCGGAGACAAGTGACAACAGGGGAGCCACCTGCAAGTGCGACAAGTTCTATATTGGCATCAACGGCACCTGCCAAGGTACAAGGCTGTGGATTTGTGCGGAATGTAGGGATGGTACTCACTGTGGGGCCAGTATCTTGCTCTTGTAGGGCTCTGGACGCGAAGCTTTTGAGCTCTCACTACATTCTACTGATTGTTTTCCTCTTCTTCTGATTGAACCCCCTTGTGCAGACAAGTGCAATCTCGACTGCATGGCCAATGCCCGTTGTGTGAGGGACGCGTCTGGGGCCCCGGATTGTGTGTGCAACAAGGGCTTTCAATATGCTCCTGACAGCAACACCTGCGTTGGTGAGTTGCGTGTGGTTGTGACAGAGACTTTTTAACACTGGAGTTCAATCCCTAGTTTCCACAACTGAGACAACAAACTGGACCAACAGGGTGACTTTTGAGGTGACTTTTGAGTCGACTCAAAGTGACTATTGAGGTGGCTTTTGAGTCGACTCAACGTGACTTTTGAGGTGGCTTTTGAGTCGACTCAAAGTGACTTTTGAGGTGGCTTTTGAGTCGACTCAAAGTGACTTTTGAGGTGGCTTTTGAGTCGACTCAAACTGACTTTTGAGGTGGCTTTTGAGTCGACTCAAAGTGACTTTTGACGTGGCTTTTGAGTCGACTCAAACTGACTTTTGAGGTGGCTTTTGAGTCGACTCAAAGTGACTTTTGAGGTGGCTTTTGAGTCGACTCAAAGTGACTTTTGAGGTGGCTTTTGAGTCGACTCAAAGTGACTTTTGAGGTGGCTTTTGAGTCGACTCAAAGTGACTTTTGAGGTGGCTTTTGAGTCGACTCAAAGTGACTTTTGAGGTGGCTTTTGAGTCGACTCAAAGTGACTTTTGAGGTGGCTTTTGAGTCGAATCAAAGTGACTTTTGAGGTGGCTTTTGAGTCGACCACAGGACCAACAAGGTGGAATGTGCTGATGTGCTTCATTCAAACTCTTCTCAGCCCACCTTAACGACCTGTCAAGAATGCACTTTGTGCTTCTGTTGAGCCAAGGAATGAATGACCTTTTAATGCGTTCTTTTTATGCACTCCCCTCATGGATCCTTCCCTCACACTATCCTTGCTTGTTGATTTGGCCCCTTTCTTCCGTTACAGATAAATGTACTTTTGTGGATTGTGGGCCCAACGGCAAGTGCATCAAGGATGCGAATGGAAATGCCACCTGTGCTTGCAACACTGGCTTCCAGATGCCTCCCAACAATATCACTTGCGTTGGTGAGTTGCACGCGATGGCAGAGAGATCAGAAGATTTGTCAGCTCTGCACGCACTGTATCACTTCCCTGGTTCGTTCGGGCTGCCTCTGTTTCATGTGCTCTTGCTGCAACTTGAACCTGCAGCAATGCTATGCGCCTCATTTCTCACATGTGATTATTTTCCCCTCCTACCACCCGCGTTCCTCTTCTCCTGCTAACTCCCTTGCATGGCAGACAAGTGCAAGTTGGTGACTTGCGCGGCCAACTCAGCCTGCAACAAGGATGCAAGTGGAAACACATCTTGCGATTGCATCGTGGGCTTCGAAAGGCTTTCAGGAGATGACACTTGCGTTGGTGAGTTCAATCGGCTGAGCTGCTGCACTTGCTCAGCCGTCCAGCGTGGAAATGTAACAAAGAAATATGTGGCGGATGTGGCATGTCATGATGGCCTGGGACCAAGATTTGGGGCAGTGCGATCACGTTACGTACCTGATTCCATGGCTGTCAAAGCTCTCCATACCCTTTTGTGTACTGTTGATCCCTTTTCACTGCAGATAAGTGTGCTTCAGTGAAGTGTGCGCCGAATGGCACGTGCAAGAGGGACGCATACGGAAATCCAGCCTGTAGTTGCAGCACTGGCTTCAAGCCTTCGTCTGACAAGCTCACTTGCATTGGTGAGCTCAATTGATTGGACCAGTCATTCAGACTGGCGGTCTCACAAAAATACAAAGTGGTGACCTGCACTTCAGAGTTAGGGGCGGTCACATTATGATTTGCTGGTTACTGGGAGAAAACTTCGCACTCCTTATCCCATGAATGCTTTGCAGATTCTGCGTGGCTCAGCATGAAATAGTCAGCATGATGCTCACATCACCATGTGATTTTGTTTACCCCATGGTTATCAAACCTTATCTGGCCTTCCCTTTTTTCTGTGTTCCCTCCTTTCTGTATTCTTCATCTATCCTTTCATCATCGTTCCCTCGTATCTGCATTCTTTTCATTGCAGACAACTGTGCTGCAGTGAATTGTGGGCCTGGCGGCACATGCATCAAGGATACATACGGAAATCCGTTCTGTAATTGCACCACTGGATTCAAGCAGTCTTCTAACAAGCTCGCTTGCATTGGTGCGTTGGCTGAGTGCAACAGGTTGTGTGTTGCGTCCTTAACCTGTCACCGGGAGTTGCTCGTGTTTAAGCCAGGATCTATGAGCGATTTTCCTCGTAGCACTTCACGGTTTTGCCTTCCTCTCAACCCTAAACCCTGAACTCTGAACCCTGATTATCAAAAGATTTTATGGTTGCCTTGGTATCCTTTTTGTGCAGACAACTGTGCTTCGGTGTATTGTGGGCCCGGCACGTGCGTGAAGAAGGAGAACGGAGATCCAACCTGCTCGTGCAACACGGGCTACCAGATGTCTCCGTACAGATTGTATTGCATCAGTGAGTTGGAAATGTCTCACCTTGAGGCTGCGAATCCGTTAAATCCTGTACATACTGGCAACTCCAGCTGAGCTGCTATCATCATCTCTCCCTTTATTTTTCTTTGTTCTAATGCATTCTTCCGTGCACTCACATCAGGAACGGAGTGCTACAATTTGGGGTGCGAACCAGATGGGACCTGTGTAACAAACGATGGAATAACGTCGTGGTGCAATTGGGGTAAGGATGTCTTCTAGCATTCTTTACCCCAACTAGCTCATTAGCGCTTCATTTTCTCAAGCTCTATCACCTTTTGCCTTCTATTGAAGATTCATATGAAGCTTGCCCAGTTGACGTGCTCATCCCGCCATATCTCCTTTTCTTGCTCTGATGCTCAGACTCGCCCTGTGGCACCTGTCCCTCTGGAGCCAACTGCCAGAATGTCCGAGCATACCAGAGTTTCAATGTGCTTGCGCCATACTGCCGGTGCAGTTCGGGTTATGGGATGACCTCAACTGGTTGTGTGTATGGTGAGATTCAGTCGCGCCCCTTCTGCTCTTCCTCCGTTGGTCACAAACTGCACTTTCCCGACTCTGCATTTGATGAGGGTTGACGAGGTGGAGTAGCAATGGCACATCTAAGTTAGTTTTATTTTTTATGCTGCAAATGCGTATTCCCATCATCTTGGGTCTTCTGATAACTGGAGCAGCAGCTTAAAAATGCAGCTGACAACTTGGACGCATGTCATTTTTCTACCTTCACATTCCTTCCTAGCCCCCCTTCATGCGTCTTCCTTACCGCTCCTTCCAACCAATCATTGCTCCTCTCCCCTGCTGGTTATGCCATCCATGCTCAGGTGCACCTGACCAAGTGCTTGCCAGCAGCATCACACTCATCCACGACAGTTCAGCATTAGGCAGTGCATCCAGGCCCTACACCTTCCGCTTCAAGTCCGGCTGCAATCAGTTCCCAAAGGAGGTGGCTGGGAATTACAAGACTGCGTTCGAAGTGCATAGCATAAATGGATTGGCGGGGTGTCGCCAGTGGCGAGGCTACACGACGGATGACTGCGCCTCGACCCCCTATGCCAGTGGAACCCTATACTTGCCGCCAATGACTGCATATGTAGCGTGAGTGGAAATTTGCTCTGCATTCTGCATTTGACCATATGGCATTAATACTGCATTCCAAAATCTTTTTTATTTTAGCAGATTAGTTTTATCATGTTGCCACCCTGTGCTCAATTCCCCTTTTCCATTCTACAATCCCTTATCTGTATGTTCTCTTATCAGGAACGCTACAACACCCTATCCAATCCGCTCTGTGTGGTGCAGCACATGATTCTCTTTGCTGACCGCTTCTGGTGCCTAGATTCTTGACAGGGCGTGGCGCTGTGCCAAATGTACCCCGTTGGGTTAGAGATGATTGGGCTGCTAGGGTCTGAAGGATTGCCACGCATTAACCTCATATAGAGGGTGCTAGCTTGTTATTTGGGAGAAGGGGTTCAGGGTTTAGGGTTTAAGGTTCAAGGAGAAAAAAGAATGTACTCTTTAGAGTCAGGGCTCTCTTTTGACGGGTAAAGTACCCTAATAACCCTTGCTATGGGCCGCGTTTTGAGAGTTGCCCTGATTTTAACAATGTAATCAAATATTCACCCTGATTGAAACTGGTAAAATTAGTGTTCTTGAAATCCGACCCTGGTCAGCCAGGGTGTTACGAAAATCGCACTGAAAGAGAAAACGATGTCTTGAGCTATGAACACAATCTCAGCAGTAAAAAGCTGCCACGCACGTGTCAAAACATATTATGTGTTTATATTCATTTAGGCTGTACCGTAGTGGGGTTAGCCTCTAGGGGGTACAAACTCTTTCTCGACACCCTTCTTGTACCCCACTCTTCTTCACCTAATCATCACTTTTCCCTGATATTCTAACATGGTATCAGAGCGATTAGGTCCTTCGGGACCGTCCTACAGAGCTCTATGATGCTGTAGTCAAGCGCTACTCTCCCCCCTCTACTGCTGCCCTAGGCCGCCTCATTCTACCGTATCTCTTTCCTGAGCTGTCAGACTTCCCCACCGCCACTGATCTTATGACCCACCTTCGCTCTAGTGACACTCGCTACCGTGCTGCTCTCAAGCCGGCCTTTCTCACAGCGAACCCGCTATCGTGCTGCTCCCACTGAGCTGACGCTTGACTTGCTTGAGACTCGTCTCCTCGAGGCTGAGACTAGTGCCCGCGCCGTTGCCGCCTCCAGTAGCACCCCCTCCCCTCCTTTTTCGAGGGGTGTTCTTCCTCCCTTCTCGCGTCCTCGGTTGCCACTGCTGCTACTGTTGACTTCCTTCGTGCTGAGGAGGTCGGTGCTGCGTCTGCTCCTAGTGGAAGGCGCCGCAACGGCAAGGGAAAGGGGGGTAAGGGTGGTGGGGGTGGCGCTGGCGGGGGTGGTGGCGCTGGCGGTGGAGGGGGTGGAGGAGGTGGTGGCGGGGGTGGAGGTGGCTGGGGTGGTGGAGGCAGTGGGGGGGGCGGAGGGGGCTCGGGTGGCGGCCGAGGTGGAGGTAATAGGGGTGGAGGCTCTGGGCGGCGTCTGGGGGTGCAGCTCGTGGCGGCGGAGGCTCTGGGGGTGGACAGCAGCGGCAGCCACGCCAGCAGGAGCCTCTCTCGCCCCAGCAGCAAGAGGGTGCACCCTGATTAGCAAAAAACAAATCTAGAGCCTTGCTTAGAGTACATGGCTAGGTAGAACAAATCACTTGTATCCAATGTTGTTGACCATTTGCTATTTGCGTTTGCAATGACAAGATCTGCAACCACATGCTATTTGTATGAATTTCGCTACTGTACCATAATCGCCTTGGGCACACCACCTCCTAGGGTCTCAATTCGAATTCGTTAGAATAAAAAGGATGGTGTGTCCTTCCCTATATATGGCATCCGCTTAGAATGTAAACAAAGATATAAAAGCCAAGACTTACTTTTAGTTTTTTTGAACTCAGATTATTAGTTTTTTTGTTTTTGTTTTTTGAAACCCTAATAATCCATGTACATTGTAAAGGCTACTTTTAACCTTCAGTGCAACACTTAGTGTTTTTTTTTTTTTTTTTTTTTTTTTTTTTTTTTTTTTTTACATTTTCACCCTGAGCATACGATGTAGATTTCTTCCTACCCCGATATATCAAAGTGTCAATTTTTAGTGGGACACATTCTTTAATTAATTTTCTTGAGGCATGCTTGTATGCTAGGCAACAGTGAGGCACATAGTAGGGAGGATAGCATTTTAGGGTTTGTACTTGCACCCATCTCCCTGCTAGTCATTCTCATTCCGCTGTTCACGTTTGACATGGTATCGAGCTAGCTATGTTCTTAGCTTAGTTAGTAGGTTATGCCATGCCCATTAGCAGGCTGCGCCCTGCTCTGCCCTGCCCTGCCCCGCGCTGACGTGCTGCCTCGCGCGCTGTCACACTGCCCTGCCCCGCTCTGTCGCACTGCCCTGCGCGCTGTCGCGCTGCCCTGCCCCGCGCGCTGCCCTGCCCCATGCGTTCGCACTGCCCCGTGCGCGCTACCTTGCGCGCTGCCCTTCGCACGCCCCGCACTGCCGCGCGCGCCCCTCGTTGCCCCGCGCGCGCCGCCCCGCGCTGCCCTGCACGCGCTGCCCCGCGCGTTCTGCCCTGCGCGCGCCCTTTCGCGTCGTTCCGTGCGCCCTTTCGTGCTACTCCGCGCGCCCTTTCGCGCCGCTCCGCGCTGCCTTGAGCGCGCGAACGCAATGCTGTCACTGCCCGCAGGCTGCCACTGCCCGTGCGCCACTGCCGCCAGTGTGCCGCACCGCCGCCGCTGCCGCCCTGCGCCGCACCGCCACTGCGGCTACCCTTGTGCCGTGGCCGCCCTTGCACCGCTGCTGCTGCCCGTGCGCCGCCGCTGCCCGAGCGCCCCTGCCGCCACTGCCGCCCTTGCGCCATCGCTGCCCGCACACCGCCGCCGCTGCCACCCGTGCGCCGCACTGCTGCTGTTGCCGCCCTTGCGCCGCTGCCGCACTTGCGCCGCTGTCGCCGTTGCGCCGTTGCCGCCCTTGCGCCGCTGCCGCCCTTGCGCCGCCGCAGCTGCCAGTGTGCCGCTGCCGCCCGTGCGCCGCACTGCCGCTGCTGCCGCCCTTGCGCCACTGCTGCCCGCGCACCGCTGCCGCTGCGGGCCGCGCACCGCTGCCGCTGCTGCCCGTGCGCTGCACCGCCGCTGCTTCCGCCTCTGCGCCGCTGCTGCCCTTGTACCGCCGCAGCTGCCAATTCGCCGCACCAACGCCGCTGCCGCCCTTGCGCCATTGCCGCCCGCGCGCCGCCCGTGTGCGTCGCCCGCGCAGCACATGCCCACTGTCGCCCACCCTGCAGCTTGCGCCGCTGCACTGCCGCCTGCGCACTACCCCTGGCCAGCCCGCTGCCGCTAAGCCGCGCTCCCTACCATGGCGACTATTGCTGTACTGGCCTTTGACGCAGAAGGCCGCCCGATCGAGTATGAGTCATGGCTAGATGACCTCAATTTGTACCTGCAGAGTGTAGGACGATGTCTCGCCTTTTTAGCACATGCGGGGGTCCCTTAAGGCCCCACCCACTATGACTGTACCTGACCCTACTAGGACAGCGGATGTGCAGCAGCCGTATAGGACTGACCGCGTTGCCAGTACACAGTGGTTAGCACGCAACGCCACTGCCTAGCTTGTAGTCCGCACTCACGTCCCGCCCGACCAGAGGTCCCACTTTCGCCAGCTGAAACCGGCCAAAGTGCTCAATGTCGCTGTAATAAGTGCTACTCCTCCCCCTCTTCTGCCACCCTAGGCCGACTTGAGCTGCCGTTTCTCTTCCCTGAGCTGTCTGACTTTGCCACTGTAACCGACCTCATGACTCACCTGCGTTCCTCTGACACGCGCTACCATGTTGCTCTCAAGCCAGACTTTTGGGCTAAGAACCAGCCCCCAATGTATCTCACTCTCTACTTCCTCACGACTCGCCTCCCTCACCCTCTTCGCGCCGTTAGAGACCACTTCCTCTCCCTAGACCCCACCAAGCTCACCCTTGCCTCATTTGAGACCCGTCTCCTCAAGGCCAAGACCAGTGCCTGCGCTGTAGCTGCCTCCCGTGGTACTCCCAGCTCCTCCTTCTTTGAGGGGCGCTCCCCTTCCCTCCTCGCACCTTCTGTTGTCTCTGTTGCTGCTGTTGACTTCCTTTGTGCTGAGGAGGTCGGTGCTGCGTCTGCTCCTAGCGGGAGGCGACACGGCAGGGGTGCACATACAAGGGATGGGGGCGGTGGGGGTTGGGGAGGTGGCGGTGGCAGTAGAGGGGGTGGTGGCGGTGGCGGTGGTGGTGGTGGGGGTGGCGGAGGTGGCGGTGGTGGTGGCGGTGGAGGTGGCGGGGGTGGAGGTGGCGGAGGTGGAGGTGGCAGGGGTGCACGTACAAGGGATGGGGGTGGTGGCGGTGGCGGTGGCGGTGGTGGGGGTGGCGGAGGTGGCGGTGGCGGGGGCAGTGGGGGTGGCAGAGGGGGCTCGGGTGGCGGTCAAGGTGGAGCTGGTGGGGGTGGAGGCTCGAGTACGGCTACTTAGGGAGCGCCGTCTTGTGGAGCAGCTCGTGGAGGCAGAGGTTCTGGGAGTGGACAGCAGCAGCAGCCACGTCAGCGGGAGACTCTGTCACCATAGCAGCTTCGTGAGTGGGCTGCCCAGCGAGGCTCCTCCGGTGGCAGTGGTCGCTGCCAGTACGTCCAGCGCACGGGTCCCCGCCCCGGGAAGGTCTGCGGCAGGCTGGGGCACACTGAGGCTCGCTGCTTCTACCGCCTCGAGGACGCTTCTTGAGTGGAGTTTGGTGAGCAGGCCAGGTTTCCTAACTGGTTAGGATTGCTTAAGAAGGGCGTAGATATATTTTCTCTTGATTGAGACCAGATCTCTGTCACAATAGATATATTTAGTATAATCTGCCTGTAGTGTAGCTGTTGTGTAATTCCCTTGTGTGGTGGTGCACCTCTTTCACCTTTGTTAGGTTGCTATATGTACTCGTGTGCTATAGTGAACCTCCAACCATTTTCAATTCTCCTTGGCACAAACTACTCGACACCCGCTTGGCCTAGGCTACTAAGCCTAGGCCCTTAGTTAAACCCGTTCCTAGCTAAGATCGTATTGTAACAATCTCTGCTGGCATGTATGCCATGTATGCTGCTGGTGCTAGTGCTGAAGGTGACTATTATTCTTCTGTGCCTTTACCTGGTAGTGTAGAGGCTGCTAGTGTAGGTGCTTGTGAGACTGCTAGCACAGGTGCAGTACCTGCAGAGGCTTTGCTCACCTTCACGCTGGACTACGGCGAGTCTCGGTGCTTCTTCCGCGACTACACCACAGTCACACAGCTCCCGGCACCTATCCCTGTCACCTTGGCCGACCCGTCCTCTGGCCCAGTCGTTTCGGCAGCCCCCTCAGGCTCCCTCACAGGTCTCCACCTCCCCTCGTTCGCTACGAACTTGATGAGTACCGCTCACCTCCAGGATATGATGGTCACCACCACCACCACCACCACTCATGGGGGCGAGCGCGTGGCGATCTGTACGGACACGGCTAGAGGCCACCTTGCCACGTTCACACGTACGCCTCGGTCTGGTATGTACACACTGCCCACTGAGTCTGCTCAGGTGGCTGCGTCAGGTCAGGTAGCTGCGTCTTGCTCGTGTCGGTTACTCATGCACTCGTCCCTCCTCAGGCACCACCGTCTTGTTCACCCCTCCCTACAGCGTCTGCGTCGCATGCATCCACGTCTCCCGCAGTCCCTGCCCCCACTCCCGTCGTTACTTGCACCGCCGTGCACTCCCTACGTCGAGGGGCGGCAGCGCGCCGCTCCTCACTCCTCCTCGTTCCCTCCGACCACTGCTCCTCTGCAGACGCTGTCACTGGGCCGCGCCGGAAGCGCTAATTTCTGCTGGTCGTAGACGACTTCACGTGCTACACTACGGTGTTTCCTTAGAGCATAAGGGAGTTGCCCGTGTTGTTTTGATCCCTTGGATCCGCGCTTTTCGTCGCCAGCTGAGCGCACGGTTTTGGTAGGACCTCTGTGAGAGTACGACGGCTTTGCTTGCTTGACTTTACTTTGTTGTGCCTTTTCTAGCTTAGCTTTATTCTATCTTGCATGGTTTTGCTTGATTTCCTAGTTTCGTTTCTGAACTATAGTTATTATGGTTTCAGGCACCAAAATAGGTTGCGTGCACCGAATTCAGTGCTATTCGGTTCACACCGAGCAGCTAGTACCGAATTCGGTAAGTATCCATTTGGGAAGCTTCGCGACCGTCGAAACCTTTCCGTAACACCTGGTTACCCTGCCTTATGTCGAGCCTATATATAGCCTCGTGTTGTACCCAGGTGAATCAATCAATCATTTCTAAACTAGTTTCTCGATCCTCGCACTTGGTATCAGAGCTTGTTTACACGCGAAGGTCTTCAACCGCTAAAAACCAGCCTTTACAAAACCGTGGGGGCGACGACGAAAAGCGCCGATTCGGGTACGTAAAACCAGTTGCGTGTATTTCTTTCGGTCCCCCTCAACCCGGTTTTTGAAAGTGATGTGAGCAGGCATGGAGAGGAAGGGCGACAACATAGTTCAAGAAATTGCAGCCCTCCTCGCCAAGCAGGACCAGATAAGGGCACCTCTTCAACGAATCGAAGCGCCTCTTGCGAACCAGTCGGCAGCCGCCACAGCAGCAACGAAAGCAGCAGCGAACGCAACAGCGAATGAAGCAGCGACCGCAGCAGGAGCAGCAGCGGCGACACCAACATTCCATACTACAGCAGCGGCACCCACTACAGTGAGTCTCGAGGCTGGTCGTCTGAGGCTACTAGAGGTGTTCAATCCAAGCGCAAAAGGCACAGACGTCAGGAGATTCATCGCGACACTCGAAATATATTTCGAGGCCGTTGGATGCACGACCCTGACACACGACGCGATGCGGATTCGGCTCGCGGCAACACTGTTGCGAGGCCCGGCACTCGAATGGATCTACAGTAGCAGCAAAATCTGAGGCGAAAGATCATGGGCGCAATTTCGGGCAGCCTTGATAAAACGTTTCGAGCCCATTAACTCGTCGTACATGGCGCGGCAGCAAATTCATCAGCACCGGCAATTCGATAGTGTGGCACAGTACATGCAGAAGATGGAGAATTTATTCAATCGCATCGACGACCTAACAGAAGGCGAAAACATCCAGGCGTACACTACGGGACAAAAAACGAAGTTCGCCGACAGGTGATTGCAGCGAACTACAGTAACTACTGCGACTTGGTCTGCCCAGCCGAACAGTTCGACGCGTTGACCAAGGCTAAGAGAAAGCCTTTAGAAATTATACATGTACCTGAAAAGTTGGGAAACCAACTCCGGAATGTTGAAAAGGGTCAGACGTTCCGAGGAGTTAATATTCTCTCCCAGCAGCACCGTGTTAAGGCTCCATATTTCCCACAGGTGAAGCCTACATAGCTGCAAAGGCTTAGGGGAAGGTTCCAGGCCCAGGAGAAGCCTAATCGGCCTCGGAAAAATCCTTCTAGCCCCAGGTGAAGTTGGAAGTAGAGAGTGCAGCTTCGGGTGTAGGAAATAGGTATTATGATTATTTTGATGTACCCTATGATCCTATACATGAGACCATCTTTGGCTACTCGGAGCGGCACCAGCCACTACTCCTCGAGGTGATCTGCAACGGGCGACGTTTCCAGACAATGGTGGATAGTAGTGCGTCCCACTCGGTGTGCGACTGCGTGACGTTGGAGAAAATTTGGGAAACCCCGGAGGAGACCCGGTTTATAGCAATGATGGTGGACGGTACGAAGCTTTCCATCCACGACGAGTCAATACTGCAGCTGCAGATAGGTGCGCTGAGGTGGAAGCCGACGTTGCCAATCACAAATATTAAAGGGTTAAATTTTTTATCTTGGGGCGTGACTTTCAGAAGCGGTTCAACCCCGAGATAGACCGGGTGAACCGGAAAGCCAGTATTTATAACAATGGGAAACGTGTGGATCTGCGAAGCTGGACGGATACATGGGATGTTCCTGAGACGACACTTGCATGGTTCGAGAAGACGGTGAACGAGAGTAATACCGGTTACCTAGCACTGGTAATGGCAGCAGCAGAGGAGGAGAAGCCGAACTCGGAGCTACCTGCAGCAGTACAAGAGGTGTTAGAGGAGTACAATGACTTCATGCCGGATGATCTGCCTGCACAAGTACATCCAGCACGAACCCATGAGCACAAGATCGTGGAGGAACCAGGTGCAAAACCGGTCTCCCGTGCACCATATTGCCTTAGTCCGACCAAACTGACAGACATGAAGAAACAGGTCGAATATCTACTGGACAGGAAACTGATCCGCCCATCCACCTCTCCCTACGGCGCACCGGTTCTCTTCACTCCAAAGCCGGATGGTAGTTTAACGAATGTGCATCGACTACCGGGCAGTGAACAAACAAACGGTCAAGAACAAGTACCCCATACTGCACATAGATGATCTTCTAGACCAACTGCGTGGTGCAACAGTATTCTCGAAGCTGGACCTACGATCGTGTTACTGGCAGATCAAGATGGCAAACAACTCGATCCACAATACGGCATTCCGTACCAGATACGACTCGTATGAATACTTAATGATGCCGTTCGGACTCTGCAACGCACAAGCGACGTTTCAGACAGAGATAAATCACGTCCTACGGCCCTTGCTGGACGAGTGCGTAGTAGTGTACCTGGACGACATACTGATCTACTCAAAGAGCCGGAAGGAGTACGTGCAACATCTGCAGAAAGTCTTCGTGACCGTGCGGGGCAACAGGTTCGTGCCATAGTACGCTTAAATAGAAGCGGCACTAACAAACTTACTGAAGAAGGATACGCCCTATAAATGAGATACTCCTCAACAGCAAGCCATGGAGCAACTACAGACAACACTGACTAGTGCTCCAATACTCATCCTATTGGATCCAGATAGAGATTACGTGGTGGAAGCAGACGCTAGTAACCAGGCAGTCGGAGCAGTACTGATGCAGGATCGTGGACGCGGTTTGCAACCCATCGCATACTTCAGTAAGAAGGTATACGGAGGTGAACTAAATTACACAATCCACGTAAAGGAAGCCTTAGCCATAGTCACAGCCTTCAAAGCACGGAGGTGTTACCTAGAGGGAGCCAAAATGACGGTATACACGGACCACTGCAGCCTCAAATACCTTAAGTCGCAGCCTAAGCTCTCACGTCGACAGGTGTGGTGAATGGACTTCCTAGAAACGCACTTCCACTACGACATCATCTACAAGCCCGGGCTACAAAACAAAGCTCACACGTTGAGCCGCCCCGGACGTGTAGCAGGCATCCAACTCGACGGGATGAACCCTCTGCTCAAGGGTCTATTCCAACATGGGTACTCCGTGGACGCAGAAATCGCTACAGTGGGAGAACGAATTAGCGGTAAGGAAAGGTTTAGGAAATATTTGGGCACCAAACTACGCCCCGCTCCGACAGATATTACTGGACGAATTTCACGACGTAACAAGACGTTAGCGGGAATAGCCAAGTATTACTACTGGCCCTGGATGGCAGCAGAAGTGCAACAGTTCATCACCTCATGCAACATGTGCCAGCGGATGAGGAGTAGCAAGCAGAAAAAAGCAGGGTTACTTCAGCCTCTACCCATACCGGAGCAGCCTTGGCAAGTCGTTAGCCTCGACTTTATCACTGGGCTTCCTTCGACCTCACAAGGGCACGATGCTATACCCGTGGTGATCGACAAGTTCTCTAAAATGTGACATTTCATTCACACCAACGCCACAGCTACAGCTGAAGCAACTGCTCGCCTCTCTTCGACCGCACCGTCACTATCCACGGCATCCCCGCTACACTCATCTCGGACAGGGACCCGAAGTTCACTTGTAAGTTCTGGCGGGAACTCATGTGTTTGTTGGGGACAAAGCTTACGATGTCTTCAGCGTACCACCCCCAGACTGACAGACAAACCGAGCGACTCTATCAGGTGGTTGAATAGTTACTGCGCACAGAGTGCAACGACGACATCAACCACTAGGATATATAGTAATTGACGCTTGAGTTTGCTTACAACAACGCTTCACACGCGACCACAAGGAAATCTCCTTTCTTCTTGTGTTACGTGCGTGAACCAATCACACCACAGCAGCCAACCACACCGGCACACGTCCAAGCCGTACATGACTTCGTCACCACCATGCCACAGCTATGGGAGAAGACTCAGCGACTTCTCACCACGAAGCAGAACTTCCAGAAGCAGTATGCCGATCGACAGCGACGTGATCGCACAGTAGAAGTCGGAGATCAGGTGCTTCTCGACACACGCAACTTGGACTTGTCTCATCTGCCGTCCAAGCTCCGGCCTCGCTTCTGTGGTCCCTTTCACGTTGAGGCCATGGTGACTCTAGTAACATGCTTCTTGCGCTTACCGACCACGTGGAAGCTTCACAACGCTTTCCATGTCCAGCTACTAAAGCCCTACAAGGACACCAACCAACAGTTTCAGGGACGACACCACCGCCACCACCTGTTCTTGTCCAGGATGAACCAGAGTACGAGGTGGAACGAGTGCTCGCTCATCAACACAGACGCGGTAACACGCTTGAGTTCCTGATATGCTGGAAGGGATATGACCCATCGGAAGACAGTTGGGTAGAAGAAGCTGATATGGGCAACGCACGCCGTGCTCTCAAGGATAATCTTGTCAAGCAGGGTGTATCTGACGCCACCCAGCTTTGAGGGGGGGACGTGTGAGAGCACGACGACTTTGCTTGCTTGACTTTACTTTGTTATGCTTTATCTAGCTTAGCTTTACTTTATCTTGCATGCTTTTGCTTGATTTCCTAGTTTTGTTGCTTAACTATAGTTATTCTAGTTATAGGCACCGAAATAGGTTGCGTGCACCGACTTCAGTGCTACTCGGTTCACACCGAGCAGCTTCTACCTAATTCGGGAAGGATCCATTCGGAATGCTTCGCGACCCGCGGAACCTTCACGTAACACCTGGTTACCCTGCCTTGTGTCGAGCCTATATATAGCCTCGTGTTGTACCCAATCAATTATTTCTGATCCAGTTCCTCGATCCTCACAACCTTCCGGTGCTTTGTCTGCACTTTGGCCGTTGTGGCGAGTTTGCCTCCGGCCTCCTTGATGATTTTTGTCTTGAGGAGGGCATCACCCAATCGTTCACGCTTCCAACCTCTCCGCAACAGAATGGGATTGCTGAGCGCCGCATTGGCTTGATCATAGAGGTTGCTCGCACTCCCATGATCCATGAGGCTGCTCACAATTTTTCAGTGGCCGTTTGCGGTCCGCTACGCCGCGCACCAGCTTAACCTCTGGCCCCGTGTCTCCCAACCAGAGACCTCGCCTACCCTGCTTTGGACGGGGGAGGTTGGCGATGCGTCGGCGTTTCGGGTTTGGAGTTCGCTTGCCCTTGTCCGCGATCCTATCGCGGGCAAGCTCGCTCCTCGCACTATATGCTGCATCTTCCTTGGCTTTCCCACCGACGCCCCGCCCTGGCAGTTTTACCACCCAGCCACGCTCCGCGTCCTGTCCTCCTGCGACGTCACCTTTGACGAGTCGGTTTGCTACTACCATCTCTACCCCCACCGCAGTTAACCTGTCCCCCTTCCGCCCCTCTTCCTGGTTCCAGGTTACCCCTTGGTAGACCTTCTCCCTCCCTCGCATCCTGCTCCCTCAGGTGTGTCTCAGGTCACACCACCCCCCTTGGTTGAGCCTTTGGAGGTCTCCTCAGACCCCTCTGGCTCGGTTAAGGGGAGTGACCCTGCTTCTCACGACACAGCGGCCTCTTGCAGCTCACCGCGCTAGGAGACTCCTCCTAGTTTTCCGCCTCGGCTGTCTTCGCCGCCCCTGCAGCCTGTTGCTGTGTACTCTGGTGCTGTTGGGGGTGGTGACTCTGGAGGTGCGGGCTCTGGGGTTGCGAGTCTGGGTGGTGATGACTCTGGAGGTTCGGGCTCTGGGGGTGCTAGTTCTGGGGGTGCTGACTCTGGGGGTACTGAGCGTCCTAGTAGTGGTGGAGTCGAGGGTACTACTGCTCGAGGCTCAGCGCGTGCGTTGCAGCCTTTACCGTGGCGGCCCTTGTTCTGGGAGCAGCAACAGTCGTCGCTGCCACTTCCTGGGTCCGTTGTTGGAGGTGTTGTGGGTGCTGGAGCTGGAGGTTCTGGTGCTGGAGGTACTGGAGTTGGAGGTGCTGGAGGTTCTGGTGCTGGAGGTGCTGGAGCTGGAGGTGATGGAGATTCTGGTTCTGGAGGTTCTGGAGCTGGAGGTGCGGCCACTGAGGGTGTTGGTCGTGCTGGAGCTGGAGGTGTTCCTGGTGCTAGTACAGGAGGAGCTAGTTCTGGGGTTGCAGCGCAGCCGCTGCAGCAACGACCGTTGTTATGGGAGCATCTGCGGTCGTCGTTGTCACCAATAGGTTCAGCACTTCACCAGCTTCTCACTCTTCCGTCTGCCTCTGCAGAGCCGTCTGCTACTGGTACTACTTCTCATCTAATGGTTCAGCCGCTTGACCTCTCTTAGACACAGTTATCGCCTGAATCTCCTCTACCTGTTCCTCCTCGTACTCTCCGTTGACAGACTCCCTGACTGAGCTTAGAGAGCCAGCGTCTCGTCCTCCCTCACCTGTTGCTCGTGCTTGTTGTACTCCCCGTGTTCGCCCTCCTCCTGCTCCCAGTAATCACACCATGACACTTTGACCTTCCTCTGTTTCACAGTCTGTTGTTCTGCTGTCACCTCCCTCGTCGCCTCTTCCTGGCGTTACTGGTCATGTGTCTGACCGTGCTCGTGCTGCCATTCCGACTGTCACTCATTGTCTCGCCAAACTTATGGCGGAGCCGACTCGTTTTTCTGCTGCTGCGTCTGCCTTAGTCACTGAGCTCGTTGACTTTGCTGCTACCTGCCGCCTTGACTACCTCACGCGTCTAGATTTTTACTCTGCCTGTCCTCCGTCCGTCGGGGGTAAGCTTGCCCTTAACTGTGACGTCCTTGAGGACAGACAGTTTGAGCTGGAGTGCCTTGCGGCTGCTGTACATCATCTCGCTGCCATGCTTCTTGCCCTCAAGGGAGACCCAAATGCACGGGACAATTCGACCCCGCGCTCTTACGCAGAGGCGATTACGGGTCAGTACTCCTCTAAGTGGCAGACGCATAGATGGCATCCTCGAAGTCCACAGGAACGCAAGCGGAATGTAACTGGTATCACCATCGTCTCAACAAAAAAAGGACCACAAAAGCGAGGACGGAGCTTGGACGGTAGATGAGACAAGCCAAAGTTGCATATGTCCAGAAGAACTTGATCTCTGACTACTATTGAGTGGTCTCGTCGCTGTCGATCGACATATTGCTTTTGGGAGTTCTGCATCGTGGTGAGACGTCGCTGAGTCTTCTCCCATAGCTACTGCATGGTGGTGACAAAGTCGTGTGCGAAGATGTGTGCCGGTGTGGTTGGCTGTTGCGGCGTAGGTGATTCACGTCCGTAACACAGGAGGAAAGGAGATTTCCGTGTGGCCGCATATGAAGAGTTGGTGTAAGCGAACTCAAGTGTCGGTAACTATAGATCCCAGCTGCTGATATCGTCCTTGCATGCAGGTCGCAGTAATTGTTCAACCATCTGTTTGAGTCGCTCGGTATATATCCATCTGTCAGAGGGTGGTATGCTGAAGACATCACAAGCTTTGTCCCCATCAAACCATCCAGAACTTACTTGTGAACTCAGGGTCCATATCCGCGATGAATGTAGCGGGGATGCCGTGGATGGTGACGATGCGGTCGAAGAAGAGGCGAGCAATTGCTTCAGCTGTAGCCGTGGCGTTGGCCAAGATGAAGCATCCCATGTTGGAGAATTGTTGATCACTGCGAGTATAGCGTCGTGCCCTCGTGTGGTCGAAGGTAGACAAGTAATGAAATCTAGACTAACGATTTGCCATGGCTGCTCTGGTACTGTTAGAGGCTAAAGTAACCCTGCTTTTTTCTGCTTGCTACTCTTCATTTGCTGGCACGTGCCGCATGAGGTGACGAACTGCTGCACGGCTGCTACCATCCGGGGCAAGTAGTAATACTTTGCTATTCCCGCTAACGTTTTGTTATTCCCGAAATGTCTCGTGTACGCCACGTCGTGGAACTCCTCCAGTGAGATTTGTTGGAGCGGGACATAGTTTGGTACCCGAAGATTTCCTAAACCTTTCCGTACTGCTAAGTCTCATTCCCACTATTAGGGCGTGTGTGATTTTGTTTTAGGTTAAAGTACGCGTTTTGGAATCGAACGTAGCCTGTGAACACGATGTGAACAAGATTCGACTTTCCTTTTGAGCAAAGTCGAACCACGCGTCCCGCACATGGTTGAAGCCAAATCACACACCAAGTTCGAATTTGCATGTTCGAACATGTCGTGGTGAAAGTGAGTCTCGAGGAAGTCTAACCACCGCACCTGTCGTCGTGAGAGTGTTGGCTGCGAGTTGAGGTATTTTAGGCTGCAGTGGTAGGTGTATACTGTAGTGTTCGCTCCCTCTAGATAGTACCTCCGCACCTTGAAGGCTGTGACTATGGCTAAGGCTTCCTTGTTGTGGATTAGGTAATTCAGTTCTGCTCTGTGTAGCTACTTACCAAGGTAGGCAATGGGTTGCAAACCGCGTCCGTAATCTAGCATCAGTGCTGCTCTGACTGCCTGGTCACTAGCGTCTTGCTTCCACCACGTAATCTCTGTCTGGAACCGGTAGGATGAGGACTGGGGCAGTGGTTAGTGCTGTCTGTAGCTGGTCCATGGCTTGATGTTGTGGAGTATCCCATTTATAGGGTGTGTTCCTTTCCAGTAAGTTCGTCAGTGGTGCTGCTATTTTGCTACTGTGCTACGAACCTGTTGTACTAGTTGGTGAAGCCTAGGAACTGCTGCAACTCCTTGACGTTCTCCGGAACTTTCCACTTCTTGACGGCTTCGATCTTTTGCAGGTCCACATGTACGCCCTCAGCACTCACCAGTTGGTCTAGAAGATAATCTATGCGCAGTATGGGGTATTGTTTTGTACTGTCTGTTTGTTCAGTGTCCGGTAGTCGATGCACATCCGTAAACTACCGTTCGGCTTTGTAGTGAAGAGAATCGGTGTACCGTAGGGACATATGTATGGTCAGATCGGTTTCCTATCTAGAAAGTACTATATCTGTTTCTTCATGTCTGTTAGTTCACTCGAACTGACTCGGTACGGTGCACGGGAGACGGATTTCACACCTGGTACCTCCACGTTCTCGTGCTCGTGGGTTCGCGCTGGAGGCACTCCTGCAGGCAGATCATCCGGCATAATATCCTTGTATTCCACTAACACCTACTGCAGGTAGTTCCGAGTTCGGCTTCCCCTCCTCAACTACTAACATCACCAGTGCTAAATACCCTCTGTTACTCTCGTTCACCGTCCGTTCAAAATGTCCAAGTGTTGCCTCCGGAATATCCCCTGTATCCGTCCAGCTTCGCAGCTCCGCACGCTTTCCATTGTTGTAGATGCAGGTTTCGGCTGACCCAGTCTATCTAGGGGTTGAACCGCTTTAGAAAAATACGCCCCAATATTAAATCCAGGCCCTTGATGTTCGTGACTAGCAGTGTCGGCTTCCACCTCAACGCACCTATCTGCAGCTGTAGCATTGACTCGCCGTGGATGGGTAGCTTCGTGTCGTCCACCATCGATGTTGTGAACAGGGTCTCCTCCGAGGGCTCCCCAATTTTCTCCAACGTCCCGCGGTCGCACACCGAGTGGGACGCACCACAACCCACCATCGCTTGGAGGTGTCGCCCTTTGCAAAGCACCTCGAGCGGTAGTGGTTGTTGCTGCTACGAGTGGCCATAGATGGTCTTGCTTATAGGATCATAGTGTACTTAAATTATATCATCCCTAGGTCCAACTCTCGAAGCTGCAGACTCAGCTTAGTTTTCACTTGGGTTAAGTTAGAAGGCACGAGATCCCCAGACCCGGAACACCGACGCATCGCCAACCTTCCCCGTCCAACGCAGTGTAGGCGAGGTCTCCGGCAAGGAGACACGTGGCCAGAGGTTGAGCTGATGCGCAGCGTACCGGACCGCAAACGGCCACAGGAAATGGGGGGCAGCCGCATGGATCATGGAGGCACGGGCGACCTCCATGACTAAGCCAATGAGGCGCTCAGCAACCCCATTCTGCTGCGGAGAGGCCGGAAGCGTGAACGACTGGGTGATGCCCTCCCCACGACGAAAGTCCCGCAAGAGGTCGGAGGCAAACTCACCACCTCTGTCAGAGTGCAGACGCAGGACTGGAAGGTCCGCGTGGAACCGCTCGCGGAGCTGGAGACGTACAGCGTGGATCCAAGGGATCAAAACATCAGGGACCTCCCCCTTGGTGCGCAAGGGGAAGACCGTGGTGTAACGCGAGTAGTCGTCGACAACCAGCAGAAAGTAGCGCTCGCGGCCCTGTCCACGGACGCGGGATGGGCCCCACACGTCCATGTGGAGAGTCTGCAGGGGAGCAGTCGTCGGGGGAAACGAGGAGGAGTGAGGAGCGGCGCGCTGCCGCCCCTCGACACAGGGAAGGTAGGGAGGGGCAGGCGAGGGTGGGAGGGGAGGCAGAGACCTGGGAAGTCCAGAGACAAGGAGACGGGAGTGCATGCCATGGAGGTGTGGCACGGAGGGGTGACTAAGGCGGTGGTGCCAAAGGAACGTCTGGTGCGACAGGGCGCGACACGAGCAAGGGGCTGCAAGCTGACCTGATGCGGACGCTGACGCAGCTACCTGAGGAGGCTCAGTAGTCAGTGTGTACAGACTCGACCCATGTCACATTTGCATGAATGTGAGAAAGATAGCGAGAGGAGAAGGGGGATGTACATACTGTACATTTTGTATATAGTGAACAGAGCAATGGCGAGGATGGGAGCCGAGGGGTCAGATGATGGGTGGGGGAAAGCGGGACCAGGAGTAAAGGGTTAAAGGTTGGACTGTTGCCGAAGTGAAGGGTCGGGGAGTTGCATGGCAGAAGAGGGTGGGCGGGACTGATGGAGACAAAGCGTGGCAGTGGGTGGGGAATACAGCACAAGGCAGTGGCAAGGGGGAGGAGGAGGTTACCACCAGAGCACAGATGGGTGTTGGCATGCATGTGTGTTTGTTTTCGTGTGTGGGCAGGTGTGCTCCAAGGAGCCAGCTGGATCTGAAAAGAGCCAGCTGGAGGCAAAGCAGCGAGAGGCGAGGAAGAGAGGTGAACGCAGCGTGGATGCTAGTCTGCTCAAAGGCTGCGTTAGTTACTGATGAACAGACTAGAGGATTGACAGGACGGGGTGTAGGGAGGTTGCTGGTAGTATAGGAGGTACCTTGTCGAAGCTATCCTTAGTGCTTGTATGTTTCCTTTACAATACGAGATTCTTGCAACAAGAGTGCGCAAGTAGTAATACTAAGGGGATATGACAAGCAAGTAATAGTTGATAGAAGCTAAGCTAGGTTGCTATGTGAGGGAGCAGGAGCTCATCACATACAAGCATTCAAGATTAGGGAGGTTATGCCCACAAGACCAGGGCTGGAGTTTGCCGCAAAAAGGCAAGAAGGAGATCGAGATACGATGGAAAACGAAGGAAAGGAGGAGCGCGAGCCAGGAACGTAAGCAGAGGCGCACGGCGCGGAAGGAGAGGCTCAAGGAAAGCCGAGTGGAGCCACGGGCTCGGGCGTGGAGCCGGGAGCAACGGTACACGTGGAGAAGGATGGTGTCGAAGGAGAGCCGAGGAAGCCCGTTCCAGCTGAAGCCGGTGGGAGAACGGGAGGAAGGAGAGGCAGCGACCGACCGTATCAGCGCAGCGCATCCTGGCAAGGGTCTGAGGAAGAGGCAGCGTCAACCCGTTGGCGCTACACCATGCTCCCGAAGGTGGAAGTGCCGGAGCGATTCTCGGGAGAAGTGCGACGCGGACCGTCTCTTAAGAATTACCTGATGCAGCTGGAGAACCTGCGGGCGCGATGTGAACGAGATCGATTGGACGCGGAAGAATTCTTCCGAGGCCTGGCTAATACGCTGACGGGAGAAGCCGAAACCTACTATCGGATTTGCCGTCGGGAGCTGCTGGATTGGGCGGCGCCGGCACGAGCGGGAGAAAGAGACCCGACCAAGCGATTCTTAGAGATGCTACGCGATCAGTTTCCGTTACAGACGCAAGAGCGATTGGTGGAGTTCCGCGATTTCAAGCGAAGGACGGGGGAATCGCTCTTGGCGTACTACGAGCGGCTCGTGGAACTCGCGGAGGACATGAACTGCTTGGACCAGGGCCGGCTCGTCAGTAAATTCCTGAACGGTCTGAACTATGAGCTGCAGAGAGACGTACAGGTGAAGATCTTTGAGATGGGGGCGGCTGCGACGCTGGGCGTAGCTTATGAGACGGCGAAAAGGGTGGAAACGGGCAGGAGGCTGTTTGAAGTGGAACGGACGGTAGAAAGAACGGGGGAGCGAAGAAGGCCAGCGTGGACGGCCGCGCCGGTGGAGAGGGATCGACCGTCGAGGGGACCTGGAGATGTGCGCAAGTGTCACAACTGCGGTCAACCGGGACACCTCAGGCGGGATTGCCGGAACCCGCCAGCGTGCTCTATTTGCGGACTAGAAGACCACCAGAGACGTGACTGCCCGGAGGCGCCGGTGTGTGGAAATTGCGGACGCAAAGGACACGCGGACCGTGACTGCTACTCGCGAAGGGGAGAAGGACGAGGAGATAGCCGAGAGAGGAGCGAGGTGGCGGAGATGCGAGCGGAGATTGAAAAGCTGCGGGCGCAGCTTGACGGACGCGGGGCAGGAGGGGATCGGAAGCCGGCCATGGTGGCGCGGGAGGAAGAGGAAGAAAGCAGTGAAGAAGAGTACGGTCTGATGGCGCGGCCGGCGAGGGAGCGGGAGGAACTAGGGCTGACGCCACGGGAGCGGAACATGAGGCCAAGGACGGAACTGGGGAGGGAGGAAGGTCCCCGGAGAAGGGCAAGCGCGGAGGAAGAGCATGACCCGCCGCGTCGGCATCCCTTGGAGCGGCTGAGCTGTGCAGCGTCGGTACTAGTGGTGGAGAAAGGGTACCTCACGGTGGGAGGCATCTCGGTGAAGCAGGCGATCATAGACACCGGGGCCCATCCAGTGCTGATAGGGAGAAAGCTCGCAGAGCAGTTGCAGCTGGACCGACCGGAGCGACAAATCGAAGAAGGACTACTGCTGATGACGGCGGAGGGTGGGGGCTCCAAGTGGATGCCCAAGACGAGGAGTACGGTGGAGATAACGATCCGACAGGGCAGCCCAGAGGAATGCTCGGTGAAGCTGCAATGCGGCATATCGCCGTCCGAAGACTACGACCTGCTATTGGGGGTGGAGTTCCTGTACAGTATCGGCGCCACAATCTGCATGTGGGAAGAGAAGCTCACGTATTGCGTGGTGTATTGGGAGAAGAATCAGCCAGTGGCGGAACTCCCCGTCAGGTTCATCCGCCGGGAGCCAAAGGAAGCATATCAGGCGGAGGTCAAGACCGTAGAAGAGGAGAAGGTGGACGAAGAAAGGAGGCGCAGGGATTGGCACCGGCAGCACTGGGGCGAGAGCGAACGATTGAGAGAATTGCACCTGGACAGCAGGGTGTTCCAGAGGCCCATAGTGTTGCTGGAGCTTTTCGGAGGCATCTGCACGGGATTGGCCGCAGTACTAAAGGCAGGCCTGAGGGTGGAGAAGTATATCTACGTGGAGAATGATGAGGCAGTGGATCGCATGGCGTGGCATCACATCAAGAAGCTGGAAGAAAGGTATCCCTCGCAGCTATACGCGGATGCGGTGGAAAAGGGGGGCGAATGGGTATGCCACCGAGTGCAGGACGTGAAGGAAGATGCGCTAGCACACTGGGGGCACGTGGATTGGGTAGTGGCGGGCTGGGAGTGTCAGGGCTTATCGCGAGCCGGAGAAGGCAGGGGAATGGAGGATCCAAGGAGTGGGCTGTTCAGAGAGCTGATCCGCGTCCTGAAGATGATCAAGCGGAAGCAAGGAGAAGTGGCCTACATAGTGGAGAACATAGATACGCGGGACGACATGCGAGAAGATGTGAAAGAAGCCGAGGAAGAGATCAAGGGGGAGCTGGGGGCAGGAGTGGCGTGGGACGCCGCGCAGAACGGCAGCAGGACGCATCGGACACGCAGGTACTGGCAGAACGTTGTGCCAGAGGCGGTGGTACGGTACGAGTTATCCATGATGGAGCGGCCGCGCGCGCACCTGGTGCAAGACATCCTGGAGCCGGCGAGGATGCCAGCGCCGGTTAGGCACCCTGATCACGAGACACAGTTCCCATGCAACAAAGTAGGGGAACCCCGGCAGGCGTGGCCCACGTTGGTGGCGCATGAGCAGGCGAGGGGATTCAAGATGGGCGTGGCCCACGTTGGTGGCGCATGAGCAGGCGAGGGGATTCAAGATGGAGGAAGGCAAAGAGGGGCCAGGGATGGTGTTCGACAGGTTGAAGGGAATCTGGGAAGAGCCGTCAGCACTAGAAAGAGAATTAGCCATGGGCTTCATGGTGGGAGCAGCAGCCAGCGAGGAGGTGACTGAGCGGCAGAGGAGGAGGGCCTTGGGCAATGCGATGGATCTTAACGCACTGCATTGGCTGGTGGGGATCATGCAGCGACACCTGGAGAAGCAGTGGTGGGAAAGGAGAAGGGACCATGCAGCGCGGACAGTGCCAAAGACACGGCAAGATGAGATAAAAGAGGAAGAGTCGCAGATACTCTTGACACACCTGGAGCAGGAGGCATGGGAGGAGAGGCGAAGAGGGGTGCCGCATGAAAAGCGGGAAGAAAGGCTGGATGACAGGAACGGCGTACCAGGGAGGTACCCAGACCAAGAGGAGGATGAAGAAGTGTGGGAGGAGCCGGGGATGGACTGGGACAGTGAGGACGGAGAAGATCCGACAGAGAGGTGGATACCAGACCCCAACGAAGTATTCTTGGGCCCGGGCCGAGCGCACATGGTACTGCTGAGTGAAGAGGAGGCGACAAAAACAAGAGAGGTACAGGCAGGGGCGGCGGAGGTGGACGAAGGGGCCCAGGCACCAAGCAGGGGAGGCGAAGGGGAAACAGTCTAGGGGGCAGCAGCAGAGGGAGAAGGGCAAAACGCAGGAAGGGGAAGAGGGACCCAGCACGTATGGAACATAAGCGAGGCCATGCAGGGGACGACAGCGATCCGGATGGAGGCGGTACTAAGGAGGCATGCGTCGGCCTTCGCTCATACACTACAGGAGCTGGGGAAGTGTGTGACCAGTACCATGCACTTGCCGTTAACCAGTGAGATACCAGTGTACCAAAGGCCGAGGAGAATGAGCCCTCAAGACATGGAAGTGTGCACAGAAAAGTGCCGAGAGCTGCTTGCAGCAGGACTGATACAGAGGTCAACATCAGACTACGCAGTCGCGACGGTGGTAGCAGCTAGGACGGATCTCACAGGGTCGGTGCTCTCGCGGAGGATGTGCGGGGACTACCGAGGGTTAAACAAGGTCACTGCACCCGACCGGAACCCCATGCCGATTGCGGAGGAAATCTTTGACCTGCTACAGGGTAGTTGGGTGTTCTCGACGCTAGATTTGCGACAGGGCTTCAATCAGATACCCATTGCAGAGGAGGATAAGAGGAAGACCGCTTTCCACGGGCTGGACGGCTTGTACGAGTGGAACTACATGCCGTTCGAACTAAGTAATGCTTCGGCGGTATTCCAGAAAGTGATGGATGCAGTGTTGAGGGAGGTGAAGAGCGCGGCATGCTACATAGATGACGTCATCATCTTCAGCCCCGACAGCGAGAAGCACGTCAGAGACGTGGAAGCAACATTGGCAGCCATTCAAACCCCGGGGCTGACATGCCACCCGGGCAAATGCCGCTTCGGACACAGCAGCGTGACCTACTTGGGGTTCGAGGTGGCAGGAGGGGAGCTGAGCATCCAAAGGGCGAAGGTAGAAGTGCTGGACAGGGTGGGATGCCCGAAGGACAGGAGCGGCCTGCGAGCGCTGCTAGGGTTTCTAAACTACTATCGGAAGTTCATCCCCGACTTCAGCAAACCAGCAGCGCCACTGAACAGGCTGCTGAGGGAGGAACGGAAATGGCAATGGGGAGAAGCCTAGGAGGTAGCTCTGAAGGGGCTGATGGAGTCCGTGAAGGCAGGAGCGGTATTGAAGCTGCCGGATGGGAAGGCGCCGTTTGTGGTGTACACAGACTGGAGCAGCGTGGGTATGGGGGCAGTCCTCAGTCAGGTGGAAGGCGCGCAAGAGAAGGTAGTAGCGTTCGCCAGCAGGACCTGCAACCCTGCCGAGGCAAATTACTCCTCCTACGAAGGAGAGGGACTGGCAGCAGTATGGGCAGTGGGGCACTTCCGGGTCTACCTGTAGGGGAGACACTTCACGCTGGTGACTGATCACCAGCCCTTGCTGTGGTTGATGCAAAACCAAACACTGACAGGGCGGAACGCAAGGTGGGCGATGAAACTGCAAGAATATGACTTCACGGTGAAGCATCGCCCGGGCAAGACGATGCAACACGTGGATGGGCTGTGAAGGAACCCACCACAGGATGGAAGGGGAGGCGGACCTGGGCCAGGGCCACCAGTGGCCGCATTAACCGCCATGATCCAGGAGCAGAGGACGGGAGGGGAACAGGCGCGCGGGACGGCGGACATTTGGCAGGATGCAGAGACACTCGCCTGGATAAAAGGAGAAACGGCCAAAGACAGGGGAGCAGGGACCACAGCAAGGGCTAGGGGGCAACATTACAGGTGGTTCCAAGGCCAGGTGCAGCTGCGAACGAAGGACGGATGGAAGCGGGTGCCAGAGCCGAAGGAGCGAGAGGCAATCATCAGGGAAGTGCATGAGAAGCTGGGCCACTTCGGCCCACTGCGCACGCAGCAGCTGCTACAGACAGGCTGGTGGTGGGTAGGGATGAGAAGGGAGGTGAAGGAGTGGGTGGAGCGATGTGAGCTCTGCTGCCGGAACAAGGCTACACTGCTGAGGAGTCAGGTAGAGCTCCAGCCTCTGGCCATAGTGGAGCTGGGCTATCGATGGTCGTTGGACCTAGCGGGAGAACTACCAGTGTCTAGGTGGGGAGGGCGCTACATAGTGTTCATGATCGAGCACGTGAGCAAATGGGCAGAGGCCCGGCCATTGGTCAGCAAGACGGCAGCCGCAGTCGCTGAAGCATTTGAGGAAATGGTGATTACCAGGTTCGGAGCGTGCGGGGAGGTGCTGACAGATCAGGGAACAGAGTTTCAGGGGGAGTTTGAGGAGTTGCTGGCAGCCAACGGCATTCAGCATCGCACCACCTCACGGTATCACCCGCAGGCGGATGGGCTGACGGAGCGACTGGTTTAGACAGTGAAGAAAGGCCTGCGAGTGTACGGTGAGACACACAAGGGAGACTGGGACAAGAAGCTGGCGTGGGTAATGGCAGGATACAGGTTCAGCAAACAAGCGGCTCTGAAGGACGTGTCACCCTACTACCTGCTCTTCGGGAAGCAGCCGATTCTGCCAGTGGGAGCGCCACGCGTACTGACTGACAGTGTGGAGGCCAGGACCGCAGACCAATGGGTAGCCCTGGTGGATGCACGAGCAGTATACCTCAAGAAGATGCTGCCAGCAGCAATGGAAAGCTTGAAGGTGGCTCAGCTGCGAGATATTCACCGCTATCGTCAGCGGCAGCTGGCGAAGATGCAGGGCCAGGGACCAGAGGTGGAAGAGGGACAAGAAGTGTATGTGCGGAAGGTGAAGCGGGACGGGCTAGATGTAGGAGTGTCCCAGCAAAGGTGGACCGTCAAGGAGGTGCGAGAGTCAGGAGTACTGGTGTTGGAGGATGTCACTGGGAAACGTGTCATGGACCACGTGACCAACGTGGCACACGCGGGCAAGGCCAAGAAGGCACAGACTTACCAGGGTCCCACGACTAGGGCGAGGACAGCGGCAACAGGTCATGGGAGGGGGCAGGAAGGAGCTCTTCAGGGAAGCAAGTAGGGAGGAAGGCAGACCGGAGGAGAGCAGGAGACCATCTGAGGGGGGGTAACAGAGTGAGCAGTCAGCCGGAAGAGAGAGAAAGAGATGACAGGAAGGGCAAGAAGGAGTGAGTGAGAGGGAGGGGAAGGGAGTGGAGCGGTAGCAGGAGAAAGAGATAAGTAAGGGGTGAGAAGGCAAGGGAACGGAGGTTGGAGTCCGACAGCTGTCACATTTGCATGAATGTGAGAAAGATAGCGAGAGGAGAAGGGGGATGTACATACTGTACATTTTGTATATACTGAACGGGGCAGTGGCGAGGATGGGAGCCGAGGGGTCAGATGATGGGTGGGGGAAAGCGGGACTAGGAGTAAAGGGGGAAATGTTGGACGGTTGCCGAAGCGAAGGGTCAGGGAGTTGCATGGCGGAAGAGGGTGGGCGGGACTGATGGAGACAAAGCGTGGCAGTGGGTGGGGAATACAGCGCAAGGCAGCGGCAAGGGGGAGGAGGAGGTTACCACCAGAGCACGGATGGGTGTTGGCATGCATGTGTGTTTGTTTTCGTGTGTGGGCAGGTGTGCTCCAAGGAGCCAGCTGGATCTGAAAAGAGCCAGCTGGAGGCAAAGCAGCGAGAGGCGGGGAAGAGAGGTGAAGGCAGCGTGGATGCTAGTCTGCTCAAAGGCTGCATTAGCTACTGATGAACAGACTAGAGGATTGACAGGACGGGGTGTAGGGAGGTTGCTGGTAGTATAGGAGGTACCTTGTCGAAGCTATCCTTAATGCTTGTATGTTTCCTTTACAATACGAGATTCTTGCAACAAGAGTGCGCAAGTAGTAATACTAAGGGGATATGACAAGCAAGTAATAGTTGATAGAAGCTAAGCTAGGTTGCTATGTGAGGGAGCAGGAGCTCATCAGGAAGGAGCTCTTCAGGGAAGCAAGTAGGGAGGAAGGGAGACCGGAGGAGAGCAGGAGACCATCTGAGGGGTGGTAACAGAGTGGGCAGTCAGCCGGAAGAGTGAGAAAGATATGACAGGAAGGGCAAGCAGGAGTGAGTGAGAGGGAGGGGAAGGGAGTGGAGCGGTAGCAGGAGAAAGAGAATAGTAAGGGGTGAGAAGGCAAGGGAACGGAGGTTGGAGTCCGACACCCAGGCCGACGGGTGAACGTGGCCAGGTGAAGGCCCGTCCGTGTACACGTGCAGATCGACACACGCTGACCCCCAGGAGTGGTGGTGGTGACCATCGCATCCTGGAGGGCAGCGGTACTCACCAAGTTCGTAGAGAACGAGGGGAGGTGAAGACCTGAGAGTGAGCCGTGTCGGAGAACCTTCTTCCTTGCAGCTCCTGTTCTTCTTCCTGCACCTCCTCTTCTTCCTGCACTTGCTCTGTGTCCTGCACCTGTTCTTCAATTGTTCCTCCCTGCCCCGTATGGTACAGCCTCACTCACCCACTTCTGTATGAATGAGTCCTCACACTCACTCCTTAATTCCCTCCTGGTGTGTGCCACCGTGTGCTAGAAGCTAAGATGATCACTTCCACTACTAAGAGAGAATAACACCAAGAAAGCATCGAGGGGTTGGCTGTAACTGACCTTACCCAACCCCAGGCTGCACATTCCCAAATGTGCGGCTCGGGGTTGGGATTGCTTGGCTTCACATTTCGCCCTTCGGTGCCCTTTCCCTCACAATCCCAACCGCTCCTATCCAATTTTCCCCCTTCTATACCCCTTCCTAACAGTAACTTTCCTACGTTCAACACCTACAACTATTCTTACTAATACTTCTTATAAATATCTAATGTTCCTATAACTGCATCAACAAGCCCTCCCTACACCATCATCCTACTGTTATTGCATATGCATTAGGTGCATATGTGGTGACAGCTGTCGGAGAACCTTCTTCCTTGCAACTCCTGTTCTTCTTCCTGCACCTGCTCTTCTTCCTGCACCTGCTCTGTGTCCTGCACCTGTTCTTCTCCTGTTCCTCCCTGCCCCGTATGGTACAGCCTCACTCACCCACTGCCCCCTCCTGTGCTCGGGCTCTAGTCGCTTGAGCTCGGACCCTCCTGTTGAGGCTTCCCCCCTTTCACAATGGCCGTGTTACTCTGGTGCTCCTTCAGGAGTGCTCCCTTCTCATTTTCCAACACCAGGACCCCTGATGGCCGCACTTCCTTCACTCTCCACCTCTCAGAGCCCACTCCAACGTCTAGCGTGTCTTGCTTTGCCCGCTTCAGGTACACCTCCTGTCCCTGACTCACTCCCTTCCTCGGTCTTCCCCCCGCCCATTGCTGCTGTCGCTGCTCATAGCGCCGAGCATCTCTCAATTGTGCCGTGTGGAGTTTTCCAAGGCAGCTGGCATCATAACCCTGAGGTACCTTGCCCTGGCTTCTAACAGAGCCACCCACCTCTCTATGGTTCCCGCCATCACTGTATCTGTCAGGACCCGTGTTGCTCCCACCGGCAGCAGCGGCTCACATCCATATAGGAGACTATATGGAGAGTGATCTCTCAAGGCCGCCTGTTTCCCAAACCTGTACCATGCTGCAATCCAATGCAGCTCCTCATTCCAGTCCCGCTTCCTCGTTTCCCCATACGCTCGCAGTCCCCGCTTCAAGGTCTGCATCAGGCGCTCGGTCAGCCCATCGCTCTGTGGGTGGTACCGCGAGGTGCGCCTGTGGGTGATCCCTGTCTCCTCCAGCAGCTTCTTGAACTCCCCTTGGAACTCGGTCCCCTGATCCGTGAGGACCTCTGCACATGCCCCGAACCTGCATATCACTTGTTTGCCCAGCATCATGGAAAACGGGGAGAGAGGGAGGAGTGCAGGCCATGGGCGTGTACCTGGCACAGCATGTCGAGCAGCTTGTTGTTAGCCACTGCTGCATCCCCCACGATACACAGCGACTTGTAACACAGCTCCAGTGGCTCGATTCATCAGCTTCATGCATAGGAGGCAACGAGGAGCTAGAGAGCGGTCATAGACATTAGCGGGATAAGACAGAAAATGAGCATGAGTCTGGATATAGGAGTACGTGAATTCAGTGCGGCAGGTTTGGATAAATAGCAATTACCCTGATGCCCAACAAGCGCCCACTGTGCATTCCTCCTCACACGCTCTGCTGCCTCCACCCCACTGCTGACCCCATCTCTACCCACAAAACACTTGCATCAAGTTGAGCCCCACAGCCAACCCCACCCTTCCATGCCAAGCCATGGCACGCCCTGCCAAGGCAGATCTTTTTTGGCACCTGCTCGGTTCCCATCGGTGTAGATGTCATGGGGGGGAGTGATCTTGGAATGCTTGACACCATGAGGTGCCAGATGTGGTTGCGTGTGTTCCACAGCGCACCTTACATGTTGCAATTCTCCCAACACCACGCGGTACGGCTCGTGCTAAGTGATGTCCCTTTAGAATTCTGTGCATGCGGTAGTGGCACGGGGGAAGGGAGGGCGGAGAGGAGGAGGGGAGCGAGGGCGGAACATGGGAAAGTGGGTGGGCGATTGGGGGATGCGGGGTGGGGGACGGGAGATAGTGCTTTAGCATCCCAGAATGCACAAATCGCTGCGAGCAACAAATATTGTGCTCATCATTGCCATCATTCATGAGCCCCACGTGTGCCCATATTGCAATGGCCGGGGTGCTTCTTGGCCCCCGGTGCTCCGCACACACGCCCACTGCCCGTTGCTTCAGCTTAGTGCTCGCACGCCGCATGGAGTGGGGATAGATGGGGTTGGGTAGGGGATGCAGGAGGCAGTGGCAGAGGTGGACCATGAAAGAGGAGGTGAGGATTCATGGTCTTGCTACACCTCAAAATATGTGGCGACACTGGATCGTACGGCTAACAGTTGCTCGGAAGCAATCAGCGGCGGATGGGAGATAAGCAGAGGGGCGCTGGTTGGAAGGAGCAGAAGGTGGATCTACACAGGCGTGTGAGTGTTGTTACAAAGGCACACAGCACATCACTTGTTAAAGTAGCCGGTAAAACAGGGTTGAGCATTACAACAAAGGGTGGCCATGCATGCACACCCATGAAGAGGGCCCCAAGAAACCATGCATGCTGCTCACTTAGTGGCGAGTGAGTGAGTGAGTGGTGCACACGTCGAAGATGAGCGCCTCTATCTGCGTGATGTAGAGGTTGGTCACCATGAGTCGCAACAGGTACACCACGCTTGGTGTCAGTGCTGCTGTCACCATCGGGTTGCCTGTAAGGGGGATGTGGGGAGAGGGGACCAGATGACCAGATGGGGGGAAGAGAAGAAGGAAGGGGGCCATGAAAGATGGACTAGGAAGAGAGGCGCAAGATTTGGAGGAGAAAGGACAGACGCATAGGGGAAGAGGTTTGCGTAACTTGGAGGCCACTACGAGTTGGCATTTAAACAGAAAAAAAAATGTTATTTTTTATTTGCCCAAAGTGTGCCCAATATCGTAAATGACTGAAAACAAAGGAGGTATGGGATTTAATTTTGGAAGGTTTGTTCATGGCCCGGCGGCTACAACCATGCAGCACGGTTCACATTTTCTCTGTTAGTAGACATGCATTGTGAGATTCCCGATTGATCCTAGGGGTTGCAGGCATATTAGCCCAGGGGTTTGGGCACACTCACCCGCATTTGGAACAAGCCCTTTATCCCTGTGGTCTAGTGACTAGGTTTTTGACATGGTATTAGAGCTGTATCGGGTTCGAATCCCGGTGTATACACCTGCAAGCCGTTGCCGCTGTGCCGAGTCTTAGGCCTCCCAGTGTCGGGGGGTTGTCAGTAGATATGCGCTCTGAGATTCCCGTTTGACCCTAGGGGGGTTACTGGCTTGTTAACCTTGGGGGGGTTGGGGCGCATTGTCCCGCATTTGGAACAAGCCCTCTATCCAAGTGGTCTATTGACTGAGTTTTTGACACTCTCATCCTAATCATAATAAAAACTGATCAATGCAACAAACTTCCACCTCCACTCACCCCCTCCTCCCTCCCCTACCCCATCTCACTGTTCCACACGCGTCTTAACCCACCTCACACATATATGCACTCACACCATAACACTCTAGTCACGTGCATTTAAAAAGATCCCTCCAGCCTTCCCGCACACCCCATCCCACCCTTGCACTCACCATCACGGTCACCCCCAACCAGGCGGTGTGTTACGCTGAGAAAAAAAAAAATGTCACGCAAGGCCTGCGTAGGGCATCAGTGGTCACGACTTTTACCCTAATTTCCAAAGTTTTCTCTGTGTGTGTGTGTGTATGTGTGTGTGTGTGTGTATGTGTGTGTGTGTGTATGTGTGTGTGTATGTATGTGTGTGTGTGTGAGTATGTGTATGTGTGTGTGTGTGTGGGTGTAGGTGTGTGTGTATGTATGTGTATTTGTGTGTGTGTGTGTGTGTGTGGGTGTGTATGGGTGCGTGCGTGCGTGAGTGCGTGCGCGTGTGTGTGTGTGTGTTTTTTTTTTTTTTTTTTTTTTTTTTTTTCTTGTGACCCTTGCCTTTCAGTCTTTTAGTTTTAACGACACTGTATTTTCAGCGTTTTTAGAATCCCAATGCTGCCTTTCTACTGTATTGTGATTGGGACATTGATGAATCAACGATGTATCGCGTTCCACCCTGAAACTGAAAACTCCGCGATTCTCCTAGTTTCACCAAGTTTGGCGCTTCGTCAGCATTCAGTTAGCATTCGGCTGTTGGTGCAACCCTACGGTTTGCACTCGGCTTGTTGTACGTGTGCGTGCATGCGTGTGTGCATGGAATGATATGAGGGCATGAAATAATATATATTTCGTGCTTATAATAGTGTGTGAATGATGAGTCATGTTGTCGAATCAATAGCGAGTGATCGCTAGTCGTGTGTTATGCGGTCGTTTGTGTCCCGTGCGCGGTTTCTATTTTGTCGTGCATGGTTTCTATTTTGTCGTGTGTCGAACGTTCGGTGTGTCAAGAAGTGAGCGAGTGAGGCCAAGTAGGCACAAGACCTAGCATAGTACAAAAGCGCTGATGATCACAAGGCTGAAGTGCCTTGGTGAAAATATCAGCGGTGTTGGCCCGAGAGGCCACGTAAGCAAGGCGCAGCTGACCACGCTGCTGCAGCTCACGAGCAAGGAAGTAGCGAAGAGCAATGTGCTTCGTTCTGTGCTCCAGTCTGTGCTCCCGACACAAGGCCAGCATGGCCTTGTTGTCTACGTACAGAAATGGAGGAGAACGAGGCGGCTCTCCCAGGTCAGTCAGCAGGTAGGTGAGCCAGCGTAACTCCTGTGCAGCCATGGCCCCTGCTTAGATCTCAGCCTCACAGATGGAGCTGAGAACAGAAGACGAGTGGGTAGACCGCCAAGAAACAGAGCCGGAACCAAGGCTGAAGGTGTAACCCTGTGACGACCGCTGCGTAGCCAAGTCGTCAACCCAAGACGCGTCTGCGTGACCAGTGAGTACCACTGAACTCCGCCCTCCAAGCACGAGCCCCATGCCCGACGTACTGCACAAGTAGCGCAACACCCTCTTAGCTGCATCCATGTGCTCTGGTCGGTGTCTCCCAGGAGGAACATAGCGTGCCAGGATGTTAAGAGGGTATGCCAGGTCAGATCGAGTGCAGGTCATCAGGTACATGAGGCAGCCGACAAGCTCTGGGTACGGGCCACTCGGCTCTACGGACTCATCCGAAGGATGAGCTGAGAGCGAGTGGCGAGTAGACAGAGGAGTGGCCTGAGGCGAGGAGTACGTGAAGTTGAAGCGCTGAAGGACCTGCTGCACCATGTGTGACTGAGTCAAGGTAATGGTGCGCCGTGCTCTGTCCCGGGTGATCTGCAAGCCAAGATAGCTGCGCAGCTCACCCAGGTCTGTGCACGTGTGTCTCTTCTGCAGCTCCGACTTCACGTGAGCGAGTCCAGAAGTGTCAGCAATAGCAAAGACCAAGTCGTCGACGTACACGAGGATGTAGAACGGCGGCAGCGAGGTGTCGGTGCGTAGAAACAGCGACGGGTCGGCAGTAGAAGGAGCAAACCCAAGAGCCGCAAGTGTAGTCCTCAGTGTGTCGTGCCACTCGCGGGGAGCCTGGCGGAGACCGTAGACTGGCCGCCGGAGGCTCCACTGGGTACCAGGAGGAAACGACCCAGTGAAGCCAGGAGGTCGGCGCAGCCAGATCTCCTCGTGCAGGCTGCCCTGTAGGAAAGCAGTGCTGAAGTCAAGGGAGTGAAGCTCATAGTCACGCTGAGCGGCTATGTGCAGCAGCACCCGAAGAGTGGTCATCTTCGGGGTGGGAGAGAAGGTCTGAAAGTAGGCAACTCCCTGCCGCTGACTGAAACCTCGAGCCACGTAACGCGCCTTGAAGACAGGCGGAGAACCCGGCGGCCGCTTCACCCTGTCAATCCACATGCCACTGGCCCCCAGGTGGGGGAACCTCGTCAACGTAGGTGCCTGTGGACTTCCAGGAAGCCATCTCTGCGTCCATGGCTGTCTGCCACTGAGAGGAGTAGGGACCCTCTATCGCCTCTGCGTAAGAGCGCGGAGTCGGGATGTCTGGTGCATCCGGGTCTCCATCAGGGGCAAGCAGCATAGACACGAGATGAGGTAAAGCAGCAGCAAAGCACTGGAACTCCTCCTGCCTATCCTCAAGGACGTCCGTGCAAAGAGCACACTCACCCCCGACGGACGGAGGACAGACAGACTCAGACTCAGCAACAAGACTCGCAGCGTAGTCTAGACGACAGTGAGCAGCGAAGTCCACAAGCTCAGCAACTAAGGCAGACGCAGCAGTGGACTCAAAGGAAGGGTCAGTGACAACAGTAGCCAGGAGACGCGTGACAGTAGGACTGGCAGCACGAAGGGAGTCAGACTCCGGGTCAGCAAGACCTCCAGTAGGACCAGTGTAGGGAGGAGGAGCAGGCAGTGGGGAGGCGAGCTCTAACTGTGACTCGGACTGGACAGGCGGTGGACACTCGAAGGAAGGAGCAGGACCAGTAGAACGCGGGAGACCAAGAACCTGCTGAAGAAGCGGAACGACGTACGGCCGCGGCCGCGCAGCGCCTCCAGAACCAGCAGGGACAGCACCAGCACCCCCAGCGTTAGCACCAATGCCAGTAGCACCACCGGCTCCAGCAGCACCCCCAGTAGCTCCAGAAGCGCCAACTCCAGCACCCCCAGAAGCACCAGCTCCAGCAGCACCTCCAGCGCCAACACCTCCAGCAGCTCCAGCTCCAGCAGGACCACTGGAAGACGCAGCAGCACCAGCTCCAGTAGCACCTACAGCAGCACATATGCCATCAGCACCTCCAGCTCCAGCACCAGCAGCACCACCAGGCCCAGCAGCTACAGTACCGCCGGTACGAGCACCTCCGGGACCCGTGGCTCCAGAACCTCCAGCAGCCGCAGAACCTCCAGCACCGGTAGCACCACCAGCTCTAGCAGCACAGCTCCAGCAGCGAGCAAACCACTCACGCAGCTCCTGGGGAGAGGGTAGCTCGTGCCGGGACGAATTACCCGAAGGACCTCCAGGCGCAGCACCACCAGGCTCCACTCGAGTAGGCCCAGCACCCCCAGGCTCTGCACCCCCAGACTCAGCAACCCCAGGCTCAGCACCCCCAGCCTCAGCACCCCCAGGCTCAGCACCCCCAGACCCAGCACCCCCAGGCTCCGCACGCTCAGGCTCAGCACCCCCAGCAGCACCAGAGTCAACAGCTACCTCGACAGGCTCGACTGCGTCTACCTGGGACACACCTGAGGGGGCAGGACCCTGAGGGGGGAGGGGGTCTACCGGGGGGGGACCTGGCGCGAGGAAGAGCGGCGGGGGGGGGAGGGGGGCAGCGCGGTAGGGGAAGAGACGGTAGTACGGAACCGACTCGTCAAACGTGACGTCCTGGGAGGACAGAACATGGCGCGAGGTGGGGTGGTAAAACTACCAACCAGGCGCGTCAGGGGGGAAGCCGAGGAAGACGCAGGGAACACCACGAGAGGACAGCTTGTCCGAAGAGAAGTCTTGGACGAAAGCCCGAGATCCCCAGACACGGAACGCAGACGCATCACCAACCTTCCCCGTCCACCGCAGAGTGGGGGAGGTCTCCGGCAAGGAGACCCGGGGCTGTAGGTTGATCTACTGTGCCGCATACTGAACCGCAGAAAATGGCCACAGAAAATGGGGAGCAGCCGCATGGATCATGGACGTACGAGCGACGTCCATGACCAAGCCAATGCGGCGCTCAGCAATCCCATTTTGCTGTGGAGAGGCCGGAAGCGTGAACGTCTGGCGGATGCCCCTCGCACGACAGAAGGCTCGCAGAAGGTCAGAGGAAAACTCCCCACCTCTGTCGGAGTGCAGACGCAGAACAAGAAAGTCCGAGCCGAAACTCTCTCTGAGCTGGAGACGAGCAGCGCGGATCCAGTCGATCAACACCCCAGTGACCTCACCCTTGGTGCGCAAGGGGAAGACTGTGGTGTAACGCGAGTAGTCGTCAACCACCAGGAGGAAGTAACGCTCGTGACCCTGTCCACGGACGCGGGCTGGGCCCCACACGTCCATGTGAAGAGTCTGCAGCGGAGCCTCTGTCGGCGGAAACTCGGAGGAGTGAGGAGCGGCGCGCTGCCGTCCTTCGACGCAGGGAACGCAGGTAGGGGCAGGCCCGGGAGGAAGGGGAGGGAGGGACCTGGGGAGACCAGAGACAAGGACACGGGAGGCCATGCCTCGGAGACGAGGCAGGGAGGGGTGACCAAGGCGGTGGTGCCAGAGGAGGGTCTGGTGGGACAGGAGGCGACACGAGCAGGGGGCAGACTCAGGACCAGACCTGGACGCTGCAGCAAACACCTGACCCGACGCAGCTACCTGACCAGACGCAGGAACCGGAGGAGACTCAGTAGTCAGTGTGTACAGGCTCGACCCCGGCTGACGGGTAAACGTGGCCAAGTGTCTGCCCGTCCGAGCACACGTGCAGTGGGTCACCCACTGACTCGCAGGAGTGAACTGGTCAACTCCCCCATCCTGCAGGTCAGCTCCACTCACCAAGTTCGTAGAGAACGAGGGGAGGTAAAGACCTGACAGGGAGCCAGACGGGGCCGCTGGACACGGTAGCACAGTGGAGAAGTGGGCAAGGACAGGACCCCCAGAGGGGTCTGCCAGGGAGACCGCAACCGGCCGACTGAGCGGCGTGAGGGTGGTGCGGTCTCGAAAGAAGGAGCGGGAAGCACCCGAGTCAAGGGTGAAGGTGTGGAAGACCGCGGTAGGCGCAATACCAGAGAGAGCAGACTCACCAGCACCTGGAGCAGTAGACTCACGAGCACCTAGAGCAGCAGCCTCACCAGCACCTGGAGCAGGAGACGTACCAGCACCTAGAGCAGCAGCCTCACCAGTACCTAGAGCAGCAGACTGGATACCGGGGTCAGGCGGCACACACAGGTAACAGGCACCCTCAGCACTAGTAGGCAATGCATACATGGCAGTGAGGATAGCATCATAGTCAAGAGCATAGATATCTACCCTCTGCCTAAGCAGCTCCACCCAGTCGGGGAGCTCAACCGTGTCGCCAAACTCTGTACGCCAGGCGTCGCTCAGACGGGCGAAGCAGCGGGACTCTGTGTGACCAAACGTCCCGCAAGGCTGACCAGTCCGAGCACCAGTGCGAATGACGTACGGGCAGCGAGCAGTACCCCGTGACCCTCCACGCTGAGCGTACCACTCAAGAAGCTGCTGGGGCGAAAGGACCGCGCGCAGACGACGCTGTAGCTGCACCTGGCCACTACAAGAAGCTCCCGAACTACTCACTCCAGGATGACTCCCACTACGGCCACCCCGACAACCCCAACTAGCGTACCACTCACGAAGCTGCTGGGGCGTGAGGGACTCACGCGGACATCGCTGGAGCTGCATCTGGCCACACCAGGAGCAGCAGTAGCAGTAGAAAGAGCAGTAGCAGCAGGAGCAGCAGTAACAGCAGTACGGCCAGGGCAGTGCTCACCAGTGGCTAGAAGGGCAGGCGTACGACGGTAGCAATGGCGAGGCCGCTACCACTGCAGGGCGAGGGCTCCGCGGCAGCTGCAGGGGCGGCTGCCCCAGGGGTGGCTGCTCCAGGGGCCAGGGGCGGCTGCTGCAGGGGCGGCTGCTCCACGGGCCAGGGGCGGCTGCTGCAGGGGCGGCTGCTCCAGGGGCCAGGGGCGGCTGCTCCAGGGGCCAGGGGCGGCTGCTGCAGGGGCCAGGGGCGGCTGCAGAGGTCCAGGGGCGGCTGCTGCAGGGGCGGTTGCTCCACGGGCCAGGGGCGGCTGCTGCAGGGGCGGCTGCCCCAGGGGCCAGGGGCGGCTGCTGCAGGGGCGGCTGCTCCAGTGACCAGGGGCGGCTGCTGCAGGGGCGGCTGCTCCAGGGGCCAGAGGCGGCTGCTGCAGGGGCGGCTGCTCCAGGGGCCAGGGGCGGCTGCTCCAGGGGCCAGGGGCGGCTGCTGCAGGGGCCAGGGGCGGCTGCAGAGGTCCAGGGGCGGCTGCTGCAGGGGCGGTTGCTCCACGGGCCAGGGGCGGCTGCTGCAGGGGCGGCTGCCCCAGGGGCCAGGGGCGGCTGCTCCAGTGACCAGGGGCGGCTGCTGCAGGGGCGGCTGCTCCAGGGGCCAGAGGCGGCTGCTGCAGGGGCGGCTGCTCCAGGGGCCAGGGGCGGCTGCTGCAGGGGCGGCCGCTCCAGGGGCCAGGGGCGGCTGCTGCAGGGGCGGCTGCTCGAGGGGCCAGGGGCGGCTGCTGCAGGGGCGGCTGCTCCAGGGGCCAGAGGCGGCTGCTGCAGGGGCGGCCTCTCCAGGGGCCAGGGGCGGCTGCAGAGGTCCAGGGGCGGCTGCTGCAGGGGCGGCTGCTCCAGGGGCCAGGGGCGGCTGCTGCAGTGGCGGCTGCTCCAGGGGCCAGGGGCGGCTGCTGCAGGGGCGGCTGCAGTAAGTAGCAGCAGCGGCAGCAAGTAGAAGAGCTGCTGCAGTAAGTAGCAGCAGCGGCAGCAAGTAGAAGAGCTGCTGCAGCAAATAGCAGCAGCGGCAGCAAGTAGAAGAGCTGCTGCAGCAAATAGCAGCAGCGGTAGAGCAGCAGCACAGGCGTAGTGCAGCGTGCAGGCCTGGCGTGGGCTGTACTGGCCGCGCGCGGGCCTGACGTGGCCTGTACGGGCTGCGCGAATGCCTAGCGCGGACTGTACGGGCCGCTCTCGGGCCTGACGTGGCCTGTACGGGCTGCGCTAACGCCTAGCGCTGACTGTACGGGCCGCGCGCGGGCCTAACGTAGGCTATACGGGCCGCGCGCAGGCGTGGCGCGGGCTGTACGGGCGGCGCGAAGGCCAGACGGGGGCTGTACGGGCTGCTCGCGGGCTACGCACGACTGGACAGGGCAGGGCCGCGGGGCAGCGAAAATCGATGCACCTAAGGGCGCATTTCGGGCAGAAAAAGGCAGAGAACGCGATTCGGGCAGGAACACGGAAGGTTTAACGGTGGGCCCTAAAAGAAATTCGTCCTAGGCTAGGAACGTCCTAGCTCTTAATACCATGTGAGAGTAGTATGAAGGTATGATGGGATTAGGGGAAGGAGGGGGATACAAAGAAGTGTCGAGCAAAGTTCTGTACCCCCTAAGGCTAAACCCACTACAGCCTAGATAACAATAAACATATAATTTGACACAGATGTGCGCAGCAAACCCATCAAGAACTCAAGGATGAGTTTGTGATGAAGAACCCGAGCCTTGGTTTCAAGATTCAAGTGATCTCGAAGCCAGCGAAATGGGTACACTTCAAGATAGTGCGAAAAGTTACATTACTTTGTGAAGTGTAACATTTCACTTGGTGTAGGCCCTTGTGAAGGGTAGTTCCGCGACCCTTTGTGGTTGGGGACAGTATGGCATTGTTCCACATCACTGTACCTCGGCTCTTGGAGTTTGTAGGAGCTGGGAGTCATTCCCAACTCGTAACTCTTCCTAATTTGTGTTCTAAGACTATAGTGGCTGCCATAGTGCCGTTTGTTCAAACTGGTGTTGCGTCGTCAATACTTGATGAAATCATGCGATCTAAATTGCCTATTATATAAGGCGTTAAGACGCTCCAGGTCCAATTTGTAGCATGTCATTTCAAGCCGTGACCGGAACGTTATGAACGTTTAAAGCTGCTGTGCTGAAATCAGACTGTTCACTCTATCTCTTATTTTAGGCACATTTGAGCCTTTTGTGACTATAAAAAGTGGTATCAGAGCCCCTTGGAGCAGCTTCAATAATGGCTGGACTTGAAGAAATGGGTGTTAGAGACGCTGGAGGCAGTGGAGAAGCCCAAGCACAAGGCCAACCCCGTGATCCCGTGCAACAAAGTCTTGGCACACCTAGAGATAAGCCTAGAGTGTTTGGCCTTGACAAGTTCAATGGCGATAACTTTGCTGAATGGTCCTTCAGAATGGAGAACGTGTTTGACCGCTATGACCTGCTGGAGGTGATGGAAGGAACGGAAAAGCACCCCGAGACCGACCTGGAGAAGAGCCCGTGGAAGAGCGCACAAGGCTACCTCCTACTTGGGCAAGCGTTGGGGAGCAGCCAAATCCGTCACACCAAGCCATTCCAACGTGAACCAGAGAAGGAACCAAAGGCATGGGCTGCTCTCAAGGGTGTACACGCTTCTGCAATAGCGGCGGTAGCGGTGGTGTTGGAACGGCAAATGGCAACACTACAAGTCAAAGAAGATGAACCCGTGGAAGAAGGCGTGCATAAATTCTTCGACTTGTTGACGCGGGCTTGAGAGAGCTTATTTGAAGTACAGTAAGCTCCAAAAGAAGATCAAGTTGCTGGCCCTACTCCCAGAGTCGTGGTCCTCGCTCATCATCACATTGAATTGCGATTAGCCTTGCCTCTCGCTTGAAGACGTGAAGCGAGCGATCCTTCAAGAGGGCTTCCGCCGCCGTGAGTTGGCGGGTGCGGATGGCGCCGGGGCAGCGAGCGTCGGCCGTGGATATGGGCGAGGAAGAGGCAGAGGACGAGGGGGGGGATGGTTTGGTGGCAGCAACCTCAGTGGAGGCTGCGGGAGTGGTGGATACGGCAGCGACAACAAGAGCTACGGACGCGGTCGCGGCCGATTCGACGGCGAATGCCACTATTGCCACAAGAGCGGGCACATGTGGCGCGATTGCTACAAGCTCCCTGAAGGATGGACCCCTGCTCAAGGCCAAGAGGGTAGAGGAGCAGGAGTAGGGAGAGGAAGAGGCCGTGGAGGCCATGGCAGTCGCGGAGGTGGATGAATGTCGGAGTGTGAAGCGGGCTTGTAAGGGGAATGCTCGGGGTGGCGTCCATTGGTGTGACATCAGCTGCGTCTGTGTCTTCTGCCAGATCAGCTTCGTCGCGTGATGTGGCGAAGCTGCGATGCCCCTAAAAAACCCTTTCCGGTGCCTTGTCAGCTTCTCGGTGTTCCTTGAACAGTGGCAGAGTCAGCTTCTTGTAGACGATGCAGTCACGTGATTTCGTCACTTCGTGTGTCGTCCAGCACGATCCCGAGGTGGATGCCCCACCGTGCTCGGTCAGCAAATTTTCCGGTCCTCGCTGTGTGGGGCCTGTACTGTACCATGCAGCCGAACACTCGAAGCAGACGCGTGTCCGCTTTTTTGCCCGTCCACGCCCTGTAGGGAGAATTGTTGTTCTCGAGGCTTCGGGAGGACAACATGTTGTGCAGCCGAACAGCGTGGTTCATCGCAAACGGCCAATATCTGGTTGGGATGGCCGACTGCTTCATCAGGGCCCTCATCCTCGTAGCGAGGCTTCTGTTTGTCCGTTCTGCTACTGCTTGTTGCTCGTGAGCGTAGGGCAGGGACACCAGGTGTTCAATCCCCTTCTGCTTGAAGAGTTCCTTCAACTCTGTTGAGAAGAACTCCAAACCCCCGTCTGTCTGGTAGCTTTTCAGCTTTAGTCCAGATTGACGGTCAGCCCGCTTCATTCACGCCACGAAACACTCGAAGGCAAGGGAGCGTCAGTCGGTGTTGATAGCCCAGACGTAGCGTGTGCACGCGTCAATGAAGGTGAGCGTGTACTGTTCACCGTCGAGCCCTTCGTGACTGAGGATCATAAAGTCGCTATAGACCTTGTCCAGCGGCTTGTAGCGTTCGTATCCCAAAGGTAAGTCGGAAAAAGGCTTGTGAGTGAGCGATGCGGTTGGGCAGACGGTGCACAGCGGGTCAGCTGAGTCCGCAGTGAGGGAGCCACCTTGAGAAAGGAGTAGCGCGTCGTCGTCAAGCACGCCGGCTTTGCGAGAGTTCTTGAATGTGGCGTGTGATGGGTGTCCAAGTCGCTGATGCCATGTTTCAGGTTCCGCGTGGTATCCGATAGTCCTCTGATAATATTTGTGTCGTGTTGCTGCGTCGTTCTGTTCCTTTTCATGTCCCGTGTCGGTGGCAGCGTCGGCGTCAGCTGCAAAGGCCCGAACGGAGGCTCGTTCCAGCAGGGTGCGAGGGATTCCGATGATGTCGTCTGTATCAGACTTGCTCGCCAGTGACGAGCAGGTGCAAGGATGGTGGCGCCTAAGGCCAGTCGGAGACGGGGAGTCCTTCCATCGGGATTCGGAAGTAGCTGTACTCGTCGCTGATAACCTCAATTTGCTTGGGCCCCTGTTTTGGTGACGGTGGCTTCTCGGTAGGTTCCGGTAATTCCGCTGCTTCTCCAAAGAACTCGTAGGTTACTTCTTCATATGACTCTTCCGCTGTGGGCTCTGGTGTGTCAGGAGCGTACTGGTCAGGGAGAGGGAGTCCACCCCAGTTGGTGCCATGAGTTGCCCAGTACGGGTCGAATGCCGAGACATCCGCAGGAGGAAGTCCCGTAGCTTTGGGATACGTGGGGTTTGATTGGCCCCACCCTCCTCTGGTCGAAGTTCCCCAGCCACCACCAGTGGTAGCGCCCGCTTCTGATGTTGGAGCAGCGCCCCAACCACCCGCAGCTGCTTCTTCTGGTGTTAGGATTTCTCCCCATGGGCCGAGCGTGCGGCCGGGACTACCCCATCCCGTTCCAATTCCTCCAGTGTTTGGTTCTGCAGGTGCTGACATGCCGCTGTCCTCTTCCATTTTTGCAGGTCCCGTTTCAGCAGGATTGGAGGTCGAGGCAGTCGGGACGGTGCGAAGTCGCAGAAGGCCGTCGAAAGCCGCTCGAGGTCCATTTCCGTGGGATGTGACCAGGTTGGCGGCTCCGAGGGGGCTATTTTCAGTAACAGAGTGCGGTCGGAGTCTCCGGTAGTGCCCTCAGCCGAGATCTGCAGCACGAAGACTTCGTCGTCATCGACCGCCTTGCCGATGTAAGAGTTGTTGTAAAACAGCTCAAAGGCCTTGTCTTTGCAGTTGCTACGGATGTCGACTCTGCACCGCATGAGTTGCGCCGAGGAGAGCAGGTTGTACTGCAGATTTGGGGCGACCAGCACATCTCCGATATGAATGGTGAACTTCGTGTCATCAGCTTCAACGTAAGCTTCACCGATGTCGTATGCCTTGAGTTTGCTGTTGTTGGCGACGGTGATTTCGCACGGTCGTCGCATGTGTTTTGAGTTGTTGATGAATGTTGGTGATCCCACCATGTGTTGCCCGCAGCAGCTGTCGAGGTACCATGTGTTGATGCTCTCGCGACTCTGACGCGCGATGTTGGCGATTTTTTGTGTAACTACGCGGTCGAAGTCACCGGTGTACGGCGAGAGAGCGAAGTACCTATTCGCGGAAATACGAGGAGGAGATTACGGAGTTGGCGGAGGCAGCTCGAAATCAGGCGGGATATTTGTTGGACGGTCGATCCAGCTGAGGATGGTAGGATCGTTGTCTGGGCTGGGCGCGATGGGGTTGGTGGGCGCGATGGGCGGAAATTCGGTTCTGTCATAGTACCAAATGCCTCTGCGACGGCGCGCCATGCAGCTCATTATTGACCCCTTGCCTTTTTCCTTGTTTGTAATGTGCGCAGGAGTTTGCGAGGTACTCGCAACAGAGGGCCGCGACACGGTTGTTGGTGGAGCAGAGGATTCCGAAAGCACTGAAGGCTGTCGACTGGAGAAGTTGTTGCGCCTTTCGTCGACAGCCTTTCGCTTGTAGCACCGGTCGATAGTGTGGCCGTGCTTCTTACAGTATTTGCAAAAGGTCCCTTTCTTCCCATGCCGCTCCCCTTCAGTCGCGCTATTGAAGAACATTACTTCTCCCACTTGGTATTTTTCTCGTTGTACAGGTCGATCTCCTGTTCGAAGAGGAGTGTGGCGCACAGGGCGAACCCAGAAATAGTTTCTCTTACGCGAAGCAACGACTGGCATTGGCGCCAATCGGGTCCGAGACCAGAGAGAACCATAGAGATGAACATGTCATTGGGAACGGTTCCGCCACACTTCTTGATGTGATCGCGTAGATTGCGGAACCGGTCGATATATGGTCCCGCTTTCTCCCCTTGTTGCATTTTGACTGAAGTCAGTTGGCTGAGCAGGAGACTCATTATGACTGGATCTGTTGCCATGTACGAGATGTGCAGGTGCTCCCAAGATGCGTGGGGGGGGAGCCCACTCCGATTTATAGGAGCGAATGCCAAGCTGCTCGGAGGGGGAGAGATTTTGAAGGAGAGTAGTGTACACGAAAAGAGATTCGTGGTAGTATTGGTGCTTCTCCTGGATGGTCCCTTCTCATGGAAAGGGGAAGCTTCCGTCGTAGTACATCCAGATCTGAGTGGTTGTTGCGAGAAGCTCAGATTCGAAGCTCCACGTATAGAAATCCTTGCAGACGAAGGGAACCCAAGTCTTCAGCTTTGAAGTCAACACGAAATTTGTTTGCATGGTATCAATTGTTTCTGAATTCCCGCGTTGTGGGCTGTCTTGTGCAGGAGCTGAAGCTTGAAGGTTGTCAAATGTAAAAGACCTCTCGGAGTTGACGCGGCGCTCTTCTCCATGGAGAGGGAGTCCAGCAACTCCTCTGGCGTAGCTTGAGCCGTCAATGCTCATTGCTTGATGGCTTTCAAGAGCGTTAATGCGAGCAACTAGTTGTTCGACGATAGTGACGCTGATGGAGGTCACCGCTGATGGCGCATTAGTCGTTGCTGGTGGTGGGCCCGGAGAGTCTGCAGTGGCTTTTCATTCAGGAGCCATGAATAGGATAAGTCTGCCGAGTCTAGGAGAGGACAATGAAGTCCTTGTGGTGACATTGTTAATAAAGTTGAGAGAGAACAAGATGATTATAAGATAGAAGTACAAGTGATTAAATAGCAAACTAGTGAGTCATGTACTCTGAGGGGTACATTCCATAATTAACTGTATTGCAGAACTACAGGATCCACGACTATTGTCATTCTCGACAGTTACCATGTTGCAGTGATTTAACTGTCGTGCAGTTACTGGATGGTCAAGGGTCACGGCCGTTGACTGTCTTCGACTGTTGACCTTTGGGCGACTCTCGATCTTCCGCATGCTCTATGAGCTATTGCGGCACTGTTACAGTGCGCCGTTTTGTTAAGAAGTGATGCGTTGTTTGAGAAACCTCTGGGAATGCTTACAATAACCTTTCGGTTGTTCCAACATAACCAACTTGGACTTTCTTGGCCCTTCGGTGTTCAGAAGAACTTTCAGTGCGTTGGCAATTTTCAGCGACAGCGGGAAGATGCGTCGGAACGCGGCAGCAGCCTCGGCGGGGGATGCAGAGCACCTCACCAAATGAAGCATCATAAGCAGGAATCTTTTCGTGGTGTGGCGGAAACATGGAGCCTTTCAAGAAAGTACCGGTAGCGATTGAGGTTGAGAATATTCCCACTCTTAGCATTAGCGCCAGCCTCTAGTAAGATCAAGAAATACACTATAATGTATACATCCATTTTTGCTTGACTGCCCAACGCGATGCTCGACCGCGTTCAGCAACATAGAGGGGGCGTATTCACTTTGTTGACACGGCAAGAAATGAAATGGTTACACATTGCTAAACCAATTGGTAGCCTGCTCGAGTGATTTCTAGCTTTGCCCACCTATCCGACATGGAATGCTTGACTCTAGCTTTCGTGAAACGTTCCTGCCGAAGACCACCTCATCATCCTTTAGTGATTGATCGCGTTTCATAAAAAACGTCGTTTGACTCCCCCACCGCATTCCCCGCTCTCTTACTAGCGACCTCCTGCCCCGCCAGCCAGACTACCGCGTTCCACGATCCTCCTCGCCTCGCAGCGGCGTGGTGGCGTCGAGCGCGCACTTCAAGTAGCCAGCCCACAGCAGCCATGGAGCCTCGTGAAGTTCCGCTTCTGTGCCACAACCCCTTTTTGTGCCATCTCGCCGTCGCTCTCTCTGCGAGACTATCTCGCCGCGCCTCATTCTGCCCAACCATCGTCGGCGAATTTTCTCCCATATCGCGCCAACCACTGCCATCCACCATCGCTAGCGTCACCTGCGCTGCGCCTCTCCACCGCGCCTCTCCGCTGCGCCGATCGTGGAACAGCTCTAGGCTGTTAGTTTTTGAAGGCTAAAGCTTGGAGAGTCTAAAATGACAAGGTAAACTTAGTAGTATATATTCTGTAAATTTCAGAAAGCAAGAATGGCATACAAGGGACGAAGGACTACTCTTATACACACTTCTATGACTATGGCGCCTTGAGAAGGTCGTTCAGGTCGCCATTGATCCTATCTCTGCTGTCACCAGCAAGGAACGGCTATGTACAAGCAATGATAACAATCCTATGCTGGATCCTAGCTGTTTATATAGAAATATGCAAAGTACAATCATGAGATGGATCTAGAAAGGTATTATCTGACTTGGTCTTCGACTTCATGATGATGGCACTTAGATCTTGTGGTGCTGGAACGTAGTTACAGCTGTATGGCATGACTTGTTGCTCCGCTGTCGTGAAGATGCCCTTGTGTTTTCTTCTCTGCTGCTTTGCTGGTTGGAAATTCACGTGTGCTTTGGGAAATCCCGAAGCGCACATTTCAGGTTGGGATTTCCAACCTTGAATTTCACATTTCAGGTTGGGTTTTTGGCGAAAGTTACAACTTCGCTAGTGAGCGAACTTTCCTGTGGCGAGTTCGCCTTCGCCCTGTAACAGATCGGTTTTCCGCTCCGCTCGCCACGATGGGCGGCTTTCCGCCGCTGCTCGCGCTCGCCCTCACTCTCGGTCAGTCCACCCGCCGTGCCGCCCCGCGAATGCTGCTCTGTGCGCATGCCAGTGTGCTTTCGTCGGTCCTTTGTTTGTTTTGTGCCCACCGCCCACCATATCTCGTCTTCACACTCGCCTGCACTGGCAGTGTGTCCGCACTCGCGCGTCGCTCCTCACGCTCGAAAGCGGCATTCTGCCTCTCACGCTACCGAACTCGACAGGAGGATGCCCGGAATGCGGACCGACCCACACCAGCCAGCTCTCCGCCCTTCTCTGTTCCCCTTTCGTCCCTTCTCGCCCTCCGCTGCAGCGAGTGACGTCATCCGCGGGGCGTCCGGTCAAATCATGTTTCCAATGCCCGCGCTGCTGGCGCTGGTGGCGACGCGGATCACGGTCTCCCCGGCGAGCACCTTCGCCTCCAACTTCTCTGCGGCGCGCTGCACCAACCTACCGCGCACCGCTTACAGCGTCTCCGTGCAGTGGACGTCCGCTGCCGCGCCCAGTCTCCCCGCGTGCGCCAACATCACCTTCTGGAGCGGCGCGGGTTGCAGTGGCACCTCCTCGCTCTCCCTTAAGCCCGCAAGGTCAGCGTCGCGCCTGTGCCATGGGGTGGGGTAGGGTACAGTGCCGTCGAATTTGATTTCAATCACGTGTTGGCGTCGAACCAAAACTGGTTGCCTGGAATCGTATCATTAAACGGTATGCGATTTAAGCTTTAACAGGGCAGCGTGATTTCTTCCATGGTGGCTTACCCAAAAAAACATTTTCTCGCGTGCTTCCTATGCCTCCCCTCCCGTCTACAGCCTGACCACCAGCACCACCAATTCCAGTCTCCCCTATCCGTATCCAGTTTCGGCTCGCTGCGGCATCGGTACGCTCCTTGTCGCCCCTCCTCCAGTACACGCCCTGTCAGTAGAGTGCCTGTCGTTGCACAATAAACTTGGTGACTAAACGAGCGAGGAGCTAATCCCGGATGCCTCATCCGCGTGCCGTACGTCACGTGCCCTGCCAATGGCACCCCCACGCCAACCACGGACGAAAGGCGTGGCCTGCGCTGCAGGGTACGCCCAAGGCACGTATCTATAAGCGGTGCAGTAAGAGCTTCGTCCATTGCATGCAAAGGGTTGCAGCATTGCCACGGTATGACAGCTGCCCTCCCTCCGCCAGAGCAGCTTCACTCGCTGCCTCGTGCCTCACGAGCCACGAGTCATCCTCTCTCGAATGGACCTTGTATTAAATATAGCAAGCGTACAGATTAGATGCATACTCAAACACAACCAGTAGACCAGCATTCCACCTACCGACAAACTCCTAATCCTCCCCCCCCCCATTTCGACTTTAGTGGTCGAACGGGGACTCGGTCAGCTGGTGCAGCTGCCCCTCGCTCAGAGGGGTGAACGTTCCTTGCAAGACGAGTTCGTCTGCGGCCAAGGCCTCGAACGTCCTCCTCTCTCTCTTACCCTGTTGACTCCCTCACCTCCCCGTGCTGCTCTGCCCGCGCCCTCCCTGCATCGCGTCACATGGCATCACCCCGGTCGCATCAGCCGGAGACCCTGTGGACGCCAGTGCAGGGTGGCCCACAGAGTTAGACGCGAGGGTGGGGGTGACGACGGCGGTGAAAGTGGGCCGCTACAACTTCTCCTTCGACCCCTCCTCGCGCAGCACCCGCGTGCCCGACGACACGGCGCCCGCTGGCGTGAGCACGGTTGCGAGCGTGCAGTGGGGGAGCGCCAGCAGCTTGGCGGGAGGCGGGGCGAGTGGGCCGTGCTCCCGGGTGTCGTTCTACCCGGGCACCAGCTGCAACGGCGCTGTCATGCAGCACATCTACTCCTTCTCCAGGTCTGTGCGCGTGGGTGTGCAAGGCAGTGCCATGGATTTGCGTGGATGATGCGTAGAGGGCAAGGCAGGGCGCGGGTTGGGGATGGGAGGAGAGAAAAGATAAGGGATTAGGGAGAGTGGTGGGAGGGGGAGGATGGCATGCGTGGCATTGAATGGGACTATTGCTCAAAGCTGTGTTCTGCCTTCTGTTTTCTTCTTCTTCTTCTCCCCCCAAGCAGCAACACTGCGACCATCACATCATCCCAAGCACTCGCGTCTGTTGTCTGCGGATTCTGTACGCCCCTTGCTGCCTTTCGCCCCTTGCTGCCTTTCACCCCTTGCTGCCTTTCACCCCTTGCTGCCTTTCACCCCTTGCTGCCTTTCTCACCTTGCTGCCTTTCACCCCTTGCTGCCTTTCTCCCCTTGCTGACCTTGCTCCTCCCTCGCTCCAACCACTCCTTGAACATGAGCCCCTCCATGAACTTGGCATCTCTGGTGGTGAAGATGGTGTTGGCTATTGGGTCCCACATGAGCCACCCCTTGCTCCCTTGTGCAAGTCCCAAATGAATAGCCCACACCGCCGCCGCTTGAAGCTTGTCACGCTTCTCCTTAGGGATGTGCACGAGTCCCATGCACCCAAAGACTCGAAGCATATCCACCAGGGGCTTCTTGCCTCTCCACTTCTCCATAGGGACCCAATGCTGCCCTCCCACATGAGTCAATACTCGGTTCTTGATGACGGTGGCATGGCGAATAGCGAGGGGCCAGAACCGTAAGGGTAGACCCGAGTCTACCAACATCGTTCTCCCGCCCTCCAAGATGGTCCGGTTCGCTCTCTCTGCCACGCCATTGGATTGAGGGGTGTAGGCCGTGGTGAGCTGCTGCTTGATGCTATGCCGCTTCAGCCAGCTCCGGAACTCCGCTCCCAAGAACTCCCCACCACGGTCACTACATATCGCCTTCACCCGCTTGCCGCTCTCTCGCTCCACCATGGGCAGCCACTCTTCAATGATGACCCTTGCAGCATCACTCTTCTTTGCAAGTGGAAAGGACCAGGTGAGCCTTGTGTTGTCATCCACCATGGTCATAGAATACAGAGCCCCACCATCTCCCTTCACCTTCATGGGTCCCACGAGATCCACATGCACGAGCTCCACCGGGTCACTCGACTTCCCCTCCACCGAATGGAAGGGAAACCGTGAAAACTTGCTGGTCAAGCAAGTCTCACAAGATCCCACCTCCTTGGGCTCCCCCTTTATCCTCAGCCCCTGGACTCTTTCCTCCTTAAACAGCTGCTGCAACTGAGGTAGCGCCACGTGGCCAAAGCGACGGTGTGCGGTGAGCCAATCCGTCTCACCCGTGCTAGGAGTTACACTTGGAAGCGCAGCCCCTCCATGCCCAAGGAGCCCACCATCACTGTCATCACCACCCCCTCCATTGTCCACGTGGTTAACACGCCCTCCTCTCACATCTCCAGCAGCCAAGCGCGCAGCCGCCTCCTTCCATGGCAGCACCGGTATCTCCCACATGGACCGGTGCATGTCCTTGCCGCCTCGGAGGTCCCACAATACGCGCCCATCCAGAGTTGCCTTGAAAACCTTTGTGCCCAACATCTCCATCTTCATCCCTGCCTCACTTAGGGCCTTGGTAGAGAGGAGGTTGGCACACAATCCAGGAACAAGGAGAACACGCTTCAGCCCCACAAGCCTCCCATCCGCACCCATGAACATGGCTCTCCCCTCGCCACGCACGGGTACAACTTGGCCGGTGGCTGAAACGACGGTGGCTGCCTTTGATGGCCTAACTTCATCCAGTAGATCCTCTCGGTTGGTCATGGTCATGAAGGCTCCCGTGTCGATGACCCAATGGGAGGAGCGGTGAAGAGCAATCTTGCTGGCCGGCACAACCATGTCCTCGGGGCACGCCTCCCCTACATGGTAGAACATGCCGCCGTATCCGCCAGCACCTCCTTCGCCCTCCTCACTGCCCATGCCTTCTCCCATAGCTCCATGAACACCCTTGGAGCCCTCAATTGATGGCTGACCAGGCCTCCAACCGTCAGGTAGCTTGCGGCACTTGAACCATGGGTGCCCTTCCACATGGCAATACCAACACTTGCCGCCACACCGCTTGCCTCCCTTGTTGCCACGCTTCCCTCCCGAATGCTGCTCCCCTCCAGAGCCTTCCTTGGCCTTCCCTTTCTTGCTGCCACGCCCCTTGAAGCCCTTCATGCCATAGGCAGAGCCTCCACCTTCACCGGCAGCGGCGGTCAGCTCCTTCCTCCGAAACTCCTCTTGAAGAACTTGTGCGCGAATCCACTCAAGGGACCACGAGTCCTTCATCCCATTAAGGTTGACCACCAAGGGCCCCCACGACTCCAGCAGCAGGGAGAGAGCCTTGTAGCACTTGATTTTCTCAGGGTAGTCCACACCAGCAGCTGAGAGCTTCACATAGAGGTCCCGGAGTTGATCGAACGCTCCTTGTACGGCATCACCCTCGTTGATCTTCACCGCATGGAGTTGTCGCTCGAGCACCACCACCATTGCTTCGCTGCTGGGGGCATGGACATCCTTCAATATCCTCCATGCCTTAGGACCACACGCAGCTTCCTTGATGAGATGCTTGATGTGGTGCAGCTGGTTGGATGAGAGGCATTGGGAGAGAAGGAAGAATCCATCCTTGGACCGGCGATCCCATTCTTTGGTCGCTCCTTCGCTCGTAGGCCTCTTCAATTCTCCATCCATCACTTCAAGCAGCCCATAATGGTTGAAGAGGAGATCCATCCTGAAGCTCCATGATGCCCAATCATCCCCAGAGAACTTCTCCAGGTTGAATGCCTTCACATCATCCTTAGCTGATGTTGAAACTGAAGCCATTGGCGCAGATCCGCCTGCAACGCCTCTTCCCGCTTCCCCAGCGCCTCTCACGCCACCACTGCCACTGGGACCAGCTGGAGAAGAACCTTTAGCCTCCATATTTACCCACGAACAGAGTAGAACAGCTATGATACCACTTGTTATAGTCTAGAGTCCACTTAGGGGTCGCGGATGCCCATGAAACCGCCTAAGCAGAATCTGACGTCTTCAAACCGCCTCTGTTCAAAACGCCGTCACGATCAGCTCCAAAAACACACGAGGCTGAAACTTGAACAGCCGTTAGCCTTAGGTGTCTGCTTTCCAGCGGTATATTACTTGATATTATCAGAGGTGTGTGCACTACGCAGTGAACGAAAACGTAAGCTCAGCTGAAAAAACGTGTATTCTCATTGATGCAAGGAAGAGGTGAGTACAACATTGCCTAGGGGACTCATAAGGGGTTGGGTCATCCTGGGAACTCAGAGAAGGTTGAGTCCTAGGGGAGAAAGGCTAGAGAAGAATGGGAAACGTCCTAGCTAGGTCAGCAAAGCCAACCACACTTGGATGTTCAGAGCTGTACTCAAGGCTACCAATAGTGAGTCAAGCCAAAATGAGTCAGCTTGTCTTCCCACTTGCACCCTCTTGCAAGCTGCACACTTCTCAAAAGGAGGGTTGTAGAGTCCCACTTGACCACCTGTACTTCTTGTCTCATTCTCTGTCCCTGCACCATTGGCATGACAACAATGAAAGGGTGGCAAGGGAAATGCTGCCAACAGTGCACCATGACTACGGAACAGTGAATTTCGGCAGCTGTCACGCAATTCTCAGATGTTGGATCGTTCTGAAACTTGGTGACCACCTGCACAGCGGGGCAAAGGACTGCCAGACCGAATTTCAGACCAATCAGATCTCGGTAGACGAGTCAGAAGCCGAAATGGTGAACTCGGGTGTTACCAAAAAGGAGTAACACACACTTCCGGGATGCCATAAGTCTTGAAACATAAAATATTTTCATGCCTTGGTAACTGCTTCAAAAACTCTGAAACTTTGAGGGTTTGAAGAACACGTGTTGAACAACCTCCCCACAAAATTCCAGAAGCTGAGCAGGCTTGTAGGCCGAATGGGAGTGCGATGACCGTGCCACTGTAATGTGTTGGCACAACACCTTTCACCCCTTGCTGCCTTTCACCCCTTGCTGCCTTTCTCCCCTTGCTGCCTTTCACCCCTTGCTGCCTTTCACCCCTTGCTGCCTTTCGCCCCTTGCTGCCTTTCGCCCCTTGCTGCCTTTCACCCCTTGCTGCCTTTCACCCCTTGCTGCCTTTCTCCCCTTGCTTCCTTTCACCCCTTGCTGCCTTTCACCCCTTGCTGCCTTTCAACCCTTGCTGCCTTTCACCCCTTGCTGCCTTTCTCCCCTTGCTGCCTTTCAACCCTTGCTGCCTTTCACCCCTTGCTGCCTTTCACCCCTCGCTGCCTTTCACCCCTTGCTGCCTTTCTCCCCTTGCTGCCTTTCACCCCTTGTTGCCTTTCGCCCCTTGCTGCCTTTCGCCCCTTGCTGCCTTTCGCCCCTTGCTGCCTTTCACCCCTTGCTGCCTTTCACCCTTGCTGCCTTTCACCCTTGCTGCCTTTCACCCCTTGCTGCCTTTCACCCCTTGCTGCCTTTCACCCCTTGCTGCCTTTCACCCCTTGCTGCCTTTCACCCCTTGCTGCCTTTCACCCCTTGCTGCCTTTCACCCCTTGCTGCCTTTCGCCCCTTGCTGCCTTTCACCCCTTGCTGCCTTTCACCCCTTGGTGCATCGAACCTTTTTTACTTGGCCCAAGGGTTCTGAATCAGCGAGGTTTGGCAGTGAGAGAGTGAGTCCAATGAGCATGTGCTCGTCCCATGTGCAGCGTCCTCCACGGTGTGCAAGTACACCACATGCCCCGCCAACTCCGCGTGCTGGGAGACAAGCGACATCGACAGCAGGGCAGCCACTTGCCGCTGCAAGGAGGGCTATGCTGCCATCAACGGCACCTGCCAAGGTACCGTGCTGTGCTCGCGTGCACGGCTGTGGTTGCCTAGGTGCAAAAGGAATGTGCTTGCCAGGATAGTCATTGTGGGCCGATGTCGTGCTCGCATGATTCATTTGGATTTTCCAAAGCTGGCCCATTGTGGGGTTGTGGGCGCATGATTCCACTGGACGCTATCAGTATGTTCTAGTGACCGTTTCCCTCTTCTTCTGCACCAACTCCCTTCCACTGCAGACAAGTGCAATCTGTACTGTGTGGCCAACGCGAGTTGTGTGAGGGATGCGAGCATGGTCCCGGATTGTGTGTGCAACAAGGGCTTTCAATATGCTCCTGACAGCAACACCTGCGTTGGTAAGTTGCGTGTCATGTAACCGAGACTCCTCAGCACGTCAGTTTAACAAGTGCAATCTGTAACCAATGAATGCGTTCTTTCTTTCTATGCATTCCCCTTATGCATCCATCCCAAACACGCTATCCTTGCTTGCTTCCATGGCCCCTCTCTTCTATTACAGATAAGTGTACTTTTGTGAATCGTGGGCCTAACGGCAAGTGCATCAAGGATGCGAATGGAAATGCTACCTGTGCTTGCAACACTGGCTTCCAGATGCCTCTCAACAAGATCACTTGCGTTGGTGAGTTGCACGCACTGGCACGTGGAGCAAGCGAGTGAGCGGGTGATGGGCATGGGGAGCATGCATGCGTCCACTCTGCAAGCACTGCTACACTTCCCTGGTTCCTTCGCCCTACCTCGTGTTTCCTGTGCTCTTGCTGCATCTTGCAACCTCCAGCGAGTGATTCCGTTCTTAGCCCATGCTACGTGCCTCGTTTCTCACGTGCGATTATTTTCTCCTCCTACCGACTCCATTCCAATCCTGCTCGATCTCACCTCTAATCCGCATGCATTGCAGACAAGTGCGAGTTTGTGACGTGCAAGGCCAACTCAACGTGCGTCAAGGATGCAAACGGGAATACAACTTGCGAGTGCATCAAGGGTTTTGAGAGGCTTCCTGGCAACGACACTTGCGTTGGTGAGTTGCTGCACTTGCTCAGTTGGCCCAAGTGTCCATCTAACAAGAAAAAGGCGTGGTGGAAGTGGCATGTTACGCTGGCCTACAGACAAGAAGTGGGGGTAGTGGCATTGTGATTAAGGGGGGTTAACGGTATGATATAAAGCGTGAGAATCACATCACTGATCGCGTGCATGCTTGGGAGATTCGATCTGCCATCAGCAGCCATGACACTCACGATGCATCGCTACGTAATTCCATTGTTGTCAAACCTCACCATTTCCTTGTATGTGTGTCTATGTGCAGACAAGTGTGCTTCAGTGGATTGTGGGACCGGCGGCAAGTGCAGGACGAATGCAGACGGAAATCCGGAATGTACTTGCATCACCGGCTTCACGCAGAATTATGACGATTGCATCGGTGAGCTCACTTGACTGCCTTGCTCCACTCCTCTTGCTCCACTTCGCCGGTCATCCAACGGGGGACTACATCAAAAGCAAGTGGTGCAAGAAGCATGTCACAATCTCATCCAGCCAAGATGTGGGACAGCGACATTGTGAATTGACATATTGCGTACCTCTCATTCCATGTTTGTCATAACTCATGGTTGTCATGCTTCCATGCTTGTCAATACTCATCATTCCCCTCTATGTGTGTATCGTGTTCATCGTCATTCCTTTTTTATGTGTTTCCTACTTGTTGCAGACAACTGTGATTGGTTTGGTTATGACTGTTGGTCCGGCTCGTGCAAGAAGGACACCAAGGGGAATCCGTATTGTGACTGCGGCAAAGGCTACAGACAGACTGCTGACGGGCACTCTTGCATTGGTGGGTTGGAGGAGTGCAAGCGGTTGTGTGTTGCGTTCTCCACCTGCCCTTGGAGTTGCTAGGCTCTGAGCTGGAGTTTGTAGCTGAGCGGATTTCCCCTCCTGCCATTTCTTGATTCCGCCTCTCCTCTTGAACGATTGCAAGCAGAATCAACTTTGTTTCTAAGATGGAAACCTTTCTCTCGCCTTGGTTTTCTTTTCTGCAGACATTTGTGAATTAGTGGATTGTGGCGAAGGCACGTGCGTGAAGAGATATAATGAGGAGGGATTCGGACATGCCGAATGCGATTGCCCCGCGGGCTACCAAGTGGCTGGGAGTGGACGCTGCACTGGTGAGTTGAAAGGTCTCTCTTCGAGACTGGCCTCGAGGCCACGAGTTGGTGGATCCTGGAGCCTCCTCAGATTGGCTTCTCCTCAGCTGAGCTGCTATCATGTATGTTCCACCTGGGTTTCTGTCAGTGCATTCTCCAAATCGTTTCCTTCTCTTGCATCAACTCCATTCCACTGCAGACATATGCAATGTGGTATGTCCGGCCAGCCAAACGTGCAGGAGGAACGGGGACTACATCACGTATTGTACCCAATGGGGTGAGTTCCATACTACCTAGACTTGTACAGCATGTGAGCTCAAACCTCAGTTTCCACAACGATGAATGTGCCAAAGAGCTCTCTCTAAACTCGTCTCAGCTCAGCTTCACGCTCTGGCTTGGGCGCTGTCAAGTGTGAATGGAACCGCCGTTCGTGCCACGTACATGTGGTGGAAAGAGCTGGAGTGCATGGATGCATCTGCAACCACTGTCATGGTTCACGCAGCCTACCTCTTGTTTCATGTGCGCTTGTTGCAGCCTGTAGCAGTGAGGGTTGCAACCTCATGGTTGTCATCATTCCCTTTTCTTTTCTTTTTTTATATGTATTATTTTCTTTGCAGACTATTGTGATAGGGATTATTGTGGGTATGGCGGCACGTGCAGGATCGATAAAGTTAAGGATGCTGAGTACTGTCTCTGTGACCCCGGCTACAAGTTGTCTGCCGACCAGCTCTCTTGCATTGGTGGGTTGGAAAAGTGCAAGGGGTTGTGTGTTGTGTTCCCAACCTGTCCTTGGGATTTTCTTGGGTTTGAGTCTGGAGCTATTAGCAGATATCTCTTGCCACTTCAGTGTTTTAGCCTCCACTCAACCTTGGAGGATTGCATGCATACCATACTCAATATTGCTTCTAAGGTGAAATATCTGTCTTTTTGCCTTGGCTTTCTTTTCTGCAGAAGCATGATCGGTGGATTGTGGGCCCAACGGCAAGTGCGTGAAGGAGAAGAACAAAAATCCAACTTGCGATTGCATCGAGGGCTTCCTGCTTCCTAACAGATTGTTTTGCGTCGGTGTGTAGAAGGTTTCGTTGACCTGACGCTTGGAGTGTCAGCACTTTGTCAAGAGCCTCGTCGGTACAAGTTGTAGGATGCTCTGATTGCCCTTGCTATGGTCCGGCTTTCCAGGACTGCCGTTGTTTTGTATTGTGGTAAGTGTAATTTATCGTAAGCAATTTCATGAAAGGTGTGTTTTCAATAGGAGTGTGCGCAATTCAGACTTCCACTGTTTTCCCCCTGAGTGCACAGGGTGAAATCAAAAATACGGTACCTCGAAACATTATTTCAGCAACTTCAATATCAGCAAGCAGCCAAAGGTTGCCATGGGACACATACGGTAGGTACACAGTGTGATCAGCGTGTTTTAGGCTGATAAATGAGGGCCTGGGGGTGGGCTTGTAATCGAGGATTTTTATAAGCGCCGGCGCTAATATAATGACATGGGGTTGTGTCGTGTGTTGTGTTCTCAACCTGTTCTTGGGAGTGCAAAGGGTTGTATTGTGTTCTCAAAGTAGAAATGCAACGGAACGATGAGATTAGGAATGTGGGTGATACAAATAGCAAATCCTAGCTGAGTTGTACTCACTAAGGAGCACCTCACTACAGCCTATCACAAATATCAACATTTGACACACCCCCATAGGCTAAGTGAGGGGCATCAAAGCAAGCAGGATGAACAAACGGTCACATGACTAGTCAATGCAAGAAGCAAAGCAAGCTCAGGGTGGATCTCAAGGACACCACAAGCAAGCCGCCACAAGCAAGCGGCCACAAGGCCAGTTCAAGAGTTCACTAGGACATATAATAGCAAAGCACAACAAGCAGAGCAAGCAACAAGACTACAGCAACCGAGGACCTGCCTCAACAAGCCCTAACTGCACACAGAATCGGTGGTGATCACCAGGCGCCAAGGCCTTGGTGAAGAGGTCAGCAGTGTTGGCCTCTGAGGCCACAAAGTCCAGGCACACCTGGCCGCGTCGCTGTAGCTCACGAAGGAGGAAGTACCGAACGTCGATGTGCTTCACCCTGGTCTCCGGTCGAGGCTCGCGACACAAGAGAATCATGGCCTTGTTGTCAGCGAACAAGGTCGGAGCAGTGCGAGGTCGCTCATCAAGGTCAGCGAGCAAGAAGGTCAACCAGCGAAGTTCCTGAGCAGCCAGAGCACCGGCGTAGATCTCTGCCTCTGCACTGGACGAAGCCACCGACGACGACCGTGTGGACCTCCACGATACAGCCCCAGCTCCCAGATGGAAACAGTAACCCTGGGTCGAGCGCTGAGTCTCCACGTCGTCAGCGTAAGAAGAGTCACAGAGGCCAGTCAGCCCAACTGGCCGAGTCCCTCCAAGCACAAGCCCCATGCCTGATGTAGTCGCCAGGTACTTCGCCACCCTCACGGCAGCCGTCCATTGAACAGGACGGTGCCTCTCAGGTCCAACAAAGCGAGAGAGGACGCTAAGATGGTAGGCGAGGTCCGGGCGAGTACAGGTCATCAGGTACATGAGGCAGCCAACAAGCTCTAGATAGGGACCACTACGCTCAAAGGGCTCATCGGGGAAGGGGCCGGTGAGTCTGTGGTCTATAGCTAGAGGAGTGGGCTGTGTGGTAGAGAACCGAAACCCGAACCGCTGAAGGACCTGCTGCACCATGTGTGACTAAGTCAACGTGATGGTGCGATTGGCTCTGTCCTTGGTGATCTGCAGGCCAAGGTAGCGCTGCAGTTCACCAAGGTCAGTGCACGTGTGTCTGCAGTTCGGACTTCACCTCAGCCAGAGCTGCCCTGTCTGCTGTAGCAAAGACCAAGTCGTCGTTGTAGACGAGTATAAAGAAAGGAGTGGAGCCGGCACGAACAAACAGTGACGGGTCAGCGGAGGAAGGGCGAAACCCTAGGTCACGAAGCGTGGAGCGAAGAGTGTCGTGCCACTCACGCGGCGACTGGTGGAGACCGTAGACTGGTCGCCTCAGGCTCCACTGGGTCCCAGGAGGGAAAGTACCAGCGAAACCGGGAGGACGGCGCAGCCAGATCTCCTTGTGCAGTCGTCCCTGGAGAAAGGCAGTGGAGAAGTCGAGGGAGTGGAGCTCGTAGTCACGCTGTGCTGCTATGTGTAGTAACACCCGAAATGTAGTCATCTTCGGGGTCGGAGCGAAGGTCTGAAAGAAGTCAACTCCCTCGCGCTGACTGAAGCCTCTCGCCACATAGCGCGCCTTGAATACCGGGGGTGATCCACGCGGCCGCTTCACCTTGAAGAGCCACATGCCATCGACTACGTTCGCCCGGGGAGAGGGAATTGCGTCGACGTACGTGCCTGCGGATCTCCAAGACGCCAACTCTGAGTCCATGGCCGCCGTCCACTGAGAGGCCCACAGCCCTGACACTGCCTCACGGTACGTACGAGGAGTCGGTATGTCAAGGGCGTCGGGGTCTCCCTCAGGGTAAAGCAGCATGGCACAGAGAGTGGGAGAAGCGGCAGCCAGGTACTCCAGCTCAGAGTGCCTGTCCTCTAGGACCTCACAGCCAAGGGAAAACTCACCCCCGACGGACAGAGGACGGATAGGCGGAGCGGGCACCACACGAGTGCTGTAGTCAAGGCGGCTGGCGGCGGCAAAGTCAGCGACAGCGGCAGTGAGAGCCGAGACCGACGACGGAGAGAAACGAGGGTCGGTGACACCAGTGGCTAGAACAAGGGAGACAACAGGGCGAACATCACGGTAGTAGTCGGAGATAGGAGTAGGGGAGAAAGGAAGAGAAGACGGAGGAGGAGACGGGAGAACTGACACCGGAGGAGGAGAACGACAAAGAGAAGTACAAAGGGGGGCAGTGTGGAGGTCGGTAACGGGGGACGAGGGACGAGCACTCGGAGGACAAGGACGGGAACGGTAGTGACGAATAACAGGAGGAGGAGACTGCGGTGGAGGGGAAGACCAAACCGCAGGACGGTCGTCAGGAGGAGGAAACGTAGGACCAAACGCAGGGGGAGATTGAGAGCAGACAGGAGGAGAGGAGGGAAGACCAAGGGCCCGGAGGCCACTCACGGGCGGGAACAACTGCCGCTCAAAAGGGAGCTGCTGCGGCTGCGGTGGCGGCGGCGGCTGCTGCTGCTTCTGTGGCTGCGGTGGCTACTGCTGCTGCTGCTGCTACTGCCGCCGCTGCTGCTGCTCCAGCAGGTCCAACTGCCGCAACTCCTGCCGCTCCTGCTCCAACCGCTCCTCCTCCTCGCGCGCACGCCAGCAGGTAACGCGTGTCGTGGCGGTGGGGAGGCGGAGTGCTCTCTGCAGACGTAGTGCCCCCAGCTCCAGTCTCCTCAGAACCAGCACTCCCAGTACCAGTGTCCCTAGAGGGGGTACCACCAGGGTCAGGGTCCCCAGCTCCAGCGCCCCCTGTCCTAGCACCCCCAGTGCCAGGACCTCCAACTCCAGCACCCCCAGAACTAGCACCTCCAGTGCCAGCACCTCCAGCTCCAGCACCCCCAGAACGAGCACCTCTAGTGCCAGCACGTCCAGCTCCAGCGCCCCCAGAACTAGCACCTCTAGTGCCAGGACCTCCAGCTCCAGCACCCTCATGGCTAGCGCCACCTGCGCCTTCACCTCCAACTCCAGCACCCCTCGAACGAGCACCCCCAGACCGAGTACCGCCAGTGGCTGCACCTCCTGCTCCAACAACAACCAAGTCCACAGTAACCTGTCGTGGAAGTACCGAAGGTTGCTGAGGGGACTGCGAGGAGGACTGCAGGGAGGGAGACGCTACCTGACGCACAACCGAGGGTAGAGGGGTAGCGTGAGACACACCTGACGGGGCAAGACCAGGGGGGGGTGGGAGTACCGGAGGAGCGGGAGCAGGGGGAGGAGAGGGTGAGAGGAAAAGGGGGGGAGGGGGAACCGGGAGACCTCGACAGGGATACCGGGTGTGCTAGGACATAGACTCGTCGAACCGGACATCACGGGAGTCTAGGAACTGGTGGAGGGGCGGGTGGTAAAAGGACCAGTCGGCCGAGGCTACCGGGAAACCAAGGAGGACACAGGGGACGGCGCGAGCCGAGAGCTTGTCTGCAGAGGTGTCGCGGACAAGCGCAAGGCAGCCCCAGACACAAAAGGCTGACCCAACACCAGGGGATCCGGTCCAAAGAATGGTCGGTGAAGCCTCTGGCTGTGAGACGCGCGGCTGGAGGTTGAGCTGGTGAGCGGCGTAGCGAACCGCGTAGGGCCACGGAAAATGGGGCGCACGGGCATGAATCATGGACGTGCTGGCGATGTCCATGACCAAGCCAATGCGGCGCTCAGTAACCCCATTCTGCAGTGGGGACTCCACAGCGTTTAGGACTGTACGATGCCCTGCTCGCCGCAGAATCCGGCAAGAATACCTGAGCGAAACTCACCCCCACGGTTAGAGTGGAGACAGGAGACACGACGGCCACGAGTGCCCTCAGTGGCTAGAAGCCACCGGATCAGCGTAGAAGTCACCTCAGACTTCTTCGCGAGAGGAAACACCGTGGTGTACCTGGAGAAGTCGTCGACAACCACCAGAAAGTAGCACTCCCTCTCAGGTCCCTGCGTAGATGCAGGGCCCCAGACATCCAAGTGGAGCGTTTGGAAGGGAGCAGTGGCCGGACGAAGGGAGGAGGAGTGCGAAGTGGCACGAAGACGGCCGGCGACGCAAGGAGTGCACGGGGGTGCAGGCGAGGGAGGGAGCGACGGGAAGACGCGAGGGAGACCTGAGACAAGACGGTGACTAGCCATAGTGCGGAGGTGAGGGATCGACAGGTGGCCAAGACGGTGGTGCCACAAGACGGTCCGGTGGGTGAAAGACCGGCACGAGCAAGACGCAGCAACCTGACCAGACGCGACAACCGGAGGGGACGCACCTGCCTGACTGGACTCGACAAGTGGCGGAGGTGCAGGTACCTGGGGGGACGCAGCGACCTGAGGTGACGTGGACACCGGGGAGTGCTCGGTGTGGAGGACGTAGAGACCGGAGCGCGGCTCCTTGGTGAACGTGGCCAAAACTCTGCCAGTGACAGCGTCCGTACAGACTGCAGTCCGCCCACCCCCCACAAAGGTAACGGTGATCCCCCTGTCCTGGAGGTATCCAACACCCACCAAGTTCCGAGTGAACAAGGGGATGTGGAGGCCACGAAGGACACCAGAGGGGACCACAGGGCACGGGAGGGTGGTAGAGCTGCGTGCCACGGCTGGTCGTGAGGAAGGATCAGCAAGGAGTGGTGTGAGTGTCGTATGGTCGCGGAAGAAGCACTGCGACGCGCTAGAGTCCAGTGTGAAAGACAGGGATGCCACAGCTTGTGGTGAACCCGGTGTGGAAGCTACACAAGCACCTTGTGCAAAAACACAAGCACCTAGATTTGAGAGGCTCAAGTCTACGCCAGAAGGAGGCAAGCAAGCTAATCTACGAACACGCGAGCACACAGATCCATCAGCACTATAGTCAACATCAGCATACAAAGCATACTGACGAGAATCATCCATAGACAGATCAAAGACAGGAACCTTACGGGCTAATAGGCGAGCCCAGCGCGGAGTGGTCGCCTCAAGGCCCCAACGGGCATGGTAGAGGTCGTCGAGGCGGCGGAAGCACCACGCGGCAGAGTGGTCGTCGCGGCCGCAGACACAGGGGTTGCCCGGTTTGGTGAGGCACCAGTGGTCACAGGGGCCGGTGTCACGGCGAGGGGGGCGAGGGGCCCAGCTGGAACTGCTGCAGCTGCGGCCGGAGCTTCCTGGTCCTCCCAGACCCCACTGCGGCAGGGGGCCCCAGTGCTGCTGCGGACCTTACTGCAGTGGGGGTCCCCAAGGCTGGAACTGCTGCGGTGCCTACTGCTGCTGCTGTCTCTGCTGTGGCTGCTGCTGCTGAGGTCCGACACCCCCGCCGGTCTGAACACCGCCAGTAGGCGGGCCTGTCTGTCCTGCACCTCCTCCAAGGCTCCCTCCTCCTGGGGCACTACCGCCGCCGCCGCCACCACCACCGCTCCCAGCTCCACCGCCACCACCACCGCCTCCTCCACCTCCCTTCCCGCCCTTCTTGCCACTCTTGCCCCGTTTCTGCCAGTCAGCGGCAGAGATGGCAGCAGTGTCCTCAGAAATCGACACAGCAGCAGAATCACAGGTAGCAGTGAAAGTGGGAAGCTGAGGGGCGGCACACCCCGCAAAAAGACGGGTGGGGGGGGGACTGTGTCAGTGGCGGAGGCAACGGAGAGGAGGTTACTCTCGATCTTCCCGAGAGCGGTCTCAAGGAGATCGATAGCAAGCTCAGTGGGGTGCTTCTGGAGAAGCACGTCGCGAGCAGTAGCGAGGTGGTCAGGGAGGCGTGTGACTAACCAGTGCACAGTGAGCCACATGTGGGGGGAAGCAACAAGAAGCTGGGCATCGGTGCAGGCAGCCCGGAATCCAGCGTCAAGTGAACGCAGGTGAGTCACGAGGTCGGACACAGTCGCAAGCGAGCCAAGGTCGGGAAACACGAACGGCATGAGGAGGCGTCTGAGGGAGGCAGAGGAAGGGGTGGAATAGCGCGCAACAACAGCATCCCAAATCCCCTGCGCAGTCTCCATCAAGGCAAAGTGGGCGGCCTCAGTCGGTGGGAGGAGCTCCGTCAGCGCAAGAGCAGTGGCAGCGATGCGAGAGTCCCACACGTCCCTCGCCAAGACACGACGGTCGTAGTCCGCCTGCGCGGCAGGAGTCGGCTCCGGGTCGGTCGGAAGGGGGTCGGGAGACAGGGGCGCCTTGAGGGCACCATCCGTGTGGGCCCACAGGGTGGCGCCGTCCTGGCGCTGACTGGTGAGGTAGCGCGTGGCCTGGCGCTGCCAGGTACTGAACTCGATCGGGCGGCCCCCCGCATCGAAATGAAGGCGGCGGGACTCCATGCTGGAGGCTAGGCTAGAGGCGGCTGGAGCACGGAGGAGAAAAAACACAGATTCCTAGGAGCGCCAGTGGAGACTAAGGGAGAGACCGGCGGAGGACGGAGCAGACTAAGCGAGGCGGGAAACTGGAGGCTAGGAGCTGGGCTAGAGACTAGTCTACATAGGGTCACTAAGGAGAGGAGCGGCTGCCAGCCGCTGAGCAGAAGCCTAGTGACAGTAGGGACGGTTCGGGCCCGGTGAACAGGGCGGTGGAGGGGTTAACCCAAAAATGACCAGGGGCCTGGTGAGAGTTCGGGCCGGGCGGCGCAGGGCGAGGGCTAGTGCTAACGGAGGAAAGGGCGTGGGCAGAGGGCGGGCTATGCGCTGCCTAGGGCGCGGGCTGGTGCGTGGGCTAAACGCAGGCTGGTGCGCGGGCTAGGCGCGGCCGAAGGGCAGGCCAGGCGCGGGTTAGGTGCGGGCTTGGGCTAGGCGTGGGCTGGTGCGCGGGCGTGCACTAAGGGAGGGCGCGGAGACGCGGAGGCGCGGAGGCGGTGGCGCGGATGCGCGAGGCACGGAGGCACGAGGCGGAGGTGCGGATGCGCGAGTTAGGGCGCGGGCCTGGGCGACGGGCTAAGGCGACGGGCTAGGGCGTGGGCCTGGGCGACGGGCTAGGGCGCGGGCTGGGGCGACGGCCTAGGACGCGGGCTGGGGCGACGGGCTAGGGCGCGGGCCGGGGCGACGGGCTAGGGCGCGGGCCTGGGCGACGGGCTAGGGCGCGGGCTTGGGCGACGGGCTAGGGCGTGGGCCTGGGCGACGGGCTAGGGGCGCAGGCTAGGGGCGCGGAGAGCGCTAGGCGCGGAGGTCCGCGACGGCGCGGGCTAGGGGCGCGGAGGGCGCTGACGCGCGGAGGAGGAGGGCGCTTAGGCGCGGAGAGGGCGCGGAGGGCGCGGAGGCTAAGGCGCGGAGGGCGCGGAGGGCGTGGAGGTGCGCTAGAGAGGGTGCGGGCTAGGAAGTAACGAGGAACTAACCTACTCGTGATACCATCTCAAAGTAGAAATGCAACGGAATGATGAGATTAGGAATGTGGTTGATACAAATAGCAAACCCTAACTGAGTTGTACTCACTAAGGTGCACCTCACTACACCCTATCACAAATATCAACATTTGACATGTGTGTTGTGTTCTCAACCTGTTCTTGGGGGTTGTGTAACGTGTTGTGTGTTATGTTCTCAACGTGTTCTTGGGAGTGCAAGGGGTTGTGTTGTGTGTTGTGTTCTCAACCTGTTCTTGGGAGTGCAAGGGGTTGTGTTGTGTGTTGTGTTCTCAACCTGTTATTGGGAGTGCAAGGGGTTGTGTTGTGTGCTGTGTTCTCAACCTGTTCTTGGGAGTGCAAGGGGTTGTGTTGTGTGTTGGGTTCTCTACCTGTTCTTGGGAGTGCAAGGGGTTGTGTTGTGTGTTGTGTTCTCAACCTGTTCTTGGGAGTGCAAGTCAAAACAATATATGATTTCTATCTTTCTAGGCTATGTAGGGATTATCCTTAAGAGGGTACATAACATTTCTCGACACTCTTGTACCCCCCCCCCTTACCTAATCGACACTTCTCCTCTCTACTCTGAGAAAAGTAGAACGAGAATGAATGAACTATGAATGAAGTGAGTACATATGGGAAACCCTAATTGGGTTGTACCCCCTATGGGATACCCCACTATAGCCTACACAACAGCATAAGCTATATATATGTTCTGACACACCCCCATAGGCAAAGTGGGGGAGAACAAGGGGTCACAAGACCAGTCAAGCAAAGCAGAGCAAGCTCAGGGTGGATCACAAAGTCACCACACAGTCCGAGCACAACGACAGGGCAACAGGGCCAGTTCACATGCAGGAGTACACATATATATATAGAGCTAGACAAGCAAGAGCAGGAATATATATGTGACAGTACAAGCAAGGTCAAGAAGAGAGCAAGTGAGGCAAGACAGGTACAAGACCCAGCTGGGTGCAGAAGCGCTGATGGTCACAAGGCGCAAGTGCCTTGGTGAACACATCAGCAGTGTTGGCCTCAGAGGCCACGTACGCAAGTCGCAACTGACCACGCTGCTGCAGCTCACGAGCAAGAAAGTAACGGAGAGCAATGTGCTTCGTTCTGTGCTCCAAGCGCTGCTCTCGACACAAGGCAAGCATGGCCTTGTTGTCTACGTACAACACTGGAGGAGAACGAGGCGGCTCTCCAAGGTCAGTCAGCAGGTAGGTGAGCCAACGAAGCTCCTGTGCAGCCATGGCCCCGGCGTAGATCTCAGCCTCACAACTGGAGCTGAGAACAGAGGACGAGCGAGTAGCCCGCCACGAGACAGAGCCGGAACCAAGACTGAAGGTGTAACCCTGCGACGACCGCTGTGTAGCCTGGTCGTCTGCCCAAGAAGCGTCCGCGTGCCCAGTGAGGACCACTGGACTCCGCCCTCCAAGCACTAGCCCCATGCCCGACGTACTGCACAAGTAGCGCAACACCCTCTTCGCTGCAGCCATGTGCTCTGGTCGGTGTCTCCCAGGAGCAACATAGCGTGAAAGAATGCTAAGAGGGTATGCAAGGTCAGGTCGTGTGCAGGTCATCAGGTACATGAGGCAGCCAACAAGCTCTGGGTACGGGCCACTCGACTCTACGGACTCATCCGAAGGCAGAGCTGAGAGCGAGTGGCGAGTAGACAGAGGAGTGGCCTGAGGCGAGGAGTACGTGAAGCCGAAGCGTTGAAGGACCTGCTGCACCATGTGTGACTGAGTCAAGGTAATGGTGCGGCGTGCTCTGTCCCGAGTGATCTGCAAGCCAAGGTAGCTGCGCAGTTCACCGAGGTCTGTGCACGTGTGTCTCTTCTGCAGCTCGGACTTCACGTAGGCTAGTCCAGCAGTGTCAGCTGTGGCAAAGACCAAGTCGTCGACGTACACGAGGACGTAGAACGGCGGCAAAGAAGTGTCGGTGCGCAGAAACAACGACGGGTCAGCAGTAGAGGGAGCAAACCCAAGAGCCGCAAGCGTAGTCCTCAGTGTGTCGTGCCACTCACGCGGTGCCTGGCGGAGACCGTAGACTGGCCGTCGGAGGCTCCACTGGGTGCCAGGAGGAAAAGTCCCAGTGAAGCCAGGTGGACGGCGCAGCCAGATCTCCTCGTGCAGGCTACCCTGCAAGAAAGCAGTACTGAAGTCAAGAGAGTGGAGCTCGTAGTCGCGCTGAGCGGCTATGTGCAGCAGCACCCGAAGAGTGGTCATCTTCGGGGTGGGAGAGAAGGTCTGAAAGTAGTCAACTCCCTGCCGCTGACTGAAGCCACGAGCGACGTACCGCGCCTTGAAGACAGGTGGAGAGCCCGGCGGCCGCTTCACCCTGAAGATCCACATGCCACTGACGATGTTCGCCCCAGGAGGGGGAACCGCGTCAACGTAGGTGCCTGTGGACTTCCAGGACGCCATCTCTGCATCCATAGCTGCCTGCCACTGAGAGGAGTAGGGACCCTCTACGGCCTCCGCGTAAGAGCGCGGAGTCGGGATGTCTAGTGCATCCGGGTCTCCCTCAGGGGCAAGTAGTACGGACGCGAGATGAGGTGAAGCAGCAGCCAGACACCTGAACTCCTCCTGCCTGTCCTCAAGGACGTCCGTGCCAAGAGCACACTCACCCCCGACGGACGGAGGACAGACAGACGCAGACTCAGCAACAAGACCGGCAGCGTAGTCTAGACGACAGCGAGCAGCAAAGTCGACGAGCCCAGCAACAAGCGCAGACGCAGCAGTGGACTCAAAAGAGGGGTCAGTGACGACAGTAGCAAGGAGACGTGTGACAGCAGGACTGGCAGCACGAAGAGAGTCCGACTCCGGGTCAGGAAGAGCAGGAAGAGAGGACTCAGGAGGAGAAGGCAAAGGGGCACGCAGAGGAGCAGTGGACGGACGCAGAGACATCCGGTGCGTGCCAGGGACAGGAGGAGGACGCTGACGCGAACCACGACCACTAGTGCGAGCAGCACGGACAGGCGACGCAGGGCGAGACGCAGGCTCACGACGCTCAGCAAGACCTCCAGTAGGACCAGTGTAGGGAGAAGGAGCGGGCAGTGGGGAGGCCGGCTGTAACTGTAACTGTGACAGAACAGGCTGTGGACACTCTAAGGGAGGAGGAGGACCAGTAGAAGGCGGGAGACCAAGAACCTGCTGAAGGAGCGGAACGAAGTACGGTCTAGGCCGCGCGACGACTCCAGACACAGCAGGGACAGCACCAGTACCCCCAGCGGCAGCACCAGCGCCAGTAGCACCTCCAGCTCCAGGACCTCCAGCAGCACCAGTAGCACCCCCAGCAGGACCGCCTCCAGGACCGACAGCAGTAGCCTCAGCACCAACGCCCTCAGCAGCTCCAGCTCCAGCACCTCCGGGACCCGCGGCACCAGCACCCTCAGTAGCCGAAGAACCTCCAGCTCCAGCAGCACGCCTCCAGCGCCGGGCAAACCACTCGCGCAGCTCCTGTGGAGAGAGGGGCTCCCGCCGAGGCGAAGCACCCGGAGAACCGCCAGGTCCCGCACCGCCAGACGCCACAAGGGGAGGTCCAGTGGCCGCAGGCTCCGCAGCTCCAGGCTCAGCACCTCCAGACGCAGCACCCCCTGGCTCAGCACCCCCAGTAGCAGCACCCCACGGCTCAGCACCCCCAGACTCCGCACCCCCAGGCTCAGCACCCCCAGTCGCAGCACCCCCAGGCTCAGCACTCCCAGACTCCGCACCCCCAGGCTCAGCACCCCCAGTCGCAGTACCCCCAGGCTCAGCACCCCCAGACTCAGCACCCCCAGGCTCAGCACCCGCAGCAGGACCAGAGTCACCAGCAACCTCGACCGGCTCGACTGCGTCTACCTGGGACACACCTGAAGGGGCAGGACCCTGAGGGGGAAGGGGGTCTACCGGGGGGGGACCTGGCACAAGGAAGTGCGGTGGCGGGGGGAGGGAAGGAGTGCGGTAGGGGAAGAGGCGGTAGAAGGGGACTGACTCGTCGAACGTGACGTCCTGGGAGGACAGAACACGACGAGAGGAGGGGTGGTAGAACTGCCACCCTGGAGCGTCAGGGGGGAAGCCGAGGAAGACACAGGGAGCAGCACGAGGGGACAGCTTGTCCGCAGACAAGTCGCGGACAAACGCCCGAGATCCCCAGACACGGAACGCAGACGCATCGCCGACCTTCCCCGTCCACAGCAGAGCTGGGGAGGTCTCCGGCCGGGAGACCCTGGGGTGAAGGTTGATCTGATGCGCCGCGTACCGAACCGCAAACGGCCACAGAAAATGGGGGGCAGCCGCATGCATCATGGACGTACGAGCGACGTCCATGACCATGCCAATGCGGCGCTCAGCAATCCCATTTTGCTGTGGAGAGTCCGGAAGCGTAAAGGTCTGGCGGATGCCTCGTGCACGACAGTAGGCTCGCAGAAGGCCAGAGGAGAACTCTCCACCTCGGTCAGAGTGCAGACGCAGAACAGGAAAGTCCGAGCCGAAGCTCCCCCTGAGCTGGAGACGAGCTGCGCGGATCCAGTCGATCAACACCGCAGTGACATCACCCTTGCTGCGCAAGGGGAAGACTGTGGTGTAACGCGAGTAATCGTCAACCACCAGCAGGAAGTAGCGCTCGTGACCCTGCCCACGGACGCGGGCGGGGCCCCACACGTCCATGTGAAGCGTCTGCAGAGGAGCCTCTGTCGGGGGAAACTGAGAGGAGTGAGGGGCCGCCCGAAGCCGCCCCTCGACACAGGGGACACAAGAAGGTCCGGGTCCCGAAGGGAGGGGAGGGAGAGACCGGGGAAGACCAGAGACAAGGACACGGGAAGCCATGCCCCGAAGACGAAGCAAGGAGGGGTGGCCAAGGCGGTGGTGCCACAGGAGAGTCTCGTGAGACAGGCGGCGACACGAGCAGGGGGCAGACTCAGGACCAGACCTGGACGCAGCAGCAAACACCTGACCCGACGCAGCTACCTGGCCAGACGCAGGGACAGGAGGAGACGCAGTGGTCAGTGTGTAGAGACTCGACCCTGGCCGACGCGAGAACGTGGCCAGGTGTCGGCCTGTGCGGGCATCCGAGCAGTGGGTCACCCGCTGACTCGCAGGAGTAAACTGGTGAACCCCCGCATCCTGCAAGTCAGCACCACTCACCAAGTTCGTCGAGAACGAGGGGAGGTACAGACCAGACAAGGTGCCCGAGGGGGCAGCCGGACACGGGAGGACAGTGGAGAAGTGAGAGAGGACAGGACCCCCAGAGGGGTCAGCCAGGGAGACTGCAACCGGCCGGCCAAGCGGCGTGAGTGTGGTGCGGTCTCGAAAGAAGGAGCGAGAAGCCCCTGAGTCAAGTGTGAAGGTGAGGGAGGCCGAAGCCGACGCAGTACCTGAGAGCGCAGCCTCACCAGTACCTGAGAGTGCAGACGCACTGGCACCTAGAGCAGCAGCCGCAGAAGTACCTGGCGCAGCAGTACTAATGCCCGGGTCGGGCGGGAAACACTGGTAACAGTCACCCTCCTCACTAATAGTCACAGCATACATGGCAGCAAGGATAGCATCAAAGTCAAGATCAAAGACAGCTACGCCAGCCCTAGACAGCTCTCCCCAACGGGGAATCTCACTGGCCTCGGGGAACTGCTGACGCCAAGCGTCCGTCAGGCGGGCAAAGCAGCGCTGAGTGGGGTGCGCACCCCCACACTGCTCACCCGCTCGGTCACCGGAACGAAGGACGTAGGTGCATGGACCAAAACCCCCACCCCGCTGACGCTGCGTGTACCACTCACGGAGCTGGTGGGGCGGGGGGATGTCCCGCGAACGCTGCTGCTGCTGCTGCTGCTGCTGACGCTGGCCACCACCAGGGCCGCTACGCTGCGGGGCACCACCCCGACCAGCTCCACCCCCTCCGCCACCGCTGCCTCCACCTCCACCACCACCGCTGCCTCCGCTCCCACCGCTGCCGCCACCGACGCCTCCTCCTCCGCTGCTGCCACCTCCACCACCGCCCCCGCCACCACTCCCACCGCCACCCCCACTCCCTCCTCCGCCTCCACCGCCTCCTCCACCGCCCCCGCCAGCTCCACCCGCGCCCTTGCCCCCCTTGCCCCTGCCAGGGCGGCGTCTCCCGCTAGGGGCAGACGCCGCGCAGACCGACTCAAGACCAAGCAGGTCGGCAGCAGCAGCAGAGGCAACAGAGGGCAGCAGGGGGGAAGGAGAACACCCCTCAAAGATGGGGGTGCGAGGGTCACCACGAGAGGCTCCTACAGCGACGATGCTCTTCTCCGCCGCCAGGAGGGACTTCTCGAGGAGGTCGACAGTGAGAGTGGTGGGACAGACCGAGAGGTAGTGGTCCCTGACTACGCGAAGGGAGTCAGGGAGGCGTGTGACGATGTAATAGAGAGTGATGTACATGGGGGGGGGGTTCTTGGCGCAGAACTCAGCAGGAAGGGCGGCGCGGTAGCGAGTGTCACTAGTGCGGAGGTGCGTAATGAGGTCAGCGACGGTGGGAAAGGCAGCAAGGTCAGGAAAGAGGTACGGTAGCATGAGGCGGCTCAGGGCAGCAGTGGCAGGGGAAGAGTAGCGCGCAACTACAGCGTCGTACAAGGTCTGAGCACTCTTGTACTGACTAAAGTGCGCGCGCTCAGTGGTAGGCAGGTGGCGACGCACAGCAAGACGTGCAGCAGCATCGCGGGTGGCCCACTGAGAGCGAACAGTGGGGTCAGCATCAGTAGCAGGGGCAGGAGAGGCGCCAGAGGTGAGGTCAAAGAGGGAAAGACCGTCCGCCCTATCGCACTGTAAGAACAGCTGCAGGTCGTCGACCCAGACCTCAAAGTCAATGGCTCGACCCTCAGCGTCAAAAGCGAGGACGCTAGGGGTAGCCATGACGACGACAGACGAGCAGTGCAAGCAGTAGGGGAAGGGCACGCAGTGACAGTGGGGCTGTGCTCACCGGACAGGGCAGGTCGGGCGGCCCGGCAGTAGGGCGGCTCGGCTGCTCAGCGGCTCGGCGGCAGTGCAGCTCGGCGCCCGGGCGGCTCGGCGGCAGGGCGGCTCGGCTCCCGGGCGGTTCGGCGGCAGGGCGGCTCGGCTCCCGGGCGAATCGGCGGCAGGGCGGCTCGGCTCCCGGGCGGCTCGGCGGCAGGGCGGCTCGGCTCCCGGCGGTTCTGCTGCTAGGCGGCTCCCGCAGGTAGGGCGGCGGTTGGGCCGCAGGTAGGGCGGCGGTCGGGCCGTAGGTAGGGGGGCGGTAGGGCCGCAAGTGGGGCGGCGGGCAGGCCGCAGTTAGGGCGGCGGGCGAGCCGCAGGTAGGGCGGTGAGTGGGCCGCAGGTAGGGCGGCGTGGGGCCGGGACGGGCGGCGCGCGGGCGTCGAGGGGACGGGACGGGCGGCGCGCGGGCGTCGAGGGGCCGGGACGGGCGGCGCGCGGGCGTCTAGGGGTCGGTCCGGGTGGCGCGCGGGCGTCTAGGGGCCGGGACGGGCGGCGCGTGGGCGTCGAGGGGCCGGGACGGGCGGCGCGCGGGCGTCTAGGGGCCGGGACGGGCGGCGCGCGGGCGTCTAGGGGCCGGGACGGGCGGCTCACGGGCGTCGAGGGGCCGGGACGGGCGGCGCGCGGGCGTCGAGGGGCCGGGACTGGCGGCGCGCGGGCGTCTAGGGGCCGGGACGGGCGGCGCGCGGGCGTCTAGGGGCCGGGACGGGCGGCGCGCGGGCGTCTAGGGGCCGGGCCGGGCGGCGCACTGGCGTCTAGGGGCCGGGACGGGCGGCGCGCGGGCGTCTAAGGGGCCGGGACGGGTGGCGCGCGGGCGGCTAAGGGCCGTGACGGGCGGCTAAAGGGGGCCACTAGGGGCCAAGAGAGAGGGGAGCGCGACCCGGGTAGGGGCAGAGTGCGCTCCGGGCAGGAAAAAAAAAACGGTGGGCCCTAGGAACAGTTCCCACGAGGGAACCTGCTCGATACCATGAGAAAAGTAGAACGAGAATGAATGAACTATGAATGAAGTGAGTACATATGGGAAACCCTAATTGGGTTGTACCCCCTATGGGATACCCCACTATAGCCTACACAACAGCATAAGCTATATATATGTTCTGACATACTCTTGTCACCTAGTCTAGAATAGATTCTAACATGGTATTCTGAGCAGGTCCCATGGGACCTATTTAGCTTGTATCCTGCCCGTTCCTTCTGCCCCGCCCCACGAAATCGCGACTGTCTGTTCGCTAGCGCTACCCTGCATAGCGCGATCGCCCTGACCTGCCCTATGCGCGACCCGTACGCTCCCTGCTCGCGCCGCCTGCACGCACGCACGTTCCCCGCCCGCGCCCCCCCGCACGCGCGCTGCTCGAGCCCTACGCACGCTCGACCCACATGCTTCCTGCTCTGCCCGCGCACTGCCTGCACGGCCCGCGCTCTGCCCTGCGCGCGCTGCCCGCGCCCTGCGCCACCCTGATCGCGCACCTGCTGCCCAACGCGCTACTCGCGCTGCCCGCCGGCAACCTGCGCCCGGCCTGCGCCTTGCCCGCGCACACCCCACGCCCACCCCGCGCGCACCCACGCGCACCCTGCCTGCGCCCTGCTCGTCCGCGCTGTTGCTGCTGGTGCTGCTGCTGTCACTTACGCGGATGCTACTGCTCCATGCGCTGCTGCTGCTACTAAGCGCTGCTGCTGCTGCTAAGCACGCTGCTGCTGATGCTGCTGCTGCTGCTAAGCGCTGCTTCTACTGCTGCTGCTCCATGCGCTACTTTAGCTGCGCTCTGCCCTGCCGAGCCCCTACCCGCCAGCGCTGCTGCTGCTACGCAACTGCTGCCAAACCCGCTGCTGCCGCCTGAGCTGCTGCTGCCGCCTGCGCTGCTGCTGCCACCTGTGCTGCTGCTGCTGCTGCTGCCGCCTGAGCTGCTGCTGCCGGCTGCGCTGCTGCTGCCACCTGTGCTGTTGCCACCTGTGCTGCTGCTGCCAGTTGCGCTGCTGCTACTGCTCAGCTGCTGCTGCTGCTAGACTGCTGCTGCAGCCTGAGCCGCGCTGCCCTGCCCTGCAGCCCGCGCGCTGCGCTGCCCTGCCCTTAGGCCCGCGCGTCGCCCAGCCCTGCCGAGCCGCGCCGCCCAACCCAAGTCGCGCCGCCCTGAAGCGTTGCCCAGCCCCACCAAGCCGCCCTGCTGCTGCTGCTGCTGCTACTGCTCAGCTGCTGCTACTGCTCAGCTGTTGCTGCTGCTAGGCTGCTGCCGCCACCTGCGCTGCTGTTGCTGAGCTACTGCTGCCGCCGGCGCTACTGCTGCCCTGCCGAGCCGCCCTTGCTGCAGCTGCTGGCGCTACTGCTGCTACTGCTACCACTACTGCAGTTACTGCGCTCGCCCGTGCCTTGCTGCCCACGCACCCTACTGGCCTCCACAGCCACTCCAACAGTTGCTACTGCTATTACAGCCACAGCGACCACCGCTACTGCTACAGCTGCAGCTACAGAAGTCGCTACTACCGCCCTTGCGCCGCTGCTACTGACTGCCACTGCCTGTCATGGCCACTATCATGGTCGTAGCAACGTCTAGGGGTGGACAACAGCAGCCACTGCCTCACCCGGACACTCTATCACCGCAGCAGCTTCGCAAGTGGGTTATTCAGCGAGGCCGTCCTGGTGGTGTAGGTTATCGTGCTGGAGATGCTGGAGGTGCTGGACAGCAGCGGCAGCCCGTGCTCCCGGACACTCTCTCGCCACAGCAGATCCGTGAGTGGGTAGTTCAGCGCGGCCGTCCTGGTGGTGGATGTTATGGTTTTATGGGTACTCGACAGCGGTGGCAACAGCGTCAGCAGAAGACCTTCTCCCCGCAGCGGCTTCGCGACTGTGTTTCTTTGCGAGGCGTCCCTGGTTGTGTAGAGGCTGCTCCTATAGGTGCTAGTGAGTCTGCTGTCGCTCTAGGTGCTAGTGAGTCTGCTGCAGCTCTAGGGGCTAGTGCGTCTAACGCCACTAGTCCTGCCTCTGCTGAGGACTTGCACACTTTCACACTTGACTCAGGAGCGTCATGTTGCTTCTTTCGTGATTCCACCACAGTAACACCGCTCGCAGCACCTGTCCCAGTCTCACTGGCTGACCCCACTGGGGGCCCAGTAGTAGCGCGAGCCTCCACTGTCCTCCCGTGTCCGGCAGTCCCCTCAGCTCTCTTTCAGGCCTCCACCTCCCCTCGTTCTTGACGAACTTGGTGAGAAATGCAGTCCTTCAGGATGTTTGGGTTCATACCTTTATCCCTGGAGGGCAGCGTGTTGCGATCTGTACGTCACCTTGCTACGTTCACTCGGCAGCCTGGGTCCAGTCTGTACACCCTGACCATTGCGTCTGCACAGGTGGCTACGTCAGGTCAGGTGGCTGCGTCGCGTCAGGTGTCTGTGTCTGGTCAGTTTGCCGCGTCGTGCTTGTTTCGGGTACTCTCCCACCAGACTCTTCTCTGGCACCACCGACTCGGTCACCCCCTCTCTGCCGCGTCTCCACAGCATGCACTCCCGTCTCCTTGTCTCTGGCCTTCCCAGGTCCCTGCCCCCCCTCCAACGCTCGCGTGCCCCGCCGTGCCTTCCCTGCATCGAGGGTCGGCAGCGCGCCGCTCCTCACTCCTCCTCATTTCCTCCGACCACTGCTCCTCTGCAGACTCTCCACATGGACGTGTGGGGCCCGGCCCCCGTCAGTGGGACGGACCAGGAGCGCTACTTCTTGCTGGTCGTTGACGACTATACGGGCTACACCAAGGTCTTCCCCTTGCGCAGCAAGGCGGCCGTCAGCGGTGTTTTGATCCCTTGGATCCACGCTACTCGTCGCCAGCTGCGCAAGCACTTTCGGCATGACCTTCCAGTCCTACGTATGCACTCTGACAGGGGCGGTGAGTTCTCTTCCGGTCTCCTTGCGGAATTCTCTCGAGACGAGGGAGCATCCAGTCGTTCACGCTTCCGGCCTCTCCGCAGCAAAATGGGATTGCTGAGCGTTGCATTGGCTTGATCATGGAGGTTGCTCGTACCTCCATGATCCATGCGGCTGCTCCCCATTTTCTGTGGCCGTTTGCGGTCCGATACGCGGCGCATCAGCTCAACCTCTGGCCCCGTGTCTCTTTGCCAGAGGCCTCGCCCACACTCCGTTGGACAGGAGAGGTTGGCGATGCGTCGGCGTTTCGGGTCTGGGGCGCGCTCTCCCTTGTTCGCGATACCACCGCAAGCAAGCTCTCTCCTTGCACTCTCTGCTGCGCCTTCCTGGGCTTCCCCACCGACGCCCCGCCGTGGCAGTTTTACCACCGTCGCGACCGTCGCGTGTTCTCCTCCCAGGACGTCACCTTTGACAAGTCAGTCTGTTTCTACAGGCTCCACCCGCACGCCTCCCATCCGGTCCCCATGGCTCCTCTCTTCCTGGTACCAGTTCCCCCCCCGGTAGACCCCCTCCCCCCACAGGGCCCTGCTCCCTCAGGTGTGTTTCAGGTAGACCCATCCCCCTTGGTTGAGCCTTTGGAGGTCTCTTTCGACTCCTCTGGCCTGGCTGAGGGGGGTGACCTTGCCGCTGACGACACGGCGGCCACTGGTCGCTCTCCACTCTTGGAGACCCCTCCTGGTTTTCCGCCTCGACCGTCTTCATCACCTCTGCAGCCTGTAGCTGTGGACATTGGTGCTGTTGGGGGTGGTGACACTGGGGGTGAGGACGCAGGAGGTGCTGGTCCTGGGGGTGCTGAGACTAGGGGTGCTGATCCTGGGGGTGAGGGTTCTGGGGGTGTTGAGACTGGGGGTGCTACGAGTCCTAGTGGTGGAGGGGCCGTGGGTTCTGGGGGTGCTGCAAGTCCTGGTGTTGGACAGCAGCATCCACCTAGTCGACTCGAGACACCCTCACCGCAGCAGCTTCGTGAGTGGGTCGTTCGGCGAGGCCGCTCTAGTGCTGGAGCTTGGAGTTACCTAGACGCTGGAGCTGCTGGTGCTGGAGGTACTACTGGAAATGCTGGTGCTGGAGCTGGTGGTACTGGAGGTACTGGAGGTGCTGGAGCTGCTGGTCCTGGAGGTCCTGGAGGTGCTGGAGCTGCTGGTCCTGGAGGTGCTCGTACTAGAGGTGCTGGAGCTGGTGGTACTGGAGCTGGTGGCACTGGAGATACTGGAGGTACTAGAGCTGGTGGTACTGGAGGTACTGGAGGTGCTGGAGCTGGTGGTACTGGAGGTACTAGAGGTGCTGGAGCTGCCGGAGCTGGTGGTGCTGCTGGTGCTGGAGGTGCTGGAGGAGCTACTGGAGGTGCTGGAGCTAGAGGTACTGGAGGTGCTGGAGCTGCTGACGGTACGGGTACTGCGCCGAGCCGACCCTTTTTCTACCCGCAGTCGCAGTCATCCCTCACACCACCTGACTCAGCCCTTCGCCAGGTTCTTAGTCTCCCGTCTTCCACTGGCCTCACTCCACCTCTCCTGTGTCCACCGACAGACCAGTCTCAGCCACAGCTACTGCCTGGCTCCCCGCTGCCCGCTCCTGCTCCTCACACCGAGGTGACTGAGTCCCTAACTGAGCGTCGTGAGCCTGAGACTCATGCTTCTACGCCTGTTCGTGCTCGTCATGTCACCCGTCCTCGTCCTCCTGCTGTCCCAGGCACTCGAGGTATGGCACTTCGTCCTTCCTCTGTTCCACAGCGTGTTGTCTTGCCTGAGCCTCCCGCGTCCTCTCTTCCGCACGTTCCTGACCCTGAGTCCGACCTTGCTCGTGCTGCCAGTCCTATTGTCACTTGTCTCCTCGCTAGTGTCATTACTGACCCTGACTTTGAGTCTACTGCTGCATTTCCCTAGTCACTGAGCTAGTCGACATTGCAGTTAGGAGTCGTCTCGACTACGTCGCGAGTCTTGTTACTGAGTCTGAGTCTGTCTGTCCTCCGTCCGTCGGGGGTGAGCATGCCCTTAGCAGAGACGTCCTTGAGGACAAGCCGTTTGAGCTTGAGTGTCTTGCGGCCGTTTTACCTCGTTTCGCATCCATTCTGCTTTGCCCTGAGGGAGACCCGGATGTACTTGACATCCCTACCCCGTGCTTTTACGCTGAGGCAATTGCGGGTGAGTAGTCCTCTCAGTGGCAGACAGCCACGGATGCAGAGATGGCTTCCTGGAAGTCCACAGGCACCTACGTCGGCGAGGTTCCTCGTCCTGGGGCTAACATAGTCGATGGCATGTGGATTTTCAGAGTGAAGCGGCTGCCGGGTTCTCCGCCTGCCTTCAAGGCGCGTTACGTTGCTTGAGGCTTCAGTCAGCTACAGGGGGTCGACTTCTTCCAGACTTTCTCCCCCACCCCAAAGATGACTACACTTCGGGTGTTGCTGCATGTTGCAGCACAGTGTGACTACGAGCTGCACTCCCTCGACTTCTCCACATTTTTCTTGGAGGGCAGCCTTCACGAGGAGATCTGGCTGCGCCACCCACCTGGATTCACTGGGTCGTTTCGTGCTTGTACCCAGTGGAGCCTCCGGCAACCAGTCTACGGTCTCCGCCAGGCGCGTCGCGAGTGGCACGACACACTGAGGACGACACTTGCGGCTCTTGGGTTTGTTCCTTCCTCTATTGTGTCGGAATCTCCCTTCGTTGGACGGGTTGTCTTCTGCCGCTAGCTCCTGGTGCTAGCTCCTCTAATGTTGTCCCGCTCTTCTTCTTCCCTCATCCCTACAGGCTTCTTAGTTCTCTCTGCATCCTTGGGGTCTTCCATGCAGCCTTGCCCACTTGCCCCCTCCTCGGCTCCTGCTGTACTTCTGTCTGCCGATGGATCTCCTTCGTGAAAGGCTGCCTTTCTTCTTCCTCAGCAGCTCTCTGTGCCCCCGCTTGCCCGACTCTCCTTGGCCTGGCCCTTGCTACGTTTGTCCTGTGGTCTCTTTTCTCCTGTCCTTTCTCACTGACGAGTACCACGACCCTGGATTCCTTCACTTCCTTGACTTTCCACCTCTCCATGCTCAACCCCACATCCATCATGTCTTCTCCCACTCCCAGGTCCTGCTCCCTCCTCTTTGCTCCCCCTTCTCTCGTCTTCTTGTATCTCTGGGCGTCTCTGAGCTGGGCGACTTGCAGGTTCTCTAGCGCTGCCGGCAGCATCTCCCTGAGATATCTCGCTCGTGCTTCTGCCAACCCCACCCAGTTCTCCTCCGAGCCCACCGCTACTATGCCTGTCAGTAGTCTCGGTGCATCCACCAGGAGTATGGGCTCTCTCCCTAGCAGCAGGTAGTAAGGGGAGAAGTCCTTGAGTGCCGCTTGCTTGCTGAATCTGTATCCCGCCACCACCCACGGCAGCCTGGCATCCCAATCTCTTTTGAATTTCTCCCCGTATGCCCTCAGCCCTTTCTTGACTGTCTGCACGAATGTCTCGGTTAACCCGTCGCTCTGAGGGTGGTAGCGGGAGGTCCTTCGGTGGGTGATTCCGCTCTCCTTTAGCAGTTTCTCAAATTCTCCCAGAAACTCAGTGCCCTGGTCTGTCAGTACTTCTCCACAGGCCCCGAATCTTGTCAGCACCTGCTCCTCGAATGCTTCGGCTATTTTAGCTGAGCTCTTGATCGGCAGGGCCCTCACCTCCACCCACTTACTCCCGTGTTCGATCATGATGATGTTAACGGGAATGGAGTGTTGGCCCCGCCCTCGCTTGGGCAACACCGACAACTTGGTCGGATGTACGGGAGTAGCAGCCGACCATTCACAGTGGGAGAGCTGCTCGACGGGCATCGTCGAGCTGCAGGGGACCGCTGTGGTGCTGCTGTCGACCAGGGAGCTCGACAGCTGCAACTGACTGATCTGGGCGACGGGTGGGCCGTCGACCAGAAGGGGTCCGTCAACCAGGGGGTAGCTCAACGGGAGTTGTGGTCGACCAGAGGCACCTGGTGGTCAACCAGAGGGACCTGGTGGTCGACTAGAGGCACCTGGGGGTCGACCAGAGCATCTGGGGGTCGACCAGGTCGACCGGGTAACCTGCTCGACGAGTTCTGCGGAGGCACGCGAACGTCGTCGAGGTCGCGATGGCGAAGGTGACTTCGGGATGGTATCCGGAAGTCGATGTGGCTTGTCAGGCGCAGACAACAGCCGACGGATGCACAACGTTGCAAGTCGGGCCAATCGTCTGCGCGCACCTGCAAGCGTGCACACTGCTGTCTTCTACGGGGCAACGCTGGACAGCCGCTTTGCTGCAGCGTTGGCACGCCGTCGATCTGCAGCGTTGGCAGGTCGCCTTTCTGCAGTGCTGGCGCGGCTTCTCTACGCAACGCTGGCACGCGGTCGACCGAGCTGTGCTGGCGGTCGACCAGGCTGGCTGCAGGGCTGCTAGGTTCCTGATGTAGTCATTTTGTCATTGCTTGTTCAATCATTCTGTAATTTTGACTTTGCCTAGTGGAAACTCTTGCCGATTTCTCCCGTGAATGTGCAAGCACTAAGGAACCAAGCAAAGCTACGATCACCTCTAGTAGTTCGTGCCAACCCCCGTAGTCTAGCTCACTACCGTTGTAGAGTGACTCTCCGCATGGTGCGGTGAGCGTGGATCGAACACGCGACCTTCAGATAGGAGCCGACTTTTGCACCCACTAAGTCGTTCGTAGGCCAGCAGCAGCGATAGTCGCCATGGTTGACCCCGTAGTTGATGCGGGCGTAGCGGACACCTTGGAGGCACGTTTGGCTGACGCAAGGAGACGCCACGCGGATGGCGAGTACGGGACAATCCCCTTGGTGATCGCCGAGTTGGGCATCCGGTCGCAGTGGGCGACGGAACACCCTTCCCGTCCTGCTTCTCCTTGACCGGTGCGCAACGAAGGTGGCGTCGTCGACGAGGTCGACGGTGGTGCACGAGTCAGCGGCAGCGAAGGCACGAGGTAGAGAGGGGTGATCAAAGTCGACGGTGGTGTCGACGGAATCCAGGCGCGAGTGCAGCGGTCGACGGCGGCTGCAGTCAGCTCGCGTGCCGGCGTCGATGTTCGACGTCGCTCTCCTCTACGAAGCGGTGGAGGGCTCTCCGCGACGACGCATGTGATTGCAGGCGGGATTGCACCGGCGTATGGCTACTTCAAATTCTCGCCGGACCGGATCACCGTCGCACCGCTGCAAGGTCGACGGGACCTCATCACCTGGAGGGAGTCGATAGAAGCTCAGCTGGAGGTCGCTGGGCTGAAGGGCTTCGCCGACGGCACCGTGCCAATTTCGTCCGAGGAGGATGTCGAGCTGCGCGGGGAGTTTCGTTCTGCTCACCTGCTCACCTTCATGGTCATCTCGAGGTGCTGCTTGCCGGTGGTGCAGCTAGCGCTCAGGAGCTGTCGAGAGCGACTGGATGCTGGTCACCAGACATGGCGCTTCATCATGTCGACATACCAGGTCAGGGACGACCTGTACATCGGGCAGCTGGAGGAGAAGATGACTCACATTCGGATGGGCGAGCAGGAGTCGGCGACGGATTACTGCAACCGTGCTCGACGGATCCTGGCTGAGATGCAGATGGCGGGCGCCGAATACTCGACGGCGTCCTACATCACCCACATCGTGAAGGGCTTGCCGCGCAGCTACAATCTCATGAAGAGGATGATGATGGTGCCCGGCACGCGTGAGTCCCTTGACGAGGACTCCATCACCAGCTACATTCTTCAAGATGAGGCAATGCAGGAGGCCGAACAGCCCACAGAGCTCCTTCCGCAGGCAAACTACGCTGCATCGACGAAGCTGAATCAGCATCAAGGGCAGCGCGGGAAGCCGGGCGGAGGTGGTAGCGGAGGTGGGCGGTCGACGAAGGACGTCGACGAGAAGCGGTCGACGCGGGACAAGGGTCGACGAGGTGGTGGTCGACGGCGGGAGTGCTGGATCTGCGGCGACCCCGACCATCTCTCCTTCGAGTGCCCCGACCGCGATGACAGCGACGAGGACGACAACAAGGGAGGCCGTGGTCGATCGGCCAGTCGTCGCCCCCGTCGAGATGAGAAGCCGCGCAAGGAGAAGCAAGCGTCGAAGAAGACGTCGTCGACGAAGGACGTCGACAGCTCCAGCGGCAAGAGCCGAGGCGACGGGGAGGCGTCGTGCTCGATGGTCGGCGTCGTGGAGCCGACGGTCTCGCTGGCGCCGGAGGCTGGCGAGGACTTCCAGGCAGTGGCGGCAGCTGTGCAGGCCAACCCGATGGCGGTGCTGCTCGACAGCGGGTGCTCCCACCACCTGATGGGGACGAAGTCGGTCTTCGTCAACATGGGGCCGAGCGACGGGGTGAAGCACGTGCGTGGGTTCAACGGGGCATTGCAGCCTGTCGAGGGTCACGGAACCGTCGCTCTGCAAGGGGAGGCCGGGAAGCGGGTCCTCATCCCCGACGTACTCTACGTTCCGGGCGTACAGGCGAACCTGCTGTCAGCTGGCCAGCTGAAGGAGAGCAGGGTGCTGCTGCAGGGCGATGGGGACGAGATGCTGCTCGTCGCCGCGACCGGGGAGGTGCTCGGTCGAGCACACTACACCAGACGAGTCCTCTGCACCGACCTTTGCCCCTGCTCGACGCAGTCGCAGTCGACCGAGGTGGTGGCTCTGCGGACGATCGTCTCGGCGACGAAGACGACCCCCGATAGGATGCATGCGCGGCTCGCCCACGTCAGCGTCGACACGATCAAGAGCTCGGCGAAGCATGGTGTTGCTACTGGGCTTGACATCACGTCATCGACCGGAGCAGACCCGCCGTGTGTCTCGTGCGTCGGAGGAAAGCTGGCGCGACACACCTTCCCCGCCAAGGGCTCGGACGCAGCGGAGGCGCTGGCTGTCGTGCACATTGACTTGTGCGGGCCATTTCGGGTGGCTGCCAAGGATGGCAGCTTGTACTTCCTGCTGCTGAAGGATCGCCATACTCGATTTGTATAGGCAATACCGGTTGCTAAGAAGAGCGACGTGATGGGGGATTTCCATCGGTGGCTAGTGCTGGTGGAACGGCAGACGAAGAAGTCGGTGCTGTCGTTTCGCTCCGATCGAGGAGGGGAGTTCCTTGGGAAGGCGTTCACCGACTTCGTCGACGGGAAGGGCATCGTCCACGACCTGACGTGCCCCTACACTCCGCAGCAGAATGACATGGCTGAGCGGGAGATGCGCACGGTCGTCGATTCCGTGCGGACGATGCTGCTGCACATGGGCGTGCAGCACCACTGGTGGCACCTTGCTCTACGACAAGCTGTCTGGGTGCGCAACTGCTTGGAGCGGTCGACGACGCCGCCGGGGACGATCCCGTACCAGCTGCTGACCGGGACGAAGCCCGACCTCACGCTGGCGCGGGTGTGGGGCTGCATGGTGCAGTTCATGGTTCCCAAGCAGCAGCGCGGTGGGAAGCTGGCGCTGAAGGCTCGCTGGGGACTTCACCTGGGTGTGTCGTCGGAGAGCAAGGGCTGGGAGGTGCTCGACCTGACCGACAACCGGGTGGTCACGTCGGTCGAGGTGATCTTCTACGAGACGCTGTCGCTGGAGGTGTGGAAGTCGAAGTATGGGCCGGCGTCAGGGCAGACGCAGGCGCACCCGCCGACGAACACCTCGACGGCAACGGTTCCGTTGCTCGCCGACGTCGACGAGCCTGCTGATGAGGATGTTGTGGAGGTTCTTCCCCATTCCCCTGCTCTTGCTCCTCCGTTCCCCGTCGCAGATCGGCCTGTGTCGACCACCGACGATGAGGGGAGCCTTGAGGCATCGCCTGTGGCGCCGGCCCGTGGCATCGCCGGCGGTCGACAAGGCGCCAAGCTCGTCGACCAGGATGGGAAGCCGTCGACGACAGGGGAGCACAGAACAGGGGAGCCGGTCGAACAGGAGGCAACAGCAGGGGTACATTCGACAGGGGAGCAGCAGCCGGGGCGGTCGACAGGGGAGCTGTCGAAGTCAGCAGCAGACGAGCAACCGGTCGAAGGGTCGAAGCAGCTGGTCGACGACGAGGACGTCGACGAGGAAGGGGAGCAGTCGGCGGGTGAGGAGTCCACCGACAGCGACGTAGTGGAAGTGCCGATCACGAAGCCTAAGCTGCGACGCACAGGTCGAGCTCGATGGCCACCGGAGCGGCTGAGCTTCCACGCCTGCCTACCGCCAGCCGCCTTCACCACGGTGTTCGACGAGGTCGACGACGACCTGTTGTACGACGACGCCGATGAGGATGAAGACCTGCCGGAGCTCGACCCTGACGTGCATGCCGACCCCGAACACCGCTGGGACATCGCCACGATGACGGTGAAGGAGGCGCTGTCGAGCTGGAAGGGCGAGGCGGTGAAGGCCGCCATGGAAGAAGAGATCCGCAGCCTCATCGGCATGGAGACAGTGGACGGAGCGAGACGCTGTTGCACAGCGTGCCGTCCGAGCTCTCCTGCCGGTCGACCAGAGGGACCACTTTTGACAGGTGACGTCGGCCCAGACTTTGTTAGACGCTGTTGTTAGATACTACCCCTCCCTCTCTCCTGCCACCTGGCCACTACAGCAGCGGTGTCAGTTGTTAGGGGAGGTGCAGCCGCTGGTCGAGGAGGAGAGTGTAGGTACCTGTACGTCTGCTCCAGCAGGTGTGGCCACCAGTGGAGGTGGTGGCTCTAGAGGTGGTCAGCAGCGGCAGGAGAGTCACCCGGAGACCCCCTCGCCGCAGCAGCTTCGGGAGTGGTTTTCTCAGCGACGCGTCCTTGGTAGTGTAGAGGCTTCTAGTCTAGGTGCCTGTGAGCCTGGTAGCACTGTTGCAGCACATGTGGAGGCTTTGCACACCTTCACGCTTGACTCAAGCGCGACTCGCTGATTCTTCCGCGATTGCACCACAGTCACACCGCTCACTGCACCTGTCCCGGTCAGTCTGGCTGACCCCTCTAGGGGCCCAGTCGTAGCACATGCCTCCACCGTTCTCCCATGTCCGACAGACCCCTCAGGCTCCCTCACAGGTTTCCAACTCCCCTCGTTCTCTAAGAACTTGGTGAGTAACGCTGTCCTCCAGGACCAGTTTGTCACTGTGACTACTCCTGGGGGTGAGCTTGTGGCGATCTGTACGGACTCACGCACTGGCGAGCACCTCGCCACTTTCACTAGGAGCCCTGGGTCTGGCCTGTACACACTGACCACTGAATCTGCACAGGTAGCTGCGTCGGGTCAGGTAGCTGCGTCGGGTCAGTTAGCGGCGTCTTGTTCGTGCCGGCTACTCTCGCACCAGACTCTCCTCTGGCACCACCGTCTGGGTCACCCCTCCCTGCCACGTCTACGTGGCATGCACTCTTGTCTCCTTGTCTCTGGCCTCCCAAGGTCCCTGCCCCCGCTCCCGCGCTCGCTTGCACCGCCGTGCCTTCCCTGCGTCGAGGGGCGGCAGCGCGCCGCTCCTCACTCCTCCTCGTTTCCGCTGACCACTGCTCCTTTGCAGACTCTCCACATGGACGTGTGGGGCCCAGCCCGCATCCTTGGACAGGACCAGGAGCGCTATTTTCTGCTAGTTGTTGACGACTACACGCGCTACACCACGGTCTTCCCCTTGTGGAGCAAAGCGGATGTCCGCGGTGTTTTGATCGACTGGATCATCGCTGTTCGTCACTAGCTGAGCGCTCGGTTTGAGCAGGACCTCCAGGTCCTGCGACTGCACTCTGACAGAGGGGGTGAGTTTTTCCTCCGGCTCCTTCGGGACTTTTGTCGTGCGGAGGGCATCGCCCAGTCGTTCACGCTTCCGGCCTCTCCACATCAGAATGGGATTGCTGAGCGTCACATTGGCTTGGTCATGGAGGTTGCTCGCACCTCCATGATCCATGCGGCTGCTCCCCATTTTCTGTGGCCGTTTGCGGTTCGATACGCCGCGCATCAGCTCAACCTCTGGCCCCGTGTCTCTGTGCAAGAGACCTCGCCTACTCTGCGTTGGACGGGGGAGGTTGGCGATGCGTCGGCGTTTCGGGTCTGGGGCGCGCTCTCCCTTGTCCGCCATACCACCGCGGGCAAGCTCTCTCCTCACACTTTCCGCTGCGTCTTCCTTGGCTTCCCCACCGACGCCCCGCCCTGGCAGCTTTACCACCCTGCCTCACGCCGCGTCCTGTCCTCACAGGACGTCACCTTTGACGAGTCGGTCTGTTTCTACCGTCTCCACCCGCACTCGTCTTCCCCACTCTCCCCGCTGCCTGTCTTCCTGGTCCCAGGTCCCCCCCCGGTAGACCCCCTCCCCCCACAGGGTCCTGCTCCCTCAGGTGTGTCTCAGGTCGGCCCACCCCCCTTGGTTGAGCCTTTGGAGGTCTTCTCTGACACCTCTGGCCCAACTGAGGCGGGTGACCCCGCTGCTGACGACACGGCGGCGACTCGCCGCTCCCCGCGCTTGGAGACCCCTCTTGGTTTTCCGCCTCGGCCGTCTTCGCCGCCTCCGGAGCCTGTCGCTGTGGACTCTGGTGCTGCTGGGGATGGTGACACTGGGGGTGCGGACTCTAGGGGTGCTGAGTCTGGGAGTGGCGAAGACCAGGTCGTCAACGTAGACCAGAACAGCGTGTCGTACCATTCGCGGGGAGCCTGGCGCAGGCCGTAGACCGGTCGACGCAGCTGCCACTGGGTCCCAGGAGGGAAAGTGCCAGTGAAGCCAGGCGGACGACGCAGCCAGATCTTCTCGTGCAGGCTCCCCTGAAGGAGCGCGGTGGAGAAGTCCAAGGAGTGCAACTCGTAGTCGCGCTGTGCTACAATATGCAGCAACACCCGAAGAGTGGTCATCTTCGGGGGTGGGAGCGAAGATCTAGAAGAAGTCTACCCCCTCTCGCTGACTGAAGTCTCTCGCCACGTAGCGCGCCTTGAACACCGGTGGTGCTCCAGGCGGCCGCTTCACCTTGTAGAGCCACATGCCACTGATAACGTTCGCCCCAGGTGGCGGGACGATGTCGACGTATGTGCCTGTGGACCTTTAAGATACCATCTCTGCCTCCTCTGCTGCTATCTAGTATGAAGCCCAGGGTCCCGAGTCCGCCTCAGCCTGAGTGCGAGGGATCGGGATGTCAAGGGCGTCTGTATCCCCCTCGGGGGCAACCAGCATGGCGGAGAGATGAGGAACAGCGGCCGCAAGGAAACCAAGCTTGAACTGCCCGTCCTCGAGGACCTCCAGGGGAAAGACAGGAGCACCCCCAGAGGACGGAGAACGAGCAGGGCCACTCACCAGGTGAGCGGCGTAGTCAAGGCGATGGGAAGAGGCAAAGCCAGCGACACTGGTAACCAGAGCCGAGACAGACAACGGGGGGGCAGTCGGGTGAGTGACCAACGCGGACAAAGCACGGGAGACGACAGGACGGGAGGCGCGGAGGTAGTCGTACAACGGTTCGTGAAACACAGTGAGGGACGACTCAGGAGGCTGTGGAAGGACAGGAGGAGGTGGAACACGAGAGCGGAGAACAAGGTCTAACGGCCCGTCAGCACAGTAACGAGACAGACGAGGCTCTAGAGACACAGTACGACTGAGGGGAGAACGACGAGTCCACGGGGACGAGGAAAGGGACTTGACAGGAGGAATAAGAGGGGACAGGAGAGGACCACGAACCAAGCGTGCAGGTGCAGGGTCGGGCAAGTCGCGCAGTTGCTGCTGCTCCGCCTCCCCTGGCGTCCGCTGCGACGGCACTTGCCCCTGCTGCTGCTCCTGTGGCTCCTCCTCTGCCCTCATGCTGTGACTGCAGCTGCACCTCATGCTGCGACCGGGAATCATGCGCTACCCTCTCCTGCTGCGGCCGTGACTCCTCTACTCTCTCATGCTGTGTCAGAAACTGCACCTGCTACTGCGGGCGGGACTCCTGCTCTATTCTCTCTTGGTGCGACTGCAACTGCACCTGCTGCTGCACTCGTGACTCCTCCTCTACTCTCTCCTGCTGCGGCTGCAACTGCACCTGCTGCTGCATTCGTGACCCCTCCTCTGCTCTCTCTTGCCGCGGCTATGACTCCTCCTCTACTCTCTCATGCTGTGGCTGTGGCTCCTGCTGCTGCTGCTGCTGCTGCTGCCGTGCCCACTCAAACCGCTCACTCTCCTCCCTCTCTCCAATCGGAGGAGACGCTGCTCACGGGTCAGGAAACGTACAGTGCACGGTGTAGGCACCATGGTGCCAGTGTCTCCAGCTCCAGCACCCCGAGAACCAGCACCTCCACCACGGACACCCCCGGTGCCTCTAGTACATCCCGCGTGAACACCCCTAGGCTCCGTAGCAACCGGCAGCAGAGAAGAACGAGGAGTGAACTGCGGAACGGAAGGGAAGCCAGGGGGTGACGCGGGGCGAGGCCGGAGACTCGAGGCTGCCGTGTCCTCCACGGGAGTGACCTCCACGCCCACAACCCCTGCACCCCCAGAGCCGACACCACCAGCTCCAACAGCCCCAATACCCTCACCCTCCGCAGCTGCACCTCCCGCACCCCCAGACACGACAGGGACTGGACGCTGCGGGGGGGACGACTGCGGAGTGACGTGCGACACAACTGACGGGGCAGGACGCGAAGGAGGGGGGGCTACCGGGGCGACTGGGGGGGCTCAAGGGTGAGGAATAGCGGGGGGGGGGGAAGACCTCAGTACCTCGGTGGGGCCGACTCCTGTAGTAACAGACCGACTCGTCGAACGTGACGTCCTGGGAACTGAAGAACTCGTAGGTGAGTGGGTCGTAGAACACCCAGCCGGAGGCGCCAAAGGGAAGCCAAGAAAGACGCAGGCATGAGTGCGCGAAGACAACTTGTTCGCGCCAGGGGCGCGAACGTGAGCCAGAGAACCCCAGACGCGGAAGTCAGCTGCTACGCCCAGAGAACCTGTCCAAAGGGAGACCGGCGTCACCAGTGGCCGTGCGTCACTGGGCCACAGGTTCAGCTGGTGCGCGGCGTAGCCGACTGCCTGAGGCCACAGAAACTGGGGGGCACCGGCATGGCACATAGAGGTCCAGGCAACCTCCATGACCAGGCCGATGCGTCGCTCGGGTACCCCGTTCTGCTGTGGTGAGGCTGGTAGCGTGTAAGACTGGACGATCCCCTGACCCTGACATAACGTCTCCAGGAGAGTGGAAGAAAACTCACCACCACGGTCCGAGTGTAGGCGGATCCCACACAGGCCCTGGGCGCCACCCCTTGCTAGTAGCCACGACTCGAGGATGGTAGGCACGTCGGCCTTCCGTCGCAAGGGGAAAATCGTGGTGTAGCGAGAGTAGTTGTCCACCACAATCAGGAAGTAGCGCTCCGGACGTGGGCCAAGGACCGGGGAGGGGCCCCAGACGTCCAAGTGCAGGGTCTGGAAGGGAGCCGTGATGGGTGGGAACGAGGAGGAGTGAGGGGCAGCGGATAGTCAGGCAATAACAGAGTCTTAGATGAGCCTGGCAGCGGACACAGTAGAGGTGGAGTAAGGTCAGTGGAAGATGGAAGACTAAGAACCTGGCGAAGTGCCGAGTCTGGTGGTGGCAGCGACGACTCCGAATGAGGCAAGAAAAACGGTCGCCGCTGTATAGTACCCACAGTACCAGAACCACCAACTCCAGTACCTCTAGCACCTCCAGCTCCAGGACCTCCAGCACCAGCACCTCCAACACCTACAGCTCCAGTACCTCCAGCACCAGCACCTCCAACTCCAGTACCTCCAGCACCAGCACCTCCAGCACCAGCACCTCCAGCACCTCCAGATCCAGTACCTCCATCACCAGCACCTCCAGTACCAGCGCCTCAAGTACCTCCAGCACCTGCACCTCCAGCACCAGTGCCTCCAGCACCTCCAACTCCAGTACCTCCAGCACCAGCACCTCCAGCACCAGCGCCTCCAGTACCTCCAGCTCCAGTACCTCCAGAACCAGCACCTCCAGCACCAGCACCTCCAGCACCGACAGCTCCAGGACCTCCAGCACCAGCAGCTCCAGCTCCGCCACCAGAGCGGCCTCGCCGAATAACCCACTCGCGAAGCTGCTGCGGCGAGAGAGTCTCCTGCCGACGAGAATGCTGCTGCTATCCACTCCCAGAACCTCCAGTAGGAGCGCCCATGACTCCACCACCACTCGGACGCTCAACACCCCCAGAACCAGCACCCCCAGACTCAGCACCCCCAGGACCAGCACCTCCAGAGTCAGCACCCCCAGGACCAGCACCCCCAGAGTCTGAACCTCCAATATTACCACCCCCAGCAGCACCGAAGTCCATAGCGACAGGCTGCGGAGGCGGTGAAGACGGTCGAGGCGGAAAACCAGGAGGGGTCTCCAAGCGCGGTGAGCGGCGAGTGGCCGCTGTGTCAAAGGAGACCTCCAAAGGCTCAACCAAGGGGGTGGCTAAACCTGAGACACACCTGAGGGAGCGGGACCCTGTGGGGGGAGGGGGTCTGCCGGGGGAGGACCTGGAACCAAGAAGAGAGGCGGGGGGTGGATGGGGGAAGTGCGGTGGAGGAAGAGACGGTAGAAGCCAACCGACTCGTCAAAGGTGACGTCCTGGGAGGACAGGACGCGACGCGTGGCCGGGTGGTAAAACTGCCAGCCAGGCGCATCGGTTGGAAAGCCAAGGAAGACGCAGCGGATGGTATCACCGACAAGGGCAGGCGAGCTCTAGACCCGAAAAGTCGACGCATTGCCAACCTCCCCCGTCCAACTCAGCGTAGGCGAGGTCGCTGGCACGGAGACACGGGGCCAGAGGTTGAGCTGATGCGCGGCGTATCGGACCGCAAACAGCCACAGAAAATGGGGAGCAGCCGCATGGATCATGGAGGTGCGAGCAACCTCCATGATCAAGCCACTGCGGCGCTCAGCAATCCTATTCTGCTGTGGAGAGGCCGGAAGCGTGAACGACTCGGTGATGCCCTCCTCACGACAAAATTCCTCTAGGAGGCGGGAGGAAGACTCACCACCTCGGTTAGAGTGCAGTCGCAGGACCTGGAGGTCCTGCTGGAACCTTGCGCCCAGCTGGCGACAGACAGCGCGGATCCAAGGGATCAAGACTCTGCAAGGGGAAGACCGCGGTGTAGCGCGTGTAGTCGTCAACAACCAGCAGAAAGTAGCGCTCTCGGTCCTGTCCACTGACGCGGGCGGGGCCCCACACGTCCATGTGGAGATTCTGCAGAGGAGCAGTGATCGGAGGAAACGAGGAGGAGTGAGGTGCGGCGCGCTGCCGCCCCTCGACGCAGGGAAGGCACGGCGGTGCAGGCGAGCGCAGAAGCGGGGGCAGGGACCTGGGGAGGCCAGAGACAAGGAGACGGGAGTGCATGCCACGCAGACGCGGCAGGGAGGGGTGACCAAGATGGTGGTGCCAGAGGAGAGACGGGTGCGTGAGTAACCGACACGAGCAAGACGCAGCTAACTGGCTGGACGTAGCTACCTGTGTGGACTCAGTGGTCAGTGTGTACAGACCAGACCCGGGTCTCCGAGTGAACTTGGCGATGTGGGCGCCAGTCCGTGAGTCCGTACAGATTGCCACAAGTTCACCCCCAGGAGTAGTGGTAGTGACCAACCAGTCCTGGAGATCGGCGTGAACAAGGGGAGGTGGAGACCTGTGAGTGAGCCGGAAGGGGCTGCCAGACATGGGAGAACGGTGGAGGCAAGTGCTACGATTGGGCCCCCAGAGGGGACAGCCAGCGTGACCGGGAAAGGTGCAGTGAGCAATGTGACTGTGGTGCAGTCGCGGAAGAAGCAACGAGACGCGCTGGAGTCAATTGTGAAGGTGTGCAATGCCTCGGCATGAGACGCACCTGTGCTGGCGGGCTCACAGGCACCTAGACTAGCAGCCTCTACACTAGCAGCACTAGGCGCACACGAGTAACAATCACCCTGCTCACTAGCAATATACATAGCATACATGCCGGCAGCGATCTTGTCCCAATCAAAAGCAAATACATCTACACCCTTATGGAGCAATCCTAACCAGTTTGGGATATTAGTCTCATCACCGAACTCGGCACGGAAGGCGTCCTCGAGGCGGAAGAAGCAGCGAGCCTTAGTGTGCCCCATCTTGCGGCAGGGCTCACCAGCCCGCGGACCCGTGCGCCGGACGTACGGGCAACGACCACTACCCCCAGAGAAACGCTGGACAACCCCCTCACGAAGCTGCTGGGGCGAGAGAGTCTCCTACCGGCGTGGCTGCTGCTGCTCTCCACCCCTAGAGCCGCCGCCGCCACGAGCTGCACCCCCAGACGAAGCCCCAGAGTCTCTACCCCTACCAGCTCCACCTCGGCCGCCACCCGAGCCCCCCTCGCCCACCCCACTGCCTCCACCACCTCCGCCACCTCCACCGCCGCCACCACCTCCCCCACCCCCTCCACCACCACCGCCATCACCCCTGCCAGTGCCACCCCCTCCACCCTTACCCCCCTTGCCCTTGCCACTGCGGCGCCTCCCACTACCGTGGGGGAAAGGGAGTACAACCGTGGGGGAAAATGAGTCCTACTGTGGGGGAAAGGGAGTGCTACCGTGGGTGTACGAGAGTGCATTGGGGGAAGGGAGTGCTACCCAGAAGGAAAGGGAGTTCTGCCGTGGAAGGGGAATGATACCGTGGGGGAAGAGGTGTGATACCGTGGGGGAAAGGAATGCTGCCATGGGGGAGGGGGAGTGTTACCATGGGGAAAAGGTTGTGCTACCGTGGCACAAGGGTTCCTCCCACTGGGAGCACCGACCTCTGCAGCACAAAGGAAGTCCACAGCAGCAGCGGAGGCAACAGAGGGCGTGAGAAGAGAGGGGGAACACCCCTCAAAAAAGGAGGGGAGGGGGGTGCCACGGGAGGCGGCAACAGCACGGGCACTGGTCTCAGCCTCTAGCAGACGAGTCTCAAGCGAGGCAAGCGTGAGCTCAGTGGGGTCGAGGGAGTGGAAGTGGTCTCGAACGACGTGGAGAGAGTCAGGGAGGCGAGCCACGAGGAAGTAAAGAGTGATGTACATCAGGGGGGAGGAGGGGGTGGGGGGGGGAGGGTGGTGGGGGGGTGGTGGGGTCCGCAGTCAGAAAGGTCAGCTTGAGAGCAGTGTGGTAGGGAGTGTCAGATCGCCTTCCTGCGATGTCCGGACATGGACATACATGGAAAGTGCATCTCTATGGGTCCAGCGTGAGAGCTCACACATTGCGCCCACATGTAGCCGACACTTGTTTGTGCGACCGTTGGGAAAATGCGAAATTTTCGCGATCCAATTACATCTAAACTCGAAACCCTAAACCAATTCTTGCAACGCGTCAATCCATCTCATCGTGTGGGGCCTTTGCACATTCTCATCCTGTGAACTCAAACAATGCCAGATTCACTCACCCTTCACGTCAGCACAATGCCTTACCCTGTGCACTTGCCATTTGCACTTTTCTGTGTCCCAACTTCAATGTCCGGACATCCCAGGAGAGCGATCTCACGAGAGCGACGGTGGGGAAGTCAGACATCTCAGGAAAGAGGTACGGCAACATGAGACGGCCTAGGGCAGCAGTAGAGGGGGAGGAGTAGCGCTTGACTACATCGTCATAGAGCTCTTTGGCCGTCTTAAGCTGGCCGAAATGGGGCCTCTCATCTAGCAAGAGGTGGTTGCGAACAGCAAGGCGGGCGGTAGCATCGTGCGTGAGCCACAGGGAATGAGCTACACGATCAGCTGTCTCATCTGGGGCGGGAAGGGACCCGGACGTATGCTCTGCAAGTACAGCTGGAGATCCTCTAGCCAGGAGTCAAACTGAATGGGGCGACCCTCCGCGTCAAAGGTAAGGAGAGTAATGGTTGCCATAGTAGGCTGTAGCAGCAGCAGCAGTGACCGTGGCAGCAGCAGCAGCAGAAGCAGTAGCGGCAGCAGCGGCAGCTGCGGCAGCAAAGGCGGCAGCAGCAGCACGGTGCAAGGGCGCGAGGCAGGGCAGTACGGGCCTTAAGGGGCAGGGCCGCGGTAACGCATGGGGCAGGCCGGCGCGGGCCTTAAGAGGCAGGGTAGCGGTTGCGCGCGGGGCAGAGCAGCGTGTGGCAGTGCGCGCGGGGCAGCGTGGGCAGCGCAGGCAGTGACAGCAGCGCGGAGCTGCGGCTAGGCAGGCCAGCAGCTTAGGCGGCAGCGCTGGGCGGTGACAGGGCATGGGGCGGGCAACACGGCTGCTGCAGCGCAACAGCAGGCCGCAGCTCGCGGCAGGGCATGAAAGTGCGCGCGATGCATCGTGCAGGGCAGCGCGGGGCGTGGGCAGCGCATGGGCAGCGCTCGAAGCAGCGTAGCAGCGGGCAGCGTGGGCAGCGTGCGGGCAGCGCACTGGCAGTGCGCGGGCAGCGCGCAGGCAGCTCCGCAGGGCAGCTCGCAGGGGCAGGGCAGCGTGCGATGACGCGCGGGGCAGAGGCGCGCACTACGGGCGGGGCAGCAGTGGCGCGCGACGGGCAGCAAAGGGGCACGCGACGGGCAGTGAAGGCGCGCGTTAGGGGCGCACGACGGGCAGAAAAAAACGGCGCGCTCTAGGGGCGCGCCACGGGCAGCGGACGGGGCAGCGTTAATGGTGGGCCCGGGAAAAAAACGGTCCTTAAAGGGCGGTCCTAAGAACCTAACCGCTCTATACCATGTTACAAACTATGGAAGAGTGATGTGTTATTAGGTCAAGGAACGGGGATACAAACAAGGTGTCGAGAGAGTTGGTGAACCTCTAAGGCTAGCCCCTATATAGCCAAAGTAAATACAAACATATATGTTTTGACAGGGATTCAATATTCTCTCCCGAGTATGGTGTGAAGGCTCCCCGTTTTCCACAAGAGAAGCCAACACAGCTGCAAAGGTTTAGGGGAAGGTTCCAGGCCCAGGAAAAGCTGTATTGGCCTTGGAAAAATCCTTCTACCCACCCTCGCGTGAAGTTTTAGATAGAATCAGCAGCTTCGGGTGTAGGGAATAGTGATAAATATTTTTTTGATTTACCCTATGACCCTATAAATGAGACTACTCGGAGCGGCAGCAGCCACTACTGCTTGAGGTGCTCTGCAAAAGGTGCCTCCAGGCTATGGTGGATAGTGGAGCGTCCCATCCGATGTGCGACCGCGAGACGTTGGAGAAGATTGGAGAGTCCTCGGAGGAGACCCGGTTCACAGCAACGCAACGACAGTGGACGGCACCAACCTTTCAATTCACGGCGAGTCAACTCTACAGTTGCAGATAAGGGCGCTGAGGTGGAAGCCGACACTATCAGTCACTAACACCAAGGGCCTAGATTTCATCTTGGCGCGAGATTTCTTGAAGCGGTTCAACCCCGAGATAGATAGGGTCAAACGGAAAGCCGGCATCTACAACAATGGGAAACGCGTGGAACTGCGAAGCTAGACGGATACAGGGGATATTCCAGAGGCGACACTTGCACGGTTTGAGCGAACGGTGAACGAGAGCAACAGGGGTTACCTGGCACAGGTGATAGCAGCATAAGAGGAGAAGCCGAAATCGGAGATCCCTGCAGTAGTTCAGAAGGTTCTAGAGGAGTATACGGACGTCATGACGGACGACCTACCTACAAGAGTGCCTTCGGAGCGAACCCACCAGCACGCGATCGTGGAAGAGCCAGGTGCGAAATCAACCTTCCGTGCACCATACCGCCTCAGCCCAGCAAAACTTGTAGACATAAAGAAACAGATGGATTACCTGCTGGACCGAAACCTAATCCGACCATCCACATCTCCCTATGGCGCACCGGTTCTCTCCTGTCCAAAGCCGGATGGTAGTTTACGGGTGTGCATCGACTACCGGGCACTGAACAAACAAACTGTAAGAAATAAGTTACCAGTACCGCACATAGACGACCTCATGGATCAACTGCGTGATGCAAGTCTTCTCGAAGCTGGACCTACACTCGGGTTATTAGCAGATTAAGACGGCAGACAACTCGATCCACAAGAGGATGTTCCGTACCAGATATGGCTCATACGAATGTCTAGTGTGGCCATTCGGACCCTGCAACGCACCAGCAACATTTTAGGCAGAGATGAACCAAATCCTAAGGCATCTACTATGCCTAGACGAGTGCGTAGTAGTGTACCTGAACGACTCATCTACTCAAGAAATATGAAGGAGCATGTGGAACATATGCGGAAAGTGTTCGAGATCCCGCAGAAGAACCAGTTTTACGTTAAGCTGGCAAAGAGCGACTCCGCCCTGAAGAAGGTGTAGTTCCTTGGGCACATGGTGAGTGCCAAGGGCGTACACGTGGATCTGCGGAAAATCAAAGCTGTCAAGAAGTGGAAGGTTCTTGAGAACGTCAAGGAGTTGCAGCTGTTCCTATGCTTCGCCAACTATTACAACAGGTTCATACCATAATACGCTAAGTTAGCAGCACCACTGACAAACTTACTGAAAAAGGATACACCCTATCAATGGGATAGTCCTCAACAGCAAGCCATGAAGCAGCGACAGACAGCTCTGACAGTGCCCCAGCATCGATCCTACCAGATCCGCACACATAATACGTGGTGGAAGCAGACGCAAGTGACCAGAAGTCGGAGCCGTACTGATGCAGGATCACGGACGTCGTTTGCAACCTATTGCTTATCTAAGTAAGAAGCTCCACAGAGCTGTGCTTAACTACCCCATACACAATAAGGAAGCCTTAGAGATAGCCACACCCTTCAAGGCATGGAGGTGTTACTTAGAGTGAGTTAGGACCACAGTCTACACCGACCAATGCATTCTCAATTACCGCAAGCATCTCCCCCTTGCCCAAATCAGCAGCACCCCGCTGCTGCCTTTGCCTCACAGCACAATACTCCAAACCCACAGATGCTGTAGCACTCACATAGCGGACCAACCTCTTGGCCGCTTCCAGCTGCTCATGACTGGGGCGTGAAACCACACTGGCAAGCCTGGATGTAGCAAAGGCTATGTCAAGCCGCGTGTGGTTAGCCGCATAGTTGAGTGCCCCCACCATGGAATGAAACAACTTCCTGTCACCCTCACCCACCACCTCCTCATCAGCACAGGGCTCCACTGTGAACCCTGAAGGCAGTGGGGTTGCTGGCTTTCCTCCATCCTGCAGCCCATACTTCTCAGCCAGCTCCTCACAGTACTTTCTTTGGTGCAACCTCAACACTCCCTTGTCAAGGTCCCTCTCCACATGCATCCCCAGATAGTACTTCACATCTCCCATCTTGGAACACTTGAACTGCATCTCCAGCATCTCCTCCACACGGTCAATCATCACAGACGACTCCGAGAAGAGCAGGATGTCGTCCACATACACCAGGAGCATGAGGAACTGCTCCTTCTCTTGCAGCAGGAACCAGCTGTGGTCGCACTCACTCTTCTTGAATCCCCCAGCCAGCAGTGTCTCCTCCAGCTTGTGGTACCATGCGCGAGGAGCCTGCTTCAAGTTATAGATGGCCTTCTTTAGCCTGCACACCCTACCGCTCCCAACATCCAACCCCTCAGGCTGCTGCATGTACAGCTCCTCCAGAATGATCCCATTGAGGAAAGCAGTCGTGATATCCATCTGCTTGATCTTCCATCCGCGGTTTGCAGCCGTTGCCAACGACACCCTCAGTGTTGTCCCTTTCCCCACAGGAGCAAAGATCTCGTCAAAGTCCTTCCCTTTATCTGCTGGAACCCCTTAGCCACAAGCCTTGACTTGTAGCAGGTCAGCTCCCCATCAGGTCCATACTTGTGCTTGAAGATCAGCTTGGAAGAAATGGCCTTCTTCCCAGGAGGCAGCTCACACAGCTCCCATGTCTCATTCTCCAGCAGAGAGCCATACTCCTCCTTCACACTCTACTTCCACTTCTCAGCATCGGGCCCGCTCAGTGCCTCAGCTAGCGTCTTGGGCTCAGGGACGGCTGCCCAGTAGCAGTGTGCTATCTCATCTTCATCACACTGCTCAGCAACACTCCCAGCCCGTACCACCTTTGGCTTTCCAAAACTAGGATAGGTCAGCCTGTTAGGAGGGCGAACATCCCTCCTAGGACGGTCATGCGAACGTTGGTCACGTGGTGGAGCATCCTGCTGCTGCTGCTGCTGCTGCTGCTGTTGCTGCTGCTGTTGTTGCTGCTGCTACTGCTGTTGCTGCTGCTCCTCCACCTCAGGTTCTCCCCCATCCTCAGTCACCCCAGAGATCTCCTCCTTTGAGACAGTGACCTGCACTTGCCTCGAAGGCCACTGCACCTCATCGGCCTGAATGATCAGCGGTGTAGTAGGAAGCTTCTGCTGCTGCTGCTTCCACTCCTTGCACTACAAGGACTCAAGGAACTTCACATCCCTTGACACAGTCAGCTGCTAGCTGGTCAAGTCCCATATCAACCAGCCCTTGTGATCCTTAGCAAGCCCCAAGTGCACACCCCATCTCCCAGAAGCCTCCAACTTTCCCCTCTTCTCCTTAGGCACGTGGAACACCACCGTGCAGCCGTAGGCTCTCAGCATGTTGACTGCTGGTGCACTCCCATACCACTTGGTGTAGGGGACCCACTGCTTGTCCCCCACAGTCGCTAGCACCCTGTTCTTCACAAGGGCGACCTGCCGCAGTGCAGTCACCCAAGACGGATCCGGCATCCCTGCACGCCCAAGGAGAGTGCGAGCACCTTCCTGCAGGGTCCGGTTGAACCGCTCAGCCACGCCGTTCTGCTGAGGGTTGTAGGGCACTGTGAGCTGATGCTGGATTCCCTTCCGCTTCAGCTCCTTCTCAAAATCAGCGCCGATGAACTCTCCTCGATTGTCGGTGCGGATCACCTTCACCTTGTGTCTGCTCTCCCTTTGAGCTCTCGGCATCCACTCCTTGAGAACAGCCGCTGCCACCTCCCCCTTGGTTTTAAGAGGGTACACCCACACCGCACGCGTGTGGTCATCTACAATGGTTACGAAGTAGCGGCTGCCCGAGAGAGAAGGGGCCCTCGTAGGGCCCACCACATCCATGTGCACAATCGCGAGCGGGGCCTTGGCTGGTCCCGTGCCGCTGCTGAAGGGAAACTTCGTGAACTTGGTCTCAAGGCATGTAGGGCAGCTCCCAATCTCCTTTGCTGCCCCCTTCACCTCCAACCCCTTCAAGCTCCCATCCTTCACCAACTTCTGCAGCATAGGAATGTGGATGTGACACAACCTTTCGTGCCACGTCTCTCAATCGGCCCCACCACTCCCAGATGAAGCCTTTGCCCATGCAGCTGTTGCATCCACACCGTCAAGCACCTCACCATGTGGTTGCTGTGGCTGCTGCACCTTCTTGAGTGCATCCAGGGCCCCATCCGTTGGTGCAGTCTTCTCTCCTCCCGCAGTTGCTTTAGCCGTTGCTGCTGCCGCTGCCGTTGCTGGAGGTTTCCCGTTCCAAGGGATAATGGGCAGCTGCCATAGGTCCTTAATGCAGCTGTTCTTCTCCTCCAGATCCCACAACAACAGCTTCCCAAGCTTTGCACGGCAGCTGGTTGGGCCGAAGGTCACTTTGGCCTTGCTCTTCTGCAGCCGACGCACAGAAAGAAGGTTAGCGGACAAACCTTCAACCAACAGCACATTCCCCAGCCCCACAAGCTCCCCTTTAGCTCCCATTACCTTGGCATTCCCCACACCAATCACAGGGAGCAAAGCACCTGAAGCGGCAGCCACAAACTTGATCTTCCCAGGGGGCTTTAACTCATCAAGCAAATCTGCCTGTGGGGTCATGTAACTTGTGCAACCTGAATCTATCACCCAGTGAGTGAGGGGGTGCATCACAACCTTCCCAACCGAGCCCACATCACCCCCACTCCCTTGCACATCCTCAACCATGAGGAACATCCCACGGTTTTACCTTGTGCACCTCACCATGTGCACCTGAACCTTGCACAGCACCACCTCGTGCACGTTCACCACTTGGCGGCTTCATGACTGGAGGCGCCCATCCCTCAGGCCGACTGAAACACTTGAACCATGGGTGTCCAGCCTTCTTACAGTACCAGCACGCACCCTTCATTCGGGTGCTCCCCCTGCCACCAGAGCTCCCATGCCCTTCATTGTAGTCACCTCGGCCTCTCCCTCTGCCAAAGCCTCTCCCACGGCCTCGGCCTCTCCCACCCCCTCTTCCTCTGCTGCTTCCTGCAGCTCCATACCCCTCAGCATTCTTGTTGGCAGCACCACCTCCCGTGTGGCGCCTGCGGAAATCCACCTGCAGAATCTGCTTCGGTAGCCACTCAGGCGTCCACTGATCCTGCTGAGTGTTGAGGGTTAGGATGAGGTTGTCCCACGAGTTGTCGAGCACCGAGATGATCTTGGTGCACTGCTGCATCTGTGACACATTGCTGCCCGCCACTGCCATCCTCGCATAGGTGTCCTTGATCTTGTCAAGTACCGGCTTCACATCATCGCCCGGTCGCATGGAGAGGGCAGCCAGCTCCTTCTACAGCACAATCACCATCGGCAGCGTGTTGGGCTGAATCACATCGTGCAGTAGCTTCCACGCCTTCGGTCCGGAATCATCCAACTCCACCAAATCCTTGATGTGCTGGAACATGTCGTTGTTGACCGATTGAAGGATTAGGTCGTACAGCATTGCTCTCTTCTCAATCCACCGATCGCAGGCGTCGCCTTCCTCCGGCATCTTCTCTTCTCCCATCGCAAGTTTCAGCAGCTTGTAGCGCTTCAACGCACTCCGCATCCGCCCGCTCCATTCCTCATAGTTGGAGCCATCCAATGCTTCGATCTTGGATGGTGGCGGCTCATTCTTCTTCTCAGCTGCATCTCCACTCCCTTGACTCATTTCCTCTGCTCCCAATCACAGGTTCCAGCTCCCCCTTGCTGTCCACACCAAAGTCCCATACAATTTCCACAAGTGTCGGCGCCAACGAAATTTCGGCAGAGTTTCCCCTTAGCGGAAGTCACATCCAACCTCCCAAACTCCACTTAGGCATGCCCACAGGCCATGGTGGGTCTAGGAGGGTCTTCGCACTTCAGTAGTTTCCCCACAAGGTCCTTAATCAGCTCTGATACCACTTGTTAGAGACTAAGGACGGAGTCTAGGAAGCTTAGAGGCCGAAATATCACAAATTCGTTGGCCTAAGTTTCTGGACAGAAAATTCGTCGTCACAAGAAACGTCGTCGACAAAAAACACACCGTTCGAATTCTCTCAAACTCGAGTGTGTTGTAGCCCTTGATCGTGGCTATCTTTCCCAATTTGAATTGTATCCAAATATGGAGTATAACTCGAGTTATGAATTTCGGCGCACTAGGGGGTATGCTGCCATAGAAACTTAACTCAATAACAATAGTCTCATGATTGTTTCACAAGAAAGTTGGAGAAGCTAGAACCAGGTAGGAGGGGATGAGGAGGACGAGAGGGAAGGTCCCAAGGGAGTCACCAACTGTGAGAGTACGATGGCTTATGCTGGCTTTGCTAGCTTGCCTGGACTTTATTATGCTATATCTAGCTTGGGTTTATTTTATCATGCATAGATATGCTTGATTTTCTAGGCTAGGTGCATTCCTATATTTTATTATAGTTATAGCACCGAACCAGGTTATGTGTACCGAACTCAAGCCTATTCGGTTTCCACCGAATTGCTTTCTACTGAGTTCGGGAAGGTTCTGTTCGGGACGCTTCGCGACCCTCAGAACATTCGCGTAACACCTTGGTAACTGGCCTTGTGTCGAGACTATATATAGCCTCGTGTTGTACCCAGGTGAAGCATTCAATTCAAACCCACTTTTCTGAGCCCGATCCTAGATGCTCACACCAACCAAGGAAACCCCATAAGCACAAAGATTCCCTCCCTATAGGAACCCAACTTTCACCCTTGTCATTTTCTCAACCTCCAAATGTCTATACCCCTTATGGAGTCAACCCCACAACTTCCCATAGTCGCCACAACAAAATACCAAAAGCATACGAACTTCAAATGTTCGTAACTTTCGTGTTTGTGCTATGATTGAAGCGATCCTTGGTTCGTCGGAATGCTCTCGAGCAGAAAATCCAAACCATGCCAAATGCAATTTCTTGCACACGCTCACACCACGCATGCAACGCACGAACATATGATGGGAGGCAGGCAGACGTGAATGCAAACGATTGCATCACATAACACACTCTGCTCTCCAGTCGAGGCTCTCGACACAGGAGGATCATGGCTTTGTTGTCAACGTACAAGGTCGGTGCAGAGCGAGGCCACTTTCCAAGGTCGGCGAGGAAGAAGTCAACCAGCGAAGCTCCTGTGCCGCCATGGCACCAGCGTAGATCTCTGCCTCTGCACTGGACGAAGCCAAAGACGATGACCGTGTAGACCTCCGCGACACAACACCAGCACCCAGACTGAAACAGTAACCCTGAGTCGAATGCTGGGACTCCACGTCTTCAGCGTAGGAAGAGTCGCAGTGACCGGTCAACACAACTGGCTGAGTCCCTCCAAGCACAAGCCCCATGCCTGATGTAGTCGCCAGGTACTTCGCCACTCTCACAACAGCTGTCCAGTGAACAGGACGGTGTCTCCCAGTCGCAACAAAGCGAGAGAGGACACTGAGGGGAAAGGCGAGGTTCGGCCGAGTACAAGTCATCAGGTACATGAATCAGCCCACAAGCTCTGCGTAGGGGCCACTAGACTCAAAGGGCTCGTCGAGAAAAGGGCCACTGAGTCGGTGGTCAACGGCAAGAGGAGTGGGCTGTGTGGTGGATGAATGAAACCCGAACCGCCGAAGGACCTGCTGCACCATGTGTGACTGAGTTAGTGTGATGGTTCGAGCGGCTCTGTCCTTGGTGATCCGCAGGCCAAGGTAGCGCTGTAGTTTACGGAGGTCAGTGCACTTGTGTCTCTTCTACAATTCGGATTTCACATCTGTCAGAGCTGCCCTGTCTGCCGTAGGAAAGACCAAGTCGTCGACGTACACTAGTATAAAGAAAGGAGTGGAACCAGTTCGAACAAACAGCGACGGGTCGGCAGAGGAAGGACGAAACTCAAGGTCACGAAGCGTGGAGCGAAGAGTATCGTGCAACTCACTGGGGGGACTGGCGGAGACCGTAGACTGGCTGTCTCAGGCTCCGCTGGGTCCCAGGTGGGAAGGTTTCAGTGAAGCCAGGAGGACGGCGCAGCCAGATCTCCTCGTGTAGACGGCCCTGAAGAAACGCAGTGGAGAAGTCAAGGGAGTGCAGCTCGTAGTCTCGTTGTGCTGCTACGTGCAGTAACACCCGAAGAGTAGTCATCTCCGGGATCGGGGCGACGGTCTGGAAGAAGTCAACTCCCTCACGCTGACTGAAACCCCTAGCCACGTAGCGCGCCTTGAACACAGGCGGTGAGCCAGGCGGCCGCTTCACCTTGAAGAGCCACATGTCATCGACAACGTTCGCCCTGGGAGGGGGAACTGCGTCGACGTACATGCCTGTGGATCTCTAAGACGCTAGCTCCGCATCCATAGCCGCTGTCCACTGAGAGGCCCACTCCCCTAACACGGCCTCACGGTATGTGCGAGGTGTCGGTATGTCAAGGGCCTCGGGGTCTCCCTCAAGGGAAAGCAGCATGGCGCAGAGAGAGGGGGAAGCGGCTCCTAAGAACTCCGGCTCAATTTGCCTGTCCTCTAGGACGTCACAGCCAAGGGAAGACTCACCCCCGTTGGACAGAGGACAGGGAGGCGGAGCAGCCAGCACACGCGTGGCGTAGTCAAGACGGCGGGTGGAAGCAAAGCCAGCGAAAGCGGCAGTAAGAGCCGAGACAGACGAGGGAGAGGCACGGGGGTCGGAGACAAGAGAGGCAAGAACACGAGAGACAACATGGCGAGCAGTACGGTAGTAGTCGGTGATAAGGTGAGAGAGGAAACAAGTTAGTGAGGAGGTCGGCAAGAGGAGACGAGGGGCGAGCACGCGGAGGACAACGACTGGTCCAGTCGTGCGGGACAGCAGGAGGAGACGACTGTGACTGAGGAGGAGAGAAAACAGCCGAAGAAGGGTCCGGAGGAGGAAACGTAGGACCGTACGCGGTAGGAGACTGTGAGTGGACAGGAGGAGAGGAAGGAAGACCAAGGGCCCGAAGGCTACTCACTGGAGGGAACCGCTGCTGCAAAAGTGGCGGCTGCAGCGGCTGCTGCTGCTGCCGCTGCTGCTGCTGGTCCAACTGCTGCAACTCCCGCCTCTCCTGCTCCAACTGCTCCTGCTCCTCGCGCTCAAGCCGGCGCAGGTCCTGGAAACGGGTGTCGTGACGGTGGGGAGGCAAAATGGGCGCCGCAGTAGGTGAGCCTCCAGCTCCCGCCTCCTCAGTACCAGCTCCTACAGCGCCAGCACCTCTTGCTCCACCACCCCCAGAACTAGCACCACCGGTGCCAGCACCTCCAGCTGTTGTGCCAACACATTACAGTGGCATGGTCATCGCACTCCCATTCGGCCTACAAGCCTGCTCAGCTTCTGGAATTTTGTGGGGAGGTTGTTCAACATGTGTTCTTCAAACCCTCAAAGTTTCAGAGTTTTTTGAAGCAGTTACCAAGGCATGACAACATTTTATGTTTCAAGACTTATGGCATCCCGGAAGTGTGTGTTACTCCTTTTTGGTAACACCCGAGTTCACCATTTAGGCTGCTGACTCGTCTACCGAGATCTGATTGTTCTGAAATTCGGTCTTGCAGTCCTTTGCCCCGCTGTGCAGGTGGTAACCAAGTTTCAGAAAGATCCAACATCTGAGCATTGCGTGACAGCTGCCGAAATTCACTGTTCCGTAGTCATGGTGCACTGTTGGCAGCATTTCCCTTGCCACCCTTTCATTGTTGTCATGCCAATGGTGCAGGGACAGAGAATGAGACAAGAAGTACAGGTGGTCAAGTGGGACTCTACAACCCTCCTTTTGAGAAGTGTGGTCTTCCTGGAAGCAGCTTGCAAGAGGGTGCAAGTGGGAAGACAAGCTGACTCATGTTGGCTTGACTCACTATTGGTAGCCTTGAGTACAGCTCTGAACATCCAAGTGTGGTTGGCTTTGCTGACCTAGCGAGGATGTTTCCCATCCTTCTCTAGCCTTTCTCCCCTAGGACTCAACCTTCTCTGAGTTCCCAGGATGACCCAACCCCTTATGAGTCCCCTAGGCAATGTTGTACTCACCTCTTCCTTGCATCAATGAGAATACACGTTTTTCAGCCGAGCTTACGTTTTCGTTCACTGCGTAGTGCACACACCTCTGATAATAGCAAGTAATATACCGTTGGAAAGCAGACACCTAAGGCTAACCGCTGTCCAAGTTTCAGCCTCGTATGTTTTCGGAGCTGATCGTGACGGCGTTTTGAACAGAGGCGGTTTGAAGACGTCAGATTCTGCTTAGGCGGTTTCATGGGCATCCGCGACCCCTAAGTGGACTGCAGACTATAACACCAGCTCCAGCACCCCCAGAACTAGCACCTCCAGTGCCAGAACCTCCAACACCAGCACCCCCAGAACTAGCACCTCCAGTGCCAGCACCTCCAGCTCCAGCACCCCCAGAGCTGGCGCCACCTGCGCCAGCACCTCTAGCTCCAGCACCCCTCGAACGAGCGCCCCCAGACCGAGAACCGCCAGTGGCTGCACCTCCAGCTCCAACACCACCGGAGTCCACAGTATCCTGTCGCGGAAGTGCCGAAGGCTGCTGAGGGGACTGTGAGGAGGACTGCGAGGAGGGAGACGCTACCTGACGCGCGACCGAGGGTAGAGGGGTAGCGTGAGACACACCTGACGGGGCAAGACCAGGGGGGGGCGGGGATACCGGAGGAGTGGGAGCAGGGGAAGGAGAGGGTGCGAAGAAGAGGGGGGGAGGGGGAACCGGAAGACCTCGACAGGGGTACCGGGTGTAGTAGGACACGGACTCATCAAACCGGACGTCACGAGAGTCGAGAAACTGGTGCAAAAGGAGTAGTCGGGAGAACCCACCGAGAAACCAAGGAAGACACAGGGGATGGCGCGTGTCGAGAGCTTGTCCGCAGAGGTGTCGCGGACAAGCGCAAGGCAGCCCCAGACACGAAAGGCCGACCCAACATCAGGGGACCTGGTCCAAAGATGGGTTGGTGAAAATTTTGGCCGCGAGAGATGCGGCTAGAGGTTCAGCTGGTGCGCGGCGTAGCGAACCACAGAAAATGGGGCGCATGGGCGTGGATCATAGACGTGCGGGCGATGTCCATGACCAAGCCAATGCGGCACTCAGCAACCCCATTCTGCTGTGGGGACTCCAGCAGCGTCCAGGACTGTCTGATGCCCTGCTCGCCGCAGAACCCGGCAAGGACGCCGGAGCGAAACTCACCCCCACGGTCGGAGTGGAGACAATGGACACGACTACCACGAGTGCCCTCAGTGGCCAGAAGCCACCGGATCAGCGTAGAAGTCACCTCGGACTTCTTCGCGAGAGGAAACACCGTGGTGTACCTGGAGTAGTCGTCAACGACCACTAGAAAGTAGCGCTCCCTCTCAGGTCCCAGCATGGGGGAAGGGACCCAGACGTCCAAGTGGAGAGTCTGGAAGGGAGCAGTGGCTGGACGAAGGGGGGAGGAGTGCGGAGTGGCGCGCAGGCGGCCGGCGACACAAGGAGTGCAAGGTGGAGCAAGCGAGGGAAGGAGCGACGGGAAGACGTGCGGGAGACCTGAGACAAGACTGTGACTAGCCATGCTGCGGAGGCGGGGGATCGACAGGTGGCGAAGACGGTGGTGCCACAAGACGGTCGGGTGGGCGAGAGACCGACAGGAGCAAGTCGCAGCAACCTGACCAATCGCAGCAACCTGACTAGACACAGCAACCGGAGGGGACGCAATAACCTGACCGGACTGTGCTACCTGGGGGGACGCAGCCACCTGACCGGACTTTGCGACCTGGGAGGAGGTAGTGTGCAGAACAAAGAGACCTGAGTGGGTCTCTCTAGTGAACGTGGCAAGAAGTGCCCCGGTGGAAGCGTTAGTACAGATCGCTGTCCTCCCATGCGCAGTAAAAGTGAGTGTGATCTCACGGTCCTGAAGGTATCCAACACCCACCAAGTTCCGAGAGAACGAGGGGATGTAGAGACCAGTGAGGAAACCAGAAGGGACAGCCGGGCACGGGAGAGTGGTCGAGCTGCTAGCGACTGCTGGTCCTAAATTAGGATCAACCAGGGCAACTGGGACTGGAGCCGAAAGAGGTGTGGCAATGGTGTGGTCTCGGAAGAAGCACTGCGACGCGCCAGAGTCCAGCGTCAAGGAGAGCGACGCGACAGCTGTTGTCACGGCTGGAGTAGTAACTACACAAGCCCCTACACTAAAAGCAAAAGTACCTACACTAGCAACAGGCAAAGAGCCTAAGCTAAGTACACGCAAGCCAAAAGACCCATACGTGACAAAATAAACATAGCATCCATAGACATATCAAACACAGGGTAACCACTACGAGACAGACCGGGCCATATCGGTGGCCTCGACTCAGACCCAAAACGCTCACGGTAAAGGTCGTCGAGGCGACTATAGCAGCGGTGTGCAGAGTGGTCAGGACGACGACCTTTACCGCGGCGGAACGGTGAACCCAATGAAGGAACGGTAGGGAACGGGAAAACCGACGGTGAGAAAACTCTAGAACGGCCTGCTACGCGCCATGGCGCGCTAGAGGTGCCAGCTGCTGCGAGAGGTGCTAGTGGGTGGCTAGAAGGAGGTGTGGGCGGCTAGGAGGAAATGTGGGCGGCTAGGAGGAGTTGTGGGCGGCTAGGAAGGTACGTGAGGTGCTGGGGCGCGCATGTCTGGCAATGGGCGTGCGTTCCTGGGTAGGGGCACGCGCTGCTATGCCAGGGTGGCACGCGCTGCGCTGCTAGGGCGCGCGCTGCCCTGTACGTGGGCGGCGCTGCACTACAAGGGCGCACGTTGTTCTGCACGGGCGACGCGACGGGCTGAGGCAGGGCGCATGGGCGACGCAACGGGCTGGGGCAGGGCGCACGGGTGACGCAACGGGCTGGGGCAGGGCGCACGGGCTACGCGACGGGCTGGGGCAGGGCGCACGGGCGCCGCGACGGGCTGGGGCAGGGCGCACGGGCTACGCGACGGGCTAGGGTAGGACGCACGGGCTACGCGACGGGCTGGGGCGGAGGCGCGATACGGAGGGCGTGGAGGGCGCGTAGGGGAGGGCTAGGCGCGGAGGGCGCGTAGGGGAGGGCTAGGCGTGGAGGGCGCGTTACGGAGGGCGTGGAGGGTGCTAGGGCGCAGAGGGCGCTTGGGCGCGTGACGGAGGGTGCGTAAGGCGCGGAGGGCGCTAGGGCGCGTGACGGAGGGCGCTAGGACGTGGTTATTGGAAGACGATAAAGTCTTATAGTGACCTTGTTAATAATATTGAAATATAATAAGTTGATTAAGATAGAAATACAAAGGGATTAAATAGAGATCTAGCTAGCCATGTACCTTGAAGGGTACATTCCCTTATTTATCTGTATTATATAGCTACAGTACCTGCGACTATTGCCATTCTCGACAATTACCATGTTGCATCGCGTAACCTCTAATGCGGTTGCTGGGCGGCAACAGTCGCGATCGTTGACTACCAGCGACCGTTAACCTTCGGGTGAGCCTCGGGCTGCCGCGTACTCTATACGAGCATAACGCGATACTGGTACAGTAGCGCTGCTTCGCTATGAAGTGGCGCATTAGGAGGGAATGTTATAATAACATTTCAGTTATTCCAACACTCCCCTTCGTTCCTGAAGGTGAGCCACGTGGGACTTCTTTCAGATCTCGCAGAGGTTAGCGCAGTGCTGAAACTTCTGACATGGCAGCTTCTTGGTCAAAAAATCTGCTGCCATGTCACCACTTGGGCAATACGTGAGTTTAACCTTGCCCTTGTCGATTTCGTCCTTGACGAAGAAGTAACGGAGTGCGATGTGCTTCGTGCGGTTCACGAAGTCGGGCTTGTTCGCGATATTGATCGCGCTTTGGTTGTTGCAGAGTAACGTGAAGTGCCCGTTCATCGTCACCTTCGCTTCCTGCAGGAGCTCCATCAGGTAAAACCCTTCGCGAACAGCTGCGCTGGCGGCGATGAACTCAAATTCAGCTGACGAAAGAGGAATGAGTTCCTGCTTCTGGGAGTTTTAAGAAATGAGTCCAGCAGGTTGGAGTTGAAAAATGAAACCTCTATGGGAGCGTCTGTTGTCAACATCTCCCACATGTTCCGCGTCTACGTAGCCCTGAAGCTGCAGGGTAGCAGTTAAAATAGCTGCGTAGGTGAGTCCGTCATCGGGGGTAGAAATGAAGTATTGGTGTGCTCGGCGGTAGGTCTAGTAGATTCTCTGTCAGAATCAAGAAGTGATTGAACTATGAAACATTGGAGTACAAGTATGAAACCCTAGAGTTGTGTACCCCCTAAAGGCTAACCCACTATAGCCTACACAGCAAAAACATATATATAATGTTTGACACACCCCCATAGGCAAAGTGGGGGAGAGCAAGGGGTCACAAGACCAGTCAAGAAAGGCAAAGCAAGCTCAGGGTGGATCACAACGTCACCACACACTCTGAGCACAAGAAAACGGCCACAGGGCCAGTTCACATGCAGAGGCATATATGCAACACAAACAGCAAGGTGATCTCAACCTAGCAAAGCAAACAGGCAGGTATATATATATATATAGATCACAGTACAGTCAAAGCCTACAGCAAGTAAGGAAAAGTGGGCACAAGCCCCAACATAGTGCAGAAGCGCTGATGATCGCCAGGCTGAAGTGCCTTGGTAAATATATCAGCAGTGTTGGCCTGAGTGGCCACGTAACGCAGACGAAGCTGACCGCGCTGCTGCAGCTCTCGAGCCAGGAAGTAACGGAGAGCAATGTGCTTCGTTCTGTGCTCCAGTCTGTGCTCCTCACACAAGGCAATGGCAGCCTTGTTGTCGACGTACAGCACTGGAGGAGAACTAGGCCGCTCTCCCAAGTCGGTCAGCAGGTAGGTCAGCCAGCGTAGCTCCTGTGCAGCCATGGCTGTGACGTAGAACTCAGCCTCACAACTGGAGCTGAGAACTGAAGACGAGCGAGTAGAATGCCAAGAAACTGAACCAGAGCCAAGGCTGGAGGTGTAACCCTGTGACTACCGCTGAGTAGCCTGGTCGTCAACCCAAGAAGCGTTTGAGTGCCCAGTGAGAACAACTGAGCGCCTCCCTCCAAGCACGAGCCCCATGCCTGACGTACTGCACAAGTAACGCAGTACCCTCTTAGCAGCATCCATGTGCACCTTTCGGTGCCGACCAGGAGCCACATAGCGAGCCAGAAGGCCAAGAGGGTATGCGAGGTCAGGACGAGTGCAAGTCATCAGGTACATGAGGCAACCAACTAGCTCTGGGTAAGGACCACTCGGCTCTACGGACTCGTCCGAAGGTGGAGCTGAGAGCGAGTGACCTGTAGCCAGAGGAGTGGCCTGTGCCGAGGACCAGGTGAAGCCGAAGCGCTGAAGGACCTGCTGCACCATGTGTGACTGAGTCAGTGTGATGGTGCGGCATGCTCTGTCCCGGGTGATCCGCAAGCCAAGATAGCTTGTCAGCTCACCCAGGTCTGTGCACGTGTGTCTCTTCTGCAGCTCCGACTTCACGTGGGCGAGAGCCTCAGTGTCAGCAGTGGCAAAGACCAAGTCGTCGACGTACACGAGGATGTAGAACGGCGGCAGTGAAGTGTCGGTGCGCAGAAACAGCGACGGGTCGGCAGTAGAAGGCGAGAACCCAAGAGCCGCAAGTGTAGTCCTCAGTGTGTCGTGCCACTCACGTGGCGCCTGGCGGAGACCGTAGACCGGCTGCCGGAGGCTCCACTGGGTACCAGGAGGAAACGACCCAGTGAAGCCAGGAGGGCGGCGCAGCCAGATCTCCTCGTGCAGGCTGCCCTACAAGAAAGCTGTGCTGAAGTCAAGAGAGTGAAGCTCGTAGTCACGCTGAGCGGCAACGTGCAGCAGCACCCGAAGAGTGGTCATCTTCGGGGTGGGGGAGAAGGTCTGGAAGAAGTCTACTCCCTCTCGCTGACTGAAGCCTCGAGCAACGTACCGAGCCTTGAAGACAGGCGGAGAACCTGGCGGCCGCTTCACCCTGAAAATCCACATGCCACTGACGATGTTCGCCCCAGGAGGGGGAACCTCGTCGACGTAAGTGCCAGTGGACTTCCAGGATGCCATCTCTGCATCCATGGCTGTCTGCCACTGAGAGGAGTACTCACCCGCGATCGCCTCAGCGTAAGAGCGTGGGGTCGGGATGTCTGGAGCATCCGGGTCTCCCTCAGGTGCAATCAGCATGGACACTAGATGAGGTACAGTGGCGGCAAAGCACTCAAACTCCTCCTGCCTGTCCTCAAGGACGTCCGTGCCAAGAGCACACTCACCCCCGACGGACGGAGGACAGACAGACTCAGACTCAGCAACAAGACTCGCAGCGTAGTCTAGACGACAGTTAGTAGCAAAGTCGACAAGCTCAGCAACTAAGGCAGACGCAGCAGCTGACTCAAAGGAAGGGTCAGTGACAACTGTGGCCAGGAGACGCGTGACAGTAGGACTAGCAGCACGAAGAGAGTCAGACTCCGGGTCAGCAAGGGCAGGGAGGGAGGACGCAGGAGGAGAAGGCAGAGGGACACGCTGTGGAGCAGTGGAAAGACGAAGCGACATGTGGTGAGTGCCGGGGACAGCAGGAGGACGCTGACGCGGGACATGACGACCAGTGCGAGCAGCACGAACTGGTGACGCAGAACGAGACTCAGGCGACACAGGACGAGACTCAGGCTCACGACGCTCCGTAAGACCTCCTGTCGGACCAGTGTAGGGAGAGGGACCAGGAAGTGGCGAGGCAGGCTGTAACTGTGACTGCGACTGAACAGGCGGAGGACACTCTAAGGAGGGAGCAGGACAAGGAGGAGGCGGCTGACCAAGAACCCTCTGAAGGAGCGGAACGAAGTACGGCCGCGGCCGTGGCGTGCCCCCAGAACCAGCAGAGACAGCACCAGAACCCCCAGCAGCAGCAGCAGCACCTCCAGTAGTGTCAACTCCAGTACCTCCAATAGCACCAGCTCCTGCAGCACCATTAGTCCCAGGACTAGGAGCACCACCAGTAGCTCCAGCAGCTCCAGTACCTCCAGCAGAACCAGCAGCACCGCCAGCAGCTCCAGGACCTCCAGCAGCACCAGCAGCACCTCCAGCAGGACCAGTACTAGCAGCACCTCCAGCAGCTCCAGTACCTCCAGCAGCACCAGCAGCACCTCCAGTAGCAGCAGGGCCTCCAGCAGGCGGCACCTCAAAACTAGGAGCTCCACTCCGGAGGCTGCAGCGCCGAGCGTACCACTCACGTAGCCGCTGAGGGGAGGGAGGCTCCGGCAGCGACACAGTACCCGCAGCTCTAGTAGCCCCACGCCGGAGGCCGCAACGCTGAGAGTACCACTCACGCGGCTGCTGTGAAGAGGGAGCGCCACCAGGCTCAGCACCCCCAGGCTCAGCACCCCCAGTCTCAGCACTCCCAGGCTCAGCACCCGCAGTCTCAGCACCCCCAGGCTCAGCACCCTCAGTCTCAGCACCCCCAGGCTCAGCACCCGCAGTCTCAGTACCCCCAGGCTCAGCACCCCCAGGCTCAGCACCCCCAGGCTCAGCACCCCCAGTCTCAGCACCCCCAGGCTCAGTACCGCCAGCCTCAGTACCCCCATGCTCAGTAACCCTCTCAGGACCAGAGTCAACAGCTACCTCGACAGGCTCGACTGCGTCTACCTGGGAAACACCTGAGAGAGCAGGACCCTGGGGAGGGAGGGGGTCTACCGAAGGGGCACCTAGGGTGAGGAAGAGAGGCGGGGGGGGGGAGCGGAGCAGTGCGTTAGGGGAACAGACGGTAAAAGGGTACTGACTCGTCAAAGGTGACGTCCTGAGAGGGGAAGACACGGCGCGAGGTGGGGTGGTAAAACTGCCAACCAGGCGCATCGGGGACAAAGCCAAAGAAGACACAGGGCACAGCGCGGGCGGAGAGCTTGTCCGCAGTGGTATCGCGGACAAAGGCACGAGCACCCCAGACCCGGAAACGCGACGCTGTTATAGTCACAATAGGCTTGAATGTGCCTAAAACGAAAGATAGAGAGCACAGACGGATTTCTGCACAGCGGCTTCAAACGTTGATAGCGTTCTGCTCAAAGCTGCAAATGACTTGATTCAAATTGGATCTGGAGCGTCTTTACGTCGTCTACAATTAGCAATTTAGATTGCACGATTTGATAAAGAATTGACGACACAGCGTCGGTTTGAACGAACGGTACTATGGCAGCCACTATAGTCTTAGAACACAAGATAGGAAGAGTTACGAGTTGGGAATGACTCCCAGCTCCTACAAACCCCAAGAGCCGAGGTACAATGATGTGGAACAGTGCCAAACTGTCCCCAACCACGAAGGGTCTCGAAACTACCCTTCACTAGGGCCTACACCAAGTGAAATGTTACACTACACAAAGTAATGTAACTATCTTCAATATCTTGAGGTGTACCCTTTTTGGCAAGCTTCGAAATCACTTGAGGCTTGACACCAAGGCTCGGGCTCTTCATCACAAACTCATCCTTGAGTTCTTGATGGGTCTGCTGCACACACCTGCGACACGCCGAACGTTTGACACAGGACAAAATAGAAACCGCGCACGACAAAATAGAAACCGCGCGCGAGACACAAACGACCGCGTAACACGCGTCTAGCGATAACTCGCTATTGACTCCACACACACACTCGACATCATGACTCAACATTCACACACAATTATAAGCATGAAATATATATTATCCCATGCCCTCATACCATTCCATACACACACACATTCACGCACACGGACAACAAGCCGAGTGCAAACCGTAGGGTTGCACCAACAGAGAGCAAGAAGCAGGTTGACCAAGCTTTCAGCTCGGTGGAGTCCGAGTACATGGCACTCTTCCGTGCCGTACGGGAGATTGTGTGGCAGCGGCGTTTGTTGGCTGAATTGGGGGAGGAGCAGCAAGGACCTACCCCACTGTACTGTGACAGCCAGGGTGCCATTGCTCTTGCTAAGAACCCTGTGTTGCATGGACTCACGAAGCACATGAGGGTGAAGTGGCATTGGACGAGGAGCATGGTAACCGCGGGTGAAGTTGAGTTGCGCTACGTGAAGACCACGGGGCAGCCGGCTGACATGATGACCAAGAGGCTGGTGGAGCAGCAGCATTGGAAGTGTTGCAAGCTGGCTGGGATGGCTCTGAACTGAGAGAGCAACCGAGGGGGAGTTTGTTGGTGCAACCCTACGGTTTGCACTCGGCTTGTTGTCCGTGTGCGTGAATGTGTGTGTGTATGGAATGGTATGAGGGCATGGGATAATATATATTTCATGCTTATAATTGTGTGTGAATGTTGAGTCATGATGTCGAGTGTGTGTGTGGAGTCAATAGCGAGTTATCGCTAGACGCGTGTTACGCGGTCGTTTGTGTCTCGCGCGCGGTTTCTATTTTGTCGTGCGCGGTTTCTATTTTGTCCTGTGTCGAACGTTCGGCGTGTCGCAGGTGTGTGCAGCAGACCCATCAAGAACTCAAGGATGAGTTTGTGATGAAGAGCCCGAGCCTTGGTGTCAAGCCTCAAGTGATTTCGAAGCTTGCCAAAAAGGGTACACCTCAAGATATTGAAGATAGTTACATTACTTTGTGTAGTGTAACATTTCACTTGGTGTAGGCCCTAGTGAAGGGTAGTTTCGAGACCCTTCGTGGTTGGGGACAGTGTGGCACTGTTCCACATCATTGTACCTCGGCTCTTGGGGTTTGTAGGAGCTGGGAGTCATTCCCAACTCGTAACTCTTCCTATCTTGTGTTCTAAGACTATAGTGGCTGCCATAGTACCGTTCGTTCAAACCGACGCTGTGTCGTCAATTCTTTATCAAATCGTGCAATCTAAATTGCTAATTGTAGACGACGTGAAGACGCTCCAGATCCAATTTGAATCAAGTCATTTGCAGCTGTGAGCAGAACGCTATCAACGTTTGAAGCCGCTGTGCAGAAATCCGTCTGTGCTCTCTATCTTTCGTTTTAGGCACATTCAAGCCTATTGTGACTATAACAAGTGGTATCAGAGCCCCTTGGAGCAGTTTCGACAATGTCTGGACCTGAGGAAAGGGGTGGCAGAGGTGCTGGTGGCAGTGGAGAATCTCAAGCTCAAGGCCAACCCCGTGATTCAGCCATGGCGCCCATGCAACCAAGTCTTGGCCCACCTAGGGATGAGCCTAGGGTGTTTGGGCTTGACAAGTTCAACGGTGACAACTTTGCTGAATGGTCCTTCAAGATGGAGATGGGGGGCAGCCGCATGGATCATGGAGGTACGGGCGACCTCCATGACTAGACCAATGCGGCGCTCAGCAACCCCATTCTGCTGCGGAGAGGCCGGAAGAGTGAACGTCTGGCGGATGCCGCGCTCCGCACAGTAGGCTGCCAAGAGGTCGGAGGAAAACTCGCCACCTCTGTCAGAGTGCAGACGCAGGACGGGAAAGTCCGACTGGAACCGCTGGCGGAGCTGGAGACGAGCAGCGCGGATCCAAGGGATCAAAACATCAGGGACCTCACCCTTGGTGCGCAAGGGGAAGACAGTGGTGTAGCGCGTGTAGTCGTCGACGACCAGCAGGAAGTACCGCTCGTGGCCCTATCCCCGGACGCGGGCTGGGCCCCACACGTCCAGGTGGAGAGTCTGCAGGGGAGCCTCTGTGGGAGGGAACGAGGAGGAGTGAGGAGCGGCGCGCTGACGCCCCTCGACACAGGGAAGACAAGGAGGAGCAGGCGAGGGTGGGAGGGGAGGGAGAACCCTGGGAAGACCAGAGACAAGGTACCGGGAGTGCATGCCGCGAAGGCGCTGCACTGACGGGTGACCAAGGCGGTGGTGCCAGAGGACAGTCCGGTGCGACAGGGAGCGACACGAACAGGGGGCAGACAGCTGACCTGACGCAGACGCAGACGCAGCTACCTGAGGGGACTCAGTGGTCAGTGTGTACAAGTCCGACCCCGGCTGCCGAGTGAAGGTAGCCAGGTGACGACCCGTCTGGGCACACGTGCAATGCGTCACACGCTCGTAGGCAGGGGTGAACTGGTGAACGCCCGCGTCCTGAAGCGCGGAACCCGCCACCAAGTTCGTAGAGAACGAGGGGAGGTAAAGGCCAGACAGTGTGCCAGACGGGACAGCAGGACAGGGGAGGGCAGTGGTGGAGGTCGCAAGGACCGGACCCCCGGAGGGGTCAGCCAGGGAGACAGGAACCGGTCTAGGAAGCTGCTCTAGAGCAGTGCGGTCGCGAAAGAATCGGCGGGAAGCACCTGAGTCCAGTGTGAAGGTGTGGAGTGACTTAGTAGTCGCGGTACCAGCAGACGCAGACGCACTAGCACCTAGAGCAGCAGCCTCACCAGGACCTAGAGCAGCAGACGCACTAGCACCTAGAGCTGCAGCCTCACTGGTCCCAATACCCGGGTCGGGCGGTACACACAGGTAAAAGTCAGCCTCAACACTAATGGTCAATGCATACATAGCAACAAGGATAGCATCATAATCAAGAGCAAAGATATCAATTCCCTTCTTAAGCAGATCAGCCCAGCGGGGCAGCTCAGAGGCGTCAGGAAACTGCTCGCGCCAGGCGTCGTCGAGGCAAAAGAAGCAGCGCTGCGCCGTGTGAAACCTCCCACAGGTCTGGCCAGTGCGGTCATCTGTGCGGATGACGTACGGGCAGGTACCTCCACTCACGGAGCTGCTGGGGCAAGGGAGTCTCGCCTGGACGCTGCTGCTGCTGCCTCTGGCCACCACCGAACCCCCCACGCTGCACCGCTCCACCGCGCCCGCCACCAGCTCCACCGCCGCCACCACTGCCACCACCTCCCCCACCACCCCCACCACCGCCGCCGCCACCACCCCCTGTGCCGCCACTGACCCCCCCACCACCCGCGCCACTCCCACCTCTGCCACCACCCCCGCCCCCCCCACCCCCGCCACCGCCGCCGCCCCCGCCTCCACCTCCGCCACCCCTGCCCCCCTTGCCCCTGCCGCCCTTGCGCCTCCCACTAGGAGCAGACGCAGCCCCGACCCCCTCAGCACCGAGGTAGTCGACAGCAGCAGCAGATGCAATGGAGGGGAGGAGGGGGGAGGGGGAGCACCCCTCAAAGAAGGGAGAGCGGGGGTCGCCACGAGAGGCACCTACAGCTACAATGCTCTTCTCAGCTGCTAGGAGTTCCTTCTCGAGGAGGTCGACAGTGAGGTCAGTGGGGGAGAGGGCGAGAAACTGGTCCCTGACAGTGCGAAGGGAGTCAGGGAGGCGGGTGACTAGGTGGTACAGTGTGAGGTACATCGGGGGGGGGTTCTTGGCAAGGAAATCGGGGGGGAGCGCGGCACGGTAGCGGAGGTCACTGGTACGGAGGTGGGCGATGAGGTCAGCTACAGTGGCAAAAGCGGACAGATCGGGGAAGAGGTAGGGCAGTGAGAGATGGCCTATCGCAGCAGTGGCAGGGGAGGAGTAGCGCGCAACTACCGCATCATACAGCTCCTTAGCGGTCTTATGCTGGCCAAAGTGCTCGCGCTCATCTAACGGCAAGTGGCTGCGAACGGCTAGGCGAGCGTGAGCATCACGGGTCTGCCACTGGGAGCGAGCAGTACTGTCAGCAGTAGCGGCAGGTGCGGGAGCGGCGCCTGACGTGTGGTCACAGAGGGAGACATCGTCCTTGGCAGTGATCTGGAGGAACAGGTGTAGGTCATCTAACCAAACCTCAAACTTAATCGGGCGGCCCTCAGCGTCAAAAGTAAGAACAGAAGGACTGGCCATAGTGGCAGTAGCAGTAGTAGAAACAGTAGCAGTAGTAGCAGTAGCAGTAACAGTAGCAGCTGAAGCAGTAGTATAGGCAGGAACAGGAACAGGAGTTGCTGCAGGTGGGGCACAGTAGGGCGACGCGGCTCGGCCAGGGCGGCGCGGCTCGGTTCGGGCGGCGCGGCTCGGTTCTGGCGGCGCGGCTCGGCTCGGGCGGATCTACGCGGCACCGCGCGACGGTGGGCGTGCGCGTGGGCGGCTGTAGCGGGCGGGCCGTGGCTGTGCGTGGGCCTGACTCGCGCTCGAACGGCGGCCTAGCGGGGCGACGCGGCGGCCTACGGGCGGGGCTGCGACGCTCTGGGCGGCCAGGACGGCCGGTCGATGGGCGGCTAGCGGGCTGCTCGTGGGCGGTGCTGGTCGCGTGGGCGGCTAGGGGTCGGCGCACGCGCAGAAAAAAGCCGCGCGCGGGCTGCTAGCGGGCTACGCGCGCTAAAAAAAAAGGCCACGCGCGGCACTAGCAAGCTGCACACGGGCAGCAGGAGAAGGAGAGGCGCACGAGGGCGCACTAGGAGAGAGGCGCTCGAGGGCGCTACTTCATTAAGGCGCTCGAGGGCGCTTCTAGCGGAAAAGGTGGGCCCTTAGGTAAGCGTTCCTAGGTGTAACCTACGCTCTTAATACCATGACAGAATCAAGAAGTGATTGAACTATGAAACATTGGAGTACAAGTATGAAACCCTAGAGTTGTGTACCCCCTAAAGGCTAACCCACTATAGCCTACACAGCAATAACATATATATAATGTTTGACATTCTCCACTTCAGGTCGACGCAGATACTGCGCGAGCTGGCTTGCGACGTATAATAGATCTGGCTGGCACGTGACGGTGGGGAACAGTAGACACCCCAACTGCTGCTGATAGAGCCGGTGATCTTCGATAGAGAGTGGCGTGGTGTCGGGTTCGTGGTTCGGAGGAGGAGTACGAAAGGGTGTGGTGAGGTTGATTGGAGCGATTGCGAATTTCTTCGCAGGCGTTTCTGCATACTTGGCGGCGAAGAGGTGAATGGAGGTGGCGGACCATGTGATATTGAGACCCAGGACTTGCGTGACGTTGTGGTTGATCGTCACCTCGAGCTTCTCCTTGATGTCTTCTTCAAATCGGTCAAGTAGTTTCGCGTCGTCGCTGGTATAAAGTAGGTTATCGACGTAGGCGATGAGAAGGATGAACTTGCCGCGCGACTCCTTCCGTACATTCCTTGGTCATGCGGTAGCTGAACGAAGCCGAGTTCCATGAGGACGGTGTGTAGGTACTGCTGCAACAGACGAGGCGCTTGTTTGATGCCATGGAGGTAATTCTGGAGGAGGCAAACGGCGCTGCCGCTTTCTTCAAGCGCGTGTGGGCGCGTATAGGAACGCGCTTCCGACATCGATCTGTCGGAGCGGACGCTGCTGGACGGCTGCGATGCAGATGAGAATGCGGACGGAGATATGCCGTCCAACGGGTGTGAAGGTATGGTCGTAATCCACCAGGTGAGTCTGCTCAAAGCCATTGCCTTGTATTTGTCGATGGAGCCATCCGCGAGAGTTTTAATCCTGAAAACCCATTTGCCGCTGAGAATCTTTCTCCCCTTCGCAGATGATCAGGGGACGAGCTTCCAAGTCCCACGGCGCTGCAGTGGTGCTACTTCTACCACCATGGCTGCCTTTCACTTCTCAATGTCGGGCCTAGACAGAGCTTGTCGCACCGTGGTGGGTTCCTTGGGTGAGGTGTGGCGAACTGCGATGGCGAGCCCGAGGATGCGAAGGGCACTTTCGTTGGTCTTTTCGTAGGTGAGGCGGTCGTAGTCGTGGAAGCCGGTAACTTCAACACCCCTCTCCGATGCCTTGTCAGCTTCGCGGTGTTCCTTGAACAGTAGCAGGGTCAGCTTCTCGTAGAAGATGCAATCACGTGATTTCGTCACTTCGTGTGTCGCGTAGTCCAGCACGATCCACGCCTTGTATTCCTTTCCGATCCCGAGGTGAATGCCCTAACGTGCCCGATCCGCACACTTTCCGGTCCCTACTGTGTATGGCCTGTACTGTACCATGCAGCCACTCAAAGAAGGCGCGTGTCAGCTTTTCTGCCCGTCCAAGCCTTGTAAGGAGAGGTGTTGTTCTCGAGGCTTCGGGAGGACAACAAGTTGTGTAGCCGAACAGCATGGTTTATCGCAAATGGCCAAAACTTGGTTGGGATGGCATACTGCTTCATCAGGGCCCTCATCCTTGTGGCGAGGCTCCTGTTTGTCCGTTCTGCTACTCCTTGCTGCTCGTGAGCATAGGGCAGGGACACCAGATGCTCAATCCCCTTCTTGGCGAAGAGTTCCTTTAACTCAATTGAGAAGAACTCTGCTCCTCCGTCTGTCTGGAAACTTTTCACCTTCAATCCTGACTGTTGCTTGGCGCGTTTCATCCATGCTATGAAGCAGTTGAAAGCTCGTGAGCGGTAGTCGATGTTGATGGCCCACATGTATCGCGTGCATGCGTCGATGAAGGTCATCGTTTTTTGCTCGTCGTCAAGCCCTTCTTGGCTAAGTATCACGAAGTCGCGGTAGACTTTCTACCCCTCACAAACCAGGAGCCAGGAGGTTCGGGGAAGGGCTTGTGGGCGAGTGACGCGGTGGGGCAGACGAGGCATGGCAGGTCGTCTGAAGCTGTCGTGAGGGTATTGCCTCTAGGAAGCAACAATGCTTCTGAGTCGAAGACTCCAGCTTCGATTGAATTTTTTAGTGTGGCGTGTGAGGGATGTCCGAGTCACTGATGCCAGACTACTGGTTCTGCGCGGTAGCCAAACCGTTCTCTGATAAAATTTGTTTCTCTCTGCTTCGTCTCGCTGCTCCGTATCAAGTCCTTTGCCGGTGGCGTCGCTCACATCTGTTGCTAAGGCTCGGGCGGAGACCCGTTCCAGGACGGCGTCGGGAATCCCAGCAATGTCGTCCTTATCAGCGGTGTGAATCACGAGTGGTCGTTGAAGTCGTGCCGCCTCAGGCCATTCAAAAGCTCGAAGTCCCTCCATCGGGACGCAACGGTAGAGGTATTCGTCGCCGGCGATCGGAACTAGCTGAGGTCCTTGTTCCGGTGGGGGCGCTTCCTCAGTAGGTTCGGGTAGTTCTGCTGCTCCCATGAAATCGTAAGTCATTTCTTCTGACTCTCCTTTTGTTTCTTCTGGTGTTTCAGGAGCGTACTGGTCTGGAAGGGGAGGTCAACCCTAGCTGGTGCCGCGCGTTGTTCAGTACGGATCGATTTCCACCACGTCTGCAGGAGGAAGTGCTGGAGCCTCTGGATAAGGTGGGCTTGCTGGACCCCAGCCGCTTTTGGAAGTTGACGATCCCCATCCGCCTCCAGGGCCAGGTCCTTCAACTGGTGGTTGAACTGCTCCCCATTCTCCGACTGTAGGACTGGAATTGGCCCAGCTGGGTGAGACCGGTCCTGTTACTCCCCATCCTCCGGTGTCGGCTTGTTCTGCAGTTGCTGACTTCCCGCTGTCTTCTTCTTGCTCCATTGTTGCAGGTCCGGTGTCTCCTAGAGTAGAGGTGGAAGCAGTTGGGACGACGTGCAAGCGAAGAAGCGGTCCAAAGTGGGGCATTCGAGATCCATCTCCGAAGATGCCATCTTCGTCAATCGCCTTGCCAATGTAAGATTTTTTTTAAAATAACTCGAAGGTTTTGTCTTCGCAGTTGCTGCGGATGTCAACTCCGCACTTTATGAGAATGATGAAGGCGGTGGGCAGCAGAAAGCTCATGCCCATACCCCCATGCCCACACGGCAAGCACTCACGTGAAGAAGAACATAGCAGTCTCGGAGTGCGGAGTGGCCTGCCAGAGGAAGATGAAGGCGGTGGGCAGCAGAATGGCTGGCTGGCGAATGGTCTCCCACAGAAACACCACCGATGCCAGCGCACCCCACGCCACAGACCCCAGCAGCCCACACGCCACCAGGTAGGAGCGCCGGCGGTAGCCAAAAAGAGGAATGCCGTCGCTGATCAAGCCGTAGATGGGTTTGATGAGCCATGGGAGGGAGGAGAGGCCTGATAGCACTGCTACCTGGGGGGGGGGGGGGGGGGGTGTCAGGGGAAGAAGTGGGGGTGTGGGGGAAGAAGTGGTGGTTGTAGGGGAAGAACATAAAAAAGAGGGATGCCATCGCTGATGAAGCCGTAGATGGGTTTAATGAGCCACGGGAGGGAGGAGAGACCCGATAGCACAGCTACCTGGGGGGAAAATATGGGGAATGCACGGGAGTTGGGGGTGTTTAACAGAGCAAGATACCCCAGCAGGCCGCAGGCGACCAGGTAGGAGCGGGGGCGATAGCCAAAGAGAGGAATGCCGTCGCTGATAAAGCCGTAGATGGGCTTGATGAGCCAGGGGAGGGAGGAGAGACCCGATAGGACAGCTACCTGTCGGGGGAAAATTTGGGAAAAGAGTAGTGGATGATTACAAGAGCAAGGGAAAATGATGAATGCCGTCGCTAATGAAGCCGTAGATGGGCTTGATGAGCCACGGGAGGGAGGAGAGACCTGATAGGACTGCCACCTGGGGGGGAATATGGGGACGAAGAGAGGGCAAGGGCGGAAGGCAAGGGCGGAAGGCAAGGGCGGAAGCCAAGCCAGGCCCAGCCCGCCCTGCACGAAGTACACACTCGCGATCGCCACCACCTCTGGAGAGACAACACTAGCCCAGCAGAGCGCGCACAGGCACATGCAGTGAGACACACGCAGCTCAGCAGGGTCGAGGCCAAAATCGTCTTTGAGCAAGAAAGTGACAGCGAGGCGAGCGAGCCCAGCACGCCCTGTACGAAGTACACACTCGCGATCGCCACCACCTCGGGGGAGACCCTCGCGAGCCCAGCAGAGCGACCTCATGCGCACATGCTCATACAGAGACGCACTCACCTCGGCAGGATCAAGCCCGAAGTCATCTTTAAGAAGGAAGGTAACAGCAAGGCGAGCCAAGCCCAGCATGCCCTGCACGAAGTACACAATCGCGATCACCACCACCTTTGGCGAGACAGCACTACCCCAGAACAGCAGTACAAGCAGGGACACACACGAGCACACCCACACACCCACACACGCACGCACCTCAGCAGGGTCGAGCCCAAAGTCGTCCTTAAGAAGAAACGTCACAGCGAGGCGAGCCAGCACGCCCTGCACAAAGTACACACTCGCAATCGCCACCACCTCTGGCGAGACAGAGCTTGCTCTCTCCGCCACCCACGCGGCCAGAGCCGGGGAGAGCGCGCGGAGAGACTGCTGGGAGTCTGCGGAGAGTTTGGAGGGTCCCTCTCCTGGTGGTGACTATTCCCCTAGTGGTGCCTGTTCCGTGGCTGCCTGTTCCCTTGCTGCCTGTAACTTGTCTCTGTTTGGGCCTTCTCTTTCACCAAGGCTTACAGCCCGCTCTTGCCGTCCTGCATCCGTCTCACTCTCCGCCTCTGCATTTCCCGCTTTGCGTGGTAGTTGGGTGGAATCCTGCTCGTGCTTGTGCTGGTGCTGGTGTTTGTGCTTGTGCTTGCGTGGTGGTACGTCAGGGAACGCTTCTGCAGGTTGATAGGAGGGGGAAGGCGGGAAATGGGTGGGGGGCAGAGGATGAGGAGGAGAGACGGCATAGGAAGGGAGTTGAGAGGACTCCTGCTCGTGCTCCTGCTCCTGCTCCTGCTCCTGCTCGTGCTCGTGCTTGTGCTTGTGTGGGGGTACGTCGGGGAACGCTTCTGCAGGTGGGAGGAGAGAGGAGAGGAGAGGGGGGAAAGAGGTGGGGGATGCAGGGACTGAAGGGAATAACACTGAGGGACTGATATGCATTGCAGTGGGTTCCCTGAGACTTGACATTCAGAAACGGGTTGATAAATCGTGCCGTCTGTGCTGGATTTCTCCGAGCCAACGAAATGACTCCGCGAGTCGCGAAACCCAGTTACCTCATAACCACACCTCGGATGTCATCGCATTCGATGACAGATTTCGCGCGGCAGCTGAATCGTCTCCTTCGCGATTGTTGACTCGGGAAATCCCGGCAGACGAATTCCACGGTCCGCGATTGCCGAGTGAGGAAACCACGATGAGACGAATTCTGGTAAGATTGAGCCAGATAAGGATGAGGAAAGGAGGCGATTGATTGCCGAGCCGTACAGGAACTACTCAGTGCCATCAAACTACAGAGTAGCAGAAATGAGGTTGAACTGAAGGTCGGCGACAATGAGTACACCACCGAAGTGAATGGTGAAGTTCGTGTCGCCTGCCTGCAAGAAGATTTCCCCAATCTCGTAAGCCTGCAGACGATTGTTGTTTGCGACAGTGATCTCGCACGGCCGTCGCATTCTTTTGGAGTTGGTGTTGAATTTTGTTGACCCCACCATGTGTTGTCCATATCAGCTGTCCAGGTACCAAGTGATGAAGTTGTCGCGGCTTCGTCGCGCGATGCCGACAATCTTTGGAGTAACGATGCGGTCAAGATCGATGAAGAAGGGCGAGAGATCGTTCTGATCATTCGTGGAAAAATTGGGGGGAGACTCCGACATGCTCGGAGGCAGCTCAAAATCAGGTGGGATGTTGGTCGGTCTGTCGATCCAGCGACTGGGCGTGGGATTGTTGTTCGAGATCGGTGTAATTGGGTCGATCGGAGTGTCTGGCGGAAATTCGATGTCATCGTAGTAGCGAAAGGCACAGCGGCGCACCATGCAGCTGATCACTGACCCCTTGCCTTTGTCTTTGGACGAGATGCGTGCAGGGGTTTGAGAGGTGCTTGCGACGGAGGACGGCGACATTATTGTCGTCGTTGGAGTTGAAGGCGGCGTGGAGGCTTGAGTGTTGCTGCGCCTCTCGTTAACAGCGTTCCGCTTGTAGCACCGATCTATGGTATGACCCGGTTTCTTGCAGTACTTGCAAATGGTCCCCTTTTTTCCGTGTTGCTCCCCTTCAGTTGCTCATGTGAAGAACACTAAGGGCGTGGCTGTCAGAAAAACTAGGAGTAGGGCCTAGGCTTAGTAGCCTAGGCCACAGTGAGACTAGCAGGTTGTGCCAAGCAGGATCGAGAATGATAGAAACATAATGGAGTGATCGCACTAGGAGGCAGGTTGGTACAAATAGGAAACCCTAAAGGGATGTACTCACTATTGAGTACCCCACTGCAGGCTAGACAAATAACATATTCTGACACACCCCCATAGTCAAAGTGGGGTATAATCAGCATAGCAAGCAGTCATAGAGCAGGTTCACAAGGACAAGCAAAGCTAGAGGCATTCACAAAGGGCAAGCGAGGAGGAGGAGGCTGGACTGTGGGAGGAGAGGAGATAGGAGGCGATGGCTGAAGCTGCAGATAAATGGGCAACAGGAGCGGCGCGCACGGTGGCTACCGGAGCAAGGGCCCCTGACTACAGGAGTAACTGGCTCTGCGGCTAACTCTGAGCGGCAGGAGCAACGGACACACGGGCGACAGGCGCAGTAGGCTCTCTGAGCTACCAACAGCAGAGCCCCGGACTACAGGTGCTGCGGACGACAAGACGGCAGCCTCCGCTCAACCTCCCCCAACTGTCCCACCCCCCATTCACACACCCCTTGCTATACCCCTAGCTCCATTCCCAAGTCACCCCCCTAGTGCCACTCCCCTCGGCTCCCACACATCCACCCCCCTCAGCGGCAACTGCAGTAGTGGGAGACGGAGGAGGAGGAGAAGGAAGGGACAACGCACACGTAGCACACCCACACCCGCCACCCCCACACCCTCCTGTCCAGGGGACGGGGGGGGGGGGAGGGGGGGGGGGGGGGGGGAGGGCAGGGTAGCGGCGCGTGCAGGGCAACAGCGCGGAGCAGGGCAGGCAGCCGCGCGTGCAGGGCAACAGCGCAGAGCAGGGCAGGCAGCCGCGCGTGCAGGGCAACAGCGCGGAGCAGGGCAGGCAGCCGCGCGTGCAGGGCAACAGCGTGGAGCAGGGCAGGTACACGGGGGCGGCTGCTCGAGGGCAGGCGCAGGTGAGGCAGGGGCGACTGCACGGAGTGCAGGCGCGGGGGCGGCTGCTCGAAGGCAGGCGCGAGGTGAGGTAGGGGCGGCTGCACCAAGTGCAGGCGCGTCGCGGGATCCAGGGGCGGCTGCACGGGGTCCAGGGGCGGCGTCGCGGGGTCCAGGGGTGGCTGCACGGAGTCCAGGGGCGGCTGCACCAGGGGCGGCTGCTTCAGGGGCCAGGGGCGGCTGCTCTGGGTCCAGGGGCGGTTGCTCAACGGTCTAGGGGCGGCTGCACCAGTGGCGGCTGCTGCAGGGGCCAGGGGCGGCTGCTCTGGGTCCAGGGGCGGCTGCTCCAGGGGCGGCGTCGCTGGTGCAAAGCAGCGCGCGAGCCCCACAGGCGCCTCGACGTGCGACGGGGGGCAGCGCGCAGGCCCCCCGAGGGCGCCGCGACGGGCGACGGAAAGGCCGCGCGCGTGCCCCTGGGGCACCACGACGGGCAGCGGGGGGGCGCGCACAGGCCCCAGGGGTGCCTCGACGAGCGACGGGGGGCAGCGCGCGGGCCCCCTGAGGGCGCCGCGAAAGGCGACGGGGGGCAGCGCGCGGGCCCCCTGAAGGCGCCGCGACGGGCGACGGGGGGGGCAGCGTGCGGGCTCCCTGAGGGCGCCGCGACGGGCGAGGGAGGGCAGCGCGCGGACCCCCGGCCCCCCCTTGTCCTGCCCCGTCAGGTGTGTCTCACGCTACCCCTCTACCATCGCTCGCGCGTCAGGTAGCGTCTCCCTCCCCGAAGCCCTCCTCACAGTCCCTTTAGCAGCCCTCGGCACTTCTGCGACAGGCTCCTGTAGACTCGGGTGGTGTTGGAGCTGGAGGTACTGCCACTGGCGGTACTTGATCTGGGGGCGCTCGTTCAAGAGGTGTTGGAGCTAGAGGTGCTGGCGCTGGTGGCGCTAGTTCTGGGGGTGCTGGAGCTGGAGGTACAGGCACTGGAGGTGCTAGTTCTGGGGGTGCTAGAGTTGGAGGTGCAGGCGTTGGTGGTGCTGGCGCCAGTGGTGCTAGTTCTAGGGTTTCTGGCGCAGGAGGTGCTGGCGCTAGTGGTGCTAGTTCTGGGGGTGCTGGAGCAGGAGGTGCTGGCACTGTAGGAGCTAGTACTGAGGAGACAGGTGCCGGAGGCACGACTACTGCGGTGCCCACTGCGCCTCCCCACCGCTACTACACACGTCCCCAGGCTCTTCGCCGGCTTGAGCGCGAGGAGCAGGGGCGGTTGGAGAAGGAGAGGCAGGAGCTACAGCAGCTGGACCAGCAGCAGCAGCAGCAGTAGCAGCCATTGCAGCTGCTACTTTTGCAGCAGATGTTCCCTCCAGTGTCCCCTCATGTCCACTCACAGTCCCCTACCACGTACGGTCCTACGTTTCCTCCTCCGGACTCGGCTCCGGCTGTTTTCTCTCCTCCGTCACAGTCGTCTCCTCCTGTTGTCCCACACAACTGGACCAGTCGTTGTCCTCCGCGTGCTCGTCCCTCGTCTCCTGTTGACGACCTCCGCACTGTCTTGTTTCGTTCTAGTCCTCGTCGTGCTCCGCCTGTGTCTGATCTCCCCTCACCTCCTGAGTCGTCTCTCACTGTCTCGTCTCACCATATCACTGACTACTACCGTGCTGCTCGACCTGTTGTCACACGTGTTCTCGCCTCTCTTGTCACGGACCCTTGTGCCTCTCCGTCGTCTGTCTCGGCTCTTACTGCCGCTGTTACTGACTTTCCTTCCACCCGCCGTCTTGACTACGCCACGCGTGTGGTGGCTGCTCCACCTCCCCGTCCTCTGTCCATCGGGGGTGAGTCTGCCCTTGGCTGTAACGTCCTAGAGGACAAACAGTTTCAGCTGGAGTTCTTGGCAACCGTTTCCGCCTCTCTCTGCGCCATGCTGCTTTCCCATGAGGGAGACCCTGACGCCCTTGACATACCGAGTCCTCGCACGTACCGTGAGGCGGTGTCAGGGGAGTGGGCCTCTTAGTGGAAAGCGGCTATGGACTCAGAGTTAGCGTCTTGGAGATCCATAGGCACCTACGTCGACGCAGTTCCCCCTCCTAGGGCGAACGTTGTCGATGGCATGTGGATCTTCAAGGTGAAGCGGCCGCCTGGATCACCGCCTGTGTTCAAGGCGCGTTACGTGGCTAGGGGTTTCAGTCAGCGTGAGGGAGTTGACTTCTTCCAGACCTTCGCCCCGACCTCGAAGATTACTACTCTTCGGGTGTTACTGCACGTAGCAGCACAGCGAGACAACGAGCTGCACTCCCTCGACTTCTCCACTGCGTTTCTCCAGGGCCGCCTACATGAGGAGATCTGGCTGCGGCGTCCTCCTTGCTTCACTGACACCTTCGCACCTGGGACCCAGTGGAGCCTGAGGCGACCAGTCTACGGTCTCCGCCTGTCGCCCCGTGAGTGGCACGACACTCTTCGCTCCACGCTTCGTGACCTTGGGTTTCGCCCTTCCTCTGCCGACCCGTCGCTATTTGTTCGCGCTGGTTCCACTCCTTTCTTTATACTTGTTTACGTCGACGACTTGGTCTTTGCTACAGCAGACAGGGCAGCAATGGCTGAGGTGAAGTCCGAACTGCGGAAGAGACACACGTGCACTGACCTTGGTGAACTACATCACTACCTTGGCCCGCAGATCACCAGAGACAGAGCCGCTCGCACCATCACACTGACTCAGTCACACATGGTGCAGCAGGTCCTTCGGCGGTTCGGGTTTTGTTTCTACACCTCATAGCCCACTCCTCTTGCCGTTGACCACCGACTCACTGGCTCCCGACGAGCCCTTTGAGTCTAGTGGTCCCTACGCAGAGCTTGTGGGCTGCCTCATGTACCTGATGACTTGTACTCGACCGGACCTCGCCTTTCCCCTCAGTGTCCTCTCTCGCTTTGTTGCGACTTGGAGACACCGTCCTGTTCACTGGACAGCTGCTGTGAGGGTGGCGAAGTACATGGCGACTACATCAGGCATGGGGCTTGTGCTTGGAGGGACACAGCCAGTTGAGTTGACCGGTCACTGCGACTCTTCCTACGCTGACGACGTGGAGACTCAGCGTTTGACTCAAGGTTACTGTTTCAGTCTGGGTGCTGGTGCTATGTCGCAGAGGTCTACACGGTCGTTGTCTGTGGCTTCGTCCAGTGCAGAGGCAGAGATCTACGCTGGTGCCATGGTGACACAGGAGCTTCGCTGGTTGACCTTCTTGCTCGCCGACCTTGGTGAGCGGCCTCGCTCTGCACCGACCTTGTACGCTGACAACAAGGCCATGATCCTCCTGTGTCGAGAGCCTTGACTGGAGAGCAGAGTGAAGCATATTGACGTGAGGTACTTTCTCCCGCAAGAGTTGCAGCGACGCGGCCTGGCACGCTTGGACTTTGTGGCCTCAGAGGCCAATACTGCTCACGTCTTCACCAAGGCCTTGGCGCCTGGTGACCACCACAGGTTCTGTGTGCAGCTAGGGCTTGTTGAGGTAGGCCCTCGGTTGCTGTAGTCTTGCTGTTTGCTCTTTTTGTCTTGCTTTTCAATATATCCTAGTGAACTCTTGAACTTGCCTTGAGGCCTCTTGTTTGTGCTCGGAATGTGTGGTGACTTAGAGCGCCACCCTGAGCCTTGTTTTGTTGCTTGCTCTTGACTGGTCTTGTGACCATCTGTGTTTGATGCTCTCTGTTGGTGTCCCTCACTTAGCCTATGGGGGTGTGTCAAATAAAAGATATGCATCTTAGTCTACAGTGAGGCACACACTAGAGAGGATACACAACTTTCTCGACTTTCCTATTTGTACCTTGTTCCTACTAGTTGACATCATTCCGCTAGCCTACTCTTAAGACGAGTGCGGGCTGTAGGGCAGGGTAGCGCGCGGGCTGCAGGGCAGAAAACTTTACGGGCAGGGCAGGGTGGAACGTTCGGTGTGCCCTAGGAACGATCATGCTCTAATACCATGTTGAGATATGAAAACAGGATTGGTGAATGACTAGCAACAGGGAGATACAAGTATGAAACCCTAACTGGGGTTGTACTCTATACTGAGCACCTCACTGTAGCCTAGCAGAACTAAGAACATAGAAATATGTTTTGACACTTAGCACAGGTGCGACCAATATTGTCTTCGTGCTGCTCACCCCCCTCCCCACCCTCCCCCTATGCGCCGTGCACACACTCGATGGCGGCCAAGATCAGCGAGCGCACCAGCTCTGCTCCTAACGGCACGGTATGGGAGCAACGAACAGACGTGAGTTCAAAGGGGAGAGGTGGATGGGGAGGGGGAAAGTGAGGGTGCAGGGGAGAGGAAATAGATCATTGTGCAACAGAGAGCTGCCAGGAGCTGAGTACACACCAAAAAGTGTGGGAGGGGAAGTGGGGAACGGGTATGTGGGAGGGGAGCGTAGAAGAGATGGGTTAATTGAAGCAAGAAAGGCGTAGAAGTACAAATATGGTGGTGGAAGAGAGGAAACGATAGCACTGGGTCGAAGAAATGCGACAACACGGCCCGGAGAATCCACAGCGACGTCGCGGCGATGAGCTGGTGAAGCGACGGTAACGAACTGGTATTCGGGACGTGCAGGCACATGCGACGGTAATTAAGCGAGCACGGTGACGAGAAGGCGCAGACGGCGGGAAAGAGCGACGTCGTGGCGCAGGTGACGGAGTGGCAACGGGCAGGCGCAGGCTCAGGAATAGGCATCCATGGGTAGCACGGGTGTCAACAAATGAGGAAAGTGCGTTGGGACTAAGGGCGACGTAAGTGCCTATTATCAAACAAAGGCGTGGGGTGAAAGGGTAGACTAAGGGCCAAGGGGATGAGCAAAGGGACGCGTGGGAATGGAAAGAGGGTGGAGGTGATGAGTCTCTTGTGAGTGTTGCCCAACTTCTGAGGTCCATTTCCCGCTGCATCAGTGCTGTAGCTCGCAACATCGGCTTGATTGACGGAGGCTGTACCTCGACATCCGAAACTCACGGCACTTGCACGAATCTGTAATAGAGGGATTTCAGCCAACACCCTCGCTAGTACGCCGAACAATCAGTTTGCACTTGTAAAAAAAGGCTGAAATATCAGCCCATACACATAAAAAAAAAGCTGAAAAATCAGCACATCCCTTATCCCCAACTTAGAAAAATCAGACCTTTTACCATAAATCAGCCTTTTTTCGCTGAAATCTGAGGCCCTATTGGATGCGGTCCAGTCAGGATGACCTGCCACGCCTGCAAATGGACGTGGCTTTGTAGTGGTGCGCTGGCATCGAATCGCCCATGCGCGATTCTGATTTCTGACCTTATGAAAATTCGACTCGATTAAATTTGGAAAAACGGGATGTACAATTTGGCTGGTTCTTTTATTTGCCATTATGTATTTGTTATTACATAAGCGCATGCGCTTATAACTTTGACTCAATTAGAAGTGCACCCCCCCTAAAAAATATTGTCTTATTATAAGCGCAAGTGCACTTTTATCCGGGATGATACGGTATCTGTCCCGTGGCAACCTCCAACAGCTTGCTGATATTGAAGTTGCTGAAATTATGTTGTAGGGTATGTTTGGGATCACTCTGTCGAGTCTGGGGAAGAGGGTGGAATGCCTGAATTTCACAGTGTGTTGTTGAAAATATTTTTTTCATTTAAGTGTTTCTAGTATATTACACTTATAAAATAACAGTCATCCTAGAAAGGGCCCACAGCAACGACAATCAGAGAATTCTACCCTTCGAATAGGGCACAACTTGTACTTGAAGTGCTGACACTCATAGCATCAGGTCAACGAAACCTTCTACAAACCAACACAAAGCAATCTGTCCGAAAGCAGGAAGCCCTCTATGCAATCGCAAGTTGAAACTCCGTTTTCCTCCTTCACGCACTTGTCGTAGGGCCCACAACCACAATCCACTGATCATTCTTCTGCATAAAAAAAAACTGAGGCAAAAGGACAAAAAAACAATCGTGAGTACAGTATGCATGAAATCCTCCAAGGTTGTGTGGAGGCTAAAACACTTAAGTGGAGGCTAATAACTCCAGACTTAAACCCAAGCAGCTCCCAAGAACAGGTTGAGAACACAACAAACAACACAACCCCTTGCACTCCCAAGAACAGGTTGAGAACACAACACACAACACAACCCCTTGCACTCCCAAGAACAGGTTGAGAACACAACACACAACACAACCCCTTGCACTGTTAGAATCTAGTCTAGACTAGGTGACTAGAGTAGAGAGGAGGGGGGGGTACAAGAGTGTCGAGAAATGTTCCGTACCCTCTAAGGATAACCCCCTTCATAGCCTAGAAAGATAGAAATCATATATTGTTTTTGACACACCCCCATAGGTAAAGTAGGGGATAGCCAAACCAAACAGTGGTCACAAGACCAGTCAAGTGAAGCAAGCAAAGCAAAGCCCAGGGTGGATCTCAAGATCACCACGCATTCTGAGCACAAGCAAGCGGCCACAAGGCCAGTTCACATGCAGAGTTATAAGAGCAAGGCAGTACACTGATCACAACCTAGCACGAGTAAACATGCAGGTATAAAGATATATATCAGTGTACAACAGGTGCAAGATCAAGAGACAAGAAGGTGAGGCAGAGTGGGCAGAAGCCCAAGAGCGGTGCAGAAGCGCTGATGATTACCAGATCCGAGGGCCTTGGTGAAGACATCAGCAGTGTTGGCACGAGAGGCCACGTAGGAAGACGAAGCTGACCACGCTGCTGCAGCTCTCGAGCAAGGAAGTAGCGAAAAGCAATGTGCTTCGTTCTGTGCTCCAGTCTCTGCTCATGACACAAGGCAAGCATGGCCTTGTTGTCAACGTACAGAATTGGAGGAGAACGAGGCCGCTCCGCCAAGTCGGTCGGCAGGTAGGTCAGCCAGCGTAGCTTTTGTGCAGCCATAGCCCCATCGTAGATTTTGGCCTCACAGCAGGAGCACAGAAGATGAACGAGTGGACCTCCACGAGACAGAACCAGAGCCAAGACTGAAGGTGTACCCCTGTGACGACCGCTGAGTTGCCCGGTCGTCGGCCCAGGAAGCGTCAAAGTGACCTGTGAGTACCACTAAGTCCCGTCCTCCAAGCACAAGCCCCATGCCAGATGCACTGCACAAGTAACGCAGTACCCTCTTCGCAGCTTCCCAGTGCACCTTTCGGTGTCTACCGGGAGCCACGTAGCGAGCCAGGAGGCTGAGAGGGTACGCGAGATCAGGTCATGTGCATGTCATCAGGTACATGAGGCAACCCACTAGCTCTGGATACGGACCACTCGCCTCTACGGACTCGTCCGAAAGTGGACCTGAGAGCGAGTGGCCTATAGGCAGAGGAGTGGGCTGTGGCGAGGACCACGTGAAGCCAAAGCGCTTAAGGACCTGGTGCACCATGTGAGACTGCGTCAGGGTGATGATGCGCCGTGCTCTGTCCCGGGTGATCTGCAAGCCAAGATAGCTCCGCAGCTCACCCAGGTCAGTGCAGATGTGTCTCTCCTGCAGCCCCCCCTTCACTAGGGCCAGTGCCTCAGTGTCAGCAGTAGCAAAAACCAAGTCGTCGACGTACACGAGAACGTAGAACGGCGGCAGTGAAGTGTCGGTGCGTAGAAACAGCGACGGGTCAGCAGAGGAAGGAACAAACCCAAGACCCGCATGTGTCGTCCTCAGTGTGTCGTGCCACTCGCGAGGCGCCTGGCGGAGACCGTAGACTAGTTGCCGGAGGCTCTACTGGGTACCCGCACGAAACGACCCAGTGAAGTTAGGTGGGCGGCGCAGCTAGATCTCCTCGTGAAGGCTGCCCTGCAAGAAAAATGTGGAGAAGTCGAGGGAGTGCAGCTCGTAGTCACGCTGTGCTGCAACGTGCAGCAACACATGAAGTGTAGTCATCTTCGGGGTGGGGGAGAAAGTATGGAAGAAGTCGACCCCCTGTCGCTGACTGAAGCCTCGAGCAACGTAACGCGCCTTGAAGGAAGGCGGAGAACCCGGCGGCCGCTTCACTCTGAAAATCCACATGCCATCGACCATTTTCGCCCCAGGATGAGGAACCTCGTCAACGTAGGTGCATGTGGACTTCCAAGAAGCCATCTCTGCGTCCATGGCAGTCTGCCACTGAGAGGAATAATCACCCACGATCGCCTCAGCGAAAAAGCGCGGGGTAGGGATGTCAAGTGCATCAGGGTCTCCCTCAGGGCAAAACGGTCGCAAGACACTCAAGCTCAAACTGCCTGTTCTCAATGACGTCTCTGCTAAGGGCAGGCTCACCCCCGATGGACGGAGGACAGATAGACTCAGACTCAGTAACAAGACCCGCGACGTAGTCGAGACGATACCTAGCTGCAAAGTCGACTAGCTCAGTGACTAGGGCAAACGCAGCAGTATACTCAAAGTCAGGGTCAGTGACCACAGTAGCGAGGAGACGAGTGACAGTAGGACTGGCAGCACGAGCAAGGTCGGACTTAGGGTCAGGAATGTGCGGAAGAGAGGACGCGGGAGGCTCAGGCAAGACAACATGCTGTGGAACAGAGGAAGGACGAAGTGCCATACCGTGAGTGCCTGGAACAAAAGGAGGACGAGGACGGGCAACACGACGAGCATGAACAGGCGTGGAAGCACGAGTCTCAAGCTCACGACGCGCAGTCAGGTACTTATTCACCTCAGTGTGAGGAGCAGGAGCGGGCAGCGGGGAGCCAGGCAGTAGCTGTGGCTGAGACTGGTCTGTCGGTGGACACAGGAGAGGTGGAGTGAGGCCAGGGGAAGACGGGAGACTAAGAACCTGGCGAAGGGCCGAGTCAGGCGGTGGCAAGGACGACAGCGGCTGCTGGTAGAAAAACGGTTGGCTCGGCGCAGTACCCGTACCGTCAGCAGCTCCAGAACCTCCAGTACCTCCAGCTCCAGCACCTCCAGTAGCACCTCCAGCACCTCCAGCACCAGCAGCACCACCAGCTCCGGCAGCTCCAGCACCTCTAGTACCTCAAGTACCACCAGCTCCAGTACCTCCAGCACCAGCAGCACCACCAGCTCCGGCAGCTCCAGCACCTCTAGTACGAGCACCTCCAGGACCATCGGCTCCAGCACCTCCAGTACCTCCAGTACCACCAGCTCCAGCACCTCGAGTACCTCCAGTACCACCAGCTCCTGTACCTCCAGCACCAGCAGAACTACCAGCTCCGACAGCTCCAGCACCTCTAGTACGAGCACCTCCAGTAGCAGCAGCTCCAGCACCTCCAATACCTCGAGTACCACCAGCTCTAGCACCTCCAGTACCTCCAGTACCACCAGCTCCAGTACCACCAGCTCCAGCACCTCTAGTACGAGCACCTCTAGGACCAGCAGCTCCAGCACCTACAGGACCTCCAGGACCAGCAGCTCCAGCACCTCCAGTACCTCCAGTACCACCATCACCAGCACCAGCAGCTCCAGCATCTAGGTAACTCCAAGCTCCAGCACTAGAGAAGCCTCGCCGAACGACACACTCACGAAGAAGCTGCGGTGAGGGTGTCTCGAGTCGACCAGGTGGATGCTGCTGTCCAACACCAAGACCTGCAGCAGGAGCACCCACGACCCCTCCACCACTAGGACTCGCAGCACCCCCAGTCTCAGCACCCCCAGAACCCTCACCCCCAGGACCAGCACCCCCAGTCTCAGCACCCCCAGGACCAGCACCTCCTGCGTCCTCACCCCTAGTGTCACCACCCCCAGCAGCATCAATGTCCACAGCTATAGGCTGCAGAGGTGATGAAGACGGTCGAGGCGGAAAACCAGGAGGGGTCTCCAAGCGTGGAGAGCGACGAGTGGCCGCCGTGTCGTCAGCGGCAAGGTCACCACCCTCACCCGGGCCAGAGGAGTCAGAAGAGATCTCCAAAGGCTTAACCAACGGGGATGGGTCTACCTGAGACACACCTGAGGGAGCAGGGCCCTGTGGGGGGAGGGGGTCTACCGGGGGGAGAACTGGTACCAGGAAGAGAGGCGCCAGGGGGACCAGGTGGGACGCGTGCGGGTGGAGCCTGTAGAAACAGAATGACTCGTCAAAGGTGACATCCTGGGAGGAGAACACGTGACGGTCGCGAGGGTGGTAAAACTGCCACGGCGGGGCGTCGGTGGGGAAGCCCAGGAAGGCGCAGCAGAGAGTGCGAGGAGAGAGCTTGCTCGCGGTGGTATCGCGAACAAGAGAGAGCGCGCCCCAGACCCGAAACGCCGACGCATCGCCAACCTTCCCGTCCAACGGAGTGTAGGCGAAGTCTCTGGCAAAGAGACACGGGGCCAGAGGTTGAGCTGATGTGCCGCGTATTGGACCGCAAACGGCCACAGAACATGGGGAGCAGCCGCATGGATCATGGAGGTATGAGGAACCTCCATGATCAAGCCAATGCGACGCTCAGCAATCCCATTTTGCTGCGGAGAGGCCGGAAGCGTGAACGACTGGAAGATGCCCTCGTCTCGACAGAACTCCGCAAGGAGGCCGGAAGAGATCTCACCGCCCCTGTCAGAGTGCAGACGCAGGACTGGAAGTTCCTGCCGAAACCTCTTGCGCAGCTGACGACGAGTAGCGCGGATCCAGGGGATCAAAACAGCGCTGACGGCTGCCTTGCTGCGCAAGGGGAAGACCGTGGTGTACTGCGTGTAGTCGTCAATGACCAGCAGGAAGTAGCGCTCCTGGTGTTATAGTCTGCAGTCCACTTAGGGGTCGCGGATGCCCATGAAACCGCCTAAGCAGAATCTGACGTCTTCAAACCGCCTCTGTTCAAAACGCCGTCACGATCAGCTCCGAAAACATACGAAGCTGAAACTTGGACAGCTGTTAGCCTTAGGTGTCTGCTTTCCAACGGTACATTATTTGCTATTATCAGAGGTGTGTGCACTACGCAGTGAACGAAAACGTAAGCTCGGCTGAAAAACGTGTATTCTCATTGATGCAAGGAAGAGGTGAGTACAACATTGCCTAGGGGACTCATAAGGGGTTGGGTCATCCTGGGAACTCAGAGAAGGTTGAGTCCTAGGGGAGAAAGGCTAGAGAAGGATGGGAAACGTCCTAGCTAGGTCAGCAAAGCCAACCACACTTGGATGTTCAGAGCTGTACTCAAGGCTACCAATAGTGAGTCAAGCCAACATGAGTCAGCTTGTCTTCCCACTTGCACCCTCTTGCAAGCTGCTTCCAGGAAGACCACACTTCTCAAAAGGAGGGTTGTAGAGTCCCACTTGACCACCTGTACTTCTTGTCTCATTCTCTGTCCCTGCACCATTGGCATGACAACAATGAAAGGGTGGCAAGGGAAATGCTGCCAACAGTGCACCATGACTACGGAACAGTGAATTTCGGCAGCTGTCACGCAATGCTCAGATGTTGGATCGTTCTGAAACTTGGTGACCACCTGCACAGCGGGGCAAAGGACTGCCAGACCGAATTTCAGACCAATCAGATCTCGGTAGACGAGTCAGCAGCCGAAATGGTGAACTCGGGTGTTACCAAAAAGGAGTAACACACACTTCCGGGATGCCATAAGTCTTGAAACATAAAATATTGTCATGCCTTGGTAACTGCTTCAAAAACTCTGAAACTTTGAGGGTTTGAAGAACACGTGTTGAACAACCTCCCCACAAAATTCCAGAAGCTGAGCAGGCTTGTAGGCCGAATGGGAGTGCGATGACCGTGCCACTGTAATGTGTTGGCACAACAAACTCCCCCTCATCGTGCTCTCATTCATCCCTTAGCTGCTCCCTGAAGCTGCCTCCCTTAGTTGAAGGACATGCCACACAAGGTGGCGCAGGTCCAATGCTGATGCTCTGCAAGCCGCTTCGTCAAAAAATCTGCAGGTTGCTTGGTAGTGTTGATGTAGTGCAAGGAGACCGTGCCCTTCTTCACCTCCTTCCTCACCCAATGCCATTTGATATGCATGTGCTTGTTCAGCCCATGGAGCACAGCATTGCGAGCCATTGCAATTGCTCCTTGGCTGTCACAAAACACAGTTGTAGGACCCTCTTGCTCCTGCCCCAACTCCTCAAGCAACCTCCTCATCCAAACCACCTCCTTCACCCCATGAAACAACGCCATGTACTCGCTCTCCGTTGATGAGTGAGTTATCTCCCCTTGCTTCTTAGACTTCCAGCTCACTGGACTCCCTCCAACACAGCATACATAGCCACCATGGGATGTTTCATCACTGATGTCACTTGCCCAGGTAGCATCGGTGAAGCACGAGAGGTACAAGTGTCCACGCCTTGCAGGTGCACCGGTCTTCGTGCTCACCTCCTCCACTCCCTTTTGCTTCAGCAGCCCATGCACTGAATATTGCAGCCCCACCCTTGAGGTTGCCATGCAGTACCTCACCAGCCTCTCTGCTGCATCAAGGTGCTCTTGAAGGGGCCTAGACACCACACGAGCCAGCTGCGAAACCGCGAATGAAATATCGGGGCGAGTGTTGACCGAAGCATACATCAAGCTCCCCACCATTGACTGGAACCGACGCTGCAACTCGGGCTCCAACACCTCACCCTCCTCTTCATCAAGGTGTAGCTGAAATCCTGAGGGTAGTGGAGTCTTTACACTCCTCCCTTCCTCCAGCCCATACCTCTCCCCCATGGCTGCAAGGTACTTGTGTTGGTGAAGCCTCAACCATCCCTTCACCTCGTCCCGCTCCACGTGAAGACCAAGGTAATACCCCACTGGTCCAAGGGCCTTGCATTGAAAAGTCTCCTTCAGCTTCCCTTGCACCTCCTTGATCCTCTCCAGGGATGGAGAGAAGAGGAGAATGTCATCGACGTAGACAAGGAGAAACACTTTCTCCTCATCCCCCTCGGTTATGAAGAGATTCTCGTCGCACCCGCTAACTTTGAAGCCAAGAGCCTCCAACGCCTCCACCAGCCTTGCATACCAGAACCTTGGAGCTTGTTTGAGGCCATAGATGGCCTTGTTGAGCCTGCAAACACGTCCGCTCCCATCGTCGTACCCCTCTGGCTGCTTCATGTAAATCTCCTCATCTACCACGCCATAGAGGAAAGCCGTCTTCACATCCATTTGCTCCACCTTCCAACCACAAACGGCAGCGGCTGCCAGCAACACCCGGAGCGTAGGAGCCTTGGCAACAGGAGCAAACACCTCCTTGAAGTCAACCCCCTCCCTCTGCTGGAAGCCCTTGATCACAAGTCTTGTTTTGCGCCTCTCCAACTTCCCCTCCGCATCGGTCTTCACACGTAATATCCACGTGCAATCCAATGCCTTTCTTCCCGGGGGCAGATCTGTGAGGGTCCATGTTCCATTCTCCATGAGGCTCTGAAACTCATCCTCCCTTGAAGCCAACCAAGCCTCTCGATCATCTCCAGCAAGTGCTTCCTCCATTGAAGCCGGTTCATGAGGTAAGTTGACACCGAAGCAACAAATCTGCTCCATCTCTCCCTCGGCTCCCTTCTCCTCATCATCTTCCTCCTCCTGGACCAGCAATGCCTTGGGACCCCCAAGCCTTTCATACTTGAGGAAATCCCTTGGGTGAGCAGCTCTCTTGGGCCTCTCCTTGGCTGCACTCTCCTTAGCTCCACCACGGACAGCACCACGCTTCCCTTGGGTTGTCCGCCTTGGTGGAAGAGTAGGGGATGGTGTAGGCTGCTGCACCTCCTCCTCGGCATCACCTCTCTCAGCTACAGGGGCCTTCTCTTGCTGCAACACTCCCTCCACCTCTGCTGCCTCCCCTTCAGCACCTCCCAAGTCATGTGACACCTCCGTTACCTCTGAAGACGAAGACAACTCGATGGGAATGAAGAGTGGGTCATTCGTTCCCACCTCTATTCTGAGCGGAATGGTGACCTTGCTCCTCCCTTGCTCCAACCACTCCTTGAACATGAGCCCCTCCATGAACTTGGCATCTCTGGTGGTGAAGATGGTGTTGGCTTTTGGGTCCCACATGAGCCACCCCTTGCTCCCTTGTGCAAGTCCCAAATGAACAGCCCACACCGCCGCCGCTTGAAGCTTGTCACGCTTCTCCTTAGGGATGTGCACGAGTCCCATGCACCCAAAGACTCGAAGCATATCCACCAGGGGCTTCTTGCCTCTCCACTTCTCCATAGGGACCCAATGCTGCCCTCCCACATGAGTCAATACTCGGTTCTTGATGACGGTGGCATGGCGAATAGCGAGGTGCCAGAACCGTAAGGGTAGACCCGAGTCTACCAACATCGTTCTCCCGCCCTCCAAGATGGTCCGGTTCGCTCTCTCTGCCACGCCATTGGATTGAGGGGTGTAGGCCGTGGTGAGCTGCTGCTTGATGCCATGCCGCTTCAGCCAGCTCCGGAACTCCGCTCCCAAGAACTCCCCACCACGGCCACTACGAATCGCCTTCACCCGCTTGCCGCTCTCTCGCTCCACCATGGGCAGCCACTCGTCAATGATGACCCTTGCAGCATCACTCTTCTTTGCAAGTGGAAAGGACCAGGTGAGCCTTGTGTTGTCATCCACCATGGTCATAGAATACAGGGCCCCACCATCTCCCTTCACCTTCATGGGTCCCACGAGATCCACATGCACGAGCTCCACCGGGTCACTCGACTTCCCCTCCACCGAATGGAAGGGAAACCGTGAAAACTTGCTGGTCAAGCAAGTCTCACAAGATCCCACCTCCTTGGGCTCCCCCTTTATCCTCAGCCCCTGGACTCTTTCCTCCTTAAACAGCTGCTGCAAGTGAGGTAGCGCCACGTGGCCGAAGCGACGGTGTGCGGTGAGCCAATCCGTCTCACCCGTGCTAGGAGTTACACTTGGAAGCGCAGCCCCTCCATGCCCAAGGAGCCCACCATCACTGTCATCACCACCCCCCCCATTGTCCACGTGGTTAACACGCCCTCCTCTCACATCTCCAGCAGCCAAGCGCGCAGCCGCCTCCTTCCATGGCAGCACCGGTACCTCCCACATGGACCGGTGCATGTCCTTGCCGCCTCGGAGGTCCCACAATACGCGCCCATCCAGAGTTGCCTTGAAAACCTTTGTGCCCAACATCTCCATCTTCATCCCTGCCTCACTTAGGTCCTTGGTAGAGAGGAGGTTGGCACACAATCCAGGAACAAGGAGAACACGCTTCAGCCCCACAAGCCTCCCATCCGCACCCATGAACATGGCTCTCCCCTCGCCACGCACGGGTACAACTTGGCCGGTGGCTGAAACGACGGTGGCTGCCTTTGATGGCCTAACTTCATCCAGTAGATCCTCTCGGTTGGTCATGGTCATGAAGGCTCCCGTGTCGATGACCCAATGGGAGGAGCGGTGAAGAGCAATCTTGCTGGCCGGCACAACCATGTCCTCGGAGCACGCCTCCCCTACATGGTAGAACATGCCGCCGTATCCGCCAGCACCTCCTTCGCCCTCCTCACTGCCCATGCCTTCTCCCATAGCTCCATGAACACCCTTGGAGCCCTCAATTGATGGCTGACCAGGCCTCCAACCGTCAGGTAGCTTGCGGCACTTGAACCATGGGTGCCCTTCCACATGGCAATACCAACACTTGCCGCCACACCGCTTGCCTCCCTTGTTGCCACGCTTCCCTCCCGAATGCTGCTCCCCTCCAAAGCCTTCCTTGGCCTTCCCTTTCTTGCTGCCACGCCCCTTGAAGCCCTTCATGCCATAGGCAGAGCCTCCACCTTCACCGGCAGCGGCGGTCAGCTCCTTCCTCCGAAACTCCTCTTGAAGAACTTGTGCGCGAATCCACTCAAGGGACCACGAGTCCTTCATCCCATTAAGGTTGACCACCAAGGGCCCCCACGACTCCAGCAGCAGGGAGAGAGCCTTGTAGCACTTGATTTTCTCAGGGTAGTCCACACCAGCAGCTGAGAGCTTCACATAGAGGTCCCGGAGTTGATCGAACGCTCCTTGTACGGCATCACCCTCGTTGATCTTCACCGCATGGAGTTGTCGCTCGAGCACCACCACCATTGCTTCGCTGCTGGGGGCATGGACATCCTTCAATATCCTCCATGCCTTAGGACCACACTCAGCTTCCTTGATGAGATGCTTGATGTGGTGCAGCTGGTTGGATGAGAGGCATTGGGAGAGAAGGAAGAATCCATCCTTGGACCGGCGATCCCATTCTTTGGTCGCTCCTTCGCTCGTAGGCCTCTTCAATTCTCCATCCATCACTTCAAGCAGCCCATAATGGTTGAAGAGGAGATCCATCCTGAAGCTCCATGATGCCCAATCATCCCCAGAGAACTTCTCCAGGTTGAATGCCTTCACATCATCCTTAGCTGATGTTGAAACTGAAGCCATTGGCACAGATCCGCCTGCAACGCCTCTTCCCGCTTCCCCAGCGCCTCTCACGCCACCACTGCCACTGGGACCAGCTGGAGAAGAACCTTCAGCCTCCATATTTACCCACGAACAGAGTAGAACAGCTATGATACCACTTGTTATAGTCTAGAGTCCACTTAGGGGTCGCGGATGCCCATGAAACCGCCTAAGCAGAATCTGACGTCTTCAAACCGCCTCTGTTCAAAACGCCGTCACGATCAGCTCCAAAAACACACGAGGCTGAAACTTGAACAGCCGTTAGCCTTAGGTGTCTGCTTTCCAACGGTACATTACTTGCTATTATCAGAGGTGTGTGCACTACGCAGTGAACGAAAACGTAAGCTCGACTGAAAAACTTGTATTCTCATTGATGCAAGGAAGAGGTGAGTACAACATTGCCTAGGGGACTCATAAGGGGTTGGGTCATCCTGGGAACTCAGAGAAGGTTGAGTCCTAGGGGAGAAAGGCTAGAGAAGGATGGGAAACGTCCTAGCTAGGTCAGCAAAGCCAACCACACTTGGATGTTCAGAGCTGTACTCAAGGCTACCAATAGTGAGTCAAGCCAACATGAGTCAGCTTGTCTTCCCACTTGCACCCTCTTGCAAGCTGCTTCCAGGAAGACCACACTTCTCAAAAGGAGGGTTGTAGAGTCCCAATTGACCACCTGTAATTCTTGTCTCATTCTCTGTCCCTGCACCATTGGCATGACAACAATGAAAGGGTGGCAAGGGAAATGCTGCCAACAGTGCACCATGACTACGGAACAGTGAATTTCGGCAGCTGTCACGCAATGCTCAGATGTTGGATCGTTCTGAAACTTGGTGACCACCTGCACAGCCGGGCAAAGGACTGCCAGACCGAATTTCAGACCAATCAGATCTCGGTAGACGAGTCAGCAGCCGAAATGGTGAACTCGGGTGTTACCAAAAAGGAGTAACACACACTTCCGGGATGCCATAAGTCTTGAAACATAAAATGTTGTCATGCCTTGGTAACTGCTTCAAAAACTCTGAAACTTTGAGGGTTTGAAGAACACATGTTGAACAACCTCCCCACAAAATTCCAGAAGCTGAGCAGGCTTGTAGGCCGAATGGGAGTGCGATGACCGTGCCACTGTAATGTGTTGGCACAACACCTGGTCCGTCCCACTGACGGGGGCCAGGCCCCACACGTCCATGTGGAGAGTTTGCAGAGGAGCAGTGGTCGGAGGAAACGAGGAGTGAGGAGCGGCGCGCTGCCGCCTCTCGACGCGGGGAAGGCACGGCGGGGCACGCGAGCGCGGGAGGGGGGGAAGGGACCTGGGAAGGCCAGAAACAAGGAGAGGGGAGTGCATGCTGCGGAGACGCGGCAGAAAGGGGTGACCGAGTCGGTGGTGCCAGAGAAGAGTCTGGTGGGAGAGTACCCGATACGAGCACGACGCAGCGAACTGACCAGACGCAGACACCTGACTCCGACGCTGCCACCTGACCTGACGCAGCCACCTATGCAGACGCAGTGGTCAGGGTGTACAGACTGGACCCGGGCTGCCGAGTGAACGTAGCAAGGTGACGTCCAGTTTGGGAGCACGTACAGATCGCCACACGCTGCCCTCCAGGGATAAAGGTATCAACCCAAACATCCTGAAGGATTGCATTGCTCACCAAGTTCGTCGAGAACGAGGGGAGGTGGAGGCCTGAAAGAGAGGCGAAGGGGACTGCCGGAAACGGGAGGACAGTGGAGGCTCGCGCTACTACTTGGCCCCTAGTGGGGTCAGCCAGTGAGACTGGGACAGGTGCTGCGAGCGGTGTGACTGTGGTGGAATCATGAAAGAAGCAACGTGACGCTCCTGAGTCAAGTGTGAAAGTGTGCAAGGCCTCAGCTGCGGTAGGACCAGTGGCGGTAGACGCACTAGCACCTCGAGCTGCAACAGAATCACTAGCACCTAGAGCGGCAGCAGACTCACTAGCACCTAGAGGAGCAGCCTCTACACAACCAGGGACGCCTCGCTGAGAAACACAGTCGCAAAGCCGCTGCGGGGAGAAGGTCTTCTGCTGACGATGTTGCCGCCGCTGTCGAGTACCCATAAAACCATAACATCCACCATCAGGACGGCCGCGCTGAACTACCCACTCACGGATCAGCTGTGGCGAGAGAGTGTCCGGGTGTGCGAACTGCCGCTGCTGTCCAGCACCTCCAGCACGATAACCTCCATCACCAGGACGGCCTCGCTGAATAACCCACTCGCGAAGCTGCTGCGGTGATAGAGTGTCCGAGTGTTTCAGTGGCTGCTGTTGTGCACCCCTAGATGCTGCTACGACCGTGATAGTGGCCATGACAGGCAGTGGCAATCAGTAGCAGCGGCGCAAGGGCGGTAGTAGCGACTGCTGTAGCTGCAGCTGTAGCAGTAGTGGTGGTCGCTGTGGCTGTAATAGCAGTAGCGACTGTTGGAGTGGCTGTGGAGGCCAGTAGGGTGCGTGGGAAGCAGGGCACGGGCGAGCGCAGTAACTGCAGTAGTGGTAGCAGTAGCAGCAGTAGCGCCAGCAGCGGCAGCAAGGGCGGCTCGGCAGGGCAGCAGTAGCTCAACAACAGCAGCACAAGTGGCAGCAGCAGCCTAGCAACAGCAGCAGCTGAGCAGTAGCAGCAGTAGTAGCAGCAGCAGCAACAGCAGCAGCAGGGCGGCTCGGTGGGGCTGGGCAATGCTACAGGGCGGCGCGGCTTGGGTTGGGCGGCGCGGCTCGGCAGGGCTGGGCGGCGCGCGGGCCTAAGGGCAGGGCAGCGCAGCGCGTGGGCAGCCGCGTAAGTGACAGCAGCAGCAGCAGTGTGCAGCAGCGTGGACGAGCAGGGCGCAGGCACTGTGCGCGTGGGTGCGCGCGGGGTGCGCGTGGGGTGCGCGCGGGCAGGGCGCAGGCCGGGCACAGGTTGCCGGCGGGCAGCGCGAGCAGCGCGCTGTGTCAAAACATATGCATATTGTTATCTAGGCTATATTGGGGCTAGCCTTATGGGGTACATAAATATTCTCGACACTCTAGTTTTGTACCCCAACCTTGACCTAATGACATCATTCCTGCCTAAGTCTTAACATGGTATCAGAGCAGTAGGTCTCTAGGACCTAAGAATAGGGCCCACCTGTAACCGAGTTACCTCACCTACGGTCTCACTGCCTGCCTGCCTGCCCTGCCTGCTGCTCGCGCGCGCCTCGGCTGCTCGCGCGCGTCACTTTTTTTTCACGCGCGCCACTACTGCAGCCGCCTCCGCAGCCCGCTGCAGCGCCGCGCGCCGGCCCGCGTCGTTCGCGCACAGCTCGCGCAGCCCGCGTAGAGCCCGCGCAGCCCGCCGCCGCCGCGTGCAGCCCGCTTAGGCCCCACGCGCCGCGTCTGTCGCCAGCACGGCCCGATGTTGCGCCGCGCGCCGCGTCCGCCGCCCGCGCAGCTCGCTGCTGCCCTGCGAGTCGCGTCGGCCGCCTGCGTGGCCCGCTGCTGCCGAGCCCGTTGCCTTAGGAGTGCGCGCGGCCTGCTACTGCCTAGCGCGCCGCCTTAGGAGCTCGCGTGCGGCCGACTACTGCCCTGCAAGCTGCCTGTGTTGCCTTTGCCTGCTGCCTCCTGCCTGCTGCCTGCTTCCTCTGTCTTTGCCCGGTGCCTGCTGCCTGCTGCCTCTGTCTTTGCCTACGGCCTGCTGCCTGCTGCCTCCTGTCTGCTGCCTGCTGCCTACTGCCTTTGCCTGCTGCCGTTATGACGACGCCTAAGTTCTCGCGTTCGAGCCTGACGGTCGCCCCATAGAGTTCGCTGTGTGGCTCGACGATCTCCAACTGTTCCTTCTGAGCGATGCCAAAGAGGGCGTTTCACTGTTCGATTACGTGTCAGGCACTGCCGTTGCTCCTGCTGCCGATGCTCCTGCTCTCGAACGCTCGCAGTGGCAGACTCGCGATGCTGCTGCACGCCTAGCTATTAGGAACCATCTGCCGATTACTGAGCGCGCGCATTTCAGCCAACACAAAACTCCTAAGACACTGTACGATGCTGTAGTTGCGCGCTACTCCTCCCCAGCCACTGCAGCCATAGGTCGGCTCATGCTACCCTACCTGTTCCCTGACCTTTCCTCGTTCACCACTGCTGAGGACCTCATTTCCCACCTGCGCGCTACTGACACTCGTTTTCGTGCCGCCCTTTCAGCCGAGTTCTGCGCCGCCAACCCCCCCCCCCCCCCCGATGTACTTCACTCTCTATTTCCTCGTCACCCGCCTCCCTGACACTCTTAGCTCCGTCAGGGACCACTTCCTAGCGCTAGACCCCCCCACTCTCACTGTCGACGACTTCGAGAAACACCTCCTCGCAGCAGAGAAGAACATCCTCGCTGTAGGTGCTGCTCGTGGCACTCCTCGCTCTCCCCTCTTTGAGGGGTGCTCCCCCTCCCCTCTCACCCCCTCCTACGCCTCCGCAGCTGCTGCTCACGACTACCTTGGTGCTGAGGAGGTCGGGGCTGCTTCCGCTCCTAGTGGGAAGCGTCGCAGTGACAGGGGCGGCAAGGGTGGCAGGGGAGGTGGGGGTGGCGGTGGAGGTGGCGGTGGTGCAGGCGGCGGGGGAGGTGGAGGTGGTGGAGGTGGTCGTGGGGGTGGAGGTGGTGGAGGTGGTGGTGGGGGCGGCGGAGGCACTGGGAGCGGTGGAGGTGGCAGCAGTGGCGGTAGGGGAGGAGGGAGCGGTGGTGGCAGTGGTGGTCAGGGCCAGCAGCAGTCGCAGCAGCAGCAACAGCAGCGTCAGCGCCAGACCCCCACTTCCCAGCAGCTTCTTGACTGCTATGCCGGGCGTGGGGCTTCTGGGGGTCCTGGTCGCTGCCCCTATATCATTCGCACAGGTCCCCGCACTGGTCGCCAGTGCACAGGGTTTCACACTGAGCAGCGCTGCTTTGCTCGGCTTAGCGACGCCTGGCGCGCCAAGTTTCCTGATGCTACAGAGTTCCCCAACTGGGCAGACCTGCTTAGGCGTGATGTACCTATCTTTGATCTTGACTATGAGGCAATTCTTGCTGCTATGTATGCATTGTCTGTTAGTGCTGAGGGTGACTGCTACTTGTGTATGCCGCCGGATCCTGGTATAGCCCCTGGTATAGCCCCTGCAGCACTAGGTGCTTGTGAGTCTGCTCCCCCTGGTACTGCGCCTGCACAGGCCTTGTACACCTTTACACTTGACTCTGGTGCTTCCCGTTGTTTCTTTCACGACAGCACCACAGTCACTCCCCTCCCTGCACCTGTTCCTGTCTCACTGGCTGACCCCTCTGGGGGCCCAGTGCTTGCACGGTCTTCCACTGTGCTTCCGTGTCCGGCGGTCCCGTCTGGTGAGCTGACTGGTCTCCACCTCCCCTCGTTCTCTACGAACTTGGTGAGCAACGCTGTCCTCCAGGATGCGGGGGTTGACACCTTCACCCTTGGCCGGTAGCGTGTGGCGATCTGCACGTGTTCCCGGACCGGCCGCCACCTGGCCACGTTCACCCGTGCGCCAGGGTCCAGTCTGTACACCCTCACCACTGCGTTGCGCTCCACCCCTTTGTCTCCCCAGCTGCACGCGTCTGCTCAGGTAGCTACCCAGTGTGAGTGTCGCCGGCTGTCGCACGACACTCTCCTGTGGCACCACCGCCTTGGTCACCCCTCCCTGCCTCGCCTTCGTAGCATTCACTCTCGCCTCCTGGTCTCTGGTCTTCCCAGGTCTCTTCCTGCCCTCCCTCCCTCGCCTGCGCTGCCCTGCATTCCTTGCGTCGAGGGGCGGCAGCGCGCCGCTCCTCACTCCTCCTCGTTCCCTCCCACAGAGGCTCCACTTCAGACTCTCCACCTGGACGTGTGGGGCCCAGCCCGCGTCCGTGGACAGGGCCATGAGCGGTACTTCCTGCTGGTTGTCGACGACTACACGCGTTACACCACGGTCTTCCCCTTGCAGCGCAAGGGGGATGTCCCTGATGTTTTGATCCCTTGGATCCGCGCTGCTCGTCTCCAGCTCCGCGAGCGGTTCCAGTCGGACTTTCCTGTCCTGCGTCTGCACTCTGACAGAGGTGGTGAGTTCTCCTTAGACCTCTTGGCAGCCTTCTGTGCGGAGCACGGCATCTGCCAGACTTTCACGCTTCCGGCCTCTCCGCAGCAGAATGGGGTTGTTGAGCGCCGCATTGGCTTAGTCATGGAGGTCGCTCGTACTTCCATGATCCATGCGGCTGCCCCCCATTTTCTGTGGCCGTTTGCGGTCCGGTACGCCGCGCATCAGCTCAACCTTTGGCCCCGTGTCTCCTTGCCGGAGACCTCGCCCACACTGCTGTGGACGGGGAAGGTTGGCGACGCATCGCGTTTCCGGGTCTGGGGTGCACGTGCCTTTGTCCGCGATACCACCGCGGACAAGCTCTCCCCTCGCGCCATTCCTTGCGTCTTCCTTGGTTTTGTCCCTGACGCGCCCGGCTGGCAGTTTTACGACCCCGCCTCGCGCCGTGTCTTTGCGTCTCAGGACGTCACCTTTGACGAGTCGGTCCCCTTTTACCGCCTTTTCCCCTACCGCACTGCTCCTCGCCCCCCCCCGCCGCTCTTTCTCGCCCCAGGTCCTCCCCAGGTAGACCCCCTCCCCGCGCCAGGTCCTGCTCCTTCAGGTGTTTCTCAGGTAGACCCTCCCGTCCCTGCGCCTGCTGAGGTCACTGGTGACTCCGGTCCTGCTGGGAGTGGTGCTGTCCCTGGGGGTGCGGAGCTTGGGGGTGCGCAGTGTGGGGGTGCTGAGGCTGGGGGAGCTGAGCGTGAGGAGCCTGAGGGTGCGGAGCCTAGAGGTGCTGAGCCTGCACGTGAGGAGCCTGGGGGTGCTGCGCCTGGGGGTGCTGCGTCTGGGGGTGCTGAGCCTGCGTGTGCGGAGCCTGGGGGTGCTGAGTCTGGGGGTGAGTCGCCTGCGGGTTCTGAGACTGCTGTTACGCAGTCTCCTTGGAGTAGCCGTCTTCGTCCGCGTGTGCCTCTCACCTCCCAGCAGCTGCACGACTGGTATGGTCGCCGTCAGCGTCGCGCTTCTGCACCTCAGGGCTCTACTGCTGGGGGTTCTTCTGCTGGCGTCACTGGAGCTGGGAGTGGTGCTGGTCCTTTGCCTGCTGGAGGTGCTGGTGTCGCTGGTCCCGGAGGTGCTCGTACTGAGGGTACTGGAGCTGCTGGGGCTGGCGGTGTTGTGTCTAAGGGTGCTACTGCTGGTGGCACTGCGGCTGGAACCCTGGGACTGGAGGTGCCGGTTCTGGGGGTACTGCAGTATGTCGAGCTTGTGCTGAAGGTACTGGAGCTGCTGGAGGTGCTGGAGCTGCTGAGGGTACTGGAGCTGCTGGAGGTGCTGGAGCTGCTGAGGGTACTGGAGCTGCTGGAGGTGCTGGAGCTGCTGAGGGTACTGGTGCTGCTGGTGGCACTGCACAGCCGCGCCTGTTCTTCGCTCCGCTGTCTTCGTCGTCTCAGCCAACGCCTGACTCTGCACTTCGCCAGGTTCTCAGTCTCCCCTCGTCTACTGGTCTTCCGTTACAGCCTGGCTCACCGCTGCCTGCTCCTTCTCCGTACACAGAGCAGACTGGGGGCCTTGCTGAGCGTCGTGAGCCTGCGTCGCGTCCTGTCTCACCTGTCCATTCTGGTCATTCCAGTCGTCATGTTCCTCGTCAGCGTCAGCCGGCTGTCCCCGGCCCTCCCCTTGTAGTCCGTCGTCCTTCCTCTCCGCCGCCGCGTGTTCACCTGCCGTCCCCCCCTGCGTCCTCTCTGCCTGTCGTTGCTGACCCTGCGTCTGACCAGTTTCGTGCTGAGCACCCTACTGTCACGCGTCTGCTAGCCACTGTTGTCACCGACCCGTCGTTTGAGTCGGCTGCTGCGTCTGCCTTAGTCGCTGAGCGTGTTGACTTTGCTGCTGTCTGTCGTCTAGACTATGCCGCTAGTCTTGTTGCTGAGTCTGAGTCTGTCAGTCCTCCGTCCGTCGGGGGTGAGTGTGCTCTTGGCACGGACGTCCTTGAGGACAGGCAGGAGGACCTTGAGTGTCTTGCCGCCACTGCGCCTCATCTCGTGGCCATGCTGCTTGCCCCTGAGGGAGACCCGGATGCACCAGACATCCCGACCCCGCGCTCTTACTCTGAGGCGATCGCAGGTGAGTACTCCTCTCAGTGGCAGACAGCCATGGACGCAGAGATGGCATCCTGGAAGTCCACAGGCACGTACGTCGACGAGGTTCCCCCTTCTGGGGCGAACATCGTCAGTGGCATGTGGATTTTCAGGGTGAAGCGGCCGCCACGTTCTCCGCCTGTCTTCAAGACTCATTACGTTGCTCGAGGTTTCAGTCGGCGAGAGGGAGTTGACTTCTTCCAGACTTTCTCCCCCACCCCGAAGATTACCACTCTTCGGGTGCTGCTGCACGTTGCCGCTCAGCGTGACTACAAGCTTCACTCGCTTGACTTCAGCACAGCTTTCTTACAGGGTAGCCTGCACGAGGAGATCTGGCTGCGCCGCCCATCCGGCTTCACTGGGTCGTTCCCTCCTGGTACCCAGTGGAGCCTCCGGCGGCTGGTCTACGGTCTCCGCCAGGCGCCACATGAGTGGCACGACACACTGAGGACGACACTTGCGGCTCTTGGGTTTGCTCCTTCGACTGCTGACCCGTCGCTGTTTCTGCGCACCGACACTTCGCTGCCGCCATTCTACATCCTCGTGTACGTCGACGACTTGGTCTTTGCCACTGCTGACACTGAGGCTCTCGCCCTGGTGAAGTCGGAGCTGCAGAAGAGACACACGTGCACAGACCTGGGTGAGCTGCGCAGCTACCTTGGCTTGCAGATCTGTTAAAGTTACATTTAATATATCCTGCTTGCTGTAGTTACTATAGTGTAGTTATCTGATTGTTTGCTTGGTGGTGCACCTGTTTGTTTGCTATATGTACCTTTGGTCCTATAGTGAACCACACCATTCTCGACATTCCTCCTTGGCACAAGAACTCACGATACCCTTGGCCTAGGCTACTAAGCCTAGGCCCTTCTTAAACCCGGTTACCAGCTAAGCTAGTCTCGTGACATGGTATAGAGCGATTAAAATCCTGACCTAAGTTAATGGGCCCACCCATTCGCGGCACGGCGCTCGCTGCGACGGGCGCGGCGGCGAGCTGGCCGCGTTTCCCTCGTTGCCAGCCCGTCGTTTTTTCCCTCGTCGCCTGCCCGTCGCCAGCCCGTCGCGTTTTCTCCCGTCTCCAGCCCGTCGCGTTTCCCCTGTCGCCAGCCCATCGCGTTTCCCTCGTCGTCAGCCCGTCGCTTTTCCCCCCCGTCACCACCTCTGCCCTCGCCTACGCCTGCCGCCGAGTTTGCGCGAGAGTGGGGAAAGTGGGGGGGGGCGGCATCGGGAATGAAGGGGACGGCGTCCGTGGCGGTCGTCGCGGCCCTTCCCCCCCCCGTCCCGTTTTCTTCCCTCCCGTCGTCTCGCTTTGCCCGTCGCACTCCCCCGGCCCCCTGCCCGTCACCCACCCCGTCGCGACTGTTCGCGTGTGCAGGGGCGGTCGCTGTGGGTGGGAGAGGGAGGAGGGGAAGGGATTGGCGGCGGAACTCTGTGGGGGGGAGTGGGAAAGGGGGAAGGGAGTGGCGGCGGAATGCTGTGGGGGAGAGAGAGGAAAAGGGGGAAGGGAGTGGCGGCGGAACACCAGCGATCATCACCAGGCACCAGCGCCAGCACCAGCGCCAGCCGCCAGCACCAGGCACCAGCACCAGCGCCAGCCGCCAGCACCAGGCCCCAGCACCAGCACCAGCACCGAAGCCCGTCACCAGCACCAGCACCAGCACCAGCGCCGTCATGCCAGCACCAGGCACCAGCACCAGCGCCAGCCGCCAGCACCAGGCACTAGTACCAGCGCCAGCCACCAGGCCCCGGCACCAGGCACCAGTACCAGGGCCAGCCGCCAGCACCAGCACCAGCTCCAGGGCCAGCCGCCAGCACCAGCACCAGCTCCAGGGCCAGCCGCCAGCACCAGCACCAGCTACAGGGCCAGCCGCCAGCACCAGCACCAGCTCCAGGGCCAGCCGCCAGCACCAGCACCAGCTCCAGGGCCAGCCGCCAGCACCAGCACCAGCTCCCGGGCCAGCCGCCAGCACCAGCACCAGCTCCAGGGCCAGCCGCCAGCACCAGCACCAGCACCAGCTCCAGGGCCAGCCGCCAGCACCAGCACCAGCCCCAGGGCCAGCCGCCAGCACCAGCACCAGGGCCAGCCGCCAGCACCAGCACCAGCTCCAGGGCCAGCCGCCAGCACCAGCACCAGCACCAGGGCCAGCCGCCAGCACCAGCACCAGCTCCAGGGCCAGCCGCCAGCAGAGAACCCCGCCAGCAGAGAACCCCACCAGCAGAGAACCCCGCCAGCAGAGCACCACCCTCTGCCCTGCCTCTCCCCTCCCGCGGCTGCTACTGTGGGGGGTAGGTGGCGGGAGCGGGGGGGTGGGAGGGCTGGCTGCAGTGTGAAGGACAGGGCAGAGACAACTGTGGGTTGGGCAGGGGTGTGGAGGAAGGAAGGGAGGGAGGGGGTGCAGTTCCAGGGGGTGGCTGATATGGGGGGTGAGGTTGAAGGAGGGTGGTTGATTGGGGGTGGGGATGTAGGGGTTAGTAAGAGGGGACGCTGCGGCCACCCCCCCACCTCCTCTCCTCATCCCCCACTCAACCCCCCTTTCGTAAAAGGGGGTTAGTAAGAGGGGACGCCGTGGCCACCCCCCCACCTCCTCTCCTCATCACTCACTCACCCCCTCCTGTGTTCTTATCTCCTCTTCTCTCCTCTCTCCCTCTCGCCTCCTCCCCCCACGTACCCCTCTGCCGTCTCCCACCATGCCTGCTCTACCCCTTCAGGGGGTGTTGACTGCACTAGTTATTACTGCAAGCAGGCTAAGGGGGTGTGTTAAAGTTACATTTAATATATCCTGCTTGCTGTAGTTACTATAGTGTAGTTATCTGATTGTTTGCTTGGTGGTGCACCTGTTTGTTTGCTATATGTACCTTTGGTCCTATAGTGAACCACACCATTCTCGACATTCCTCCTTGGCACAAGCTACTCACGACACCCTTGGCCTAGGCTACTAAGCCTAGGCCCTTCTTAACCCGGTTACCAGCTAAGCTAGTCTCGTGACAAGATCACCCGGGACAGAGCACGCCGCACCATCACACTGACTCAGTCACACATGGTGCAGCAGGTCCTTCGGCGCTTCGGCTTCACCTGGTCCTCAGCACAGCACACTCCTCTGGCTACAGGTCACTTGCTCTCAGCTCCACCTTCGGACGAGTCCGTAGAGCCGAGTGGTCCTTACCCAGAGCTAGTGGGCTGCCTCATGTACCTGATGACCTGCACTCGTCCTGACCTTGCGTACCCTCTTGGCCTTCTGGCTCACTACGTGGCTCCTGGTCGGCACCGAAAGGTGCACATGGATGCTGCTAAGAGGGTACTGCGCTACTTGTGCAGTACATCGGGCATGGGGCTCGTGCTTGGAGGGCGGAGCTCAGTTGTCCTCACTGGACACTCAGACGCTTCTTGGGTTGACGACCAGGCTACACAGCGGTCGTCACAGGGTTACACTTTCAGCCTTGGCTCCGATCCTTTTTCTTGGCGGCGCTCGTCTTCTGTTCTCAGCTCCAGTTGTGAGGCTGAGATCTACGCCACAGCCATGGCTGCACAGGAGTTACGCTGGCTCACCTACCTGCTGACCGACCTGGGAGAGCGGCCTCGTTCTCCTCCAGTTCTGTACGTAGACAACAAGGCCGCCATTGCCTTGTGTCAGGAGCACAGACTGGAGCACAGAACGAAGCACATCTCTCTGCGTTACTTCCTGGCTCGAGAGTTGCAGCAGCGGGGTCAGCTTTGCCTTGCTCACGTGGCCACTCGGGCCAACACTTATGATATATTCACCAAGGCACTTCGTTCTGGTGACCATCAGCGCTTTTGTACTTTGTTGGGCCTTGTGCCTACGTTTCCACACTTGCTGTAGTCTCTGCTTGTACTGTGATCTATATATATATACCTGCATGCTTGCTCTTGCTAGATAGAGATCACTGTGCTGTTCTTGTTGCTTATATACCTCTGCATGTGGACTGGCCTTGTGGCCGTTTGCTTGTGCTCAGTGTGTGTGGTGACGTTGTGATCCACCCTGAGCTGTGTTTTTGTTTCTTCTCTTGACTGGTCTTGTGACCATTGCTTGCTCTGGCTATCCCCCATTTCGCCTATGGGGGTGTGTCAAAACATCTGCATATTATTATCTAGGCAATATTGGGGCTAGCCTTAGGGGGTACTGAAATATTCTCGACACTCTAGTTTTGTACCCCAACCTTGACCTAATGACATCATTCCTGCCTAAGTCTTAACACGCTGGGCAGCAGGTGCGCGGTCAGGGTGGCGCAGCGCGCGCGCAGCGCGCGCAGGGCAGAGCGCCGGCCGTGCAGGCAGTGCGCGGGCAGAGCAGGAAGCGTGCGGGTCGAGCGCGCGTAGGGCTCGGGCAGCGCGCGTGCGGGGGGGCGCGGGCGGGGCACGTGCGTGCGTGCAGGCGGCGCGAGCAGGGCGCGTACGGGTTGCGCATAGGGCAAGTCAGGGCGATCGCGCTAGGCAGGGTGGCACTAGTGAACAAACGGTCGCGATTTCGTGGGGCGGGGCAGAACAAACGGGCAGGATACAAGAAAATGGTGGGCCCTTAAGAAAAAAAATAGGTCCTATGGGACCTGCTCAGAATACCATGTTAGAATCTAGTCTAGACTAGGTGACTAGAGTAGAGAGGAGAAGTGTTGATTAGCTAAGGGGGGGGGGGGGGGGTACAACAGTGTCGAGAAATGTTATGTACCCTCTAAGGATAACCCCTACATCGCCTAGAAAGATAGAAATCATATATTGTTCTGACTTGCACTCCCAAGAACAGGTTGAGAACACAACACAACCCCTTGCACTCCCAAGAACAGGTTGAGAACACAACACACAACACAACCCCTTGCACTCCCAAGAACAAGTTGAGAACACAACACACAACACAACCCCTTGCACTCCCAAGAACAGGTCGAGAACACAACACACAACACAACCCCTTGCACTCCAAAGAACAGGTTGAGAACACAACACACAACACAACCCCTTGCACTTATGTCATTATATTAGCGCCGGCGCTTATAGAAATCCTCGATTACAAGCCCACCCCCAGGCCCTCATTTATCAGCCTAAAACATGCTGATCACACTGTGCACCTACCGTATCTGTCCCATGGCCACCTTTGGCTGCTTGCTGATATTGAAGTTGCTGAAAATATGTTTGGAGGTACCGTATTTTTGAGTTCACCCTGTGCACTCAGGGGGAAAACAGTGGAAGTCTGAATTTCGCACACTCCTATTGAAAACACACCTTTCATGAAATTGCTTACGATAAATTACACTTACCACAATACAAAACAACGGCAGTCCTGGAAAGCCGGACCATAGCAAGGGCAATCAGAGCATCCTACAACTTGTACCGACGAGGCTCTTGACAAAGTGCTGACACATTAAGCGTCAGGTCAACGAAACCTTCTACACACCGACGCAAAACAATCTGTTAGGAAGCAGGAAGCCCTCGATGCAATCGCAAGTTGGATTTTTGTTCTTCTCCTTCACGCACTTGCCGTTGGGCCCACAATCCACCGATCATGCTTCTGCAGAAAAGAAAGCCAAGGCAAAAAGACAGATATTTCACCTTAGAAGCAATATTGAGTATGGTATGCATGCAATCCTCCAAGGTTGAGTGGAGGCTAAAACACTGAAGTGGCAAGAGATATCTGCTAATAGCTCCAGACTCAAACCCAAGAAAATCCCAAGGACAGGTTGGGAACACAACACACAACCCCTTGCACTTTTCCAACCCACCAATGCAAGAGAGCTGGTCGGCAGACAACTTGTAGCCGGGGTCACAGAGACAGTACTCAGCATCCTTAACTTTATCGATCCTGCACGTGCCGCCATACCCACAATAATCCCTATCACAATAGTCTGCAAAGAAAATAATACATATAAAAAAAAGAAAAGAAAAGGGAATGATGACAACCATGAGGTTGCAACCCTCACTGCTGCAGGCTGCAACAAGCGCACATGAAACCAGAGGTAGGCTGCGTGAACCATGGCAATGGTTGCAGATGCATTCATGCACTCCAGCTCTTTCCACCACATGCCCGTGGCAGGAACGGCGGTTCCATTCACACTTGACAGCGCCCAAGCCAGAGCGTGAAGCTGAGCTGAGACGAGTTCAAACAGAGCTCACTGGCACATTCATCGTTGTGGAAACTGAGGTTTGAGCTCACATGCTGTACAAGTCTAGGTAGTATGGAACTCACCCCATTGGGTACAATACGTGATGTAGTCCCCGTTCCTCCTGCACGTTTGGCTGGCCGGACATACCACATTGCATATGTCTGCAGTGGAATGGAGTTGATGCAAGAGAAGGAAACGATTTGGAGAATGCACTGACAGAAACCCAGGTGGAACATACATGATAGCAGCTCAGCTGAGGAGAAGCCAATCTGAGGAGGCTCCAGGATCCACCAACTCGTGGCCTCGAGGCCAGTCTCGAAGAGAGACCTTTCAACTCACCAGTGCAGCGTCCACTCCCAGCCACTTGGTAGCCCGCGGGGCAATCGCATTCGGCATGTCCGAATCCCTCCTCATCATATCTCTTCACGCACGTGCCTTCGCCACAATCCACTAATTCACAAATGTCTGCAGAAAAGAAAACCAAGGCGAGAGAAAGGTTTCCATCTTAGAAACAAAATTGGTTCTGCTTGCAATCCTTCAAGAGGAGAGGCGGAATCAAGGAAGTGGGAGGAGGCGAAATCCGCTCAGCTTCAAACTCCAGCTCAGAGCCTAGCAACTCCCAGGGCAGGTGGAGAACGCAACACACAACCGCTTGCACTCCTCCAACCCACCAATGCAAGAGCGCCCGTCAGCAGTCTGTCTGTAGCCTTTGCCGCAGTCACAATACGGACTTCCGTTCGTATCCTTCTTGCACGAGCCGGACCAACAGTCATAACCAAACCAATCACAGTTGTCTGCAACAAGAAGGAAACACATAAAAAAGGAATGACGATGAACAGGATACACACATAGAGGGGAATGATGAGTATTGACAAGCATGGAAGCATGACAACCACGAGTACTGACAAGAATGGAATGAGAGGTACGCAACATGTCAATTCACAATGTCGCTGTCCCACATCTTGGCTGGATGAAATCGTGACATGCTTCTTGCACCACTTGCTTTTGATGTAGTCCCCCGCTGGATGACCGATGCAAGTGGAGCAAGTGGAGAGGAGCAAGGCAGTCAACTGGGCTCACCGATGCAATCGTCATAATTCTTCGTGAAGCCGGTGATGCAAGTACATTCCGGATTTCCATACGCATCCGTCTTGCACTTGCCGCCGGTCCCACAATCCACAGAAGCACACTTGTCTGCAGATAGATACACATACAAGGAAATGATGAGGTTTGACAACAACGGAATCACGTAGTGATGCATCGTGAGTGTCATGCCTGGCGACTGTTTCAGAAACCAAAGGCAGATCGAATCTCTCAAGCATGCATACGATCAGTGATGTGTTTCTCACACCCAATATCATACCGTTAACCCCCCTTCATCACAATGCCACTACCCCCACTTCTTGGGTGTAGGCCAGCGTAACATGCCACTTCCACCACGCCTTGTGGATGACTGAGCGAGTGCAGAGCAGAGCAACTCAACCAGCAGGACTCACCAACGCAAGTGTCGTTGCCCGGAAGCCTCTCGAAGCCAGTGATGCACTCGCAACTTGTATCCCCATTCGCATCCTTGACGCAGGTTGATTTGGCCGTGCAAGTCACGAGCCGACACTTGTCTGCGATGCACGCGCATTAGGAAGAGCAATGGAGGTGCGGTGGGTGAAGAATGGAATGGAGGCTGTGGGAGGAGAACATAATCACATGTGAGAAATGAGGCGCAGAGCAGATGCATGCACGCACTCCAGCCCATCAATCAATGGCTCGCTCGCTCGCTCCAGGTGCCAGTGCGTGCAACTCACCAACGCAAGTGAGATTGTTGGGAGGCATCTGGAAGCCAGTGTTGCAAGCACAGGTAGCATCTCCATTCGCTTTTTTGATGCACTTGCCGTTGGGGCCACAGTTCACAGAATAACATTTATCTGAAATATAAGAGAGGGGCCATGGAAACACGCAAGGATAGCGCGACAGGGAGTTATAACACAGAAGCGGCACTTCACGAGGCTCCATGGCTGCTGTGGGCTGGCTATTTTCACCTCCTTATATTTCATTTCATACCAGTTGAACAGGGAATACTTACCAACAGCACATGTAGTGTTGTCAGCGCTCATGTCATACCCCTTGTTGCAAAAGCATTGTGGGGTTCCGACTGCGTCCCTGACGCAATAGGCGTTGTTGGCCATACAGCTCAGCATGCACTTGTCTGCGGTGGAGGGGAGGTGATGCAAAAGAGGAGAAAGAGAGAACCCATCAGCAGAACGCACCGAGTTAGAAACAACACATCACATCACAGCACTACTCGTACTTGCAAACAGGACATTGCACCCATGGTTGGTAGGCGAGCACTGGTCAGTCAGGAGAGAGAAGAAACCCATCAGCAGAATGCTCGAGGAAGAAAAGTTGGCGAGCGGTCATACCCCGACTTTGAATTCCCAAGTTGAATCATCCGTGGTCCTCTGTTTACAGCACTAGTCGTACTTGCAAATGAGGCATTGCACCCATGCTAGGTGCCGAGCGCTTGTCAGTCAGGAGTGAGGACAGGAGCGCAGAGACTTTTTATGGAAGCACAGGTCAGCGATGCTGGTTGGTAAGTTTGTAAGCAAGCATGGCAGAGTACCTTGGCAGGTGTCGTTGATGGCAACATAGCCGTCCTCGCACTTGCAGGTGGCAGCCCTGATGTTCTTGGCGTCCAGGCACACAGAGTTGGGCGGGCACGTGGTGAATCTGCACGGCATGGCTGTGAAGGAGAGCAGGAAACTCACGTCAGACTCACTCCCTATCTGCCAATCCCTCACTGACGCTCAAGAAACTAAAAAAATGTGGCTTCATTCAATGGCCGGGGTGAAAGGTAGGAAGCGGCGTAGAGCAGCAAGGGGCGACGAGCAGCAAGGGGCGTAGAGCAGCAAGGGGCGTAGAGCAGCAAGGGGCGTAGAGCAGCAAGGGGCGTAGAGCAGCAAGGGGCGTAGAGCAGCAAGGGGCGTAGAGCAGCAAGGGGCGTAGAGCAGCAAGGGGCGTAGAGCAGCAAGGGCGTAGAGCAGCAAGGGGCGTAGAGCAGCAAGGGGCGTAGAGTAGCAAGGGGCGTAGAGCAGCAAGGGGCGTAGAGCAGCAAGGGGCGTAGAGCAGCAAGGGACATAGAGCAGCAAGGGGCGTAGAGCAGCAAGGGGCGTAGAGCAGCAAGGGGCGTAGAGCTGCAAGGGGCGTAGAGCAGCAAGGGGCGTACAGATTCTGCAGGCCACAGCCGCAAGCGGACTGATTGGAGTGATGGACGTCTGGCTGCTCGAGGGAAGCAAAACAAACACGCGGGCAACACACAGACAGACAGCTTTGAGTCACGGTCCACTGATCATCATCATGGGCATTCCATCGCACCTCATCATGGATGGAAACGAATCCACTTCCAAGTTCCACCAACCCACAAGCTTCCCACATCGCACCCCATTTAAACGAATCCAATTCCAGCCCACAAGCTTCCCGCCTGCTCAGAACCCATAGAACATGCCATCCATGCCATCCCGTCCCCCTTCACCTCCCATCGCGCCTCTTCTCCTACCGCCTGCCTCTACCCTTGCCCTGCCTGCCTCCACCACACGAACTGACATGGAGCTCGAAGCCATGGTGTCGAGCGGAGTCCTGTCGTCGCAGCTGCTGCCCCGAAAGAACGCCACTTGCACGCACGGCGCACTCGCCACACCCCCCTGCGAGCTGCTGTTGCTGCTGCTCCCCCACTGCACGCTCACAGGCGTGCTCACGCCAGCCGGCGACGTGCCGTCGGGCACGGTTGCACAGCGCAAGTAGGGGTCGAAGGAGACGCTGTAGCGGCCTACTTTCACCGGCGTGGCCACCACTATCCTGGCGGTCACCTCCGTGGGCCACCCCGCACTGGCGTCCACAGCACTGCTGGCTGGCGGCGGCACTCCGGCTGATGTCCCCCACCCACCCCAGGGAAGACGTCACGTGATATGCGATGCGGGGAGGGCGAGGAGGGGGCGCGCGCAGCACAGCGAGGGAGGGAGTGGATTAGGTGGGTGAGAGGGGCCTGTGGGGCAGCATGAGGCGGAGTGGCAAGCGATGCTGCGACCCATGCAAGGGGGGAAGGGAAGGTGGTAGTAGTGAAGCGCTAGGATCCTACTCGAGTGGCGTACCTTGGCAAGCACCCTTGGAGGCATAGAGGCCCTGATTGCACGCGCAGGTGACGCCTCTGGTGTCCGTGGTTGTCTTGCAGGTGGAGCCCGCAGGGCACTTGGCGTACTGGCACATGTTGTCTGCACGCAGAGGAGGAGACAGGTGGGATGGGATGGGATTAGCTGCTTCTGCTTGCTCACAGGCGACTGATTGTTGACGGGAATTGCTGTGCAGCGACAGGCACTCTACTGACTGGGCTGGTTCTGGAAAGAAGCGGATAAGGAGCGTACCGATGTTGCAGCGAGCCGACACTGAGAAGCCATAGGTGAGATTGTATTTGGTGGTGTCGGGGGTCATCCTGGTGCGGGGAGGGGGGGCACAGGGAGCACGCGAGAGAAGAAAAGGCTGGACTTGAGCCACCATGGAGGTCACAACGCGGTCACATCATAGCTTGGACCACGTCCCGTTTTATCATACGGTTTAGCACCACACCGAGCAACCAGTTTAGTAGACTCAATGCCAGACGTCAGCTGAAACAAATTCCACCCCACCGTACCCCACCGTACCCCACCCCAGCCCACCCACGGCACGCACCCCATGGCACAGGGGCCATGCGGCTGACCTTTGGAAGGACTCTCCAGTGCACGAAGGGCCGTTCCAGAGGGTGATGTTCTTGCACGAGAGCACCCCGGGAGCGGTGGTCCACTGCACGACGGCGCTGAGGTTGGTGCGCGGCAGGTTGGTGCAGCGCGCCACCGTGAAGTTGAAAGTAAAAGTGCTGCCCAGCGAGATCCGCGTCGCCACCAGCAGCGTCGCCGGCACCTCCGTGAGGCTTTGGCCGCACGCCCCGCGGATGACGTCACTCGCTGCAGGTGAGGGCGAGGAGGGACGGGAGGGGAACATAGCAGAGCGGGGAGTTGGTTGGTGCGGTCACCGCGTTTCCGCGTTTCTGGTCTGCGTTTCCGCATTCGGTGCCGTGCGGATCCTAATGAGGCTCTCGAGCACGTCGCGTGACGCGGAGAGGGTTACATCGCGGAAAAGGGATTGCGCCAGGCTCTCGAGGACACAAACGCTAGCGAATAAATACGCCCACGTGCCCGCGGGCACAAAGACGCAAAGGGAAGACGATAGAACGCCGGCATGCGCACACCAGCAGCACTTGCGGGGCGGCACGGCTGTTGGACTGACCGAGAATGAGGGCGAGCGCGAGCAGCGCCGGAAAGCCGCCCATCGTGGCGAGCGGAGCGGAAAACCGATCGGCGCAGCGGAGAGGCGCGGCGGAGAGGCGCGGCGCAGGTGACGGTAGCGATGGTGGATGGCAGTGCTTGCCGAGATATGGGAGCAGATTCGCCGATGATGGTTGGGCAGAGTAAGGGGCGGCGAGATAGTATCGCAGAGAGAGCGACGGCGAGATGGCACAACAGGGGGGTATGGCACAGAAGCGGCACTTCACGAGGCTCCATGGCTGCTGTGGGCTGGCTATTTGAAGTGCGAGCTCGACGCTACCACGCCGCTGCGAGGCGAGGAAGGTTGTGGAACGCGTTAGTGTGGTGGGGGAGGAGGTCCATAAGTGAGCGGGGAATGTGGTGGGATGGATGATAGGCGACGAGAAAGTGGAGGATTGTGAGGGGGTGTTCGGCAGGGTCAGTTCACAAAAACTGGGGTCAAAATCGCATGACTTGGTCGGAATGGCGAGCAAAAAGAGCTGATATAAAACGTGACCTGTCTCCGCAGACGAATTTTGGGTTCGTTACAAATAAAGCTCCTCAGTGTAACTCGCGTCCTTAGGTCGTAACCAAAACCACTCTCGATCGCCATAGTATCGAGGTGTATGCGCCCCTCCAGAAAGTTTCGAGCAGGAAGCGATGATCGCGTCACTCGGGGGTTGAACGCGTCACGCACCAGTCAAACGAAAACCCATCTATTCGAAAATTCTGCGCACAACAGGTGTGCCATACAACGAGTACATTCTAATGTCTTTGATCTTCAATTCTCCTCCAAACCACTACGATTCGCCCCCGTAACTTTAGCCACCGTTACGAGCCACTCTTGCCAGATATCCTCGCTGTCAAAATTGTCTTGACTTTCTTATTAGGATTACTCATTTTGATCTTAAAAAATCAATTCAGCATGTTTACATGATGTTACAAGTGCAATAGAGTGAGCGAAAGAAGACTGCACTATCGAAGCAGAATAATGCAATGAGCGAAGGCATGAGCGAATTTCTATAATAGGCGAAGTGTTTAGGCAACGATAACGCGCTCGCGAAATGTTGCCATTTCGGGCCTGATGTCGAGGTTGGGAATTGTCAAAGGCTGGGTCGCGGGTTACCAGCCGAGCCGGGTGGTTTGGCCGTGATGGTCGCGAGGCGGTAACGGGCTACTGTTGGCGGTACAGTGGCGGGCACTGTCCTATACGCTATATGCAGTGTAACGCAGGGCAATAAGAAGGTGTTTTCCTTACATTACCTCCCTCCTCAAAGGAGTCCTCTTATAAAAGCGTGTCTATGTCGAGGAAGTTCCGGCTGCGCAGACACTCGGTGAGGACGAGGTGGTTTGCAATTTTGTCTGGAGGGGCCTAACTGTCCTTGGTAGGTGTAGGGTCTCTCCAACGGACGAGAATTTTGATGCGTCGTGCTCCCCGTGGGTCACGTACTCGGTTACTCAACACCTTACATGGTTCATGATTGGCTCGGTTGGCGGTTGTGTCATGCTGTACAGGCGGCTGCGTGGCAGTTGGATTGTCGAGGGTACGTAGGGGCGAAAGGGGCTAACGTGGAAGGATAGACTCACGTACCGGTCTTCGGGCAGGATGAGATGGGCGGTTACAGGGATGATCATGTGACTTATGCGGAATGGCCCGCAATATCTCAGGCGTAATTCTGGTGTGTGTCAAACTGTGTTTCCATCTCTGTAGGCTGTAGTGGGGTAGCTTACACAGAGTACAACCTTTTTAGGGCTACCCTACATGTACTTCTCATGCTGCCTAATCTCATCATTCCTGCTTCGTATTCTAACATGGTTTCAGAGTAGGTTCTGTCCTACTGTTAGGGCCCGTTTTACTGTTAGCATGCACATTGCCCCGCGCGTACCCGCACGCCCTGCTGCCCCGTGCGCCCTGCGCGCCCTGCTGCCCCGCGAGCCCTACTTCCCCGCGCGCCCAGCTGCCCTGCGGGCCAGCGAGCCCTGCTGCCCAGTGCGCCAGCGCGCCCTGCTGCCCAGCGCGCCAACATGCCCTCCTGCCCAGCGCGCCCGCGCGCCCTGCTGCCCAGCGCGCCAGCGCGCCCTCCTGCCCAACGCGCCAGCGCGCCCCGCTGCCCAGCGCGCCAACGCGCCCCGCTGCCTAGCGCGCCAGCGAAGCCCGCTGCCCAGCGCGCCAGCGCGCCCCGCCCAGCGCGCCAGCGCGCCCCGCCCAGCGCGCAGCACGCCCCTCTGCCCAGCGCGCCAGCGCGCCCCGCTGCCCAGCGCGCCAGCGCGCCCCGCTGCTCAGCGCGCCAGTGCGCCCTTCTTCCCAGCGCGCTAGCGCGCCCCGCTGCCCAGCGCCCGCGTATCCCCCGCTGCCCCTTGCCCGCGCGCGCCCCACTGCCCAGCGCCCGCGCGCCCCTGCCGTGCCCTGCAAGCGCTGCCTGCGCCTGCCCTGCTAGCACGCCCGTGCCGCTGCTACAGCTGCCGCCCGCACGCTGCCCTGCGCCGTGCGCTGCCCGTGCGCGACTGCCCTACCCTGCCTCGGGCGCCTGCCCTACCTACACGCACTGCCAGTGCGCACGTGCCCTGTTCCGCATCTACTGCCCGCATCCTGCCCTGCCAACGCTGTCAGCGCACCGCAGCCCTGCCCCACGAGCGATCCGCACTAGAGCACCCAGTTACTCGCGCACTTATCTAGCTGCTCCTGCGCTGCTGTTACTAGCTGCCGCTGACTGCCATGGCCACTACCACTGTCCTACATCAACGGCAACCAAGTGTGCAGGAGTCTCTCTCACCGCAGCAGCTTCGCGAGTGGGCTATCTGATGGGGCAGCCCCGGTGGCGGAGCTAGCCGTGCTAGAGCTGGAGGTGCTGGTGCTGGCGGTCCTCGTCCTCGAGGACCAGTGGGTCACTGTCACCCAGCCTGGAGGAGAGCTTGTGGCGATCTGTACGGACTCACGCACCGGTGAGCACCTTGCCACGTTCACTCGGAGGCCCGGGTCTGGTCTGTACACACTGACTACTAAGTCTGCACTGGTGGCTGAGTCAGGTCAGGTAGCTGCGTCAGTTGAGGTCGCTGCGTCTTGTTCGTGTCGTCTCCTCACGCACCAGACTCTCCTCTGGCACCACCGACTTGGCCACCACTCCTTGCCACGCATGCGTGGCATGCACTCCCGTCTCCTTGTGTCTGGTCTCCCCAGGTCCCTGCCCCCACTTCCGAGGTTGCTTGCACCGCCCTGCCTTCCCTACGTCGATGGGCGGCAGCGCGCCGCTCCTCCCTCCTCCTCGTTTCCTCCTACCACTGCTCCTCTGCAGACCCTCCACATTGACGTGTGGGGCCCCGCCCGCGTCACTGGACAGGGTGGCGAGCGCTACTTTTTGCTCATTGTTGACGACTACACGCGCTACACCACGGTCTTCCCCTTGCAGATCAAGGCGGAGGTCCGCATTGTCTTGATCCGCTGGATCCGCACTGTCCGTCTCGAGCTTAGCGCTCGTTTCCGACAGGACCTTCCGGTCCTGCGGCTGCACTCTGACCGATGTGGTGAGTTTTCCTCCCGCCTTCTCGACAACTTCTATGGTGCTGAGGGCATCCGACAGTCGTTCACGCTCCCGGCCTCTCCACAGCAAAATGGGATTGCAGAGCACCGCATCGGCTTGGTCATGGAGGTTGCTCCCACCTCCATGATCCATGCGGCTGCTCTCCAATTTCTGTGGCCGTTTGCGGTCCGATACGCCGCGCACCAGCTCAACCTCTGGTGCCGCGTCTCCGTGCCAGTGACCTCGCCTACACTGCGTTGGACGGGGGAGGTTGGCGATGTGTCGGAGTTTCGGGTCTGGGGTTCCCTCTCTCTTGTCCGCGATCTGCCTGCGGGCAAGCTCTCTCCGTGCACTCTTCGGTGCGTGTTCCTTGGCTTTCCCACCGACGCACCACCCTGGCAGTTTTACCACCCGGGCTCTCGTCCTATGCTGTCCTCCCGCGACGTCAATTTTGACGAGTCAGTCTGCTTCTACCGTCTTCACCCCCATCGCAGTTCCCCGGTACCCCTCCCGCCTCTCTCCCTGGTTGTCGACTGCCCCCCTATAGCCTCCCTCCCTCCTCTCGGTCCTGCTCCCTCACGTGTGTCTCAGGTAGACCCACCCCCCTTGGTTGAGCCTTTGGAGGTCTTCTCTGACACCTCTGGCCCAGCTGAGGGGGGTGACCCGACTGCTGCCGACACAGTGGCCCCTCGCTGCTCTGCGCGCTTGGCGGTCCTTCCTGGTTTTCTGCCTCCACCGTCTTCACCGCCTCTGCGGCCCGTCGCTGTGGACTATGGTGCTGCTAGAGGTGGTGACACTGGGGGTGCGGACTCTAAGGGTGCTGGCTTTGGGGGTGCTGCTAGTCCTACAGGTACAGGGGGTGCTGGAGGTGCTGCTGCTGGAGGTACTGCGGGTGTAGGTGCTGGTGCTAGTGGTGCTGATGCACGTCGGCAGGACCTGGAGGTGCTAGTGCTGGTGCTGGAGTTCCTGGAGTTGGCCGTGCTGGAGGTGCTGGTGCTGCAGGCACTTCTGCTACTGGAGGTACTGGAGGTACTAGTTCTGTGAGTGCTGTTGCGGGTGGTACTCTCTCATGTCGACAGGAGCCTCTCTCGACGTAACGGCTTCGCGAGTGGGCTGTTCGGCGGGGCAGCTCTGGTGGTGGAGTTGGACGTGCTGGAGCTGGAGGTACTGGAGGTACTGGCCCTGTAGGTGCTAGTGCTGTTGTTCCTGGAGTTGAAGGCACTGGCGGTACTGACGCTGGAGGTGCTACTGGAGGTACTGGAGTTGGTGGTGCTAGTCGGCAGGAGTCTCTCTCGCCGCAGCAGCTTCGCGAGTGGGCTGTCCGTTGGGGCAGTCCTGGTGGTGGAGCTGGAGGTACTGGTTCTGGGGGTGCTGTTCCTACAGGGCTCGAAGTTCTGGGGGTGTGACTACTCAGCAGCATCCGTCTGCGCTTCGTTACCTTCTCAGTCTCCCGCCTGCTGCTACTGAGTTCTTGGTTGCTGGTACTACTCCTCTGTTAATGTTCCCACCGATTGACCAGTCTCAGCCACAGCTATTGCCTGGCTCCCCGCTGCCTGCTCCTGCTCCTCACACTGAGGTGACTGAGTCCCTGACTAAGCGTCGTGAGCGTCAGAGTCGTGCTTCCACACCTGTTCGTGCTCATCGTGTTGCCCGTCCTCGTGCTCCAGCTGTGCCAGGCACTCACCGTACGGCACTTCGTCCTTCCTCTGTTCCACAGCGTGATGTCCTGCCATCGCCTACTGCGTCTTCTCTTCCTCACGTTCTTGACCCTGAGCCTGACCTTGTCCGTATTACCAGTCCGACTGTCACTCGTCTCCTTGCCACGGTTGTGACTGACCCTTCCCTTGAGTCTGCTGCTGCGTCTGCCTTAGTTACTAAGCTTGTTGACTTTGCTGCTTTTTTCCGCCTTGACTACGTTGCGAGTCTTGTTTTTTACTTTACCTGTCCTCCGTCAGTCGAGGGTGAGCTTGCCCTTGGTTGTGACGTCCTTGAGGACAGGAAGTTTGAGCTTGAGTGCCTAGCGGTCGCTGCACCTCATCTCGGGTCCACGCTACTTTGCCTTGAGGGAGACCCGGATGCACTGGACATCCCGACCTCGCGTTCTTACGCAGACGCGATCACGGGTCCGTACTCCTCTCAGTGGCAGATAGCCATGGACGCAGAGATGGCTTCATGGAAATCCACAGGCACCTACGTCAACGCAGTTCCCCCACCTGGGGCGAACATAGTCGATGGCATGTGGATTTTTAGGGAAACGCGGCCGCTGGGTTCTCCGCTTGCCTTCAAGGCGCGTTACGTTGCACGAGGCTTCAGTCAATGTGAGGGGGTCGACTTCTTCCATACCTTCTCCCCCACCCCGAAGATGACCACTCTTTGGGTGCTACTGCACGTTGCAGCACAGCGCGACTACGAGCTGCACTCCCTCGACTTCTCGACAGCCTTCCTGCAGGGCAGCCTTCACGAGGCTATCTGGTTGCGCCGCCCACCTAGCTTTATTGGGTCGTTTCCTGAAGGTACCCAGTGGAGTCTTCAGCGACCAGTCTACGGTCTGCGTCAGGCGCCACGTGAGCGGCACGACACACGGAGGACTACACTTGCGACTCTTGGCTTCGCTCCCTCGACTACTGACCCTTCGCTGTTTCTACGCACCGACACTTCTCTGTCGCCGTTCTACGTTCTTGTGTACGTCGACGACTTGGTTGTAGCTACTGCTGACACTGAGGCACTGGCCCTAGTGAAGGCGGAGCTGCAAGAGAGACACACCTGCACTGAACCAGGTGAGCTTCGGAGCGATCTTGGCTTGCGGATCACCCCGGACAGAGCACGGCGCACCATCACCCTGACTCAGTCATACAGTCACACATGGTGCAGCAGGTCCTTCAGCGCTTCGACTTCTCGTGGTCTTCGCCACAGCCCACTCCTCTGTCTACAGGCCACTCGCTCTCAGCTCCACCTTCGGACGAGTCCGTAGAGCCGAGTGGTCCGTACCCAGAGATTGCCTCATGCACCTGATGACGTGCACACGACCTGACCTCGCGTACCCTCTCAGCCTCCTAGCTCGCTACGTGGCTCTCGATAGACACCGAAAGGTGCACTGGGAAGCTGCGAAGAGGGTACTGCGTTACTTGTGCAGTACATCAGGCATGGGGCTTGTGCTTGGAGGACATGGACCAGTTGTTCTCATCGGCCACTCAGACGCTTCTTAGGCTGACGACCAGACGACTCACTGGTCGAAACAGGGGTACAGGTTCAGCCTCGGCGCTGGTTCTGTCTCATGGAGGTCCACTCGCTCGTCTTTTGTACTTAGTTTCAGCTGTGAGGCCGAGATCTACGCTGGGGCTATGGCTGCACAGGAGCTCCGCTGGCTGACCTACCTGCTGACCGACTTGGGTGAGCGGCCTCGTTCTCCTCCAGTTTTGTACGTCGACAACAAGGCCATGATTGCCTTGTGTCAGGACCAAAGACTGGAGCACAGAACGAAGAACATTGCTCTCCATTACTTCTTCACGCGAGAGCTGCAGCAGCGCGGCCAGCTTCATCTTGCTTACGTGGCCACACAGGCCAAGACAGCTTATGTCGTCATCAAGGCCCTTGGGTCTGGTGATCATCAGCGTTTCTGCACTGCTCTTGGGCTTGTGCCCACTCTGCCTCACATGCTTGTCTCTTGATCTTGCCTTTCCCTTGTTGTACACTGATATATATGAGTATACCTGCATGCTTACACTTGCTAGGTTGTGATCAGTGTACTGCCCTTGCTATTATAAACTCTGCATGTGAACTGGCCTTGTGGCCGCTTGCTTGTGCTCGAAATGCGTGGTGATCTTGAGTTCCCCCTTCAGCTGTGCCTTGCTTTGTTCTCTTGCTTGACTGGTCCCGTGACCGTTTGTAGTTCTTGCTATCCCCCACTTTGCCTCTGGGGGTGTGTCAAACTGTGTTTCCATCTCTGTAGGCAGTAGTGGGGGAGCTTGCATAGAGTACAACCCTTTTAGGGTTTCCCTACTTGTACTTCTCATTCTGCCTAATCTCATCATTCCTGATTCGTATTCTAATAGTGTGATGGGCAGGCGGGGATTCTGAATGTCAAGTAAGACCTGATCGTCTCGTTGATAAGTGATGGGGCGGCGGTGGCGGTCGATGTTGCGCTTGACGATGATGTTTGATTCCTTTATAGCATCGGTTACTCTGGTCCGAGCTGCCTATAATATTTCGGGGAGCTGTTGTGCACGTGGGACGGGGTTGTCGAGATTCGGCGTCATGGGTGTTGTAGGGTTCAGTCCGTGGTTGTCGAATTTCATGTCTCGGTCGCTGATGATCGCCGCTGGTATCCTGTGCAGGCGAACGACGGTCGCGAAGAAGAGTCGTGTTGTTTGTTCGGCTGGGTGTGATTTCTTGCAGAGTGGGAAATGGGCCAATTTCGTCAGTTGATCCACGACCACGGAGATCGAGTCGTTCCTACTTGCTCTGGCCGGTAACCTCGTGATGAAGTCCACCATCACCTGCTGCTAAGCACGCTCTGGGGGTGGAATCGGTTGCAGCTGTCCTGCCGTTTGTTGTCCTAACGACTTCATGAGTTGGCAGGTGGGACACGATGCCACGTGTTGCTATACTTCGGTCAGCATCTCAGGCCAGTAAAAATACCACTGCAGCTGCTCTTGTGTGTTTTTAACCCCGAAAATACATGAGGTAATTCTGTCGTGAGTCCCCTGAATTAATAATTCATGCAGTAAGGTGTAGTTAGGTACCCGGTGCCGGCTTTTACAAAATACACCCATCGTGCTATTGCGGACTGCTGCCAGTTGCCGCCGGTGAAGAATGGGTATGTTTGGTAGCCAGTGAAGAATGGGTATGTTTGGTGCGTCTGGCTGGCTCAGCGGTAGCCTTGGTCGCGGTTGTGTGTGCTTACGAGAGAGCAAATGAGCAACAAGGCTGGGTGCTGAGGGACGTCCTTAATAAGTGATAATTGGGAAACGTAGGTGTGCCCGGTCCGGAAGGGTCTTGGCTCTAAATACCAAGAATTACGAGTGCAATTGAGTGAGCGAACGAAGATTGCACCATCGAAGAAAAAAAAAAATGCAATGAGCGAAGGCATGAGCAAATTGTTATATAGGCGAAGTGTTTCGACAACGGTAACGCGCTCAAAGCGTTCGCAGCAGCCCCACCTGAGTGGAGAAAACTACTCCTTCCCAACACCTGTCATGGGCAGCTGCCACAGGAGACCAATGGAGCGGAAGCGGTTCTGGCTGGCTCTGCGCAAATGGAGGGTACCCCTGGTGGGAATCTGCTCTGCTCTGCAATTTTTGCAAACAAGCAAATTTCCTCGCTGAAACAAATGGGTGAGAGCCGGACGCGGAAGGATGTGATCTCGATGAGCAAATGAAGTGGTCCAGTAAGTGGAGCGGACCCATATATTGGAAACAGGTTGTTAGGACATGGAACTCACTAGCCATTCCGGGTGTTCACGTGACATGCTCCTTCGGATTCACAACCGGAACATGCAGGTTGGGGAGAGGATTTATTTCCTCAGCATCAAGCCGACGTGTCCACGTGGAGGACAAGAGACATATGAGCACTACATTTTCCATTGCCAAAACATTCAACCAGTGGTCTCAACTCTCCATCGTGCGCTGCGCATGATCAATCCGAGGGGTTCACCGCCTCGCTGGACCTCCTATTCAAAAGACATGTTCTTAACCGAATTTTCTAGAGGCCAAGTTGACAGCCATCACGCTGCACTAACTGTGGGTGGAACGATGTGAAGCAAATTTATGGGGCAAGAACATGGGGGGCTTATTGGATTTCGACAAGGATTGGGATGGCTTTCGGACTGCATTTAAGGCTTTACACGCGGATTATGGGGACAAAGTGTTAGAAGCCGGGTTTTCTCGGGCAAGATCAAACACACTCGGGCTACGGCTATAAAGGAGCAACAAATGCTGAAGCGGGTAAAATCGAACGACGACTAGAAGTGGCAGCAATCGGCAACTTTTGCAGTATGTTGCCCTTGCTTAATGTGTTGGCAGGCGCGGCGTTTTATACGTTATGAAGTTCAATTTCTGGCATGGTCAACGCGCCAGACGCGAAATCTGACATGTTGACTGTGTCAGGTCCGAAATGTCTTCAAATTCGCACTCTCCGATGCGTCTTCCTTGGCTTCCCCACCGACGCCCCGCCGTGGCAGTTCTACCACCCGCGCTCGCGTCGAGTCTTCTCCTCCCAGGACGTCACCTTTGACGTGTATGTCTGTTTTTACAGGCTACACCCGCACGCGTCCCACCCGGTCCCCCTCGCGCCTCTCTTCCTGGTACCTGTCCCCCCCCCGGTAGACCCCCTCCCCCCACAGGGTCCTGCTCCCTCAAGTGTGTCTCAGGTAGACCCACCCTCCTTGGTTGAGCCTCTGGAGGTCTCTTCTGACTCCAAAGGCCCTGCTGAGGGGGGTGACCCCGCCGCTGACGGCACGGTGGCCACTCGCCGCTCTCCACGCTTGGAGACCCCCCCTGGTTTTCCGCCTCGGCCGTCTTCGCCGCCTCCGCAGCCTGCTGCTGTGGACTCTGGAGCTGAGACTGCTGGTGCTGAGCCTGGGGGTGCTGAGACAGAGGGTGAGGGTTCTGGGGGTGCTGCGCCTGGGGTTGCTGGTTCTGGAGGTGCTGCGACTTTGGGTGCTGACTCTGGGGGTGCTGCGAGTCCTAGTGGCAGTGGAGCTGTGGGTGACCCTGTTGGAGGTCCCGGAGCTGGTCAGCCACCGCAGCCTGATCTACTTGAGACGCTCTCGCCGCAGGCGACTCGTGCGTGGATCGTTCGGCGAGGCAGTCCTGGTGGCGGAGGGCACAGTCCTGCTGGTGCTGGAGCTACTAGTCCTGGAGGTACTGCTGGTGCTGGAGGTGCTGGAGGTGCTGCTGGTGCTGGAGGTACTAGAGGTGCTGCTGGAGCTGGAGGTACTGGAGCTGCTAGTCCTTGAGGTACTGGAGGTGCTACTGGTACTGGAGGTACTGGAGCTACTAGTTCTGGAGGTGCTGCTGGTGCTGGAGGTGCTGGGGGTGCTACTGGTGCTGGAGGTACTGGAGCTGCTAGTGCTGGAGGTGCTGGTGGTGCTGGAGGTGCTGGAGGTGCTGGAGCTGCTAGTGCTAAAGGTGTTGGAGGTGCTGGAGCTGCTAGTGCTGGAGGTGCTGCTGGTGCTGGAGGTGCTAGAGCTACCACTGCTGGAGGTGCTGGAGCTGGACAGCCACCGCAGCCTGATCTACTTGAGACGCTCTCGCCGAAGGCGATTCGTGCGTGAATCGTTGGGCGAGGCAGTCCTGGTGGTGGAGGGTACGGTCCTGCTGGTGCTGGAGCTACTAGTCCTGGAGTTAGTGCTGGTGGAAGAGGTGCTGGAGGTACTGCTGGAGGTACTGGAGGTGCTGCTGGTGCTGGAGGTACTTGAGCTGCTAGTGCTAGAGGTGCTGGAGGTACTAGAGGTGCTGGAGGTACTGCTGGTGCTGGAGGTGCTGGAGCTGCTAAGCCTGGAGGTACTGGAGCTGCTGCTAGTGCTGGAGGTGCTGCTGGTGCTGGGGGTGCTGGAGCTGCTAGGCCTGGAGGTACTGGAGCTGCTGCTGATGCTGGAGGTACTGGAGCTGCTAGTGCTGGAGGTGCTGCTGGTTCTGGAGGTGCTGGAGGTGCGGGAGGTGCTACTGGAGCTGGAGGTACTGGAGCTGCTAGTGCTGGAGGTACTGGAGGTGCTGGACCTGCTGGTGCGCTTCGCCACCTTCTCGGTCTTCCGCCAGCTCCTACTGAGTTCCCAGTCGCTGGTACTACTCCTCCGTTACTGTTTCCACAGCTACTGCCTCACTCCCCACTGCCTGCTCCTGCTCCTTACACTGCTGTGACAGAGTCCCTGACTGAGCGTCGAGCGCCTGAGACTCGTGCTTCCACTCCTGAGCGTCGAGAGCCTGAGACTAGAGCTTCCGTCCCTGCTCGTGATCATCGTGTGCGTCGTCCTCGTGCTCCGGCTGTCCCAGGCACTCACGATATGACACTCCGTCCTTCCTCTGTTCCAGAGCGTGTTGTCCTAATGTCATGCGTCTTCTCTTCCTGACGTTGCTGACCCTCCGTCTGACCTCGCTCGTGCTTCCAGTCCGACTGTCACTTGCTTGCTTGCTACAGTTGTGACGGACCCTACGTTCTCGTCTCCTGTTGCGTCTGCCTTTGTTGCTAAGCTAGTTGACTTTGCGGCTGCGCACCGCCTAGACTACCTTGCGAGTCTTGTTTCTGACCCTGACCCTGCCTGTCCTCCGTCCGTCGGGGGTGAGGTTGCCCTTGGCTGTGACGTTCTTGAGGACAGACAGGAGGAGCTGGAGTGTCTTGCGGCCGCTGCACCTCATCTCGCTACCATGCTGCTTGCCCCTGAGGGAGACCCGGATGCACTTGATATCCCCACCCCGCGCTCTTACAAAGAGGCGATCTCGTGTGAGTACTCCTCTTAGTGGCAGATAGCCATGGACGCAGAGATGGCTTCATGGAAGTTCACAGGCACCTACATCAACGAGGTTCCCCCACATGGGGCGAACATCGTCAGTGGCATGTGGATTTTTAGGGTGAAGCGGCCGCCGGGTTCTCCGCCTGCCTTCAAGGCACGTTACGTTGCTCGAGGCTTCAGTCAGCGTGAGGGGGTCGACTTCTTTCAGACCTTCTCCCCCACCCCGAAGATGACCACTCTTCGGGTGTTGCTACACGTTGCAGCTCAGCGTGACTACGAGCTGCACTCCCTCGACTTCTCGACAACTTTCTTGCAGGGTAGCCTTCACGAGGCCATCTGGTTGCGCCGTCCAGAGGGCTTCACTGGGTCGTTTCCTGAGGTTACCCAAAGGAGCCTACAGCGACCAGTGTATGGCCTGCGTCAGGCGCCCCGTGAGTGGCACGACACACTAAGGACGACACTTGCGGCTCTTGGTTTTGCTCCCTCGACAGCTGACCCGTCGCTGTTTCTGCGCACTGATACTACCCTGCCGGCGTGCTACATCCTCGTGTACGTCAACGACTTGGTCTTTGCTACTGCTGACACTAAGGCACTGACCCTAGTGAAGGCGGAGCTGCAGGAGAGACACACCTGCACTGACCTGGGTGAGCTGCGAAGCTATCTTGGCTTGCAGATCACCCGGGACAGAGCACAGCGCACCATCACCCAGACTCAGTCACACATGGTGCAGCAGGTCCTTCAGCGCTTCGGCTTCACGTGGTCCTTGCCACAGCCCACTCCTCTATCTACCGGCCACTCGCTCTCAGCTCCACCTTCGGACGAGTCCGTAGAGCCGAATGGTCCGTACCCAGAGCTTGTGGGTTGCCTCATGTACCTGATGACGTGCACACGACCTGACCTCGCGTACCCTCTCAGCCTCCTGGCTCGCTACGTGGCACCCGGTAGACACCAAAAGGTGCACTTTGATGCTGCGAAGAGGGTACTGCGTTACTGTCACAATGTAAAAGTTAACTAAAAACAGAAAGTACAAACAAGATATATGAAAACCTAACCCTAGTGCAAGTACAAAAATAACACAAGGGAGAACACCTAGACTAGAACTACACAAGCTATAGAAATATAGTTTGACATACCCCCATAGTCTAGGTGACGGTAGTCCTGTTGAAACAACAAGAGCAAGCAACGGTCACAAGACCAGTCCACAAGAACAAGACAAATCTCAGGGTGGAGCTCAAAGTCACCACACACCCCGAGAACAAGCAAGGGGCCACAAGGCCAGTCCACATGCAGGTATATAGCATATATATATAGATGCAAGAGTACAAGACATGCAGGACAAGGCATCTCTACGTAAGCAAGTGAGGACGGGCAGGCACAAGGCCAAGCTGGGTGCAGAAACGCTGGTGGTCACAAGGCGGCAACGCCTTGGTGAAGATATCTGCAGTGTTGGCCTCAGAGACCACACGGACCACGCGGGCCTGGCCACGCTGCTGCAACTCACGCAGAAGGAAGTAACGAAGCTGGATGTGTTTCGCCTTCCCAACCAGTCGGGGCTCCTCACACAACAGGACAGCAGACCTGTTGTCGGCGAACAAGACTGGGGGAGAGCGAGGCCGCTCACCAAGGTCGGTGAGAAGGAAAGACAGCCAGCGAAGCTCCTGAGCGGCCATGGCCGCGGCGTACACCTCGGCCTCACAGCTGGAACCGGCGACAGACGCCACCCGAGTCGACCGCCACGAAACAGCACCTGCCCCGAGGCTAAAGGAGTACCCCTGTGTAGACCGACACATCTCCGCGTCGTCGTCCCACGACGAGTCCGAGTAACTTGTAAGTGTAACTGGCTACTTCCCTCCAAGGACAAGTCCCATGCCTGATGTACTCACCACATACTTCGCCACCCTCTTAGCCGCGTACCAGTGGGAAGGTCGGTGTCTCCCAGGCGCAACAAAGCGCGCAAGGACGCTAAGAGGGTAAGCTAGGTCTGGGCGAGTGCAGGTCATCAGGTAGATGAGACAACCCACCTGGACTCAAATGGCTCGTCCGAAGGTGGAGCCGTGAGCCCATGATCCACACCAAGAGGGGTAAGCTGTACCTTGGAGAACGGGAAGCGAAACCGCTCGAGGATCTGCTCGACCATATGCGACTGAGTCAGCGTAATGGTGCGAGCTGCCCTGTCCCTGGTGATCTGCAGGCCAAGGTAGTGCTGCAGCTCACCAAGGTCAGTGCAAGTGTGTCTCCTAAACAGTTCCTCCTTCACGGAGGCCAGCGCGCGTCGGTCGGGAGTGGCGAACACCAGGTCATCGACGTAGACCAGGACAAAGAACGGGGTCGAGCCACGGCGAACGAACAGTGACGGGTCAGCAGACGACGGAAAGAAGTCGAGAGCTGCAAGGGTCGAGCGAAGTGTGTCGTGCCACTCACGTGGAGCCTGACGCAGGCCGTAGACTGGTCGATGCAGCTGCCACTGGGTCCCAGGTGGGAAAGAGCCAGTGAAGCCAGGCGGGCGACGCAGCCAGATCTGCTCGTGCAGGCTCCCCTGAAGGAACGCAGTGGAAAATTCCAAGGAGTGCAACTCGTAGTCGCGCTGGGCTGCAATATGCAGCAACACCCGAAGGGTACTCATCTTCGGCGTGGGAGCGAAGGTATGGAAGAAGTCCACCCCCTCTCGCTGACTGAAGCCTCTCGCCACATAGCGCGCCTTGAACACAGGTGGTGATCCAGGAGGCCGCTTCACCTTGTAGAGCCATAGGCCACTGACGACGTTCGTCCCAGGTGGTGGGACTGCGTCGACGTAAGTGCCTGTGGACCTATTAGATGCCATCTCTGCCTCCTCAGCTGCTATCCAGTACGAAGCCCAGGGTCCCGAGATCGCCTCGGCGTGAGTGCGAGGGATCGGGATGTCAAGGGCGTCTGGATCCCCCTCAGGGGCAAGTAGCATGGCGCAGAGATGAGGAACAGCGGCCGCAAGGAAACCAAGCTCGAACTGCCTGTCCTCGAGGACCTCCAGGGGAAAGACAGGAGCACCCCCAGAGAACGGAGAACGAGCAGGGCCACTCACCACGTGAGCGGCGTAGTCAAGGCGGTGGGAAGAGGCAAAGCCAGCGACAGTGGTAACAAGAGCTGAGACAGACGACAGAGGTGCAGTCGGGTGAGTGACCAACGCGGACAAAATACGGGAGACGACAGGACGGGAGGCACGGAGGTAGTCGAACAACGGGTCGTGAAGCACAGTGAGGGATGACTCAGGGGGCTGTGGAAGGACTGGAGGAGGTGGAACACGCGAGCGAAGAACAAGGTGGAACGGACCGTCTGCACGGTAACGGGACCGACGACGCTCTGGGGACACAGCACGACTGAGGGGAGAACGACGAGTCCACTGGGACGAGGAAAGGGACTCAACAGGGGGAACAAGCGGGGACGGTAGGGGACCACGAACAAAGCGTGCAGGTGCTGGGTCGGGGAGGTCGCGTAGTCGCAGTCGCTGCTGCTCCGCCTCCTCTGGCATCTGCTGCGACGGTACCGGACCCTGCTGCTGCTCCTGTGGCTCCGCCTCTGCCCTCTCTTGCTGTGACTGCAGCTGCACCCGCTGCTACGACCGGGACTCCTGCGCTACCCTCTCCTGCTGCGGCCGTGAATCCTCCTCTACTCTCTCCTCCTGGGTTTGTAACTGCACCTGTTGCTGCGGGTGGGACTCCTGCTCTACCCTCTCCTGGTGCGGCCGTGACTGCTCCTCTACTCTCTCCTGCTGTGTCTGTAACTGCACCTGCTGCTGCGGGCGGGACTCCTGCTCTACCCTCTCCTGGTGCGGCCGTGACCCCTCCTCTACACTCTCCTGCTGCGGCTGTGACTCCCCCTCTACTCTCTCCTGCTGCTGCTGCTGCTGTTGCTGTGTCCTCTCAAACCGCTCACGCTCCTCCCTCTCCAACCGAAGGAGACGCTGCTCACGGGTCAGGAAATGTACAGTGCGCGGTGTAGGTGCCACAGTGTCAGTGCCTCTAGCTCCAGCACCCCCAAAACCAGCACCTCCAACACCGACACTCCCGGGGCCTCCTGTACCTCCTGCAGGAACACCCCCAGGCTCCGCAGCAACCGGCGGCAGAGAAGGACGAGGAGGAAACTGCGGGACGGACGGGAAGCCAGGGGGTGAGGCGGGGCGAGGCCGCCGACTCGAGGCTGCCGTGTCCTCCACAGGAGTGAACTCCACGCCCACAACCCCTGCACCCCCAGAACCGACACCACCAGCTCCTGCAGCCCCAGTACCCTCACCCTCCGCAACTGCACCTCCCGCACCCCCAGACACGACTGCGGAGTGACGTGCGACACACCTGACGCGGCGGGACGCGAAGGGGGGGGGGCTACCGGGGCGACTGGGGGAGGCTCAAGGGTGAGGAACAGCGGGGGGGAAAAGACCTCAGTACCTCGGTGGGGGCGACTCCTGTAGTAACAGACAGACTCATCGAACGTGACGTCCTGAGAAGCGAAGAACCCGCAGGTGACCGGGTCGTAGAACACCCAGCCGGAGGCGTCCAAAGGGAAGCCAAGAAAGACGCAGGCACGAGTGCACGGAGACAACTTGTTCGTGCCAGGGGCGCGAACGTGAGCCAGACAACCCCAGACGCGGAAGTCAGCTGCTACACCCTGTAAACCTGACCAGAGAGAGACCGGCGTCACCCGTGGCCGTGCGTCACTGGGCCATAGGTTCAGCTGGTGCGCGGCGTAGCAGACCGCCTGAGGCCACAAGAACTGAGGGGCACCGGCATGGCATATGGAGGTCCGGTCAACCTCCATGACCAGGCCGATGCGACGCTCAGCTACCCCGTTCAGCTGCGGCGAGGCTGGTAGCGTGTACGACTGAATGACTCCCCGACCCTGACAGAACGTCTCCAAACGAGAGGAAGAAAACTCACCACCACGATCCGAGTGTAGGCGAAGCCCACACAGACCGTGGGCACCACCCTATGCTAGTAGCCACGGCTCGAGGACGGTAGGCACGTCGGCCTTCCGTCGCAAGGGGAAAACCGTGGTGTAGCGGGAGTAGTCGTCCACCACAATCAGGAAGTAGCGCTCCTGACGTGGTCCAAGGACCGGGGAGGGGCCCCAGACGTCCAAGTGCAGGGTCTGGAAGGGAGCCGTGGTGGGGGGGAACGAGGAGGAGTGAGGGGCAGCGCGCTGCCGACCCTCGACGCAAGAAGTGCACAGCGGCGCAGGCGAGCGAGGAAGCGGGGCAAGCGACTCTGGGAGACCTGAGACCAGACGGTAACGTGCCATCCTACTGAGACGTGGGAACGACGGGTGACCTAGACGGTGGTGCCAGAGGACAGACGGGTGGGCGAGGGAGCGACAGTCGCACGACACAGCAGCAACCTGACCTGACCTGACCTGGCCTGACCCAGTGCGGTGGGACCCAGTGTGTAGTGAGTACAGACCAGATCCCGGCTCTCTGTGAAAAGTGGCCAGAGGGGCCCCAGTGGTACCGACTGTGCAGGAGGCAACAGGCTCGTCCAGTGGGAAGGTGGTGACTACACCTAGGTCGTGGAGGTGACTGACACCCACCAGGTTCCTAGAGAACGAGGGGGTGTAGTAACCTGTAAGAAAACCTGAGGGAGCCGCCAGACACGGAAGAGTGGTGGTGCTGCGAGCAACTACACGTCCCACAGAGGGGTCAGCCAAGGCGACAGTGACTGGAGTGTGCAGTGGTGTGAGGGTACAATCGCGAAAGAAACAGCTAGACGCTCCAGAGTCTAGGGTGAAGGAAAGTTGTGCAGTCTGTGGGGTCGCACCCGAACCAGCTACAAAGGCTAGTGCTAGACTAGTGGTAGCTGCAGCTCCTACACAAAGACCCTCAGAGGCGCCTGGACTGGAAACAACACACGCACCAAGACTGGAAACACAGGTCTCTACTCGTGCAGCCGGGAAAGGTCCTAGACCAGGCAGGTGAGACTCAACTGGTGCAGTAGTGCGCTGGCGAAGGCACGAAGGCCAGTGCGGTGTAATAGCGTGAGGACCAAAACGCTCACGGTGGAGGTCGTCGAGTCGACGGTAGCAGCTGGACGCAGAGTGATCAGGACTCCAGCAGGTAGTGCCAGCACCAGGGCCTGTCAAGGCCCGGTACCCGCAGGGGCCGACGTCTCGCCCACTGCTAGCTGAGCCACTGCTGAGGGCTCCACACTTTGGACCCGCAGGTCCCCTCTGCCGGGAGTGCTGCGGCTGGCCCTGCTGCTGTAGAACTCGAGTACAAGCCATGTGAGTAGCTAGAAACGGGGGTGGTGCTGGTAGGTGGGCCTAGACTGCTGCTGGCGGTAGGCTATCCTGCTGCTGGTTCCGCTGGGGGCAGCCTAAGCTGCTGCTGGTGCACTAGCGGTAGCCTAAGCTGCTGCTCGAGCGCTAGGGCAGCCTAACCTGCTGCTACTGGTGCTGCTGGTGGCGGGTTTCAGCCCTTGAGGCGGAGGATTCAGGTCGTGGGGAGGGGGGGGGGGGGCAGCTTTGTCTGGTACAGGTGAGGCAGTGGGTGTGGTTCTGTGCGGTTCTGTGCAGTTCAGTGCGGTTCTGCGCGGTTCTGTGCGGTGCTCTGCGATTCTGCGGGGTGGAGAGTACCGGGTGGGGCGGCTGATTCCGGGTGAGGAGTCTGGAACGGGTGGGGCAGCAGCTCTGGCTAGAACGGGTGGGGCAGCGGGTGCGGTTCTGTGCGGTTCTGTGGTGTTCAGTGCGGTTCTGTGCGGTTCTGTGCGGTGCTGTGCGGTTCTGCGGGGTGGAGAGTACCGGGTGGGGCGGCTGATTCCAGGTGAGGTGTCTGGAACGGGTGGGGCAGCAGTTCTGGCTGGAACGGGTGGGGCAGCGGGTGCGGTTCTGAGCGGTTCTGTGCAGTTCAGTGCGGTTCTGCGCGGTTGGGGGGGCGGTGTAAGTTGCTGGTGGTGCTCCTGGCGGTAGACTAGGCTGCTGGTGCTACTGGCGGCCGTGTAATCTGCTAGTGCTACTGGCGGCGGGTGTGGTAGTTCGTGGGGAGGTGGGTGTCAGGTGGGGCGGCTGGTAAGGCAGCGGGCGACGGGTGGGGAAGGTAAGGCGGTGGTTCTGTGCGGTTCGGTACGGTTCTGTGCGGTTGTGCGCGATTCTGCACGGTTCTGTGCGGTTCTGTGCGGTTCTGCACGGTTCTGTGCGGTTCTGTGCAGTGGAGAGTACTGGGTTAGGCGGCTGATTCCGGGTGAGGTGACTGGAACGGGTGGGGCAGTATGTTTCCAGGTGGGGCGGCAGTTTCAGGTCTGGGACAGCGGTTTGCAGTTCCTGGGGCGGCCGATTTCTTGTGTGGCGGTTGTTTTCTGCTCGTGGGGCGGCAGATCGCGGGTGAGGCGACGACTAACAGGGTGGGCGGCGGGTAAGGCAGCGGGTGGGGCCGCATCTATCGGGTGGGTCAGCGGTTACGACGGTGGGAAACGGGTGGGGGGACGGGTCACTGGAGCGCGCGGTTGCTTCTGTGCGTGCGTGCGACTAACGACGGGGCCGCGGGGCACGCTAGCGAAGGGGCCTCTGGGCCCACGAACGAAGGGCCGCGGGGCCCGCTAACGAAGGGCCGCGGGGCCCGCTAACGAAAGGCCGCGGGGCCCGTTAAGGAACAGCCGCGACGGGTGACGGGCGACGGGGAAAAAAAGGAAAAACGGACGCGATCGACGGGGGGAAACGGGCGACGGGCGAATGGCGACGGGGGGGAGGGGGGTCTACGGGCGACAGGTCCTAAGGTAAGCGCGCTACCGGCAGTCTAGGACGGGGCGCGACTAGGTGGGCCCATGATAGTCGAGTGATTTTTCCTAAGGGGAAAATCTCGCTAGGGTGAACCTAGCTCTATACCATGTCACAATGTAAAAGTTAACTAAAAACAGAAAGTACAAACAAGATATATGAAAACCTAACCCTAGTGCAAGTACAAAAATAACACAAGGGAGAACACCTAGACTAAAACTACACAAGCTGTAGAAATATAGTTTGACAGTTACTTGTGCAGTACATCGGGCATGGGGCTCGTGCTTGGAGGACGGAGTTCAGTGGTCCTCACAGGACACTCTGACGCTTCTTGGGCCGATGACCAGGCGACTTAGCGTTCGTCACAGGGTTACACCTTCAGTCTTGGCTCTGGTTCCGTCTCGTGGAGGTCCACTCGTTCTTCTTCTGTGCTTGGCTCCAGTTGCGAGACCAAGATCTACGCTGAGGCCATGGCTGCACAGGAGCTACGCTGGCTGACCTACATGCTGACCGACTTGGGGGAGCAGCCACGTTCTCCTCCAGTTCTGTACGTCGACAACAAGGCAATGCTTGCCTTGTGTCGCGAGCAGAGACTGGAGCATAGAACGAAGCACATTGCTCTTCGCTACTTCCTTGCGCATGAGCTGCAGCAGCATGGTCAGCTGCGCCTTGCTTACGTGACCTCTCGGGCCAACACTGCTGATGTGTTCACCAAGGCCCTTGGGTCTGGTGATCATAAGAGTTTCTGCACTGCTCTTGGGCTTGTGCCCACTCTGCCTCACCTGCTGGTTGCTTGACTTGCTCTTGTTGTACACTGATATATATCTTTATACCTGCTTGTTTACTCTTGCTAGGTTGTGATCAGTGTACTGCCTTGCTGTTATAACAGTCGGAAGCTTGCAGTCTTCTTCTCCTCCACCTGTCTCTCTTACCCTCTACTTCTCTGGCCTGAAGCCTGCCTGGGGGTTGCCTGGTAGTTCAATGGTCCTAGAACTGCTCTTAGCGACGATCGGTCTGTCGGCGTAGGCACTAGATCCAGGACTTCCACCTTTGCCTCCTGCACCCCCAGCCGTCCATCTCCGACCTCGAAACCTTGGTACTGCACGGTCTTGTTCCCAAACTTGCACTTCTTCGGGTGACACGTTAACCCCGCCCCTTTGATATCCTCCAGTGTCGCTCGCACACCATGCACGTGTTGCTCTTCTGACGCGCTGAATATGATGACGTCGTCAATATAACAGGCGGCGGCAGGCACTCCTCGCATGACACTGTCCATCGTGCGCTGGAACTCGGCCGGCGCGTTCCTCGTGCCGAAGGGCATCACCCTCCACTCGTACAGCCCATCCGGACCGTGGAATGCCGTTTTCTTACAGTCCTTGTTGGAAACTCACTACCTTGCACTTCTCCTCTGCTGCTTCCCTGCCCTCCCCTTTGATCCCCCCCCTTCTCTCGCTTGTGTCTCTCTCTCACCCAGGCCTTGTGCCTCACTGCTGCTTCCCTGAGCGTTGGTGCTCTCCCCTGTTCTTCCTGAATTGCTTGAGTTCTCCTTAGGCAGCCGAAGTGAAACCAGAAAATCCCACTAATCCTTATACTGCTGACTCATGGCTTCCGCCTGGGGACTGATGCTTGTGTTTGGTTTAACGAGATTACATTGCTGAAGCAGAAAACATACAACGAAGCATCAGACACTAGCGTTCAGGAGGACTATGTACAAGATAAGCCCAAACCCTAGCACCTGACCCTCAGCAGTAAACGACAAGCAAACATCACATCCAGGCATAGCTCGCGCTACCGAGCGCTATGTACATGCCAACAGCGGCTTGCAGTTGCATGAACCCCTGTTGGGATCATTGACCAGGTGTCACACTTGTTGTTCAAGATCCGTCACTTTGAGAGTTTACGACGAACTCATTTCTCAACGAAACGCAAATCCGCTCGGTAGGAAGTTGCGTCTTAAGCTTAGCTACCATCTTCAAGTTGAATCAGTCGTTAAGATGGTCTATAGAGTGAGAAACAAGTAAAAACGTCCAGCAGCCGCATTACTAGGATGGTGGAGGAAGTACAAACATTTAGGCATAGAAAGTTGGAGTTGGGGACTCCAAGAGAACCATGAGAGGGAAGGGGTTCTCCAAGAGCTAGGGAAGGATGGTAGGAACCTTCCTAGTAGCAAGGATGCAACCCTCATCATGAGGTCCTTGAGGTGTCACATGCAAAATCCAATCTAGTTGGATTTTGCCTAGGTGTTGCAACATTTGCAACCCATGCTAGAAACTTTTAGCCACCCCAATCCAAAAGTCAAGGTTGCCTTCCCTAACCACCCAACCAAAGATCCCTTTATAGTCATGTCCCAAGTAATCACCCAAATTAGATATAACCCCAAAAGGTAATAAGAAATCCAAGTCTTGGAAATCTTGTAACTTGGGCGATCTTGGTCGGAATAAGGTGATCTTGGTATCGTTGGAAAGCTCCGGATTTCTCCTGCATGATCAATCATTTAAGCTTGGAGAAAAAACACAGAGATGAAAATATCCAACAGCCATGCACAATGACATATGCTCATGCAAACAATGCACGCATGAATAGCACGAGCACTCGGCAGGACGCTAGGATGACATGCACTCAGAATGATGTGCATCCAACAACACTGTCTTGCATGCGACCTTGCAACCTCTGCCAGCTGTTGAACCTGCTGCCCTTATACTCGTTGGTAGCCTCCGCCCTGCAAGGAAGAACATTTACAAGCTTGCAAAAAGGGAAACATGCACACCACACCCCATCCCCACATACGCAAGCACACCCAGGTTCGCCACTCGCTTATCGTACAAGTATGTACAGTGCAGCCCGCGTCACCGCTGCTCACCCCTCTGATCCACCACGACACACGTTTCCTCGTTTGAAGCCGTTCCAGTATTCTCGAAATGCTCGTTCTTGGTTGCTTTCTTACGCCGAACAACCTTCGCTGGCTTGGTCAGTACTCCGCCCTATTGGTCGGTGTATTATCCTGACATCCTCCGTCTTGATCGGTATCTGATTAAACCCTTGCCGCAGGTCGAGTGTGGAGAAGACGGTAGCCCCTTGCAGCTTGTCGAATATCTCTTCAGCCGACTGCATGGGGTACCGATCCGGCACTGTCACTTTGTTCAGCCCGCGGTAGTCCCCGCACATCCGCTTAGCTGACACGTCTCCCGTAATATCCATCCTCACCGCTACCACCGTGGCCGCCGCATACTCGCTCTCGGACCGCTGTATCAGCCCTGCCTCCAGCAGTTCTGCGCATTTCTCGGCGCATACCTCCACATCCCCTGGGCTCATCCTCCGCTTCCGATGATACACGGGTACATCGCTGTTGAGCTGGATCCGCATTCCCTGCACGGTGCACATCCCCAGCTCCTTCAGTGTGAAGGCGAACGTCCCCTTATGCTGCTCCAGCACCTCCCGCAGGTCGGCAGCTGCTTGTGCCCCCAGCCACGAACCTATCTCCCACTGGGCTAACTTCTCCTCTCGGCCTTCCCCGGCGCCTGCGGAGTCCTCACTTCCCGTGATAATCTCGTCCCTTGCCGCCATGGCCATAAACGCCCATCCGTCTCGAATGCGCTCTTCCCTCCTCGAAAGTGGATGCCATACCCATTCGGGCGTGGCACGCCATTCGACCTAAACGATGCCCCTCCGAGTGAGCCGCCTAGTGTCAACTCCTTACGCGAGTGGGCATTGCGGGTCTTGGATGAGATGCTGACGAAATCGCGAATGGCAAGAACCTTGGGGCTTTTGTTGGAGAATGAACCGTTGCGCCGAACCCGTGGCGTAATATTGGATGATCTCACTCAGTGGGTTCGTGCAGCTTGTGTTTGATGTGAACAATAGGTCGGTTTGATTTAAACTCTTGAACATGTTGACTGCATGATTGGTATAATTGTTTAGTGATTCTACTAGTAGTTGTTTTTCATTGGGTGATTTAATTGGTAATGCACTATGAGTATGTGATTCTTTATTGTATCGCTGTATCCAGCACGACTCAATCGAGAGCAGGTTGTTCACCGAGCTCTGTCGAGAGTTTTCACGCCCCAATGCGACCAACGACTGTATCCCAGTCAGCAGCGCACTTACAGGTTGACTCAGTCTGGAGTCAGCATGTAAATAGCGTGTGACGTGGTGTTGAGATTGGGGGGAAGGGCTTTGTTCCCTCCAATTTCAACACAGGGGCAACACGACAAATCCTTGTCTCCCCCCCCCCCCCCCCCCCCCCCACGCCAGTGCTAAAATTGGTGGGGGCAAGGTGTATGAATTGTTCCCGGCAGAATCCTTGCCACTGCAGCTGCCCGATGTTATCTGCTTCGACGGTCCAGATCCTTCGTAACTGTACGCGACCCTTCGTATCAATCCGCCTTTTAGTCTTCATACTCTTTGTTATGTGCTTCACTTGCTACTAATAGGAGCGCATAGCACTTTCATAATTTACCATTCGTAACACCACCGACCAGCTCATTAGTCGGTCGGTAAGAGGGTTGTGCGTTAACTGGCGAGCACATTAGGCATGGGGCTTATAATTGGAGGGAGATAGCCAGTCAGCTTCACTTGGCATACTGACGCGTTGTGTGGACGACGCCGAGTCGGAGGTCTTCACAGGGCTAATGTTTTAGCCTTGGGTCTGAAGCTGTCTCGTTTAGGTCGACTCATGCGTCATCTGTTGCTCTGTCTAATTATGAGGTCGAGATCTACACCGTTGCTATGGCTGCGCATGAGCTTTGCTGGCTGTCCTTCTTGATTAGTGACTTAGGTTAGTTGCCTCGCTCCGCCCTGGCCCTTTCTAGCTGATAACAGGGCTATGATCCTCATGTGTCAGGAGCCAAGACAGGAAGGCAAGGCAAAGCATATCCATCCGCGGTACTTCTTTCTGCGTGAATTGGTGGATCGCGGCCAGGCATGTGTGGTACCTGTGGCCTTAGAGGCGAACAATATTAATATCTTCACCAAGGCGCTTCAGCCTCGTTATCATCAGCGATTCTACATACAGCTCGGCCTAGTTACTCGAGGTCATCACTTACTGGCTTCTTTGTCCTTGTTGCTTGCTTCGATTGTTATTGTGCATATATTTTTTGTTTGTTGCAGCACCCTGCAGCGCAAAATGGTAGAAACTTCACATTCTACGCCAGAGGAGGATAACCCGCCAACTGAGCCTGAAGCGCAGGCTTCAACCACTGTGCCACCTGCTCCTCCTCCAGTACCATCGCCTCCAGTGAGTGGAGATCGTGCACCACCCCGCCCATCTCGTCCACGGGCTCCTCAAAATGCTTCTGCATAACGTGAAATCATCGATCTCGACACATGGGATTCCACGTTGCCTGATCCGGAGGTGGACCTAGGGGAGCTTGATGACGTCGAGCCACCTGCACACGGCACCGTCGACCCTGATCCGGACGACAACGACGCCCCTGCTACCGTCACGACGCATGAAGTGACGGCCCAAGCGTCACCGCCGCTGCGACCGTGACTCCGGCTCCATCCGCAACCCCAGCGCACCGAACGCCTTCGGTCACCACCATCTGGGTCCGCAGCGTGTCCACAAACTCGACTGGGTGGCGTCCTGACGAGGAAATGCTCCTCGCCGAGGTCAGACGTGACCTCGACGCACGCATCAGAGGAATGCGCGGAATACAAGGACAAAATTACAATGTCGAGATTCACAACGAGCTACTCCGTCGACGACCCAGTTTCCACTTCGCTCTCTCTGCTGTCAAAAGCAAACTGTAGCGAATGACCGACCGCTACCGCCATCTCCGCGATCTTATGTGCCAATCAGGCGCAGCCCGTATTCTCGATCTCCCCATGTGGTATGACACGGCCGATGATGTGTTGCATAGCCGTCCATCCGCGGCGCCCACGGTTACTGCCGGAAGTACGGGTACTGGGGACCCGTCAGTCAACAGGCCCTCAAATCCATTTGGTGAAGGGACCAGTCGCGGCCCGGCATCGTTTGGTGAGTCCACATACAACATTACAAGATGTTGTGAATGTTTAAGGCATATAATGATTCGTGTGTTTGTTTTTATACCTGAAGATGACACATTTCTGCAAAGACTATATTAATCCGTCTATATATACTTGACATCATCCTCATTCATTACACCACTCTGCACTAACACATCATATCTGCCCATCCGCCTGTCTACCCGCGTAGGACCGCTGCCAACTGATACCCCGGACGATGATCCGTGGGTGAGGCATCCGCCCACCTGCGCCCGCGATCTCTACACCCGCCTCTGCTACCCCATTGGTAACTGGATTGCTTGCTTCACCTCCTGCAGCACATCCCTCACCCACGACCCCATCCGCCGTTGACACACCTCTCGGGCCCGAAGCTATGTCGGCGATGTCAGCCGCGCCAGCAACCCCGAATGTTACAGCTGCTCCAGTGGCGCCACCCGCACCCGCCGGACCTGCTACTCCTGTCTTGCCTCAGGCCCCTGTCAGCGCCCCTGCCGTGGCGGCTCCCGATGTCCAGACACCCGTGAGGGCGAGCCCTTCTGTCAAATGTTATATGTGCTACAATTTGTTTAGGCTGTAGTGGGGTAGTTACTATGGGGTACAGTAAGTTTAGGGTTTCCTACTTGTACCCAACCTTTTCCTAGTGCAATCACTTCTCTCATTCTGACATGGTATTACGAGCCTAGGTTAGGAACCTAGGACCGATTTTCCTAAGGGCCCACCGTTCCACTAGAAGCGCCCTCGTGCGCCGTCCCTCGCTAGCGCCCTCGTGCGCCTCGTTCCTAGTGCGCCCTCTCGCGCCCTGCTTCCCCCGCTAGCCGCCCGCGCGCGGCCCGTTTTTCGAGCGTGTAGCCCGCTAGCCGCCCGCGCGGCCCTTTTTTCTTCGTGCGCGCGACCCCCTAGCCACCCACGCACTCGACGCCGCCCACTCGCATCCCGCCCTGGCCTCGCGCGGCCCCTAGCGCAGCCCGCGAGCTGCCCGTCGACCATCGCGCGCCGCCGCCTCGAGCCCGTAGGCCGCCGCCCGTTCGAAGGCCGCCGCCCCCTCGTAGGCCGCCGCCACCGCGAACGCTGCAGTCCGCACATAGGCCGCACCCCCGCACAGCCGCAGACCGCGCGCCGGCCCGCCCTCCCTGCTCGAGCCGCGCCGCGCCATCCTGCCCGAGTCGCGCCGCCCTGACCGAGCCGCGCCGCCCTGACCGAGCCGCGCCGCCCTGACCGAATCGCGCCGCCCTACTGTGCACCACCTGCAGCACCTACTGCTCCTGTTACTGCTACTGCTACTACTGCTCCTGCTACTACTGTTCCTACTGCTGCTACTACCACTATGGCCAGTCCTACCGTTCTCACCTTTGACGCTGAGGGCCGTCCGATTAAGTTTGACGTTTGGCTCGATGACCTACACCTGTTCCTCCAGATCACTGCCAAGGACGATGTTTCCCTGTTTGACCACACGTCCGGCGCCGCTCCCGCACCTGCTGCTACTGCTGATAGTACTGCTCGCTCACAGTGGCAGACCCCTGACGCGCATGCTCGCCTAGCCGTTCACAGCCACCTGCCGTTAGATGAGCGCGAGCATTTTGGCCAGCATAAGACCGCTAAGGAGCTGTAAGATGCTGTAGTTGCACGCTACTCCTCCCTTGCTACTGCTGCGATAGGCCGTCTCTCGCTGCCCTATCTCTTCCCCGATCTGTCTGCCTTTGCCACTGTAGCTGATCTCGCTGCCCTATCTAGTGATCTCCGCTACCGTGCCGCGCTTCCCCCCGATTTCCTAGCCAAGAACCCTCCCCCGATGTACCTCACACTCTACCACCTAGTCACCCGCCTCCCTGACTCCCTTCGCACCGTCAAGGACCACTTTCTCGCCCTCTCTCCCACTGACCTCACTGTCGACCTGCTCGAGAAGGAGCTCCTAGCAGCTGAGAAGAGCAATGTAGCTGTAGGTGCCTCTCGTGGCGACCCTCGCGCTCCCTTCTTTGAGGGGTGCTCCCCCGTCCCCCTCCTCCCCTCCATTGCATCTGCTGCTGCTGTCGACTACCTCGGTGCTGAGGGGGTCGGGGCTGCGTCTGCTCCTAGTGGGAGGCGCAAGGGCGGCAGGGGAAAGGGGGGCAGGGGGGGTGGAGGTGGCGGAGGGGGCGGCGGTGGTGGAGGGGATGGAGGGGGCGGGGATGGTGGCGGTGGTGGGAGTGGTGCTGGTGGTGGGGGGGTCAGTGGCGGAGCAGGGGGTGGTGGCAGCGGCGGTGGTGGGGGTGGTGGTGGCAGTGGTGGCGGCAGTGGAGCTGGTGGCGGGCGCGGTGGAGTGGTGCAGCGTGGGGGGTTCGGCGGTGGCCAGAGGCAGCAGCAGCAGCGTCCCACCGAGACTCCTTCGCCCCAGCAGCTCCGTGAGTGGTACTCTCAGCGTGGGGGGTCTGGGGGTGGAGGTACCTGCCCGTACGTCATCCGCACAGGTGACCGCACTGGCCAGACCTGTGGGAGGTTCCACACGGCGCAGCGCTGCTTCTTTCATCTCGACGACGCCTGGCGCGAGCAGTAACCTGACGCCTCTGAGCTGCCCCGCTGGGCTGATCTGCTTAAAAAGAACATTGATATCTTTGCTCTTGATTATGATGCTATCCTTGGTGGCATGTATGCATTGACTATTAGTATTGAGGGTGACTGTTACCTGAGTGTACCGCCCAACCCGGGTATTGGGACCAGTGAGACTGCTGCTCTAGGTGCTAGTGAGTCTGCTGCTCCAGGTGCTCGTGCATCTGCGCTTGCTGGTACTGTGTCTACTGAGGCACTGCACACTTTCACACTGGACTCGGGTGCTTCCCGCTGCTTCTTTCGTGACCGCACTGTCCTTGAGTAGCTAGCACTGACAGGGGTGGTGAGTTTTCCTCCGACCTCTTGGCAGCCTACTGTGCGGAGCACGGCATCCGCCAGACGTTCACGCTTCCGGCCTCTCCACAGCAGAATGGGGTTGCTGAGCGCCGCATTGGCTTAGTCATGGAGGTCGCTCGTACCTCCTTGATCCATGCGGCTGCCCCCCATTTCCTGTGGCCGTTTGCAGTCCAGTACGCTGCGCATCAGCTCAACCTCTGGCCCCGTGTCTCTGCTCCGGACACCTCGCCCACACTGCGTTGGACGGGGGAGGTTGGCGATGCGTCGGTGTTCCGGGTCTGGGGATGTCGAGCCTTTGTTCGCGATACGTCCGCGGACAAGCTCTCCCCCCGTGCCGTTCCCTGTGTCTTCCTTGGCTTTGTCCCTGATGCGCCTAGCTGGCAGTTTTACCACCCCACCTCGCGCCGTGTCTTCCCCTTTCAGGACGTCACTTTTGACGAGTCGGTACCCCTACCGCACTGCGCCGCTTCCCCCCCCGCCTCTCTTCCTCACCCCAGGTGCCCCTTCGGTAGACCCCCTCCCTCCCCAGGGTCCTGCTCCCTCAGGTGTTTCCCAGGTAGACCCGGTCGAGCCTGTCGAGGTAGCTCTCGACTCTGGTCCTGCGAGGAGTACTGAGCCTAGGGGTGCTAAGCCTAGGGGTGCTGAGCCTGGGGGTGCTGACACTAGGGGTGCTGAGACTGGGGGTGCTGAGCCTGGGGGAGCTGAGACTGACCGTGCAGCGCCTGGTGGCGCTCCCTCTTCCCAGCAGCTACGTGAGTGGTACTCTCAGCGTTGCAGCCTCCGGCGTGGGGCTACTGGAGCTGGGGGTTCTGCCGGAGTTGGAGCTGGTGGTGCTGCGGGTACTATGTCGCGGCCGGAGCCTCCCTCCCCACAACGGCTGCGTGAGTGGTACGCTCGGCGCTGCAGCCTCCGGAGCGGCGCTCCTAGCGTTGGGGTGCCGCCCGCTGGAGGCCCTGGTGCTGCTGGAGGTGCTGGAGCCTCTGGTCCTGAAGGTGCTCGTACAGGCGGTACTGGAGCTGCTGGGACCGGGGGTTCTACTGGAGCTGGAGCTGGCGCTGCTTGTGCTGGAGCTGCTGGAGGTACTGCTGGTGCTGGAGTTGGAGCTGGAGGTGTTGGAGCTGCTGGAGCTACCGGTGGAGCTGAGGCCGCTGGGCCTGCTGGAGTCGATGTAGCTGCTGACCCTGGAATTGGTGCTGCAGGCGCTGGAGCTGGAGGTGCTGACGCTCGTCCTCCTGCAGGTGCTGGAGCCGATGGTGCGGCTGGAGCTGGTGCTACTGGGAGTACTGGAGTTGGCACTACTGGAGCTGCTAGTGGTGCTACAGGAGTTGGAGCTGCTGCTGGGGGTTCTGGTGCTGTCTCTGCTGGTTCTGGGGACGCTTCACGGCCTCGGCTGTACTTCGTTCCGCTCCTTCAGCAGGTTCTTGGTCAGCCGCCTCCTCCTTGTCCTGCTCCCTCCTTAGAGTCTCCTCCGCCGGTCCAGTCGCAGTCACAGTTACACCCTGCCTCGTCACTGCCTGGTCCTTCTCCCTACACTGGTCCGACAGGAGGTCTTACAGAGCGTCGTGAGCCTGAGTCTCGTCCTGTGTCGCCTGAGTCTCGTTCTGCGTCACCTGTTCGTGCTGCTCACACTGGTTGTTGTGTCCCGCTTCAGCGTCCTCCTGCTGTCCCAGGCACTCACCAGATGATGCTTCGTCCTTCCACTGCTCCACAGCGTGTCCCTCTGCCTTCTCCTCCTGCGTCCTCCCTTCCTGCTCTTGCTGACCCGGAGTCTGACTCTCTTCGTGCTGCTAGTCCTACTGTCACGCGTCTCCTGGCCACTGCTGTCACTGACCCTTCCTTTGCGTCAGCTGCTGTGTCTGCCTTAGTTGCTGAGCTTGTCGACTTTGCTGCTCACTGTCGTCTTGACTACACTGCTAGTCTTGTTGCTGAGTCTGAGTCTGTCTGTCCTCCGTCCGTCGGGGGTGAGTGTGCTCTAGGCACGGACGTCCTTGAGGACAGGCAGGAGGAGTTTGAGTGCTTTGCCGCTGCTGTACATCATCTCGTCTCCATGCTGATTGCACCTGAGGGAGACCCGGATGCACCAGACATCCCAACCCCGCGCTCTTACGCTGAGGCAATCGCGGGTGAGTACTCCTCTCAGTGGCAGTCAGCCATGGACGCAAAAATGGCATCCTGGAAGTCCACTGGCACTTACGTCGATGAGGTTCCCCCTCCTGGGGCGAACATCGTCAGTGGCATGTGGATTTTCAGGGTGAAGCGGCCGCCAGGTTCTCCGCCTGTCTTCAAGGCTCGTTACGTTGCTCGAGGCTCCGCCTGTCGTGTAGGCTCGAGACTTCTTCCAGACCTTCTCCCCCACCCCGAAGATGACCACTCTTCGGGTGCTACTGCACGTTGCCGCTCAGCGTGACTACGAGCTTCACTCTCTTGACTTCAGCACAGCTTTCTTGCAGGGCAGCCTACACAAGGAGATCTGGCTGCGCCGCCCTCCTGGCTTCACTGGGACGTTTCCTCCTGGTACCCAGTGGAGCCTCCGACGGCCGGTTTACGGTCTCCGCCAGGCGCCACGTGAGTGGCACGACACACTGAGGACTATACTTGCGGCTCTTGGGTTCGCGCCTTCTACTGTTGACCCGTCGCTGTTTGTGCGCACCGACACTTCGCTGTCGCCGTTCTACATCCTCGTGTATGTCGACGACTTGGTCTTTGCCACTGCTGACACTGAGGCTCTCGCCCTGGTGAAGTCGGAGCTGCAGAAGAGACACACGTGCACAGACCTGGGTGAACTGCGCAGCTACCTTGGCTTGCAGATCACTCGGGACAGAGCACGCCGCACCATCACACTGACTCAGTCACACATGGTGCAGCAGGTCCTTCAGCTCTTCGGCTTCACCTGGTCCTCAGCACAGCACACTCCTCTGGCTACAGGTCACTTGCTCTCAGCTCCACCTTCGGACGAGTCCGTAGAGCCGAGTGGTCCTTACCCAGAGCTAGTTGGCTGCCTCATGTACCTGATGACTTGCACTCGTCCTGACCTCGCGTACCCTCTTGGCCTTCTGGCTCGCTACATGGCTCCTGGTCGGCACCGAAAGGTGCACATGGATGCTGCTAAGAGGGTACTACGCTACTTGTGCAGTACATCAAGCATGGGGCTCGTCCTTGGAGGGAGGAGCTCAGTTGTTCTCACTGGGCACTCAAACGCTTCTTGGGTTGACGACCAGACTACTCAGCGGTCGTCACAGGGTTACACCTTCAGCCTTGGCTCTGGTTCAGTTTCTTGGCGTTCTACACGTTCGTCTTCAGTTCTCAGCTCCAGTTGTGAGGCTGAGATCTACGCCACAGCCATGGCTGCACAGGAGTTACGCTGGCTCACCTATCTGCTGACCGACTTGGGAGAGCGGCCTCGTTCTCCTCCAGTGCTGTACGTCGACAACAAGGCAGCCATTGCCTTGTGTGAGGAGCACAGGCTGGAGCACAGAACGAAGCACATCGCTCTGCGTTACTTCCTGGCTCGAGAGTTGCAGCAGCGTGGTCAGCTTCGTCTGCGTTACGTGGCCACTCGGGCCAACACTGCTGATATATTCACCAAGGCACTTCAGTCTGGTGATCATCAGCGTTTCTGCACTATGCTAGGGCTTGTGCCCACTTTTCCTCACTTGCTGTAGGCTTTGCTTGTACTGTGATCTATATATATATACCTGCATGCTTGCTTTGCTAGGTAGAGATCACTGTGATGTTTGTGTTGCATATATGCCTCTGCATGTGAACTGGCCTTGTGGCCCTTTGCTTGTGCTCAGTAAGTGTGGTGACGTTGTGATCCACCCTGAGCTTGCTTTGCCTTTCTTGACTGGTCTTGTGACCCCTTGCTCTCCCCCACTTTGCCTATGGGGGTGTGTCAAATGTTATATGTACTACAGTTTGTTTAGGCTGTAGTGGGGTAGTTACTATGGGGTACAGTAAGTTTAGGGTTTCCTACTTGTACCCAACCTTTTTCCTAGTGCAATCACTTCTCTCATTCTGACACCTTTGACTCGCCCTAGGGGCCTGCGGGGGCCTGGGCCGTTGTCTGCAACCACCACAACATAAGCAAGTAGTCAAGCTACGGACATAAGTGGGGGCACTTCCGATACAACGCTACCCGACTCGGTAGTGCGTGGGATCGAGGCATCGCTCGAGCGGGTGATAGATCGAGGAATGCAACGCCTTTTGGATCATACCCGAGAGTTGGCACGCGCAATCCAGGATGAGCAAGCTGCCAAGAGGCGAAGACATAATTCCGAAGGTGATCCCGGCGCCTCTCGGGAGAAAAGCGACGGCCCGTAGAGCTGTGGTGTGGCGCTCTTGCCGCGGGCCCTCGCAACCACCATCAGTCTCTGACGCGTGGAGGCCCCAATCTTGGACGATGCCCGAGTTGAAGCTCCACATTGTGAAGCACCACGGCTATACGCACTGCGTCGCACACCCGGCTTAGTTTGCATCCCATGCGCCTCGAGCAGGCGCCATTTAAACTTGATGCGCCCATTCACCTGCTCTACCATCATTCTAGCTCTTGATTGTTGCTTGTTCCACGTACAGTCGACATTTTGGTTTGGTGGGGCTTTGTAGGGGGGGACGGTATAGGCTTTCAGTCCGTAGGCTGCATCTCCCACAAGCACTCTATCAAATAAATGGCCGCTTTCAATTTTCAGCTTTGCTGGTGATGTCAAACACTCTGGCTTCGTTCACAAAACCCGGCCAACCAGCAAAGTAGTTCCACACTCTACCTAGTGAATCCACTATTATTTGAAGAAAAAATATAAAATCTCCATGGCGATTCCTAAAGTCATCCGCATCCACAACGAAACCACGACATCTAATGAACGTGCCATCGATAGCTCCTACTATGCCTGGAATTCCAGTTTCGTAGCGAAATTCCGCCTCCATCAAGTCCGCTTCCATCTCTGTCGGCCACTTGACCCACTCCGGCTCCAACACATGCTCTATGAAATCCAAGAATATCTTGAAAATTCGTTGCGCGTGCTGCTGAGAAACCCCAAACACTAGCGCGAGTGCACAAAAAATCCAGCCCTGGGCCAGTCGCGTTAAGCATATCGCCACCATGAAACAGGCAGGCATGTGGTCTACCCAATCCTAGGGCATGTAGTTCTGGAATCGCGCGACAACGTATCGGAACACGGGGCGCTCCATGCGAAAATGGTCGTATAATTGCTCAGCCGGGAGCGTTGGGATGAGACGGATCCACCGTCTTCTCGCGCTGGCTCGGTCAGGGCCCGTGCTAGGTTTTGGGGCATCCTGAGGCCTCAGGGAAACTTTTCAGAATCTGAAAAAATGCCCTGATTTTTCAGGGCAAAAATGAGTGTTCAGGGTTCTGTTTTTAACAATTCAAGTGGCACTAGCATGGTTCTACTCTTGCTAACTAATTCAGGGTAGAAAACACCACCAGACTAGACCAGAGAACACCACCGCTACTCTAACAGCAACACTGGAAGGGTGCATGCCCCCTGGGAAAAAAATCCCTGGGAACGGGAACACCCCACCTCTCCCCCCCCTCCCCCCTCTAAAAACGCGTCAGGGCAAGCCTCGACATTCATCCTGACGCTTCAGGGAAGAACACTATGGTCATCCTGAATGTCCAGGGCATTTCTGTCAGAGTTACATGACATAGCTACTGTAGGCTATAGTGGGGTAGCACATATGGGGTACAGTTGCCTAGGGTTTGCCTTTTGTACCCAACTTTCACTTAGTCATTTCATTCCTGTTTTCTTGATTCACATGGTATAGAGCGGGTTCCTACATGGGACCGTTCCTTCCTAAGGGCCCACCATAAGATTTTTTTTTTTTTAGCTGCCCGCGCACATTGCGCCCTGCCCTAAAAATTTTTTTAGCGGCCCCTACGCTGCCCCTACGCGGCCCCTACGCCGCCTCCCACGCGCCCCCTATGCGGCCCCTGGCGGCGCCCTGACGAGGCCCCTGCCGGCGCCCTATCGCGGCCCCTGACGCGCCCCCTGGTGGCGCCCTGACGCGGCCCTGACGCGGCCCTGACGCGGCCTGACGCGGCCCCTGGCGGCGCCCTGACGCGGCCCTGCCGTGGCCCCTGACGCGGCCCTGACGCGGCCTGCCGCGGCCCCTGCCGCGGCCCTGAAGCGGCCCCTGACGCGGCCCTGACACGGCTCTGCCGCGGCCCTGACGCGGCCCTGACGCGGCCCTGCCGCGGCCCCTGGCGGCGCCCTGACGCGGCCCCTGACGCGGCGCCCTGACGCGGCCCCTGCCGCGGCCCTGATGCGGCCCTGCCGCGGCCCCTGACGCGGCCCTGACGCGGCCTGCTGCGGCCCCTGCCGCGGCCCTGAAGCGGCCCCTGACGCGGCCCTGACGCGGCTCTGCCGCGGCCCTGACGCGGCCCTGACGCGGCCCCTACCGCGGCCCCTGGCGGCGCCCTGACGCGGCCCCTGACGCGGCGCCCTGACGCGGCCCTGCCGCGGCCCCTGACGCGGCCCCTGCCGCAGCCCCTGACGCGGCCCCTGCCGCGGCCCCTGACGCGGCCCCTGACGCGGCCCCTGTCGCGTCCCCTGACGCGGCCCCGCCACCTACCTTTCCGGCCACGCCGCCTCCTCTCAGCGGCCCCGCCGCCTCCTCCCAGCGGCCCCGGACGCCGCCCTCTCAGCGGCCCCGCTGAGCCGCCCAGCAGCCTAGCCGCCCAGCAGCTGAGCCACCGAGCCGCTCAGCAGCCGAGCCGCCGAGCCGCCCAGCAGCCGAGCCGCCCAGCAGCAGAGCCGCCGAGCCGCCCAGCAGCCGAGTCGCCGAGCCGCCCTGCAACCGAGCCGCCCGAGCCGCCCTGTCCGGTAAGAGCAGCGCCTCTCTCACAGCACTGCCCTCACCCCACTGTTTGCGCTGCTAGTCTACTGCTGTCATGGCTACCCCTAGTGTCCTCGCTTTTGACGCTGAGGGTCGGGCCATTGACTTTGACGTCTGGATAGATGACCTGCAGCTTTTCTTACAGTGCGATAGGGCAGATGGCCTCTCCCTCTTTGACCTCACTTCTGGTGCCTCTCCTGCCCCCGCCACTGATGCTGACGCCACTGTTCGCTCCCAGTGGGCCACGCGCGATGCTGCTGCACGTCTTGTTGTGCGTCGCCACCTGCCTACCTCTGAGCGTGCGCACTTTAGCCAGTACAAGAGTGCTCAGACCTTGTACGACGCTGTAGTTGCACGCTACTCCTCCCCTGCCACTGCTGCACTGAGTCGCCTCATGCTACCGTACCTCTTCCTTGACCTTGCTGCCTTTCCCACAGTCGCTGACCTCATTACGCACCTACGCACTAGTGACACTCGCTACCGCGCTGCGCTTCCTGCTGAGTTCTGCGCCAAGAACCCCCCCCCCATGTACATCACCCTCTACTACATAGTCACCCGGCTCCCTGACTCCCTTCGCGTAGTCAGGGACCACTTCCTCTCAGTTTGCCCCACCACTCTCACCGTTGACCTCCTCGAGAAGTCCCTCCTAGCAGCAGAGAAGAGCATAGTAGCTGTAGGAGCCTCTCGTGGTGACCCTCGCACCCCCATCTTTGAGGGGTGTTCCCCCTCCCCCCTTTTGCCCTCTGTTGCCTCTGCTGCTGCGGCCGACCTCGTTGGGCTTGAGTCGGTCGGTGCGGCGTCTACCCCTAGCGGGAGACGCCGCCCTGGCAAGGGCAAGGGGGGCAGGGGCGCTGGAGGAGCTAGCGGGGGCGGTGGAGGCGGCAGTGGAGGCGGTGGAGGAGGTGGGGGTGGCGGTGGGGGTGGTGGCGGGGGTGGAGGTGTCGGTGGCGGCAGTGGAGGCGGAGGCGGCAGCGGCAGTGGCGGAGGGAGCGGAGGTGGCGGCGGTGGAGGAGGAGGCGGCGGAGGAGGTGGAGCTGGTCGGGGTGGCGCTGCGCAGAGGGTCGGCTCCGATGGTGGTCAGCGCCAGCAGCAGCAGCAGCACCAGCAGCGCACTCGTGACATCCCCTCCCCTCAGCAGCTCCGTGAGTGGTACACTGCACGCCAGAGGGGTGGGGGTACTGGTCCGTGCACCTACGTCCTCCGCACCGGCGACCGCGCGGGTGAGCAGTGCGGGGGTGCGCACTCCACCCAGCGCTGCTTTGGCCGCCTGACGGACGCTTGGCGTCACCAGTTCCCTGAGGCCACTGAGATCCCCCGCTGGGGTGAGCTGTCTAGGGCAGGTGTGGCTGTCTTTGACCTTGACTTTGATGCTATTCTTGCTGCCATGTATACTGTGACTATTAGTGATGAGGGTGACTGTTACCGGTGTTTTCCGCCTGACCCGGGCATTGAGACTGCCGCTCTAGGTACTGGTGAGGCTGCTGCTCTAGGTGCTAGCGAGGCTGCTGCTCTAGGTGCGTCTGCTCCCTCAGGTGCTGGTGAGTCTGCTCTCTCAGGTTCTGCGTCGGCTTCGGCCTCCCACACCTTCACCCTTGACTCGGGGGCTTCTCGCTCCTTCTTTCGAGACCGCACCACACTCACGCCGCTTAGCCGGCCAGTTGCAGTCTCTCTGGCAGACCCCTCTGGGGTCCTGTCCTTGCTCACTTCTCCACTGTCCTCCCGTGTCCGGCGGCCCCCTCTGGCACCCTGTCTGGTCTTTACCTTCCCTCGTTCTCTACGAACTTGGTGAGTGGTGCTGACCTACAGGATGCGGGGGTTCACCAGTTCACTCCTGCGAGTCGGCGGGTGACCCACTGCACGGACGCTCGGACAGGCCGACACCTGGCCACGTTTACCCGTCGGCCGGGGTCAAGCCTGTACACCCTGACCACTGCGTCTCCTCCAGTCACTGCGTCTGGTCAGGTAGCTGCGTCGGGTCAGGTGTTTGCTGCAGCGTCCAGGTCTGGTCCTGAGTCTGCCCCCTGTTCGTGTCGCCTCCTGTCTCACGAGACTCTCCTCTGGCACCACCGCCTTGGTCACCCCTCCCTGCTTCGTCTCCGAAGCATGGCCTCCCGTGTCCTTGTCTCTGGTCTTCCCCGGTCCCTCCCTCCCCTTCCTCCGGGGCCTGGCCCTACCTGCGTCCCCTGTGTCGAGGGGCGGCAGCGGGCTGCCCCTCACTCCTCCCAGTTTCCTCCGACAGAGGCCCCGCTGCAGACGCTTCACATGGACGTGTGGGGCCCGGCCCGCGTCCGTGGACAGGGTCACGAGCGCTACTTCCTGCTGGTGGTTGACGACTACTCGCGTTACACCACAGTCTTCCCCTTGCGCAGCAAGGGTGATGTCACTGAGGTGTTGATCGACTGGATCCGCGCAGCTCGTCTCCAGCTCAGGCAGAGCTTCGGCTCGGACTTTCCTGTTCAGCGTCTGCACTCTGACAGAGGCGGAGAGTTCTCCTCTGGCCTTCTGCGAGCCTACTGTCGTGCACGAGGCATCCGCCAGACCTTCACGCTTCCGGACTCTCCACAGCAAAATGGGATTGCTGAGCGCCGCATTGGCATGGTCATGGACGTCGCCCGTACGTCCATGATGCATGCGGCTGCCCCCCATTTTCTGTGGCCGTTTGCGGTTCGGTACGCGGCGCATCAGATCAACCTTCACCCCAGGGTCTCCATGCCGGAGACCTCCCCAGCTTTGCTGTGGACGGGGAAGGTTGGCGATGCGTCTGCGTTCCGTGTCTGGGGATCTCGGGCGTTTGTCCGCGACTTGTCTGCGGACAAGCTGTCCCCTCGTGCTGCTCCTTGCGTCTTCCTTGGCTTCCCCCCTGACGCGCCAGGGTGGCAGTTCTACCACCCCACCTCTCGCCGTGTCCTGTCCTCCCAGGACGTCACGTTTGACGAGTCGGTCCCCTACTACCGCCTCTTCCCCTACCGCACTCCGTCCCTCCCCCCGCCACCGCTCTTCCTTGTCCCAGGTCCCCCCCCGGTAGACCCCCTCCCCCCTCAGGGTCCTGCCCCTTCAGGTGTGTCCCAGGTAGACGCAGTCGAGCCTGTCGAGGTTACTGGTGACTCTGGTGCTGCTGAGGGTGCTGAGCCTGGGGGTGCTGACTCTGGGGGTGCTGAGCGTGTGGGTGCTACGCCTGGGGGTGCTGAGCCTGAGGGTGCTACTACTGGGGGTGCTGAGCCTGGGGGTGCTACTACTGGGGGTGCTGAGCCTGGGGGTGCTGAGCCTGGGAGTGCTACGCCTGGGGGTGCTACGCCTGGAGGTGCTGAGCCTGGGGGTGCGGAGCCTGAGGGAGCTGGGCCTGCTCGTGTGGCGTCTGGCGGTGCTGAGCCTGGAGGTTCTCCGGGTGCTTCGTCTCGGCGGGAGCCACTCTCTCCACAGGAGCTGCGCGAGTGGTTTGCCCGGCGCTGGAGGCGTGCTGCTGGAGCTGGAGGTTCTTCGGCTGCTGAGGGTGCTGGTGCCGCGGGTCCCGGAGGTGCTCGTACTGGGAGTACTGGAGCTGCTGGGCCTGCGGGTACGACTGGAGCTGGAGCTGCTGAGGGTGTTGGCGCTGAGGCTACTGCTGTCGGTCCTGGAGGCGGTCCTGCTGGGGGTGCTACTGGTGCTGCTGGAGGTACTGGAGCTGGAGGTGCTGCTGGCGCTGGTGCTGCCGCTGGGGGTACTGGTGCTGTCCCTGCTGTGTCTGGAGTCGCCGCGCGGCCTCGGCCGTACTTCGTTCCGCTCCTTCAGCAGGTTCTTGGTCTCCCGCCTTCTACTGGTCCTCCTCCTCCCTTAGCGTGTCCACAGCCTGTCCCGTCACAGTTACAGTTACAGCCGGCCTCCCCACTGCCCGCTCCTTCTCCCTACACTGGTCCTACTGGAGGTCTTGCTGAGCGTCGTGAGCCTGCGTCTCGCCCTGCGTCGCCTGTCCGTGCTGCTCGCACTAGTGCTCGTGGTTCGCGTCAGCGTCCTCCTCCTGTCCCTGGCACGCACCGGATGTCTCTACGTCCGTCCACTGCTCCTCTGCGTGCCCCTTTGCCTTCTCCTCCTGAGTCCTCTCTTCCTGCTCTTCCTGACCCGGAGTCGGACTCTCTTCGTGCTGCCAGTCCTACTGTCACGCGTCTCCTTGCTACTGTTGTCACTGACCCTTCCTTTGAGTCCACTGCTGCGTCTGCCCTAGTTACTGAGCTCGTCAACTTTGCTGCTCGCTGTCGTCTAGACTACGCTGCTAGTCTTGTTGCTGAGTCTGAGTCTGTCTGTCCTCCGTCCGTCGGGGGTGAGTGTGCCCTTGGCACGGACGTCCTTGAGGACAGGCAGGAGGAGTTCCAGTGTTTGGCTGCTGCTTCACCTCATCTCGTGTCCGTACTGCTTACCCCTGAGGGAGACCCGGATGCACTTGACATCCCGACTCCGCGCTCTTACGCGGAGGCGATAGAGGGTCCCTACTCCTCTCAGTGGCAGGCAGCTATGGACGTAGAGATGGCTTCCTGGAAGTCCACAGGCACCTACGTTGACGAGGTTCCCCCGCCTGGGGCGAACATCGTCAGTGGCATGTGGATTTTCAGGGTGAAGCGGCCGCCGGGTTCTCCGCCTGTCTTCAAGGCGCGTTACGTGGCTCGTGGCTTCAGTCAGCGGCAGGGAGTTGACTACTTTCAGACCTTCTCTCCCACCCCGAAGATGACCACTCTTCGGGTACTGCTGCACATAGCTGCTCACCGCGACTACGAGCTGCACTCTCTTGACTTCAGCACTGCTTTCTTGCAGGGCAGCCTGCACGAGGAGATCTGGCTGCGTCGCCCACCTGGCTTCACTGGGTCTTTTCCTCCTGGCACCCAGTGGAGCCTCCGGCGGCCAGTCTACGGTCTCCGCCAGGCACCGCGTGAGTGGCACGACACACTGAGGACTACACTTCCGGCTCTTGGGTTTGCTCCCTCTACTGCCGACCCGTCGCTGTTTCTGCGCACCGACACTTCTTTGCAGCCGTTCTACATCCTCGTGTACGTCGACGACTTGGTCTTTGCCACAGCTGACACTGCTGGACTCGCCCACGTGAAGTCCGAGCTGCAGAAGAGACACACGTGCACAGACCTGGGTGAACTGCGCAGCTACCTTGACTTGCAGATCACCCGGGACAGAGCACGCCGCACCATTACCCTGACTCAGTCACACATGGTGCAGCAGGTCCTTCAGCGCTTCGGCTTCACGTACTCCTCGCCTCAGGCCACTCCTCTGCCTACTCGCCACTCGCTCTCAGCTCTGCCTTCGGATGAGTCCGTAGAGTCGAGTGGCCCGTACCCAGAGCTTGTTGGCTGCCTCATGTACCTGATGACCTGCACACGACCTGACCTTGCATACTCTCTTAGCATTCTTGCACGCTATGTTGCTCCTGGGAGACACAGACCGGAGCACATGGCTGCAGCGAAGAGGGTGTTGCGCTACTTGTGCAGTACGTCGGGCATGGGGCTTGTGCTTGGAGGGCAGAGTCCAGTGGTCCTCACTGGACACGCAGACGCTTCTTGGGCTGACGACCAGGCTACGCAGCGGTCGTCACAGGGTTACACCTTCAGCCTTGGTTCCGGCTCTGTTTCGTGGCGGGCTACTCGCTCGTCTTCTGTTCTCGACTCCAGTTGTGAGGCTGAGATCTACGCCGGGGCCATGGCTGCACAGGAGCTTCGCTGGCTCACCTACCTGCTGACTGACCTCGGAGAGCCGCCTCGTTCTCCTCCAGTGCTCTACGTAGACAACAAGGCCATGCTGGCCTTGTGTCGAGAGCAGAGACTGGAGCACAGAACGAAGCACATTGCTCTTCGCTACTTCCTTGCTCGTGAGCTACAGCAGCGTGGTCAGCTGCGACTTGCGTACGTGGCCTCTGAGGCCAACACTGCTGATATCTTCACCAAGGCACTTGCGCCTTGTGATCATCAGCGCTTCTGTACTCAGCTGGGTCTTGTACCTACCTTGCCTCACTTGCTCACCTCTTGACCTTGTTTGTACTGTTGCATATATATATACTCCTGCTCTTGCTTGTCTAGCCTTATATATATATGTAATCCTGCATGTGAACTGGCCTTGTGGCCTTGAACTTGTGCTCGGAATGTGTGGTGACTTTGTGATCCACCCTGAGCTTGCTTTGCTTTGCTTGACTGGTCTTGTGACCCCTTGTTCTCCCCCACTTTGCCTATGGGGGTGTGTCAGAGTTACATGACATAGCTACTGTAGGCTATAGTGGGGTAGCACATATGGGGTACAGTTGCCTAGGGTTTGCCTTTTGTACCCAACTTTCACTTAGTCATTTCATTCCTGTTTTCTTGATTCACAATTTCATGTAACAACATCATGAGACCACAGGGCTAAAATTGACACTATTCTAAAATTACAGGGCAAATTTAAAACTGCATCCTGATTTTAGTGTAATCATGATGTTTTGCCCTGATAACGTGGGGCCTGGGCTCGGTCATCTTGCAGTGTAACACGGTCTAGCCGTAGAGACCAGCGAGTGATAACGTGGGAAAGGAGTGTTGGAATTAAGGTTAATTCGGGTTGCTCCAATAAACATATGTTGTGATACATCTACTTTATAGTAGTGTAGAATACATTGGTTGGGTTGGGAGAACTTGTGGTGTACACTCTATAGAGTGCACCACCTCCCAAACCCTATAGGTTAGGGTTCTCTCTTGTTGGAACTTCACTTCTTGGAAACCACTTTGGTTCTAGCATGGTTCATGCCCAAGTGGGCTCCTAAGATTTCTAGGCTTTATGAGGAAGTTCTAAGACTACTAAAGCTTCCGCTAGTAGCTTAGTCCATTCTAACATGGTATCAGAGCTAGGAAGGCCTAGCAATATGTTGGAATATGAGCTACTCAAGAAATTTGATCATAACACCTTGGTGGAAGCTAAATAGCTTCCATCCCTCCCGAAGGGCTGCCGAAATTGCACCGTGGCGGACTCTGGACGTGGGAGGGGAGGAGGAGAGAAGAAAACTGCTGGAAATCGTGTGGATCCGTTCGGGAGGACGAGAAGAGCGAAATCCATTTACGGAGGCGCTCAGTCAACTTTGGCCGATCAAGACGTGCAGCATACCGATGGAAAGGCCTCAGCACGATCTACAACAATTGCCTCGGGGTCGTTGCCAATCGACGAGCGGATCGGCCGCAATTCGCGAAATACAGTCGGCGGACGAATTGGCAAATCGCGAATCGGGGAAGATTTAAAGCGCGGAAAATAGATTGGAGGGCAGACGCCGACAGAGGAGGCCAGGGCGCATCCAACAAGCCAAAAATCGGGAGAAACGGTCGAGACTTCGTCGACGGGAAATCGTCCAACTTCGACGAGTTTAAGCGGCCAGCTCGGACGCGGGATCCAGGAGCGCGATACATCATCGGAACGGTCTCGAAGCAAGGATTCATCTGAGCCAAACGGCTCATCATTCGGACGTTCGAGCACGGAGTTTAGGGTTTAGGGTGTGAATCTGCCTGCATCATCTTCACCGCCACCGCCGTTGCCTCCACCACCACCTCAACGTCAATCTTCAGTGCTCCTGCCGCAAATGGATCATGACTCAGGCGAAGGGAAGCTGGAGAGTGCGCCAATGTTCGACGGGAGCGACTATTGGACTTGGAGCTTCCGATTCGAGCAATGGGCAGAGACACACGATGTATGGGGGTACTTTGATGGTTCGGAGGAGCGGCCTGCATCGGGTGACGCACGGCTAAAGTGGGAGAGGAGAAATCAGAAGGCATTTGCCCAATTCTGCAATGCCTTGGTGCCAGATGAGTTGATTCGCTTGGTACAGGAGTTCGGCGGCAAGACCGAGTTGGGAAACGCACCTGTTGATGGCGGAGCAAGAGCGGTCACCCGAGTTTCTGCAGGCACAGCAGCGGCATACATACGAGTGAAGGAGTTCTACCTTCAGCGTGGATTGTGTAACCGGATGGCACTCTCTAATGAACTCTCTTCCTTGAAGATGAAAGAAGGGGAGGGAGTGGCTGCATACTGGGTGCGTGCCGAGGACTTGAGGTCCAAGTACTTGGCTGCAGGAGGGAAGGAGGAGGTTGAGGAGTGGATGATGAGGGTACTCAAATGACTACCTCCTCACTTTGAGATGCTGAAGATAGTGCTGAACAACCAATCACCATCGCCTATTAAGGATCAGCTGCTTACCTTCTTGAGGAGCGAGGAGATGCGGATTGGTGTCGCACCAAGATCGGATGGTGTAGCCACTTTTGGAGCGGGTACGAAAGTGGGCAGCAGCGGCAGGGGAAATTGGGACAAGAGAGGAAAGCATGGAGGCAGCGGTAGCAGCAGTGACACCAACTCGGGCAGATGGGGTCAAGGAAAAGGCAAAGCGGGAGTGCTTGATTTCCCCTGGGGGTCCAAGGGCATGGCTCCTCGGGGGTTGTGTCATGGCTGTTGGGATGAGGGACATGCATGGCAGCGATGTCCTCATCGACCTAAGGGAGGCATTCCGGCATTCTTAAAGCGGGGGGGTCGTGGATCCAACGGCAAGGCACAAGTGGCGGATGAGGAGGAGCAGGATGACAAGGCAGAGGCAGTGGTTGGAGAGGTAGTTGCAGCAGTGGGAGAGGAGCAGCCGCGAGAGGGGTGGTGGATTGACAGTGGGGCCAGCCACAACTTTACTCCTTATGCATCGGACTTCAAAAGTAAGCTTCAGCCACCAGAGGTTCGGGGAGTTAGATTGGGAGATGGACGGGTGGTGAAAGCTGTTGGCATGGGTGAGGTGCCAGTGGTTGGTGCTGGAGGTCAGCTGCTGAGGATTCAAAAGGTCCACCTTGTGCCTGAGATGCGCACGCGTCTGCTGTCAGTCCCACACCTCACCTCTCGAGATGTCATTGTCACATTGAAGGGCAAGAAATGTGTTCTTAAATGGGGGGAGAGGGTGTTGGCGATTGGAGAAAAGGAGGGGGGCATGGACCATGGATTGGTGCGGATGTCTCTTCCTCTTGCTCGGGGCACACAAGGCAGTGCTCTTGCAGCTAGGTCCTCCTCCTAATTTTCCCCATTGACCCTTGCTCATCGCCGCCTTGGTCACACCGCCCCCACAACATTGCAACAAATGGCTCGGGGGAACAGTGTACTGGGCTTGGAGATCGGGGGGGGGGAGCACTGATTGCTCCCCATGTGAGCCTTGCTTATTGGGAAAGTCGGCTTGGAAGTCGTTTCCCCACGAGGCGTCTCGGACACTTGGGCCTTTGGATGAGGTCCACATGGATTTGTGGGGACCAGTGCGCACACCGTCACTGGGAGGAGCGGTGTATGTCATCAGTCTCATTGACGACTTCACCAGACGAGTTTGGTCATTCCCACTCCCCAACAAGGAATCGGCCACAGTCGCAAAAGTCATTTGCCAGTGGCATAAGGACGTGGAGTTGGAGTGTGGGCGGAAGCTGAAGGCTGTTCGCTCCGACAGGGGTGGCGAGTTCTTGGGGGACGCTGTGAAAGCATGGAAAGCGGAGTTTGGCATCAAAACCCAATTGAGTGTCGCAGATACAGCACAGCAGAATGGGGTCGTGGAGAGGTGGCACAGGACGATGGCAGAGGGGATTCGCACATTGTTGGTCGACAGTGGTCTCCCTGCTCGCTTGTGAGGTGAAGCATTGATGTGGGTCGTGTGGGTTAAGAACAGGGTCACCCACAGTGCTTTGTCTGCCTCCATCACACCAATGGAGGCGTGGTCCGGCCAGAAGCCGCATGTGGGCATGGCTCGGATTTGGGGTTGCATGGGGAGTGCCATGCTGCATGGGCATGAGAAGGGTGGCAAGCTTGATGCACAGGCTGTCATGTGTGTCTGTGTTGGGGTGGACATGGAGAGCAAGGGTTGGCGCATGCTGGACCCTTCTCTCATGCGCATTCGCATTGCTCGGGATGTTGTTTTTCTTGAGAATGTGATGTGGAAAGTTTGGGACAAGGCAAAGGGATTTGGGGAGCTTCTGCAGGATGTAGCTGCGATTTCCCAACTCCTCCCTCTTCCACTCTCGCCACCCTCAGCAACGGCTGACGACGTTGAGATGCCACCTTCATCACTGCCACCGGCACCGCTGAGTGTGTCGGTGCAGCAGCAGCCCACCCCTCTACAGCAGCTCAGTGGCCCCTCGGTCATTCAGCGGAGATCCGCTACACAGGCTACTTCCTCTTCCTCCTCCTCTGGTCAGCGCTCTGTCCCACTCTCTACGGGTGCCCCTCCGTCACCAGCGACTACCTCCCCACCACCGGTTACGGGTTTGCATGTGCTTGGTATCCAGTCTGGTACAGGTGGTGGAGGTAGGGGGGGATGCTGGTGTGGTTGAGGGCATGCTGTGTTTGGCCAGGGAGGTGGAAGGTGTTGCACTGGCAGGTGTGAGCACCGGTGATGTCCCACGCACACTCGCTGAGGCCCTGCGTGGCCCTGAGGGCCCTGCGTGGAAGGCAGGCGCTGAGAAGGAGATAAATGCAATGCGCACTATGGGTGTATGGGATCCAGAGCCGGTCGACTTACCTCCAGGTAAGAAGGCCATTGGGGTCAGGTACGTTTTCCGCAGGAAAACTGACAAGGAGGATAAGGTGGTACATCACAAGGTTCGCCTTGTTGCTAAGGGGTACACTCAGGAGCCCGAAAAGGACTATGATCAGGTATTTGCCCCTGTGGGCAAGCTCACCTCAGGTCGGGTGCTTCTTGCAGAAGCCGCGGTAAAAGGGTGGCATGTACAACAGGAGGATGTTGATCATGCTTACCTCAATGCAGTCCTTCAAGAGGAGGTGCATGTGAGGCAACCTGAGGGATTTGATGATGGTACAGGTAGGGTGTATCGCTTGCGCAAAGCTCTCTATGGGCTCAAGCAAGCGCCTCGTGCTTGGAATGAGGAGATTGGTACCACCCTGATTGCAGCAGGGTTTGACCGCAGTGCGATGAGGCTCTGTACATCAGGTTTGTGGATGAAGAGCCAGTATATGTATTGGTGTATGTGGATGACCTCTTGCTTGTGTCTCCACGCTTGGAGCTGATCGGTCAGGTCAAGGAGGTGCTTGCTCAGAGGTACCAGATGAAGGATCTAGGTGAGGTATCCACGTACCTTGGTGTGGAGGTTCGCAGGTCGGTCAAGGATGGGTGGTTGGAGATTGGCCAGGAGAAGTATGTCCGTGGTCTCCAGGGAAGGTTTGGTGATCTGCTTAAGGAGACCCATAGGGTGCATACTCCAATGTCACTCAATGATCTCTTTAAGATCAGGAATAGTACTTGGTCGACTGAGGAAGGTGTTGCAGCTGATGTCAAGGTGTACCAGAGTCTCATTGGCAGCTTGATGTATGCTGCTGTGACCACCCGTCCTGACATATCTTTCACTCTCAACACCCTTGCACAGTCCTGCGTGGCACCAAGACGCATTCACATGCGCGGTGCACTGAGAGCACTCAGGTACTTGGTCGACACAGCTGGTCGTGTCATCAGGTATGAGCGCCAAGGTGGTGAGCAGGTTGTTCGGTACACAGACTCGGATTGGGGTGGTGAGACTGATGGCAAGAGTCGCTCTGCCTACATCTTTAAGCTGGGAGGAGGAGCAATCAGCTGGTATAGCAAAAAGCAAGAGCGGCAACTGAGTACAAAGCTCTATCAGAGGGGGCCAAGGAGGCCATTTGGTTGAGGAGTTTGTTGGCAGAGATGCATGTGGGGGATAGGGGGGCTATTCCATTGCTCTGTGATAATGAGGCTGCTGTCTCCCTTGCCCACAATCCCGTTCTCTATCAGCGCACCAAGCACATTAAGGTGGCATGACACTTTGTACGGGATGCGGTGCGCCAGCAGGAGGTCGAGGTGCACTCAGTACGCTCCCACCTCCAGGATGCCGACATGCTCACCAAAGCTCTTCCAAGCTTGCAGCTGCATGAGAACTTGGAGCGCATCGGCATGCGAATGATGGCTGCGAAGGCCAAGGCTTCATTCACTGGAGGGGTTGTGTTTTGATTTATGGGTGAACTTTAATGCTTATTGGAGCAAGGGGGTGTGTTGGAATTAAGGTTAATTCGGGTTGCTCCAATAAACATATGTAGTGATACATCTACACTATATTAAACATTGGTTGGGTTGGGATAACTTGTGGTGTACACTCTATAGAGTGGACCACCTCCCAAACCCTATAGGTTAGAGTTCTCTCTTGTTGGAACTTCACTTCTTGGAAACCACTTTGGTTCTAGCATGGTTCATGCCCAAGTGGGCTCCTAAGATTTCTAGGCTTTATGAGGAAGTTCTAAGACTACTAAAGCTTCCGCTAGTAGCTTGGTCCATTCTAACAAGGAGATGTGCTACTACTGTGAGGAAACCTTCGAACAAAAATTTCACGAGGACGATGAGATGGGACTTGTCCATGACGGGAGGCAAAATGGGTAGCTGATTACCTTGGAATTCGGTGCTTTGTATGGAATGAGATTATTAGGTCTATAGTATTTAATTGATGGCTAGTGATACTGTATTACGGTGAGATTATTCTCATTCTGTATATTCTATCCGCTGTATAACGAAATAAATTGTGTGTTCCAAGTTATAAGTTGTGAACTCAGCTATATATATATATATATGCGTTCCAATTCATTCATAAATTTAATAGAACTAATGTGTTACGTCGATCCGAACGTAACCAGGTATCTTTGCGCCCAAACCGGTCGCGTATACAGGACAAAAATCAGGACCCCGAAATAAAGTCCCTAAATCTGTACAGTGTTTCAGGGCAGGTCAACGAAATGATGACAGGGTTCATCTGTGATAGCTAAGTTTCGAGTGTGACTACCCGTGATATATGTTAGTGCCTTTGAGTGACGGCGGGTGATACCCGTGTGAATCAAGAAAACAGGAATGGAATGACTAAGTGAAAGTTGGGTACAAAAGGCAAACCCTAGGCAACTGTACCCCATATGTGCTACCCCACTATAGCCTACAGTAGCTATGTCATATAACTCTGACACACCCCCATAGGCAAAGTGGGGGAGAACAAGGGGTCACAAGACCAGTCAAGCAAAGCAAAGCAAGCTCAGGGTGGATCACAAAGTCACCACACATTCCGAGCACAAGTTCAAGGCCACAAGGCCAGTTCACATGCAGGATTACATATATATATAAGGCTAGACAAGCAAGAGCAGGAGTATATATATATGCAACAGTACAAACAAGGTCAAGAGGTGAGCAAGTGAGGCAAGGTAGGTACAAGACCCAGCTGAGTACAGAAGCGCTGATGATCACAAGGCGCAAGTGCCTTGGTGAAGATATCAGCAGTGTTGGCCTCAGAGGCCACGTACGCAAGTCGCAGCTGACCACGCTGCTGTAGCTCACGAGCAAGGAAGTAGCGAAGAGCAATGTGCTTCGTTCTGTGCTCCAGTCTCTGCTCTCGACACAAGGCCAGCATGGCCTTGTTGTCTACGTAGAGCACTGGAGGAGAACGAGGCGGCTCTCCGAGGTCAGTCAGCAGGTAGGTGAGCCAGCGAAGCTCCTGTGCAGCCATGGCCCCGGCGTAGATCTCAGCCTCACAACTGGAGCCGAGAACAGAAGACGAGCGAGTAGCCCGCCACGAAACAGAGCCGGAACCAAGGCTGAAGGTGTAACCCTGTGACGACCGCTGCGTAGCCTGGTCGTCAGCCCAAGAAGCGTCTGCGTGTCCAGTGAGGACCACTGGACTCTGCCCTCCAAGCACAAGCCCCATGCCCGACGTACTGCACAAGTAGCGCAACACCCTCTTCGCTGCAGCCATGTGCTCCGGTCTGTGTCTCCCAGGAGCAACATAGCGTGCAAGAATGCTAAGAGAGTATGCAAGGTCAGGTCGTGTGCAGGTCATCAGGTACATGAGGCAGCCAACAAGCTCTGGGTACGGGCCACTCGACTCTACGGACTCATCCGAAGGCAGATCTGAGAGCGAGTGGCGAGTAGGCAGAGGAGTGGCCTGAGGCGAGGAGTACGTGAAGCCGAAGCGCTGACGGACCTGCTGCACCATGTGTGACTGAGTCAGGGTAATGGTGCGGCGTGCTCTGTCCCGGGTGATCTGCAAGCCAAGGTAGCTGCGCAGTTCACCCAGGTCTGTGCACGTGTGTCTCTTCTGCAGCTCGGACTTCACGTGGGCGAGTCCAGCAGTGTCAGCTGTGGCAAAGACCAAGTCGTCGACGTACACGAGGATGTAGAACGGCTGCAAAGAAGTGTCGGTGCGCAGAAACAGCGACGGGTCGGCAGTAGAGGGAGCAAACCCAAGAGCCGCAAGTGTAGTCCTCAGTGTGTCGTGCCACTCACGCGGTGCCTGGCGGAGACCGTAGACTGGCCGCCGGAGGCTCCACTGGGTGCCAGGAGGAAAAGACCCAGTGAAGCCAGGTGGGCGACGCAGCCAGATCTCCTCGTGCAGGCTGCCCTGCAAGAAAGCAGTGCTGAAGTCAAGAGAGTGCAGCTCGTAGTCGCGGTGAGCAGCTATGTGCAGCAGTACCCGAAGAGTGGTCATCTTCGGGGTGGGAGAGAAGGTCTGAAAGTAGTCAACTCCCTGCCGCTGACTGAAGCCACGAGCCACGTAACGCGCCTTGAAGACAGGCGGAGAACCCGGCGGCCGCTTCACCCTGAAAATCCACATGCCACTGACGATGTTCGCCCCAGGCGGGGGAACCTCGTCAACGTAGGTGCCTGTGGACTTCCAGGAAGCCATCTCTGCGTCCATAGCTGCCTGCCACTGAGAGGAGTAGGGACCCTCTATCGCCTCCGCGTAAGAGCGCGGAGTCGGGATGTCAAGTGCATCCGGGTCTCCCTCAGGGGTAAGCAGTACGGACACGAGATGAGGTGAAGTAGCAGCCAAACACTGGAACTCCTCCTGCCTGTCCTCAAGGACGTCCGTGCCAAGGGCACACTCACCCCCGACGGACGGAGGACAGACAGACTCAGACTCAGCAACAAGACTAGCAGCGTAGTCTAGACGACAGCGAGCAGCAAAGTCGACGAGCTCAGTAACTAGGGCAGACGCAGCAGTGGACTCAAAGGAAGGGTCAGTGACAACAGTAGCAAGGAGACGCGTGACAGTAGGACTGGCAGCACGAAGAGAGTCCGACTCCGGGTCAGGAAGAGCAGGAAGAGAGGACTCAGGAGGAGAAGGCAAAGGGGCACGCAGAGGAGCAGTGGACGGACGCAGAGACATCCGGTGCGTGCCAGGGACAGGAGGAGGACGCTGACGCGAACCACGAGCACTAGTGCGAGCAGCACGGACAGGCGACGCAGGGCGAGACGCAGGCTCACGACGCTCAGCAAAACCTCCAGTAGGACCGGTGTAGGGAGAAGGAGCGGGCAGTGGGGAGGCCGGCTGTAACTGTAACTGTGACGGGACAGGCTGTGGACACGCTAAGGGAGGAGGAGGACCAGTAGAAGGCGGGAGACCAAGAACCTGCTGAAGGAGCGGAACGAAGTACGGCCGAGGCCGCGCGGCGACTCCAGACACAGCAGGGATAGCAACAGTACCCCCAGCGGCAGCACCAGCGCCAGCAGCACCAGCGCCAGCAGCACCTCCAGCTCCAGTACCTCCAGCAGCACCAGTAGCACCCCCAGCAGGACCGCCTCCAGGACCGACAGCAGTAGCCTCAGCGCCAACACCCTCAGCAGCTCCAGCTCCAGTCGTACCCGCAGGCCCAGCAGCTCCAGTACTCCCAGTACGAGCACCTCCGGGACCCGCGGCACCAGCACCCTCAGCAGCCGAAGAACCTCCAGCTCCAGCAGCACGCCTCCAGTGCCGGGCAAACCACTCGCGCAGCTCCTGTGGAGAGAGTGGCTCCCGCCGAGACGAAGCACCCGGAGAACCTCCAGGCTCAGCACCGCCAGACGCCACACGAGCAGGCCCAGCTCCCTCAGGCTCCGCACCCCCAGGCTCAGCACCTCCAGGCGTAGCACCCCCAGGCGTAGCACTCCCAGGCTCAGCACCCCCAGGCTCAGCACCCCCAGTAGTAGCACCCCCAGGCTCAGCACCCCCAGTAGTAGCACCCTCAGGCTCAGCACCCCCAGGCGTAGCACCCACACGCTCAGCACCCCCAGAGTCAGCACCCCCAGGCTCAGCACCCTCAGCAGCACCAGAGTCACCAGTAACCTCGACAGGCTCGACTGCGTCTACCTGGGACACACCTGAAGGGGCAGGACCCTGAGGGGGGAGGGGGTCTACCGGGGGGGGACCTGGGACAAGGAAGAGCGGTGGCGGGGGGAGGGACGGAGTGCGGTAGGGGAAGAGGCGGTAGTAGGGGACCGACTCGTCAAACGTGACGTCCTGGGAGGACAGGACACGGCGAGAGGTGGGGTGGTAGAACTGCCACCCTGGCGCGTCAGGGGGGAAGCCAAGGAAGACGCAAGGAGCAGCACGAGGGGACAGCTTGTCCGCAGACAAGTCGCGGACAAACGCCCGAGATCCCCAGACACGGAACGCAGACGCATCGCCAACCTTCCCCGTCCACAGCAAAGCTGGGGAGGTCTCCGGCTTGGAGACCCTGGGGTGAAGGTTGATCTGATGCGCCGCGTACCGAACCGCAAACGGCCACAGAAAATGGGGGGCAGCCGCATGCATCATGGACGTACGGGCGACGTCCATGACCATGCCAATGCGGCGCTCAGCAATCCCATTTTGCTGTGGAGAGTCCGGAAGCGTGAAGGTCTGGCGGATGCCTCGTGCACGACAGTAGGCTCGCAGAAGGCCAGAGGAGAACTCTCCACCTCTGTCAGAGTGCAGACGCTGAACAGGAAAGTCCGAGCCGAAGCTCTGCCTGAGCTGGAGACGAGCTGCGCGGATCCAGTCGATCAACACCTCAGTGACATCACCCTTGCTGCGCAAGGGGAAGACTGTGGTGTAACGCGAGTAGTCGTCAACCACCAGCAGGAAGTAGCGCTCGTGACCCTGTCCACGGACGCGGGCCGGGCCCCACACGTCCATGTGAAGCGTCTGCAGCGGGGCCTCTGTCGGAGGAAACTGGGAGGAGTGAGGGGCAGCCCGCTGCCGCCCCTCGACACAGGGGACGCAGGTAGGGCCAGGCCCCGGAGGAAGGGGAGGGAGGGACCGGGGAAGACCAGAGACAAGGACACGGGAGGCCATGCTTCGGAGACGAAGCAGGGAGGGGTGACCAAGGCGGTGGTGCCAGAGGAGAGTCTCGTGAGACAGGAGGCGACACGAACAGGGGGCAGACTCAGGACCAGACCTGGACGCTGCAGCAAACACCTGACCCGACGCAGCTACCTGACCAGACGCAGTGACTGGAGGAGACGCAGTGGTCAGGGTGTACAGGCTCGACCCCGGCCGACGGGTAAACGTGGCCAGGTGTCGGCCTGTCCGAGCGTCCGTGCAGTGGGTCACCCGCCGACTCGCAGGAGTGAACTGGTGAACCCCCGCATCCTGTAGGTCAGCACCACTCACCAAGTTCGTAGAGAACGAGGGAAGGTAAAGACCAGACAGGGTGCCAGAGGGGGCCGCCGGACACGGGAGGACAGTGGAGAAGTGAGCAAGGACAGGACCCCCAGAGGGGTCTGCCAGAGAGACTGCAACTGGCCGGCTAAGCGGCGTGAGTGTGGTGCGGTCTCGAAAGAAGGAGCGAGAAGCCCCCGAGTCAAGGGTGAAGGTGTGGGAGGCCGAAGCCGACGCAGAACCTGAGAGAGCAGACTCACCAGCACCTGAGGGAGCAGACGCACCTAGAGCAGCAGCCTCGCTAGCACCTAGAGCAGCAGCCTCACCAGTACCTAGAGCGGCAGTCTCAATGCCCGGGTCAGGCGGAAAACACCGGTAACAGTCACCCTCATCACTAATAGTCACAGTATACATGGCAGCAAGAATAGCATCAAAGTCAAGGTCAAAGACAGCCACACCTGCCCTAGACAGCTCACCCCAGCGGGGGATCTCAGTGGCCTCAGGGAACTGGTGACGCCAAGCGTCCGTCAGGCGGCCAAAGCAGCGCTGGGTGGAGTGCGCACCCCCGCACTGCTCACCCGCGCGGTCGCCGGTGCGGAGGACGTAGGTGCACGGACCAGTACCCCCACCCCTCTGGCGTGCAGTGTACCACTCACGGAGCTGCTGAGGGGAGGGGATGTCACGAGTGCGCTGCTGGTGCTGCTGCTGCTGCTGGCGCTGACCACCACCGGAGCCGACCCTCTGCGCAGCGCCACCCCGACCAGCTCCACCTCCTCCGCCGCCTCCTCCTCCACCGCCGCCACCTCCGCTCCCTCCGCCACTGCCGCTGCCGCCTCCGCCTCCACTGCCGCCACCGACACCTCCACCCCCGCCACCACCCCCACCGCCACCCCCACCTCCTCCACCGCCTCCACTGCCGCCTCCACCGCCCCCGCTAGCTCCTCCAGCGCCCCTGCCCCCCTTGCCCTTGCCAGGGCGGCGTCTCCCGCTAGGGGTAGACGCCGCACCGACCGACTCAAGCCCAACGAGGTCGGCCGCAGCAGCAGAGGCAACAGAGGGCAAAAGGGGGGAGGGGGAACACCCCTCAAAGATGGGGGTGCGAGGGTCACCACGAGAGGCTCCTACAGCTACTATGCTCTTCTCTGCTGCTAGGAGGGACTTCTCGAGGAGGTCAACGGTGAGAGTGGTGGGGCAAACTGAGAGGAAGTGGTCCCTGACTACGCGAAGGGAGTCAGGGAGCCGGGTGACTATGTAGTAGAGGGTGATGTACATGGGGGGGGGGTTCTTGGCGCAGAACTCAGCAGGAAGCGCAGCGCGGTAGCGAGTGTCACTAGTGCGTAGGTGCGTAATGAGGTCAGCGACTGTGGGAAAGGCAGCAAGGTCAGGGAAGAGGTACGGTAGCATGAGGCGACTCAGTGCAGCAGTGGCAGGGGAGGAGTAGCGTGCAACTACAGCGTCGTACAAGGTCTGAGCACTCTTGTACTGGCTAAAGTGCGCACGCTCAGAGGTAGGCAGGTGGCGACGCACAGCAAGACGTGCAGCAGCATCGCGCGTGGCCCACTGGGAGCGAACAGTGGCGTCAGCATCAGTGGCGGGGGCAGGAGAGGCACCAGAAGTGAGGTCAAAGAGGGAGAGGCCGTCTGCCCTATCGCACTGTAAGAAAAGCTGCAGGTCATCTATCCAGACGTCAAAGTCAATGGCCCGACCCTCAGCGTCAAAAGCGAGGACACTAGGGGTAGCCATGACAGCAGTAGACTAGCAGCGCAAACAGTGGGGTGAGGGCAGTGCTGTGAGAGAGGCGCTGCTCTTACCGGACAGGGCGGCTCGGGCGGCTCGGTTGCAGGGCGGCTCGGCGACTCGGCTGCTGGGCGGCTCGGCGGCTCTGCTGCTGGGCGGCTCGGCTGCTGGGCGGCTCGGCGGCTCGGCTGCTGGGCGGCTCGGTGGCTCAGCTGCTGGGCGGCTAGGCTGCTGGGCGGCTCGGCGGGGCCGCTGAGAGGGCGGCGTCCGGGGCCGCTGGGAGGAGGCGGCGGGGCCGCTGAGAGGAGGCGGCGTGGCCGGAAAGGTAGGTGGCGGGGCCGCGTCAGGGGCCGCGACAGGGGCCGCGTCAGGGGCCGCGTCAGGGGCCGCGGCAGGGGCCGCGTCAGGGGCCGCGGCAGGGCCGCGTCAGGGCGCCGTGTCAGGGGCCGCGTCAGGGCGCCGCCAGGGGCCGCGGTAGGGGCCGCGTCAGGGCCGCGTCAGGGCCGCGGCAGAGCCGCGTCAGGGCCGCGTCAGGGGCCGCTTCAGGGCCGCGGCAGGGGCCGCAGCAGGCCGCGTCAGGGCCGCGTCAGGGGCCGCGGCAGGGCCGCGTCAGGGCCGCGGCAGGGGCCGCGTCAGGGCGCCGCGTCAGGGGCCGCGTCAGGGCGCCGCCAGGGGCCGCGGCAGGGCCGCGTCAGGGCCGCGTCAGGGCCGCGGCAGAGCCGTGTCAGGGCCGCGTCAGGGGCCGCTTCAGGGCCGCGGCAGGGGCCGCGGCAGGCCGCGTCAGGGCCGCGTCAGGGGCCACGGCAGGGCCGCGTCAGGGCGCCGCCAGGGGCCGCGTCAGGCCGCGTCAGGGCCGCGTCAGGGCGCCACCAGGGGGCGCGTCAGGGGCCGCGATAGGGCGCCGGCAGGGGCCTCGTCAGGGCGCCGCCAGGGGCCGCATAGGGGGCGCGTGGGAGGCGGCGTAGGGGCCGCGTAGGGGCAGCGTAGGGGCCGCTAAAAAAAAATTTAGGGCAGGGCGCAATGTGCGCGGGCAGCTAAAAAAAAATTCTTATGGTGGGCCCTTAGGAAGGAACGGTCCCATGTAGGAACCCGCTCTATACCATGTGAATCAAGAAAACAGGAATGGAATGACTAAGTGAAAGTTGGGTACAAAAGGCAAACCCTAGGCAACTGTACCCCATATGTGCTACCCCACTATAGCCTACAGTAGCTATGTCATATAACTCTGACAACCCGTGTGATGGTTCCTGATAGATTTCGCGGAACATGTGACCGTTTCATGATAGAATTGGCGGAACATGTGACTGCTCGTGATAACTACGAAATGTTTTGTGACGGTCCGTATAAAAACCCAAATTTGACCTTCTAGAGAGGTTGTATGCTGTAGGATACAGTGGACGTGTCGCCACGGTGCAAAGCGGTTAGAGCTCGAAAGTCTACAAATTTAGCCAAATTACACACGGATCACTTGCGCACCGGACCACGCACCAGACCAGAAGGTGAGGAGTTCCTCTGCCCTCCTGGTGGTAGCAATTATGATTGGGGGAAACGAATCTCTGAAAAGGAACAGCTTGTGCATCGGATTGGAACACGTCACGGGATCGATCCCCTTCGTGCCAGGCGCTCCCTGCAGGGTTTTTATACGGGCCGTCACAAACATTTCGTAGTTATCACGATCAGTCACATGTTCCGCCAATTCTATCATGAATGGTCACATGTTCCGCGAAATCTATCACGAACCATCACACGGGTATCACCCGCCGTCACTCAAAGGCACGAACATATATCACGGGTAGTCACACTTGAAACTTTGCTATCACAGATGAACCCTGTCATCATTTCGTTGACCCGCCCTAAAACACTGTACAGATTTAGGGACTTTATTTGGGGGTCCTGGTTTTTGTCCTTTATACGCGACCAGTTTGGGCGCAAAGATTGTCAGAGTTATATGACATAGCTACAGTAGGCTATAGTGGGGTAGCACATATGGGGTACAGTTGCCTAGGGTTTGCCTTTTGTACCCAACTTTCACTTAGTCATTTTCATTCCTGTTTTCTTGATTCACATGGTATAGAGCGGGTTCCTACATGGGACCGTTCCTTCCTAAGGGCCCACCATAAGAATTTTTTTTTTTAGCTGCCCGCGCACATTACGCCCTGCCCTAAATTTTTTTTTTTTTTTAGCGGCCCCTACGCTGCCCCTACGCGGCCCCTACGCCGCCTCCCACGCGCCCCCTATGCGGCCCCTGGCGGCGCCCTGACGAGGCCCCTGCCGGCGCCCTATCGCGGCCCCTGACGCGCCCCCTGGTGGCGCCCTGACGCGGCCCTGACGCGGCCTGACGCGGCCCCTGGCGGCGCCCTGACGCGGCCCTGCCGCGGCCCCTGACGCGGCCCTGACGCGGCCTGCCGCGGCCCTGACGCGGCCCTGACGCGGCCCTGCCGCGGCCCCTGGCGGCGCCCTGACGCGGCCCCTGACGCGGCGCCCTGACGCGGCCCCTGCCGCGGCCCTGACGCGGCCCTGCCGCGGCCCCTGACGCGGCCCTGACGCGGCCTGCTACGGCCCCTGCCGCGGCCCTGAAGCGGCCCCTGACGCGGCCCTGACGCGGCTCTGCCGCGGCCCTGACGCGGCCCTGACGCGGCCCCTGACGCGGCCCCTGCCGCGGCCCCTTCCGCGGCCCTGACGCGGCCCTGCCGCGGCCCCTGGCGGCGCCCTGACGCGGCCCCTGACGCGGCGCCCTGACGCGGCCCTGCCGCGGCCCCTGACGCGGCCCCTGCCGCGGCCCCTGACGCGGCCCCTGACGCGGCCCCTGTCGCGGCCCCTGACGCGGCCCCGCCACCTACCTTTCCGGCCACGCCGCCTCCTCTCAGCGGCCCCGCCGCCTCCTCCCAGCGGCCCCGGACGCCGCCCTCTCAGCGGCCCCGCCGAGCCGCCCAGCAGCCTAGCCGCCCAGCAGCTGAGCCACCGAGCCGCCCAGCAGCCGAGCCGCCGAGCCGCCCAGCAGCCGAGCCGCCCAGCAGCAGAGCCGCCGAGCCGCCCAGCAGCCGAGCCGCTGAGCCGCCCAGCCGCCGAGCCGCCCAGCAGCCGAGCCGCCCAGCAGCCGAGTCGCCGAGCCGCCCTGCAGCCGAGCCGCCCGAGCCGCCCTGTCCGGTAAGAGCAGCGCCTCTCTCACAGCACTGCCCTCACCCCACTGTTTGCGCTGCTAGTCTACTGCTGTCATGGCTACCCCTAGTGTCCTCGCTTTTGACGCTGAGGGTCGGGCCATTGACTTTGACGTCTGGATAGATGACCTGCAGCTTTTCTTACAGTGCGATAGGGCAGACGGCCTCTCCCTCTTTGACCTCACTTCTGGTGCCTCTCCTGCCCCCGCCACTGATGCTGACGCAACTGTTCGCTCCCAGTGGGCCACGCGCGATGCTGCTGCACGTCTTGCTGTGCGTCGCCACCTGCCTACCTCTGAGCGTGTGCACTTTAGCCAGTACAAGAGTGCTCAGACCTTGTACGACGCTGTAGTTGCACGCTACTCCTCCCCTGCCACTGCTGCACTGAGTCGCCTCATGCTACCGTACCTCTTCCCTGACCTTGCTGCCTTTCCCACAGTCGCTGACCTCATTACGCACCTACGCACTAGTGACACTCGCTACCGCGCTGCGCTTCCTGCTGAGTTCTGCGCCAAGAACCCCCCCCCCATGTACATCACCCTCTACTACATAGTCACCCGGCTCCCTGACTCCCTTCGCGTAGTCAGGGACCACTTCCTCTCAGTTTGCCCCACCACTCTCACCGTTGACCTCCTCGAGAAGTCCCTCCTAGCAGCAGAGAAGAGCATAGTAGCTGTAGGAGCCTCTCGTGGTGACCCTCGCACCCCCATCTTTGAGGGGTGTTCCCCCTCCCCCCTTTTGCCCTCTGTTGCCTCTGCTGCTGCGGCCGACCTCGTTGGGCTTGAGTCGGTCGGTGCGGCGTCTACCCCTAGCGGGAGACGCCGCCCTGGCAAGGGCAAGGGGGGCAGGGGCGCTGGAGGAGCTAGCGGGGGCGGTGGAGGCGGCAGTGGAGGCGGTGGAGGAGGTGGGGGTGGCGGTGGGGGTGGTGGCGGGGGTGGAGGTGTCGGTGGCGGCAGTGGAGGCGGAGGCGGCAGCGGCAGTGGCGGAGGGAGCGGAGGTGGCGGCGGTGGAGGAGGAGGCGGCGGAGGAGGTGGAGCTGGTCGGGGTGGCGCTGCGCAGAGGGTCGGCTCCGGTGGTGGTCAGCGCCAGCAGCAGCAGCAGCACCAGCAGCGCACTCGTGACATCCCCTCCCCTCAGCAGCTCCGTGAGTGGTACACTGCACGCCAGAGGGGTGGGGGTACTGGTCCGTGCACCTACGTCCTCCGCACCGGCGACCGCGCGGGTGAGCAGTGCGGGGGTGCGCACTCCACCCAGCGCTGCTTTGGCCGCCTGACGGACGCTTGGCGTCACCAGTTCCCTGAGGCCACTGAGATCCCCCGCTGGGGTGAGCTGTCTAGGGCAGGTGTGGCTGTCTTTGACCTTGACTTTGATGCTATTCTTGCTGCCATGTATACTGTGACTATTAGTGATGAGGGTGACTGTTACCGGTGTTTTCCGCCTGACCCGGGCATTGAGACTGCCGCTCTAGGTACTGGTGAGGCTGCTGCTCTAGGTGCTAGCGAGGCTGCTGCTCTAGGTGCGTCTGCTCCCTCAGGTGCTGGTGAGTCTGCTCTCTCAGGTTCTGCGTCGGCTTCGGCCTCCCACACCTTCACCCTTGACTCGGGGGCTTCTCGCTCCTTCTTTCGAGACCGCACCACACTCACGCCGCTTAGCCGGCCAGTTGCAGTCTCTCTGGCAGACCCCTCTGGGGGTCCTGTCCTTGCTCACTTCTCCACTGTCCTCCCGTGTCCGGCGGCCCCCTCTGGCACCCTGTCTGGTCTTTACCTTCCCTCGTTCTCTACGAACTTGGTGAGTGGTGCTGACCTACAGGATGCGGGGGTTCACCAGTTCACTCCTGCGAGTCGGCGGGTGACCCACTGCACGGACGCTCGGACAGGCCGACACCTGGCCACGTTTACCCGTCGGCCGGGGTCGAGCCTGTACACCCTGACCACTGCGTCTCCTCCAGTCACTGCGTCTGGTCAGGTAGCTGCGTCGGGTCAGGTGTTTGCTGCAGCGTCCAGGTCTGGTCCTGAGTCTGCCCCCTGTTCGTGTCGCCTCCTGTCTCACGAGACTCTCCTCTGGCACCACCGCCTTGGTCACCCCTCCCTGCTTCGTCTCCGAAGCATGGCCTCCCGTGTCCTTGTCTCTGGTCTTCCCCGGTCCCTCCCTCCCCTTCCTCCGGGGCCTGGCCCTACCTGCGTCCCCTGTGTCGAGGGGCGGCAGCGGGCTGCCCCTCACTCCTCCCAGTTTCCTCCGACAGAGGCCCCGCTGCAGACGCTTCACATGGACGTGTGGGGCCCGGCCCGCGTCCGTGGACAGGGTCACGAGCGCTACTTCCTGCTGGTGGTTGACGACTACTCGCGTTACACCACAGTCTTCCCCTTGCGCAGCAAGGGTGATGTCACTGAGGTGTTGATCGACTGGATCCGCGCAGCTCGTCTCCAGCTCAGGCAGAGCTTCGGCTCGGACTTTCCTGTTCAGCGTCTGCACTCTGACAGAGGTGGAGAGTTCTCCTCTAGCCTTCTGCGAGCCTACTGTCGTGCACGAGGCATCCGCCAGACCTTCACGCTTCCGGACTCTCCACAGCAAAATGGGATTGCTGAGCGCCGCATTGGCATGGTCATGGACGTCGCCCGTACGTCCATGATGCATGCGGCTGCCCCCCATTTTCTGTGGCCGTTTGCGGTTCGGTACGCGGCGCATCAGATCAACCTTCACCCCAGGGTCTCCATGCCGGAGACCTCCCCAGCTTTGCTGTGGACGGGGAAGGTTGGCGATGCGTCTGCGTTCCGTGTCTGGGGATCTCGGGCGTTTGTCCGCGACTTGTCTGCGGACAAGCTGTCCCCTCGTGCTGCTCCTTGCGTCTTCCTTGGCTTCCCCCCTGACGCGCCAGGGTGGCAGTTCTACCACCCCACCTCTCGCCGTGTCCTGTCCTCCCAGGACGTCACGTTTGACGAGTCGGTCCCCTACTACCGCCTCTTCCCCTACCGCACTCCGTCCCTCCCCCCGCCACCGCTCTTCCTTGTCCCAGGTCCCCCCCCGGTAGACCCCCTCCCCCCTCAGGGTCCTGCCCCTTCAGGTGTGTCCCAGGTAGACGCAGTCGAGCCTGTCGAGGTTACTGGTGACTCTGGTGCTGCTGAGGGTGCTGAGCCTGGGGGTGCTGACTCTGGGGGTGCTGAGCGTGTGGGTGCTACGCCTGGGGGTGCTGAGCCTGAGGGTGCTACTACTGGGGGTGCTGAGCCTGAGGGTGCTGAGCCTGGGGGTGCTACTACTGGGGGTGCTGAGCCTGGGGGTGCTGAGCCTGGGAGTGCTACGCCTGGGGGTGCTACGCCTGGAGGTGCTGAGCCTGGGGGTGCGGAGCCTGAGGGAGCAGGGCCTGCTCGTGTGGCGTCTGGCGGTGCTGAGCCTGGAGGTTCTCCGGGTGCTTCGTCTCGGCGGGAGCCACTCTCTCCACAGGAGCTGCGCGAGTGGTTTGCCCGGCGCTGGAGGCATGCTGCTGGAGCTGGAGGTTCTTCGGCTGCTGAGGGTGCTGGTGCCGGGGGTCCCGGAGGTGCTCGTACTGGGAGTACTGGAGCTGCTGGGCCTGCGGGTACGACTGGAGCTGGAGCTGCTGAGGGTGTTGGCGCTGAGGCTACTGCTGTCGGTCCTGGAGGCGGTCCTGCTGGGGGTGCTACTGGTGCTGCTGGAGGTACTGGAGCTGGAGGTGCTGCTGGCGCTGGTGCTGCTGGCGCTGGTGCTGCCGCTGGGGGTACTGTTGCTATCCCTGCTGTGTCTGGAGTCGCCGCGCGGCCTCGGCCGTACTTCGTTCCGCTCCTTCAGCAGGTTCTTGGTCTCCCGCCTTCTACTGGTCCTCCTCCTCCCTTAGCGTGTCCACAGCCTGTCCCGTCACAGTTACAGTTACAGCCGGCCTCCCCACTGCCCGCTCCTTCTCCCTACACTGGTCCTACTGGAGGTCTTGCTGAGCGTCGTGAGCCTGCGTCTCGCCCTGCGTCGCCTGTCCGTGCTGCTCGCACTAGTGCTCGTGGTTCGCGTCAGCGTCCTCCTCCTGTCCCTGGCACGCACCGGATGTCTCTGCGTCCGTCCACTGCTCCTCTGCGTGCCCCTTTGCCTTCTCCTCCTGAGTCCTCTCTTCCTGCTCTTCCTGACCCGGAGTCGGACTCTCTTCGTGCTGCCAGTCCTACTGTCACGCGTCTCCTTGCTACTGTTGTCACTGACCCTTCCTTTGAGTCCACTGCTGCGTCTGCCCTAGTTACTGAGCTCGTCGACTTTGCTGCTCGCTGTCGTCTAGACTACGCTGCTAGTCTTGTTGCTGAGTCTGAGTCTGTCTGTCCTCCGTCCGTCGGGGGTGAGTGTGCCCTTGGCACGGACGTCCTTGAGGACAGGCAGGAGGAGTTCCAGTGTTTGGCTGCTACTTCACCTCATCTCGTGTCCGTACTGCTTACCCCTGAGGGAGACCCGGATGCACTTGACATCCCGACTCCGCGCTCTTACGCGGAGGCGATAGAGGGTCCCTACTCCTCTCAGTGGCAGGCAGCTATGGACGCAGAGATGGCTTCCTGGAAGTCCACAGGCACCTACGTTGACGAGGTTCCCCCGCCTGGGGCGAACATCGTCAGTGGCATGTGGATTTTCAGGGTGAAGCGGCCGCCGGGTTCTCCGCCTGTCTTCAAGGCGCGTTACGTGGCTCGTGGCTTCAGTCAGCGGCAGGGAGTTGACTACTTTCAGACCTTCTCTCCCACCCCGAAGATGACCACTCTTCGGGTACTGCTGCACATAGCTGCTCACCGCGACTACGAGCTGCACTCTCTTGACTTCAGCACTGCTTTCTTGCAGGGCAGCCTGCACGAGGAGATCTGGCTGCGTCGCCCACCTGGCTTCACTGGGTCTTTTCCTCCTGGCACCCAGTGGAGCCTCCGGCGGCCAGTCTACGGTCTCCGCCAGGCACCGCGTGAGTGGCACAACACACTGAGGACTACACTTGCGGCTCTTGGGTTTGCTCCCTCTACTGCCGACCCGTCGCTGTTTCTGCGCACCGACACTTCTTTGCAGCCGTTCTACATCCTCGTGTACGTCGACGACTTGGTCTTTGCCACAGCTGACACTGCTGGACTCGCCCACGTGAAGTCCGAGCTGCAGAAGAGACACACGTGCACAGACCTGGGTGAACTGCGCAGCTACCTTGGCTTGCAGATCACCCGGGACAGAGCACGCCGCACCATTACCCTGACTCAGTCACACATGGTGCAGCAGGTCCTTCAGCGCTTCGGCTTCACGTACTCCTCGCCTCAGGCCACTCCTCTGCCTACTCGCCACTCGCTCTCAGCTCTGCCTTCGGATGAGTCCGTAGAGTCGAGTGGCCCGTACCCAGAGCTTGTTGGCTGCCTCATGTACCTGATGACCTGCACACGACCTGACCTTGCATACTCTCTTAGCATTCTTGCACGCTATGTTGCTCCTGGGAGACACAGACCGGAGCACATGGCTGCAGCGAAGAGGGTGTTGCGCTACTTGTGCAGTACGTCGGGCATGGGGCTTGTGCTTGGAGGGCAGAGGCCAGTGGTCCTCACTGGACACGCAGACGCTTCTTGGGCTGACGACCAGGCTACGCAGCGGTCGTCACAGGGTTACACCTTCAGCCTTGGTTCCGGCTCTGTTTCGTGGCGGGCTACTCGCTCGTCTTCTGTTCTCGGCTCCAGTTGTGAGGCTGAGATCTACGCCGGGGCCATGGCTGCACAGGAGCTTCGCTGGCTCACCTACCTGCTGACTGACCTCGGAGAGCCGCCTCGTTCTCCTCCAGTGCTCTACGTAGACAACAAGGCCATGCTGGCCTTGTGTCGAGAGCAGAGACTGGAGCACAGAACGAAGCACATTGCTCTTCGCTACTTCCTTGCTCGTGAGCTACAGCAGCGTGGTCAGCTGCGACTTGCGTACGTGGCCTCTGAGGCCAACACTGCTGATATCTTCACCAAGGCACTTGCGCCTTGTGATCATCAGCGCTTCTGTACTCAGCTGGGTCTTGTACCTACCTTGCCTCACTTGCTCACCTCTTGACCTTGTTTGTACTGTTGCATATATATATATACTCCTGCTCTTGCTTGTCTAGCCTTATATATATATGTAATCCTGCATGTGAACTGGCCTTGTGGCCTTGAACTTGTGCTCGGAATGTGTGGTGACTTTGTGATCCACCCTGAGCTTGCTTTGCTTTGCTTGACTGGTCTTGTGACCCCTTGTTCTCCCCCACTTTGCCTATGGGGGTGTGTCAGAGTTATATGACATAGCTACTGTAGGCTATAGTGGGGTAGCACATATGGGGTACAGTTGCCTAGGGTTTGCCTTTTGTACCCAACTTTCACTTAGTCATTTTCATTCCTGTTTTCTTGATTCACAAAGATACCTGGTTACGTTCGGATCGACGTAACACATTAGTTCTATTAAATTTATGAATGAATTGGAACGCATATATATATACCTGAGTTCACAACTTATAACTTAGAACACACAATTTATTTCGTTATACAGCGGATATAATATACAGAATGAGAATAATCTCACCGTAATACAGTATCACTAGCCATCAATTAAATACTATAGACTTAATAATCTCATGCCAGCTTCGGCTAGTGATAGGCTGGCATGAGATTATTAAGTCTATAGTATTTAATTGATGGCTAGTGATACTGTATTACGATGAGATTATTCTCATTCTGTATATTCTATCCGCTGTATAACGAAATAAATTGTGTGTTCCAAGTTATAAGTTGTGAACTCAGCTATATGTATATGCGTTCCAATTCATTCATAAATTTAATAGAACTAATGTGTTACGTCGATCCGAACGTAACCAGGTATCTTTGCGCCCAAACTGGTCGCGTATACAGGACAAAAATCAGGACCCCGAAATAAAGTCCCTAAACCTATAGAGTGTTTCAGGGCGGTTCAACGAAATGATGACAGGGTTCATCTGTGATAGCAAAGTTTCGAGTGTGACTACTCGTGACATATGTTAGTGCCTTTGAGTGACGGCGGGTGATACCCGTGTGATGGTTCGTGATAGATTTCGCGGAACATGTGACCGTTCCTGATAGAATTGGCGGAACATGTGACAGATCGTGATAACTACGAAATATTTTGTGACGGCCCGTAAAAAAACCCCTCCCTGCACCCCCATCGCCTCCCACAGGGAACTCCGCTGGCAATGCAGCACCAATTGTCAAATGTCATATCTGCTACAGTTTGTTTAGGCTGTAGTGGGGTAGTTACTATGGGTTACAGTAAGTTTAGGGTTTCCTACTTGTACCCAACTCTTTCCTAGTTCAATCACTCTTGTTAATTCTAACATGGTATCACGAGCCTAGGTTGCCACCTAGGACCGCTTACTACTACGGGCCCACTATTCCGCTAGAAGCACCCTCGTGCGCCCTACCTTACGTGCGCCCTCGTGCGCCTTTCTCTCCTCGTGCGCCCTCGTGCGCCTTTTTTCTGCTAGTGCGCCCTCGCGCGCCTCGCCCTTCGTTCTGCCTGCGCGCCGTCCTGCAGCCCTCGCGCTGCCTCTTGCTGCCCTAGGCCAGTGCGCCGCCCCTGCAAGCTAGTAAGGCCCTCGAACCGCCCCTGCAGGTCCGTCAGGCCCCCTGTCACAGGATCGAATTTCCACTTGAGAATGTTGCACTAAAGGTGAGTACAAGGCGTATTTATACTCGGAAATACATAGAAACAACAGATAATCCGAACCTTCGGGAACGCGCTCTTCTAGAATAGATAATCACAAGTGCGCATAAGCACGCAAGCCCATTGGCACTTCAGATTATGGCGAGATTACGCCTTGTACACCACTGTCGGTGCTGTCGGTGCCGTATAATGTAAATGTCGGTGCCGAAAATACCAAATAAGTGAAATAATCGGAAAGCTCTAGAAAATAGAATAGTAGTCCGATTGAGGTGAAATAAAGTGCAAATGAAAGAGGAAAATAAGGAGAATAAGATGGAGTAAAAATATGGAAATGAGAAATATGTCGAACGTCGGCGTACTCTCACACTTCCCCCCCTCAAAGCTGGGTGGTAGATGTAACACCCTGCTTGACAAGATAGTCGCGGAGAGAACGTCGGGCGTTACTCATGTCTTCTTCAGAGACCCAGCTGTCCTCAGAAGGATCATAGCCCTTCCAGCGAATGAGAAACTCCAGGGCGCCATGCCGACGACGACGATGTGCAAGCACAGATTCAACCTCGTACTCAAGTTCATCATTCACGAGGACTGGAGGCGGCGGTGGAAGTTGGCGTCCCGTGTACAGCTTATTTGGATCTCGATAGGGTTTAAGAAGCTGCACGTGGAAGGCGTTATGAATCTTCCAAGTAGCGGGTAGGCGCAAGCGGAATGTGACTGGAGTGACCTGCTCTTCTACGAGGAAAGGTCCGCAGAAGCGAGGTCGTAACTTGGATGGAAGGTGACCGAGGTTGAGGTTGCATGTGTCGAGAAGCACATGGTCACCAACTGCAATGGTATGATCACGTCGATGGCGATCGGCCAAGCGTTTCTGTGAAGACTGTATGTCCTGTAGACGCTTGTGTGTCTGATCCCAAAGCTGCTGCACTGTGGTAACGAAGTCGTGCGCGGGTTGGACAGTTGCAGGTACTGTCGGCTGTTGAGGAGTTAGCGGATGTCGACCGTAACAGAGGAAGAATGGGGTCTCTCCTGTTGCGGCATGCTTTGCATTATTGTAGGCGAACTCCAACACCGGCAAGTGCAAGTCCCACTTGTTAATGTCGTCCTTGCACGCTGCGCGCAAGAGTTGTTCCACAATTTGGTTCAAGCGCTCTGTCTGCCCATCGGTCTGGGGATGATATGCAGATGACATCGCTAGGCGTGTCCCCATGAGTGGCATGAGCTCTTTCCAGAACTTGCTAGTAAACTTGGGGTCCCTGTCGGATATGAGGGCTGTTGGGATCCCGTGCTGTGAGATGATGTGTTTGAGGAATAGCTGTGCCGTTTCCTCCGTGCGTGCGGTTGTATGTGTCGGAATGAAGTGTCCCATCTTTGAGAATTTGTCGATGACGACCAGGATGGTGTCATGCCCCGCGTTGGTAGGTGGTAAACCGGTGATGAAATCCAAGCTGACCACTTGCCAAGGCTGTTCCGGGACAGGTAGAGGCTGAAGAAGTCATGCTTTCTTCTGCTTACTGCTCTTCATCCGTTGGCATGTGTCGCACGAAGTGACGAACTTCTGCACGTCGTCCGCCATGTTAGGCCAATAGTAGACTTTCGCAATCCCGGCAAGAGTCTTGTTACTCCCGAAGTGTCCAGCTTAGAGCACGTCATGGAATTCTTCGAGAAGCAACTGCCGAAGAGGCGGGTAGTTGGGTACCCATATCTTTGTTGATCCTTTGCGTAGTGCGATGTCGTGGTCCCACTGCAACAATTTCTTTTTCTCTGCCAAGGGAATCTCAGGGTCGATGGTATACCCGTGCGTGAAGAGTCCCTTGAGTAGCGGATTCATCCCCTCGATCTGTATGGCAGCAACGTGTCCAGGCCGGCTCAGTGCATCTGCCTTATTCTTATGTCCCGGCTTGTACACGATGTCGTAGTCGAAGTGCGTTTCGAGGAAGTCAATCCACCTGACCTGTCGCCTGGAGAGGGTCGGCTGCGTCTTTAGGTACTTCAGGCTGCAATGGTCAGTGTAGACCGTGGTCTTTCTCCCTTCGAGGTAGCATCGCCATATCTTGAATGCGGTGATGATCGCTAAGGCCTCTTTGTCGTGAATCGGGTAGTTGAGTTCTGCCCCATGCAATTTTTTGCTTAGGTAAGCGACTGGTTGTAGTCCTTTCCCTTGGTCTTGCATCAAGACTGCTCCAACTGCTTGGTCGCTAGCGTCAGCTTCGATGACATAGTCTTTTTCTGGATCTGGCAGGATCAGGACGGGTGCGGACGTGAGTGCGGTCTTCAACTGCTCCATGGCTTGCTGGTGCACATCCTCCCACTTGAACGGTGTATTCTTCTTCAGTAGATTGGTGAGAGGTGTTGCAATCTTCGCATACTATGGCACGAACCGATTATAGTAGTTCGCAAAGCCAAGGAATTGCTGAAGTTCCTTCACGTTCTCCGGTGTCTTCCACGTACGTACGGCTTCGATCTTCTTTGGGTCGACATGGACTCCTTGAGCGCTCACCATGTGTCCAAGGAACTGAACTTTCTTCAAGGCAAACTCGCTCTTGGATAGCTTAACGTAGAACTTCTCCCGTCGAAGTATCTCGAAGACGCGTCGTAGGTGTTCGATGTGCTGCTTCATGTCCCTCGAGTAGATCAGGATGTCGTCTAGGTACACCACCACGCATTCGTCGAGTAGAGGCCTGAGAATATGGTTCATTTCGGCCTGGAATGTAGCGGGTGTGTTGGTGAGTCCGAACGGCATGACAAGGTACTCGTAGGATCCGTATCGTGTCCGAAACGCCGTCTTATGGATGGAGTTATCCGCCATCCGGATCTGCCAATATCCCGATCTCAAATCGAGTTTTGAGAATACCGTGGCTCCACGAAGCTGGTCAAGTAGATCGTCGATCCGTGGAATCGGATACTTGTTCTTGATCGTCTGCTTGTTGAGGGCTCGGTAGTCGATGCACATGCGTAAGCTTCCGTCAGGTTTAGGCGTGAAAAGCACTGGTGCACCGTATGGTGATGTTGATGGTCGAATGAGTCCTTTGTCCAGAAGGTACTCGATCTGTTTCTTCATGTCGGCCAACTCGGTTGGGCTGAGTCGATATGGTGCACGGAAGGTCGGTTTTGAACCAGGTTCTTCGATGATCTCGTGCTGGTGGGTTCGGTATGGCGGCAACTGGTCTGGAAGGTCGTCAGGGAGAACGTCTTCGAACTCTTCTAGAAGTTTCTGGATTGCTGGTAGAAGCTCGAGCGTTTTTCTCTCTCCTTCGTCCTCGTTGGTAACCAGTGCAACAAACCCTGCCATGGTTCGTTTCACGTCCTTCTTGAAGCGTGCAAGAGTCTCTTCCGGAATATCTCCCGTGTTGCTCCAATTCGGAAGAGGAACTCTTCTGTCTTGATTGTAGATACTCGCCGTGCGGGTGACCCAGTTGATCTCGGGGTTGAACTTCTTCAGAAAATCTCTCCCAATAATCAAGTCTAGCCCTTTGATGTTGGTGACGGGTAGGGTCGGTTTCCCGAAGAGGACCCATCTGCAGGTGTAACGCTGCTTCGCCGTAGACTTGTAATTTGCTTCCGTCAACCATCGTAGCTGTGAAGTTTGAAGGCGTGTACTTCTCATTGATGCGTTTGAGGGTTGCTTTGTCGCATACTGAATGGGATGCTCCGCTGTCCACGAGTGCTTGGAGGCGTCGTCCATTGCAGATCACCTCGAGCAAAAGTGGTTGGCGTTGCTCGTTGTACCAGTTGATCGTCTCGTTGATTGGATCATAGGGCATTTCCCATAGCTCTGTGTTTTCTCCTGGGGTGGCAGATGGCCGGTCCTACCGTTCCCTATTGCCATGATTTTTTGTTGTCGTCGACGACGTGGTTCTCGAGCTCGTAGTAGAATTCATAGATGGGGTAGATATCGTAGATGTTTCAGATGTTGCAGATGCATCTTTAGAGGAGGTTTGAGGTCGTCGCAGCTTCATGTTGACCTCCAGCTCCCTCTTGAGCTGCTTCAGCGCCACCGACTTCTTCCGTGGGGACCGGTTGGTCGACATGGGCTGGTTTTTCAGAGAGAGGATGATGTCGTCGTTGGAAGGTCGATCTTCCACGCTCCGTTGTTGGTTCCCCATGCGCAGCTGCTGTAGTTGTCGTACCGGTACATTTATTTTCTTCTGGAGCCTCTCTCGTGATTTCACAAAGGCCGTAGACCCAAGGGAATTTTTCCCAAGTAAAGCATCCTTGTATGATATTTTTAAGGGGTGCTTACTTTTTACAGGGCCTTTTTGGAGTTGTCCGGGTCCAGCAGGGTCTTGTGTCGCGGAGATTTTATTTCCCTCGGCGATTTTCCCTGGTAGAGTCCGTTCGTGGGTTGAAGAATTTACTCCACGATCCTCCAATGTTCGCATTAACTTTGCTCCACTGCTGCGGTCCCTAAACGCTGAACGTGCAGTTCTCATTTCGTCACAATCGATGAGTCGGTGTCCGGGCTTGTCGTAGAAAGAACACTTAGATTTGTTCTTCTTTGGTCTTGCCTTCGCGTCGATTCGATCGAGTTCCATCGGGTCGGCGCACGTGGGGTTAGCCAAGCGTCCTCCATGTCGTCTAGCTCGTCCATGAAGTCGTCGTGTTCCGATCGTGGTTACGTCGAAACGTTCTGCTGCCGAAACGACGTCGTTGTAGCTGCTCCAATTTGCGGCCGCAACATGTTGTCGTGTTTCGTTTTTCAGCCCCGTGATGAATGCTCTAATTTTTTCGCCTTCCGTGACGTCGGGGATGCGGTTGAACAATTCCTCCATTTGTTGTGTGTAGTTTGTGACGCTCCCGATTTGTCGATGACGATGCATTTTGTCGCGGGCGATTAACGCTGCATTAATCGGCTCAAAACGTTGTAGTAATCCTTCACGGAACTGCTGCCACGTCGCTTCACCTTGGTTTAATAAACCGCTTCCGCTTATCCATTCAATTGCTGGTCCGCGCAGTAGTGTTGCTGCAAAAATAATTCTGTTTCTGTCGAGTGCTGGTGCTGTCCATCCAATGGCGGCAAAATAAATTTCGATCGCCAAAAGCCAGCGCCTAGCGTCGATTTCCCCATCAAAGGTGTTGGGGGCTCGAATTTCTTGGGCCTTGGGAAAATTTCGCGACTGCTGCGAAGTCACGATCGAATCTTCTTCTGTCGCAATTTTCGCCATGACGCGCGCTTTCACCCGAAGTCGTTCGATCCGTCGCGCGTCGGTCTCGCTACTTCTGCACCGCTCGATATAGGTCCCGTCAATTTGCGATTGTCATCGCTATATCGCAAACGTTTTCGCCAACAATCGAACTCACGATCTTGTTCAAAAAACGCGCGAGTGAAAACGGCTCTGATACCAAGTGTCACAGGATCGAATTTCCACTCGAGAATGTTGCACTAAAGGTGAGTACAAGGCATATTTATACTCGGAAATACATAGAAACAACAGATAATCCGAACCTTCGGGAACGCGCTCTTCTAGAATAGATAATCACAAGTGCGCATAAGCACGCAAGCCCATTGGCACTTCGGATTATGGCGAGATTACGCCTTGTACACCACTGTCGGTGCTGTCGGTGCCGTATAATGTAAATGTCGGTGCCGAAAATACCAAATAAGTGAAATAATCGGAAAGCTCTAGAAAATAGAATAGTAGTCCGATTGAGGTGAAATAAAGTGCAAATGAAAGAGGAAAATAAGGAGAATAAGATGGAGTAAAAATATGGAAATGAGAAATATGTCGAACGTCGGCGTACTCTCACACCCCCGAGCCGCCTCTGCAGACCCGTCAGGCCCCCGAGCCGCCTCTGCAGGCCCGTCAGGCCCGAGAGCCGCCCCTGCAGGCCCGTCAGGTCGGCGCACTGCCCCTGCAGGACCACGCCGCCCGCGCGCAGCTTCTGCCCGACCGCGCGCCGCCCCTGCAGGCCCTCGCCGCCCGCACGCAGCCTCTACAGGCCCGTCAGGCCAGCGCGCGACCCCGTCAGGTCGCTGTCGCGGCCCCGTCAGGCCGCAGTCGCGGCCCCGCCTGGTCGCTGACGCGGCCCCACCCTACCGCGGTCGCGGCCCCGCCCTGCCGCCGACGCGGACGCAGCCCCGCCCTGCCGTGACGCGGCCCCGCCAGCCCTGCAGCTGACGCGGCCGCGCCCTACTGCTGACGCGGCCGCGCCCAGCTGCTGACGCGTCGTCGCCCCCTGCCCGCCGCGTCGCCCTGCCCGCGGCGTCGCCCCTGCCCGCGTCGTCGCCCACTGCCCGCCGCGTCGCCCCTGCCCGCGGCGTCCCCCTGCCCGCCGCGTCGCCCTGCCCGCCGCGTCGCCCTGCCCGCCGCGTCGCCCCTGCCCGCGGCGTCGCCCTGCCCGCCGCGTCGCCCCTGCCCGCGGCGTCGCCCCTGCCCGCCGCATTGCCCTGCCCTACCCCGTGCCTGGAGCAGCCGCGCCTGGTGCAGCCGCGCCTGGTGCAGCCGCCCCTGGAGCAGCCGCCCCTGGAGCAGCCGCCCCTGCAGCCGTCGCCCCTGGCCCCTGGAGCAGCCGCACCTGCAGCCGCCTCTGGCCCCTGGAGCGGCCGCCCCTGCAGCAGCCGCCCCTGGCCACTGGAGCAGCCGCCACTGCAAGAGCCGCCCCTGGCCCCTGGAGCAGCCGCCCCTGGAGCAGCCGCCCCTGGAGCAGCCGCCCCTGCAGCAGCGACCGTCGCGGCCCGGTCCCGCCCTGCAGCAACTGCCGCGGAGCTTCCTGCCGTGGTCGCGGCCCCGCCCTGCCGCTGTAGCGGCCCCGCAGTCGCCTCCGTCGTGCGCCTGCCCTTCCCACCACTGGTGAGCACTGCCCTACCTGTGCTGCTACTGCTGTTACTGCTGCTGCTACTGCTACTACTGCTCCTGCTGCTCCTGCTTCTACTGCTGCTCCTGGCGTGGCCAGATGCAGCTCCAGGGCCGTCCGCATGTGTCCCTCACGCCCCAGCAGCTTCGTGAGTGGTGCGCCAGTTGGGGTTGTCGGGGTGGCCGTAGTGGGAGTCGTCCTGGAGTGGGTAGTTCGGGAGCTTCTTGTAGTGGCCCTGTGCAGCAGCAGCGTCGTCCGCGCGAGACTCTTTCGCCCCAGCAGCTTCGTGAGTGGTACGCTCAGAGTAGAGGGTCGCTGAGCACTGCTCGCTGCCCGTACATTATTAGCACGGGTGTACGGACTGGTCAGCCTTGCGGGACGCGTGGTCACACAGAGTCCCGCTGCTTCGCCCGTCTGAGCGACGCTTGGCGTACAGAGTTTGGCGACGACGCTGAGCTCCCCGACTGGGTGGAGCTGCTTAGGCAGAGGGTAGATATCTTTGCTCTTGACTATGATGCTGTTCTCACTGCAATGTATGCATTGTCTACTAGTGCCGAGGGAGCCTGTCACCTGTGTGTGCCGCCTGACCCCGGTATCCAGTCTGCTGCTCCAGGTGCCGGTGAGGCTGCCGCTCTAGGTGCTAGTGCGTCTGCTGCCCCTGGTCCTGGTGAGGCTGCTGCTCTAGGAGCAGGTGTGTCTGCTGCTTCAGGTGCTTGTGAGTCTGCGCCTTCAGGTACTGCGTCTACTGAGGCACTGCACACCTTCACACTGGACTCAGGTGCTTCCCGCTGTTTCTTTCGCGACTGCACTGCCCTCGAGCAGCTCCCTAGGCCGGTTGCTGTCTCCCTGGCTGACCCCTCCGGGGGTCCGGTCCTTGCGACCTCCACCACTGCCCTCCCTTGTCCTGCTGTCCCGTCCGGCACACTGTCGGGCCTTTACCTCCCCTCGTTCTCTACGAACTTGGTGGCGGGTTCCGCGCTCTAGGACGCGGGTGTTCACCAGTTCACCCCTGCCTACGAGCGTGTGACACACTGCACGTGTGCCCAGACGGGTCGTCACCTGGCTACCATCACTCGGCAGCCAGGGTCGGACTTGTACACACTGACCACTGAGTCCCCTCAGGTAGCAGTGTCTGCGTCTGCATCAGGTCAGTTGTCCGCCCCCTGCTCGTGTCGCACCCTGTCGCACCGGACGGTCCTCTGGCACCACCGCCTTGGTCACCCTTCGCTGCAGCGCCTTCGTGGCATGCACTCCCGCTTCCTTGTCTCTGGTCTCCCCAGGTCACTGCCTCCCCTGCCACCATCCCCTGCCCCTCCCTGCCTTCCCTGTGTCGAGGGGCGGCAGCGTGCCACCCCTCACTCCTCTGAGTTCCCCCCGACGGAGGCTCCTCTGCAGACCCTTCACATGGACGTGTGGGGCCCAGCCCGCGTTCGTGGACAGGGCGGAGAGCGCTACTTCCTGCTGGTAGTTGACGACTACACGCATTACACCATGGTCTTCCCCTTGCACACCAAGGGAGAGGTCCCTGCTGTCTTGATCCCTTGGATCCGCGCTACTCGTCTCCTGCTGGAGAGGCGCTTTCGCACGGTCCTTCCCGTCCTGCGACTGCACTCTGACAGAGGTGGTGAGTTTTCCTCCGGCCTCTTGGAGGCCTTCTGTCAGGGTGAGGGCATTGAGCAGACGTTCACGCTTCCGGCCTCTCCTCAGCAGAATGGGGTTGCTGAGCGCCGCATTGGCTTGGTCATGGAGGTCGCTCGTACCTCCTTGATCCATGCGGCTGCCCCCCATTTTCTGTGGCCGTTTGCGGTCCGGTACGCCGCGCATCAGCTCAACCTCTGGCCCCGTGTCTCCGTTCCGGAGACCTCGCCGACACTGCGTTGGACGGGAGCGGTTGGCGATGCGTCTGTGTTCCGTGTCTGGGGATCTCGTGCCTTTGTCCGCGATACGTCCGCGGACAAGCTCTCCTCCCGCGCCGTTCCTTGTGTTTTCCTGGGCTTTGTCCCTGACGCGCCTGGCTGGCAGTTTTACCACCCCACCTCGCGCCGTGTCTTCCCCTCTCAGGACGTCACGTTTGACGAGTCGGTCCCCTTTTACCGTCTCTTCCCCTACCTCACTGCCCCGCTCCCCCCTCCGCCGCTCTTCCTCACGCCAGGTGCTGCTTCGGTAGACCCCCTGCCTTCCCAGGGTCCTGCTCCCTCAGGTGTTTCCCAGGTCGACCCGGTCGAGCCTGTCGAGGTAGCTGTCGACTCTGGTCCTGCGCGAGGTACTGAGCGTGCTGAGCCTGGTGGTGCTGGGTCTGGGGGTACTGAGACTGGGGGTGCTGAGCCTGGGGGTGCGGAGACTGCGGGTGCTGAGCCTGGGGGTGCTGAGACTGGGGGTGCTGTCCCTGGGGGTGCTGAGTCTGGAGGTCCTGAGCCTGGGGGTGCTACGCCTGGGGGCGTTCTCTCTTCCCAGCAGCTGCGTGAGTGGTACTCTCGGTACTGTCGCCGCCGCCGTGGTGCTGTGGGAGCTGGAGGTGCTACTGGAGCTGGAGCTGAGGGCGCTGAGCCTACTGGAGTTGGTGTTGCTGCTGACCCTGGGGTTGGCGCTGGAGGTGCTGGAGCCACTGGTCCTGGAGGTGCTCGTACTGGCGGTACTGGAGCTGCTGGGACTGGGGGTGCTACTGGAGCTGCTGGAGCTGGTCCTGCTGGAGGTGCTGCTGGTGCTGCTGGAGGTACTGGAGCTGCTGGAGCTGCTGGTGGTGCTACTGGTACTGGGGCTGGTGGTGCGGCTGGTGCTGGTGCTGCTGGAGGTCCTGGAGCTGCTGGAGGTGCTGCTAGTGCTGGTCCTGCTGGAGGTGCTGCTGGTGCTACTGGAGGTACTGGAGCTGCTGGTGGTGCTGAGGGAGTTGGAGCTACTGCTGGAGGTTCTGGTGCTATCTCTGCTGGTTCTGGGGGCACGTCACGGCCACGGCCGTACTTCGTTCCCCTCCTTCAGCAGGTTCTTAGTCAGCCGCCTCCTCCTTGTCCTGCTCCCTCCTTATAGTGTCCTCCGCCTGTCCAGTCGCTGTCACAGCTACCGCCTGCCTCGCCACTCCCTGGTCCTTCTCCCTACACTGGTCCGACAGGCGGTCTTACGGAGCGTCGTGAGCCTGAGTCTCGTCCTGTGTCGCCTGAGTCTCGGTCTGCGTCACCTGTTCGTGCTGCTCGTACTGGTCGTCGTGTCCCGCGTCAGCGTCCTCCTGCTGTCCCAGGCACTCACCAGATGGCGCTTCGTCCTTCCACTGCTCCACAGCGTGTCCCGCTGCCTTCTCCTCCTGCGTCCTCTCTTCCTGCCCTTGCTGACCCGGAGTCTGACTCTCTTCGTGCTGCTAGTCCTACTGTCACGCGTCTCTTGGCCACTGCTCTCACTGACCCTTCCTTTGAGTCAGCTGCTGCGTCTGCCTTAGTTGTTGAGCTTGTCGACTTTGCTGCTCACTGTCGTCTAGACTACGCTGCGAGTCTTGTTGCTGAGTCTGAGTCTGAGTCTGTCTGTCCTCCGTCCGTCGGGGGTGAGTGTGCTCTTGGCACGGACGTCCTTGAGGACAGGCAGGAGGAGTTTGAGTGCTTTGCTGCTGCTGTACCTCATCTTGTGGCCATGCTGCTTGCCCCTGAGGGAGACCCGGATGCTCCAGACATCCCGACCCTGCGCTCTTACGCTGAGGCGATCGCGGGTGAGTACTCCTCTCAGTGGCAGTCAGCCATGGACGCAGAGATGGCATCCTGGAAGTCCACTGGCACTTACGTCGACGAGGTTCCCCCCCCTGGGGCGAACATCGTCAGTGGCATGTGGATTTTCAGGGTGAAGCGGCCGCCAGGTTCTCCGCCTGTCTTCAAGGCTCGTTACGTTGCTCGAGGCTTCAGTCAGCGAGAGGGAGTAGACTTCTTCCAGACCTTCTCCCCCACCCCGAAGATGACCACTCTTCGGGTGCTGCTGCACGTTGCCGCTCAGCGTGACTACGAGCTTCACTCTCTTGACTTCAGCACAGCTTTCTTGCAGGGCAGCCTGCACGAGGAGATCTGGCTGCGCCGCCCTCCTGGCTTCACTGGGTCGTTCCCTCCTGGTACCCAGTGGAGCCTCCGGCGGCCGGTCTACGGTCTCCGCCAGGCGCCACGTGAGTGGCACGACACACTGAGGACTATACTTGCGGCTCTTGGGTTCGCGCCTTCTACTGCTGACCCGTCGCTGTTTCTGCGCACCGACACCTCGCTGCCGCCGTTCTACATCCTCTTGTACGTCGACGACTTGGTCTTTGCCACTGCTGACACTGAGGCTCTCGCCCACGTGAAGTCGGAGCTGCAGAAGAGACACACGTGCACAGACCTGGGTGAACTGCGCAGCTACCTTGGCTTGCAGATCACCCGGGACAGAGCACGCCGCACCATCACACTGACTCAGTCACACATGGTGCAGCAGGTCGTTCAGCGCTTCGGCTTCACCTGGTCCTCGGCACAGGCCACTCCTCTGGCTACAGGTCACTCGCTCTCAGCTCCACCTTCGGACGAGTCCGTAGAGCCGAGTGGTCCTTACCCAAAGCTAGTTGGCTGCCTCATGTACCTGATGACTTGCCCTCGTCCTGACCTCGCGTACCCTCTTGGCCTTCTGGCTCGCTACGTGGCTCCTGGTCGGCACCGAAAGGTGCACATGGATGCTGCTAAGAGGGTACTGCGCTACTTGTGCAGTACATCAGGCATGGGGCTCGTGCTTGGAGGGAGGAGCTCAGTTGTTCTCATTGGGCACTCAGACGCTTCTTGGGTTGACGACCAGGCTACTCAGCGGTCGTCACAGGGTTACACCTTCAGCCTTGGCTCTGGTTCAGTTTCTTGGCGTTCTACACGCTCGTCTTCAGTTCTCAACTCCAGTTGTGAGGCTGAGATCTACGCCACAGCCATGGCTGCACAGGAGTTACGCTGGCTCACCTACCTGCTGACCGACTTGGGAGAGCCGCCTCGTTCTCCTCCAGTGCTGTACGTCGACAACAAGGCAGCCATTGCCTTGTGTGAGGAGCACGGACTGGAGCACAGAACGAAGCACATCGCTCTGCGGTACTTCTTGGCTCGAGAGTTGCAGCAGCGTGGTCAGCTTCGTCTGCGTTACGTGGCCACTCGGGCCAACACTGCTGATATATTCACCAAGGCACTTCAGTCTGGTGATCATCAGCGTTTTTGCACTATGCTAGGGCTTGTGCCCACTTTTCCTCACTTGCTGTAGGCTTTGCTTGTACTGTGATCTATATATATATATACCTGCATGCTTGCTTTGCTAGGTAGAGATCACTGTGATGTTTGTGTTGCATATATGCCTCTGCATGTGAACTGGCCTTGTGGCCCTTTGCTTATGCTCAGTGAGTGTGGTGACTTTGTGATCCACCCTGAGCTTGCTTTGCCCTTCTTGACTGGTCTTGTGACCCCTTGCTCTCCCCCACTTTGCCTATGGGGGTGTGTCAAATGTCATATCTGCTACAGTTTGTTTAGGCTGTAGTGGGGTAGTTACTATGGGGTACAGTAAGTTTAGGGTTTCCTACTTGTACCCAACTCTTTCCTAGTTCAATCACTCTTGTTGATTCTAATACCAATGACTACGCTTCCCTCACAACAATGCAAAGAGAAGGAAAGCAAGTAACAACGGCCAATATCATTGATACTCAGATTTTGCCAGGCGCGGTTCGAAAACGTAATCAACCAATAATTTCTCGCTAAAGTGACTACATTTATAGTTTCATCTAGTTTTAAGTACAATTTTAAAACAAAGTCGCCACCAGCACCTTAACTGCACGTACCAATAAAACAGGAAATATACTAAAACGCTTGGATATTAACCTTAAATGAGACGTCAAGTGTTTTAACTATGCCTTCCGCTTGGATGATCTCAACGAACAAACGACACCGTTCAGCAGAGCTTGCTGCCCGCATACAATTAAAAATAAACCCCATGCGGAAAGGCATCTAGTCCGAGTGGCATCAACCTTAAACACCTTGTCACATGCCGTTTAAGGTTGATGCCTCCGTTACATAACATGCCATTCGATGTGGTCTTAGTTTTCTTCTGTTCTAGGTCAGCAGCTTCATGGTCGACAGAGGGTTGACGGTGCCGTCGACCCCATTCCGTTGAATTATTCCCAGTCTGCATCCTTTTTCCTAGTGGTTATTTTTAACGCAATTTGCGCTTGATACAATTTCTATTCCCTGGGTATCACCTCGACACAATTGTTTTAACTGAGGTAATCGTGTTTTGGTTCTGTCACATTTCGCAGGTGTTATTTGCGTGGAAGTGTGATTGAAAAGCGAGAACCAATCAGCGATGAAAAATAGAGGTTGAGTACCGATGCAAACTTTCTCTGGCAGAGTATCAATGATATGGGCCGAAGTAACAAAAACAGAAAGCACCACCATGACGGTGCCTTTCTGCTTCAGCTCTCCCTCTGTGTCGCTTTCCATTGTGGCTGCTGGTTGCATTGCGGCGTAAGGGTGTAGTTCTTTTGAATTAAAGTACAGAAAACGGTCAAATAGTTACTGATTACCGGCTTTGCCAATTTCGCGAGAGCGAAAATTGAAGTGCGATTGTCGACTTGGTAAGTCAGGCCACCAATCTGACAATCGAACACACGTTCGAATGCGCACTCGCACGTGTGGTCACTGTCGTTAATGCTCGACAACTCCACGAACTAAACGCGTTCTGGCGACAACTACTTCAAAAACTTCGTCCTAACCGTCCCCCCTAGGCTTGTCCTGGAGTGAACTGTATGCATCTCAGCATTCCTGCTTGACCAGATGAGCGAGCAAGTGGGTGGGTTGCTTGCTGCTGGTGCTCTCCGGCGTCTCTTCTATTGCGAAAGATTTATCCTTGTCCACCTGGGGATTTCGCAGCGCACTGCGCGATTCGCTCTGCGCTCGAAATGCTGCCCACTCTGCAGCCAGCCCCAATGTCCCTTTCCCTGCACCATTCGCTCCCACTCGCGCCACCGCAGCGACCTGCTATGTGCGGGGCACTGGAAGATTGGCCCGATGGGGGAGAGCCCACCGCGCTGCGACCAGCTCACCTTGCTGCTCCGCCGGTGACAATCTGCCACGATGGCGAGCGAGTTCCGGCCAGCTGCTCTGCAGCTTTGCCCACTCGCCGGCCCACTCGTCGCTTCTCGTTCCACACTAGGCGACCCGCTCCGACCAATAGACGAGAATCTCTTGTAAAAAGCCAGTCTCTTGTATTCATGCATCCGAATCGGGACCCACTTTCGTCCCATGAACAAGGAGCAGCTTATCAGGTACCCGACCTGATTGGGACTCACTTTTACACGTATTAGTACCAATCTTCCAGGAGCAGTAATCCGCACAGCGATAGATGCGAGGAGCGGTGAGAAAAGCAGGCACGGCGTGTGTACCTGGCAGTCTATTATACTTCCTGCCAGGCAGCAACAGCAGCGGGAGCAGCGACGGCGGGAGCAGCAGGCATGGCAGTCAACCCAGAGCGCCGCTGCAACGTGTACTTGAGCACGAGCACAGACCAAGGCGGCGGCTTGACGGCCATAACTAACCTCGGCGCTGGTGCCAGCAGCGTCGGTGGCATGGGGCCGCGTTTCCGGCCCCGCCAAACGCAACCTGGCAGCACCATCCATGTCGTCGCCGAGACGCCTCACCCCGATGCGCCTTCATCCGATGCAGGCCATAGCGGTTGCGTGCACTCGCCGCAAGCTCCGCTTGTACCCCCTCGCTGCGCCGCTCCTGAGGCGGCGACTACAAGCCTCCCAGATGCTGCTGCTACGTCTCGGCTAGTTGGAGCCGGAATGGCGTCGGTGACAGCAGCAGCACCCGTCGCGTCGTCGAGCAATGCACCCGACGGCACGGCGATGACGAGAATCGCGGCAACGACGATTGCTGCAATCCCCACTGCTCGCGGTGTTCGAGGTCTTAACTCCAGAGCACCTGACGAGGAGCCGTTACCTGCTGGGGCCATAGAGCTTCTCTCGTTAGTGCGCGGCGGAAAGGCCGCGCCGCTCTCTCCCCGCCCGCCTCCCGGCAGCCCCTCCGGTTTCCGCCGCGTTCGCCACTTTCGATCCGCGTCGGTTGGCGGATCAGTCATTCCCCGCACTGCGGACATCGGCGACGCCGACGGCGCGGATCGCCCATTCCCGTCGCCTTCCCCGCAGCCTCCACAGCGCAAGGCGACGCCGCCCCTCTCGGCGTCCGCGGGCAGCGCAACCCGACTCTGGAGCCCGCGGGACGCAACTCCCGGAAATGCTCCCGCCGCGAGTGCTTCCCCGTGGCGCGTCCCCCCCGCCTCCCCCCTTCCTGCCGTCGCAGGGCGGTCCGCTGGCAGGGTGCACGGCGGTGGTGCGGTGGGGAGTGAGTCCCGCGCGCAGGCCGACCGCCAAGCACGCGAGGTGGAGTGGAGCGCGTGGGAGTCCGAGCCCGAGTGGGAGTCGCAATGGGAATCCGAGTCGGAGTGGGAGGAGTGCGTTGTGGCGCGTGTGCTGGACGGCTTCAGAGCGCGGAGGAGGTCGCCCAACACGACCATCGCAGCGGTGCGGCAGCAACCGCAGCAGCAGCCCCAGCAGCAGGAGCAGCAGCAGCAGCAGCAGCGGCAGCAGCAGCGGCAGCAGCAGCAGCAGCAGCAGAGGCGGTATGAGGCAGTGGGCCAGTCACAGCGCAAGCAGCAGGAGCGGGGTGCTGCCAGCAGCAACCTCCTCGCAGGGCACCCTCCGTGCGCCTCCCCTGCTGTGCCCCCGGCGCTGGTAAGGCGCACAGCCCATCGCATTCCGCGGATTGCCTCCGCGCCTGGCAGTCTCGCACTCATGGTGCTGGCCGCGGCGGAAGGCGCGAGCACGACTGGTGGAGGGAAAGGTGCAGCGCACGTGACAACCGTCCCTCTTGGCAGCACCAGTGCCCCGTTGCAGCAGAGGAAGGTCACTACCTCGCCTCCCGCCAGAGCCCCTGCTTTGCTGCACCCCTCCCGCCGCGCCTCCCTGCCCCCTTCCCTCAGTTCACCCGGGAGTTCCCCCCAACAACCCGCAAGCTTCCCCATCCCCCGAAGCTCGTCCGCGGGCACGCCTCTTGCGCCTGTCGCGCTTCTCGCTCCGCTGCCACGCGCCACCCTTTCCGTGCCAGCAGCAGGAGCAGGAGCAACAGGAGCAAGATTAGCAGGAGCGGTGGGAGCAGGCATGTGGCACCGTGGATGTGCTCCTCGTCGGCGTGCAGGATCACTGGATGAGACGGGCACGAGGAGGCCGCCACACGCCTGGACACCCACCACAGCCGCTACAGCCTCCACATCTGCTGAAGTGGCCAGCAGCAGGTTGAGAGGGGGCGGGGGCAGTAGCAGCGGCATGGGAGAGGGAGGTAAGGGTGTGAGAAGACGTGCAGAGGAAGGTGCTGAGCAACTTCCTGCCACAATGACACAGGGCCTCCGTTTAAGTGCAGCTTCCTCGGATAAGCGGCTGGGGAGCCAAATTTCTGGTGGTAACCAAACAATTCGTGGCAACCAGTTCTTGGCTGATCTTGGTGGTAACCAGACTGCCCTTGGCAGTAACCAGGCGTTTGCTGGTAACCAGTTCGCTATGCACACCCGCAGTCGCAGTGTCGACGCTGTTGGGTATGAGGCCGGTGGGGGGCATGCGCGGATCCCGTCTGCCACTGCAGGTTTGGCGTCACTCGCGGCCACCTTCCCTGCTGCGAGCATCCATCCAAGCCCTCCCATGCCGTCTCCACTTCCAGCTGATGCCCTCCTGCCAACAATTGCTTACACTCAGTTCTCTGCTTCTGCTGTTGCTGTTGCTGTTGCTGCTGATGTTACTGCTGGTGGTGGTGTTACTGCTGCTGGTGCTGTTCCTTCGTCTGGTGTTACCGGTTTGACTGCTGCTACTGGTGGTGGTGGTGTTGCCGCTGTTGCTGCTGGCGCTGACAGAAGGACCCGCTCCGATTTCCTTACCTTTTCCAGTGCCAGCTTCACAAAGACACCTCTTCCGAGCAGTATCCATGCTTCTGCTGCTGCTGCTGCTGCTGGCTCACGTGTCGATGCCCCTGCTCGTTCTGCCCGTCCCGCTGCTGTGCCGGCTGCAGCACGAGCCAGCAGGGATCCGATGGAAGGGCCAATGAGCACACTGCTGATCAGCAGCAGCAGGAGCGGTGCGCTCATGATCAGTGGGTGGGCGAGGAGCAAGTGGGAGCAAGCTGCAGGAGCACGCAGTGTCAGCAGCGTTGGGGCAACCCAAGGCAACCAGGAAGGTCCGTTTGGTCGTGTGGCCCATGGGCGGACGGCGCACCACCGTCAGCCTTTGCCTAGGTCTTCCAGTATTGCTACTTCGGCACCTGCTGCTGCTGCTTTTTCTCCTGCTCGTGCTATTTCCATTGATAATGCTGTTCCTGTGACTGCTGGTGCTCCCGCCATTCAGCAGTTGTCCAATGCCGCAGTTGTCCAGCGTCAGGTGAAGGTGGGAAAGAGTGTTACTGGCAGCGGCGGTACCACCTTCTTGGCAACAGCAGCAGCAGCGGGCACCGGAACCATGGGGGTGGCAGGAGTGGTGTTGCTGGCAGCACAGAAAGAGGAAGGGGCAGCGTGGGAGGAGGTGTTGACAGTGTCAAACCAGGTAGAAGCACAGGCAGCAGAAGCAGGGGCAGTGGTGGGAGCGACAGTGACAGTGACAGTGACAGCAGCAGCAGTGCATGCACGCCCACCACCATGAATCTGAACACAGCCACCACCAGCACCTGGAAACCCTGCCCTAGCAGCCTCACTGCCTGCAAGCATGAGACCCATGGGGATCTGCTAGCTGCTGTCTTGAGCCACGTGCTCACCCACCTGCACTACCCACGTTCCTACTCGGAACCCATGGCCCCGCCTTCAAGCGCATGTGTCATGGGGCACAGAGTGAGCCGGTTCCAAGGGCACACGAGGCATGGCCTCGGCGGCGCCGACGGTGCGGATTGTCCTCTCCCACCGCTTTCCCCGCAGCCTCCACGGCGCAAGGCGGCGGCCCTGCTCTCCGCGGCCACGGGTAGCGGAACCCGCGGCGATGCGCCCCCCGCGAGTGCTTCCCCGTCTCGCGTCCCCCCCGCCTCCCCACTTTCCGCCATCGCAAGACGGTCCGGCGGCAGGGCGCAGGGCGGTGGTGCGGGGGGGAGTGAGTCCCGCGCGCAGGGCGACCACGAGGTGGAGTGGAGCCGGTGGGAATCCGAGCCTGCGTGAGAGTCAGAATGGGAATCCGAGTCGGAGTGGGAGGAGTGCGTTGTGGCGCGTGTGCTGGACGGCTTCCATTCGCGCGGGAAGGCGCCCAACACCAACAATGCAGCGGTGCGGCACTCGCAGCACCGGCAGCAACTGCAACCGCAGCAGCAGCAGCAGCAGCAGCAGCAGCAGCAGCAGCAGCAGCAGCAGCAGCAGCAGCAGCAGCAGCAGCAGCAGCAGCAGCAGCAGCAGCAGCAGCAGCAGCAGCAGCAGCAGCAGCAGCAGCAGCAGCAGCAGCAGCAGCAGCAGCAGCGACAGCGATATGAGCGAGGTGCTGCCAGCAGCAAGTTCCTTGAACTGGACAGGCCGTGCGCCTCCCCTGCTGTGCCCCCCGGCACTGGTAAGGCGCACAGCCCAGCGCATTCTGCGGATTGCCTCCGCGCCCGGCAGTCTCGCACTCATGGTGCTGGCCGCGGCGGAAGGCGCGAGCGCGACTAGTGGAGGGAAAGGTGCAGCGCACGCGACAACCGTCCCTCTTGGCAACACCCCCCGGGCCCCGTCGCAGCAGAGGAAGATGGTCCCTTCAACTTCCGCCGGAGCCCCTGCTTTGCTGCACCCCTCCCGCCGCGCCTCCCTGCTCCCTTCCCTCAGTTCACCCGGGAGTTCCCCCCAACAGCCCGCAAGCTTCCCCATCCCCCGAAGCTCGTCCGCGGGCACGCCCCTTGCACCGGTCGCGCTTCTTGCTCCGCTGCCATGCGCCACCCTTTCCGTGCCAGCAGCAGGAGCAGGAGCAACAGGAGCAAGATTAGCAGGAGCGGTGGGAGCAGGCATGTGCCACCGTGCTCCTCGTCGGCGTGCAGCGTCACTGGATGAGACGGGAACAAGGAGACCGCCACACGCCTGGACACCCACCACAGCCGCTACAGCCGCCACACCCACCACACCCACCACACCCACCACAGCCGCCACAGTCGCCACAGCCGCTACAGCCACCACACCCACCACACCCACCACACCCACCACACCCACCACACCCGCCACAGTCGCCACAGTCGCTACAGTCGATACAGCCGCTACAGCCACCGAAGTGGTCAGCAGCCAGTTGAGAAGGGGCGATGACAGTAGCAGTGGCATGGGAGAGGGAGGTAAGGGTGTAAGATTACGTGCAGGGGAAGGTGCTAAGGCGCAGGGCGTCCGTTCAAGCGCAGCTTCCCCGGGTAAACTGCTGGGGAGCCAGATTCCTGGTGGCGACCAGACAATTCGTGGTAACCAGTTTTCGGCTGGTACTGGTGGTAACCAGACACCGCTTGGCAATACCCTGGCTTTTGCTGGTAACCACTTCGCCAGGCACACCCGTAGCCGCAGTGGCAGCTCTGTTGGGTATGAGGGCGGTGGGGGGCGTGCGCGAATCCCGTCTGCCACTGCAGGTTTGGTGTCACTCGCGGCCACCTTCCCTGCTGCGAGCATCCATCCAAGGTGCCCCACGCCGCCTCCCCTCTCAGTGGATGCTTTCACGCCGACCCGTCAGCCAGAACTCACCCACCCTCTGGCTGCTGCTGCTGCTGTTATTGCTGCTGCTGGTGTTACTACTGCTGCTGGTGCCGCTGCTGATGTTGGTGCTGCTGGTGTTACTGGTGCTGGTGGTGCTGATGCTTCTGCTGCTGTTGCTGGTGCTACCAGTTCTGACAGAAGCAGTACGCATAGAAGGACCCGCTCCGAGTCTCTAGCCAGCTTCACAAAGACATCTCTTCCCAGCAGTATCCACGCTGCTGCTGCTGCTGCTGGCTCACGTGTCGATGCCCCTGCTCGTTCTGCCCGTCCCGCTGCTGTGCCGGCTGCAGCACGAGCCAGCAGGGATCCGATGGAAGGGCCAATGAGCACACTGCTGATCAGCAGCAGCAGGAGCGGTGCGCTCATGATCAGTGGACGGGCCAGAAAGAAGTGGGAGCAAGCGATAGGCGCATGCAGTGGCAGCAGCGTTGGGGCAACCCAAGGCGACCAGGAAGGTCCGTTTGGTCGTGTGGCCCATGGGCGGATGGTGCACCACCGGCAGCCTTTGCCAAGGTCTTCCAGTATTGCTACTTCGGCACCTGCTGCTGCAAGTGCTTCCGCCATCCAGCAGTTGTCCAATTCCGCAGTTAAGCATCTGTCCTCAAGGCCCCACCGTCTGCAACATGTGAAGGCAGAAAAGGGAGCGACTGGCAGCGGCGGCAGCAGACTTGGTGGCAAGAGCAGCAGCAGCGCGCACAGGAACCGTGGCGGTGGCGGGAGTGATGCTGCTGGCAGGTCAGACAGAGGAAAGAGAACAGTGGGAGGAGGAGGTGTTGGTGGTGTTAAACCACGTAGAAGCACAACCAGCAGGAGCAGTGGTGGGAGCGACAGTGACAGCGGCAGCAGTGCATGCACGCCCACCATCATGACCCTGAACACAGCCACCGCCAGCACCTGGAAACCCCACCCTAACAGCCTCACTGCCTCCCACCCCTGCGCTGCCAGCAAGCATGAGCCCCAGCGGACTCCACTAGCCGCTGTTGTGAGCCACGTGCTGGCGCACCTGCAGTGCCCATGCTCCTTCTCCGAACCCACAGCTTCATCCTCCAGCACAGCTCCCACGGGGCACAGCATGAGCCACTTCCATGCACACACGAGGCATGACACCCATGGGGACTTCGTGCAAGGCAGCTCGGAGGAGGATGATGGGGGTGAAGATTGGGATGAGGATGTGCATGGGGATGGGAGCGGAACAAGGGCTGGTGGCTGTGGAGGTGAGGAGGGTAAGGTTGTCGGTTGGCAAAATAGGGCCTCGCTGCCGGCCTGCTCTCGTCCCCCACACGCCTCCCGTCACCTCATCCCTCGCTCGCACAGCACGTCCACCCAGCACGGGACCTCCCACGCACACCAAACCTCCAAGGCTCGCCAAACCTCAGAGGCCCACCAAGCCTCCCAGGCCCACCAAACCTCACAGGCCTACCAAACCTCTCACGCCCACCACACCTCCCACGTCCACCAATCATCCCATGCCTACCAAACCTCCCACGCCCACCAAAACTCCCACGTCCACCAAACCTCCCACGCCCACCAAACCTCCCACGCCCACCAAACCTCCCACGGCCACCGAGCCTCCCACCGTCTCGGACGTGACCAACTCCAAAGCACGCATGTGCATTGCAGTAGCAGCAGCAGCAGTTGGAGTGGCAGTGTGCAGAGAGGGGGAGAGCAGAGCCACAGTAAGAGCAGCTTATCATCTGACAGCTTACCTAAAGGCTTTCCATGCAACTCCCCTTGCTCGTCCTCAAGCTCTTCCTCCCCTCGAGATTCCCTTGGAGAACCAGTGGGGGCCTTCATGTGGCGTGCGCGCACGTTGAGAGGAGTCCCTTAAGCCCTCCCACTGGCCCTCGTGGTGTATGAAGGATGGTCATTAGGAGGGAAGTGGAGGGGACGCTTTGATGGGATCTCTGGTGTTAGCATCTTTACAGTCTCATTCGCACAGATTGACGGCAGGGTAACAATGTGGGACATGAAATTATGTAATATGGCAGGCTACGCAGCACCGTTCCTTCCTCTCCACTCCAACCCCTCCCCCCCCCCCGCAGGGACAACTTTATTATTTGAGGCTGTCTAAACGTCTGACTTTTCAGACGAAATACTTTCAAATGTCTGAAATTTCATATAATTTGCTTAGTATATTTTTACTTCGTTTCAATCTGATCTATAAGGGAAGCAAGATGTCCAATACCGTAATACCCTAGATATAAGACCCAGGGGTATTATAAGAATCCCACCCCAAAAATGGGGGGGTGGGGGTCTTAACAGTTGGCTACATTTTATGAGACCCGGGTCTTATCATAAGGTCATGTATATCGCTTGTGTTTTATAAGTCATACATGTCAGCACTAAGTGCTCCGTTTTTAGCATTCAAAGGGAATACGCAGAATAAACTTTGTTTTTAGCATTCAAAGGAATACCGTACACGGAATGGACAGGATGATGAGTAGATGTGCTTTTATGACTGGTTGTTACCCCTCATTAATGAACATTTATAGGTTTTGGTGTGGAAAAGGTTAGAGTAGCTATGAGAATTGCATTTATTGCTTGTAAAAATGACCGATTCTCTAGGGGGAGGGGGGTCGTATATAGTTAGCCCCCCTTTGGGAGGGTATAACTACAAATGACCTATTTAGCGTACCTCCCTCCCTATTATGGACCCGAGGGTCTACAATTGGAGGGGGTCTTATATCCGGGGTATTACGGTAAGCCAATAAATGAACACGAACCAAAATGGCTGGATCATGAATCCAACGCTACAAATGCAAACTTTTACATAAATGGCATATATTGCACCGTTTTCTTAAGAACAGAGTGTAACGGAATGATTTTGATTAGCAAAGCAAGGGGTACAAATAGGAAACCCTAAAACTATTGTACTCACTAAAGAGCACCTCACTGTTGCCTACAACAAATAACAACATTTGACACACCCCCATAGGCTAAGTGAGGGGCATCAAAGCAAGTAGGTCACCAAACGGTCACAAGACCAGCCAAAGCAAGCAACAAAGCAAAGCTCAGGGTCGATCACGACGCCACCACGCATTCTGAGCACAAACAAACGTCCACAAGGCTAGTCCAAAAGGTTACCAAGATATATAGGTGGAAATACAAGCAGAGCAAGGTTACGGCAGACGAGCAACAGAGTCAACAAGCCCTAACTGCACACAGAACCAGTGGTGATCACCAGGCGCCAAGGCCTTTGTGAAGAGGTCAGCAGTGTTGGCCATTGAGGCCACAAAGTCCAGGCGCACCTGGCCACGACGCTGCAGCTCGCGCAGGAGGAAGTACCGAACATCGATGTGCTTCACCCTGGTCTCCAGTCGAGGCTCGCGACACAAGAGAATCATGGCCTTGTTGTGAGCGAACAAGGTCGGAGCAGTGCGAGGCCGCTCACCAAGGTCGGTGAGCAAGAAGGTCAACCAGCGAAGCTCCTAAGCAGCCATAGCACCGGCATAGATCTCTGCCTCCGCGCTGGACGAAGCCACAGACGACGACCGAGCGGACCTCCACGACACAGCCCCAGCTCCCAGACTGAAACAGTAACCCTGGGTCGAGCGCTGAGTCTCCACGTCGTCAGCGTAAGAAGAGTCACAGAAGCCAGTCAACTCAACTGGCCGAGTCCCTCCAAGCACAAGCCCCATGCGTGATGTAGTCGCCAGGTACTTCGCCACCCACACGGCAGCCGTCCATTGAACAGGACGGTGCCTCACAGGTCCAACAAAGCGAGAGAGGATGCTAAGAGGGTAGGCGAGGTCCAGGCGAGTACATGTCATCAGGTACATGAGGCAGCCAACAAGCTTTGGGTAGGGACCACTGGGCTCAAAGGGCTCGTCGGGGAAGGGGCCGGTGATTTTGTGGTTTACAGCAAGATGAGTGGGCTGTGTTGTGGAGTGCTGAAGCCCAAATGGCTGAAGGACCTGCTGCACCATGTGAACGTGATATTGCGTCAACGTGATGGTGCGAGCGGCTCTGTCCCTGGTGATCTGCAGGCCAAGGTAGCACTGTAGTTCACCAAGGTCAGTACACGTGTCTTCTGCAGTTCGGACTTCACCTCAGCTAGAGCTGCCCTGTCTGGTGTAGCAAAGACCAAGTCGTCGACGTAGACGAGTATAAAGAAAGGAGTGGAGCCACACGAACAAACAGTGACGGGTCAGCAGAGGAAGGGTGAAACCCTAGGTCACGAAGCGTGGATCGAAGAGTGTCGTGCCACTCACGGGGTGACTGGCGGAGACCGTAGACTGGTCGCCTCAAGCTCTAGTGGGTCCCACGAGGGAAAGTACCAGTGAAACCAGGAGGACGTCGCAGCCAGATCTCCTCATGCAGTCGTCCCTGGAGAAAGGCAGTGGAGAAGTCGAGAGAGTGGAGCTCGTAGTCTCGATGTGCTGCTATGTGGAGTAACACCCGAAGTGTAGTCATCTTCGGGGTTGGAGCGAAGGTCTGAAAGAAGTCAACTCCCTCGCGCTGACTAAAGCCTCTCGCCACATAGCGCGCCTTGAACACCAGCGGTGATCCAGGCGGCCGCTTCACCTTGAAGAGCCACATGCCATCAACTACGTTCGCTTGGGGAGGAGGAACTGCGTCGACGTACATGCCTGTGGATCTCCAATCCATGGCCACCTTCCACTGAGAGGCCCACGGCCTTGACACTACCTCACGGTACGTGCGAGGAGTTGGTATGTCAAGGGCGTCGGGGTCTCCCTCAGGGGAAAGCAGCATGGCAAAGAGAGGGAGAAGGGGCTGCCAGGTACTCCAGCTCAGAGTGCCTGTCCTCTAGGACGTCACAGCCAAGGGCAAACTCACCCCCGACGAAAAGAGGACGGGCAGGCGGAGCGTGAACCACACGAGTGCTGTTGTCAAGGCGGCTGGCGGCGGCAAAGTGAGCGATAGCGGCAGTGAGAGCTGAGACAGACAACGGAGAGAAACGGGAGCCGGTGATACCAGTGGCTAGAACACGGGAGACAACAGGACGAATAGCATGGTAGTAGTCGGAGATAGGAGTAGGGGAGACAGGAAGAGAAGACAGAGGAGGAGACGGGAGAACGGACACCGAAGGAGGAGAACGATGAAGAGATGTACAAAGGAGGGCAGTGCTGAGGTCGGTAACGGGGGACGAGGGACGAGCACTCGGAGGACAAGGACGGGCACAGTAGTGATGGACAACAGGAGGAGGAGACTGTGGTGGAGGGGAGGACCAGACCGCCGGACGGTTGTCAGGAGGAGGAAACGTAGGACCAAACGCAGGGGGAGACTGAGAGCGGACAAGAGGAGAGGAGGGAAGACCAAGGACCCGGAGGCCACTCACGGGCGGGAACAACTGCTGCTCAAAAGGGAGCTGCTGCGACTACGGTGGTGGCGACGGCTGCTGCCGCTGCTGCTGCTGTGGCTGCGGCGGCTGCTGCTGCGGCTGCTGCTGCTGCCCCAGCAGGTCCAACTGCCGCAACTCCTGCCACTCCCGATCCAACCGCCCCTGCTCCTCGCGCACACCGGCAGGCTGCCTGGTAACACGTGTCATGGCGGTGGGGAGGCGGAGTGCTCTCTTCAGACGTAGTGCCCCCAACTCTAGTCTCCTCAAAACTAGCAGCCCCAGTACATGTGTCCCCAAAGGGGGTACCACCAGGGTCAGGGTCCCCAGCTCCAGTGCCCCCTGTCCTAGCACCCTCCGTGCAAGGACCTCCAACCCCAGCACCCCCAGAACTAGCACCTCGTGTGCCAGCACCTCCAGCTCCAGCACCCCCAGAACTAGCACCTCCAGTGCCAGCACCTCCAGCTCCAGCACCCCAAGGGCTAGCGCCAGCTCCGCCAGCACCTCCAACTCCAGCACCCCTCGAACGAGCACCCCTGGACTGAGTACCGCCAGTGGCTGCACCTCTAGCTCCAACACCAACCGAGTCCACAGTAACCTGTCGCCGAAGTACCGAAGGCTGCTGAGGGGACTGTCAGGAGGAATGTGGGGAGGGAGATGCTACCTGAGACGCGACCGAGGGTAGAGGGGTAGCGTGAGACACACCTGACGGGGCAGGACCAAGGGGGGGTTGGGGGTACCGGAGGAGCGACAGGGGGAACCGGGAGACCTCGACAGGGGTACCAGATGTAGTAGGACACTGACTTGTCGAACCGGACGCCACGGGAGTTTAGGAACTGGTGGAGGGGCGGGTGGTACAAGGACCAGTCGCCGAGGCTACCGGGAAACCAAGGAAGATATAGGGGACGGCGCGAGCCGAGAGCTTGTCCGCAGAGGTGTCGCAGACAAGCGCAAGGTAGCCCCAGACACGAAAGGCTGACCCAATACCAAGGGACCCGGTCCAAAGACTAGCCGGTGTCACGGCGAGGGGGGCGAGGGGCCCAACTTGAACTGCTGCTGCTGCGGCTGGTGCTCCCTGGTCCGCCCGGACCCCACTGCGGCGGAGGGCCCAAGTGCTGCTGCGGATCCCAATGCAGTGGGGGCCCCCAAGGGTGGACCTGCTGCGGTGCCTGCTGCTGCTGCTGTCCCTGCTGCTGCTGCTGTCTCTGCTGTGTCTTGTGCTGCTGTGGCTGCTGCTGCTGAGGTCCGACACCCCCGCCGGCCGGAACACCGCTAGTAGGCGGGCCTGTCTGTCCTGCTCCTCCTCCAAGGCTCCCTCCTCCTGGTGCACCACTGCCGCCGCCGCCACCACCACCACCACCGCTCCCAACTCGACCGCCACCTCCACCGCCTCCTCCACCTCCCTTCCCGCCCTTCTTGCCACTCTTGCCCCGTTTCTGCCAGTCAGCGGCAGAGACAGCGTCAGTGTCCTCAGAAACCGACACAGCAGCAGAAGCGCGGGTAGCAGTGAAATTGGGAAGCTGAGGGGCGGCACACCCCGCAAAAAGGGGGGGCACTGTGTCAGTGGCGGAGGCAACGGAGAGGAGGTTACTCTGGATCTTCCTGAGAGCGGTCTCAAGGAGATCGATAGTAAGCTCAGTGGGGAGCTTCTGGAGAAGCACGCCGCGAGCAGTAGCAAGGCGGTCAGGGAGGCGTGTAACTAACCAGTGCACAGTGAGCCACATGGGGGGGGAGCAACAAGAAGCTAGGCATCGGTGCAGGCCGCATGAAAACCGGCGTCAAATGAGCGTAGGTGAGTCACGAGGTCGGACACAGTCGCAAACGAGCCAAGGTCGGGAAACACGAACGGCATGAGGAGGCGACTGAGGGAGGTAGAGGAAGGGGTGAAGTAGCGCGCAACAACAGCATCCCAAATGCCCTGCGTAGTCTCCACCTGGCCAAAGTGGATGGCCTCCGTCGGTGGGAGGAGCTCCGTCAGCGCAAGAGCAGTGGCAGCGTCGCAAGAGTCCCACACGTCCATCGCCAAGACACGACGGTCGTAGTCCACCAGCGCCGTAGGAGTCGGCTCCGGGTCGGTCGGGAGGGGGTCGGGAGACAGGGGCGCCTTGAGGGCACCAGACGCGTGGGCCTAAAGGGTGGCCGTCCTGACGCTGGCTGGTGAGGTAGCGTGTGGCCTGGCGCTGCCAGGTACTGAACTCTATCGTACGGCCCTCCGCATCGAAACGAAGGCGGCGAAACTCCATGCTGGAGGCTAGGCTAGAGGCGGCGGGAGCACGGAGGAGTCGGAGCTAGGAACGAAGAGGGAAATCGAGGAGCGCCAGGTGTGGCGAGGAAAGAGACCGGCGGAGCTAGTGGCTAGGAACTCCAGATATGAGCGCTAGAGGCGAGGAGCTAGTGACTACACGGCTCTAACCTAGGCGGCAGACGAGAGAAGCAGCTGCCAGCCGCTGAACTAGAGACCAATGGCAGTAGGAATGGTTAGGGCCCAGCGAACAGGGCGGTGGTGGGGAAAGGGACGAGTGCCAAGTGCGGGTGGGTGCGCACGGGTCGAAGGGGAGGCACAGGCTAAGGGCAGGGCGCGTGCTAAGGGCAGGGGTGGAGATGGAGGGCGCGGGCTAAGGCTGGGCGCGGGCTAAGGCAGGGTGCGGGCGAAGGGGAGGGCGGGTGCATGGGCGGAGGCACGGATAAGGCGCGGAGGGCGCGGAGGGCGCGACTGGCGTGGAGGGCGCGGAGGGCGCGACTGGCGCGGAGGGCGCGGATGGCGCAGAGGGTGCGGAGGGAGGAGTCGCGCGTGTCGGGCTGGCCTAGGGGCGCGCAACGGGCTGTCCTAGGGCGCGCGCGATGGACTGGCCTGGGGCGCGCGACGGGCTGGCCTAGGGCGCGTGCGACGGACTGGCCTGGGGCGCGCGACGGGCTGGTCTATAGCGCGCGCGACGGGCTGACCTAGGCGCGCGCGACGGGCTGGTCTAGGTGCACGCGACGGGCTGGTCTAGGGAGCGCGCTACGGGCTGGCCTAGGCGCACGCGACGGGCAGGCCAAGGGGCGCGTGATGGGCTAAGGAGGGCGCGCACGTGAGGGGAGGGTGTGGGCTACGTGCAGAGGGTGCGGAGGCGCTGAGGGCACGGAGGGTGCGGACTGCACGGAGGGCGCTAGGGCGCGGAGGGCGTTAGGGCGCGGAGGGCGCTAGGGCGCGATCGGGGCTAGGCTAGGCGAGGATCTATCCTACTCATGATACCATCTTAAGAACGGAGTGCAACGGAATTATTGTGATTAGCAAAGCAAGGGGTACAAATAGGAAACCCTAAATCTGTTGTACTCACTAAAGAGCACCTCATTGTTGCCTACAACAAACAACAACCCTTGACATGCTTGTTGATTTCGTTTCAGTTATGAGTTGTTAAAAGAGTGCGTGAAATAACGAAGAACGAGAATGTGACTCAATGAACTAACAATATAATGAAGGCACGCGCTAATATAATGACTGCCCTAGCTAGGAGGGAACCTTGGGAAAACGAGGTTGGTTGCAAGTTTTGGCGAACGGAAAGCCGAAGGCGACGCGGGGGAACCTCGGCATCGTGGATGTCGGCCGGACGTGCGAAGTCCGAAATGTCGGGGTTGTACGCATAGCAATCAACCCCGGTAAGGAAAAGGAAATTTCCTTACACTATCCCTCCCTCCCCCCCCCCCCCCCCTTAAAACCGAAATGCAAAATAGTGAACCCCGACCCAGCTTGAAAAGGTGCTGCGACGAGAGAAAGGGTCGGGCCAACAAAGCACTCTACAACAAAGCAGAAGTGTTCAGATTGAACAAATGTGATTGGCTTGCGCCAAATAGAACATTTTGTTGGCTCCCGCCAAAAGGAGCATTCGACCATCGCATCTCTACGTGCTGGACCCTCACGACCGTTGAATGCGACGGTTTTTGTCGCTAGGCCCAACTATGATTTTAAGCTGGAACTGGGTTTACGACTCTGTTTTCCACTAGTCACTACTTCGCATTGTGTCCCAGGCCCAACGCGATTCTATACGTAGTTCGACTGTGTTATCTATCGACTTAGCTTGGGTACGCAATGTAATACGTACACCACTAGCGTAACGTTAGTATTTCCGTGGCGCGCAAACGTCTATATCCCGTCACCCTCAACTACTCTCGCTCCTCCTTCACCGCGTCACCCTCACGTTCTCTCTCCCCGTGCAATCTTCGTCCCCCTCCCTTCCCGACGTTCCTTCGTTGTTACCCTCCACTTCCATCGCCCCCATTGTCCCCGCTCCCTTCTCGTTGCCTTCGCAGACGACGAATCAGCCCTCCGTCGGCCTTCCACTAGCCTGTCACCCTTCCTCTCTCTCGTCTCCCTTCTTCTCTCCCGTCACCCTCTCTCTCTCCCGTCGCCCTTCCCATCTCCCATCGCTCTTCTCTCCAGTCGCCCATCTCTCCCGTCGCGCTTCCCATCTCTCGTCGCCCTTCCTGTCTCCCAACTAGAAGGGAGGGGTCACTATTTTAACTGCGGGCTTTAAGAATTGTGGTCAATATCCGCAACTCGCTTGTGGGCGAAGTAATCACCAAGAAGCAGGGACACTCCAAGCGAGGCGGATGGCACCCAAGTGTCGCCCTCACTGGTGCAGTTGGTCAAATGAATGAGGACATCCATGTGGCGACCAAAGGCATCAAGCTGAACACGATGCGCCAAAATCTTCAACGGGTCGAGTATCGGTTCTGGGACAGGGCGAGCTGTCGGGGCTGCGTTTTGGTGCGCAATGACTGTCGTGGCAGGCACGAACTTGCGAAGGAGGCTGACATGGAAGGCATCATGGACATGCGAGTCGTCGTGTAGCAGCAACTTCGCGGTGATAGGTGTCACCATTTGGATGATACGAAATGGTCCAAAAAATCGTGGCCGTAATTTGGACGAGCCGGGCAGGCGCAGGATTTTTTGTGTCGAGTAGCACTAGTTGCCATGTTGTCATGGTAATCTCCCGACGCAGAAGATCTGTGTATATTCGGGCAATCATGCTCGCCTTGCGGATTGCGTTGGCTGCTTTCTCGCGGATCTCCTGGAGTTCCGCCACCGGGTTGTCAAGTGTAGTCGTGGTTGGCACCACCGGGTCCATCCCGTGATTCAGATGAAACGGGGAGTGATTTGTCATGTTGGAGGTGTTGTTGTTGAATGCGAACTCCAATATAGCTAGCGAATTCCCAACAAGCAGGGTCGGGGCAGTTTGTGCGGATGAGCTGCTCCATCGTGTGATTGGTCCGCTCGGTCTGGTCGTCAGTTTGTGGGTGGTAGGGCAACAAGAATTGAAGCTTCGTGCCGTACTGCACACACGTCTCTTTCCAAAACTTCGAACTGGACTTTGGGTCTCTGTCGTTGATGATCGCTGACGGGATGTCGTGCACTTGCACAACGGTTGAGATGAAGAGGCGCGCTGTTTCTTCGGCTGTGATTGCCGTGCGATATGGTGCGAAGTGTGCCATTTTTGTAAGGCAATCTACGACGACGAGCACTGCATCGTTGCCGGACGGGCCAGCTGGCAGCCCCGTGATGAAATCCATCTTCACCTGTTGCCACGGTTGCTTGGGTGGCTCCAGGTGTTGCAGCAATTCAGCTGGCCATTGCCGTGTCGATTTCATAGCTTGGCACACCCTGCATGAGGACACGTAGCGCTGCATATCGTTAGAGGAGTCAGGCCAATAATATAGTTGGTACAATATTTTATGGGGTTTGTCAACCCCAAAATGTTAGGATAGGTTGGAATCGTGGATTTCCTGGATGAGGAGTTCGCAGCACTCGATAAGCGGGAACCCAAATCCGGTCAGTTCTAGCTTTTAGGTAATAATTCCCCTTCTGCGTCGTTGCCTGTTGGTGATTCCCAGTCGTGAAGAACGGTTTGTAGTGTAGTCGTGGGTGAATAGTGCCGTGGGTAGCGGTTCAAATGGGTGATGAACACTAAAGTGGATTGAATTGTTGGGCGGGTAAGGGCGCCGATGTTATTCGCCCCTTTCTTGTACGTGATGCGGTAGGTAAAATTGTCAAAGATAGAACTATAAGAATGAATGACTAGAATGAGCAAGTAAAAGGGTAGATATAGCAAACCTAACCCTAGCACTAACCAAGGTGTACACCACCTAGATTAAACAATACAAACTATAACAATTATAGTTTGACACACCCCCATAGTCTAGGTGAAGGTAGTCTTGTGGAGAGCAACAAACAACCCAAGATCAAGGGTCACAGGACTAGTCAGCAAGAACAAGCAACGGTCACAAGACCAGTTCACAAGAACAAAGCAACTATCGGGGTGAGTCTCAAGATCACCACACAGTCCAAGAACAAGCAAGGGGCCACAAGGCCAGTCCACATGCAAGTATATAGCAGATATAAGAGATGCAAGAGTACAAGACATGCATGACAAGCATCTCTACAGAAGCAAGGGACCACAAGGCATGTCCACAAGCACAGATCTAGAAGATATAGTGAGATACAAGAGTACAAGACAAAGCATCTCAAGGCAAGCAAGTGAGGACCTGTAGACACAAGGCCTAGCTGGGTGCAAAAACGCTGGTGGTCACAAGACGGCAACGCCTTGGTGAACACGTCTGCAGTGTTGGCCTCAGAGACTACACGTCGCACGAGTGCCTGGCCACGCATGCTTCAACTCTCGCAAAAGGAAGTAACGAAGCTGGATGTGCTTCGCCTTCCCAACCAGTCGGGGCTCTTCGCATAACAAGACAGCAGACCTATTGTCGGCGAACAAGACTGGGGGAGAGCAAGGCCGCTCACCAAGGTCGGTGAGGAGGAAAGACAGCCAGCGAATCTCCTGGGCGGCCATGGCCGCAGCGTACACCTCTGCCTCACAGCTGGAACTAGAGACGGACGAATGCCCAAGTCGACTTCCTCGAAACAACTCCTATCCCAAGGCTGAAGCAGTAACCCTGTGTAGACCACAACGACTCTACGTCGTTGGCCCACGACGAGTCCGAGAAACCGGTAAGTGTAACTGGCTACTTCCCTCCAAGGACAAGTCCCATGCCTGATGTACTCGCCACATACTTCGCCACCCTCTTAGCAGCGTACCAGTGGGAAGGTCGGTGTTTCCCAGGCGCTACATAGCACGCAAGGACGCTAAGAGGGTAAGCTAGGTCTGGGCGAGTGCAGGTCATCAGGTACATGAGACAACCCACCAGCTCAGGATATGGACCACTAGCCTCAAATGGCTCGTCTGAAGGTGGAGCCATGAGCCCATGATCCATAGCAAGAGGGGTGGGCTGTACCCTGGAGAATGGGAAGCGAAACTGCGTGTTGATCTGCTCGACCATATGCGACTGCGTCAGCGTAATGGTGTGAGCTGCCCTGTCCCTGGTGATCTGCAGGCCGACGTAGCGCTGCAGCTCACCAAGGTCAGTGCAAGTGTGTCTCCTCTGCAGTTCCTCCTTCACGGAGGCCAGTGTGCCTCGGTCAGGAGTGGCGAAGACCAGGTCGTCAACGTAGACCAGAACAAAGAATGGGGTCGAGCCATGGCGGACGAACAGCGACGGGTCGGCAGACGACGGAAAGAAGTCAAGCGCTGTAAGAGTCGTACGTATGCTCGCGGGGAGCCTGGCGCAGGCCGTAGACCGGTCGATGCAACTGCCACGGGGTCTCAGGAGGGAAAGTGCCAGTGAAGCCAGGTGGACGACACAACCAGATCTGCTCGTGCAGACTCCCCTGAAGAAACGCGGTGGAGAAGTCCAAGGAGTGCAACTCGTAGTCGCGTTGTGCTGCAATATGCAGCAACACCCGAAAAGTGGTCGTCTTCGGGGTGGGAGCGAAGGTCTGGAAGGAGTCTACCCCCTCTCGCTGTCTGAAGCCTCCCGCCACATAGCGTGCCTTGAACACTGGTGGTGCTTCAGGCGGCCGCTTCACCTTGTAATGCCACATGCCACTGACGAAGTTCGTTCCAGGTGGTGGGACAGCGTCGACATATGTGCCTGTGGAGCTATAAGATGCCATCCCTGCTCCTCAGCTGCTATTTAGTACAAAGCCCAGGGTCCCGAGACCGCCTCTGCATGTGTGCAAGGGATCAGGATGTCAAGGGCGTCTGGATCCCCCTCAGGGGCAAGCAGCATGGCGCAGAGATGAGGAACAGCGGCCGCAATAAAACCAAGCTCGAACTGCCTATCCTCCAGGACCTCCAAGGGAAAGGCAGGAGCACCTCTAGAGGACGCACAACAAGCAGTGCCGTTCACCAGGTGAGCGGCGTAGTCAAGGCGGGGGAAGAGGCAAAGGCACTGACTGTAGTGACAAGGGCCGAGACAGACAGCGGAGGGGCAATCGGATGAGTGACCATCACGGGCAGAATACGGGAGAAAACAGGGCGAGAGGCACGGAGGTAGTCGGACAACGGGTCGTGAAACACTGTGAGGGACGTCTCAGGAGGCTGTGGAAGAATAGGTGGAGACGGAACACGAGAGCGAAGAACAAGGTGAAACATGTCGTCGGCACGGTAACGGGACCAACGAGGCTCTGGGGACACAGCTCGACTGAGGGGAGAATGACGAATCCACTGGGATGAGGAAAAGGAATCGACAAGGGGAACAGTAAGGGACGGTAGGGGACCACGAACCAAGCGTGTAGGTGTTGGGTCGGGCAGGTTACGCAGTTGCAGTCGCTGCTGCTCCGCCTCCTCTGGCGTCTGCTGCGGCGTCACTTGCCCCTACTGCTGCTCCTGTGGCTTCTCCTTTGCTCTTTCCTGCTGTGGCTGCAACAGCACCTGCTGCTGCGGCCGGGAATCCTGCTCTACCCTCTCTTGCTGCGGCAGCAACTGCACCTTCTGCTGTGGGCGGGACTCATGCTCTACTCTCTCCCGCTGTGGTTGTAACTGCACCTGCTGCTGCAGTCGTGACTCCTCCTCTACTCTCTCCTGACGCTCCGACTGAGACTGCTGCTGCTGCTGCTGCTGTGACTCCTCCTCTACTCCCTCCTGGTACGGCTGTGACTCCTCCTCTACTCTCTCCTGACGCTCTGACTGGGATTGCTGCTGCTGCCGTGACTCCTCCTCTACTCTCTCCTGATGCTCCGACTGAGTCTGCTGCTGCTAGTGCTGCCTGTGCCCTCTCAAACCGCTCCCGCTCCTCCCTCTCCAAACAAATAAGACGCTGCTCACGTGTGAGGAAACGGACAGTGCGTGGTGTAGGCGCCGAGGTGGCAGCGCCTCTAGCTCTAGCACCCCCAGAACCAGAACCTCCACCGACAACACCCCACGGTCTCTAGTACCTCCAGCAAGAAAACCCCCAGACTCCGCAGCGACCGGCCGCGGAGGCGAACGGGTAGGCAAGTGCGGGACTGACGAGAAGCCATGGGGTGAAGCGGGGCGAGGCTGCCGACTCGAGGTAGCAGTGTCCTCTACTGGAAGGGGCTCCACACCCACACCCCCTGTACCCCCAGAGCCGGAGCCACCAGCTCCGATAGCCCCAGTACCCTCACCCCCTGCAGCTGCACCTCCCGCACCCCCAGACACGACAGAGGCTGGACGCTGCGGGGGAGACGACTGCGGAGTGACGTGCGACACACGTGACAGGGCAGGACGCGAAAGGGGGGGGGGGATACCGGGGCGAATGGGGGGTTGTCAGTGGTGAGGAAGAACGGGGGGGAAAAGGTCTCAGAACCTCGGTGGGGGCGACTTCTGTAGTAACTAACCGACTCGTCAAAAGTGGCGGCGAACGGACGGCGGAGGGGCGGCTAACGGACGGCTACCTGACTCGAGTAGGTGTGTGCCTGACTCGAGTAGGTGTGTGCTTGACTCGAGTAGGTGTGTGCCTGACTCGGATAGGTGTGTGCCTGACTCGAGTAGGTGTGTGCCTGACTCGAGTAGATGTGTGCCCGACTCGAGTAGGTGTGTGCCCGACTCGAGTAGGTGTGTGCATGACTCGAGTAGGTGTGTGCCTGACTCGAGTAGGTGTGTGCCTGACTCGAGTAGGTGTGTGCCTGACTCGAGTAGGTGTGTGCCTGACTCGAGTAGGTGTGTGCGTGACCTAGGGTGTGTGCCTCCTCCACCCACCCGCCCGATGCGCAAAACCATTACAAACGAGAAAATTCTTCAAATCCTGAAAAGTCGCCTCATCCTCCTTCTCCCACACAAAATCTCTGTCCTTGTGCAGCAGGTCGGTCAACGGGCCGTTTATCCCTGCCATATTCGGGATAAACCGTCTGACGTAGTTCGCGAACCCCAAAAAACTCGGAAGTTCCGTGATATTAGTCGGGGACTGCCACTCTTGTACAGTCTCAATTTCTATCAAATCGATTTTAATGCCGTCGCGAGAAATAACGTGCCCCAGAAACACCAACTCCTGCTTAAAGAACTCCACACTTAAAGCCCTTGGTGATAAGACGGTTCTCCTGCAATCGCTTAAACACTGCGTCGAGGTGGAGGGGGTGCTGCTCTTGTGTCTTGCTAAAAATCAGGATATCGTCTAAGTAGACGATAACCGATTTGTCGAGCTGACCCCGAGATACCTAGTTCATGGTCAGCTGAAATGTCGAAAGCGCGTTTGTGAGGCCGAATGGCATCACCGTAAATTCGAAGCTCCTGTAGCGGGTCCGAAATGCGGTCTTGTAGCAATCTTCCGCGAAGACCTGGAATCTGATGGTAACTCCCACGTAAGTCGATTTTCAAGAAGTAGTGGGCACCGCGAAGTTGATCGAGAAGGTTGTTGCCGCGTGGGATGGGATAGCAAGACTTGATGGCAACCCTGTTGAGCGCGTGATCAAAGATGCACATGCGAAGGCCACCATCTTTCTTCAGTGTGAACAGGATTGGGGCTACGAAGGGGGAAGTATTGTGTCTAAACCAAGCTTTTCCAACTATGCCTTAATTTGTCTTCAAAGCTCCTCGAGTTCTCGCTGAGTCAGCCGCCACTGTGTACGAACAGTTGGTTGCACGCTGGGCTCCAACTGGATTCTGTGGTCCTCGCGGCGCTCGGGTGGCAGCCCAGGTGGCAGATCGTCAAGGAAAATGTCAGGGTACTGTCGAATCAGCTCAGCTTAATCAAGCGGTACATGTGGACACATCTTCTTGATGTCCTTTTCGTCAGTGTCGGTTGCCAACTCGCGCAAACACACAGCGAACAGTTGCGTGCCTCGGTTGACATGGCGAATTATAGTGATGGCTTTGACGCATGGGGCTTGGATGTAGTCTGAGATCCATGCAGGTAATTTTACGAGCCCCTCGTTCTTGCCGAAGCTGCAGGATCCCGTCGTCCAATCGATGATGGGGTTGTATTTCCGCAGCCAATCACGTCCCAGCAGCACGTCGCAACCATCCAATGTTGTCGCGACAAACGTCATGCTGAAGCCAAAATCATCGCTGCATTCGATCCGCACCGTCATTGTTTCTTCCAGTATCGCCATAGGTGTCCCATCCACAAGGCGAGCGTCGATTTCGGGTAGACATATGTCAACTTGCACCTTTTTTTTTTTTTTTGCTGTCACCAAGTTAAAGAGGTTGTGGCTAGCCCCACTATCGATGAATATTTTCAAGCTACTTTTTTAAACAGAACCACACGATTGGTGTTTGGCCGACGGAGAAGAGTTAGTAAGGGGCCCGTTAATTACAGACTCTTCCTATTTCCCCGCTCCTCTCGTCGTTCCTCTTTGCCGGTGTTTTTTCGGAGCAGTCTCTCATGATGTGACCCTGCTTCCTACACTTATAACACAACCCCGTGAAGGGGCGATCAGGTGTATGGACTCCGTTGATTGTGGCCTGTTGGGTCTGGCCGCGAAAACGGTTTCTCTCCTGGAAACATGACCTCGCCCATTGCATCAGCGCGTCCGCAGATTTTTCCAACCGTATTGCATCCAGGAACAAAGTCGGGTGGCATTGCTCTGCTGGGTGGCGCGTGCTGCTCTACTGGGGTGGCACACGCTGCTCTGCAGGGTGGCGCGCGCAGTTCTGCAGGGCAGGTGACTGCAGAGCGACGGAGTGACTACGAAGCGATGGAGCGACTACGGAGCGATGGAGCGGTGGCGCAGTACTAGGCTAGGCTAGTTCTGCTAGGCTACAGTCAGGTGCTCAGTATAGAGTACAACCCCAGTTAGGGTTTACTACTTGTATCTCCCTGTTGCTATTCATTCACCATTCTTCCCTAATAATTTTGACATGGTTTCAGAGCTGGTTCTTCCGTAGGACTGCTCCGTTAGGGCCCAGCAACCACAGAAACTGCACGTTTTTTGCCCTGCCCTGCCCGCACGCTGCCTTGCTGCCTGTGCGCTACCCTGCCCTGCAGCCCGCGCGCTGCCCTGCCCTGCAGCCCTCGCGCTGCCCTGCCCTGCAGCCCGCGTCGCCCTGCACCCCGCATCACCCTGCTGCCCGTGTCGCCCTGCAGCCCGCACGCTCAGTAGTCTGCGCACTGCCCTGCCTATGCTGCCCTGCCCGCGCTGCCCTGCCAACACAGCCCTGCAGCCCGCGCAACCTTGCAGCCCGCGCGCTGCTCTGCCCTGCAGCCCGCGTGCTGCCATGCCCTGCACCCCGCACGCCGCCCTGCCCTGCAGCCTGCATCGCCCTGCTGCCTGTGTTGCCCTGCTGCCCGCGTCGCCCTGCAGCCCGTATGCCTTGCTGCTCGCGTCGCCCTGCAGCCCGCGCGCCCCGCAGCCCACGTCGCCCTGCTACCTGCGACGCCCTGCAGCCCGCATGCCCTGCAGCCCGCGTCGTCCTGCTGCTCGCGTTGCCCTGCAGCCCACACGCCCTGCTGCTCGCATCGCCATGCAGCCCGCGTGCTGGAGCCCGCGTCGCCCTGCTGCCCGCGACGCCCTGCAGCTCACACGCCCTGCAGCCCGCGTCGCCCCGCTGCCCGCGACGCCCTACAGCTGGCACACCCTGCAGCCCGCGTCGCCCTGCTGCACACATCGCCCTGCAGCCCACATTGCCCTGCAGCCCGCGTTGCCCTGCAGCCTGCGTCGCCCTGCAGCCCGCGTCGCGCTGCTTCTCGCATGCCCAGCAGCCCGCGCGCTGCCCTGCCCACCCTGCTCTGCAGCGAGCGCGCTGCCGTGTCCTGCAGCCCACACGCTGCCTGCCCGCTACTGGCGCTGCCCACGCGCACTGCGCGCCCTGCCCGCGCGCTGCCCTAGCTGCTGCCCTACCCGCGCACTGCGCGCCCTGCTAGCAGTTGTGCCCCGTCTTTGCCCGAGTTGCGCAGCCTTGCCCGAGCTGCCCGGATGACCCGCCCTGCCTAGCTGACCTGCTACTACAGCGACTACCGCCACAACTACAGCAGCCGCCACTTACGCCCTTGTGCCACTGCTACTGACTGCCACTGCTTGCCATGGCCACTATCACGGTCGTAGCAGCTTCTGGGGGTGGACAGTATTAGCAGCGTTAGCCAGAGACTCTATCGCCGCAGCAGCTTCGCGAGTGGGTTATTCGGCAAGGGCGCTCTGGTGCTGGAGCTTGTGATTTCATAGGTGCATGTAGTACTGGGCAGCAGCGACAGTCCCTCTCGCCGCAGCAGCTTCGTGAGTGGGTTATTCAGCCAGGCTGCTCTGGTTGGGGTACTGGTACTGGAGGTACTGGACAACAGCGGCAGCAGAGTCAGGAGGAGACCCTCTTAGTGCAGCAGCTTCGCGAATGGTTTCTCAGCGGCACGTCCCTAGTAGTGCAGAGGCTGCTAGCCTAGGTACCTGCGAGCCTGGTAGCACTGGTGGACCTCCTGTGGAGGCTTTACACACCTTCACGCTTGACTCAGGCGCGACTCGCTGCTTCTTCCGTGAGTGCACCACAGTCACACCGCTCACTGCACCTGTCCCGGTTATACTGGCTGACCCCTCTGAGGGCCCAGTCGTAGCCAGTTCCTCCACCGATCTCCCGTGTCCGGCAGCCCCTTCCGGCTCGTTCACTACAAACTTGGTGAGTAACGCGGTCCTCCAGGACCTGTTTGTCACTATGACTACTCCTGGGGGTGAGCGAGTGGCGATCAGTAGAGAATCCCGCACAGGTGAGCACCTCGCCACGTTTACTCGATAGCCTGGGTCCACTCTGTACACCCTGACCACTACGTCTGCATAGGTGGCTATTTCAGGTCCGTTGAGTGCATCGAGTCAGGTGTCTGCGTCTGGTCAGTTAGCTGCATCGTGCTCGTGTCGGGTACTCTCCCACCAGACTCTCCTCTGGCACCACCGACTCGGTCACCCCTCTCTGCCACGTCTACGCAGCATGCGCACCTGTCTCCTTGTCTCTGGCCTTCCCAGGTCCCTGCCCCCCCTCCCGCACTCGCTTGCCCCGCCGTGCCTTCCCTGCGTCGAGGGGCGGCAGCGCACCGCTCCTCACTCCTCTTCGTTTCCTCCGACCACTGCTCCTCTGCAGACTCTCCACATGGACGTGTGGGGCCCGGCCCCCGTCCATGGGACGAACCAGGAGTGCTACTTCCTGCTGGTCGTTGACGACTACACGTGCTACACCACGGTCTTCCCCTTGCGGCGCAAGGCAGACGTCTGCGGTGTTTTGATCCCCTGGATCCGCACTACTCGTCGCCAGCTGCGCGAGCGGTTTCGGCGAGACCTTCCAATCCTACGTCTGCACTCTGATAGGGGCGGTGAGTTATCTTCCTTCCTCTTTGCGAAGTTCTGTCGAGACGAGGGCATCGTCCAATCGTTCGCGCTTTCGGCCTCTCTGCAACAGAATGGGATTGCTAAGAGTTGCATTGGCTTGATCATGGAGGTTGCTCGTACCTCCATGATCCATGCAGCTGCTCCCTATTTTGTGTGGTTGTTTGCGGTCCGATACGCCACACATCAGCTCTACCTCTGGCCCCGTATCTCTTTGCCATAGACCTCGCCCACACTCCATTGAACGGGAAAGGTTGGCGATGCGTCAGCGTTTCGGGTCAGGGGCGCGCTCTCCCTTGTCCGGATACCACCGCGAGCAAGCTCTCTCCTTGCAGTCTCCGCTGCGCCTTCCTGGGCTTCCCCACTAACGCCCCGCCATGGCAGTTTTACCACCCTCGCTCGCGTCGAGTCCTGTTTGGTGAGTCAGTCTGTTTCTACACGCTCCACCCGCACACGTCCCACTCGGACCTGGCGCCTCTCTTTCTGGTACCAGTTCCCCCCCCCCCGGGTGGACCTCCTTTTTCACAGGGTCTTGCTCCCTTAGGTGTGTCTCAAGTTGAGCCTCTGGATATCTCTTCTGACTTCTCTTGCCCCGCTAAGGGGGGTGACCCCGCCGCTGACGACACGGCGGCCACTCGCCGCTCTCCACACTTGGAGACCCAACCTGGTTTTCCGCCTCGACCGTCTTCGCCGCCTCTGCAGCCTGTAGCTGTGGATACTGGTGCTGCTGGGGGTGGACACTGGGGGTGAGGACTCTGGAGGTGCTAAGACTGGGGGTGAGGGTTCTGGGGGTGGTGAGACTGGGGGTGCTGCAATTTCTAGTGGTGGTGGGGCCGTGGGTGTTTCTGCTGCAGGTCCTAGCATTGGCCAGCAACAGCCAACTAGTTGACTCGAGACACCCTCACCGCAGCAGCTTCGTGAGTGGGTCGTTCGGCGACGCCGCTCTGGTGCTCGAGCTTGGGGTTTGCTCGATTCTGGAGGTGCTACTGGTGCTGGAGGTGCTGCTGCTACTGGAGGTGCTGGTGCAGCTGGTGTGCTGGTGGTGCTGGAGGTGCTGCTGTTGCTGGAGGTGCTGGTGCGGCTTGTGCTGGTGGTGCTGGAGGTGCTGGAGCTGCTTGTGCTGGAGGTGCTGGTGCTAGAGGTACTGGAGCTACTGGAGCTGCTGGTGCTGCTAGTGCTGCTGGTGCTGGAGGTGCTGGAGCTGCTGGTGCTGGAGGTGCTGCTGGTAATGGAGGTGCTGGTGCTGCCGGTGCTGGAGATCCTGCTGGTGCTAGAGGTGCTACTGGTACCGCTGGTGCTGGAGGTGCTGCTGGTACTGGAGGTGCTGGTGCTGGAGGTGCTGGAGTTGCTGGAATTGGAGGTGCTAGTGCAGGAGGTGCTGCTGGTACTGGAGGTGCTGGTGCTGGAGGTGCTGCTGGTTGTGGAGGTGCTGGAGGTGGAGGTGCTGCTGGTGCTGGAGGTGCTGGTGCTGCTGGCAATGGAGGTGCTAGAGTTGGAGGTACTGGAGCTGATGGACCTGGAGGTACTGGTGGTTCTGGGGGTGCGTCTGCTCAGCCGGAGCAGTCTGAGCTTCGCCACCTGCTCAGTCTCCTGCCTGCTGCTACTAAGTTCTCCGTCACTGGTACTACTCCGGTACTTTTTCCGCCAGCTAACCCGTCTCCACCACAGCTACTACCTGCCTCCTTGCTACCTGCTCCTTCTCCCTACATTGAGGTGACTGACTCCCTGACTAAGCATCGTGAGCCCGAGTCTCGTGCACCCACACCTGTTCATGCTCATCGTGTCGCCCGTTCTCGTCCTCCTGCTGTCCCAGGGACTCACACTATGGCACTTCGTCCTTCCTCTATTCCACAGCATGCTGTCCTGCCGTCTCCTCCGGCGTTCTCTCTTCCTGACGTTCTTGACCCGCCATCCGACCTTGTGCGTGCTGCCGGTCCTACTGTCACTCGTCTCCTCGCCACTGTCGTCACTGACCCTTCCTTTGAGTCTACTGATGCGTTTGCCCTAGTCACTGAGCTAGTCGACTTTTCTGCTAGGATTCGTCTTGACTACGTTGCAAGTTTTGTTACTTAGTCTGAATATGTCTGTCCTCCGTCCTTCGGGGGTGAGCATGCCCTTAGAAGTGACGTCCTTGAGGACATGTAGTTTGAGCTTGAGTTTCTTGTGGTCGCTTTACCTCGTTTCGCATCCATGCTGCCCTGCCCTGAGGGAGACTCGGATGCACTTGACATCCCTACCCAGCGCTCTTACGCTGAGGCGATCGCGGGTGAGTACTCCTATCAGTGGAAGACAGCCATGGACGCAGAAATGGCTTCCTGGAAGTCCACAGGCACCTACATCGATGAGGATCCTCCTCCTTGGGCGAACATAGTCAATGGCATGTGGAATTTCAGAGTGAAGCGGCCGCCGGGTTCTCTGCCTGCCTTCAAGGCGCGTTACGTTGCTCGAGGCTTCAGTCAGCAACCGAGGGTCGACTTCTTCCAGACCTTCTCCCCCACCCCGAAGATGACTACTCTTCGGGTGTTGCTACACGTTGCAGCACAGCGTGTCTACGAGCTGCACTCCCTCAACTTCTCTACAGCTTTCTCGCAGGGCAGCCTTCACGAGGGGATCTGGTTGCGCCGCCCACCTGACTTCACTGGGTCGTTTCCTGAGGGTACCCAATGGAGCCTCTGGCGGCCAATCATCGGTCTCCTCCAGGCGCCCCGCGAGTGGCACGACACACTGAGGACGACACTTGCGGCTCCTGGGTTTTTTTTTTTTTTTTTTTTTTTTTACTGTCGCTGTTTCTACGCACCCACAACTCTCTGCAGCTGTTCTACGTTCTCCTGTACGTCGACAACTTGGTTTTTACTACAGCTGACACTAAGGCACTCGCCCTAGTGAAGACGGAGCTGCAGAAGAGACACACCTGCACTGACCTGGGTGAGCTGTGGAGCTATCTTGGCTTGCAGATCACCCGGGACAGAGCACGGCGCACCATCACCCTAACTCGGTCACACATGGTGTACCAGGTCCTTCAGCACTTCGGCTTCACGTGGTCCTCGCCACAGCCTACTCCTCTGCCTACAGGCCACTCACTCTCACCTCCACCTTCGGACGAGTCTGTAGAGCCAAGTGGTCCGTATCCAGAGCTTGTGGGTTGCCTCATGTACCTATTGACGTGCACACGACCTCACCTCGCGTACCCTATCAGCCTCCTGGCTCGCTACGCGGCTCCTAGTAGACACCGAAAGATGCATTGGGATGCTGCAACGAGGGTACTGCGTTACTTGTGCAGTACATTGGGCATGGGGCTTGTGCTTGGAGGACGGGACTCATTGGTACTCACAGGTCACTCAGACGCTTCCTGGGCCGACGACCTGGTGACTCAGCGGTCGTCACAGAGTTACACCTTCAGTCTTGGCTCTGGTTCGGTCTCGTGAAGGTCCACTCGTTCGTAATCTGTGCTTGGTTCCACCTGTGAGGCCGAGATTTACGCTAGGGCTATGGCTGCACAGGAGCTACGCTGGCTGACCTACCTGCTGACCGACTTGGGGGAGCTACCTCATTCTCCTCCAGTTCTATACGTCGACAATAAGGCCATGCTTGCCTTGCGTCACGAGCAGAGACTGGAGCACAAAACAAAGCACATAGCTCTTCGCTTATTTCTTGCTCGAGAGCTGCAGTTACGTGGTCAGCTTCGCCTTTCCTACGTGGCCTCTCGGGCCAATACTGCTGATGTCTTCACCAATGCCCTCGGGTCTAGGGATCATCAGCATTTTTGCAGTGCTCTTGGGCTTCTGCCCACTCTGCCTCACGTGCTTGTCTCTTGATCTTCCACTTGTTGTACACTGATATCTATATTTGTACCTGCATGTTTACTCTTGCTAGGTTGTGGCAGTGTACTGGCTTGCTATTATAACTCTGCATGTGAACTGGCCTTGTGGCTGCTTGCTTGTGCTCAGAATGCGTGGTGATCTTGAGATCCACCCTGGGCTTTGCATTGCTTTGTTCTCTTGCCTGACTGGACTTGTGACCGTTTGTTATGTTGGCTATCCCTCACTTTGCCTAGGAGGGTGTGTCAAAACATATTTGTATGTTCTTAGTTCTGCTAGGCTTTAGTGAGGTGCTCAGTATAGAGTACAACCCCATTTAGAGTTTACTACTTGTATCTCCCTGTTGCTAGTCATTCACCATTCCTGTCTAGTAATTCTAACATAGGAGCATGCCTACTCATAATACCATCTCAAGAGTGACGCATAGCGGAATGATGATAATAGAAAGGGATGGGGTACAAATATGCAAACCTAGACTGTACCCCCTACAAGGCACCTCACTACAACCTACAACGATTATTACATATTGACACCACACGCGCCATTTCTGAAACCAAACTAATGGTGTGGCGCGGTGGCTTTCAATCTAGGGATGGACGATATTCGTATTAGAAAATAAGTACAAAGTAAACAGAAAGTAGTTTGTCAATTGTTCAAGTTTGGAACTCATGAGATCCCACGGTGCCCTTGTTGGCAAGGCTGGCTTAGGTGGGCCAAAGAAGACTAAAATTTAAAAAAATATTTTTAGATTTGTAAGGGCATGTTGATTCGTAGTGAGGGTGCCAGCTAGGCCATCCCGGATTGATAAAGTAAACAGGGCAAATATTTTGTTACACTGTCTAATATAAGGATTGCCATTCACTCGCATCTAACAAAGCCATTCATGTCATGCTGTAAAGACCTTGTATTGAAATTATCGCACAGTGTACAATTCAATCACTTATCGCAAACTACATTCATAATGAAATCGAGAACTGTTCTTGACCAAAAGCTTCAAGGCTGAATGCTGGAATCTGTAAGGATTTTTTTCGCCATTCCTTACCGCGGCCATTAACATCGCGTACAGCAGCAGCCGTTGTTCGCCCGAAACTGCTAACGGGGCTTCGCCAACTTCACGAGCACTGTTTCACCAAATCCTGCACCGCTGGCCCGACCGAGTCGGCCTACGCTTTGGGACTAGCCCGAACCTCGATGCCATCCTAGCACTAGCTAGCTCGCACCACCCCATAACCGCTGGATGTTTTTGCACATAAGTATTCGCTCATGCCTTCGCTCATCCTTGGTACTTTTGACCCACATACCTCGTTCCATAGCACCCGTAACACTTGGCTATCGAAGCCACTCTCTTTCGGACCACGCATCTCCGCACCCCAGGAAATCAACTTTTGATTTTTGCTCGAAGGGACTCACGCCCTTAGCACCTAGGAGCCGCTGTCCTCGCGTTCTCTCGTAAATGCGTGCAGCCACGACTGAGCCTAGACCAAGCTGAGCCGACGCCCTTCGGAATGGCCGAACACATCGACATCACGACACTCACGCAGGAGCGTTTGAACGAACTGCTGCACCAGCTGCATGAAAGCTCCAAAGAAATTGTGCCGCTGACGGCAGAACGCACATCCCTGCAAAACGACGTCGCACGAGCACAACAAGCACAATCGCAAGCTCCAAGCATACCGGGACAACCCGCACGGCAGGCATCACAGCACAGAAGTATGGGGCAACCCTCGAGCGGGCTAGTGATGGCGTCGCCCGCAACGACGGAGACGACGACCACGGCGCGACACACCCCGGAGCGACAAATGCGGCCAGAAGCCAGCCTCGCGCTACGATTTCGGTGCCGACCGCGAGTCAGCACTGCCGTCGCCGATGCCGCTGTAGCTGCAGAGTCCGCCTTGTTTTGACCCGAGTCAACGGGGTGGTCCTACCGTTCAGGCGTGGTTAATTACCATGAACGTTTTCTTCGATGCAAACTACCGCTCGAAGGATACGGCGAAGATTCGTTACGCCGTGTTGCTGCTGCGAGGTCCCGCCATGGATTGGTGGCGCGTCATTGCCACGAAGCCGATGGACTACGCGACTCTACCGACACGGGAAGGAGAAACCGGACCCTGGGCGCCGTTGTGTTTCGTGGAGGTGCCCCAATATCGCACGTGGGACGCGTTGTGCGCAGGTCCGCGCGTGAGCCAATTGTGGCTTCGATCGCGGCGCGTCATAAGCTCCGCACTTGGCGCCAGCTCGGTTCCGTCTAGGACTACACCAGCGGATTTCTGGCGCTATGTAAGAAGGTGGGCTATATGCATGAAAGCAAGCGCATCAACCGCTACATCGGCAGCCTGAAGCACGAGATTGCTCAGGAAATTCAGCTCCACGGCGTCACCGATTTTCAGGAGATTCTCGCTATGGCGGAGAAGCTCGCCTTCTTCCGCCGACCGAGACCGGGGTCATACGGAAATAGCAGCAACTGGGGACATCGATCTCGTGGGATGAACAAGCACGCCACGATACGTGCCATCGCCACGAATGTCGCTGCCGCACTGTTTAAAGGGCGCTGCTTCGCGTGTAATCGGTCGGGACACCGCAAAAGCAAATGTATGGAAAACGCTAAGGGAAAGGGGGAAGCTGAAAATCAGAAATAGACCCAGTAGTAGGGAAACGCTTGGAGTCAGTAGCAGACGGGCCCTCTACTGACAGGTCACGCCGCTCGCCCGACCCAACTGACCCTCACCGAGTGATTGTGCCAGTTCACGCAATCGACCACACCCGGCCGAATAAGGAGGGTACCGCGGTAGATAGCCCCATACTGCTTAGTAGGAAAATTGGGATAGACTTAATTATGTCGTAAGGTAAGGAAAAGTTTAGCAGCAGAAAGGAGAGCGTTGCACTAGCAAGCAGTTGAGTACATATAGCAAACCCTAAGTTGGGCTGTACTCGCTATAGAGTACCCCACTGCAGGCTAGACAAATACTGCATTCTGACACACCCCCATAGCCAAAGTGGGGTGTAATCAGCACAACAAGCATGCATAGGAATAGTTCACAATGATAAGTAAAGCTAGAGGCTATCACAGAGGGCAAGTGAGGAGGAGGAGAGACTGTGGGGGCGAGAAGATGGGAGGCGACTGCTGAAGCTGCAGACACACAGGAGCTGCTGGCTCAGTGGCTACCGAAGCAAGGGCCCGGACTACAGGAGTAACTGGCTCCGCGGAGATTGTAGCCTCCTGACTGGAGCAACTGACCAACATGCGACTGGCGACTACCGGAGATTGTAGCCTCCGGACTACTGGCGCTGCTGGCGACACGACGGCCGCCTCCACTCAACCTCCCCCAGCTGCCCCACGCCCCTATCACACACCCCCTGCTGCACCCCTAGCTCCACTCCCACGACACCCCCCTAGCACCACTCCTTCGGCTCCCACACACCCACCCCCTTGAGCGGCAGCTGCAGCAGCGGGAGACGGAGGAGGAGGAGGAGTAGGGGACGGCACACACAACCGGCACCCCCACAACCGCCACCCCCACACTCCCCACCCCCAAACCCTAAAACGGGTGACACGGGGTAGGAGCGCGGGGGACGGCGAGGGGGACGGCGCGCGGCCCCCAGGGCGCCACCACGGGGCAGCGAGGGGCCGCGCGCGGCTCCCCAGGGCGCCGCGACGAGGCAGCGGGGGGGTCGCGCACGGCTCCAGGGGCGGCGCGCGGGTCCCCGGGAGCGACGCGAGGGTCGACGGGGGCGGCGCGCGGGTCCCCTGAGGCGACGCGAGGGTCGACGGGGGCGGCGCGCGGGTCCCCTGAGGCGACGCGAGGGTCGACGGGGTGCGGGGCGCAGGTCCAGCGGGGCCGGCGCGCCACGAAGAAAAGGGGCCGCGCGCCTCGGGGCGCGCGCCAGAGAGGAAATCGCCGCGCGCCACGTCGCACGCCACGGGGCGTGCGATAGAACAAGTAGCAGCGGAAGCAGGTTGGTGGGCCAACAGGCCAAGGAGGGACAGACTCTGATAGCATGTCGTAAGGTAAGGAAAAGTTTAGCAGCATAAAGGAGAGCGTTGCACTAGCAAGCAGTTGAGTACATATAGCAAACCCTAAGTTGGGCTGTACTCGCTATAGAGTACCCCACTGCAGGCTAGACAAATACTGCATTCTGACAAGTTAGAATCTTCGTAGACGGGGGAGCCAGCCACAGCCTCATCAACACTACCACAGCACGGAAACTGAAACTACCACTGGACAGGTGTTTACCTAAGATCAACGCAAGACTGGTTGACGGCACGCCACTGGCGATACGGGAAGGTGTAGACCCAGTTCGGATTCGATGCGGGGTAACTTCACGTTTAGCCAGGAAATGCTCGCGACGATACTCGACGGGACCGACATTTTACTTGGCCGTGATTGGCTGTGACAACACAATCCGCGAATTGACTAGACGACGGGTGACTTCACTTTGCGAGTGAACGGTAACATCGCCACCTTAATTTGCTGGGGCTCGCCTGAGTCTTCGTCGGTGCGTGTCAACGCGATGACGATGAAATGCCGTTGTAGCGGCAGGAGCTGACGTGTATGCGGCTGACATTCAAGAAACCGAGGCAGCAGACAAAGAAGGGGATTTACAGAAACAGCTAGCTAACGTACCGGACGACTTGGCAACCCTATTGAAGCAGTACAGTGGGATCTTTCCGAACGACCTGCCAACAGGACTGCCACCTCAGCGACCGCACGGCCACATGATAGAACTACAACCGGGGGCACAGCCGACAGTAGAGCGGCAGTTCCAACTGACCCAACCCACACTGGACGAACTACGGAAGCAGTTGGATTACCTGCTCGATAAGGAGTTTATTCGCCTGGGTTCGTCACCATTCGCAGCACCCATACAATTCACGCCAAAGAAAGGTGGGGGATTTTGCATGTGCATAGATTACCGCACACTGAACCAAGTAACCATCAAGTCCAGCTACCCCATCCCGCGAGCTGACAAACTGATCGACCAACTCCACACAGCCCTAGTTTTCTCGAAAATCGACATTCGAAGAGGCTACCACCAGATCCGTGTCAACCTGCCCGACTGCCCGAAAACCGCCTTCTGAACACGCTACGGATCATTCGAATACATGGTAATGCCCTTCAGACTGACCAACGCCCCCACCACCTTCCAAATGATCATGAACGAAGCCTTCCGCCCGCTTTTAGATAAGTGTGTCATTGTGTACTTAGACGACATACTGATTTACAGCCCAGACAGAGCACAGCACCTACAGGACATCGAAGTAGTTTTTAAAATACCGAGTGAGAACCGCCTACTGACCAAAGCCTCCAAGTGTGAGTTTCTACAGGATAGACTGGAGTTTTTAGGGCACATTATTTCAGCCAACGGAGTGGAAATAGACCCGAAAAAAATTGCGATGATTCAAGCATGGCATGCGCCGACAAACTTGACCGAGTTGCAAAGTTTTCAAGGGTTCGTCAACTACGTGTGACGGTTCGTCCCCGACACGGCGAACTTGACTGCCCCGTTGACCGACCTGCTGAGGAAGGGGGTTGATTACACGTGGGGGGAGAAAGATCAAGCTGCATCGCGACCCTAAAAAATATTTTGTGCTCACCGCCCGTGCTTTGCATCGCAGATCCTCACCGTCCGTTCGAGCTCGTCACCGACTCTAGTGGTATCGCTATGGGAGCAGTACTGTTGCAGGACTTCGGGAACGGCCTTCAGCCAATTGCGTACGAGTCCCGCACGCTTTACCCGCCCGAACGCAACTACCCGATTCACGACCGCGAGATGCTGGCGATAGTGCACGTGTTCAAGGTGTGGTGGTGCTACCTGACAGGAGCCGACGTGATATTACGGACAGACCATCGTGCACTATAGTATCTCCGCACCCAACCTAACCTCAATCCGCAACAAACTCGTTGGTTGGACTATCTGGAGTCCAACTTCCACTACACCGTCACGTACAAAAAAGGAGCATCGAACATCGCCGACGCACTCACCCGCCCCACCGCCCAACTTCACGCAATCCTACTCGCCCAAACCAACCCACAGTTAACAGGCCTATTCGGCCTATTCACCCACGGATACTGCACCGACCCCTTTTTCACGAACGGAAATTCAGAGCAGCTGGCAGAAGCAAAAAGAGTCTATTATTTAAAAACAGGCACCAACCGCATTTTGGTTACCCGCGTACTCACTACTGAGGGAACCGCTACTGCAGGAGGCACACGACGGGGTTACCTCGGGTCACTTCGGGGTAAAAAAAACGCGACAGCATCTGCAGCGGTATTAGTACTCGCCGGAGTTGGTGACCGACGTACAGCACCACGTCGGGTCGTGTCCTACGTGTCAGGTGATGAAGAGCTCGCGAAAAAGAAAGGCGGGTCAGTTGCAACCGATTCCACCGCCCGAGCGCGCCTGGCAGTAGGTTACCATGGATTTTTTTCAGGGGGTTACCTTCGAATCCCGGGGGTAACGACGTGGTAATGGCCGTCGTTGACAGACTGACAAAAATGGCTCACTTCCTGCGTGCAGGAAATCGATCTCAGCCAAGGAAACCGCTCACCTGTTCATCGCAACCGTCGTTCGACTCCACGAGATACCAGCCGCGATAATTAGCGACCGCGACACGAAGTTTACCAGCAAAATTTGGAAGGACCATTGGGAGCAGTTGGGGACAAGGCTAGAGTTCAGCTCGTCGTACCACCCCGAAATCGACGGTCAAACGGAGCGGACGAATCCAACCATGGAGCAGCTGATTCGTGCCACGTGCGACGACCCAACAACATGGGAGCAGCAGCTGCCGCTGATTGATTTCGCATATAAAAACGCCACGTCAGCAACGACACAGTAGTCCCCGTGTTACCTGAACTACGGGCAAAATCCAACGGTGCCCATGACGCCGAGTCCGGGCAACCCAACGCCACGTGCACAGCAATTTGCCGAGATTCTGCAAGATGCCCGCACCAGAGCCGCTTAGCGATAAAAAACAAAACAAAACAAAACAAAACAAAACAAAAAAAACAAAACAAATGTCATCGCTAAGAGAAACATTGACCGCCACCGCCGCCCAGTCACGTACCAGTCAGGAGATTACGTACTGCTCGACAGACAGAACTTAAGACTGCCCGTGGTACCGAAACTTTGACCACGCTACTGTGGATTATTCCAAATCAGCCACATGATCACCCTAGTTACTGCCCATTTACTGTTGCCGACAGACTGGTACATCAGCCCATCATTCCACGTCAGACTGCTTCGCCCTTACATCCCAACCACAAGCCAACTGCCACGTCACCGCCCGCCATCCATGACTCACCCTGCATCGGAGCCGATCGTTGAGCCCGAGAAATTTTTGAGCCATCGGATTCGACACCCCACCGGCATCAAGAGGATCGAGTTCCTCGTTCGCTGGAAGAAGATAGCTGGGTGCTCCTAGCCAACATCGAAAACCACCCTGCCCTGCAAGTGTACATGAGGAGCCGAGGTTTCCGCGATATGCACGCACTCGCGTAGCGGAGGGGGCTTCTTGAGGGAAGGGGTAGCGTAAGGTATTTTCGCGCCATTCCTTACCGCGACCATTAACATCGCGTACAGCAGCAGCCGTTGTTCGCCCGTTACTGCTAACGGGGCTTAAGGAACTTCGCGCACCGTTTCACCAAACCCTGCACCGCTAGCCCGGCCGAGTCGGCCTACGCTTCGGGACTAGCCTGAACCTCGATGCCAGCCTAGCACTAGCTAGCCCGCACGCACTACGTAACCGTTACATGTTTTCGCACATGAGTATTCGCTCATGCCTTCGCTTATACTTGGTACTTTTGACCCACATAGTGCAATCATCGCTGCCTCTGTAAGGAATTTTCCTAATTCCTTACTGAAGCACTCTGTGCGCGTACAATCCCAACTTTCAGAGTTCAGGCTCGGTCCGATGACCTCGTCTTCCGAACGTCCCTCGCCTCGCCTTCGGGTTTCCCAACCCCAAACCTGCACCCAACCATCTCGCGACTCCGCGACCTCGGCCTAGCTAGACTTGCTATATTATGCCTAGGCCTCGTTGTTTGCTCAGTAGTTGTAATCACTTCCGCGATATTGCATTCTGCGCACTCTTTTTTCGTACAACTCATAACAACCTAGTTCCATTGCACCCGTAACAGAATTCTCCGCTAAACCCTGCTGACGACATCAACGTTATGGTAACCTGGTAAAGTGACCTGTTTTTTTAAGCTCAAGTCCAGATCAGACGCGCCGTAACAACCATCGCTATTGACCACAAGCAAGGTTCTGAAAACACGGCGTTTCTCCTTCTGAGTCTACTTACAGCTCACAAACTCATCTTATTTTCCGCCGATTCCTCCGGAGCTATCCGGCGCCATGCCCGGCCTCTCCTTCTTCCCAGCCTCCTCGGACGGGCCCCGCCCCCCCGCTGCAAGCACGGCCACATTAGGCCACGGCACTCGCGGCATCAGCATTGTCAGCGGCAGCAGCAGCAATCACAGCGGCGGCGGTGGTGGGGGGGACCGCGATGGCAGCAGCAGAAGCTTGTTTGCGGGCAGATTTAGCCAGAGGAACGCGGGGGCGACCACGGCAACGCGGAGCACAGGCGGCGCTGGAATGGCTGGGATTGGCGGGATCGGTGTGATCGGTGGCGCGGCGCCTCTTTCTGAGGCTCTCGTCTCCTCCATTCTTCCCGCATCCCTTCGCGCTCTCCCCGCGCCCGCCCTCTCGCCGCGCTGCACGGGCTGCGCGCTCGCTGCTGCTGCGCTGCTGCTCGTCGCGTCGCTCCTCCTCGCCCTCCAAACCACGCTGCTCCACCCCGTGCGTTCTACGGCACGCGCACTCTCTAACGCGTACACGCCCCTCTCACTGTGCGGCTTTTTCACAAGCTTTTTTCAATTCATTCGCCATCGCTTCAAGTTGTTGTACCAATCCCATCCCCTCCATTCCCCGCCCACCCGCCCGCTTACTCGCACACGGCTCTCCCACACCCTCTCTCCCCTCCCTTCCCTGCTGACTCGCTGCCCCATACACAGTAGGAATGCTTGAGGCTGGGACAATGCTGTGCCTAGCCTGGCGCGCACGCCCACTCTAACCCCAACGCTGCTCCCTCTCCCCCCCTCCCTATCTCTGCCGCCCGGTATGCCTAGTGCCCCCTGTGCAGGCACAGCAGCGCGACCCCGTTGACTCGTTTGACTCCCTTGACCGCAGCTCCTCGCAGCCCTCTGCCACGTGGCCATGGCGCTGGTCTCCGTGGGCAGGTGGAACTCTCCCCTCACGACCACATGCAGCAGTAGTTGAGGCAGAAGCAACAACGGAGGAGTCAGCAGGAGGAGGAGCAAGGGGAGGGCGTTTTGGGGTTGTGGAGCGGAACTGGGGAGGGGAGTATTGGGGAAGAGGATTTGGTGCTGGCAGTGGTGGCGGTGCTGCTGCTGCTGTTGCTGCTGCTGGTGGCAGGGACGAGAGCGAGATGGAAGATGGCACACCAAGGTCTTGCTCACATGCCCCCTCTCGCCCTCGCCTTGCTGCCCCCTCTCAGCCCTCCCGTCCCTTACTTCCCTCTCCCTCCCCTTTCTTTCTCTTTCTCCATTTCCTCTCCTCGTCTCATCCCTCCTCCTCCTCTCTCATCCCCATCCTACCCTGCTCTCTCTTGTATTACGTGATCGCCCTTCCTCCTGCCATGGCATGACATAACATGCCATGCCATTCCATACCATGCCATGCCATTCCATACCATGCCATGCCATTCCATACCATGCCATGCCATTCCATACCATGCCATGCCATTCCATACCATGCCATGCCATTCCATACCATGCCATGCCATTCCATACCATGCCATGCCATTCCATACCATGCCATGCCATTCCATACCATGCCATGCCATTCCATACCATGCCATGCCATTCCATACCATGCAATCCATTCCATACCATGCAATCCATTCCATACCATGCAATCCATTCCATACCATGCAATCCATTCCATACCATGCAATCCAATGCCATACCATGCAATCCATTCCATACCATGCAATCCATTCCATACCATGCAATCCATTCCATACCATGCAATCCATTCCATACCATGCAATCCAATGCCATACCATGCAATCCCATTCCATACCATGCAATCCATTCCATACCATGCAATCCCATGCCATACCATGCAATCCCATGCCATACCATGCAACCCCATGCCATACCATACAATCCCATGCCATACCATGCAACCCCATGCCATACCATGCCTTCCCTTATCACGCCACGCCGCGCCATGCGCATGCGATGCAGGGCGTCCGTGCAGGCCATTCTGTTCACCTTCTCCTCCTCCTGGCTCGCATCACAAGGCCCCTCCGACCATCAAGCACAGCGCAGGGGCGGAGGGGAGGAAGCCGGCAGCGCGGAGAGCAGTGGCAATGGCAGCGGGGACATGGGCCATGGGGGCGGGGAGGGAGGCAGCAGCAGCGGGGGAGGCAGTGGTGGGAGTGAGAGGAGCAGCAGTGACGTGGATGCGCACATGAGCCTGGAGCTGCTCCAGTGCCTGCAGGTATGCTGCTACCCCACCCCGTCCCATTGCATGCTCTGGTGTATCCTCCCTCCCCACCCAACAGCGCACTTCCTCTCCTTGCCCCAGCAGCACCCCTTATTGCCACTTTCCTTCCAACGATGACAGACAGGTGCCAACCAATGCTCCGCGCACACCCCCCAGCACCAATCTGCTCGTGCTTCTCCTTTGTTCACCTCAGTGCGGCCGCAGCCACTTCCCTGCCTTGCACTGCACACTCTCCCTCTCTCTCCTTCTCGCAACCTGCCTCCTCCTGCCCGAGCTGACTGCTTCGCACAGGGCTGGTCAAGTCAAGGCTCGCACGCCTAGATTGGCACTGCATCCCATCCCCACTCATCCCATCTCTCTCGCCTCTCTGCCCCCTTGCTCCAACCACATTCCATACTCTCCTTTCGACCAACCCCCCCTCCTCCTTTCCCTTCCCCTCCCCCCCCCCCCTCCCCCCCTTCATCCCCCCCCACGCACCCTCGTGGGGGCAGTGGGTGGAGTACTGGGTGCGGGCGGGCGTGCAGGCAGTGCTGTGGGCGGACGTGCTGTCATGGGAGCACGTGGACCCCGCCCATCCCACCAGGGACGCCCTCGCCCACATGCACGCACAGGTCAGCGCGCCTGCATGCACGCCATGGGAGAGGGGGGAAGCGGGTGGCAGATGGGGGAAATGAGTCGGAGAGGGGGTAAGGGGAGTGACACTCTCACAGTGCTGTGCTGGTGCACGCGTGTCGTGTGGCATGGGCGGATGATTAAGAATGCCCCGTGCATCTGCCTCGCCGCTGCCTGCCTGCCAGAGCCACGCACTAGATGGCAGTGCGTGCGGTGCTGTGGGTTGAGGTACTACTGCTGTTGACGGTGGAGTGGAGTCATACTGAGGGGTTTCTTGGGAGGCAATGTCAGCGTCGCCTACACTACATACACGCATGGGAACTCTCATGCTCAGATTAACCCCCCCCAGCCGCCATCACCCCTGCTGCCCCAGTTTCCCCCACGACATCCTCCCCCATCTTTCTCGACCTCCGTTCCCCCCATCAGAAGCAGGCGCTGGTGCGGGCGTACGAGGGGGAGGGGCGAGTGGCGTTTCATCGCGAGGTGATGGGCGTGGGCAGCACGAGGGCGCACGTGGTGGAGCGCGTGGTCGCCATGGCAGCTCACAAGGTGCGCTTGCTGGGCTTGCTTGGAGGGGGGGAGATGTTGAGGGAAGGTGAGAGGCGGCAGCTTGCTTACCAGTGGAAAAAGGCTCAACGGAACATGCGAAAGTGAGCAAGGGTAAGAGAAGACACAGGGGGGAGCTTTCCTGGGTGGTCCGTGGGTGATCAAGGCAAGGTGGTGAATGTGTGGTTCAATGGATTCGTGGGTGGTGGTACAATCCCTTCCTCTACTGCTGCAGTGTGTGCAGAACCCACTAGGCACAGTCCGCCTGGTGGCCATACCTCACATCGTCTCCTCTTCATCTCTCCTCACTTCTGCCCCTCCCGCCCTCCCTCCCTCCACCCACTCGTCAGACCTCCGCAGAGTGGCTGCTGATTGCTGACTCGCCACGCGCCTTCCTCTCCCCGCCCTCGCACCCTCGCGCTGGCTTCCTCTCCCGCTTCCTGGCGCAGCAATCAGAGCATGTGGTGCAGGTAGGGCCGGGCGCTGGAAAGGCAGGGAGAGAACTGGATGGCATGGCGATGGCATGGGGATGGCTTGGAGATGGGATGGAGATGGGATGGGGATGGGATGGGATGGGGATGGGATGGAGATGGGATGTGGATGGGATGGGGATGGGATGGGGATGGGATGTGGATGGGATGTGGATGGGATGGAGATGGGATGGGGATGGGATGGAGATGGGATGTGGATGGGATGGGGATGGGATGGGGATGGGATGTGGATGGGATGGGGATGGGTTGGGGATGGCATGGGGATGGGATGGGATGGGGATGGCATGGGGATGGCATGGGGATGGCATGGGGATGGCATGGGGATGGCATGGGGATGGCATGGGGATGGCATGGGGATGGCATGGGGATGGCATGGGGATGGCATGGGGATGGGCTACTTGGGCAAGTGGGAGTGTGGACAACTGGGCAGTGGGCATTGGGCGGTATAAGAAATGGGCTGGTTTACTCTTCTCAACGCAGTGTCCTCCGCCTCCCTTTCACCTTTTCCTCGATCTAAAGCACGTGCCGTTTTTCATGACAAATAATCTCCCTTTCTGTTTCCCTGCTTTCCCCTTTACCCCTCCCTTTCAACACCCCGCCTCTTCCTCCTCCCTATGTGTCCCGCACCATCCCTTCCCCAACTTCCTCAACCCTCTCGCAGATGCGCCCGTCCCTGTCATACCTCTCATCCCAACCGCTGCTCCTGCCCTTCACCTTCTCCCCCCGCTCCCTGTTCTCCCATGCTCCTGTCACCGATGCTCTTCTGGATCCCGATGAGCAAGAGCAAGGGAGCGCGGGCGATGAGAATGGAGGAGGAACGGACGTGGAGGAGGGGAGAGCAGACGGGGATGGGGGAGAGATGGACAGGATTCACTCGGAGGGGCAAGAGATGGAAGGTGGGGAATCAAGAATGGGGGAGATACGCGCAGAGGATCTTAGAAGGAACGAGGAATTACCCAGCGCTGTCACTGCTGCTGCTGCTGCGGGCGCAGGTGCTGCTAATGGTGGTGCTCCTGCTGCCGGTTCCGGCGCCAAAGCTGGCATGTCGACTGGCAAAAAAAATAACCCTCTGATGGCTGTGCAGCATTGCTTCCGCCCACTGGCCTCTCTTGCTCCCATGGGCGCCAGAGGAGTAAGGGGAGGAGGGGAAAGCTTAGATGGAGGGGTGGATGGCGGCATGGGGGAAGTAACGAGTGGGTCTGAAGAGGAGGGCCAGCCGACAGCGGTGCTGGTGATGGCAGTGCGAGCAGGTGCTGTGCGCGCATTGACACCGAAACGAGACGTGCAGCACCACCGCCGGCGCCACGATGATTATGATGATCGTGACAGTGCTGATGCTCATGCTGCTGGCGCGGCTGGTGCTGACGGTGCTGCTGCTGGGAACAGGTCTGCCCTCGCCCACCTGCTTTTCTCCTCGCCATCAGATGTAACTGGCAAGACAGCCCAGCAGCAGCAGCCAGTGCAGCAGCAGGCGGAGGCACAGCAACTGGTTGCAGTGCTGCTGTCAGCCCATAGCGCTGGCAGCAGTAGCAACAGCAGCAGCGGTGGCAGGGGCGATGGGATGAAAGCAGCAGTGGAGGCAGCAGGCGGTGCATGTTCCGATGGTTGGATGGACGGCACCCACCCAGGCGGTGGGCTCCTGGAGTTCCAGGTCACGCACCTGAGGGGGTCAAGGGAGGGCCTGCTTTGAGGTCACATGCATAAGAAGTGGGGAGCGCATGGGAAGGGGGTGCGGGTGGTGGGGGGAAAGGGAGGGAGTGTTGCACAATGCTCTTGTCATCATCTCTCGTTCTCTGGTCCTTTTGTAGCAGCATCACCACCCCTGGACAAGCATGGCAGGCGGCACAAGCGGTAGCAGTTATGGTGCATGGCGGACCAATTACCATGTGCACTGCCACATGTTGCTCCCAATACAACCAACCTCCCTTCGTGTCTTCTCACAGTCCTGTCCCCTTCATTCCTCCTATTCCTTAATCAATCCCTCTCAAACCAACCTTTCCCCCCAATCTTCTGCACCTCCCCCTCTCCTCCTTCACCTCTTCCCCCACGTTCAGAGTGTCTGTTCAAGCTGAACTCTGGGCAGTTTTCTCCAACCCTCTCACCTTTCTCTTTTCCCACCCCCCTCCATGACAATCTAACCTCTTTGCCTCTTCTTCCCCGCCTTTCCCGTTTCCTCCACCTTTCAGGCTGCAGCACGGGCAGTGTTCCCGCGGGTGCGCATGCAGGCAGCACGGGTGGCAGCAGCCGTGGTGCACGGAGCAGTGCAGCGCCTGCAGGCACTCGTGCAGCGCATGCAGCAGCAGCTCAACGACGCTGAGAGGGCTGTGGAGAAGAGGTGAGCGATGTGAAAGGGGGGGTGAGCGATGGGAAAGGGGGGGTGAGCGATGTGAAAGGGGGGGTGAGCGATGGGAAAGGGGGGGTGAGCGATGGGAAAGGGGGGGTGAGCGATGGGAAAGGGGGGGTGAGCGATGGGAAAGGGGGGGTGAGCGATGGGAAAGGGGGGGTGAGCGATGGGAAAGGGGGGGTGAGCGATGGGAAAGGGGGGGTGAGCGATGGGAAAGGGGGGGTGAGCGATGGGAAAGGGGGGGTGAGCGATGGGAAAGGGGGGGTGAGCGATGGGAAAGGGGGGGTGAGCGATGGGAAAGGGGGGGTGAGCGATGGGAAAGGGGGGGTGAGCGATGGGAAAGGGGGGGTGAGCGATGGGAAAGGGGGGGTGAGCGATGGGAAAGGGGGGGTGAGCGATGGGAAAGGGGGGGTGAGCGATGGGAAAGGGGGGGTGAGCGATGGGAAAGGGGGGGTGAGCGATGGGAAAGGGGGGGTGAGCGATGGGAAAGGGGGGGTGAGCGATGGGAAAGGGGGGGTGGGCGATGGGAAAGGGGGGGTGGGCGATGGGAAAGAGGGGGTGAGCGATGGGAAAGGGGGGGTGAGCGGTGGGAAAGGGGGGGTGAGCGATGGGAAAGGGGGGGTGAGCGATGGGAAAGGGGGGGTGAGCGGTGGGAAAGGGGGGGTGAGCGATGGGAAAGGGGGGGTGAGCGATGGGAAAGGGGGGTGAGCCAATTGAGGTTGGGCCAATTATTGGACGAGCCAAACATTGGAGGGTTTGGACACCAATGTTGGCTCCCCAACAATAATGGCCGCGTGGGTTGTGGGAACCCAACCAAAAGTTGGGAGACTTCCTCAATGTGTACACCCATGATTTGGGTGTAACACTGTGAGGTCTACCCATATGCATGCTATAATCTAACAAAGGGTGGAGGTGGTGGAGGGAGGTGATACCCATGGATGGGTCCCGCGATTACTGGCCATGTATTCGCCTTGCACTGCCGTGCTGCCATGCTACCACGTGGTCAAGCAGCTGAGCATCACCTCATCCTCAGGGGGGTATCGCTGGAGCTGGGCAATTTGCTGTGAGTCCTGGCGAAGGGGTGCTGGAGGTGCTGAGGTTGGCCATTGGGAGTGTCGGGCTGTGGCCCTGTGCCTCCTCCCATTGCTGCTCACAGGTGCGTCTGCCACTCTCAACGTCCTCCCTTTCTGGTGCACGTCCCGCACTGCTGGTTGGTGGTGTGGCTGCTACAAGTTTTGTACGCTAATCGTTTTGTTGGGTCGTTTGAGTGAGAGGGTGGTGTGATGCAGCTCTAGTGGCAGCGCATGTGGGATGGCACAAGCCAGGGGGAGCATTCCACGGCTGCAGTGCATAGTGCGTGCCGTGCACAAGGGGCTGTGCTTTGGCATGCCCCTCAGCTGAGGTTTGAAGCGTCTCAAATCTCGCCTGTAGTACACCCTCCTGCAGCTGCTGCTGGCAGGGCTGGTGGGTTGGTGGGCTGGTGGGAACTGGCAGCAGCAACTTTGGGAATATCCCGTGCAGTAGAGTGTTGTGCGGCTGACCATCTGGTGAGCGCCGCTCGGGCGGGGCATGCAGCTCGGTGCTGTTCATGTGGGAGGGCGCTTGGGCTGGCGCAATGCATGGCCTGTGTGGCAGTTAGAGAACAGTCTACTCCAGCAGGGGAGGGAAGTGGTTACGGACCTTCCTGTTGGAGTAGGCTAGTGTTCGCTCTGCTTTTTGTTTTGGCCTTACATTATTTTTCGGCCACTTTTGGACTTAGTTTCATTTCTGGTTCGTGTTAGGTTCACTTTCTCACCTAAGTCACTTTTCGGCCTCCATGGCTCTTCTAAGACTCACTTTAACACTTCCATTTTCTAGTGGCATTTGTGGACTCCTTGTGGGTTAGTGGAGGCTGGGAGTGCCTGCAGAGCAACCAACGAGCCGCTTTGACCCACAGGCATCGCGTGTCTACGTTGCTCACACGGTCCCTCCCATCTTTCTCGTCCTGACTCCACTACCGCTTTCACAACCACCCTCTTCTGCTCACCACACCCATGCATGAGTCCATGTGCAGTGTTGTGGAGCTAAGGCATTCTGTAGCCCACAGCGCATCTGTGCTGTTCCTCCCTTATGCATGTTTCCACGTGGCAGGACGAATCTATCCGCCATCTTCGCCAGTGTGTTGCAACCGTACAGCAGCGCGCCCCTGGGAGCAGCCACTGCTGACAGCACCATCTCTACCGGCAGCACCGCTAGAACTAACTCCAGCATCGATGTGCCTGCACCAGCAGCAGGTGCAGCAGGGGAAGGTGGCAGCAGTGTGATTTTCCTTGCAGCGATGGCGTATGCGAGGGTGTATCGAGAGGACCGGTTCAACTTCTCGGCGTATGAGATCTGGCAGGTGTGTTGTGCTTCACGTTGCCCTTGCCCCTTCTTGCTCTTGTGCTTGTTCTTGGTGTGTGTATATGTGCGTGCCTTTTTTTGCACTTGCTGGTTCTTGCCCTTGCTCCTCTTGCTCTTGCCCTTGCTCTGCCTTTGGCCTTGCTTTGTTCCTCTTGCACTTTCTCTTGCCCTTGTTCTTGCCCTTCTGTTTCTCTTCCCAACACACGTTCCTCTTTCCCTCATCCTGCCACTCTGTGCTGCTGCACTCCTCTGTCTACCCACCTAATCTCTGTCCCTCCCCCACCCTTTCTCTCTGCCCCTTCATTTCTCCCACGCCTCCCCCTGTGCGAGCAGTGGTTGGAGTATGGGCGGTATGCAGGGGTGCAGCATGTGTTCTGGTACGACACTGCACACTCGCAGGAAGAGAGCCAGGTGCGTGTCTCACTCGCACCATGCTTGGGCTGCGGAGTTTGACTGTAGCGGTCGGTGTGTGGGGTGGGAACGTGTGGTGGGTGTGCTGGAGTGAACTTGTGGGGATGGGTGTGCGGGGTTGGGAGCGTAGGGTGGGTGTTCGGGAATGAGAGTGCGCGGTTGGCTGCATGGGGTTGGGTGTGCGGGAATGAGTGTGGGGGTGGGTTTCTGGGGTGGGTGCACGAAGTTATATTATGCTGAAAGAGGGTCATTCCATCACTGAGAGTTGTGTGAGGAATGACCCTCTTTCAGTTCCGCCACTCATCTGGGCCCAGATGAGTGGCGGCTGAGGCACACAGACGGAGGGAGGCGACATGACAGGGAGGGAGGGAGCCATGTCACAGTTCGTGACCTTGAGGCGTCTTTGCCTCTCTCATTTTGTACGCTGTGAGTGCCATGGTGCGAATAGTGGATGGGCGAATATGGCGGAGTGGTGGTAATGAGAGATTTCTCCCAGATTTCTTTACCTTTCCCACCCACCCCTCCCTTCCTTTCCCTTTCCCTTCCATCTCCCCACTTCGCCTGCCTCTCATCTCCCCTCCCATGGCGTTCAGGAGGCAGCTCTGGCACCATACGTGGGGGCAGGTGTGGTGACATACCACCGCTTCTACCGCCTCTTCCCTGAGTGGCACGACATTCACTACGAGCAGGACTCCTCCGTCTCACACTTCCTCAAGGTGCCACACTGCTGCCCGCCTGCCTGCCTGTGACGGGCAAACGAAGGGATGGGTGGGGGCAGGTGCATCAAGGGGCTGGATGGTAGAATGTGTTTGGATGATGAGGAAATGTTGTTCTTACCATGCATCTTCCACAACCCTACTCCTCTGCCATCTTTCCTCCTTTCAAAACCGTTTCCTTCATGTGTCATGTGCCTCAGCCTCTCCTTTCTCCCTCCGCCGCGCCCCTTGGCCATCCCCTGCAGACGTACGGCCCACGGGTGCAGTGGGCGGTGCTGTGCGACATAGACGAGTACATGTTCAGCCCCTCCGACACGCTCCCTGGCTTCCTCCTGCGCTTCCTCACCCGCCACGTGCTGCCCGCCAGCAATGCCACGGCTCAGGTGCGGTTGAGAGGAATGGCCTCCTCCTCCTCCTCCTCCTCCTCCTCCTCCTCCTCCTCCTCCTCCTCCTCCTCCTCCTCCTCCTCCTCCTCCCCCTCCTCCTCCTCCTCCTCCTCCTCCTCCTCCTCCTCCTCCTCCTCCTCCTCCTCCTCCTCCTCCTCCTCCTCCTCCTCCTCCTCCTCCTCCTCATGCTTCCGTCCTCCCCATCCCCCCTTCACTCCCCGCATCTCCCCCATGCAGCCATACTCTCACCATCCCGCCATGTCAACTTCCATTTCCACCCCCCTCAGCTGTTCCCGTCTCCCTCCCTTCCCTTCCTCCTACTCGCATCTCCCCCCCCCATCAGGTACTCGTGCAGAATCTCTTTTTCCAGGGTGCGCCCTCATGCGCGCCACCGTGTCTCCTAGTGGACGCATACACGCAGAGGAGCGCACACACGGAGGGGCCAGTAGCGCGCACCAAGGCCATTGTGCGCGTGGCCCAGGTGCAAGGGAACTTTGGCGGCAACCCGCACAAGTTCTGGATGAAGGGCGAGGCTGTTGGGGGGGAGATGGGGGAGGTGGCTTTAGGTGGAAAGGCGGAGGGTGGAGGAGGAGGGGACGAGGGCGGGGAACGGGGAACGGGGGGCGGGGAGGGTAGTGGGGAGGGAGAGGGAGGTGGGGATGGGGAGCGGGGAGCAGGTGGTGTAATGGGGGGCGGGCGAGGGAGGGTGACGGTGGTTGCGGACCCGTCGTTGTTGCATATGAACCACTACTGGGGCTTGAGAGCTGTTGACTTCCACCCATGGCCAGAGCAGGACCGAGACACGCTGATTCCAGATGCGTCCATAGGGGTGAGTGTTGAATTGACAGGTGGGTGCGGTGGGTTGACGCTGCATGTGATACCTGCTCCATCTGACCAACCTTTTGTCCCTCCTCGCTTCTCCTTCCCCGGTTCTCGCCTTATCCCTTCCCCACTCCCCGTCCGGTTGCTATTTGCCACTCAGCATCTCCTATAGCCCCCTTCTTCCCCAGCCACCCACTCATCATCCACCATCGCGCTTTCCTCCCTCTGCCCACATGTGGTACATCCCCCCTGCCAGCCAATAGCGGACGCCATACGGCCCAGACTAGTGCCTGCATGGCAGTGGTGTGTTGAAGAGAAGACGCTTCAGGATATACACCTTCTTAAAACATCAATTGCAAATTCGTCGCAGCAATGCAGGATGCTACAAATGGCTATTCAATGGATGCAAGCATAATTGGATTCTGGTGTCGCTACCTGTTGTTCTGTCAGCCATGTTTTGTTGGCCAATAGGCTAAAGGATGTACGGTACTAATAATTCTCCCAAATGTACCGTAAAAGCTTTAGTTGGGAGAGGTCTGGAGGCCGCCTGCTTCGTTGTCAAGCCAAGAAAGTTAATAATTTGAAACTCAATCAGCACATACAAAGGCATCTCAGCCACATAAAAAACAAAAGCAACCTGCAAACTACCGTAAACATCTACGTAATCACCTCCAACCGCCCCCTCCCCCCCCCCCCACCAGTATGAAGAAACCTTGCAAAACCCGAACCCGTACCACCCTCTATGCCCATGGAACCAGATCCCCTACATCCCCGCTTTCATTCTTCCTTCTGGTCCTTCTTGCCCTTCTTGTACTCCCCATCCTCCCCTTCCCCCCTATCCTCCTTGCCCTTCTTCCCTTGCTTCTTCAGGCTCCTCCGCACACCAGCACCCTCATCTCCCTGCAGAGGGGAGAACAAGTCGCCCTCCACCATCATGCTGCGAGCAGCCACACCATCCGAGCCAGCCTCCTCGCCCCCACTGGGTGCAGCTATTCAGCGCCAGCGTCGGCGGGGGCCTCACCACCAGGTGCCGCCCCACCAGGTGCCGCCCCACCAGGTGCCGCCCCACCAGGTGCTGCCGCTCCTTCATTCTTGTTCCCCTTCTTGCCCTTCTTGTACTTCCTGCATTTCTTCCCCTTCTTGCACTTCTTGCCCTTCTTCTTCAGGCTCCTGCGCGTGTCCGCCACGTCAGCATCCGCTTCTGCCAGCGGAGAGAACAAGTCGTCCTCCGCCATCATGCTGCGAGCAGGCGCGCCCTCAGGGCCCGCCTCCTCACCCCCACCGGGTGCGGCTGAATCAGCGCCAGCATCGGCGGGGGGGGCATCCATGCCCTTCTTGGGTTTCTTTCCCTTCTTCCCCTTCTTGCACTTCTTCCCCTTCTTGCCCTTCTTGCATTTCTTCCCCTTCTTCTTCAGGCTCCTCCGCATATCGGCCACGTCAGCATCAGCATCGCCCTCTGCCAGCTGGGAGAGCAGGTCGATTTCTGCCATGCTGCGAGCAGGCGCGCCCTCAGGGCCAGACTCCTCGCCCCCACTGGGTGCAGCTGAACCAGCGCCGGCGTCGGCGGGGGCCTCACCACCAGGCGCCGCCCCACCAGGTGCCGCCGAGCCTGCATTCTTCTTCCCCTTCTTGCCGCCCTTGTTCCCCTTCCCGCATTTCTTCCCCTTTTTGCCCTTCTTGATTCCTCAACAGCTTCGCATCCCCTTCTCAATCACGAAGTTCTTCCTCTTGCTCCTACACACCTCCCCTCACTCTTCCTCCTCCTTGGTGCCTGCCTTGAGTACTTCACCATAGTTTCCACATCCTCAGGCCTGTCATGACCTACGAACACCCCTCGAAATCCTACGCTCCTCTTCCTTAGCCCCATTTCCCATCTTTTCCCTTTTTGCTGCCCCACTCCCATTTGCAGCCTCCTCTTTTGCACGTGGTGCAGGCAGAGAAACATGTGCATGCATGGCTAGCAGTGACGAGGGCACCTTTGGTGGGGGAGCAGACGCAGCTGCTACTGGGGCAGGGAGCAACGAGGGTGCAGATGGTGGGGCAAGAGTGGGGAGAGAAGTCGGTGCGGAGGGCTGGAGGAGTGATGGGGCCGCCATTGGCAGTGTGGCGGACGCAGCAGCTGGTGGTGCAGGGAGCGAGGAGGGTGCTGTTGGAGGGGGAAGAGGTGCAGGCGCGGGGAGAGAGGCGGGTGGCGCTGCCTGGGGGAGCGACGGTGCAGCCAGCTCCCCCGCCGTTGCCTTTACTGCCACAGGCGAAGGACCTGCGCTCTTCACCTCTTCATGTGCGGGAAGCGATGTAGGCGTGGGGAGAGAAGTGGGTGTTGCTGGTTGGGGGAGCAATGTCGGCGCTTCGGCAGGTTTTTCTACGGAATATGGGGGTTAAGTGGGGAAGGCGGTGGAGCAGCGGGGGCCGCTCAGCCTCCAGGGAGACGCAGGGCGTTTCATGGAGTCAAAAGGACCGATGGCTTGTGCACCGTAATTATGGCCGATCGAAACTGTAGAATGACTGCCCGATCCACGGCACGCGCTCCTGGTAATGGTGGTTGGTGTAACACCCAAGGCTTTTATAATAAGTGTGACAAGGCTTTTATTATAAATCCTAATACAAGTTGAAGCTGTAGCTAGCTCCCAATAGCCTTGTAGGTGTCAATCTTCTTGAAGGAGTTGATAGAATGGCTTGAGAGAGTTCTGTAGGAGAGCTTGTGAGAGAGCCAACAATGACTTAGGCAAAATATCTCATTTCCAACTGATTAGTTGGAGTGGGAGGTGAAGAATGAGCTTGCTAGCTCAAACCCCTTCAATACACCCCTTGGGGAACTCTCCCAACTATGGATTCCATGGTAGGATGGTTCCTAGGCTTGGAGCCTATGTGCCAATTAGTTGGGTTGGGAAAACTCAACCTAGAACCACTGAATGGTTGTTTTTAAGAAGAGTAGATTGTTACATTGAATTGGTAGTTTCTGATTGGTTGTAAATCCAACCTTCAATATTGCCAATCTCTATCAAGAAACATCTCGACAATTTCTTAGAAGTGGTTAGGTCGCTAGGAGTAGGGAGTTAGGCTATACGTTACAGTTGGGGAGGTTGAGAAAAGGCTCGCAAATAGTGGGGGATCAAGTGAGGGGGGAACTGATTGCTTTCGAAGCGAAACATTTGCTGCACGTCTACAAGGTTGGGAATACCGTAACAGAAATGTACTGACTCTACAATGAGGGTAGAATCTGGCAGATTGGGTCTCACCGCACTGCACCTTTCGCCAGCCTCTTAGCCTTGTTTCAGCCATGGCCAATAAGATTGCCTTCAAATGCAGAACCAAATGTCAAAGTTATATGCTATAGATCATTTAGCCTATAGTGAATTACATCTTACAGGGTACAATATTTCTCTCAAGATTCTCTTTGTACCCCCCCTTTTAACCTAATCAATCATTCCGTCCTACCAATATTGACATGGTATTAAGAGTCCAGACGTTCCTAGCCTAAGACGTTGCGAAGGGCCCACCGTTAGTTATTTCCTGCCCGTCATGCGCCCCTAGTGTCGAAGTGAAAAGCCCCGCCCTCGCTTGGGCGCAGGCGTTCTCTGCGACGCCATGGTGAATTCGACGAAAGCAGTCGTCGAATTGGCTCTCAGGTTTAGACGACCAGCGCATCCTCTGAAACAACGGGTGGATTTCGAGGAGGCTGTCTCCTGGTCGGCTAGCCCATCGACGAGCTCTGGTCGACGGGGTGCTGTTCAACGAGCTCGTCCTCTGATCTGCTAGTGAGTCGCGGGAACTCTAACGGACAGGATCCGTTTCGAGGAGCCCCGTTCTCTGATCGAAGGGCGCTGTTCGGCGAGCCTCGTCTCGGCGAACTGGTCAGCCAAATTCGCGCGGCTACGAAGCTCTGTGAAGGCATGCGAATTTCGCCAGGAGGTTTTAGCGAAATTCGACCTGCGGAATGGCATCACGTGCTCGACGGTGGACATCTGACGAAACCGTCGGAACGTTTTCTACTTGGCACCTGCGAAATGTCTCTGACGGTGCAACCGTCTACTTGCACCTCCTCGGCAGCTGTGCACCTGTGCGCAGATATTCACCTGCGAATGCAGCGCTGGCAGGCCGCCCTGCTGCAGCGCTGGCATGTCGCCCTTCTGCTACGCTGGCAGGCCGCCCTGTTTCAGCGTTGGCGAGCCGCTTTGATGCTGCGCTGGCAATTCGCCTTGCAGAATGCTTGCTAGAGATTGCAATGCCATTCTATTCATATCGCTTGCATGCCTCATTTTGTACTCTATTCTCAATGTTCCTTTCAATTTCTTAGTGGAAACTCTTGCCAAATTTCTTTGTAAATTCTAGTCATATCGCATGCATGCCTCATTTTGTACTCTATTTTCAATGTTCCTTTCAATTTCTTAGTGGAAACTCTTGCCAAATTTCTCTGTGAACACAACAAGTAGTAAGAACGCTACTAGAGCGCTACGATCACCCGCACAAACCCGTGCCCTCCTCCGTAGTCCAACCCCGTTGTAGGGTGGCTCTCCGCATGGTGCAGTGAGCGTGGACGACCCCGCGTTAGAACCTTCAGATAAGCTGACTTTTGCACTCAATACCTAAGTCGTTGTAGGCCGGCAACCGTGTAGACCGCCATGGACGACCAAGGGGTCGATGCTGGAGTAGGAGATACTTTGTAGGCGCGGTTGGATGGTGTTCGGGCACGCCATCAGGCTGGCGAGTACGGCGAGGAGGACTTGGAGATTCTTCTCCTAGGAACTCGTGCGCAGTGGGCGCGTGAGCATCCCCCTCCCCGTGCTGAAGCGGACGGCGCGTCCGCCTCTCCCTGACCCGTGTACAACGAAGGTGACAGCGACAATGTTGTCGGCAGTGGAAGCATTAGGGGTTCGCGGAGTGATTCGGGCCGCCGACATCGGCGTTGGCGGAATGCAGGCGCAATTACTGCGGTCGACGGCGGCTGCGGGCAGCTCGAACGGCAACATCAATGGTCGACGTCAACATCAGCGGAGTGGAGTCAGGCTGATTTCGGCGACTCATGCATCGGCCGGTCGAGACGGAGGCATCGCGCCGGCGTATGGCTACTTCAAATTTTCGCCGGACAAAATCACTGTGCCGAAGCCGCTCGAAAGAAGCCACGACTTAATCACATGGATAGAATCCATCGAGCCTCAGCTCGGGATCGCCAGATTGAAGAAGTTCGTCGACGGCAATGTGGAGACGCCGGACGAAGACGACTCTGAACTCTGGGCCGAATTTCGTGCTGCTCATCTTTTGACCTTCATGGTCATTTCGAGGTGCTGTTCGCCGCTGGTGCAAGTCGCATTGAAACCGTGCCGAATTCGAGTGGACGCCAGCTACCAAGCATGGCAGTACATCATGCACACCTACAAAGCGACCGACGATCTCTACATCAGCCAACTGGAGAAGAGATTGGCCAACATTCGGATGGGCAAGCGGGAATCGGCGACCGACTACTGCAATCGAGCGCGGTTAATTATGGCCGACCTGCGGATGGCCGGCTTCGAATACTCGGTGGCGTCGTATGTCACGCATGTCATCAGTGGCCTCCCCTCGGGCTACAATCTGATGCGCCGGATGCTGACGATTCTTGGCACGCGCGAGACTCTGAACGAGGACTCGCTTTCGAGCCACATCATCCAGGACGAGTTCAGGCAGGAGTCTAAGCGGTCCACGGAGCTCCTTCTACAGGCCAACTACGTCGCTCTGACAAGCAGAGACGTCAGACGAGGCAGCGTGGGAAGTCGGGCAGAGGCGGAGGCGGTGGCGGTCTGCATTGCCCGCGCGCTGCCCTGCGCCGCCTGCCAGCGCCCTGCCTGCGCTGCCTGCGCCGCCGGAACCGCCTGAGCTGCCCACCCTGCCTGCGCCGCCCGCGCTCACTGCCAAGTGCGCGCTGCCCAGCACTGCCCTGCCCTGCCTTGTCGCTGCCAGTGCTGCCCTGCCCTGCCCAGACGTTGCCAGCACTGCCCAGGATGCTGCCCAGCGCTGCCCTGCACTGCCTGACCGCCGCTAGCACTGCCCTACACGCTGCCCGCGCTGCCAGCTGCTAGCTCGCCCCGCACTGCCCTGCACGCTGCACCGCGCACGGTGTCCTGCCCTGCCATGTTGAGCCGCGGCCCGCTGCTGCCCTGCATGCACGCGCTGCCAGCACTGCCTACGCGCTGCTCTGCCGCCCTGCAGCGCCCTGCCCTACGTGCTGCCATGCGCCAGCCTTTGCTGCCCCTGCTGCCCCTGCTGCTGCTGCTGCTGCTGCTGCTGCTGCTGCTGCTGCTGCTGCTGCTGCTGCTGCTGCTGCTGCTGCTGCTACTACTGCTCCTGCCGACTGTGGCTACCATTTGTGTCCTTACCTTTGACGCGGAGGATCGCTCGATTAAGTTTGACTGCTGGCTCGAGGATCTCTAGCTGTACCTGCAGAGCATTGTCAATCTATATTTGTTATAGCTTCTATTTGTTAGTCTAGGTGTACTTTCTCTTCCCTTGGGTTAGGGTTAGGTTTCCTATATCTTGCTTGTTTGTTTTTTCCTCAATAAATTCATTATTCAGTTACCTCATTGACATGGTGTAGAGAAGTTCGATTCCCATGGACCCACCGTGTCAAACTTATATGCTGCATATTGTGTAGGCTGTAGTGGGGTAGCCCATATGGGGTACAACCCAATTAGAGTTTACTACTTGTACCCATCCTGCTGCTAGTTCATTCATTCCTGTTCGTTATTCTGACATGGTTTCAGAGCAGGTCCTAGCCTAGGACCAATTTCTTAGGGCCCACCGAGTAGCGCTACCCCACCCTGTGATCGCGTTGCCCTGCCCTGCCCTGCCCTGCGCCGCCCACTGCAGCGCGCACTGCTTTGCCTGCGCGCCGCCTACTGCAGCGCGCCCTGCTGAGTCACGCGCCGCCTGCTGCAGCGCGCCCTGCCCTGCCCGCGCGTCGCGTTGCCGCGTCGCCCTGCCCGCGCGTCGCGTCGCGCGCCCTGCCCTGCCCGCGCGCCGCGCCGCCGCGCGCCCTCCCCTACCTGCGCGCCGCGCCGTCGCGTGCCCTGCCCTGCCTGCGCGCCCTGCCGCGCGCCTCTACCCTGCCCGCATGCCGCCGCCGCGCGCCTTGCCCTGCCCGCGCGCCGCGCTGCCGCGCGCCCTGCCCTGCCCGCGCGCCGCGCTGCCGCGCGCCCTGCCCTGCCCGCGCGCCGCGCTGCCGCGCGCCCTGCCCTGCCCGCGCGCCGCGCTGCCACACGCCCTGCCCTACCCGCGCGCCGCGCCGTCGCGCGCCCTGCCCTGCCCGCGTGCCTTGCCGCACGCCTCTGCCCTGCCAGCGCGCCTCGCCGCCGCGTGCCCCTGCCCTGCCCGCGCGCCGCGCCGCGCGCCCTGCCCTACCCGCGCGCCGCGCCGCCGCGCGCCCTGCCTTGCCCGTTTGCCCTGCCTGAGCGCCGCGCCCTGCCCTGCCGCGCGCCTTGACCTGCCGTGCGCTCCTTGCCCTACCACGCGCCGCTCACTCCTGCACTGCTGCTAGCGCGCTCACCTGCCTAGCCCTGCGTGCGTGCGCCTCGACTGCTAGCGCGCCCGACTGCTCTGCCCGCTATGGCCACTCTCAACGTTCTCACCTTCGATTCGGAGGGCCGCCCGATAGAGTTCAATGCGTGGCTAGACGACTTACATCTGTTCCTACTGACAGACTCTAAGGACGGTATTTCGCCGTTTGACCTCACTTCTCGCGCCTCGCCTGCCCCTGACGCCACAGCCGACAGTGCGACTCGCTCACAGTGGCTTACCCGTGACGCTGCTGCTCGCCTAGCCGTTCGTAACCACCTGCCGTTAGCCGAACGCGCCCACTTTGGCCAGCATAAGATAGCTAAAGCACTGTACGACACTGTTGTCGCTCGTTACTCCTTCCCGGCCTCTGTTGCTCTAGGCCGCCTTCTCCTGCCCTACCTGTCCCAGAGTTGTCCGCCTTTGCCAAAGTAGCAGACCTAGTCACTCACCTCCGCACTAGTGACACTCGCTACCGTGCTGCGCTCCCCGCCGAGTTTCTCGCCAAGAACCCTCCCCCCATGTACATCACACTCTACTTCATAGTCACCTGCCTCCCTGACTCTCTTACCGCAGTCAGGGACCTCCTTCTCGCACTTGCCCCCACCGACCTCACTGTCGACCTCCTCGAGAAGCACCTCCTAGCGGCTGAGACTAAAATAGTCGCTGTAGGCGCTTCTCGTGGCACTCCTCGCACCCCCTTCTTTGAGGGGTGTTCGCCCTCCCCCATTCTCCCCTCAGTCGCCTCTGCAGCAGCTGTTGACTACCTTCGTGCTGAGGAGGTAGAAGCTGCGTCTGCCCCTAGTGGGCGATGCCGCAACGGCAGGGGCAGGGGAGGCAGTAGCGGTGGGGGTGGCAGAGGTGGAGGCGGTAGTGGGGGCGGTGGAGGAGGTGGAGGGGGCGGCGGTGGAGGAGGTAGTGGTGGTGGGGGTGGAGGGGCAGGTGGCGGTGGTGGTGGCGGCAGTGGGAGTGGTGGAGGCGGCGGTGGTGGCGGCAGTGGGGGTGGAGGCGGCGGCATTGGTGGCGGCCGGGGTGGTACCAGCCAGAGGGGAGGCCTTGGAGGTGGCCAGAGGCAGCAGCAGCGTCAGCCCCTTTCGTCTTAGGAGCTCCGTGAGTGGTTTGCTCAGCGTGGGGCGGGTGGGGGTGGAGGTCGCTGCCCATATGTCATTCGCACAGGTGACCGCACTGGTCAGACTTGCGGGCTGCCTCACACGCAGCACCGCTGCTTCTCCCGTCTTACCGACGCCTTTCACGCTGAGTTTCCCGACGCGCCTGAGCTTCCTCACTGGGCAGAGCTGCTTAGGCAGAATGTGGATATCTTTGCTTTAGACTTTGATGCTATCCAATCTGCCATGTATGCATTGTCTGTTAGTGCTGAGGGTGGCTGTTACCTGTGTATGCCGCCAGACCCAGGTATAGAGGTTGCTGCTCTAGGTGCTAGTGAGTCTGCTGTTCTAGGTGCTGGTGAGTCTACTCTCTCTGGTACTGCGTCTGCTGCGGCCTTGCACACCATCACGCTTGACTCAGGTGCTTCCCGCTGTTTCTTTCGCGACAGTACCACAGTCACACCGCTCTCTGCACCTGCTGCTATTTCTTTGGCTGACCCCTCTGGGGGCCCAGTCCTTGCACGTTCCTCCATTGTTCTGCCTTGTCCGGCGGTTCCGTCTGGGTCACTGTCAGGTCTCCACCTCCCCTCGTTCTCTACGAACTTGGTGAGCACTGCTGTCCTCCAGGATGCGGGGGTTGACACCTTCACCCCAAGACGGCAGCGTGTGGCGATCTGTACTTGCTCCCGGACCGGCCGCCACCTGGCCACGTTCACTCGTCGGCCTGGGTCGAGTCTGTACACACTGACTACTGAGCCTCCTCAGGTCGCTGCGTCTTCGTCTGCGTCAGGTCAACTTGCGGCCCCCTGCTCGTGTCGCGCCCTGTTGCACCAGACGCTCCTTTGGCGCCAACGCCTTGGTCACCCCTCCGTGGCACGCCTCCGTGGCATGCACTCCCGTCTCCTTGTCTCTGGTCTTCCCAGGTCTCTGCCTCCCCTCCCACCCTCGCTTGCCCCTCCCTGCCTTCTCTGTGTTGAGGGGCGGCAGCGCTCTGCTCCTCACTCCTCCTCGCTTTCCCCGACAGAGGCTCCCCTGCAGACTCTCCACCTGGACGTGTGGGGCCCAGCTTAGGACAGGGCCATGAGTGGTACTTTCTGCTGGTTGTCGACGACTACTCGCGTTACACCACGGTCTTCCCCTTGCGCCGCAAGGGGGAGGTCCCTGATGTTTTAATCCCTTGGATCCGCGCTGTTCGTCTCCAGCTCCGCGAGCGGTTCGAGACGGACCTTCCCGTCCTGCAGAGGTGGTGAATTTTCCTCCGACCTCTTAAGGGCCTTTTGTCGTGCGGAGGGCATTCGCCAGACGTTCACGCTTCCGGCCTCTCCGCAGCAGAATGGGGTTGCTGAGCGCCGCATTGGCTTAGTCATGGAGGTCGCTCGTACCTCCGTGATCCATGCAGCTGCCCCCAATTTTGTGTGGCCGTTTGCAGTCCAGTACGCTGCGCATCAGCTCAACCTCTAACCCCGTGTCTCCTTGCCGGAGACCTCGCCCACACTGCGTTGGACGGGGGAGGTTGGCGATGCGTAGGTGTTCCGGGTCAAGAGATGTCCAGCCTTTGTCCGCGATATGTCCGCGGACAAGCTCTCCTCCCGCGCCGTTCCCTGTGTCTTCCTTGGAATTGTCCCTGACGCGCCTGGCTGGCAGTTTTACCACCCCACCTCGCGCCGTGTCTTGCCCTCTCAAGACGAGTCGGTTCCCTTTTACCGTCTCTTCCCCTACCGCACTACCCCTCTCCCTCCCCCGCCGCTCTTCCTCGCACCATGTCCTCCTCCGGTAGACCCCCTCCCCCCTCAGGGTCCTGCTCCCTCAGGTGTGTCCCGGGCAGACCCTGTCGAGGTAGCTGTCGACTCTAGTGCTGCTAGAGGTGCGGCGTCTGGGGGTGCTGCGCCTGCGGGTGCGGGGCCTGGGAGTGCCTGGCTTGAGCGTGCTAAGCCTGGGATTGCTGAGTCTAAGGGTGCGGAGCCTGAGGGTGCTGAGCCTGAGCGTGCGGAGCCTGGGGGTGCTGAGCGTGAGCGTGTTGAGCCTGAGGGTGCTGAGCCTGAGCGTGCTGCGCCTGGGGGTCCTTAGTCTTCTGGAGTTCCTCCGGGGGTCTTGTCCCGTCGGGAGACGCTGTCTCCATCGCAGCTGCACGAGTGGTTTGCTCGGCGCTGGAGCCTCCGGAGTGGTGCTGCTGGAGCTGGAGCTGCGGGAGGTGCTAGAGACCCTGGTCCTGGAGGTGCTCGTACTGGAGGCACTGGAGCTGCTGGGGATGGAGGTGCTGCTGGAGCTGGAGGTGCTGCTGGAGCTGGAGCTGCTGGAGGTGCTGCTGGAGCAGGAGCTGCTAGGGGTACTGGAGCTCCTGGAGTTGGAGGTGCTGCTGGAGCTGGAGCTGCTGGAGGTGCTACTGGAGCTGGAGCTGCTGGAGGTGTTGGAGCTACTGGGGCTGGAGGTGCTGCTGGAGCTGGAGCTGGAGGTGCTGCTGGAGCTGGAGCTAGAGGTGCTCCCAAAGCTGGAGCTGCTGGAGCTACTGGTGCTGTCAGCGCTGGTTCTGGAGGCGCTGAGTGACCGCGGCCGTACTTCGTTCCCTTGCTTCAGCAGGTTCTTGGTCTCCCGCCTTTTACTAATCTTCCTCCTCCCTTCCTGTGTCCACCGCCTGACTAGTCCCAGCCGCAGTTACAACCAGCCTCCCCGCTGCCTACTCTCTCTCCTTACACTGAGCAGCACGGAGGTCTTACAGAGCGTCGTGAGCCTGGGTCTCGTCCTGCGTCGCCTGTTCACGCTGCTCGCACTGGTCGTCGTGTTCCGCATCCGCGTCCTCCTCCTGTCAACGGCACGCACCAGATGGCACTTCGTCCTTCCTCTGTTCCACTGCGTGTCCCTCTGCTGTCTCCTCCTGCGTCCTCTCTTCCTGACGTTGCTGACCCGCCGTCAGACGTTGCTCGTGCTGCCAGTCCTACTTTCACACGTCTTCTAGCCACTGTTGTCACTGGCCTTTCTTTTGTTTCCACTGCTGCGTCTGCCCTAGTTGCTGAGCTGGTTGACTTTGCTGCTGCCTGTCGCCTTGATTATGCCGCTAGTCTTGTTGCTGAGTCAGAGTCTGTCTATCCTCCGTCCGTCGGGGGTGAGTGTGCTCTTGGCACGGACGTCCTTGAGGACAGGCAGGAGGAGTTTGAGTGTTTTGCAGCTGCTGTACCTCATCTCGTGTCCATGCTGATTGCACCTGAGGGAGACCCGGATGCACCAGACATCCCGACCTCGCGCTCTTACGCAGAGGCGATTGAGGGTCCCTACTCCTCTCAGTGGCAGTCAGCAATGGACGCAGAGATGGCATCCTGGAAGTCCACAGGCACTTACGTCGACGACGTTCCCCCACCTGGGGCGAGCATCGTCAGTGGCATGTGGATTTTCAGGGTGAAGCGGCCGCCGGGTTCTCCGCCTGTCTTCAAGGCGCGTTACGTTGCACGAGGCTTCAATCAGCGACAGGGAGTTGACTTCTTTCAGGCCTTCTCCACTACCCCGAAGATGACCACTCTTCGGGTACTGCTGCACGTCGCCGCTCTGCGTGACTACGAGCTTCACTCTCTTGACTTCAGCACTGCTTTCCTACAGGGCAGCCTGCACGAGGAGATATGGCTGCGCCGCCCACCTGGCTTCACTGGGTCGCTTCTTGCAGGTACCCAGTGGAGCCTCCGGCGGCCAGTCTACGGTCTCCGCCAGGAGCCTCGCAAGTGGCACGACACACTAAGGACTACGCTTGCGGCTCTTGGGTTTGCTCCTTCGACTGCTGACCCGTCGCTGTTCTACGCACCGACACTTCGCTGCCGCCGTTCTACATCCTCGTGTACGTCGACGACTTGGTCTTTGCCACTGCTGACACTGCTGGACTGGCCCACGTGAAGTCGGGGCTGCAGAGGAGACACACATGCACAGACCTGGGTGAGCTGCGCAGCAATCTTGGCTTGCAGATCACCCGGGACAGAGCACAGCGCACCATTACCTTGACTCAGTCTCACATGGCGCAGCAGGTCCTTCAGCGCTTCGACTTCCAGTACTTCTCGCCACAGTCCACTCCTCTGCCTACCGGTCACTCGCTCTCAGCTCTGCCTTCGGATGATTCCGTAGAGCCGAGTGGCCCGTATCCAGAGCTTGTGGGCTGCCTCATGTACCTGATGACCTGCACTCGACCTGACCTTGCTTACCCTCTTAGCATCCTGGTACGCTACGTTGCGCCCGGGAGACACCGACCAGAGCACTGGAAGGCCGCTAAGAGGGTGATGCGCTACTTGTGCAGTACGTCGGGCATGGGGCTCGTGCTTGGAGGACGGGCTCGAGTTGTCCTCTCTGGTTACGCAGACGCTTCTTGGGTTGACGACTTGGCTACGCAACGGTCGTCACAAGGTTACACCTTCAGCCTTGGCTCTGGTTCTGTTTCATGGTGGTCCACCCGCTCGTCTTCTGTTCTCAGCTCCAGTTGTGAGGCTGAAATCTACGCAGGGGCCATGGCTGCACAGGGGTTACGCTGGCTTACCTACTTGCTGACCGACTTGGGAGAGCCGCCTGGTTCTCCTCCAGTTCTGTACGTCGACAACAAGACCATGATTGCCTTGTGTCAGGAGCACAGATTGGAGCACAGAAGGAAGCACATCGCTCTGCACTACTTCCTTGCTCGAGAGTTGCAGCAGCGTGGTTAGCTTCGTCTTGTTTATGTGGCCTCTCCGGCCAACACTGCTGATCTCTTCACCAAGGCACTTCAGCCTTTCTATACTGTTCTAGGCCTAGTGCCTACTTTGCCTCACTTGCTCACTTCTTGACTTTGCCTGTACTGTGATCTATATACTTATACCTGCATGCTTACACTTGCTAGGTTGTGATCACTGTACTGCTTGTTCTCCTATATATATAACTCTGCATGTGAACTGGCCTTGTGGCCTTTTGTTTGTGCTTATTGTGTAGGCTGTAGTGGGGTAGCTGTCAAACTTATATGTTGCTCGTTGTATAGGCTGTAGTGGGGTAGTCCATATGAGGTACAACCCAATTAGGGATAGCACTTGTACCCATCCTGCTGTTAGTCATTTAAATGGTCGTTCATTCTCCTGACATGGTTTCAGAGCAGGTCCTAGCCTAGGACAGTTTTTTTTCGGGCCCACCATTATTTAGTGACCGACTGCGGTTACCGTGATACCCCACGCATTGCCCTGCGCTGCGCCCAGCGCGCGCCCTGCCCTGCCCGCCGCCCTCCTCTGTCTGCGCGCCGCCCTGATCTAGCAGCTCGCAGCCCTGCTCTGGCCTCGCGCCGCCCTTCCCTGACCGTGCACCGCCCCGACCTACCCAAGTGCCTCCTCGCCGCCCTTCCTCTCCTACGTGCTGCCCTGCTGGTCGCATGACTTCTCTTCACGGCAGCGGTGGGAGTGGTGGCGTCGGTGGCGGCAACAGTGGGAGTGGTGGCGGCCGTCGTAGCAGTCGCTGTGGAGCTGTTCAGTGGGGAGTTTCTGGCGGTGGCCACATGCAGCAGCAGCAGCGTCCGCGTGAGACCCTTACCCCCCAGCAACTTCGTGAGTGGTTTGCTCAGCGTTGGGCGTCTCAGCGTAGTGGTCGTATTGGCAGTCGCGGTGCAGCAACTTAGTTGGGAGGTTCTGGCGGTGGCTAGATGCAGATGCAGCGGCGTCCGCGTGAGACCCTCACACCCCAGCAGCTTCGTGGGTGGTTTGCTCAGCGTTGGGAGTCTCAGCGTAGTGGCCGTAGTGGCAGTCGCGCTGCAGCTACTCAGTTGGGAGTTTCAGGAAGTTGCCCGGTGCTGGCGCCGCTGGTCCCGGAGGTGCTCGTACTGGAGGTACTGGAGCTGCTGGAGCTGGAGGTGCTGCTGGAGCTGGAGCTGTTGGAGGTGCTGGAGCTGCTGGTCCCGGAGGTGCTCGTACTCGAGGTACTGAAGCTGCTGGAGCTGGGGTTGCTGCTCAAGCTGGAGCTGCTGGAGGAACTGGAGCTGCTGGAGCCGCAGGTCCCAGAGGTGCTCATACTTGAGGTATTGGAGTTGCTGGCGCTGGGAGTGCTACTGGAGCTGGAGCCAGAGGTGCTGCTGGAGCTGGAGCTGCTGGAGCTGGCGGTGCTGCAGGAGTTGGAGCTGGAGCCGCTGGAGCTGGAGCTGGTGGAGGTGCTGGCCCTGGGGATGCTGGTGCTGTCGGTGCTGGTTCTGGAGGTACTGTGCGGCCGCAACCGTACTTCGTTCCTCTGGTTCAGCTTGTTCTTGGTCTCCCTCCTTCTACTAGCCATACTCCTCCCTTACTGTGTCCACCGCCTGACCATTCCCAGCCGCAGTTACAGCCAGCCTCCCCGCTACTTGCTCCGTCTCGTTACACTGAGCAGCCCGGAGGTCTTACAGAGCGTCGTGAGCCTGCGTCTCGTTCTGCGTCTCCTGCTCGCGCGGTTCACACTGGTTGTCGTGTTCCGCGCCAGAGTCCTCCTCCTGTCCCCGGCACACACCAGGTGGCACTTCGTCCTTCCTCTGTTCCACTGCGTGTCCCTCTGCCGTCTCCTCCTGCGTCCTCCCTTGCTAACGGTCCGGACCCGGAGTCTGACTCCCTTCGTGCTGCTAGTCCTACTGTCACGCGTCTACTGGCCAGTGTTGTCACTGACCCTTCGTTTGAGTCTACTGCTACGCCTGCTCTTGTTGCTGAGCTGGTTGACTTTGCTGCTCGCTGTCGTCTTGACTACGCCGCTAGTCTTGTTACTGAGTCAGAGTCTGTCTGTCCTCCGTCCGTCAGGGGTGAGTGTGCTCTTGGCACGGACGTCCTTGAGGTCAGGCACGAGGACTTTGAGTGATTTGCAGCTGCTGTACCTCATCTTGTGTCCATGCTGATTGCACCTGAGGGAGACCCGGATGCACCAGACATCCCGACCCCGCGCTCTTACGCAGAGGCGATTGAGGGTCCCTACTCCTCTCAGTGGCAGTTAGCCATGGAAGCAGAGATGGCATCATGGAAGTCCACAGGCACTTACGTCGACGAGGTTCCCCCACCTGGGGTGAACATTGTCAGTGGCATGTGGATTTTCAGGGTGAAGCGGCCGCCGGGTTCTCCGCCTGTCTTCAAGGCGCGTTACGTTGCACAAGGTTTCAGTCAGCGACAGGGAGGTGACTTCTTCCAGACCTTCTCCCTTACTCCGACGATGACCACTCTTCGGGTGCTGCTGCACGTTGCCGCTCAGTGTGACTACGAGCTTCACTCTCTTGAATTCAGCACTGCTTTCCTACAGGGCAGCCTGCACGAGGCTACTCCGCCCGCCTGCCTTCACTGGGTCGTTTCCTGCAGGTACCCAGTGGAGCCTCCGGCGGCCAGTCTACGATCTCCGCCGGGCATCTCGAGAGTGGCACGACACACTAAGGACTACGCTTGCGGCTCTTGGGTTTGCTCCTTCGACTGCTGACCCGTCGCTGTTTCTACGCACCGACACGTCGCTGCCGCCGTTCTACATCCTCGTGTACGTCGACGACTTGGTCTTTGCCACTGCTGACACTGCTGGACTGGCCCACGTAAAGTCGGAGCTGCAAAAGAGACACACGTGCACAGACCTGGGTGAGCTGCGTAGCTATCTTGGCTTGCAGATCACCAGGGACAGAGCACAGTGCACCATTACCTTGACTCAGTCTCACATGGTGCAGCAGGTCCTTCAGCGCTTCGACTTCCAATACTCCTCGCCACAGTCCACTCCTCTGCCTACCGGTCACTCGCTCTCATCTCTGCCTTCGGATGAGTCCATAGAGCCGAGTGGCCCGTATCCAGAGCTTGTGGGCTGCCTCATGTACCTGATGACCTACACTCGACCTGGCCTTGCTTACCCTCTTAGCATCCTGGCACGCTACGTTGCGCCCGGGAGACACCGACCAGAGCACTGGAAGGCCGCTAAGAGGGTGATGCGCTACTTGTGCAGTACGTCGGGCATGGGGCTCGTGCTTGGAGGACGGGCTCGAGTTGTCCTCTCTGGTCACGCAGACGCTTCTTGGGTTGAAGACTTGGCTACGCAGCAGTCGTCACAGGGTTGCACCTTCAGCCTTGGCTCCGGCTCTGTTTCGTGGCGGTCTACCCGCTCGTCTTCTGTTCTCAGCTCCTGTTGTGAGGCTGAGATCTACGCAGGGGCCATGGCTGAACACGAGTTACGCTGGCTCACCTACCTGCTGACCGACTTGGGAGAGCCGCCTGGTTCTCCTCCAGTTCTGTACGTCGACAACAAGGCCATGATTGCCTTATGTCAGGAGCACAGACTGGAGCACAGAATGAAGCACATCGCTCTGCGCTACTTCCTTGCTCGAGAGTTGCATCAGCGTGGTCAAATTCGTCTTATTTACGTGGCCTCTCAGGCCAACACTACTGATATCTTCACCAAGGCACTTCAGCCTTGTGATCATCAGCGTTTCTGTACTGTTCTAGGCCTAGTGCCTACTTTGCCTCACTTACTCACTTCTTGACTTTGCCCGTACTGTGATCTATATACATATGCCTGCATGCTTACACTTGCTAGGTTCTGATCACTGTACTGCTTGTTCTCCTATATATATAAAACTCTGCATGTGAACCGGTCTTGTGGCCATTTACTTGTGCTCAGACTGCGTGGTGACTTTGTGATCCACCCTGAGCTTGCTTTGATTTTCTTGACCGGTCTTGTGACCTCTTGTTCTCCCCCACTTTGCCTATGGGGGTGTGTCAAACTTATATGTTGCTCATTGTGTAGGCTGTAGTGGGGTAGCCCATATGGGGTACAACCCAATGAAGGTTAGCATTTGTACCCATCCTGCTATTAGTCATTTCATTCCTCGTTCATTCTCTTGACAGTAGCCCATATGGGGTACAACCCAATTAGGGTTAACTACTTGTACCCATCCTGCTGCTAGTTCATTCATTCCTGTTCGTTATTCTGACACACCGCCCTGCGCTCACCCGTCGATTCCTGTTAGTACCCTGTTACCCGTAGCGCCCCGCTCCCCCCCCCCCACCCCCCCCCCCCCCCCCCGTCAAATCGCACACTAGAAGAGACCCCCGCGGGTCCCCCACGTCGCGACCTAGGAAGTCCCATACGGGCCCCCCCGAATCGCACGCTAGAAGGACCCCGCGGATCCCCCAAGTCGCGACCTAGGAAGGCCCGCTCAAGTCCCCCCAATCGCGCGCTAGAAGGACCCCCGCGGGTCCCCCACGTTGCGACCTAGGAATGCCCCCGCGAGCCCCCCAAATCGCGCCTTTGAAGGGCACCCCTCCAGCCCTCCCCGTCGCCTCTCTTTCCCCTCACCGTCGCGCCGCCTCCCGCAGCCCTCCCCGTCGCATAGCCTCCCCATCGCCTCTCCGTCGCGTCCCCTCCCCGTCACCTCCCCTTCCCATCCTCGTCGCGTCGCCTCCCGTTTCTCTCCCCGTCGCGTCCCCTCCCCGTTGCCTCCCCGTCGCGTCCCCTCCCCGTCGCGTCCCCTTCCCATCCTCGTCACGTCGCCTCCCCTTTCCCTCCCTATCGCGTCCCCTCCCAGTCGCGTCCCCTTCGCCTCCCCGTCGCGTCCCCTCGCCGTCGCGTCCCCGTCGCCCCCCGCCCCCTTCAAGTCGCCTCCTCGTCCCATATACCCGCCGCCCCTCCCTGTACCTGCCGCCCCACCCTGTATCCGCCGCCCTAACCTACGTCCAGAACCACCCAGCACCGCCCACAACCGCCCAGAACCGCCCATAGTCGCCCAGAACCGCCAAGAACCACCCAGTACCGGTCCCCACCTATCTAGACCTGCCAGAACCAGCAGCAGCTTAGGCTGCCGCCAGAACCAGCAGCAGCTTAGGCTGCCGCCATAACCAGCAGCAGCTTGGGCTGCCGCCAGAACCAGCAGCAACATAGGCTGCCCCCAGCAGAACCAGCAGCAGCATATTCTGCCCCCAGCAGCACCAGCAACAGCATAGGCTGCCCCCAGCAGAACCAGCAGCACCATAGACTGCCCCCAACAGAACCAGCAGCAGCATAGGCTGCCCCCAGCAGAACCAGTAACAGCATAGGCTGCCCCCAGCAGAACTAGCAGCAGCATTGGCTGCCCCCAACAGCACCAGCAGCAGCATAGGCTGCCCCCAGCAGCACCAGCAGTAGCATAGGCTGCCACCAACAGAACCAGCAGCAGCATAGGCTTTAGCTAGCAAACTCTCCTAGCCTCTCCCCACCGCGCTCGGCCGTCTCTAGCGCCTACCATGGCGTGTGCTAGATTTCTGCAGCAGCAGCAGGGTCAGACGCATCGACAACAATCCCGGCAGTGGGGACTTGAGGGTCGTAGGAGTACCGGCCGTAGCAGCGGCTCAGCCAGAGTGGGCACGACGTCGGTCCCTGTGGGTACCGGATCCTAAATGGCTCGGGTGCTGGCACCACCTGCTGGATTCTCGAGCACTCTGCGTCCCACTACTACCGTCGCCTCAACGACCTCCACCGTGAGCGTTTTGGTCCTCACGCTATTACACCGCACTGGCCCTCGCATATTCGCCAGTGCACCAGTAGAGACCAGTTGAGTCTCACCTACCTGGTCTAGCACCTTTTCCTGCGCATCGCGCCCTACGGCAGCCCGCGCGTCGCGCTCTGCTGCCCCGCGCATCGCGCTTTGCTGTAGCCCGTGCGTCGCCCTGCTGCCCCGCGCATCGTGCCCTGCTGCAGCCCGCGCGTCGCGCCCTGCTGCCCCGCGCGTCGCGCCCTGCTGCCCCGCGCGTCGCGCCCTGCTGCCCTGCATAGCACGCGCCCTGCTGAGCCGCACCGCCCTTCCCAACCCGATCCGCCCTGCTGCTCGTGCTACTGCTGCTGCTGGTGGAGGTGCTGCAAGGAGTGCTGGAGGTGCTGCAGTCTAGTCTCACCGAGCCGCTCTGCTGCTCTTATTGCTGCTGCTGCTGCTACTGCCTTCCCTCCGAATTGACCTACTGGTCGCGCACTATAACTTCACTTCGTAGTAGCGGTGGGAGTGGTGACGGCGGTGGTGGCAGCAGTGGGAGTGGTGGCGGCCGTAGTAGCAGTCCTTGTGGAGCTGTTCGGTGGGGTGTTTCTGGCGGTGGCCAGATGCAGCTGCACCGGCGTCCGCGCGAGGCCCTTATGCCCCAGCAGCTTCGTGAGTGGTACGCCAGTAGGTGTGGTGGCGGCGGCCGTGGTAGCAGTCGCGGTCGAGCTGTTCAGTGCGGAGTTTCTGGCGGTGGCCTGATGTAGCTACAGCGGCGTCTGTGCAACACCCTTACGCCCTAGCTGCGTCTGCAACTTCATGAGTGGTACGCTCAGAGTGGGGGGATTTGGAGTACTATCCGCTGCTCGTACGTAATTCGCACAGGTGATCGGGCTGGTCAGACTTGCGGGACAGTTGGTCACACACAGGCTCGCTGCTTCGCCTATCTGAGCAACGCCTGGCGTGCAGTGTTTGGCGACGAGGCTGAGCTCCCCCGCTGGCTAGAGCTGCTTCGGAATAAGGTGGATATCTTTGTGCTAGATTATAACACTATCCTCACTGCCATGTATGCCTTGCCTACTAGTACTTAGGGTGACTGTTACCTGTGTGTGCCGCCCGACCCTGGTATAGCGGCTGCTGCTTTAGGTGCTGGTGAGTCTGCTCTAGGTGCTGGTGAGACAGGTCTAGGTGCTGGTGAGTCTGCTCTCTCTGATACTGCGCCTGCTGAGGCCTTGCACACCTTTACGCTTGACTCAGGTGCTTCCCACTGCTTCTTTCGCGACAGCACCACAGTCACACCACTCGCAGCACCGGTTGCAGTCTCTCTGGCTGACCCCTCTGGGGGACCGGTTCGTGCACGTTCCTCCACTATTCTCCCGTGTCCGGCGGTTCCGTCTGGCTCACTGTCTGGTCTTCACCTCCCCTCCTTCTCTACGAACTTGGTGAGTAACGTTGTCCTTCAGGATGCTTGGGTTGATACCTTTATCCCTGGAGGACAACGTGTGGCGATCTGCACGTGTGCACGGACGGGCCGTCACCTGGCCACGTTCACTCGTCGGCCTGGGTCAAGCTTGTACAAACTGACCACTGAGCCTCCTCAGGTAGCTGCGTCTGCGTCCGCGTCAGGTCAGCTAGCAGCCCCCTGTTCGTGTCGCCTCCTGTCGCACCGGACTCTCCTTTGGCACCACCGCCTAGGTCACCCCTCCCTGCCACGCCTCCGTGGCGTGCACTTCCGCCTCCTTGTCTCTGGTCTTCCCAAGTCTCTGCCTCCCCTCCCACCCTCGCCTGCCCCTCCCTGCCTTCTCTGTGTCGAGGGGCGGCAGCGCACCGCTCCTCACTCCTCCTCGTTTCCCCCGACGACTGCTCCCCTGCAGACTCTCCACACGGACGTGTGGGGCCCAGCCTGCGTCCAGGGACAGGGCCGCGATCGATACTTTCTGCTGGTTGTTGACAACTACTCGCGTTACACCACGGTCTTCCCCTTGCGCAGCAAGGGGGGGGTCGTTGATGTTTTTGTTATAGTCATAGTAGGCTCCAATGTGCCTAAAACGAAAGATAGAGTGCACAGCCGGATTTCTGCATAGCGGCTTCAAACGTTCATAGCGTTCTGGTCACAGCTTCAAATGACTTGCTTCAACTTGGATCTGGAGCGTCTTATTGTCGCCTACAATAGGCAATTTAGATCGCACGATTTCACCAAGTATTGACGACACAACGTCAGTTTGAACGAACGGCACTATGGCAGCCACTATAGTCTTAGAACACAAGATAGGAAGAGTTGGAAGAGTTACGAGTTGGGAATGACTCCCAGCTCCTACAAACCCCAAGAGCCGAGGTACAGTGATGTGGAACAGTGCCACACTGTCCCCAACCACGAAGGGTCTCGAAACTACCCTTCACTAGGGCCTACACCAAGTGAAATGTTACACTACACAAAGTAATGTAACTATCTTCAATATCTTGAGGTGTACCCTTTTTGGCAAGCTTCGAAATCACTTGAGGCTTGACACCAAGGCTCGGGCTCTTCATCACAAACTCATCCTTGAGTTCTTGATGGGTCTGCTGCACACACCTGCGACACGCCGAACGTTCGACACAGGACAAAATAGAAACCGCGCACGACAAAATAGAAACCGCGCGCGAGACACAAACGACCGCGTAACACGCGTCTAGCGATAACTCGCTATTGACTCGACACAGACACTCGACATCATGACTCAACATTCACACACAATTATAAGCATGAAATATATATTGTCCCATGCCCTCATACCATTCAATACACACACACATGCACGCACACGGACAACAAGCCGAGTGCAAACCGTAGGGTTGCACCAACAAACTCCCCCTCGGATTGTTGGCCTTAGGATATGTTGCTCTCTCAGTTCAGAGCCATCCCAGCCGGCTTGCAACACTTCCAATGCTGCTGCTCCACCAGCCTCTTGGTCATCATGTCAGCCGGCTGCCCCGTGGTCTTCACGTAGCGCAACTCAACTTCACCCGCGGTTACCATGCTCCTCGTCCAATGCCACTTCACCCTCATGTGCTTCGTGAGTCCATGCAACACAGGGTTCTTAGCAAGAGCAATGGCACCCTGGCTGTCACAGTACAGTGGGGTAGGTCCTTGCTGCTCCTCCCCCAATTCAGCCAACAAACGCCGCTGCCACACAATCTCCCGTACGGCACGGAAGAGTGCCATGTACTCGGACTCCACCGAGCTCAAAGCTTGGTCAACCTGCTTCTTGCTCTCCCAAGCAGTTGGGCCTCCACCAACACAACATATGAAGCCTCCCACACTTGTCATGTCCTCTGGTTCTGATGCATATGAAGCATCCGAGTAGGCGGTGAGGAACAAACGCCCGGGTTCAACACCATCCGCGCCCTTTTGGCGCCTTTGTGCCGCCGCCGAGTATTGTAGCCCAACGGTCGGTGTTTGGCCAAGATACTTCGCCACTCTCATTCCAGCTGCTACCTGCTCCTCATTAGGGCATTGCACAACCCTAGCCAGCTGCCCGGTAGCAAACGCGACGTCCGGTCGGGTGTTTACCGCCGCATACATGAGGCTGCCCACCAACGAGTGAAATCGGCGCCTCTCCTCTTCTCCAACGCTCTCCTCCTCTGGCCCCTTCACACACTTGAACCCAGAGGGAAAGGGAGTAGCCACATGACCTTCACTCTGGCCGAAGTTGGCAGCCAACGCCTCCAGGTACTTCCGTTGGTGCACTCGCATGCTCCGCTTCTCCACGTCTCGTTCGATGTGGAGCCCAAGGTAGAAGTTCACGTCACCAAGGGACTTGCACTTGAACTTGTCTTGCAGCTTCAGCATCACCTCCTTCACAAGGTCAGGAGAGGGTGAGAAGATCAGGATGTCGTCCACGTACACCACCATGAAGCTCCTCTGCTCCCCCTCGCCAAGCATGAACAAGGAGTGATCGGCCGTTGAGGGAGTGAAGCCGATCCCCTCCAACACTTCGCGCAGCTTCATGTACCATTGCCTAGGGGCCTGCTTCAGCCCATAGAGGGCCTTCTTCAGCTTCCACACTCTGCCACTACCATCATGAAACCCCTCTGGCTGCGCCATAAAAATCTCCTCCTCAAGGATGCCGTTAAGGAATGCCGTTACGATGTCCATTTGTTTTACTACCCATCCTTTGATGGCGGCTCCCGCGAATAGGGTTCGCAGCGTCGTCGGCTTCACCACAGGGGCAAACAGCTCCTTGAAGTCCACCTTCTCCTTCTGCTGGTACCCCTTGGCTACAAGCCTGGACTTGTAGCGCTCGATCTTGCCGTCGGCATCCGACTTGATTTTGAAGAGCCACTTGGACGTTATCGCCGTACGCCCCTCCGGTAGCTCCACCAATTCAAACGTGTCATTCTCCTCGATGCTCTTCAGCTCACTCTCCATGGCCTTCTTCCACTCCTCAGCATCAATACTCTCCAAAGCCTCCTTGAGAGTTGCTGGTTCTCCCGGCATCTCCACCGGAGAGAAGAACGCGAAGGCACACTCCTCGTAGTCACTCTCCTCGTCGTCTCCGACCATCATTGCCGCTCCGGCCAGGGCTGTCTTGCCCTGCTTTCCCGGCGCATCGTAGGTCAGCCTATTAGGGGGTTGAACTCTCCTCTTCCCCCTTCCTTCCTCCTCAGCTGCAGGGACTTGAAGGCCTTGGCGTTGCTGCGGTGTGGCTCGAATCCGTGGAGCACTCGTAGTACGGGAAGGGAGTGACGGTGCACGCTCGCTCACTTGCTGCACCTCCTCCTCTTCTTCCTCTGCATCATTGGCCTCCTCTCCCCCATTCACAAGGGAGGATTGCCTTGTGGTTGTGCTGCCGCTGCTCAGCTCCAAAGGCAGCTCCACATGCTCCAAACCGGAACTCTTCACCTCCCCAAACCGCACGCCTATCTTCGCCTCATTCTCCGCCTTCCAATCCTTGTACATGAAGTTCTCCATGAACTTGCAGTCCCTGCTCACCAAGAACTTCTTGGTGAATGGGTCCCAAAGAAGCCATCCCTTGCTGTTTTGAGCCATGCCCAAGTGCACGGCCCACACCGTCTTGGCACCAAGCTTGTTGTGCCGAAGATGCTTAGGCACGAGCGCCATGCACATGCACCCGAACACCCGAAGCATATCCACCTTTGGCTTCCTTCCTAGCCACTCCACATAGGGCACCCATTTGTCTGCTCCCACATGAGTCAAGGCTCTGTTCTTGGCCACACATGCGCTCCGCACCGCATCAGGCCAGAAATAGTCGGGTAGCCCGGCTTCAATGAGCAACCCGCGTGCCGCCTCCGTGATTGTGCGGTTCGCTCGCTCGGCGATGCCGTTCATTGCAGGGGAGTATGGCATGGTGAGGGAGTGCCGAATACCATTCTTCTTCAGCCACAACCCAAACTCCTTGCTCAGGAACTCTCCCCCTCGATCGGTGCGGATTGACTTGACTAGACGGTCTTGTTGCCGCTCCACCATCGGGAACCAAGCCGTCTTCAACGTTTCAGCCACGTCGCTCTTCTTGGCCAGCACGTACACCCAAGTCATGCGGGTGTAGACGTCGACAATGGTGAGAAAATACTCAGCTCCAGCAGCTCCAAGCTTCAGGGGGCCCACCACGTCCATCACCACCTCATCAAGCGGTGCCTTTGCCGTTGCCTCCGAACTAGGGAACGGAAACCGGGTGAACTTGGCTTGAATGCACGTCGGGCAGCCAAGCACCTCATCGGGCTCCCCCTTCACACGTGTGCCAGCAACTATCTCATTCTTCACTAGCTGCTGCAAGATGGGCAGGGCCACATGCCCCATGCGCCAATGCAAGGTGAGCCAATCACACTCCCCCGTAGCCGAAGTTGGATTGGAGAATGCCGCGCTCGCAATAGCGCCCCACATACTCTCTCCGTAGTCCTCCTCCGCTGCTGCCTCAGGGTTCTCCTCACCCTTTTGCTGCTCCTTGGTTGCTGCACCACTCTCCTTAGGTTCACTGAACTTAGGTTTGCTCTTCTTGAGCTCATTCTCCTTAGCGCGACCGTTCGCGACATCGTCGCTACCGACCGCTCCATCCTTGGTGCTGATGCTTGCTGCCACTTGCCTCTCCTTAGGCATAGGGACCACTGGGATCTGCCACATCTCGTTGTAGACATCCCTGTCCTCATGAAGGTCCCAAAGAATTCGATCGCCAAGCCTTGCGGTGTAGGTCTTGGCTCCCTTCGAGTTCGTGTCCATGCCGGCCTTTGCCAACCGCCGCACGGAAATCAGGTTTGCAGCAAGGCTGGGCACCCAAAGCACGTTCTTGAGGCCCACCATCTTCCCATCAGCACCCTTGAACATGGCCTTGCCCATGCCTTTCACCTCTGCTCGCTGCCCCAAAGCCGATGTGACATGCTTCACCGGTGACGGCTCGAGTTCGGTGAGCAAGTCCGGGCGAGGTGTCATGCTATAGGTAGCGCCACTATCAATCACCCAATAGTCCAGGGGGTGTAGGGTCACCTTCCCCACAGCTGCTGGCTCCTCAAAGCCTTCATCCTTCTCTGGACCAGCCGGTACTTGCGTCGACACGAAGTAGAATAGACCCGGGTCGCTCGGGTCCTTGTCGTTGTCTCCGCTCTTCATGTTTGCAGCTCCGCCACCGCGACCGCCACGGCCTCCACGGCCTCCACGGCCTCGTCCTCTCCCTCCTCCTGCTCGTCTACCCTCTTGGCCTTGAGCAGGGGTCCAACCATCAGGGAGTTTGTAGCAGTCGCGCCACATGTGTCCGCTCTTGTGGCAATAGTGACACTCGCCGTCGAATCGGCCGCGACCGCGTCCGTAGCTCTTGTCGTCGCTGCCGTAACCGCCACTCCCGCGGCCTCCGCCGAAGTTGCTGCCACCAAACCTTCCTCCCCCTCGTCCTCTGCCTCTTCCTCGACCATATCCACGGCCGATGCTCACTGCCCCAACGCCATCCGCACTCGCCAACTCACGGCGGCGGAAATCCTCTTGAAGGATAGCTCGCTTCACGTCTTCAAGCGAGAGGCGGGGCAAGTCGCGATTAAGGTTGATGATGAGCGAGGATCATGACTCAGGGAGTAGGGCCAGCAACTTGGTATTCTTTTGGAGCTCACTATAGTTCAAATCAGCTCCCTCAAGCCGCGTCAACAAGTCGAAGAATTTCTGCACCCCTTCTTCAATCGCTTCATCCTCTTCAATTCGTAGTGTCGCCATTTGCCGTTCCAACACCACAGCTACCGCCACTGTTGCAGGAGCGTGTACACCCTTGAGAGCAGCCCATGCCTTTGGTCCCTTCTCTGGTTCACGCTGGAAAGGCTTGATGTGACGGATCTGGCTGCTCCCCAACGTTTGCCCTAGTAGGAGGTAGCCTTGTGCGCTCTTCCGCACCCACGGGCTCTTCTCCGGGTCGTTCTCGGGGCGCTTCTCCGTTCCTTCCATCACCTCCAGCAGGTCATAGTGATCAAACACGTTCTCCATTCTGAAGGACCACTCAGCAAAGTTGTCACCGTTGAACTTGTCAAGTCCAAACACTCTAGGCTCATCCCTAGATGGGCCAACACTTGGTTGCACGGGCTCCATGGCTGAGTCACGGGGTTGGCCTTGAGCTTGGGCTTCTCCACTGCCACCAGCACCTCTGCCACCCCTTTCCTCAGGTCCAGCAATTGTCGAAACTGCTCCAAGGGGCTCTGATACCACTTGTTATAGTCACAATAGGCTCCAATGTGCCTAAAACGAAAGATAGAGTGCACAGCCGGATTTCTGCACAGCGACTTCAAACGTTCATAGCGTTCTGGTCACAGCTTCAAATGACTTGATTCAACTTGGATCTGGAGCGTCTTATTGTCGCCTACAATAGGCAATTTAGATCGCACGATTTCACCAAGTATTGACGACACAACTTCAGTTTGAACGAACGGCACTATGGCAGCCACTATAGTCTTAGAACACAAGATAGGAAGAGTTGGAAGAGTTACGAGTTGGGAATGACTCCCAGCTCCTACAAACCCCAAGAGCCGAGGTACAGTGATGTGGAACAGTGCCACACTGTCCCCAACCACGAAGGGTCTCGAAACTACCCTTCACTAGGGCCTACACCAAGTGAAATGTTACACTACACAAAGTAATGTAACTATCTTCAATATCTTGAGGTGTACCCTTTTGGCGAGCTTCGAAATCACTTGAGGCTTGACACCAAGGCTCGGGCTCTTCATCACAAACTCATCCTTGAGTTCTTGATGGGTCTGCTGCACACACCTGCGACACGCCGAACGTTCGACACAGGACAAAATAGAAACCGCGCACGACAAAATAGAAACCGCGCGCGAGACACAAACGACCGCGTAACACGCGTCTAGCGATAACTCGCTATTGACTCGACACACACACTCGACATCATGACTCAACATTCACACACAATTATAAGCATGAAATATATATTATCCCATGCCCTCATACCATTCCATACATACACACACGCACGCACACGGACAACAAGCCGAGTGCAAACCGTAGGGTTGCACCAACAGTTTTGATCCCTTGGATCCGCGCTGTCCGCCTCCAGCTCCGCGAGCGGTTCCACACGGACCTTCGTGTCCTGCGTCTACACTCCGACAGAGGTGGTAAGTTCTCCTCCGACCTCTTGAGGGACTTTTGTCGTAAGGAGGGCATCCTCCAATCGTTCACGCTTCCAGCCTCTCCGCAGCAGAATGGGGTTGCTGAGTGCCACATTGGCTTAGACATGGAGGTCGCTCGTACCTCCATGATCCATGCGGTTGCTCACCAATTTCTGTGGCCGTTTGCGGTCCGGTACGCTGCGCATCAGCTCAACCTCTGGTCCCGTGTCTCCTTGCCGGAGACCTCACCTACACTGCGTTGGACGGGAGAGGTTGGCGATGCGTCGGTGTTCCAGGTCTGGGGCTGTCGTGCCTTTGTCCGCGATACCTCCGCGGACAAGCTCTCCTCGCGCGCTGTTTCCTGCGTCTTCCTTGGCTTTCCCCTTGACGCGAAAGTCTGCCAGTTTTACCACCCCACCTCGCGACGTGTCCTACCCTCTCAGGACGTCACGTTCGACGAGTCGGATCCCTTTTACCGTCTCTTCCCCTACCGCACTGCCCCTCTCCCCCCCCCCCCGCCGCTCTTCCTCGCTCTAGGTCCCCCTGCGGTAGACCCCCTCCCCCCTCAGGATCCTGCTCCTTCAGGTGTGTCTCAGGTAGACCCACTCCCCTTGGTTGAGCCTGTCGAGGTCACTGGTGACTCTGGTGCTGCTCGGGGTGCTGCGTCTGGGGGTGCTGGGCCTGCGGTTGCATAGCCTGAGTGTGCGGAGCCTGGAAGTGCTGAGCCTGAGTGTGCGGAGCATGGGGGTGCTAAGACTGAGCGTGCGGAGCCTGGAGGTGCTGAGCCTACGAGTGCGGAGCCCGGGGGTGCTGCGTCTGAGCGTGCGGAGCCTGGGGGTGCTGAGCCTGAGCGTGCGGAGCCTGGGGGTGCTGAGTCTGGGGGTGCTGAGCCTAGGGGTCCTGCGTCTACACTACGGGAGCCTCTCTCACTACAGCAGTTGCGCGAGTGGTACGCTCGGCGCTGTAGCCTTCGGAGTGGCGCTGCTGGAGCTAGAGGCCCCGGAGCTGCTAGTGCTGGAGGTGCTGGTGGTGCTGGCACTGCTGGTCTCGGGGGTGCTCGTGCTGGTGGCGCTTGAGCTATCAGAGCTGGTGGTGCAGCTAGTGCTGGAGGTGCTGGAGGTTGTGGAGTTTCTGGAGCTGCTGGAGCTAGTGGTGCTGCTGCTGCTCGAGGTGCTGGAGCTGCTAGTCCCGGAGGTGCTCGTATTGGTGGAACTGGAGCTGCTAGAGCTGGTGGTGCTGCAACTGCTGCTGGAGGTGCTGGAGCTACTAGTCGCGGAGGTGCTCTTACTGGAGGCACTGGAGCTGCCGGAGCTGGTGGTACTACTGCTACTGGAGGTACTGGAGGTGCTGGAGCTGCTGGTCCCGGAGGTGCTCGTGCTGGAGGTACTGCAGGTGCTGGAGGTACTGCAGGTGCTGGAGCTGCTGGTCTTGGAGGTGCTTGTGCTGGAGGCACTGGAGCTGCCGGACCTGGTGGTACTGCTGGTGCTGGAGGTACTAGAGCTGCTGGAGCTGGTGGTGCTGCTGGTGCTGGAGGTGCTGGCGCTGCTCATCCTGGAGGTTCTGGAGGTTCTCTCTCGCCGCGGCAGCTACGTGAGTGGTACACTCAGCACTGCCGCCTTCGGCGTGGCGCTGCTGGGGCTAGAGGCACTGCGACTGGAGACGCGGGAGCTGGAGGTTATTTTTTTTTATTTATTTTTTTTAAGTGAAAGTTTATACAACAGGTGTACTAACAAAACACTCCAGTCGTAACTGATTCTGCGGGCTCAAGCCAGGTGGTTTGCCCAGCCCTCCCTGCGAAACCTACGGCGGCTTCACAAACGTCCTTGGGTTCGACCAGATCAACTGGAAGTCCCCGTGCCACTTCAAACCCACTGCCTTGTTGTCACAGATCCTCTGCATGACACGTGCCTCGTCATTCGTCAAATTCCAGCGTGCCTTATCTCTCCGAGCCTGCTTACTTGGCCTGCTACAGTACACCCGCGCATGCTTGTTGAACTCCACATTTATCTTCCGAAGCACTTTCCGAGCCTGAATCTTCTTAACCTTCTTGAGCGACACGTCACACCTCCCCAGCCAGATCTGGTGCACCGCTATCGCCACCATGGTCGCCTCTAGGAATCCAGACTTCGTCTCCTCCGCCCCGAACAGCAGACCCGCCAGGTCATCCACATGCCTCCCCGGCTGCATCATGCATAGCGCCGACTTGACCACAGATACCACTGGCAGGATGTGGGGACACTCCAGCAGACAATGTTCCAACGTCTCCGTCCCACCGCAGTGGGACACGTCACACCGCCGCCCAAAAAATAGACCCTCTCCCCCACCTAGAGGTTGAGGTTCTGCACCCGCAGCAACACATCTCTCGCCCTTGCCGGGACAGCGAGGGAGTCCCTTACCCTCCTCCCCCGTTCCCAATCGATGCTCCTTCCCGCCCGCGCTTCCCACTTTGCCCGTTTTTCCGCCACAGCTACCGCCCCTTTGCTCGGCTCCCTGAGCTTCCTCAGCGGAACCACCTCCTTCCCATCAAACAAATCTGACAACAGCAGCCTTACCCTGGGGTCACCTGCATCCCCCACCACGCGCCCCTGATCGAGCCTCACTGGGGTTACACTTTCACAGCGCAATTCCACTCTGATGTTCCACGCAACACGCTCCCCACTGCCGTTCAGGGCATGCAGCCCAACCCTCCTGCCGTTGGTCCCGCACACCTCCCAGAGGCACCTTTTCTGACTCGGTAACGTGGTGCTTACCACCGGCGAGACTCCCTTAATCTCCTCCGCCGTTAACGGGGCGAGCAACCACTCCCTCCACTGCGCCGGGGCCGCATGAAAAGCCTTGAGCGCCATCTCCGCACTCTTCTTGTCGCCCAGCTCCCGGGCTAGCTCATCCTCTGTTTTTACGAGTACCGTGCCATCCCACTTTTGCACTATCATGTCCTGCATCCGCCACTTCCGTATCAGCTCCGTCCCCTTCTGACCTCCAAACGGGGCCTTCCCACGGTGTGGAATATTGCTGTTGAAACACAGATACTCCCCCGCCACATCCCATCATGAGGGTGCACCAGGTACTGTCACTACCGACGATTTCAACACTGTCTTGCAAAGCTTAGCCCATCTCCTGCTCCGAAATAAGCCCCCCCTTAACACCGCCTTGTGCGCATACAGTGTAGCCCACCCCAATGGCAGGTCAGTAGCACTCTCCGTCACACCTCTTCTGAGCGGACAAACCTGAAGCAACGCCAAGCCCACACACCGCAGAGCGACACTGTCTACTCTCCCCCTCGGGTCGACCACTCCCAGCCCACCCTGCTCCCTTGGCGCGTAGATCAGATCCCCACTCCATAGCCTGAAATGCCTCTCCGTATCCGCGTGGTTCCCTAACACGAAATTCTCTATCAGTGTTTCCACCCTCTTCCACAGCAGGTCCTCCGGCGGGTACACCTGGGCCTGGAAGATGAACTCCGGCAGCACATAGCTGTTGATGATCGTCACCCGCGCACCCGTCGTGAGATACTTGCTGTGCCACTTGCTTAGCTCCCCCGCTGCTTTGTCAAATGCCTTCTCCCACGTGATCTCCCCATTCCCTCCTGGCGTAATCCAAACACCCAACAGCCTTTCCGCTACATCTTTCTTCACCCACTTAAATTCCGTTCCGTCTGGCACGCTTTTGTCCACGTTGCACCCCAGTGGCAGGAGCGTAGACTTCCCCTTATTCACTTTCAGGCCTGACGCATCTGCGAAGTCCTTCAATACCTGCTCCGCTTCCTTCAGCTGATGCACACCGTCCAGCAGCAACGTTGTGTCATCTGCGTACCCAATGTACGCCAGCCGCTCGCAACCTTCCTCCCCTATCCCTAGCTTCCGTTCCTCCACCAAGCGGCTTAGTGGCTCCACCTCGCACAGGAAAAGGTAAGGGGCCAGCGGGCACCCCTGCCTCACCCCTTTACGCATTTGAATCTTCTCACCCAACCAACCGTTGACGCACAATCTTGTGTGAACGTCTTTGTGCATTGCCTCGATCCAGCCCACAAACCGCGGTGGAAAGCCCAACTTCGCTATCGTCTCCAGCATGAAATCCCGACGCACCGAGTCGTATGCCTTCTCAAAATCAATCAGCAGTAGGTACCAGTCCCTGTTCTTGTTCTTGGCCGCATCGATTAGATCCGCTACCAGCGACACCGCGTCCGTAAGTCTCTTCCCTGGCAGGAACCCGTACTGCTCCCCTGAAATCACTTGGGTAAGAACCTTTTTCATCCTTGAAGCCACCACCTTCGCCAGTATCTTATACGTGCTTGTGAGCAGGGTTATCGGTCTGTAATTCCTGACATCCGTTTCATCTCCCTTTTTGTACAGCAGGATCGTAACCGCCTCGTTCACCACCTCCGGTAAGTCCCCCGTCTCCATGAAGTCCTTGACCATCTTCATCACTGGACCCTTCAACAACTCCCAGTGAACCTGGTAAAGCTCCTTAGGTAATCCGTCCTTCCCAGGGGATTTGTCATTCGCCAGCTCCCTTATCGCTTGCCTGACCTCCTTCTCTGTCCAGTCCCGGGTCAGCTCTACTGCCGATGCATCCTCCAGCACTCTCTGCGGCGACCACTGCAACGACCGCGCCTCATCTCCGCCTGCCGAGCCAACATCAAACGCCATCGTGAAATGCCTTGTGGCCTCACCGAGCACAGCCTTCGCCTCGGAGTAGCTAACCCCATCTCGTACCAGCTCCTTAATACCCGTCTTTGCCTTCCTACTCTTCACCAGGGCAGAGAGCAGGGCAGTCGGCGCTTCTCCGTCAAGTTGCACCTTTAACCCCGTCCGTGTCTGCAGCAGATTCCTCCGGCCGTCCCAGTACCTCTTCAGCATCGCCTCCCGGGTGGTCAAGAGAGCCTGTAGCTCATCATCCCCCGGGTCCGCCATGACCATGCGCTGCAACGTATCCACTTGCGTTTCTAAAGCTCTCCGCGTCTGTCTGACCCTCTTCCTCTCTTCCTTGTCATATTTCCGCAGGCGAGCGTTTAAACACCTTGACAACTTGTCAAACTCCGCGTTGCCACCTTCCCCCTGCTTCCGGACCACATCATCAATCACCGCCTTCACCCCCGGCTTCTTGGCGAGCCTCGCCGGAAATCTCCACACACCAGGACCTGACTCCTGCGGCCCCCTCCACACCAGCCTCACCCGGACAGCGTATTTGTGATCTGTCAACCCCATCGGCAACCACTGATGAGACACCCGGGCCACCAAATGCATCAGCGATTGCGACGCCAGCACCCTGTCGATCCTCGAGCTGACCTTCGCCGATCTGCAGTAGAAGGTAAATTGCCTCTCATCCGGATAGAACTCCCGGAAAACATCCTTGACATAGAAATCAGATAGCATCTGCTTCATTCTGTTGTTGTCACCTGTCACCCGTCCTCAATCATGTTGAAATCCCCTGCCACCAACAGGTCCTCCCCCCTAGGCAGGCTGGCTGCAACCTCCTTGAAGGCAGAACCCAGGAAAACCCCCCGTGGCGGCGCCTGCCCTGGAAAGTACACCGCTACCAGCCGTACCAGCCTCGTCCCCCACTTCACCCTGACATGCAGCAACCTGCCAGACTGATGTGGTTGCACATCTTCAAGCTGCACCCCTTCCTTGAAGCACAGGATGGCCAAACCACCTGCTCTGGTTGGGGCTGCCACCGTGGCCATGCAGCACGGCCTCAACTCCGCCCAGAAATTATGGTCCGTTGGTATCCTTGTGTCTGCTAACACTACAATGTCTGCCGTTGACTTGATCCACCTTTTTACCGCCTGTTGCTTCCCTAAACTCCCCAAACCGTTGATGTTCAGGGACACGATGGTGAGTCGGTTGGCGTTACTCATTATTCAACTCCCTTGAGGCCCCCTTGCATCCACAAGGCTTTGAGACAACAAAAAGGTTCTCCACTACGTCGCCTGACATACAACAACCTGAGTCCTCAGCACAGCTAACAGCCAACACATGTTCCTTCTTTGCCGCAAGATGAGCTACCACCCCCAGACACCCTCCTCTGAGTCCCACAGGTGAAAGAAACCGCCTCACACGCCAAACTCCTTCCGCGCGGCCGGCAAAGCGACACCAGCCTTGGAGCTGCGGGTAGCCGTGCCTGACACCGTGCCATCGCTGTGGCGCTGCGAGACAACGTGTTCCACGGCCTGCGCAAAAGTGACCCCACGCACCTTGTCGCAGCACTCCTGCACGCAGATCCACTCCTCGCGGTTCCCCCCGGTCGAGATCAAGACCAGCGCCGGGAGCTGGAGGTACTGAAGCGGCCGGAGCTGGTGGTGCTGCAGACACTGGAGCTGTAGGCGCTGGAGCTGGTCACCCGGGAGCTGGAGGTGCTGGAGCTGGAGGCGCTGGTGCTGCTGGTACTAGTACTGGAGGTGCTGGTGCTGGAGGAGCTGGTGCTGGTGGTGCTGCATTGCGGCGACTGTTCTTCGCTCCGCCGTCACCGTCGTCTCTGCCGCCACCTGGCTCGGTGCTTCGCCAGGTTCTTAGCCTCCCGTCTTCTACTGGTCTCCCGTTACAGCCAGGCTCCCCACTGCCTGCTCCGTTACCTTACACTGAGCAGACAGGAGGTCTTACTAAGCGTCCTGAGCCTCCGTCTCGTCCTGCCTCGCCTGTTCGCGCTGGTCGCACTGGTCGCCGTGTTCCTCGTGAGCGTCCTCCTCCTGTCCCAGGCACGCATACTATGGCACATCGTCCTTCCTCTATTCCACAACGTGTTCCCCTGCCGTCTCCTCCCGCGTCCTCTCTACCGCACGTTCCGGACCCTGAGTCTGACCTAGTTCGTGCTGCCAGTCCTACTGTTACGTGTCTCTTAGCCACTGTTGTCACTGACCCTTCTTTTGAGTCTGCTGCTGCGTCTGCCTTAGTCGCTGAGCTTGTTGACTTTGCTGTTGCCTGTCGTCTCGACTACTCCGCTACTCTTGTTGCTGAGTCTGAGTCTGTGTGTCCTCCGTACGTCGGGGGTGGGTGTGCTCTTGGCACGGACGTCCTTGAGGACAGGCAGGAGGACTTTCAGTATCTCGCAGCCGCTGCACCTCATCTCGTGGCCATGCTGCTTGCCCCTGAGGGAAACCCGGATGCACCGGACATCCCGACCCCGCGTTCTTACGCTGAGGCAATCGCGGGTGAGTACTCCTCTCAGTGGCAGACAGCCATGGACGCAGAGATAGCATCCTGGAAGTCCACAGGCACCAACGTCGATGCAGTTCTCCTTCCTTGGGCGAACGTGGATTTTCAGGGTGAAGCGGCCGCCGGGTTTTCCACTTGTCTTCATGGCTCGTTACGTTGCTAGAGGCTTCAGTCAGCGACAGGGAGTTGACTTCATCCAGACCTTCTCCACTACCCCGAAGATGACCACTCTTCGGGTGCTGCTGCACGTTGCCGCTCAGCGAAACTACGAGCTTCACTCTCTTGACTTCAGCACAGCTTTTCTATAGGGCAGCCTGCGCGAGGAGATCTGGCTGCGCCGTCCACTTGGCTTCACTCCTGCAGGTACCCAAGGGAGCCTCCAAGGGCCAATCTACGGTCTCCGCCAGGCGCCTCGTGAGTGGTACGACACACTGAGGACGACACTTGCGGCACTTGGGTTTGCTCCTTCGACTGCAAACCCGTCGCTGTTTCTCCGCACCGATTCTTCGCTGCCGCCGTTCTACATCCTCGTGTACGTCGACGACTTGGTTTTTGCCACTGCTGACATTGAGGCACTCGCCCTTGTGAAGTCGGAGCTGTAGAAGAGACACACGTGCACAGACCTGGGTGAGATGCGCAGCTATCTTGGCTTGCAGATCACCCAGGACAGAGCAGGGCGCACCATCACCCTGACTCAGTCACACATGGTGCAGCAGGTCCTTCAGCGCTTCAGCTTCACTTGGTCCTCGCCACAGTCCACTCCTCTGGCTACCGGTCACTTGCTCTCAGCTCCACCTTTGGACGATTCCGTAGAGCCGAGTGGCCCGTACCCAGAGCTAGTGGGCTGCCTAATGTACCTGATGACCTGCACTCATCCTAACCTTGCGTACCCTCTTGGACTTCTGGCGTGCTACGTGGCTCCTGGTAGGCACCGAAAGGTGCACTGGGATGCTGCGAAGAGGGTACTGCGTTACTTGTGGAATACATCGGGCATGGGGCTTGTGCTTGGAAGGAGGGGTCCAGTTGTCCTCACTGGACACTCAGAAGCTTCGTGGGTTGATGACCTGATTACGCAGCGGTTGTCTCAGGGTTACACGTTCAGCCTTGGCTCCGGCTCTGTTTCTTGGCGGTCTACCCGGTCGTCTTCTGTTCTCAGCTCCAGTTGTGAGGCCGAGATCTACGCGATAGCCATGGCTGCACAGGAGTTACGCTGGCTCACCTACCTGCTGACCGACTTGGGAGAGCGGCCTCGTTCTCCTCCAGTTCTGTACGTAGACAACAAGGCTGCAATTGCCTTGTGTGAGGAGCACAGACTAGAGCACAGAACGAAGCACATCGCTCTGCGTTACTTCCTTGCTCGATAGTTGCAGCAGCGTGGTCAGTAGAGCTGTTTTTATCAGGGTAATTACCCTGATTTCAGGGTGGTTTCAGGCATTTCACTTGGTGGAGACTGAAATCTCATAATTTATGACTTCTCAACCCTGATCCAATCGGAGTAATAGTTACCCTGTCCCTGATTTCGAGTATAGTGTAACAGACTAACCTTTTAGTGGACCCTGTCTTAAAAGAGTATCGACTCTGTGGAACCTGGTTTTGACCTTATCGAGAGGAAGTTTCTCAGTAATTTCCTCTCGATAACCCCGCCTTCGGAGTGTTCGCAGTACAGCCAGCGCGTTAGCGACCTCGAAAAAGACATTATGGAAACGAAGTTTCCAAGCAATTTCTTTCCGACAGATTCACCATCGAGATTGTACTGTAAGTTTCTAGGAAACGCCATGGACGTAGTAGCCCCCCGCTTTATCGAGAAGAAGTTTCTTCGAACTTTGGTTCTTCTACACCCACCATCGAGGTTCAGTTCCGATAAAGCAAAGCGCGTTACTTTACTGATCCTGACTTCTCGACCCTGAACAATCATACTATATTAATTCCCAACACTGGGCAATCAGGGTGATGTTTTTCTGAAAAATATGCACCCATAATACAGGGGAGATTTTTTCCCTGGAATCAAGGAGGCCTAATTTGAAACGTCAGCCCTGGTGGTCAGCTTCGTCTTGCTTACGTGGCCACTCAGGCCAACACTGCTGATATATTCACCAAGGCATTTCAGCCTTGTGATCATCAGCACTTTTGTACTGTGTTAGGCCTTGTGCCTATGTTGCCTCACTTGCTCACTGCTTGACTTTGCTTGTACTGTGACATATATATATACCTGCATGCTTACTCTTGCTAGGTAGTGATCATTGTACTATTTGCTATCTTTTATATAACTCTGCATGTGGACCGGCCTTGTGGCCATTTGCTTGTGCTCAGAGTGTGTAGGGTACAAGACTAGGGTATCGAGAAAGTTTGTGTACCCCCTAGAGCTAAAACCCCATACAGCCTAGATGACCTAAACAAGCATATATATAATTTGACACACGGATAGGCGAAATGGGGGATAGCCAGAGCAAGCAACGGTCACAAGACCAGTCAAGAGAAGAAACAAAACACAGCTCACGGTGGATCACAACGTCACCACGCAGTCTGAGCACAAGCAAAAGACCACAAGGCCAGTTCACATGCAGAGATATATATATATAGATCACAGTACAAACAAAGCCTACAGCAAGTGAGGAAGTGTGGGCACAAGGCCTAACAAAGTACAGAAGTGCCTTGGTGAATATATCAGCAGTGTTGGCCCGAGTGGCCACGTAAGCAAGACGAAGCTGGCCACGCTAGTGCAGCTCTCGAGCAAGGAAGTAACGCAGAGCGATGTGCTTCGTTCTGTGCTCCAGTCTGTGCTCCTAACACAAGGCAATGGTGGCCTTGTTGTCGACGTACAGAACTGGAGGAGAACGAGGCCGCTCTCCCAAGTCGGTCAGCAGGTAGGTGAGCGAGCGTAGCTCCTTTGCAGCCATGGCTGTGGCGTAGATCTCGGCCTCACAGCTGGAGCCGAGAACTGAAGACGAACGTATAGAACGCCAAGAAACTGAACCAGAACCAAGGCTGAAGGTGTAACCCTGTGACGACCGCTGCGTAGCCTGGTCGTCAACCCAAGAGGCGTCCGAGTGACTAGTGAGGACAACGTCACCCCGTCCTCCAAGCACGAGCCCCATGCCCGATGTACTGCACAAGTAGCGTAGTACCCTCTTAGCAGCATCCATGTGCACCTTTCGGTGCCTACCAGGAGCCACGTAGCGAGCCAGAAGGCCAAGAGGGTACGCAAGGTCAGGACGAGTGCAGGTCATCAGGTACATGAGGCAGCCCACTAGCTCTAGGTAAGGACCACTCGGCTCTACGGACTCGTCCGAAGGTGGAGCTGAGAGCGAGTGACCTGTAGCCAGAGGAGTGGCCTGTGCTGAGGACCAGGTGAAGCCGAAGCGCTGAAGGACCTGCTGCACCATGTGTGACTGAGTCAGTATGATGGTGCGGCGTGCTCTGTCCCGGGTGATCTGCAGGCCAAGGTAGCTGCGCAGCTCACCCAGGTCTGTGCACGTGTGTCTCTTCTGCAGCTCCGACTTCACCAGGGCGAGCGCCTCAGTGTCAGCAGTGGCAAAGACCAAGTCGTCGACGTACACTAGGATGTAGAACGGCGGCAGTGAAGTGTCGGTGCGAAGAAACAGCGACGGGTCAGCAGTCGACGGGGCAAACCCAAGAGCCGCAAGAGTCGTCCTCAGTGTGTCGTGCCACTCACGTGGCGCCTGGCGGAGACCGTAGACTGGCCGTCGGAGGCTCCACTGGGTACCAGGAGGGAACGACCCAGTGAAGCCAGGTGGACGGCGCAGCCAGATCTCCTCGTGCAGGCTGCCCTGCAAGAAAGCTGTGCTGAAGTCAAGAGAGTGAAGCTCGTAGTCACGCTGAGCGGCAACGTGCAGCAGCACCCGAAGAGTAGTCATCTTCGGGGTGGGGGAGAAGGTCGGGAAGAAGTCAACTCCCTCTCGCTGACTGAAGCCTCGAGCAACGTAACGAGCCTTGAAGACAGGTGGAGAACCTGGCGGCCGCTTCACCCTGAAAATCCACATGCCACTGACAATGTTCGCCCCAGGAGGTGGAACCTCGTCGACGTAGGTGCCTGTGGACTTCCAGGATGCCATCTCTGCGTCCATGGCTGTCTGCCACTGAGAGGAGTAGGGACCCTCGATCGCCTCAGCGTACGATCGTGGAGTCGGGATGTCTGGTGCATCCGGGTCTCCCTCAGGGGCAAGCAGCATGGACACGAGATGAGGCGCAGCGGCTGCAAGACACTCAAGGTCCTCGTGCCTGTCCTCAAGGACGTCCGTGCCAAGAGCACACTCACCCCCGACGGACGGAGGACAGACAGATTCAGACTCAGCAACAAGACTAGCGGCGTAGTCTAGACGACAGTGAGCAGCAAAGTCGACAAGCTCAGCGACCAAGGCAGACGCAGCAGCAGACTCAAACGACGGGTCGGCGACAACAGTGGCTAGCAAACGCGTGACAGTAGGGTGCTCAGCACGAAACCGGTCAGACTCAGGGTCAGCAACGACAGGTAGAGAGGACGCAGGCGGAGACGGCAGGTGAACACGTGACGGCGGAGAGGAAGGACGACGGACGACAAGGGAAGGGCCGGGGACAGCCGGCTGACGCTGACGAGGAACACGACGACTGGAACGACCGGAAAGGACAGGTGAGACAGGACGCGACGCAGGCTCACGACACTCAGCAAGGCCCCCTGTCTGCTCAGCGTAAGGAGAAGGAGCAGGCAGAGGTGAGCCAGGCTGTAACGGAAGACCAGTAGACGACGGGAGGCTAAGAACCTGGCGAAGCACGGAGCCAGGCGGTGGCAGGGACGACGGAGACAGCGGAGCAAAGAACAGGCACGGCTGTGCAGTGCCACCAGCACCAGCACCTCCAGCACCATCAGCAACTCCAGCACCTCCAGCAGCTCCAGCACCCTCAGCAGCTCCAGCACCTCCAGCACCCTCAGCAGCTCCAGCTCCTCCAGCAGCTCCAGTACCCTCAGCAGCTCCAGCTCCTCCAGCAGCTCCAGTACCCTCAGCAGCTCCAGTACCTCCAGCAGTCCCAGTACCCTCAGCAGCCCCAGCACCTCCAGCAGCTCCAGAACCCTCAGCACCAGCCCCACCTGGTGCAGCACCCCCAGAACCGGCACCTCCAGTCCCAGGGTCTCCAACCGCAGTGCCACCAGCAGCAGCACCCTCAGACACGCCACCGTCAGCCCCAGCAGCTCCAGCACTCCCAGTACGAGCACCTCCGGGACCAGCGACACTAACACCTCCAGCAGGCAAAGGACCAGCACCACTCCCAGCTCTAGTGACGCCAGCAGAAGAACCCCCAGCAGTAGAGCCCTGAGGTGCAGAAGCGCGACGCTGACGGCGACCGTACCAATCGTGCAGCTGCTGGGAGGTGAGAGGCACACGCGGACGAAGACGGCTACTCCAAGGAGACCGCGTAACAGCTGTCTCAGGACCCTCAGGCGACTCACCCCCAGACTCAGCACCCCCAGGCTCCGCACACGCAGGCTCAGCACCCCCAGACTCAGCACCCCCAGACGCAGCACCCCCAGACGCAGGACCTCCAGGCTCCTCACGCGCAGGCTCAGCACCCCCAGGCTCCGTACCCTCAGGTCCCTCACGCCCAGCGCCCCCAGACTCAGCACCCCCACGCTGCAAACCCCCAAGCTCCGCACCCCCAGGGACAGCACCACCACCAGCAGGACCGGAGTCACCAGTGACCTCAACAGGCGCAGGGACGGGAGGGTCTACCTGAGAAACACCTGAAGGAGCAGGACCTGGCGCGGGGAGGGGGTCTACCTGGGGAGGACCTGGGGAAAGAAAGAGCGGCGGGAGAGGGCGAGGAGCAGTGCGGTAGGGGAAGAGGCGGTAAAAGGGGACTGACTCGTCAAAGGTGACGTCCTGGGACGCAAAGACACGGCGCGAGGCGGGGTCGTAAAACTGCTAGCCAGGCGCGTCAGGGACGAAGCCAAGGAAGACACAAGGAATGGCGCGAGGGGAGAGCTTGTCCGCGGTGGTATCGCGAACAAAGGCACGAGCACCCCAGACCCGGAAACGCGACGCGTCGCCAACCTTCCCCGTCCACAGCAGTGTGGGCGAGGTCTCCGGCAAGGAGACACGGGGCCAAAGGTTGAGCTGATGCGCGGCGTACCGGACCGCAAACGGCCACAGAAAATAGGGGGCAGCCGCATGGATCATGGAGGTACGAGCGACCTCCATGACTAAGCCAATGCAGCGCTCAGCAACCCCATTCTGCTACGGAGAGGCCGGAAGCGTGAAAGTCTGGCGGATGCCGTGCTCCGCACAGAAGGCAGCCAAGAGGTCTGAGGAGAACTCACCACCTCTGTCAGAGTGCAGACGCAGGACAGGAAAGTCCGACTGGAACCGCTCGCGGAGCTGGAGACGAGTAGCGCGGATCCAGGGGATCAAAACATCAGGGACATCCCCCTTGCGCTGCAAGGGGAAGACCGTGGTGTAGCGCGTGTAGTCGTCGACAACCAGCAGGAAGTACCGCTCGTGGCCCTGTCCACGGACGCGGGCTGGGCCCCACACGTCCAGGTGGAGAGTCTGCAGTGGAGCCTCTGTGGGAGGGAACGAGGAGGAGTGAGGAGCGGCGCGCTGCCGCCCCTCGACGCAAGGAATGCAGGGCGGCGCAGGCGAGGGAGGGAGGGCAGGCAGAGACCTGGGAAGACCAGAAACCAGAAAGCGAGAGTGCATGCTACGAAGGCGAGGCAGGGAGGGGTGTCCCAGGCGGTGGTGCCACAGGAGGGTGTCGTGAGACAGCCGGCGACACTCACACTGAGTAGCTACCTGAGCAGACGCGTGCAGCTGGGGAGACAACGGGGTGAAGCGGGACTCGGTGGTGAGGGTGTACAGACTGGACCCTGGCGCAGGGGTGAACGTGGCCAGGTGGCGGCCGTTCTAGGAGCACGTGCAGATCGCCACACGCTGTCGGCCAGGGGTGAAGGTGTCAACACCCGCATCCTGGAGGACACCGTTGCTCACCAATTTCGTAGAGAACGAGGGGAGGTGGAGACCAGACAGCTCACCAGACGGGACCGCCGGACACGGAAGCACAGTGGAAGACCGTGCAAGCACTGGGCCTCCCAGAGGGGTCAGCCAGTGAGACAGGAACAGGTGCAGGAAGGGGGGTGACTGTGGTACTGTCGCGAAAGAAACAGCGGGAAGCACCAGAGTCAAGTGTAAAGGTGTGCAAGGCCTCTGCAGGCGCAGTACCAAGGGGAGCAGACTCACAAGCACCTAGTGCTGCAGGGGCTATACCAGGGGCTATACCAGGATCCGGCGGCACACACAAGTAGCAGTCACCCTCAGCACTAACAGACAATGCATACATAGCAGCTAGAATAGTCTCATAGTCAAGATCAAAGATTGGTACATCACGCCTAAGCAAGTCTGCCCAGTTGGGGAACTCAGTAGCATCAGGAAACTTGGCGCGCTAGGCGTCGCTAAGTCGAGCGAAGCAGCGCTGCTCAGTGTGAAACCCTGTGCACTGGCGATTAGCGCGGGGACCTGTGCGGATGATATAGGGGCAGCGACCAGGACCCCCAGAAGCCCCACGCCCGGCATACCAGTCAAGAAGCTGCTGGGAAGTGGGGGTCTGGCGCTGACGGTGCTGCTGCTGCTGCTGCTACTGCTGCTGCTGCTGCTGCGGCTGCTGCTGGCCCTGACCACCACTGCCACCACCGCTCCCTCCTCCCCCACCACCGCTGCTGCCCCCTCCACCGCCCCCAGTGCCTCCGCCGCCCCCACCACCACCTCCACCCCCTCCACCCCCACGACCACCCCCACCACCTCCACCGCCCCCGCCGCCTGCACCACCGCCACCTCCACTGCCGCCCCCACCTGCCCTGCCACCCCTGCCGCCCCTGCCGCTGCGACGCTTCCCACTAGGAGCGGAAGCAGCCCCGACCTCCTCAGCACCAAGGTAGTCGTGAGCAGCAGCTACGGAGGCGTAGGAGGGGGTGAGAGGGGGGGGGGAGCACCCCTCAAAGAGGGGAGAGCGAGGAGTACCACGAGCAGCACCTACAGCGAGGATGTTCTTCTCTGCTGCAAGGAGGTGCTTCTCGAAGTCGTCGACAGTGAGAGTGGGGGGGTCTAGCACTAGGAAGTGGTCCCTGACCGAGCTAAGAGTGTCAGGGAGGCGCATAACGAGGAAATAGAGAGTGAAGTACATCGGGGGGGGGGGGGGGGGGGGGGGGGGGGGGGGGGGGGGGGGGGGGGGGGCGCAGAACTCGGCTGAGAGGGCGGCACGAAAGCGAGTGTCAGTAGCGCGGAGGTGAGAAATGAGGTCCTCAGCAGTGGTGAACGAGGAAAGGTCGGGGAACAGGTAGGGTAGCATGAGCCGACCTATGGCTGCAGTGGCCGGGGAGGAGTAGCGCGCAACTACAGCGTCGTACAGTGTCTTAGCAGTTTTGTGCTGGCTGAAATGCGCGCGCTCAGTGATCGGCAGATGGTTCCTAATAGCTAGGCGTGCAGCAGCATCGCGAGTCTGCCACTGCGAGCGTTCGAGAGCAGGAGCATCAGCAGCAGGAGCAACGGCAATGCCAGACACGTAATCGAACAGTGAAACGCCCTCTTTGGCATCGGTCAGAAGGAACAGTTGCAGGTCATCTAGCCACACAGTGAACTCTATGGGGCGACCGTCAGGTTCGAACGCGAGAACATTAGGCGTCGTCATAACAGCAGTAGGTAAAGGCAGCAGAAAGCAGGCAGGCAGTAGACACGAGGCAGCAGGCAGTAGACAGCAGGCTAACACAGAGGCAGTAGGCAGTAGGCAGTACAGGCAACATGCAGGGCAGTAGCTTGCTGCAACCGAGCTCCTAAGGTGGGGCTCTAGACAGTGGCAGGCCGTACAGTTCGAAGGCAGCGGACTCGGCAGCAGTGAGCCTCACAGGCAAGTACACTAGTAGACGCGCGCGGCTGCTGGCTGCGTGCGGCTAAGGGCCGCGCGTGACTCTCTGCTGCGCGTGGCTACGTGGTGCGCGCGGCTCCTGGCTGCACGTGGCGACGGGCAGCGCGCGCGGCTGCGTTTTGCGTGCGGCGACGGGCCTAAGCAGGCTGCGCGCGGGCGGCGTAAGGGGCGCGCGGGCTCTACGTGGGCTGCGCGGGCGACGCGGACCGGCGCGCGGCTCTGCAGCAGTGGCGCACGCTAAAAAAACACAGACGCGTGAGCTAGAAACCGAGGCGCGCGCGGGAAAAATAAGTGACGCGCGCTGCAGCCGAGGCGCGCGCGAGCAGTAGGCAAGGTAGGCAGTTAGGTGGGCCCGATTCGTAGGTCCTAGAGGCCTTCTGCTCTAGTTACCATGTTAAGAACCTAAGTCAAGAATGAGTGGATTGGGTGAAGGCTAGGGTACAAGACTAGGGTATCGAGAAAGTTTGTGTACCCCCTAGAGCTAACCCCCATACAGCCTAGATGACCTAAACAAGCATATATATAATTTGACAGAAACATCAACAAAGCCACTTCTTTAATCAAGTAACTTGATATCAGGGTTTTTCCCCTGAAATTCTTGATTATTAGCCTAGTTTTGTGTAGCTACACGGATTTTTCAGACTTGAGATTTTAGTGACACTGATTTTTCAGCCTTCATTTCATAATTATCACTGAATTTCCAGCCTTTTATCGAAGTGTACACTGAATGCACATTCCGAATCCTTCCTGTAAAACACCCGAGATAACCAGTACTCCAACATTTCCACATATGTATCAGCTGAAGTTAACACAAAAGCTGACAGCTGACAGCTTGAAGTGACTCAGTTGTTACTCCTCGCTATGAAGGCTAAGATCCCGGGTTCGAGGTTGGGCTGTCATGTTTCGTAGCCAAGGATTTGTAGAGGGCGAAAATCAGGATTTTTTCTTCAGGAACCCTGAAAATTCAGGCTTTTTTTTTTAGGAACACTGAAAATCAGCCTTTTTTTCACAGGGACCCTGATGCATCAGCGTCCCTAAAAGAGAATTTGAGGGCCTGATCAAGTGCATAAGTACGGGGGAAGAAAGCGCATCGGTGGTTGGGAGAATGGCATGACACTTGACCACATGGTTAGCGTACATACGGTAAAGACTTGTGTAGGCAGGCGCAACAATTCGAAATTCGGAGCCATAGGATCTGCTTCTGCTCATTATCTGAACTCAATGACCCTCCTAACACTCTTATCCTTTCCCACCGTTCCTTCATCATTCCCTCTCCCTCGCCCTCTCCCCCCTTCGCCCCCTCCCCCCCTTCTTGGCCTGACAAGGAACGGAGCACCTAGGGCCTGAGCAATGGCTTGTCGGCCGAACTTGCGCAGAATGTATCTCACGTCCAGCCGCCCAGCCGCCACCAGCTGCACGTCTGTGGGGAAGCCCCGCCCCTGCCTCTCCACCACGCCCCCCCTCACCGCCTCCTCCCACACCGCCCTCTCCTCCTCCTCGTCCCATTCTAGGAGAGGATCAGGAGGAGTAAGGGGAGCTGGTGAGGAGTGGGCAAGTTGAGGAGGGGTGAGAGGCTGGGAGGAAGGCTGGTGAGATGGGTGGGGAGTGAGTAGCTGAGAGGAGAGTGGTTGGGGGGACGGGGGGAGCAGGCCCCAGTGGCGGAGGAGGAAGGAGCGCACAGCAGCAGCAGCCACATGCTCATCTGCCCAGTGCCCGCGGCCCCGCTTGCTGAGCCGCACGCCCAGGTAGTCTGCCACTGCCCCCGGGCCCCCACTGCGCCGCACCGCCGCCACCAGCTGCTCGCCCTCCCAGGCACCTGCTGGGCCTTGGGACACGGCAGAAGCACTTGCAGACGCACACTCCTCTATGCCCCCGCTTCGCCGCTCCGATGCCAGTAGGTGCTGGCCCTCACAGGCAGAGGCATGGGGCACGACACAGGGAGAGTCTCGTGACCTGGATTCTTCTGATGGAGTTGTTGGGTTTGCTGGAGAAGCAGCGAGGGCTAGCATTTGGGAGGAGGTGGGGAAGGTGGAGAGGCCGTGCGTGAGCATGAGTGCTCTCACCCTGCCTGCTGTCGCCTCCAGCATCTGCTGCCGCGCCCCCCGCCCCACCCGCCTCCTCAGCCTGCCGTCACCACCACTGCTGCTCCCACGGTTGCTGCTCTCAGTGTTGCTGCTTTCATCACTACCACTTCCCCCTGATTGAGAGTGAGCGTGAGTGTCGGTGTGAGCGAAATTGTTAGTGTGAGACAGAGTGTGAGTGTGAGTGTGAGCGTCACCATGAGTGCGAGTGTGAGTTTGAGTGTGAGGGTGCAAGGTACCACCCTCCCAACGCACCACAACACTCTCCAGCCCGCCCCAGCACCCACTCTCACGGCCCAGCTCCCTGGCCACGAGGCGGTACCCACCATGCAGCACGATGGCATGGTGCAGATCGTACCGCCCTGCACCCACCACGTCCCTCACACGCGGCATCACCGCACTGCCTTCCGCACTCGCCACCACCAACCCTTGCCCGTCATCAAACACACTCCTGCTGCTGCCGCCGCTGCCACTGCTGAAACTGCCCTCTGCTTCCCACCCAATGCTTCCAGTGCTTTCGCTGATGCTGCTGCTGCTGCTGCTGCTGCCGCTGCTGCCGCTGCTGGTGAAAGCGGTAGCAGCAGCATCTGAGGGCCAACGAGTGGCTCGCTGCAGCAGCTCGGAAAAGGAAGGCTCTGCTGTTTCACCAGCAGCAGTATCACCAGTAACAGCAGTATCACCAGTAACAGCACTACCATCGCCACCACTGCTATGATCATCAGCAGCATCAGTACCACCTCCACTTTCATCACCTTCAGCAGCAGCACTGCGACGAGCGCGAGACGCAGCGAGAGCAAGAGCGACAGCTCGGGCAGCAGCAGCAGCGGCGGCCATGGCAGCACGCACCGCCTCTTCATCCCTCAGCACCGCACTCAACACCTCTCCCGACAAGAAGTTGCGGAGCCGCACCCGGCCCAGGTACAAACTTTCTGTGGGCCCCTCCCCCTTTCCTCCCTCTGCTTCCTCCTGCCTACTCTCCGTGTCACCACACTCCACCACCCAGCACCGCGCCACAAACGCCTCGATCTCCTCGTCCACGTTCCCCAAGTCCTCCCAGAAACCCGTCGGGCGGCGCCGAGCGGCAAACCCCAGCGCCTGCGCCACTGCGAGCTGGCCGCCGGCAGCGCTGATGTCAGCGATGAGGTCGTGCCGGCCGGCTGCTCTGAGCTGGCGGATAGTGGGCATGACGGGTGGGGCGGGGGTGGTGCAGGGTGTTTTGAAGTTGGGGGGTGTGAAGGGGGCTGTGAGACGAGAGGCAGAATGCTGCTGCTGCTGCTGCTGCTGCTGCTGCTGCTGCTGCTGCTGCTGCTGCTGCTGCTGCTGCTGCTGCTGTTCCGCCAGCTGGGCACAGAAGGCGAGCAGCTTGGGGCGGAGGGCGTGCAGGCGCACGGCCTGCCAGCCCAGGTCGAGCAGGCCCGGAGGGGGAGCGATGGTGAGGGCTGCTCGGTGGGGGTGCGCGGCCACAAGAATGGCTGCTTCTAGTGGAATCAGATGCTCCACTGGCGGCAGTGGCGCGAGGGACGTGGGGGAGGCGGGGGAGGCGGGGGAGGCGGGGGAGGAAAGTGGGGCAGAGGAGGAGGAGAGGGTGGTCCAGGCAGCCTCTTCCATGCTGTCCTGCCACGTCAGCGTGGATTTGCCTCGTGCGCTTCCTCGTCTGCGCCCGCTGCTGTTCCCCATGCGCGCAGCAGGAGGAGCGTCCCCCACCACGCGCATCACATACGCGCGGATGCCCTCCCCTTCCGCCCTCCTCCTCTCTCTCCTCATCCACTCCTCCATCTCCCCTCCCAACTCCCACTGCCTCGTCCCTTCCCATCCCTCCTCCGACCCCCCACTTTCCCCATCCACCTCCTCTCCCTCCACCCCTTCCTCCCCCTCCACCGCCTCTCCAACAGCCAGCCCAACCCAAGCACCAAAGCCACCACCACCAGCACTACAATCATTGCCCATGGCGTCTGCAGCCCCCCCAACAGCGGCCACTTCAATCACCTCCTCCACTCGCCCCACCACCCACCTCCTCCCCTCATACCACCCCTTCTCCTCGCCCTCCCAAGGCCCCTCGGGATCGCCGATCGTCCCAGCGTTAAGCTCGGCAGCATTGGGTGCGGCAAGCTCAACGCGCCACCCCTCGATGCTGATAAGCCCTTTCAGCACCTCCTCCCGAACGTTTTGCTCTGCCAAACCGACCGAGCCAGCCTTCCGAACGTCTCCTTTCTTCTTCGGTTCGGACTTTCGCCCCACCCGACGGGCCTCCCGAACCTCCTCCGTACTCCATCCTCGCGATATAGCCCCGGCTCGGCGAGAACAAGCGTCCGGGGCTGGTAAGTCAGTTCTGTCGCCCAGTCTCGGCAAACGCGGGTGCTTAGGAGTGATTACGACTCGGGCGGGGAACGCGGGAGGCGGAAACGTGAGAATGGAGCGGTGAGTGCGACGCGCGAGGGCGCGGGAATGAGGGAGAGTGAGAGACATGCGACAAAATTCAATGGCAATGCGGTTTGCTGTGTGGGAGAAAGGAGGTTTATCGGGGAGACACCACGAAAGTCTATCATCGTCACGTCAGCACTCTGGTGCTGCGCTGGTGGAATCTCACGACTGTGTAGGGTCCGAGCAGGAACCTCGCTTTGCTGTTGGGTTGGGTGGGGCCCTCATACCGAATGAATTCGCTAAGAGTGTTTCCGAACATAGTGTATGGTGCAGGCAGGAACTCAGTGAGGTCTACAGTTAACAGAGGCAGCGGCAGTTCTGTTCATGCGATCAGATTCTTGAGCCTGTAAACAGAAGAGCACATGGGCATTTTATTGCAGCACATCAGATTGGGACTCCAAAATGGAAGACGGAATGCACCCTAAAAAAAAAACATATTTTTCAAACGCACGCATTATACTTGCGCGGTTTTCATACCTGAATAATTAACCAGCCGGATCTCAAGTACCACAAGTGTTTTGCAATTGACAGATGTAGGTGTTGTGTTATTGGATGGCGAGTTGTGAAAGTTGACGAGCACGCACCCACATCTGCGAACTATCCAAAATTCGTGAACCAAACCACCCCAACCTGGTCGGACCTGAGAGGTGGTTGGGGTGCGACGCCCATATCTCAAACTGCTCGCACAAAAACTGCACTCCTAAACCGCACAACACACCTCCAATCACAATTTGGTTTAGGTCGAGAAGCCAAAGCACTCACATCACCTCCATCCCTTGCTCCAATGTACGTACGTAGAATACCAAGAGATGCAGCTCTTTGTTTAGATCCTAGCAACAGGCGAGGAAGGAGAATCTGCAGTGCAACGAGTGACGCTCCGCGATTGCGCGTCGCACGAATCGCCTCGTAATACTACAAGCACTCAGCCGCGTTTCCAAAAAAACACGTCATCATCAGAGGCGCGTCAGCATGCGAGAACGAGGCGAGGCGAGGGCAAGCGGCAGGGAACCAGGCGGCCCGTCGCTCGCCGTGCGGTCCCCCGCGCGCTCGCCCAAGACCCGCCGAGCCGAGCAGGCCCAGCAGGTGGCTTGGCAGCGGGTTCATGACGACGAGGGCGCTGTCGCCGCGACAGCGCGCGCTGACATCGACGCGGCGGATGGCGCGTAGCCCATTGGCAGCAGGGGTGACTGCGAAGGCGACTCGAGGTCCGCGCGGTAGGCGGACGGGCAGGCGACGCACCCTGATGCGGCACATCGCCGTGCGTGCGCGTGTCGCATTTGCAGCTCCGGTTCGACTCAGACGACGGGTTGGACTGCGAGCGCCCTTGCTCCGTGCAGGACTCGCCGCGCTGCCGCCCGCAACTCGTGCAGTGCGGGTGGGAGGGAGCTGCGGAAACAGGCGTGCGGGGAGTGGCGCTGGGGGGAACGGCGATGGGGGGGAAGAACGGTGGGAAAGGGAGGGCGTAGGACGAAGGGGCAGGTGGGGACGACGAGGGGCTATGGATGTGCAAAAGGGGAAAATATCCCAGAGAGCGATTAGTGGGGAGCGATGGGGAGTGTGTGGTGCTGGCAGGTTGGGATGGGTGCTGCGTTCTCTGTGTTACGCCCTTCTTCCCCCTTTCCCCTCTCTGTCTTACACCCTTCTTCCTCTATTCCCCACTCTGCCTTACCCCCTTCTTCCGCCTTTCCACCCTCTCTGCCTTACGCCCTTCTTCTCCCTTTTCCCCTCTTCCTTCCACCCTTCTTCCCCCTTTCCTCTCTCTTCCCTACACCATTCTTCCCCCTCTCCCCTCTCTACCCCCCACCCTTCTTCCCCCACCATGCGTTCTCTCCCTTACGTCTTGCTAAACCCCTTTTCCCTCTCTTCCTTACGCCCTGCTTCCCCCTCTCTCTTCTCTGCCTTACGCCCTGCTTCCCCCCTTTCCCCTATCTTCATTATACCCTTATTCTTCCTTTCTACCCACTCTGCCTTACCATTTTTATCTCCCTTTCCTTCTCTCGCATTCACCCTGCTTCTCCCTTTCCCCTCTCTTCCGTACACCCTTCTTCCCCCGCCTTGCATTCTCTGTCTTACGCCCTGCTTCCCCCTTTCCCTCTCTGCCTTAAGCCCCTTTTCCCCCTTTCCCTAGTCTCCCTTACCCCCTTCTTCCACGTTTCCACCCTCGGTGCCTTACGTCTTGCTTCCCCTTTTCCCCTCACTGCCTTACACCCTTCTTCCCCTTTTCCCCTGTCTCCCCTACCCCCTTCTTCCGCCTTTCCACCCGCTCTGCCTTCCCCCCTTCTTCCGCCTTTCCACCCTCTCTTCCTTTCACCCTTCTTCCCCTCTTTCTTTTCTTCCTTTCACCCGTCTTCCCCCTTTCCGCCCACTGCGGCACGCCCTGCTCCCGCCTTTCCCCTTCCTGTCCCTCTGCGCCTTCATCCTAGGTGCGCCCTCCCCTCTGCGCCTTCATCCCAGATGCGCCCTCCCCTCTGTGCCTTCATCCCAGGTGCGCCCTTCCCTCTGCGCCCATGTCTCACTTCTCCCTCCCTTCGCTGCTCGTATGCCTCACTTCTCCCTCCCTTCTCCCTCCCTTCTCACCTTTTCTCCTATGCACCTTTGCTCCGATGCACCTTTGTGTCAAAGTTGTGTTTATGTTATATCCTGCTTGCTGTAGTTACTGTAGTCATTGTTACTGTTGGTGGTGCACCTCTCTCTAGTCTTGCCTATATGTTTCCAACATTCTATAGTGAATCCTCTCTTTGCCCAATCCTCTCGATAGTTCTCACCACCCCCTTACTAACCACCCTAGCTATGGCTACTAAGTACTAGTCCCTATGTTGACATGGTACAGAGCACGTTCATCCTAAGGACCTGATTTCTCTTAAGGATCATGGGCCCGCCTATGCTACAGCGCGAAATGCGCTATTTTTTTTTCCCGTCCGCCCGTCGCGCGCGTTCCGCCCTGCCCATCCGCCCGTCCGCGTGCGCTTTGCCCTGCCCGTTCGCCGTGGCGCCCGATTCCCGTCGCCGCAGCGCCCCGCGTTCCGTCGCCGGGGTGCCCCCCTTTCCGTCGTCCGCGGCCCCCGTTTCGTTGCTCCGCGGCCCTCCGTCGCCCCGCGATCCGCCAGCGCCACGACCAGCCGCGAGCGCCAGCGCTGCAGCCAGCCACGAGCGCCAGCGCCTGCGCGGACTGCCAGCGTCAGCGCCAGCGCCTGCGCGGACTGCCAGCGTCAGCGCCAGCGCCTGCGCGGACTGCCAGCGTCAGCGCCAGCACCTGCGGCTGCAGCCAACGCCAGCGCCGGCAGCTGCTCACGCCGCCCCCCTCCCGCCACGTCCCCTATATGTCTACGATGTCTGTCTAATGTTGACCACACCACAACAGTCTCACCCATCTTTGGCATGTAATTTGAGACATGGCACGTTTTATGCTTAGGGTGTTGTGTTGAACGTCTATGCCTAGATCCAATCGTTTGATGGGGCCATTGGGAATGTGTCCGGTTTTAATTTTATCTTGACAATGAAGGATCTGTGCAGACGGGCACACAAGAGCGACAGTCAAGGCAGGGGGGCATGTGTAAGTGATATTGTAGTGAGTGGTGGGAAATGGGTGTAGGGGCAGCAACTCAAAGAGAAACTCGGACCAGCCCATTTGGGTTGGTGTTGTGGAACAATATCAGAAGAGGGTGATAACATACTGTATGTGGCATGTGTTGCAAGACAGAAGGGGAAATGAAGGGGAGCAGTGGGGGAAGTGAGAAGGAGCAGGAGGGGAAATGAAGGGGAGCAGTGGGGGAAGTGAGAAGGAGCAGGAGGGGAAATGAGGGGGAGCAGTGGGGGAAGTGAGAAGGAGAAGGAGGGGAAATGAAGGGGAGCAGTGGGGGAAGTGAGAAGGAGCAGGAGGGGAAATGAGGGGGAGCAGTGGGGGAAGTGAGAAGGAGCAGGAGGGGAAATGAGGGGGAGCAGTGGGGGAAGTGAGAGGGAGAAGGGGGGGAAATGAGGGCGAGAAGGGGGGGGGGGTTGAGGGAGAAAAGGGGGGGAATGAGGGGGAAGAATGGGGGGAATGAGGAGGAGAAGGCTGGGAAATGAGGGGAAGAATGGGGGGAATGAGGGGGAGAAGGGTTAGAACTGAGAGGGAGAAGGGGGGAAAATGAGGGAGAGAAGGGGGGAAAATGAGGGAGAGAAGGGGGGAAAAATAGGGGGAGAAGGGGGGGAAATGAGGGGGAGAAGGGAGGCAAGTGGAGAGGGAGTAGGGGGGGTTGTGAGGGGGAGAAGGGGGGAGGGGGGGGTAATTAGAAGAGGATGCGCTTAGCGGGAGAGGCGCTATGCGGGCGCTAAGCGGGAAAGGCGCGCAGCGGGTGCGGCGCTAAGCGGGAGAGGGTGAGGCGACACGCGGGAAAGGCGCACAGGGGGTGAGGCGCGAAATGAGAGAGGCGCGCAGCGAGTGATTCGTTGCGCGGGAGAGGCGCGCAGCGGTTGCGGAGCTAAGCGGGAGAGGCGCGCAGCGGGTCAGGCGCTAAGCGGGAAAGGCGCGCGGCGAGTGATACGCTAAGCGGCATGGCGCGCAGAGGGTGAGGCGCTAAGCGGGAGAGCTCCCAGCATTGGAGGCGGCAAGCGGGAGACCCGCGCAGTGGGTGAGGCGCTAAGCGGGAAATGCCTACCGAGCGGGTGTTGAGAGTGGCGGCGTGGCCAACGCATGGAACGATGCGATCCCGCCGTCGGCTCCGTAATTTTCAATCGGCTTACTCGATCGCACCTACCCAGCGTGGTGATGCAACCCGTCGAGGCGCCCTTGACAGGGCTTCGACGGGGCCCATCAATGCAGCACGACGCGCTCGACGAATGCAGAGCCTTTCCCTCTCCGATTGCCGCTGAACGGCGCAGCAGTGGAAAGGAGCTGGCGTGCAAGCTAGATGTATTTTCCCACTCGCACAAGACTATAATGTTACCTAAACTCATCTCACATGAGAATATCTGAGCGGTGTCGATGCTCCGCATGTTCTTTGTCGCGCCCCGGTTCCTCTATCTATGCTTAGCGTATGTTAGTCACATATCATGGTTCCTAGTGAAATCTGACTCCAAGGTTGGGTGACGGGGGAGTTTCCTGTGTTTGGAACTCCTCAAAGCTGCAATTTTTCGCCAAACCTCTCGCCACGCTCAGTTGTTTCGTTCTGGCGAATTTTTCCCTGGCTACAGTGCAAGTCCAAACAGTACTTGCAAATGCAAATGAGGGCGGGTCTAATGCTATCTCCACTTTCGTATTAGACCCCCCTTTTTGTAATGCATTCAATATTAGACCCCCCTTAGTGCTGAAAGCTCAAATTCCACGAAACTGTAGCGAGACACATCATATCAGGGTGGCGAACTTCACTAATTTGACTGGATTACTGACCACGTGCCTGTCTCGCGTCAGCGCGTGGTCAATTTTCTCATGACGCAATAACAGAATGGTGACCTGTGATGTCATAAAAGAGTGTTTGACATGACTTATAATAAAAATATATGATGTAGGATTAGACCCCGGGTCTATTAAAATCCCCCCCCCCCCCCCCCCCCCCCCCCCAGTTAATAGGATTTGGAAGAACGAGATGATTATAAGATAGGAGTACAGGAATAAATAGTAATCCTAGCTAGCCATGTACTCTGAGGTGTACATTCCCTTATTAACTGAATTACATTGCTACAATAACCACGATTATTGGCATTCTAGACAGTTACCATGTTGGAGTTCGCAACTGCCTTGTGCGGTTACTGGTCAGTCAAGGGTCACGACCGTTGACTGTCTTCGACTGTTGACCTTCGAGTGACCCTCGACCTTCCGCGTGCTTTATATGAGCTATTGCGGTACTGATACAGGCGTTTACTTCGTTATGAAGTGACGCGACAGTGGAGAGCCTTCGGGAATGCTTAAGATAACCTTTCGGTTATTCCAACACTCCCCTTCATTCCTGAAGGTGGTCCACGTAGGATTTGTTGGTGATCCCGCAGAGGTTAGCGCAGTGCTGAAACTGTTGTTGTGGCAGTTTTTTGTCCGAAAGTCGGCCGCCATGTCACCAGTTGGGCAGTACGTGAGCTTGACCTTGCCTTTGTCGATTTCGTCCTTGACGAAAAAGTAACGAAGGGCGATGTGTTTCGTGCGGTTCACGGAGCCGGGTTGGTTTGCGATTTTGATCGCGCTCTGGTTGTCGCAGAATAACATGAAGTACCCGTTCGTCGTTACTTTCGCTTCCTGCAGGAGCTCCATCAGGTACAGTCCTTCGCAAACAGCTGCGCTAGTGGCGATGAACTCTGCTTCAGCTAACAAAAGGCGATGAGTTCGTGCTTCTGAGAGTTCCACGAACGAAGTCCAGCAGGTTGGAGTTGAAAAATGAATCCTGTGCGGGAGCGTCTGTTGTCAACATCTCCCGTATGGTCTGCATCTACATAGCCATGCAGCTGCAGGGTAGCCATTAAGTTAGCTTCGTAGGTGAGGCCGACGTTGGGAGTAGAGACGAAATATTGAAGTGCTCAGCATAGATCCAGCAGATTCTCCCCTTCAGGTCGCTTCATGTATTGAGCGAGCTGGCTTGCAACGTAGGAGAGATCGGGCCGGCACGTGACGGCGGCGAAGATGAGGCACCCCAGCTGCTGCTGATAGAGCCCATGATTTGAGAGAGAGAGAGAGAGAGAGAGAGAGAGAGAGAGAGAGAGAGAGAGAGAGAGAGAGAGAGAGAGAGAGATAGAGAGAGAGAGAGAGAGAGAGAGAGAAAGAGAGAGAGAGAGGCGTGGTGTCTGGTTCGTGATTAGGAGGAGGAGTGCGAAAGGGGGTAGTGAGATTGATGGGCACGATGGCGAATTTCTTCGCGAGTGTTTCGACGTATTTGGCGGCGGAGAGGTGGATGGAGGTGGCGGACTGGGTGATGTTGAGACCCAGGAACTGTGTGACGTCGTGATTAATTGTGACCTCCAACTTTTCCTGGATGTCTACTTCGAACTGGTCTAGCAGCTCCGTGTCGTCGTTGGTGTAGAGGAGGCCATCGACGTAGGCGACGAGGAGGATGAATTTGCCGCGCAATTCCTTCCGGTACATTCCGAGGTCGTGTGGCAGTTGTTTGAAGCCGAGCTCCGTGAGTACGGTGTGCAGGTACTGCTGCCACAGGCGAGGCGCTTGTTTAATCCCATAGAGAGATTTCTGAAGCAGGCAGACGGCGCCATCATTTTCCTCGAAGGCATGCGGTTGCTCGACGAAGATGATGGCGTCGACCGGAGCATACAAAAATGCACTGCCGACGTCGATCTGACGGAGTGGGCGCTGCTTGACGGCTGCGATGCAAATGAGAATGCGCACTGAGGTGTGCCGCCCGACAGGTGCATAGGTGAGGTCGAAGTCCACCATGTGAGTTTACTCGAAGCTCGCACCACCCATAGAGCTTTGTATTTGTCGATGGAGCCATCCGCGAGCGTTTTAATGCAGAAGACCCATCTCCCGCTGAGAATTTTTCTCCCCTTCGCTGATGTTCGGGGAACCAGCTTCCATGTTCCGCGGTTCTTGAGTGCCGCGACCTCTTTGGCCATGGCTGCCTTCCATTTTTCACTGTCGGGGCCAGAGAGGGCTTGGCGGAAAGGGGTGGGTTCCTTTGGGTAGTCATGGCGAACGGCGACTACGAGCCCGAGGATGCGGAGACCGGTTTCGTTGGTATTTTCGTAGTGCAGGCAATCGTAGTCTTGGAAGCTGTTTACTTCGATTACGTCGTCGTCGCTGTCGTTGCCGAGACAGAGGGTGTCTTGCGAGGTTTTTGGTGGTGGTAACTCGGCATCCGGGGATTGGCGGGCGTCGCTGTTGAAGTTGTGAGCTTCGCGAGTTGTATCGTCGGGATCGAATTGGTGTACAGGTATGAAGGCTGGAGTCTGGAGTGGGCTTGTAAGGGGGATGTTGGGTGCGCAGTCAAACTGGGTAACATTTGTTGTATCCACATCTTCTGCCAGGTCAGCTTCATCGTGTGAAGTCGCGAAGCTGCAGTGTCCCTCGAAAACCCGTTCTGGTTCCCTGTCAGCTTCGCAGTGTTCGTTGAACAGTGGTAGAGTCAGCTTCTCGTAAACGATGCAGTCACGTGATTTCGTCACTTCGTGTGTCGCGTAGTCCAGCACGATCCACGCATTGTATTCCCTTTCGATCCCGATGTGGATGCCCCAGCGTGCCCGGTCAGCAAATTTTCCTGTCCTTGCCATGTATGGCCTGTACTGTACCATGCAGCCGAACACCCGAAGCAGGCACGTGTTCGTCTTTCTGCCCGTCCAAGCCCTGTAGGGAGAGTTGTTGTTCTCGGGGCTTCGGGACGACAGCAAGTTGTGCAGCCGAACAGCGTGGTTCATCGCAAATGGCCAGTACTTGGTTGGCACGGCAGACTGCTTCATGAGAGCCTCATCCTTGTGACGAGGCTCCTGTTTGTCCGTTCTGCTACTCCTTGCTGTTCGTGAGCATAGGGCAAAGACACCAGGTGCTCAATCCCCTTCTGCTTGAAGATCTCCTTGAATTCAGAGGAGAAGAACTCCAAACCCCCGTCTGTCTGGTAGGTTTTCAGCTTCAATCCTGACTGTCGTTCGGCCCGTTTTATCCAGGCCACAAAGCACTCGAAGGCAAGGGAGCGGCAGTCCGTGTTGATGGCCCAGACATAGCGCGTGCATGCGTCGATGAAGGTAAGGGTGTAGTATTCGCCGTCGAGCCCTGTCTGACTCAGAACCATGAAGTCACTGTAGACTTTCTCTAGCAGCTTGTAGCGTTCATAGTCGGGAGGTAAGTCCAGAAAAGGTTTGTGGGTGAGTGATGCAATTGGGCACACGATGCATGGCGGGTCATCGGATTCTGTTGTGAGGGAGCCTCCTCGAGGGAGAAGCAGTGCGTCGTCGTTGAAGACGCCTGCCTTGAGAGAGTTCTTGAGCGTGATGTGAGAAGGGTGGCCGAGCCGCTGATGCCAAGTTTCTGGTTCCGCACGATAGCCGACAGTTTTCTGATAGTATTTGTTTCTCTCTGCTGCGTCATTCTGCTCCCTTTTAGGTCCTATGTCGGTGGCGGCATCATTGTCTGTTGCGAAGGCCCGAATGAAGTCTCGTTCCAGAAGCGCGCGGGGAATTCCGATGATGTCGTCGGTGTCGCCGACGTGAACTTGCTCGCCGGTGACAAGAAGATACTGGGATGGTGGCGCCTTGGGCCAGTCGGCGATGGGGAGTCCCTTTACGGGAATACGGTAGTAACAGTACTCGGCACCGATGACCTCAATTTGTTGTGTTCCTTGCTCTGGCGGCGGCGGCTCCTCGGTAGGTTCTGGAAACTCTACTGCTTTGCCGAAGAATTCGTAGGTTACTTCTTCCTTCGACTCTTCTTGCATTGGTTCTGGTGTGTGTCAGGAGCATACTGGTCTAGGAGAGGAGGTCCACCCCAGCTGGTGCCACGCGTTGCCCAGTATGGATCGACCGCCGCGGCGTCCGCAGGAGGGAGACCCGGAGCTTCGGGTTAGAAGGGGCTGCTGGCCCCCAACCTCCTTCGCTTGTTGAGGTTCCCCAGCCGCCTCCGGTTCCCCAGCCGCCTCCGGTGTCAGTGCCAGCCACCGTTGGAGCAGTGGCGCCGCTTTCCGATGCCGAGATAGTGCCACGTCCTTCTGCGGCTGCCTAATCTGGCGTTAGGACTTCTCCCAATGGGCCGACTGCTGGACGATCCATACTGCCACACGTGACTACTGCACCACGTGACCTCCAGTCTTTTTGCTTTCTTCAGTGATTGGTTCAGCAGGTGCTGACGTGCCGCTGTCCTCCTCCCTTGTTGCAGGTCCAGTCTCAGCCGGGTTGGAGGTCAAGGCAGTCGGGACGGTGCGAAGTCGCAGAAGACCGTCGGAAGCAGGTCGCTCCAGGTCCATTTCGGTGGGATGCGACCACGTTGGTGGCTCCGAAGGAGTTGCTTTCAGCAGCAGAGTGCGGTGAGAATCTCCAGTGGTGCCCTGAGCCGAGAACTGCAGAACGAAGACTCCGTCATCATCAATTGCCTTGCCGATGTAAGAGTTGTTGTAGAAGAGCTCGAAAGCCTTGTCCTTGCAGTTGTTGCGAATGTCGACTCCGCACCGCATGAGTTGTGCTGATGAGAGCAGGTTGTATCGCAGATCAGGGGCGACAAACACATCACCGATGGTGAACTTCGTGTCATCGGCCTCAAGGTAAACTTCGCTGATGTCATATGCTTGAGTGTGCTGTTGTTCGCAACTGTGATTTCGCACGGTCGTCGCATGCGTTTTGAGTTGTTGATGAACGTTGGTGATCCCACCATGTGTTGCCCGCAGCAGCTGTCCAAGTACCATGTATTGATGTTCTCACGACTCTGTCGCGCGATGTTGGCGATTTTCGGTGTAACAACACGGTCGAAGTCACCGGTGTATGGCGAGAGAGCGAAGTACCTGTTCGCCGAAATGCTGAGAGGAGATTCCGGTGTCGGCGGGGGCAGCTCGAAATCAGGCGGGATGTTCGTTGGGCGATCGATCCAACTGTGGATGGTGGGATCGTTCTCTGGTCTTGGTGAAATGGGGTTGATATGAGTGATAGGCGGATATTCGACAATGTCATAGTATCGAGTCCCCTTGTGGCGCCGTGCCATGCAGCTCATGATCGTTCCCTTGCCCTTGTCCTTGTTGGAGATGCGTGCAGGAGTTTGGGAAGTGCTCGCTACCAAAGGTGGTGACACGGTCCAGATCGGAGCAGGAGAGGCCGAGGGGGCCGAGGGCTGCTGGCTGGCGGAGTTGTTTCGCCTCTCGTCAGCGGCCTTTCGCTTGTAGCACCGATCGATAGTGCGCCTGGGCTTCTTGCAGTATTTGCAGAAAGTTCCTTTCTTGCCGTGTTGCTCCCCTTCAGTTGCTCCAACGTAGAAGACTAATTTCTCCCCCTTGGTGTTTTTCTCATTATACAAGTCAATCTCCTTTTGCTCGGAGAGGAGCGTGGTGCACAAGGCTGACTCGAAGATGGTTGCTCGAGCACAGAGCAACGATTGGCATTGACGCCAGCCGGGTCCGAGGCCGGAAAGGACCATCGAGACGAACATGTCGTCTGGGACGGATCCGCCGCACTTCTTAATGTGGTCGTGCAGATTGTGGCACCTATTGATATATGGTCCCGCTTTCTCTCCTTGTTGCATTTTGACCGAAGTAAGCTGGCTGAGCAGGCGACTCATTGTGACGGGATTTGTTGCCATGTATGAGTTGCGCAGGTGCTCCCAAGAGGCATACGCGGGCGCCCACTTTGACTTGTAGGAGCGAATGCCGAGCTGCTCAGAAGGAGAGAGATTTCGGAGAAGTGTGGTGTACGCGAGAAGAGACTCGTGGTAGTATTGGTTCTTCGCTTGGATAATTCCTTCCGTCGGAAACGGTAAGCTTCCGTCGTAGTACATCCAGATTTGCGCAGTTGTCGCGAGGAGCTCAAACTCGAAACTCCACGTGTAGGGGTCTTTTACGTCAAAGGGAACTGATGTTTTCAGCTTCGAGGTCAGAACAATCTTTGTCTGCATTGTTGCGGTTGGGTCTGAATGTGCGCGTTGTTGACTGTCTTGCGCAGGAGCTGAAGCTTGACGGTTGTCAAATGTGAAGGACCTCTCGGAGTTGACGCGGCGGTCTTCTCCAGGGAGAGGAAGTCCAGCAACTCCACGTGCATAGATTGAGCCATCAATGCTCATTGCTTGATGGCTCTCAAGAGCATTGATGCGGGCGACCAGCTGCTCAACGAGAGCGGCACTGACGGAGGTCACCGCTGATGGTGCAGTAGGTGTTGCTGCTGGTGGGCCCGGAGAATCTGCAGTGGCTTTTCCTTCTGGAGCCATAGTGGTGCAGAGGTTGTAATGATGTACCGAGTAATTTCTAAGGAGGTTGTTCTGGTGAGAACGAGAACTTAGCAGGCCTTATAATCCACCAGGCCCTCAGATTGCTGGAATTTCTCAGGTTTTTTTTTTTACCCAGCGCTGATGAGAAGGTTTTTTTTTTTATGCCTATCCTGATTTTCCAGCTAACTTTTGCGTACTAGGCCTGAATTTCCAGCCTGGTTTTGCGTGGGGACCCTGAATCGAATCATACAGTACAGGGTACATGTCTAGTTGCGGAAATGCCTAGATTCAGTTTATCTGGAAAAAAAAAATAAAAAAAATCGCGCCAATCCGCCGTCACCGTCAATCACGAGAAGTGGCATCTTTACTATATCCACTACACTACCACACACGTACCTGATTTGATATGTTGTCGCCATCATCTGGGTAGCTGGCAAGCGATTGGGCAGTTTCAGGTAATCACACACCGTGCCCAATCACATGGCCAGGGCTGGCAAGATTCCACTGCGTCACTGTCGTAAACCGTGACGCTGTGGAATCGTGCCGAAAAAGGGGCCCATCCATCCCATTTCGTGGATGGCCCATAATGAACCATCCACGCCTGCATGGTGGGGTTTGTTAAGGCTGTGAACCAATCACCAACGAGGTGTGGTGACCCTCCCTTCCCCATTCCTTTCACCCCATTCTTGAACGCTGTGTTAGGTTAGTTCTGTTTCGTTCTCGCTGTTTCTCGGCTGACTCTCCACTCCTTCAGTCGTCCTTACTCCCGCCATGGCTGCACCCTTTGATGGTGCTGCTGCCAACGACGAGGCTGACGACATAGAGATGGATATAGCACGCACGGGTCTAGACGTGACGCACAGGTCTAGCCCGACTCCGACGGGCAGGCATGCACCTTCACATTCACACTGCATGAAGACAAACTTGCGAACTACCCTGGACGTGGGCACCACGACGCGTAGACATCTGCACCGAGTTCGCTGAGCTCATCGTGGCCAACCTCCTGGATCGGTTGGCCGACCTCGACAAGCTCTCGGGCGTGAGCTTGTTCACTCCCGACAATTGGCCGCACGGCACGCACGAGCGCCAAGCGAAGTGTCAGGAGCATCTGGAGGCGCTGATCACTCTCTTTCGGGCGGAAGAGTGCGAGGAGATCGTACCTGGTGAGCCTATAACCTTTAGTGTGCGTGCCGTGCCTCTAAATCCTTGTATCATGCAAGATTTCATTAATTTCAACAATGTTCTTAAATCTATGCTTGTTTTTTCTAACTGCAGGGGTCGACAAGAAGAAAGCAGTCAAGGAAGTGCGACTGCTAATCCCCGTCCTTTCACGTGCACCGAAGGGTGAGCGAGGATTCCATACTGGGCTTACCGCCATGCTCAAGACCAATGACTAGCAGGAGCACTACCCGAACTTGGTGCGGCTGTAGGTGGCGGTGGCGGTCCTGCCGTTGAGCACAGTGGAATGCAAGCGCGGCTTCTCGCGGCAGAACGTCATTAAGTCCTGGCAGCGAGGCAGCCTCAAAGATGCTCGGCTTAGTAACTTAATGTGCATGTCGCTGCTCCGTTACAAGCCTAGCTGGGGTGAGATCGTGGAGATCTGGCGTAACTACAAGAAGCGGAAGCCGCTCAACACCTGCAACATCGCCAGGCAGGAGGCAGATAGGAGGCATCGGGGGAAGGAGGAGGCAGAGGCAGAAGGAGACCAGGCCAACCCAGTAGACCTAGATGAAGATGAAGATGATGTAGGTGCAGTAGACAGTGGTGATGATGAGGATGCGATGTGGTATTAGGGAACATTCCTGTGTCGACATTTGTGTCTCAAACGCAGGAAAACAGCTTAAAACGTGCAATGTCACAAACGTGTGTCGCCCTAATGTGAATTTTACTACATTTACAATTGGTCAGCATGGGTTGCGCTAGTGTCGCGGACGAGATCTCACTTCCCCACAATCGCACGCGGGTCGAAATGTCAACGAAATGCATGCAGTGACCGCATGTATCTGGACGCTAGACGAGGTGACAGATTTGAGCGGGAAAATATACCGCCACGTTCGGGCAGCCTGCAAAGGGGTTTCGGCCCCTTGTCACACGCCTACCTGCCTAAGAAAACCACTCCCCTTCTCGACCCTTCTATCCAGCCATCATCATGGATGTCTCCTTCTCCACCTCGCGCAACATTCATTTCTCGTTTCTTGTTTCTCCTTCTTACTGGATCTCAACCCCTCTGTTAGCCATGGCCCGTAAGCGTACGAGCGCTGCTGAAGCTGCTAACTTGTGCCCGCGGGATCTCAACGAGATCCTGTATATTGCGTGGATGAACAAGCAGCTGGCCGCTGGATGCAAACCCTTTGGCCCACAGCCTGAAGGGACTCCGTCGCGTGGCGATACTTCTTACCAGGCGCCTCCTGACGTCCCGACGTGCGGCCGCCGTGACGCTGACCGTGTGGCATCATCGCGCAGTCTCGAAGTTAACAAGTACGGTGATGACGACGACGACTCCGACTATAACGAGGACGACGTCGACGAGGCTGACTCTGGAGAAGAAGAGGACAAGGGCATGTCCGACTCTGAGGATGACGTTGACGGTGATGACGCGGAGGGTGACGACGACGACGCACCAGAGGAATCGCAGCCCGTGGAGCCACCGGTGCGCCGCGGTCGTGCAAAGGTGGCATCTGGCATCAAGAACGCCGCCAAGGGCGGGGAGCCACCTCGCCGCGCTCCAAAGACCCGCGACCACATGTCGGTGAAGCGCAGCGTGTGGTCGCCCCTGGAGAGCACGATCCTCGTTGGCGCCTGCTGGTTCATGAAGGATGAACTCGAGCCACTGCTAGGGAAGCAGGGATCGCAGTATTGGGCCCGCCTTGTTCGTCACATCGAGACCGAGAATACAGGGTGGGTTCGCGGTGTGAACGCCATGCAGAAACAGTGGCGCAACCTCGTGTGCATGTACAAAAAGACGAAGGGGGAGAAGGCGTCGGGTAACGGCGTGGTGTGTAAGCCGCCGTGGTGGCCGTACATGGAGTAATTTCAGAACAACCGGGCCTTTGTTGAGCCGCATGCCGTGGATGGCGGTGGGGCCGCATATGTGAATGTGCCGTGCGGGTTCTCGGTGTCGTCTACATCCGCTCCAAGCACCTCTACGCCGACGTTCACGGTGAAGCCTCACGTTGAAGTAGACTGTGTTTCAATGTTCGGTTGCAGTAGCAAGGTTCATTAATCTTTCCGCGTTAACAATTGTTGTGGTACACAGCAACAACATCACATCGCATATGAGATTTGACTACATCTCCGTGCTTGTGCAGCCCCCCCTCCGCCGAGCACCCCTCCTTCTAAGCGCCCGCGTGTTGCTGAGACGGCTATCATGGCTGCCGCGAAGCTGGTATGTGAGACCATCAAGGGATGCCATGCGGATGCGATGACAAAGCTGGAGGGACTCGTCCGCGCCTGGATGCAGCAAGACGCAGAAATTGCGCGCGGACGCAACCAAGGTCCAGCCCTTGCCCCACCAACCCCCAACGTATCCCCGAGGAAGCCGCCACCCAGCCCGCAACGACCGTCGCTGAAGACGGCGACGGTGGATGGTGCCGCCGCAGACAGCCCGTTGGAGACGGCGCTAACTTGGATGAGGACGAGGAGGTGTGGGTTCGTGGCGACGCCGAGTAAGGTACGACTCCAAAGCCTCTCCGAGCCTCTTCCGCCTTTCACGCAATGTTGCATGATTGCATGGCACGGCCGGCTCCCATTTGAAATCAGCAACAGCGCCACGTGTCCACCAAGGGACCCGGTTCCGAGGCAAGTTTGCCCACGCCGCGTTTACGCGCCTCACCTCCCCCATCGTCTCACACATGTTATGCAGGACGACGCAACACGACGCCCCTGCAAGCACGCGCCACAGCATGCAGTCGTTGCGGCCTGCGAAGAGCCTCCACCTGCCTTTGAAGGCGCCGATGCAGCGCTCTACCGCCATGCGTGTTGCTCTTGGCGGTAGTTGAAGCACTGCTCCCAGTCTTCCATTAGGCCTTCACGGGGTGCATGCAAGGGGGTTAGGCAGAAATCCCTCAGGGGGTAGGCCGCATCTCCGACTATTTGATACGGCGATATGTCGCCGTTGTGCAACCTTTCATGTAACGCACTGTTCATGAACACGTGTTGATCGTGTGCACTCCCTGGGTACCCTATCAGGTAGTCCCAAATGATGCCGCGTGCATCACATGTCACCTGCAACTGCACGGCGTAAGGAGACTTCCGTGTGTAGTACTCTTTTCTGTGCCCCTCCATCCCTTTTATTGGCACGTGCGTCCCGTCAATAGCCCCCACTACCGCAGGTACCCCTTTCACGTCGCGAAACTCCTCTGCCATCTCATCAAGGTCGTCGCGGGTGGGGAAGTGAACCCACTGCTGTTTGAAGACTCCCGCGAAATGCATCATCCAGACGTCGTCGAGCGCATGGCACAAGGTCTTCGACAACCCGAAGAGGTGAGAGAGGTCTATGTAGGACGGTGCACTCGCCAAGTACTTGATCGGGACCAAATTTGCCACCTCGTGGGTGATGAAGTTGTCAAATTATATGTATGTTATATATGTTTAGGCTGTAGTGGGGTAGCCAATATGGGGTACAGCCCCTTTTAGGGTTTCATACTTGTACCCAACACTTTCCTAGTTCATTCATTCCTACCTAGCATTCTCAACATGGTTTCAGAGCAGTAGGTCCGTAGGACCATTTCTCTTAGGGCCCACCTACCGTTGCGGTTACTGAGCTGCCCCACCTGCCTTGCCTGCGCTGCGCCTCACGCGCGCGCCCTGCCTTGCCTGCGCTGCGCTGCCCGCGCGCGCGGCCCTTTTTTTTTTCCCGCGCGCGCCGCTTAAGCCGCCCGCGCGCAGCCCGCTTAGGCCCCGCGCGCCGCGTCTGCCGCTCGCGCAGCCTGCTGCGGCCCCGCGCGCCGCTTAAGCCGCCCGCGCACAACCCGCTTAGGCCCCGCGCGCCGCGTCCGCCGCCCGCGCAGCCTGCTGCGGCCCCGCGCGTCGCGTCCGCCGCCCGCGCAGCTCGCTGCTGCCCCGCGAGCCGCCTTAGGAGCCCGCGCGCGGCCCACTGCTGCCCTGCGCGCCGCCCTAGCCACTTGCGCGCCGCCCCAGCAGCTAGTCCGCCGCCACTGCAGCCTTGCACGCAGTTTCTCCTGGCCTGCACTCTACTTTGCCGCCTGCGCGCTACTCTTGCTTGCACTGCAATCATGGCAGCGTTTAACGTTCTTGATTTCGATCCTGACGGTCGCCCGATAGAGTTTACCACCTGGCTCGATGACCTGCAACTGTTCCTTCTGAGTGATGCCAAGGATGGGGTTTCACTGTTCGATTACGCGTCTGGCACTGCCGTTGCTCCTGCTGACACTGCTCCTGCTCTCGACCGCTCACAGTGGCAGACCCGCGATGCTGCTGCGCGCCTCGCTATTCGCAATCATCTGCCGATCACAGAGCGCGCGCATTTTAGCCAGCATAAGACTGCCAAGGCACTGTACGACGCTGTAGTTGCCCGCTACTCTTCCCCGGCCACTGCAGCCCTAGGTCGCCTTATGCTACCCTACCTGTTCCCCGACCTTGTCAGAGTTATATGACATAGCTACTGTAGGCTATAGTGGGGTAGCACATATGGGGTACAGTTGCCTAGGGTTTGCCTTTTGTACCCAACTTTCACTTAGTCATTTCATTCCTGTTTTCTTGATTCACATGGTATAGAGCGGGTTCCTACATGGGACCGTTCCTTCCTAAGGGCCCACCATAAGATTTTTTTTTTTAGCTGCCCGCGCGCATTGCGCCCTGCCCTAAATTTTTTTTTTTAGCGGCCCCTACGCTGCCCCTACGCGGCCCCTACGCCGCCTCCCACGCGCCCCCTATGCGGCCCCTGGCGGCGCCCTGAAGAGGCCCCTGCCGGCGCCCTATCGCGGCCCCTGACGCGCCCCCTGGTGGCGCCCTGACGCGGCCCTGACGCGGCCTGACGCGGCCCCTGGCGGCGCCCTGACGCGGCCCTGCCGCGGCCCCTGACGCGGCCCTGACGCGGCCTGCCGCGGCCCCTGCCGCGGCCCTGAAGCGGCCCCTGACGCGGCCCTGACGCGGCTCTGCCGCGGCCCTGACGCGGCCCTGCCACGGCCCCTGGCGGCGCCCTGACGCGGCCCCTGACGCGGCGCCCTGACGCGGCCCCTGCTGCGGCCCTGACGCGGCCCTACCGCGGCCCCTGACGCGGCCCTGACGCGGCCTGCTACGGCCCCTGCCGCGGCCCTGAAGCGGCCCCTGACGCGGCCCTGACGCGGCTCTGCCGCGGCCCTGACGCGGCCCTGACGCGGCCCCTGACGCGGCCCCTGCCGCGGCCCCTTCCGCGGCCCTGACGCGGCCCTGCCGCGGCCCCTGGCGGCGCCCTGACGCGGCCCCTGACGCGGCGCCCTGACGCGGCCCTGCCGCGGCCCCTGACGCGGCCCCTGCCGCGGCCCCTGACGCGGCCCCTGACGCGGCCCCTGTCGCGGCCCCTGACGCGGCCCCGCCACCTACCTTTCCGGCCACGCCGCCTCCTCTCAGCGGCCCCGCCGCCTCCTCCCAGCGGCCCCGGACGCCGCCCTCTCAGCGGCCCCGCCGAGCCGCCCAGCAGCCTAGCCGCCCAGCAGCTGAGCCACCGAGCCGCCCAGCAGCCGAGCCGCCGAGCCGCCCAGCAGCCGAGCCGCCCAGCAGCAGAGCCGCCGAGCCGCCCAGCAGCCGAGCCGCTGAGCCGCCCAGCCGCCAAGCCGCCCAGCAGCCGAGCCGCCCAGCAGCCGAGTCGCCGAGCCGCCCTGCAGCCGAGCCGCCCGAGCCGCCCTGTCCGGTAAGAGCAGCGCCTCTCTCACAGCACTGCCCTCACCCCACTGTTTGCGCTGCTAGTCTACTGCTGTCATGGCTACCCCTAGTGTCCTCGCTTTTGACGCTGAGGGTCGGGCCATTGACTTTGACGTCTGGATAGATGACCTGCAGCTTTTCTTACAGTGCGATAGGGCAGACGGCCTCTCCCTCTTTGACCTCACTTCTGGTGCCTCTCCTGCCCCCGCCACTGATGCTGACGCAACTGTTCGCTCCCAGTGGGCCACGCGCGATGCTGCTGCACGTCTTGCTGTGCGTCGCCACCTGCCTACCTCTGAGCGTGCGCACTTTAGCCAGTACAAGAGTGATCAGACCTTGTACGACGCTGTAGTTGCACGCTACTCCTCCCCTGCCACTGCTGCACTGAGTCGCCTCATGCTACCGTACCTCTTCCCTGACCTTGCTGCCTTTCCCACAGTCGCTGACCTCATTACGCACCTACGCACTAGTGACACTCGCTACCGCGCTGCGCTTCCTGCTGAGTTCTGCGCCAAGAACCCCCCCCCCCATGTACATCACCCTCTACTACATAGTCACCCGGCTCCCTGACTCCCTTCGCGTAGTCAGGGACCACTTCCTCTCAGTTTGCCCCACCACTCTCACCGTTGACCTCCTCGAGAAGTCCCTCCTAGCAGCAGAGAAGAGCATAGTAGCTGTAGGAGCCTCTCGTGGTGACCCTCGCACCCCCATCTTTGAGGGGTGTTCCCCCTCCCCCCTTTTGCCCTCTGTTGCCTCTGCTGCTGCGGCCGACCTCGTTGGGCTTGAGTCGGTCGGTGCGGCGTCTACCCCTAGCGGGAGACGCCGCCCTGGCAAGGGCAAGGGGGGCAGGGGCGCTGGAGGAGCTAGCGGGGGCGGTGGAGGCGGCAGTGGAGGCGGTGGAGGAGGTGGGGGTGGCGGTGGGGGTGGTGGCGGGGGTGGAGGTGTCGGTGGCGGCAGTGGAGGCGGAGGCGGCAGCGGCAGTGGCGGAGGGAGCGGAGGTGGCGGCGGTGGAGGAGGAGGCGGCGGAGGAGGTGGAGCTGGTCGGGGTGGCGCTGCGCAGAGGGTCGGCTCCGGTGGTGGTCAGCGCCAGCAGCAGCAGCAGCACCAGCAGCGCACTCGTGACATCCCCTCCCCTCAGCAGCTCCGTGAGTGGTACACTGCACGCCAGAGGGGTGGGGGTACTGGTCCGTGCACCTACGTCCTCCGCACCGGCGACCGCGCGGGTGAGCAGTGCGGGGGTGCGCACTCCACCCAGCGCTGCTTTGGCCGCCTGACGGACGCTTGGCGTCACCAGTTCCCTGAGGCCACTGAGATCCCCCGCTGGGGTGAGCTGTCTAGGGCAGGTGTGGCTGTCTTTGACCTTGACTTTGATGCTATTCTTGCTGCCATGTATACTGTGACTATTAGTGATGAGGGTGACTGTTACCGGTGTTTTCCGCCCGACCCGGGCATTGAGACTGCTGCTCTAGGTACTGGTGAGGCTGCTGCTCTAGGTGCTAGCGAGGCTGCTGCTCTAGGTGCGTCTGCTCCCTCAGGTGCTGGTGAGTCTGCTCTCTCAGGTTCTGCGTCGGCTTCGGCCTCCCACACCTTCACCCTTGACTCGGGGGCTTCTCGCTCCTTCTTTCGAGACCGCACCACACTCACGCCGCTTAGCCGGCCAGTTGCAGTCTCTCTGGCAGACCCCTCTGGGGGTCCTGTCCTTGCTCACTTCTCCACTGTCCTCCCGTGTCCGGCGGCCCCCTCTGGCACCCTGTCTGGTCTTTACCTTCCCTCGTTCTCTACGAACTTGGTGAGTGGTGCTGACCTACAGGATGCGGGGGTTCACCAGTTCACTCCTGCGAGTCGGCGGGTGACCCACTGCACGGACGCTCGGACAGGCCGACACCTGGCCACGTTTACCCGTCGGCCGGGGTCGAGCCTGTACACCCTGACCACTGCGTCTCCTCCAGTCACTGCGTCTGGTCAGGTAGCTGCGTCGGGTCAGGTGTTTGCTGCAGCGTCCAGGTCTGGTCCTGAGTCTGCCCCCTGTTCGTGTCGCCTCCTGTCTCACGAGACTCTCCTCTGGCACCACCGCCTTGGTCACCCCTCCCTGCTTCGTCTCTGAAGCATGGCCTCCCGTGTCCTTGTCTCTGGTCTTCCCCGGTCCCTCCCTCCCCTTCCTCCGGGGCCTGGCCCTACCTGCGTCCCCTGTGTCGAGGGGCGGCAGCGGGCTGCCCCTCACTCCTCCCAGTTTCCTCCGACAGAGGCCCCGCTGCAGACGCTTCACATGGACGTGTGGGGCCCGGCTCGCGTCCGTGGACAGGGTCACGAGCGCTACTTCCTGCTGGTGGTTGACGACTACTCGCGTTACACCACAGTCTTCCCCTTGCGCAGCAGGGGTGATGTCACTGAGGTGTTGATCGACTGGATCCGTGCAGCTCGTCTCCAGCTCAGGCAGAGCTTCGGCTCGGACTTTCCTGTTCAGCGTCTGCACTCTGACAGAGGTGGAGAGTTCTCCTCTGGCCTTCTGCGAGCCTACTGTCGTGCACGAGGCATCCGCCAGACCTTCACGCTTCTGGACTCTCCACAGCAAAATGGGATTGCTGAGCGCCGCATTGGCATGGTCATGGACGTCGCCCGTACGTCCATGATGCATGCGGCTGCCCCCCATTTTCTGTGGCCGTTTGCGGTTCGGTACGCGGCGCATCAGATCAACCTTCACCCCAGGGTCTCCAAGCCGGAGACCTCCCCAGCTTTGCTGTGGACGGGGAAGGTTGGCGATGCGTCTGCGTTCCGTGTCTGGGGATCTTGGGCGTTTGTCCGCGACTTGTCTGCGGACAAGCTGTCCCCTCGTGCTGCTCCTTGCGTCTTCCTTGGCTTCCCCCCTGACGCGCCAGGGTGGCAGTTCTACCACCCCACCTCTCGCCGTGTCCTGTCCTCCCAGGACGTCACGTTTGACGAGTCGGTCCCCTACTACCGCCTCTTCCCCTACCGCACTCCGTCCCTCCCCCCGCCACCGCTCTTCCTTGTCCCAGGTCCCCCCCCGGTAGACCCCCTCCCCCCTCAGGGTCCTGCCCCTTCAGGTGTGTCCCAGGTAGACGCAGTCGAGCCTGTCGAGGTTACTGGTGACTCTGGTGCTGCTGAGGGTGCTGAGCCTGGGGGTGCTGACTCTGGGGGTGCTGAGCGTGTGGGTGCTACGCCTGGGGGTGCTGAGCCTGAGGGTGCTACTACTGGGGGTGCTGAGCCTGAGGGTGCTGAGCCTGGGGGTGCTACTACTGGGGGTGCTGAGCCTGGGGGTGCTGAGCCTGGGAGTGCTACGTCTGGAGGTGCTGAGCCTGGGGGTGCGGAGCCTGAGGGAGCTGGACCTGCTCGTGTGGCGTCTGGCGGTGCTGAGCCTGGAGGTTCTCCGGGTGCTTCGTCTCGGCGGGAGCCACTCTCTCCACAGGAGCTGCGCGAGTGGTTTGCCCGGCGCTGGAGGCGTGCTGCTGGAGCTGGAGGTTCTTCGGCTGCTGAGGGTGCTGGTGCCGCGGGTCCCGGAGGTGCTCGTACTGGGAGTACTGGAGCTGCTGGGCCTGCGGGTACGACTGGAGCTGGAGCTGCTGAGGGTGTTGGCGCTGAGGCTACAGCTGTCGGTCCTGGAGGCGGTCCTGCTGGGGGTGCTGGAGCTGGAGGTACTGCTGGCGCTGGTGCTGCCGCTGGGGGTACTGGTGCTGTCCCTGCTGTGTCTGGAGTCGCCACACGGCCTAGGCCGTACTTCGTTCCGCTCCTTCAGCAGGTTCTTGGTCTCCCGCCTTCTACTGGTCATCCTCCTCCCTTAGAGTGTCCACAGCCTGTCCCGTCACAGTTACAGTTACAGCCGGCCTCCCCACTGCCCGCTCCTTCTCCCTACACTGGTCCTACTGGAGGTCTTGCTGAGCGTCGTGAGCCTGCGTCTCGCCCTGCGTCGCCTGTCCGTGCTGCTCGCACTAGTGCTCGTGGTTCGCGTCAGCGTCCTCCTCCTGTCCCTGGCACGCACCGGATGTCTCTGCGTCCGTCCACTGCTCCTCTGCGTGCCCCTTTGCCTTCTCCTCCTGAGTCCTCTCTTCCTGCTCTTTCTGACCCGGAGTCGGACTCTCTTCGTGCTGCCAGTCCTACTGTCACGCGTCTCCTTGCTACTGTTGTCACTGACCCTTCCTTTGAGTCCACTGCTGCGTCTGCCCTAGTTACTGAGCTCGTCGACTTTGCTGCTCGCTGTCGTCTAGACTACGCTGCTAGTCTTGTTGCTGAGTCTGAGTCTGTCTGTCCTCCGTCCGTCGGGGGTGAGTGTGCCCTTGGCACGGACGTCCTTGAGGACAGGCAGGAGGAGTTCCAGTGTTTGGCTGCTACTTCACCTCATCTCGTGTCCGTACTGCTTACCCCTGAGGGAGACCCGGATGCACTTGACATCCCGACTCCGCGCTCTTACGCGGAGGCGATAGAGGGTCCCTACTCCTCTCAGTGGCAGGCAGCTATGGACGCAGAGATGGCTTCCTGGAAGTCCACAGGCACCTACGTTGACGAGGTTCCCCCGCCTGGGGCGAACATCGTCAGTGGCATGTGGATTTTCAGGGTGAAGCGGCCGCCGGGTTCTCCGCCTGTCTTCAAGGCGCGTTACGTGGCTCGTGGCTTCAGTCAGCGGCAGGGAGTTGACTACTTTCAGACCTTCTCTCCCACCCCGAAGATGACCACTCTTCGGGTACTGCTGCACATAGCTGCTCACCGCGACTACGAGCTGCACTCTCTTGACTTCAGCACTGCTTTCTTGCAGGGCAGCCTGCACGAGGAGATCTGGCTGCGTCGCCCACCTGGCTTCACTGGGTCTTTTCCTCCTGGCACCCAGTGGAGCCTCCGGCGGCCAGTCTACGGTCTCCGCCAGGCACCGCGTGAGTGGCACGACACACTGAGGACTACACTTGCGGCTCTTGGGTTTGCTCCCTCTACTGCCGACCCGTCGCTGTTTCTGCGCACCGACACTTCTTTGCAGCCGTTCTACATCCTCGTGTACGTCGACGACTTGGTCTTTGCCACAGCTGACACTGCTGGACTCGCCCACGTGAAGTCCGAGCTGCAGAAGAGACACACGTGCACAGACCTGGGTGAACTGCGCAGCTACCTTGGCTTGCAGATCACCCGGGACAGAGCACGCCGCACCATTACCCTGACTCAGTCACACATGGTGCAGCAGGTCCTTCAGCGCTTTGGCTTCACGTACTCCTCGCCTCAGGCCACTCCTCTGCCTACTCGCCACTCGCTCTCAGCTCTGCCTTCGGATGAGTCCGTAGAGTCGAGTGGCCCGTACCCAGAGCTTGTTGGCTGCCTCATGTACCTGATGACCTGCACACGACCTGACCTTGCATACTCTCTTAGCATTCTTGCACGCTATGTTGCTCCTGGGAGACACAGACCGGAGCACATGGCTGCAGCGAAGAGGGTGTTGCGCTACTTGTGCAGTACGTCGGGCATGGGGCTTGTGCTTGGAGGGCAGAGTCCAGTGGTCCTCACTGGACACGCAGACGCTTCTTGGGCTGACGACCAGGCTACGCAGCGGTCGTCACAGGGTTACACCTTCAGCCTTGGTTCCGGCTCTGTTTCGTGGCGGGCTACTCGCTCGTCTTCTGTTCTCGGCTCCAGTTGTGAGGCTGAGATCTACGCCGGGGCCATGGCTGCACAGGAGCTTCGCTGGCTCACCTACCTGCTGACTGACCTCGGAGAGCCGCCTCGTTCTCCTCCAGTGCTCTACGTAGACAACAAGGCCATGCTGGCCTTGTGTCGAGAGCAGAGACTGGAGCACAGAACGAAGCACATTGCTCTTCGCTACTTCCTTGCTCGTGAGCTACAGCAGCGTGGTCAGCTGCGACTTGCGTACGTGGCCTCTGAGGCCAACACTGCTGATATCTTCACCAAGGCACTTGCGCCTTGTGATCATCAGCGCTTCTGTACTCAGCTGGGTCTTGTACCTACCTTGCCTCACTTGCTCACCTCTTGACCTTGTTTGTACTGTTGCATATATATATATACTCCTGCTCTTGCTTGTCTAGCCTTATATATATATGTAATCCTGCATGTGAACTGGCCTTGTGGCCTTGAACTTGTGCTCGGAATGTGTGGTGACTTTGTGATCCACCCTGAGCTTGCTTTGCTTTGCTTGACTGGTCTTGTGACCCCTTGTTCTCCCCCACTTTGCCTATGGGGGTGTGTCAGAGTTATATGACATAGCTACTGTAGGCTATAGTGGGGTAGCACATATGGGGTACAGTTGCCTAGGGTTTGCCTTTTGTACCCAACTTTCACTTAGTCATTTCATTCCTGTTTTCTTGATTCACAGACCTGTCCTCGTTCACCACTGCTGAGGACCTCATCTCTCACCTGCGCACTAGCGACGCTCGCTTCCGTACTGCCCTCTCAGACGAGTTCCTCGCCCAGAATCAACCCCCGATGTACTTTACTCTCTACTTCCTAGTCACCCGCCTCCCTGACACTCTTCGCTCCGTCAGGGACCACTTTCTCGCGTTAGACCCTACCACTCTGACTGTCGACGACTTCGAGAAGCACCTCCTAGCAGCAGAAAAGAACATTCTCACTGTAGGTGCTGCTCGTGGCACTCCTCGCACTCCCCTCTTTGAGGGGTGCTCTCCCTCCCCTCTTGCCCCCTCCTACGCCTCCGCTGCTGCTGCTCTCGACTACCTTGGTGCTGAGGAGGTCGGGGCTGCTTCCGCTCCTAGTGGGAAGCGCCGCAGTGCCAGGGGCGGCAAGGGTGGCAGGGGGGGTGGGGGTGGCGGTGGAGGGGGCGGTGGTGGAGGCGGCGGGGGAGGTGGAGGTAGTGGGGGTGGTCGTGGGGGTGGAGGTGGTGGTGGGGGCGGCGGTGGCACTGGGAGCGGTGGGGGTGGCAGCGTTGGTAGTGGGGGAGGAGGGAGCAGTGGTGGCAGCGGCGGTGGGGGCTGGAGTGGATCCGGCCAGAAGGGAAGCTCCTCTGGTGGCCAGGGACAGCAGCAGCAACAACAGCCGCCACAGCAGCAGCAGCAGCGTCAGCAGCAGACCTCCCCCTCCCCTCAGCAGCTTCATGACTGGTATGCTCAGCGTGGGGCGTCTGGGGGTCCTGTTCGCTGCCCCTATATCATTCGCACAGGCCCCCGCACTGGTCGCCCATGCAACGGCTCTCACACTGAGTATCGCTGCTTCTCTAGGCTTAGCGATGCATGGCGCGCTAAGTTTCCCGAGGCTACTGAGTTTCCCCACTGGGCAGACCTGTCTAGGCGTGGTGTTCCTATCTTTGATCTTGACTATGATGCAATTCTTGCTGCCATGTATGCATTGACTGTTAGTGCTGAGGGTGACTGCTACTTGTGTATGCCACCTGACCCAGGTAAAGAGTCTGCAGCCCTAGGTGCTAGCGAGTCTGCTCTCCCTGGTACTGCGTCCGCTCAGGCTTTGCACACCTTTACACTTGACTCTGGTGCTTCCCACTGTTTCTTTTGCGATAGCACCACAGTCACTCCCCTCCTTGCACCTGTCCCTGTCTCACTGGCTGACCCCTCTGGGGGCCCAGTGCTAGCACGGACCTCTACTGTGCTTCCGTGTCCGGCGGTCCCGTCTGGTGAGCTGTCTGGTCTCCACCTCCCCTCGTTCTCTACGAACGCGGTGAGCACCGCCGTCCTTCAGGATCACTGGGTTCACACCTTTACTCCTGGAGAACAGCGTGTGGCGATCTGCACGTGCTCTCGGATCGTCCGCCACCTGGCCACGTTCATACGTGCGCCTGGGTCCAGTCTGTACAACCTCACCAATACGTTGCGCTCCACCCCTTTATCTCCTCAGCTGTACGCGTCCGCTCAGGTAGCTACCTGGTGTGAGTGTCGCAGCCTGTCGCACCAGACTCTCTTGTGGCACCACTCACTTGGTCACCCCTCCCTGCCTCGCCTTCGTGGCATGCACTCTCGCCACCTGGTCTCTGGTCTTCCTAGGTCTCTGCCCTCCCTCCCTCCCTCGCCTACGCCACCCTGCATTCCTTGCGTCAAGGGGCGGCAGCGCGCCGCTCCTCACTCCTCCTCGTTCCCTCCCACAGAGGCTCCACTGCAGACTCTCCACCTGGACGTGTGGGGCCCAGCCCGCATCCGTAGACAGGGCCACGAGTGGTACTTCCGCGCTATTCGTCTCCAGCTCCGCGAGCGGTTCCACTCGGACTTTCCTGTTCTACGTCTGCACTCCGACAGAGGTGGTGAGTTTACCTCCGACCTCTTGCGAGCCTGCTGTGAGGAGCACGGCATCCGCCAGACGTTCACACTTCCGGCCTCTCCGCAGCAGAATGGGGTTGCTGAGCGCCGCATTGGCTTAGTCATGGAGGTCGCTCGTACCTCCATGATCCATGCGGCTGCCCCCCATTTTCTGTGGTCGTTTGCGGTCCGGTACGCCGCGCATCAGCTCAACCTCTGGCCCCGTGTCTCCGTGCCGGAGACTTCGCCCACACTGCGTTGGACGGGGGAGGTTGGCGATGCGTCGCGTTTCCGGGTCTGGGGTGCTCGTGCCTTTGTCCGCGATACCACTGCGGACAAGCTCTCCCCTCGCGCCATTCCCTGTGTCTTCCTTGGCTTTGTCCCTGACGCGCCTTGCTGGCAGTTTTATGACCTCGCCTCGCGCCGTGTCTTTCCGTCTCAGGACGTCACCTTTGACGAATCGGTCCCCTTTTACCGTCTCTTTCCCTACCGCACTGCCTATCTCCCCCCCCCCGCCGCTCTTTCTCGCTCCAGGTCCTCCCCAGGTAGACCCCCTCCCCGCTCCAGGTCCTGCTCCTTCAGGTGTGTCTCTGGTAGACCCTCCTCCTTTGACTGAGCCGGTTGAGGTTACTGGTGACTCAGGTCCTGCTAGGGGTGGTCCTGCTTGGGGTGCTACTTTTGGGGGTGCTGAGCCTGGGGGTGTGGAGCCTGGGGGTGCTGAGCCTGGGGGTGCGGAGCCTGGGGGTGCTAAGCCTGGGGGTGTGGAGCCTGGAGGTGCTGAGCCTGAGCGTGAGGAGCCTGGGGGTGCTGAGCCTGAGGGTGCGGAGTCTGGGGGTGCTGCGCCTGGGGGTACTGAGTCTGGGGGTACTACGCCTGGGGGTGCTGAGGCGCCTGGTGTGCAGTCTCCTTGGAGCGGCCGCCTCCGTAGTCGCTCAGCTGGTGCCTCGCCGCAGCTCTCTCGTCGGCGTCTCCCTCTCTCCCCACAGCAGTTGCGTGAGTGGTACGTTAGCCGTCAGGGTCGCACTGCTGGAGCTGGGGGCCCTGCTGAGACTGGGGGTGCTGCTGCTGGTGGCGCTGGTACTGGAGGTACTGGTGCTGGAGGTTCTAGAGCTACTGGAGGTCCTGGAGCTGTTGGAGGTACTGGCGCTGGAGGCGCTGGAGCTGGAGGTCCTGGAGCTGCTGGAGGTGCTGGTACTGGTGGTGCTGGCGCTGGAGGTTCTGGAGCTACTAGAGGTCCTGGAGCTGTTGGAGGTACTGGCGCTGGTGGCGCTGGAGCTGGAGGTTCTGGAGCTGCTGGAGGTGCTGGTACTGGAGGTGCTGGTGCTGGAGGTTCTGGAGCTACTGGAGGTCCTGGAGCTGTTGGCGGTGCTGGCGCTGGAGGCGCTGGAGCTGGAGGTTTTGGAGCTACTGGAGGTGCTGGTACTGGAGGTGCTGGCGTTGGAGGTGCTGGTGCTGGAGGTGCTGGAGCTACTGGTGCTGGTGGCGCTGCCCAGCCGCGACTGTTCTTCGCTCTGCCGTCGCCTTCGTCTCTGCCACCGCCTGACTCCGTGCTTCGCCAGGTTCTTAGCCTCCCGTCTTCTATTGGTCTTCCGTTACAGCCTGGTACACCGCTGCCTGCTCCTTCTCCTTACACTGAGCAGACAGGAGGTCTTATTGAGCGTCGTGAGCCTGCGTCTCGTCCTGTCTTGCCTGTTCATACTGTCCGCACTGGTCGTACTGGTCGTCGTGTTCCTCGTGAGCGTCCGCCGGCTGTCTCCGGCACACACCTCAAGGCCCTGCGTCCTTCCTCTGCTCCGCAGCGTGTTCCCCTGCCGTCCCCTCCTGCGTCTTCTCTGCCTGACTTTCCAGAGCCTGAGTCTGACCGCGCTCGTGCTGCTAACCCTACTGTCACGCGTCTGCTAGCCACTGTTGTCACTGACCCGTCGTTTGAGTCTGCTGCTGCATCACTGTTGTCACTGACCCGTCGTTTGATTCTGCTGCTGCGTCTGCCTTAGTTGCTGAGCTTGTTGACTTTGCTGCTGCCTGTCGTCTAGACTACGCCGCTAGTCTTGTTGCTGAGTCTGATTCTGTCTGTCCTCCGCCCGTCGGGGGTGAGTGTGCTCTTAGCACGGACGTTCTTGAGGACAGGCAGGAGGACCTTGAGTGTCTTGCAGCCGCTGTGCCTCATCTCATGGCCATGCTGCTTGCCCCTGAGGGAGACCCGGATGCTCCAGACATCCCGACCCCGCGCTCTTACGCTGAGGCGATCGCGGGTGAGTACTCCTCTCAGTGGCAGACAGCCATAGACGCAGAGATGGCATCCTGGAAGTCCACAGGCACTTACGTTGACGAGGTTCCCCCTCCTGGGGTGAACATTGTTGATGGCATGTGGATTTTCAGGGTGAAGCGGCCGCCAGGTTCTCCGCCTGTCTTCAAGGCTCGTTACGTTGCTCGAGGCTTCAGCCAGCGGGAGGGAGTTGACTTCTTCCAGACCTTCTCCCCCACCTGAAGATGACCACTCTTCGGGTGCTGCTTCACGTTGCCGCTCAGCGTGACTACGAGCTTCACTCTCTTGGCTTCAGCACAGCTTTCTTACAGGGCAGCCTGCACGAGGAGATCTCGCTGCGCGGCCCACCTGGCTTCACTGTTTCGTTCCCTCTTGGTACCTAGTGGAGCCTCCGGCGGCCAGTCTACGGTCTCCGCCACGCGCCGCGTGAGTGGCACGACACACTGAGGATGACACTTGCGGCTCTTTGGATTGCTCCTTCCACTGCTGACCCGTCGCTGTTTCTGCGCACCGACACTTCGCTGCCGCCGTTCTACATCCTCGTGTACGTCGACGACTTGGTCTTTGCCACTGCTGACACTGAGGCTCTCGCCCTGGTGAAGTCGGAGCTGCAGAAGAGACACACGTGCACAGACCTGGGTGAGCTGCGCAATTACCTTGGCTTGAAGATCACCCAGGACAGAGCACTCCGCACCATCACACTGACTCAGTCACACATGGTGCAGCAGGTCCTTCAGCGCTTCGACTTCACCTGGTCCTCGGCACAGGCCACTCCTCTGGCTACAGGTCACTCGCTCTCAGCTCCACCTTCGGACGAGTCCGTAGAGCCGAGTGGTCCTTACCCAGAGCTAGTCGGCTGCCTCATGTACCTGATGACCTGCACTCGTCCTGGCCTAGCGTACCCTCTTGGCCTTCTGGCTCGCTACGTGGCTCCTGGTAGGCACCGAAAGGTGCACATGGATGCTGCTAAGAGGGTACTGCGCTACTTGTGTAGTACATTGGGCATGGGGCTCGTGCTTGGAGGACGGGGCGACGTTGTCCTCACTGGGCACTCGGAAGCTTATTGGGTTGACGACCTGGCTACGCAGCGGTCGTCACAGGGTTACACCTTCAGTCTTGGGTCTGGCTCTGTTTCTTGGCGGTCTACACGCTCGTCTTCTGTTCTCAGCTCCAGTTGTGAGGCTGAGATCTACGCCACAGCCATGGTTGCACAGGAGTTACGCTGGCACCTACCTGCTTACCGACCTAGGAGAGCGGCCTCGTTCTCCTCCAGTTCTGTACGTAGACAACAAGGCCGCCATTGCCTTGTGTCAGGAGCACAGACTGGAGCAGAGAACGAAGCACATCGCTCTGCGTTACTTCCTTGCTCGAGAGTTGCTGGAGCGTGGTCAGCTTCGTCTTGCTCACGTGGCCACTCGGACCAACACTGGTGATATACTCACCAAGGCACTTCTGTACTTTGTTAGGCCTTGTGCCCACGTTTCCTCACTTGCTGTAGACTTTGCTTCTACTGTGATTTATATATATACCTGCATGTTTGCTCTGCTAGGTAGAGATCACTGTGCTGTTGTTGTTGCATGTATACCTCTGCTTGTGAACTGGCCTTGTGGCCGTTTGCTTGTGCTCAGTGTGTGTGGTGACGTTGTGATCCACCCTGAGCTTGCTTTGCTTCTCTACACTGGTCTTGTGACCCCTTGCTCTCTCCCACTTTGCCTATGGGGGTGTGTCAAATTATATGTATGCTATATATGTTTAGGCTGTAGTGGGGTAGCCAATATGGGGTACAACCCTTTTTAGGGTTTTATACTTGTACCCAACACTTTCCTAGTTCATTCATTCTGGCCTAGCATTCTCAACAGAAGTACCGGTCCACGTAGGGCTGCATGTAGTATTGCATGTCCTCGACTATGTAATCCAATATAGCTCGGTTAATCCTGAAAATATCTCTCAACTCCCTGTCGCCCATTCCCTGCAGGTCCTCTAGCAACAGCTGATAACGCCGACGGCGCAAACTGCCCCTAATCGCACGCTCGGCCGTTCTGTTGGAGCCGTGTGAGCTAGCTGAAGACGAGACGTCCTCGTCGAAGACGCTGCACTCCAACAAGCCGGTTCCCCCTCTAGCGACCACGTCCATGAATATGCTGTAGTAGAACGTGATCCACGCCACTAGGAGTCGCATGAGGAAAGGAATAGTTACAGGCTCTGCCATGGTTGAGGTGTGAAGCCTAAGCAGTGCTGTGCCTGCGGTGAAATGATGTGGTACTTGTACTTGTGAAACTGCCTTTGCCTTCGTGTATGTTGTGGTTTCACATCATTTGCAAGATGCGCCGCCGTGTCCTAGTAGTCTTGCCCGCTAGTGGGAAACTGGTTCAGGGAGTCTGCCCGGCCCCAAAACGTTTGGGCTCGAGTCAATTTGGGTCCCCCAATAGAATGCCGCCATAAGTACACCTTTATGAGTCGCACAGCGTCGCGGTACATCGGTTATTACAGCCGCGAAGATCAGCAAATTTACAGGCGCGACTCGGGAAAAAGGGGATTGAGACACAAGTGTCTACACAGGAATGTTCCCTTAGTGGTAAGGAGCGAAGTGGTATTAGTGTGTGTGTTCGCTTGCTGAACTATAATGAAAATCGTTTCAGTGGTCTGGCTCATATGGTGAGGTGATGCAATCAATCAGCCTATTAAATATTATCAACGCTAATGGGAAAGTTTTTTTCCCAGATACAACACTGATTTTCCAGGGTGTTTTCACATATGGACCCTGACAGAAAGTTTTTTTTTTTTTAACCAACACTGACCAGAAAGTGTTGCCTAAAACCAATCTGAGGCCCTGTAATCCACTCTAGCTCTCATACCATGTTGATAAAACTGAAGGATCGTAGTGGACAAGATAACGCTTGCTAAGTATGTGAGAGAACATGTGAAGTCTCTCAGATGACCTTGTTACCGTAATAGGATTTGAAAGAACAAGATGATTATAAGATAAGAGTAAAGGAATAGTTTGTAATCCTAGCTAGCCATGTACTCTGAGGAGGGGTACATTCCCTTATTAACTAAATTACATTGCTACAGTAACAATGACTATTGGCATTCTAGACAGTTACCATGTTGTAGTTCGCAACTGCCTTGTGCGATTACTGGTCAGTCAAGGGTCATGACCGTTGACTGTCTTCGACTGTAGACCTTTGGGTGACCCTCGACCTTCCACGTGCTCTATATGAGCTATTGCGGTACTGATACATGCGTTTACTTCGTCATGAAGTGACGCGACAGTGGAGAGACTTTCGGTTATTCCAACACAGTTGACCACAATTTCCGGTACTTGAGACCTGGCTAAAATCAGTACATAAAAAGGCTGATAAAGAAGCACATGAGAAATGCCGAATCACCTCGTCAAAACTCCGATTGCGTGGCCTCTCAAACAATGACCAACTACTGGAAACGCTACAGACTGACACTGACGTTTCAGTGTAAAAAGTGCAATCAGCAGTGCAAAAAAAAAAAAAAAAAAAAAATCAAGTGTGCGTGCCCTGCAAGAATCGACTGGGGAGGCTAACCCTAAATGCAATACTCTGGTTCAGCATGTGCCTGTGAAGGTTGCGCAGGTCCCAACGCCGGTGATCCCACATAAGCTCCTCCCCATCCTTCCCTCACATAATAAGCACCCTCCATACTTACCCAGCTCTCCGCCCTCCTCCTCCTGCCTCCCATTTTCCCATCTTTCCTCCTCGGCCGTGCGTCGCCCGTCACTCCCTCCTCCACTCGCCCACCGGTGTCAGCCTCACCGGCAACACCAGCAGCGCGTGTGCCACTGAGAGGGCTCAAGGGGCTCCTCCCAATGTGCGGGGCACGCCGCACATAAGCTCCTGTTGATCCCCCCCCAGCAGACGCCCGAGGGGAGCGAGCGGGTGAGGAACTAGCAGAGCCACGTGGGGAGGATTTTGGTGAGCTGTTGACCGACCTTGCTGGTGAGCTGCTCTTGCTGTTGCACTGCTCTCGTGCCCTCCGCACGCTGCCACTTCCTCTGCAGCTGCTGCCGCTGCCGTTCCCACTGCTGTCAGGCACATGGTCGCTTTTAGGCAGGCTATGTCCGAAATGGAGGGCAGTTTGGTGAGCATGGCGGGTTGCTTGACTGGAGGATACGGAAGGGGAGCGAGGCTTGAGGGGATGGGAGGCTTGAGGGAGATGAGCTCTGGCTGGCAGCGCTTGTCTGTTGCGCCGACCTGCAGACATACCCTCCTCAGCACCACAGCTGCCTACTCTCGTTTCCTCCTCATCCTCGTCCTCTTCCTCATCCTCATCCTCATCCTCCTCTGAGCTGCTCTCCGAGCAGTTGGTGTCAACGCCATGCCTCATTCCCCCATAAAACCGATCCGATGCGATCCTTCCTGAAGGCGCAGCCGTGGGATCAGAGGAAGAGCGTGGGTACTGCAGGTGGGCCAGCACGCGGCTCAAGACAGTTGCTAGCGGCGTCCCATGGGAGGCATGCTTGCTGGACGCACTAGGCTGACAGGCTGAGCTGCTGTTGGTAGATCGGTGGTTCCAAGAACCGGTGGCGGCAGCGGTATTTGTTGCAGTAGGGGTGCATGTGCCGCTGCAGTCACTATTACTTCCCGGGTCACTGTCACTGTCACAAGGCTTGATACCAGCAGCTGCTCCAGCTCTCTGTGTGCTGCCGTGAGCAACATCAACCCTGACCGCACCACTGCTCCTGGGACCGCTCCTACTGCCACTGCCACTGCCGCTGCCGCTGCCGCTGTTGCCATTCACGCTCCTTCCAGCCTTCACGAGGTGCGGAAGGTGGGGCTTTGTAGGTGAGGAAAGATTCTGGGAAGCTGCAGCTTTGCTGCCAGGCGCGTGGATCAAACCAAGAAAAGGTGACCGGCTGGCAAGAGCATCGGCAGAACCAGCACCAGCAACACCTGTAGGAGCAGCACGAGCAGCAGCAGAAGCAGCAGCACCAGGGCCCGAATAATAACCAACACTGGCGGACCGAGAAAAGCAGTCGTTGGTGTGCGGCTGCCGCCCCTGTAGCACGTGTTTGAGCAGACCTTCCTGGAGCCCTTGGTGGGTTGTTCCAGCGCTGCTGCTGACACTGTGTGCAGCTGTAGTTTGCTCCCACTTGCTCCTGGCGCGCCCACTGATCATGAGCGCACCGCTCCTGCTGCTGCTGATCAGCAGTGTGCTCATTGGCCCTTCCACAGGACCCATCCTTGCCCGTGCTGCAGCGGAAGCAGCAGGCGCTGCAGCAGGGGTGGCAGAGGCAGCAGCCGCACCGGCATGTGAGCCTGCAGTGGAAGAAGCAGCAGCAAGAGCAGCAGGAGCAGGAGCAGCAGGAATGTAGATACTGCTCGGGAGAGGTGTCTTGGTGAAGGTGGCGCTGCTGAAGGCAAGGGAATCGGAGCGGCTCCTTCTATGCCTACTTCCGACAGCGCCAGAAGCAGCGGCAGCAGCAGCACCACCGGTAGCACCATTCACACCAGTAACACCAGAAGCAGCAGCGTGAATGTGTGAAAGGGGTGGTGGTGGTGGAAACCCCGTGTGAGCAGCCACTGCTAGAGGAGACGGTGTGGGGGGCTTGGGATGAATACCAGCAGTAGGGAATGTGGCAGGGAGTGAGGAAAAAGCTGCAGTGGCAGGGGCAGGGGCACCTGCAGTTTGCTCGTGCTTGCTCCTGGCCCTCCCAGTGGGCATAAGGGCCCCGCCCCTGTTGCTGCTGCTGCTGCTGCTACTGCTGCTCGCTAGGGTACTCATAGGACCATCCGTGGGACCCAAGCTTGCTTGTGCTGCCGCGGAAGCAGGAGCAGGAGTGGCAGAGGTAGCAGAGGCGCGCACGTGTGAGTCTGCAGCAGCGACGAAGGCGTGGATACTGTTGGGGAGAGGCGTCTTGGTGAAGGTGGCAGTGTGAAAGGCATACGAGTCGGAGTGGCTCCTTCTATGCCTGCTTGCGCCACCAGCACCGGCAGCACCGGCAGCACCAGCAGCACCAGCAGCGACAGTGCCACCAGGAAACTGGTTACCACGAATTGGCTGGTTGCCTCGCTCCGTCCAGTTACCGTGATTCGACTGGTTACTGCGAGCACCCTGGTTACTACCACCAGGCATTCTGTTCTCCGGCAGTCTACCGGGGAAAGCACCACCCGAACGGAGGCTCTCAGTTCTTGTGACTGGAAGCTGCGCACAGCCTTCTCCGGCACCGCGTCTAACTCCCCCACCGGCGCCTGCGGGTCCCCATGTGCCCGTCTCATCCAGGGGCGGAGCACGTTGTTGCGGGGCGCACGCTGCTGCTTCTTCTGCTGTTGTTACCGCTGATGGTGTTGTGTGCTTCTCCGGCCGCTGCCCCGAGCGCCGCTGCTGCTGCTGCTGCTGCTGCTGCTGCTGCTGCTGCCGCTGCTGCGGGGGCGGCGATACGTGCGCGGAAAGAGTGGAGCGCGGCAGCCGCGCGGGGGGCGCGTCAGGCGCGTCCGCCGCGTCCGCCGCGTCAGGCGCGCCAGCGGACCAGCTTCGGGGGAAGACAGCGCTCGCGTGCCGCGGGGGGGAGCGCAGGGGGGAGACGGGCGGAGGGGATACAGAGGCGCGGCGGGGGGAGCGGAGCAACACAGCAGCAGGGGCTTCGGCGGAGGGAGAAGCGGTGATTTTCCTCTGCCGGGGGCGACCGGGGGCGTTACCAAGCAGTTGCTGCTGCTTGTTGATTGCGCTGCTAGGAGCTTGCTGCTGTTGCTGCTGCTGCTGCTGCTGCTGCTGCTGTTGTGCGTTGCTCGTATTGACCGTGCTCCCTCGCGCATCGTGCTCGCCCAGCGCACGCGCCACCACCACGCACTCCTCCCACTCCAACTCCGACTCGGATTCCGATTCCCACTCCCACGCGCTCGACTCGCCCTCTCCCTCGCTCTCCTCTCCGCCTTCCTGCGCGCTGGGTTGACTCTCCGCCGCAGCACTGCCGCGGCCCGCGCTGCCCGCGAACCGTCCCGCAACGGCGGAAAGAGGGGAGGCGGGGGGGCCGCGGGGCGGGGAGACACTCGCGGCGGCGGGCGCAATTCCGGGAGTTGCGTCGCGCGGGAGCTGTAAGTGTCTTCCGCCGTCCGCGGACGCTGAGAACAGCGCCGCCGCCGCCGGAATGCGCCGCGGGGGCTGCGGCGAAAGCGGCGGGAGCGTGTAATCTGCGCTGTCCACTCCGCCGTCCGCTGCTTGCGGAGTAATGAATCCGCCGACCGACGCGGATCGGAAGTGGTGGGCGCGGCGGAAACCGGAGGGGCTGCCGGGAGGGGGGCGGGGAGAGCGGGGCGCGTCTTTTCCGCCGCGCACTAGTAGCGAGCCCAGGTCCATAGCGTCAGCAGGTGGCTCCGCGTCGGCGACATTAAGGGTAGTACAAGCAAGCCCAGGGAGACCGCGAGAGCAGGGACCTTCCGCGATCGCCGTCGCTGTGACTGTCGTCGCCACCGCGCCGTCACTTGCGCCGTTGCTGGACGAGGCGGCGCGCGCTGCTGCTGACGTGGCCACGCCGCAGCCGGCTCCACCACGCCGTGACGCAGCACCCGCCGGCGGGCTTGCGCACGCCGCCTCGCGCGATACACCGCGCGGCTCGGGCGCGAGCGCAGGGACAGGGGGAGCTTGAGCGGCGGAGCGCGTTATTTGGAGACGTCTCAAAACCGGGTTATTACTATTTCCTCCGTCTGACGAAGACCCGTCGCTGTGAGGCGTCTCGACGACGACGCGGCTCGCGCCGCCAGATTGCGCTTGCGGCGGAGGCGGCTGGAAACGCGGGCCCGCAACACCGGCGTCGTTGCTGTCGCGGCGGGCGTTGCGGTTGTCGCGAGAGTCGCGGGCGTCGTAGATACCGCCGCCGCCGACGGCCCACCCCAAGCCGCCGCCTTCATCGGCAAGCCCGATGCTCAGTCCCAAGTAGGCCCTGCAGCGCTCCGGTTTGACCGCCATGGCTGCTGCTGCCGCTGCTGACGCCGCTGCATCTGCTGCTGATGCCGCTGCGTCTGCTGCTGCCACTGCTTCCGCTGCCGCTGCTTTCGCCGCTTGTCCGTACAGGGGCGGGTCAAGGAATTACTCCGTGCGTGGTGCCTGGTGCTTGTGTATGCTCGTTCTCAATGCTGCTCGCAACTACTACTGCTTTGCGGGTCACTGGCGTTCAACAATTATCGCTTTGCTGCGGTCAGGGTCCCACGCAATGAGCTGCAGCGCCTTTTCGATCCGACTCGGAGTCGGATGATTCGAGCCCGCCGCCGCGTCGTGCCCGGGAATGCAATGAAAAAGTGTCAGGCAAATCTTGGCGATTGGTTGAAATTGGTCGAAACGGGTCGAGTCGCCTCGCCTCGTGGCGAACGAGGGGCGACGAGTGGGGCCGCCTGGTGTGTAGTTGGCCAAAAACTTTCTCGTCGCCATCGTACCAATCGGGTTCCGTACCAATCTGGTGCAGCACGTCAGCGTTGTACGGTGTACAGTTGCAAGCTGAGCAGCAGCAAGGTGAGAAACAGCCTGTCCTGCTTCGGCGTGGCCTTTCTGCCATGAGGCCAATCTTCCAGTGTCCCACTGCTAGCAGAGATATGAGATCATGAATGGAGGTGAACGGTGGAGTTACTGGGACAATGGGTTGGCAGCTGAGTCAGAGGGATTTCGGGCGTGAGGGGGGAATCGAAACACAAGCTCGCATCAGTGTATGTACGTGTAGCTCGGCCGCACAAAGAGCGTTTCCGTTGCGACTGGTGAGGAGAGGAGAGTCGGGGAGGAGCGCCAGCAACCCAGTCCACCCGCGAATCTGCTCTGCCTGCGAGTCTGAGAGTACAGTGTGAACTGTTGTCCCACAAGTGAGGCTCTAATTCCTCAGGCCTTCTGCTTGGTGGGAAGGAAGACGTGTTCGGGAGATGCGATCATGCGATGTGGGATTGGATAGGTGGGAGGGAAGGATGAACAGTAGATGTATCGGTTTGTACACCCTCTTTCTCAACCACTGGCTCAAGGGCGTAAAATTTCCGTTATCGCTAACCAAACAATATAACTGACAAAGCTGTTTGTAACGTGCATCACCTCACCTAACTGTATCATTCGCATTGTGCTTGTACAGTAAGTGACAAGACAGTTCTTAACGTGGTGACGTTCTACAAGCCGTGTATGTTCTGCAACCAGGTGCTCTACTAGCGCGAAAGAGGGTGTACATCTCATGGGATTCCCCAGCTTGACGTCAGTCTGGGGAACCACATTCATAGGGGCGAGATCAGCGCGTTCGTCCCTCGTTATTTCTGTGAGGTTTTTCTCGTTGCGTCACGTTCTAAAACGGTGAAGCTCGATAACCGCTGTGCACCGTCTGGCTGAAACGCACTGATCTGTGGATAGCATGAGCTACGAAGCCCGTCACACTGTCCAGACCAGATCACAACTGTCGTGTGCAGTGTCACCCGTAAAGATAAGATCCCCCTGGGTTGGTGCGATACTGCTACTGTACCATTTCTTCACAATGTACACCCAGCTGTCAGATTGTAACACCTCAAAACTCTCATTTTTACCAAAGACGTACAAATAAAAAAAACGGAATGACTGAACTAAACCATTTAGTCCACTATCCCTGCGCGTACAGCACTTAATCTAACGAAAAGTGATGGAAAAGATGTAGTAAGTCATTTTGATTACTTCGCAACCTTCTTGCCTTACTGTTCTGTGCATAAACAAGCTTGCTGGAGCAACAAGTGAAGAGCACACCAGATAAGCTGATCAGGGTTAAATGTCATTTACATGGGACAGTTCGGTTAAGTTAGTCTTCTGTGATTGCATAACCACATTTCTTCTGCTGCTGCTGCTGCTGCTGCTGCTGGTAAGTCACATCACATGAGGCCAAGGGCAGAGAGCTCTTGCACCAAGTCAGGAGGCAGGGGCTTGGGCTCAGCACATCTGCTCAGGTCTACCACCACAAATTCCTGTAGCCGGGGTGGGAGAGTGGGAGGAATTGACATTGGCGCCGTGTTAGAAGTGAATCTTTAAGTCGACTAGGAAACATTTGCTCAGATGTACCACCACAAATTCCTGCAGCCGGGGACGAGAGTGGGGGCGCCATGGGTTGGAAGAGCGAAGAGTGAGGGAGGGATTGAAGAGGGAGGGAGAGAGTGAAGAGTGAGGGTGGGAGCGAAGGGTGAGGGAGAGATGGAAGAGCGAGTGAAGAGCAAGGGAGAGAGTGAAGAGGGAAGGGAGTGAGGGAGAGAGAGAGGCGAGAAAGTGGGAGTGAAGAGCGAGGGAGAGTGGGAAGAGTGAAGGGAGTGACAGAGAGAGGGAGGAGCGAAGGAGGGAGTGAAGCGTGAGGGAGAGCGAGATGAAACAGGGAAGAGACTCGAAAGGAAAGAGGGGGAAGGGAAGGGAACAGGGGCGAGATGTGCAGGGAGGGAGCAGAGCGCACCTTGGTTGGCTGCCCTCTGTGCAAGACGCCAAGGGGGAAAGACATGCAAGGGTGTACCTTGGTGAGTTGCCCTCTGTGCAGGACGTGTGCGTGCCTCTCTGTGATGCAGTCGCTGCATAGCACGGCCATGAGTGCACTGTACACGAGGCCTAGCAGCGCCAGCAGTGATGCTGGGAGGGAGGGGGGCGAGGAGCGAGGGGAAGGAGGAGAAAAGGTTTCAGAGGGGAAGAGAGAGAGGAAGCAAGAGGGTTGCTGCATAGCACGGCGATGGGTGCACTGTACACGAGGCCTAGCAGTGCCAGCAGTAAACGCTGGGAGGGAGGGGGATGGATGGACGGGGAGGGACGGAGGGAGGGGTGGAGGGAGGCAGGGGAGGGGGTGCACAGGGCAGCCTCAGAGGGAAAGAGAAGTGAAAGAGGAAGAAATTCATTGCATGGCATAGAAACGCGTGCAGAGGCATGGAAGGAGCACAAGAGGGGGCAGGGGGACGGGGGCAGGAGGCAACAGGAGCACCGTCGAACGAGAGCACGAGATTGATGAAAGGAGACGGGAAAGGAGGGGAGAAGGACGATAGGCCGAGGGCGGATAACGGAGACGGAAAGGCGAGTAAAGTCTCCCCTTGGCCTTTCTTGAAACTCCCATCCCTACGATCCCCTTCACGCCCACACGAAAATGAACGCAAACTCTCCCCTTGCCACCTCCCCGAATTGAGCCTTTATGAATCACAAACACCCAGCACACAGTTACATATGAATGTACATACACAAATACATGATTATTCAATACATACATAAATACATTGAAAGCGGGGAGGGAGGGAAGGGGGAAGGGAGAGAGTGGGTGACCAGCAAAGGAGAAGAACTCGTGGGGTCGGTCCCGGAAGCCCAGTGCGTCCCTGAGCTGGCGCCCAAACACCCGGTACGTGACCACTCCCACTGCCCCCACCAGCTGCCCCGCCACCACCACCGCCACCACCGGCACCACCAGTGCCGGCACCACCAGCGCCGGTACCAATGTTGGACGTGGGAGGAGTTGGATTTGCGAAGTCAGGGGACGGAAGAAGGGTTGGGAGGGAGGAAGGATGGGGGGGGGGCAAAGAGGGACGAAAGGAGGAAGGAGGGGGAGGAAGGGCAGAAGGATGGGAGGGAGGTAAGGTGGAAGGGGAGAGAGAATGGAGAAATGAGACAGATGTCTTTGGAGCCACAGGTCACAAGTGGCGGTGGGAGCACAGGCATGGGCAGCTCAGCTGTGCCTCCATTGTGGTCTAGTACAAGTGCATTTCAGTTCACACCTTGTCTCATGCATCTCCTGCCCAGCAGGTTGGGCAAGCTGCTATCAGGAACACGAGGCACGACAGGAACAACAGGGACGATAGGAACGAGAGCGGTGTCTACAGCATGAGAGCATGGCAACATGGGGGCAAGGCAGCACGTACCAGGAGCACGAGGGTGACGAGCGCTGCATGGTCCCTCAGCAGCACCGCTCTGAACCGCAGTCGGTGCCAGGAGCGGTCATGGGGCAGGTGCGGGCGCAGGGAGAAGGGCGCACGGCACTCTGAGCAGCGTGAGAACGCTGAACCCTGCTGTGATGGGCGGTGGTGGCGGTGGGGAGGGAGGGAAGCAGGGACGAGGGAGGAGCATGGGCAGGGGTAGGGCGAGGTGCAGGTGCAAAGACAGGGGCAGGGGATGGGCAGAGGGAGGGGCAGAGGGAGGGGCAGAGGGAGGGACAGAGGGAGGGACAGACAGGGGAGGGACAGAGGGAGGGACAGACAGGGGAGGGACAGAGGGAGGGACAGACAGGGGAGGGACAGAGGGAGGGACAGACAGGGGAGGGACGTGAGAACGAGGAGCCTTGTTGTGATGGATGATGGGGCGGAGGTGCAGCCGGGGAGATGGAAGGAGGTGCATGGGCAGGGGAAGACAAAGGAGAAGAGGCAGAAATCACTCATGGAGAGATAGGGCGGAATGGGTAGCAGGGAGAGCAAGTGGGGCAAGGAGGACAGTGGACAGTGGACGGCATCCCACCAGACCGCGTCCCACTACTACCGCACCCCACCGCTGCGCACCTTGGCAGCCCTCCAAGCGTCAAGGCAGGTGCGGTGCACGAAGCGCTGAGTCCCACGGCACTGGCAGGGCGCTATCAGCCGCCGACCTGGTGCCCATGGGGGGCGAGGGGGAGAGGAAGGAGGGGGGGGGAGAGGAAGGAGAGGGGGGGAGAGGAAGGAGAGGGGGGGGAGAGGGGGGAGAGGAAGGAGAGGGGGGAGAGGAAGGAGAGGGGGGGAGAGGGGGGAGAGGAAGGAGAGGGGGGAGAGGGGAGGCAGGCGGGTGAGGGGGATGGTCGAATCTTGCACTGAGAAACTAGACACCTCTGCATCGCATCCCACCACACTGAGACTGGGCAGAAAGACGATGTGACGGCCCGGTAGGTGTGTGCGTGAGGGGGAGGCAGGTGAGGGGGCGATGGGTTCTGAGGCGAGAAACAGGTGACCTGTGCATGACGACGTTGCACTGGCAGCGAGTTGGTAGAGGCGATATGAAGGCCTGGAGGGCACAGGCGCGGCGTGACGGATGGGGAGGGGTTGGACGGGGAAGGGGAGCGGAGCGGAGGGGAGAGGAGGGGAGGGGAGGGGAGGGGAGGGGAGGGGAGGGGAGGGGAGGGGAGGGGAGGGGAGGAGAGGGGAGGGGAGGGGAGGGGAGGGGGGGTGAGGAGTGGCGGGGACTAGGCGGAAGAGGGAGTGTGCAAGTGGCGGGGATGAGGAAGGCAGACGGGATATCATGTTTTCAAATGATATGCCATGGAACAGCAGGGAGTTGCTCATGTGATTTCTCAATTCACCCATTCTCCCCGTAACACACCCCACCTCCCAAACCCTCTCCCCCATTAGTCTTCTCCACACACCTTCCCCCATTTCCCTCCCCCTTTTTCCACCCCCTTCCACCTGGCGCATGTGCGGCTATCATACCATCAGCCTCCAGGCATATCCGGCACTGCTGCGTGCTTTCGTCCTCCCCCTCTTCCTCCTCCCGCCCCCCTTCCTCCATCGCGTTCCCTCCACCGTCCCTCGTCCCGCCACCGCCATCATCCAAATCTCCCATCCCTCTCCCCTCCTTCCCCACCGTCTCCCCTAGCCTTCCCTGCTCCACACTTCCCTCACTCCCAATCACAGCAGAGCACAGGGCGGCAGTTGTTTCGTCCGCGGGACTGGCAGCACCGCCTGGAGGGGGCCCGCGGAGCTCCGCTGCGCCTGCTGCCTCTTCCGCCCCCCCGCGCCTAGCTAGTAACGCCTCCGCCTCCCCCGTCTCCTCCCCCTCCGCCTCCGCGTCCCGCGCAGGTAGTTCCGCGCCCATGTGCGAGCGGGCTAGCAGCGTCAACGGCATCGCGGAGAAAAAAGCGAGGGATCCGCGGGGAGACGGACGGAGAGGCGGGCGGAGAGGCGGGCGGAGAGGCGGGCGGAGAGGCGGACGGACGGACGAGGACGCAGAGGTGTGCAGAACGGCGCTCCTTCGAGCCGCTCGTTCGAAACGCTACTACTGCCGTGGACGAGCGGCCGTGTGCTTACGCCGGATGGTGGAAAGGCGGGGCGAGCCTTGTGAGCAAGTGGCTGGCCAGCTGGGTTCACAGAAACATCCGGAAAAGGAAAAATATTTAGCGTTGAGTCAACCCAAAGTCGCCGCGTGTAACGAGGGTAGGATCGGTCCGCCTGTGAGATTTTTTTTCTCAAATTGTGGAGCTTTCTTTCGGTGCTGAGTTATTCTGGCGAGAAGAGCCTCTTTTGAAATTGAATTAGGAGATTTCTCGAAAATTGGATTGCTCCCCTTGAGTTGATCTCGAATGGCGGAGCTGAGTATTCCTGGTGAGAAGAGTCTCTTTTGAGACAACAGCGGGAGGTGGCGGTGGGGGTTTTCGCTGAGCTATCGCCGCGAGGGCTCGAGGACGGTAGAATCAGATTACGCTGTTTCGCGATGCGAAATCGCAGCTCGAATCGCTAGCGGTTCACCGTGTTGAAGTGGTTGCTGCGGAAGAAGCCGACGCTGGAGCAGAATCGTTGATTGAAGTGCTGTTGTTAGAGAGCGGCGGTTTACGGAGTGGACGTTTCCATAATCTACTCGCTCAACATCACGTGACGTGACGCCTCCAAGGTAACAAGAAACGGAACCGCTGGATTGAGGCTGCGTTCTAACTGTACTGTACGAACAAGTCGCGCTTGAAAATTCGACCGATGTGCGATTCTTCCCAATTTTCTACGACTAGAACCTTCGAACAGTACTGACAGCGGCCGCGTGCGACAGTCGACGATTTGCGATGAGCATCGCCATCCGCCAACGGACGACGCATTCTTACCATCGTGATATCGACGGTTCTCATCTCGAGTCTATGATGTCAGATAATTGTACTCCGAATTTTCCCGATGCGACGGGTTACCGTAGCATAATGTGTTCGTTCAGACCAGAGATGCTACAGTCCTGACCTGACCAGCGAAAATGTATGCTGCTGCTCAGCTTCTTCGATTTGAACGCCACTTGTCCAGGATGCTACCTAAGTCACGCAAGTGTCACTCACTGCAGCGACCTTACAGGCGAACTGTCGTCTTGTCGGTAGTGTATTTGTCAGTGTGGAAACCTTTGCTTCAGGAACAATTTAAACTCGCTATGGTTGGTGACATTATGCCTTAGAATGTATCAGAGACACTGTTACAAACGTTTCAAAACACCCGGTTTATGCTCGTAAGATACACATGATTCTGTGAATTGCCTCAATGCGATAGGAGCTGATCGCACGACGACCATGCATGCCTTGGCTTACAGTTAGCTTGCAACAATTCACAACCCGGAACTGCTCACTGGTACTGCACAAAGCAGCAAAACGGAAGTAACCAGAGGCGTTTGTGGCCAGAGGCTCACAAAGAGTACGCTTGCAACCCCCAAGCACAGCCAATCCATCCATCCATCTGGTCCTCTTCACCATTCCTCGTTGCTCCTCACCACCACTCACCACTCGTTTCTCCTAGCTACTCCACTCCACCCCAGTTTGACAGTGGTGGGACCTCCAATTACTGCGACACCTGTCATAACTTTCCCCTTACCACCCAGCTCCTTTTGCCGTTTACAGCTCCCTGCACAGTACCCACAGCCCACTGCCCACTGCTTACCGCTCACTGCTCTGCCCCACTGCCCATCCCGCTGTTCGCAGTTGCCCGAGGGCCCTTCACCATTCATCCCTGGCCCCTTCACCATTCATCCCTGGCCCCTTCACCATTCATCCCTGCCCCTGGCTATGTCTGCCAATGCTACTGGAAGCACACATGCAAGCCGATGTAGGTCAAGGGTCGCCAACACTCAGCGAGCAGCGGAGGCAGGAGCGGAAGGACAGGTGGGCCGTGCTTGAAACTCAGCAGGCAGTCAGGGGAAGATTCGGGGCACCTCAGAAATCAGCAGAAGGACAGGAGTCGGTGGGTGGAGGGCAGCGCAAGCAGCTGGTATCTGCTTCAAAGAAGAGCGGTTCCCGATGCAAAGTCCAGACACAGGGCGGTGATGAGCTATGGATTCGCGCACGCTCTGCCAACTGCACAGGTGCTTGGTGGTGGGTGCTGGTGCCTGGTTCAGGCTCGCGTTCCAGTCCAGGGGTCACATGCGCGCGCCACTGCTCAAGGACATGCTGGGCAGCCGAGGTGCAGCGTCGTGCAGTCATACCAAATGTGTTGGACGCACCGCCGCTGTCACGAGGTGACAGTTGAATCGCCTCAAGAGTCGCCTTCTTCAGTCATATGACGTCACATGTATAGGGCGGGACGTACAACCGATGCCAGTGCTCCCCCCTTCTTGCTTCCTCCACGAGACAAGCAAACCGGCCCATACTCCACCACTTCTCCATGCTCCTCCGACCCACCTTCCCCACCTGCTCCTGCTGCCACCAGTGCTTCTGCTGCTGCTGCTGCTGCTGCTGCTGCTGCTGCCACTGCTGCTGCTGTTTATGCTGCAGTTCGTGCTGCTAACCCCCCTTCTTCCCCTGACGCTGCTCCTGCTGTGCACTCTTGCTACACTTAACGTGCCTCGTCCTCCTCTCCCTCTCTCCCGCCCCCCCCACAACACACACCTGTGCAACTACCCCCTCACGCACCTCACCTGCACTGCAAACCGGCGAACGAACGCAGTACCAGCAGGTGCAAGGTACAGGCACAGAAATGCACAGAAATTAGGGAGCTTCGACATCACGCCCTCAAAAACCCTGCTTGGACCGTGCCTCCCACTGCCAGGGACGGCTGCGGAGACAAGCCAGGGGGTTGGACGGTGTCTGCTTGGCTCTCCCTGCTCCACTGCTCTCATTCTGCACGGCTCGAGGGGTATTCTTGAGGAATTTCAAGAAAAAGCTCTAGCAGGCAAACACAGCCATTGCAGGCAGCGGTGAAGATGGCGCGATATCGAGGGCACCGGGGTGTGCTGAGATGATGAATCGATGGACTCGTAGGCTTTCGTGCTGATGCCACGCAGCAAGGGCATCACTTCGTAATCGCGGTAAACGAAACAGGAAGAGAAACCAGAAAAAAAAAAAAAAAAAAAAAAAAAAAAACAGGAAAAAAAAAGTTTGTGGCTGCGCAACACTCTTCCCTCAAGTCCTGGCTGCTCTGCCATCCTTGGTGAGTGCAACACTCTTGGCCTGCACCGCACCTCACCGCCTCCGGTTCAACCTGGCCTGGCTGTTGCTAGAAAAGTCCGACAGTGACCCATCCACCACCCCCAGGTTGTTCCTCCCAGGCCGCTCCCTCTCCCTCTCCCGCTCCGCCCCTCCGTGCGCCCCCTGCTGATCCCGTGCTCTTACAAGCAATACAGGCTGTGCTCCCCTGCCCTGCCCTCCCATTCCCCCTCCACCTGCTGCTGCTGCTGCTGCTGCTGCTGCTCCTCCTCCTCCTCCTAAAATCCCTGCTCCTCCTGCTCCTCTCCCCCCACCAAGCCCCTGCTGCCATTGCACGTACCCACCACTTCCTCCTCCCCCTCCCGCTCCCCCTACTCCTCCTCCCCACCCGCCTCCCGCCCCCCCACCTCCCCCTGCAAACCCCACAGCAGCAGGTGCAAACGGTCTCTCCTCTTCCGCCCGCTCATTATACTCCAGCACACGTCTCTTGATATCCTGTCTCTCCTTCTCCTCCTCCTCCTCCTTGCGCCGCGTCGCCACCGCAATAGCACTGTCACTCGGAACCATCAACTCCCTCGCCTGCTGCTTGTTCCCTCTCTTCACCAGCACCCGAAACACAGTCATATCCGGCCCCTTCTCCTCCCCTCCTCTCCCTCTCCCCCCTCTTCCTCCCCCTCCCCCTTCATCATCAGCATCATCCCCATCATCCACCTTCCCTGCCCCACCCACCCCTCTCCTCCCCACCCCTCCTCCACCACCACCACCACCACCTCCCGCACTCGCACCAGAGCTCCCATCGAGCAGGCTCATGGGAATCGATATGTTCAGCACGCCCGCGCCCCGCTTCTCCAGCTTTCTCTCCGCCAGGCTCTCCTGCATGAGCGCTCGGAACTCCTTGTCAAAGTCTTCTAGCTCCTCCGGATCCACCTCCGCTTCTTTCCTCCCCCCGACTAGCTTCACTTTGTCGTCATCCCCCTCCTCCGCCTCGCTTGCTTCTCCGCCTGCGCCCCCCTCCCCCTCCGTCTCCCCCTCGTCGTCGTCGTCCTCCCCTCCCCCGTCCTCCCCGTCTCCTGTCTCATCCCCGTCGTCCTCCTCCCCTCCCTCCTCCTCATCCCCTCCCACAGTCTCCTCCTCGCTATCACTCCTCTCCTCCTCCCCTCCCTCCCCTGCTTTCCCCCCTTGCTCCATCTGCACTTCAACATTCTCAGGGATAACCCCAAGCCCTTGAACCCCAACCCCTCCTCCCCCCCCCCCCTGCTCCTCCCATCCCCGCCGCTGCCCCAGCAGCACCACCCGCACTAGCCCCGTCCCCTCCTCTCCCGCCGCCCCCTCCCCCGCCCTTGCCAGCAGCCCTCTCAGCGTCCTGCAGCAGCTGCGCCTGCGCCTCTTCCAGAGTGGCGAATCGCTTCATGCGCGGCCGCAGCTTGGCAAACAGATCCTGAACGGGGGGGGGGGGCGGACGAGAGGAGCAGAGCATGGGCAAGACTCTTGGAAACCCATGAGAGGACTTTTCGCCCCATACTGAGCAGCACGGCTAGTATTATACTCAATCTTCAGATGAAGGCGAGTATACACTCGCTCCACGACAGGTCCGAACGAAAAGAAAGGAGTAGAAATGAAGCCGAAGAAAAAAAAAACCATGGAACGAAGGAAAACGAACGCCCACCTGTCTTGTGCAGCTAGATTTCCACATTGAAACGCACGCAAGGATTCCATAACAGTAGCCTCCTGCTGTTGCTCCTGACAGGAGCACATGTGCTCTTCGACCTATGGTCTCTTGCAAAACAGGTGTGAAAACAGTCTCTTTGGTGCTCTCACAGCTGGTCGCCTGTGTGGAAGCAGCACTGGAGGCATCTCACCTGCAGGTCGAACTCCACATCGAGCGGCACGGAGGGCTTGGCGAGCACGTAGGCCTGGAAGAGCAGCAGGAAGCGGTCGAGGCGGCGGCGCGAGGAGCCACGGTCAAAGAAGTGGCCGCATGTGGCGAGGAGCGTTGCTGCCATGCGGATGCGGAAGGAGTCGTCCGGTGGGTCTAGCGTGAGGTGCTGTGGGTGGGGGGAAGGGGAGAGGGGGACAGGAAATGGGATGGGATGGGAAGGCAAGGGAGAAGAGGGGGGGGTGAGATGAGGGGGAAGGGGTTTTAGGGAACTGCCTGGTGGTCGTGAGCAGTGTACTGTAGTACACAGCAGAAGCCGCACCTGGGAGGTATCACAAGCAACCAAAGAAGAGCAGCAGGTGCAACATGTCAAAGACCCCAGCGAACCAGATGCGAGTCCACCACGCGATAGCTGTACAGCTCGCCCAGCCGAAGCAGCGGCGCATCGCACTGCACTGCACCGCACCGCACAAGACCCCATCACACACGACCCCAGAAATAGAACCCCTGACTGGTCTCCCTGCCCTACCTCGGGGGTATCAGCGCCGTAGAAGAGCAGGAGGTGCAGCGTTTCGAAGACGAGGTGCGAGTCCACCACACGGTAGCTGTACAGCTCGCCCAGGAAGCGCAGCGCTGTGATGCGCCGCTGCTGGTACGTGCTGTCCGGGACCTCCAAGCCCAACCGAATGTCCTCCATTAGCTGTGGGGGGAGAGGGGGCCGGGGGGGGGGAAGGACGGGGAGGGGAAGGGGAAGAGTGGTGGGTACAGCTGCATGCTGTCTGGGACCTCCAGCCCCAACCGAATGTCCTCCGTTAGCTGGGGGGATGGGGAAGAAGAGGAGAAGGGCGGGAGAGGAAGGGGAAGAGTATGGGGTGCTGGTGCGCGCTGTGTTTTGAGTCGACTCGAAACACGACTCATTACACGCGCATTACTGGTGCGCGCTGTGCTTTGAGTCGACTCAAAACACGACTCATTACACGCGCATTACTGGTGCGCGCTGTGTTTTGAGTCGACTCAAAACACGACTCATTACACACGCATTACTGGTGCGCGCTGTGTTTTGAGTCGACTCAAAACACGACTCATTACATGCGCATTACTGGTGCGCGCTGTGTTTTGAGTCGACTCAAAACACGACTCATTACACACGCATTACTGGTGCGCGCTGTGTTTTGAGTCGACTCAAAACACGACTCATTACACACGCATTACTGGTGCGCGCTGTGTTTTGAGTCGACTCAAAACACGACTCATTACACACGCATTACTGGTGCGCGCTGTGTTTTGAGTCGACTCAAAACACGACTCATTACACACGCACTACTGGTGCGCGCTGTGTTTTGAGTCGACTAAAAACACGACTCATTACACACGCATTACTGGTGCGCGCTGTGTTTTGAGTCGACTCAAAACACGACTCATTACACACGCATTACTGGTGCGCGCTGTGTTTTGAGTCGACTCAAAACACGACTCATTACACACGCATTACTGGTGCGCGCTGTGTTTTGAGTCGACTCAAAACACGACTCATTACACACGCATTACTGGTGCGCGCTGTGTTTTGAGTCGACTCAAAACACGACTCATTACACACGCACTACTGGTGCGCGCTGTGTTTTGAGTCGACTCAAAACACGACTCATTACACACGCACTACTGGTGCGCGCTGTGTTTTGAGTCGACTCAAAACACGACTCATTACACACGCATTACTGGTGCGCGCTGTGTTTTGAGTCGACTCAAAACACAACTCATTACACACGCATTACTGGTGCGCGCTGTGTTTTGAGTCGACTCAAAACACGACTCATTACACACGCACTGCTGGTGCGCGCTGTGTTTTGAGTCGACTCAAAACACGACTCATTACACACGCACTACTGGTGCGCGCTGTGTTTTGAGTCGACTCAAAACACGACTCATTACACACGCAATACTGGTGCGTGCTGCTCTGCCCGGTGCCTCCATGCCAAACCAGATGCCCTCCATTACCTGTGGGGCGGGGGGAGAGGGAGCGGAGGTGGGGAAGATGAAATTTCCCAGTGCGAAGGAGGAGGAGAGATGGCGACTAAAGGGAGTGGAGAGACTGGGAAAGGGGTGGTGGTGCAATGCTGTTAGGGGCATCCAAAAAGGAGTACCTCCATCTTCCCCCCACCCTCCTTTCCCACGCCCCACCTCACACCCTGGTTCCTTCCCCCCATCCGTCCATCGACCCGCCGTTTCCCCCCTCCCATCCCTCCCCCCTCCCCCCTCCCCCCCTCACTCCCTCCCTCCGACCCCCACCACTCCCCCCCCTCTCACCTGGTCAACCACGGCCACCCCCACGGATTCTCTGAATCTGGAGAGAGCGGCGACGAGCGAGGCGAGGAGGTGGATCTGGTTGAAGCGCGCGCGGTGGGCCTTCACCAGGCACCGCACCACGTACCCCTCGCACCTTCCCTCCCTCCCCCCAGCCCTCCACCAAACGCTTCCTCCTCCCTCCCACCCTATCCCGCTCAACCCCCTGTCCCCTTAGGGCGTGTTAAATCCCCACACAATTCCGAAAATGGGGTGTGGCCGAATTTTCGACGACCAAATGGTCGTCATATTTTTCGCGAACAACGACGAGGTGGCCGATTCAGAGTCGACTCTTTTACAGCCAAAATTTACAGGTTTGGCGATTTAACAACTTTGGTGGCCGATTTGCAGGCCGGTTCGGAAAAGTGGTAAAATTTGCAGTTACTACAGTAGTTGAGTATGTGCGACGGGGTCGCACTTTTGACGGCGATATTTCTCATTTGACGCGATCACAAATTCTGTCGTTGGGCGAAACCATGCGACGTCGCAGGCGATTGTCGCACACTGTGTCGACTACTTGGCCGTTTTGGAGTCGACTCGGCGTCGTTTTCGTGTCGACTTTTTAAACGGCCATCAAATTCGTTATTTCTTAGCGAAATTTGCGACGGTCACCACTTGACTTACGATTGTCGCAAACTGGTTACCTTCGCAAAAACGGCCCGACGGATTGTGGCAGAATTTTTGGAGTTTCCGATTTAACACGCCCTTATCTCCCCACCACTCCGCTCCCCCCCTCCCCCCCCCAACACTCCCCTCTCCCTTTCACCCCTCGCCCAAACCTCCTCACCTGATCAACCACGGCCACGCCAACAGATTCTCTGAATCTGGACAGAGCAGCAACGAGCGAGGCGAGGAGGTGGATCTGGTTGAAGCGCGCGCGGTGGGCCTTCACTAGGCACCGCACCACGTACCCCTCGCACTCGCCCCACGGAAGCTTCCTCAGCTGCCGCAGCACCTTCTCAACCGTGGATTTGCTGAGGTCAGCGTAGAGCAGCTTGCGGATGTACTGGGGGGAGGATGGGGGGAGGATGGGGGGAGGATGGGGGGAGGATGGGGGGAGGATGGGGGGAGAGGGGCGCATGGGGGGAGGAGGGATTGGGGGGAGAGGGGAGAAGGGAGAGGAGGAGAGGGAACGGGGAGAGGCGGAGAGGGAAGTGGGTGGGAGGGAAGGCGGGGAGAGGGACAGCTGAAGCCTCAGTTGCGTCTGTTAAGGTGAGGTCAGGATAGCGGAGCTTGGAGATGTAGTGGAGAAAGAAGGGGGGGGAATAGGGGAGAAAGGTGAAGGACGTGGGGAAGGGTGGAAAGCGGTTTTCTTTCTCAGGATATCCGCATGCTGTTTGGATAGATTTTAAGAGAAGCTTGCGAAAGAATGTATCAAACAAAGAAGAGGAGAGTATAAGGGGAGGGGGAGGGGATGGGATGTAGGGGGAGGGGGGGGGGGGGGGGTGGTGGCTGTGGAGAAAGCGTGGAGAAGGGGAGGGGAGATGGGAAGGGAAGAGGGGGAGCGGAGCGGTAACAGGAGCTTGAAAAACAATGAAGCATCAATACGCATGCTCAGCGCAGTGAAGATTCCCAGAAGACGTGTGTGCAAGAAACCCATTGCACGTGCAAGAGGCAGGGCAGGCAGGCCACACAGCCAGCCACGCTCAGACCACGCTCAGGTTCGACCTATCCTCACCCACACAGCAGCCTCCCTGGTCCTCCAAGACCCCTTCCCCCGGGCACAGCAAACACACACACCCCTCGCCCCCCACACCACCACCACACATAAACACACACGCCCCAGCGCCCCCTCCCCCCAGGCACAAGCACTCATCTCCCCCCATCCTTCCCACCTCGCCACAACACAACCACTCCCCCCCACCCCTCCCCTCTCTCCTCCCCCCCTCCATCCCTCACCTGGTGCAGCGGCGGGCGGGTCTTGACGACCTTGGCGACGCGGTCCGGGGGCCGGCAGAGGAAGTAGGCGTTGTCAATGAGCGTGGAGTGGTGCGCGTCGAAGCTGCGCGCGTTCTTGAGGCGCTGAATGATGTCCAGCATGTTGCCCATGCGCACCTGGTGGGGGGAGAGGGGCGGGGAGGGGGGGGAGGAAAGGGGGGAATAATGGAACGGCTCAGCATGTTGAGGCGCGTGCGTTCTTGAGGAGCTGAATGATGTCCAGCATGTTGCCCATGCGCACCTGGTGGAGAGGCGGGTGGTGGGTGAGGGTGGTGGAGGGGGAGGGAGGGCATGGAGGAGAGGGGGAGCATGCATGGGGGGGGGGGCGGCAGCAAAGAAAAGGGAAAACTGAGATAATAATGATGGCATGAGAAGAGGACGAGGTGGAGCATGTTGACTGCACACCCAGGGGGAAGAGGGAAGGGATGAGAGAATTTGAAAGGAACCACTAGAGGAACAGTGAACGGGTGTGCGCAACAGGGAAAGTGGAGGGCGAAGGGTGGGTTGGGACAGGAAGAGTGGGGAGAGGTGGGTGGGGTAGACAGGAAACGCGGGGAAGCAGGGTGGGGGGAACAGGGAAGGGTGGAGGGGACGAGGGGATATGCCTTGTCCTACGCAGAACAACTTGTTTTGTTACACAGCCCAACTGGGGGTATGAGAGCTGGGCGCATGAGCGCACCACACGATGAGCGCATGACCCCGTGAGCCTGTGAGCGCACCTTGGTGTCGGGGTGGCGGGAGAGGAAGGCCCCGCAGGTCTCAAGCAGCGCACACGCCACGTCAATGCTGTGATGGGAGAAGTCCTCCAGACACGACTGCATGCACGGGATTGAGGGGGGGGAGGCGGGGGGGTGGGAGAGAGAAGCACACAAGGACACAGGCTCTGCATGCAGTCATGTCAATGCTGTGGTGGGAGAGAAATCCTTCAAAGCAAGCATGACTGCATGCACGCGACCAAGGGGCGAGGGGGAACGGGCGGGGGGTGGAGGAGGGTGGGTGGGAGGAGCACACTAGTCACTAGACACAGGCGCGTCGACATTCATCCCGCTCAGGGTGGCCGTGCAGTGCACGCTGAGCTGCTGCCCCTCAGCCAATCACACCACACTAGCCGCGCCGCCCGCTTCGCAAAAAGGATGGCACCGAATTGGAATGGAGGGAGGCGGATGGCACGGTGTGGTGAGAGGTGATGGAGGAGGTGAGAGGTGATGGAGGAGGTGAGAGGGTCACCTTGAGGCAGCTGAAGATGAGTGATGGTGGCGCCACCTTGAACTTGGCTAGCTCGCCCAGGAAGCGGATGTTGCGCATCTTCGACTCTATGTTGATTTGATCCTGGTGGCCGCGTGGTGGTGGGGGTCCGGAGGAGAGGGAAGGAGAGATGGGGGAAGAGAAGGTGGGAAGGGAGGGAGAGGAGGGAGAGAAGCGATGATTTTGAATGCTGCGCATCTTTGACTCGATGTTGATTCGATCCTGGTTGGCGACGGTGGGAAGAGGGAGGCAGTGAGGGGTGTTTTAGTGTTCACCTTCGACTCAATATTGATTGTGAGAAAGTGGGACGAGAGGGAGGGGGAATAGATTGAAGATGCGGGGGAGGAGGACTGTCAGCGGTGGTCGCTTTCCTTGAGGCACGAGCTCCATCCACCCTGTCTGAAAATGTGCGATTTCTGAGAATTCACAACAATGACTGAAGCCGCAACTCAGCTCTTCGGCTTGCTTCGTCTCTTGGTCGAGTCAAACTGACGTCGAGTGGAGTCCATGTCAAACCCAGCAACATGAACCAGAGAAGAGCACGCCCCACATCACATCCCACATGTCCCCCCACCCCAAGGTGCGCCCACTAACCATGCCAACACCGAGAGCTTTCCTTCCTTTTGCCCCATGTTCCTGCCCCCACCTTCTTGCTCTTCCAGCAGGTGCCCCAGTGCTGGCCTGGCCCCACAACCCACATGTACCGCCCAAGTGTGCTGCCATGGAGGAAAGAGCACTCCTTCTTGCTCCCCATGCCCCCTATTTCAACACCCAGCCCACCCACTCAGCACCAACACAAGAGCCCACCCACCTTCTTGCTCTTGAGGGCGGCAAACTCCTCTTCAAGCAGGTGCACCAGTGCCGGCCCCACGTCGCGCATGTACTGCCCGAGCGTGGCGGCGAGGCGCGCATGGTACGGCAGCAGCTGCAGCGCCGTGCGGTGCACCGCGAAGAGTGCCCGCACCAGCCTGCGCCGACTGGCCTTGCTGTTCACGTAGCAGAAGTCCACCTGAGGGGAGGGGAGAGGGGGGGGGGGGCAACAGCAGAAGAGGCACGAACGGAGTAGATGCTTAATACAGGTGCGTCAAGGAGCGCACCAGCCTGCGCCTGCTGGCCTTGCTGTTAACGTAGCAGAAGTCCACCTAAGAGGGGGGGAGGGGTAGAGGGGTGGGGGAGGAGAAGCCGGAAGATTGGGGGGGGGGAAAGGGGGAGAGTGAGGGAAGAGGAAGGGGAGACGGTGGGGAAAGTGTGGGGAAGATTAACGGGAAAGGAGGGGGAAAGGGTGGTGAGAGAGGGAAGCAGCAGGGAAAGAGGCACAAACGGATGCTTCTAAGACGTGCCTCAAGGACCGCAGCAGCCTTCGCTGGCTGGCCAGGCAGGCAGCGAGAGAGGAACAGAGGGGGCGAGGGGAGGAGGGGGGAACGCAGGAAGCGAGGGCAGAAGGCTGACTGACAGCGAGTTGGTCGATGAGGTCTCTGCTGACACAAGATGGCAGGCGCTGCAGCAAGTCGTCTAGCTTTGCTGCCTCCACCCCCTTCACCTTCTCCTTCTCCTTCTCACTCTCCTTCTCCTTTTCCTTCCCCTTCTCCTTCTCCTTATCCTTCCCCTTCTCTTCCTTGTCCTTCTCTTTCCCCTTCTCCTTTCCCTTCTCCTTATCCTTCTCCTTCTCCTTATCCTTCTCCTTCTCCTCCTTCCCCTCACCCTCCTCACCCTCCTTCTCCTCCCCATCTCCACCCCCCTTCCCACCCTTCCCGCCACCATCCCCCAGCAGCACAGCAGGCACAAACAGCTTCAAGTCCGGCAAATCTTCATAGAACACTCTCGTCTCATCATCATCCCACAGGGGTAAAGGCTCAGCCTCTCTCTTCCCGCCGTCCGCCCCCGCCCCTACTGCGCCCCCTGCTGAGCTGTCCCCGCCCCCTGCCACGTGGGTGGTGTGCTCGTCCTCTGGCAGCACGACAGGTGGCCGGTCGAGAGCCTCCGCCAGGCTGGGAACGGGGGGACGGTACGGAGAAAAGAGGGGAGGGGTTCCAGGGGGAAGGTGGGGAGAGGGGGGGGCGGGGATGTAAGACGGTGGTGGTAAGTGGGTTGACTTGAGGGTGGTGCGTGGGATGGGGGGGGTTGGGTGATGAGAGGGCGCTGCGGAAAAGGGAGGGCTGGTAGAAAGAAAGTACAAAGGATGACGTGAACGAAAGGGGTTGAACGCACACAAACGCGCAGACCGGAACGAACCCACCATTCTGAAAGAGGAACTCGAAACTGAACCGGCAGTGACACCTGTATCAACACCCACAGCAACACCCCCGGCGACTCCCCCAGCGACACCCACAAAATCCAATCCTGCCCACTCACGCGTTGGTGTTGCGCAGCAGCTGCTCCAGCCCCCGGCGGCTCCCAAAGTGACACCCACATTGACACACGTATCGACACAACAGGCTCCAGTGGTGCCTCCCCCCACTCACGCATTGGTGTTGCGCAGCAGCTGCTCCAGCCCTCTGCGGCTCTTCTCATACGCGCCCGTCACGTCCTCCCCCACCTCCCCTTTCTGCGCCGTGATGCGCGCTATATCCCGCTCCATGCCCCTTAGCACGCCCTGCTCGCTCTGCACGAGTGTGCACAGGGCCTCAAAGAAGGATGATACCATCTTCGACAGCTGCTTGCGCTGCTCGGTAGTTACTGGGAGGTCTGTGTAGACCTTGGCGTGCGAGAAAGGGGGACGAAGGGAGGGGAGGGAAGGGAGAGGAGAGGAGGGGAAAGGGGATGAGAGAGGTGTTGCTTTTTCCCGCTCCATGCCCCTTCCATGCCTCGCAGCACGCCCTGCTCGCTCTGCACGAGAGCTGACAGGACCTCGAAGAAGGACGAGACTAGCTTGGAAAGCTGCTTGCGCTGCTCTGCGGTTACTGGGAGGTCTGTGTAGACCTGGGCGTGGGAGGAGGGCGGGGGGCGGGGGGTTGTGAGGGGGAGTTCTGTTTTTTTAGGAGACAAGAAGATAAGGGCTGGCTTTCGACGGGCCCAATGCATGATGGCATGCTTATGCTGTCTGTCAGCGGTTACTGGGACGCCTGCGTAGACCAGAGCGAGGGGAGGGGAAAGGGGGGGGGGAGGGGTGGCTTCACTTCACTCCAACACATACCTCCTCGTCTGCTGGGTCGCTCTTGAGCCCTAGTAGCGGCCCTCCCACCCGCACAAAGCTGAGCATGAGAGTCACAGACATGGTCACCGCCTCCCTCTCCCTCTCCAGCCTCTCCTTCTCCCTCTCACTCTTCCCAGCGCCAATACCCACTTCCGCTCCCCCTCCCCCTCCCGCTCCCCCTCCTGCCGCCGCCGCTGACGCCGCTGCGGCTGCTGCTGCGGCCGCTGCTACAAGCCCGGCCCCATCCGCGCTCGCCATCTCCTTCACGACGCCTATAATCACACTCGCATCGCCGTACACTCCACATAAGAACAGCTCCACTAGCAGCCGAAACACGCTGCGCTTCCGGGATATTCTGGCAGAGAGGCTCGCTCCTGTGCCCGCACCACCCGCCCCTGCCACCGCGCCCCCTCCTCCCGCTGCTCCTGCTCCTGCTAACCCTGCCCCACTGATTCCTCCCCCTGCTCCGCCCACACTAACTGCGCTCCCGTCCAGATCGTCGAAAAACAAGCTGCTGGTGATGGTGCTGCTGCCGCCACTGCTGGTGCTGGTGCCGGTGGTTGGTTTGGAGGAGGGAGGAGATGGCATGAGGACGCGGAGCAGGGTGGGGATGAGGGCCGGGGAGAAGTCTGCGTAGCGTTGGTGCAGCAGGGAGCAGACCTGAAGGGTGGAAGAGGTTGAAGAGGGGCGTGAGGTGAGGGGGAGAGGGGGGAGGGCGGGTGGGAGAGGGGGAGAGGGAGAGAGGGGGAGACGAGCAGAGGGGCAGAGGAGGAGCAGATGGGGGAGAAGGGGAGAAGGGGAGAAGGGGAGAAGGGGAAAGGGGGGGAGAGGGAGACTGGGAGAGGCAATGATAGACGTCGGGAGGAGGGGCGAGAGGAAAGAGGAGGTGAATAGAAAAGAAAGGAGGGGGAGGGAGGGGAATCCTTAATCTTGTGCAAACCATGATTGCGTGAGGCTATTCGTGTATGGCTAAATTAGATGCAACGCAGTTAGTAACGCATACAAAGGGCAGATGAATCTGTAAGAAGAACTTATTTCGTTGGTAGGTAGCTTGGTATGAACCCTTTATCAGCACAATACTTAGTACATCCAACGTATGTGGGCAGACGTGGGTGAAGGAGGGATGGGAGAGGCACGGGGAAAAGGGGGATGGGATGGGAGGGGAGGGGAGGAGGGAGGGGAGAATGAGGGAGGGGAGAAGAAGGTAGGTAGGGAGATTGGATGGGACGGGACGGGACAGGCGGAGAGGAGAAAGAGTAGAGAGGAGAAACAGGAGGGAGGAGGGGAGGAGAAGAGAGTGGGAGGGGAGGAGTGGAGGAGAGGAGAGGAGGGGGGGGACGGGAGGAGTGGAGAAAGAGCAGGCAAGAGAGGAGGAAAGGAGAGAAAAGGGAAGGGGAGCAGAGGGGAGGGGGGAAGGGAGGGGAGAGGGTGAGAGGAGGAAAAAGGACGGGAGGGGAGGCAGGGACCTGCACGGCGGCGGGGATGTCGGGCATCTTGAGCTTGGCCTCTGCTATGGCTGCCACTGCTTCTGACACGTACTTGCTCATGTTCACTGCCCGCACCTGAGGGGGGGAGGGGAGGCATGGAGGGGAGGGACGGACGGGAGGCAGGGTCCAGGGATGGGAGGATGGGGGGAAGGCAGGGAGGGCGGAAAGGGAGGGGAGACATGGATGGGGCTTGCAACCTACAGGTGCGAGTGCCTGCAGGACAGGGAGGCAGGTATGCAGTGGGGGGTAGGAAGAAGGAGGGGGGCGGGGGGGAAGCGGGGGAAGACTGGAAGAGAGGAGCGGGGGAAGACTGGAAGAGAGGAGCGGGGGAAGACTGGAAGAGAGGAGCAGGGGGGAGGGAGGAGATATATGGAGAAAAGTTCACAGGGGTGGGCTTGAAAGGGAACAAAGCTGAGACCATTACTCGGAAAAAAGTGAGGCTACAAGGTTTTTGGTGAAAAAACGAGAGGATAAAGAAAGTTCCGGAAGAGGGGGGGGCAGGGGGGGATGCAGTGAAGCTAAGTGTTCGTGGGACTAGAGGCCGAAATGCCCATGCACGTGCACCCCTAAACCCCACCAGCTTGTAGCATCCACCTCCCCTATCTCACCACACCAACCCCACCCTTACACACCACCAGCTAAACCAGCAACACCAGCTACATTACCGAGATGGAAAAACAAGCCGCACCCACAATCTCACACAAGCCATCCACCCCACCCACCCACCCACCTCATCCAGAATGGTTTCTTTCTGATCCTCGCTGAGCTGTTTCAGCCGTCGGATCATCGCCGTGTTGCGCTTGATGCTCGAATCCAGGCCCTTGCCCTCGCCGCTCGCGCCCAGCCGCTTCGGCCGCAGGTTCGCCGCCCGAAGCGCCTTCTTAGCCTCGGCAGCCTTCCGAGCCTCGTCTGCTCTGGCGAGAGCATCGTCCTGGGGGGAGCGGGGGAGAAGGGGAGTTGGTGGTGGAAGGGGGGGGGGGGGAGGGGGAGAGAAAGAGGGTGGGGGGGAGGAGATACGGGGTGGAGGAAGTGCGTGGGGGTAGAGATGAAGTGGGAAGCCGGAAGAGAGAAGAGACAGAGGCGAGTGGCGATCGATAAAGACGCTATGTGACATGAACGACTAAATGGATGTTCAGCTTGCACAATGAGGAGTTGAATCGAGAGAGAAAGAAGGTGAGAAGTTGGAGGTAAGAATGTAAGAAGACCAAAGGAGGCATGGGGGAAGGCGAGGGGCAGCGAGGGTCACACGGGTGGGAAGGGGAGGGGCAACGAGTGAGGTTAGGTTTGAACTAGAGGACACCCGCAAGAGTTATGAAAACCCTACATCAGAAATAGGGGGGTCGAAACAGAGTGAGAAACGGGCGACGAAGGCAGGGGCCCAGGAAGGAAGGAGGAGAGAAGAGGCGATTAACTCCATGGGCTTAAACTTAAAGCGTCTCCTAGATCCGTCCGCAAGGTGTAGCTGGTGCGCGTTTTGAGCGGGATATGCCCACGTGCGCGCGCGGAGCGGGGGAGCACAATTCAGCGGGGAAGGCGGCGGAACGACGCTAGAAAGTTCTGGGCCGTCTCGAGGCACGGAGCCGTGGGGCCGAGCCAGAGGGGAAGCGCCGGTGGGACTAAACGGGTGTGGACGCGAGCAAAGGAAAGCGGACGCCACGTGACCGAGACGCCACGTGACCGAGACGCCACGTGACCGAGACGCCGGTCCCTTCTGACAACAGGTCAGTCCCTGCTGACCCTCGGTTTAGGGTTAGAGCCGACCATACGAGATGCGTCCCTGCGAACGCGTGGATTCTCGCGCAGCGCGTCGCTACTGCGTGACGCCGCTCACGCCGATCATCGGACCGCCGTGTCGACCCACGAGCGCGCCCCACGGCAAGCTCATTCCCCCGCGCGTTCGCTCAACCCGCTTTTCCCGTGCATTAAGGCGCCGCGCGGAACGAACTACCAGGCGCGTCGAGCCATCTCCAAGTCAAACCGCGAGCCCTAGCGGTTGCTGTGTGCCTCACTCACCTCCCGCCCCTCTTCTTCCGCTGCGGCTGCCGCGCCCCCCTCCGCGCCGCCTCTTCTTGGCGACGCGTCGACCGCCATGATCGAGTTAGACCGTAAGAATTCGTCAGGGACTTTCACGTCGTTACTAGATACGAGGTAAGTGGAAACTGGATTAGGCTGAATTTATTAGGTTGCTTCAGAATTGTCGGAAAGATGTGTGGTGTGGATGCAATGTTGCTAGCAGGGTTGATGTCAGGTCGACCCTGCTCGATATTGTGACGTCCGTTTGTAATATTTGTCAATGCAGCTTCTAAATGCAATTCTAAAAACTATCATCCTTGTTTTTTTTGCCAGTCAAACCAAAAGTGGTCCCAGCACCCGTTGTAACTATCTTTCTGTTTTCGGTATTGGAATAACATCTTTCAATAAATGCTTGAGAGGAAGTGTGAATCGTCTGTATATTTCCCGGAGACGGTACATTGAGAAGCCAATTCCTACATGTTCTTACATCCACTAAACCCCGATCCCCTTCATGCACGCCACATCAAGAAGCATGACCAAGTCCCTGCTGCTACTGGACAGCCCCTTCACGAAACCCAGGAAAATATCAGAACAGCAACATAACAGAAAACAGCTTCCGCTACCGCGTCTTAGCAGCCCGCCTTCACGGAGAGCTACTTCTTGGCGATTCCTGTAGCCGCGATCTGCTTAAGCGCCTCCAAGACCGCGTCGGTGGCCTTGGTGAGCACCTCGCTCACCTTCTTTACCGCTTCCTCCGCCTTGGTCACCGCTGCTCGCACGGCGCCCGGCTTCGCGGCCTCGTCCTTCTTGGGTTTCGCGGCCGCAGCAGCAGGCGTCGCCGGGGGGTCCTTCTTGAAGTTCACATCCTTAGACTTGTAAGTCGTGGCCGCTTTCCAATCCGCGGGGAGCACGTCTTTAAGAACGACTTGCTCCTTAGTGTCCCTCGCGGTCACGCGGAACGAAAGCGTTTTGTTGGCGCGCAGGAAAGCCTTTTCGCCCTTGATCTTCCACGTGGCCTTGACATCAGATTTTTCCAGCGCCTTCCACGTGGACCCATCGTTCGACACCTCCACGCGCTCCACGCTTCCCGGGCCGGCCGTTCCCAAGATCTGCACCTTAAACTCGTCCTCGGTGGACTTATCGCGAACCCGCACGGCGATTCTCGTCGCGTTGCTGCACGGCGCGCGCTCGTATTTGAAATCCACAGGGTTCTTGTCCTTATCCTTGGCGATCTTGCTCCACGCCGCGTCAGAAATCATGATCCGCGAATTATTCTTTGAAATGCCCACCACGCGGACATTTACCTTTGCGTCCGCTACGCAGCGCGAGTTATTCACGCACGAGACGAAGTAGCACGCGCCACATGCGGCTCCCTTGTCAAAAATCTCCGGCGGGAAGCGCGCGACCTTCCCTCCGTCGAAGAATTCACTCTTGTCGAAGGGCGACCCGAAATACTCGCATTTTCCGCCATCGGTGTTGATCTTGTTGCTGAGCCTACCCTGGTATTGCTTCGCGGCAGCTACCGGCGGCGCTTGGAGCATACGGCGGAAACTGGTGGCGCTGGCGCTAACAGCATGGAGCAGCGTGAACGCGAGGATGGTGAAAATAAAGCGCATGAATCGGGCGGCTGGATGATCCATAATGTTGCGTAGCGAGACAGAAGGTGGGCTCAGGTCAGAGCAGATTGTATCAGCTAGGCTGAGGCTGAATGTCAAATGGTTTGCTCAACGACTGTATTACTTGCCAAACTAGTACTAGGCAGCAACACTTGAAGAAGCCGAGTTCGGTTAGGGCCGCTACTTGCGGTGAATGCGGCGCGAAAGGGGGTAAGCAGGTAAGCTTGGGTCGTGACCAGTCAATGATTGTGCGATGAGGAACGAGTCGCGTAGTACCATGGAACGATTCGTTACGTAAGGGGGGAATGCCTAGTACTAGTTTCTTTGGTAGGTTGGTTGTGCCGAGTCGTGGCCTGTAATTGTGAGCTGGAAATGGTGAAGTCTACATTTCACTCTGATTGGTACCGCATCGTACGGCGCTTGAGAAAGGAGGTGCTTCGATCAGCGATGTAAAATTATTTGCAATTATGTGTACGGCAAGTGGAAAAATATGTCAAGGGTCTCAATAATATTTGTAATAAAAAGAACACAAGAACCGTCAGTGATTAGGGTGTTTTCACGTGTTCGACATAACATTTCGCGTGATCTGTCACAATCGTTACAATTTGAAAGGGCCTTTACAGGATCGTCACAACGAGCGAGTGTAGCAGCGGAAGTTGCTCATGATTGTATACAGACTCTATCATTAAAAGATGAGTGTTGACAGAGGTGACTATAACAATGAAATGCATGAGTTTTGATAGGACTATGTTGAGATATGAAGTTTTATGAGAAGGCATTCCTGTACGTAGCAGGGGCCGACTCTACCGAGTACGAAGTCGAGGAGTCAGAAGGATCAAAGCGACACCAGCAACCGTCATATCGATGTCAAAATAACTTATATACTGAGTACAACCCATTAGGGTTAGCTCTACTTGTACTCCTCACTCATGCTAGTGCACCTCATTCCGCTGTATTGATTTTAACATAGTTTCTGAGGAGGTCCTGATCTAGGACCGTTTTTTTAGGGCCCACCGTCACTCCTGCCACAGGAGCTGCTGCCGTCGCGCGCTGCCCTGTTCGCCGCGCGCGTTCCCTGCTCTGCCCTGCCCCGCGCGGTCGCGCTGCTCCGCGCTGCCCCGCGCTGCCCTGCTGCCGCGCGTGCTGCACTGCTGCTCGCGCTGCCCCGCCGCGCACTGCCCTGCTCGCCGCGCGCGTGCCCTGCCCTGCCCAGCGCTATCGCGCTAACCTGCCCCACGTGCCCCACACACCCTGCTGCCCTGCGCGCCCCGCGCGCCCTGCTGCCTGCGTGCCTCGTACGCCCCGCTCCCCAGCGCCCGTACGCGCCCTGCTGCCCCGTGTTAGAAACTAGAAGTGAACGAGAATGTGTGAAACTAGGCAGCAGGGTGATACAAGTAGGAAACCCTAGCAATGTTGTACCCCCTAAGGCTAAACCCACTATAGCCTACACAATAGGAACATGTATAATGTTTGACACACCCCCATAGGCTAAGTGGGAGACAACCAGATGGTCACAAGACCAGTAAAAGCAAAGCAAAGCAAGCTCAGGGTGGATCTCAAGGAAACCACACAAATTCCGAGCACAAGCAAGAGGTCACAAGACCAGTTCACATGCAGTTTGATAAAAAAACAAGAGGTACAGTGATCACAACCTAGCAAGTGTAAGCATGCATGTATATAAAAATATATAGAGAGAGAGAGATCACAGTACAAGCAGAGTCAAGAAGTGAGCAAGTGAGGGACAGTAGGCACAAGGCCTAGAACAGTACAGAAACGCTGATGGTCACAAGGCTGAAGCGCCTTGGTGAACACATCAGCAGTGTTGGCCCGAGTGGCCACGTAAGTAAGACGAAGCTGACCACGCTGCTGCAGCTCTCGAGCAAGGAAGTAGCGCAGAGCGATGTGCTTCGTTCTGTGCTCCAGTCTGTGCTCCTGACACAAGGCAATGGCGGCCTTGTTGTCGACGTACAGCACTGGAGGAGAACGAGGCCGCTCTCCCAGGTCGGTCAGCAGGTAGGTGAGCCAGCGTAGCTCCTGGGCAGCCATGGCTGTGGCGTAGATCTCAGCCTCACAACTGGAGCTGAGAACTGAAGACGAGCGTGTAGAACGCGAAGAAACTGAACCAGAGCCAAGGCTGAAGGTGTAACCCTGAGACGACCGCTGCGTAGCCTGGTCGTCAGCCCAAGAAGCGTCTGAGTGTCCAGAGAGGACAACGTCGCGCCGTCCTCCAAGCACAAGCCCCATGCCCGACGTACTGCACAAGTAGCGCAACACCCTCTTAGCGGCATCCATGTGCTCCTTCCGGTGACGGCCAGGAGCGACATAGCGTGCTAGGATGCTAAGAGGGTATGCAAGGTCAGGTCGAGTGCAGGTCATCAGGTACATGAGGCAGCCCACAAGCTCTGGATACGGGCCACTCGGCTCTACGGAATCATCCGAAGGCAGAGCTGAGAGCGAGTGACCGGTAGGCAGAGGAGTGGGCTGAGGCGAGGAGTACGTGAAGCGGAAGCGCTGAAGGACCTGCTGCACCATGTGTGACTGAGTCAAGGTGATGGTGCGCTGTGCTCTGTCCCGGGTGATCCGCAAGCCAAGATAGCTTGTCAGCTCACCCAGGTCTGTGCACGTGTGTCTCTTCTGCAGCTCCGAATTCACGTGGGCGAGTGCCTCAGTGTCAGCAGTAGCAAAGACCAAGTCGTCTACGTACACGAGAACGTAGAACGGCGGCAGAGTGGTGTCGGTGCGGAGAAACAGCGACGGGTCAGCAGTAGAAGGAGCAAACCCAAGAGCAGCAAGAGTAGTCCTCAGTGTGTCGTGCCACTCACGGGGTGCCTGGCGGAGACCGTAGACTGGCCGCCGGAGGCTCCACTGGGTACCAGGAGGGAACGACCCAGTGAAGCCAAGTGGGCGGCGCAGCCAGATCTCCTCGTGCAGGCTGCCCTGTAGGAACGCAGTGCTGAAGTCAAGAGAGTGGAGCTCGTAGTCACGCTGAGCAGCGACGTGCAGCAGAACCCGAAGAGTGGTCATCTTCGGGGTCGGAGAGAAGGTCTGGAAGAAGTCAACTCCCTCTCGCTGACTGAAGCCTCGTGCAACGTAACGCGCCTTGAAGACAGGCGGAGAACCCGGCGGCCGCTTCACCCTGAAAATCCACATGCCACTGACGATGTTCGCCCCAGGTGGGGGAACCTCGTCGACGTAGGTGCCTGTGGACTTCCAGGAAGCCATCTCTGCGTCCATGGCTGTCTGCCACTGAGAGGAGTAGAGACCCTCCATCGCCTCTGCGTAAGAGCGTGGGGTCGGGATGTCTGGTGCATCCGGGTCTCCCTCAGGGGCAATCAGCATGGACACGAGATGAGGTAAAGCAGCGGCAAAGCACTCAAACTCCTCCTGTCTGTCCTCAAGGACGTCCGTGCCAAGAGCACACTCACCCCCGACGGACGGAGGACAGACAGACTCAGACTCAGCAACAAGGCTAGCGGCGTAGTCTAGACGACAGGCGGCAGCAAAGTCAACAAGCTCAGCAACTAGAGCAGACGCATCAGTGGACTCAAAGGAAGGGTCAGTGACAACAGTAGCGAGAAGACGCGTGACTGTAGGACTGGCAGCACGAGCAAGGTTTGACGGCGGGTCAGCAACGTCAGGAAGAGAGGACGCAGGAGGAGACGGCAGAGGGACACGTTGTGGAGCAGTGGAAGGACGCAGAGTCATATAGTGAGTGCCAAGTACAGGAGGAGGACGCTGACGCGGAGCACGACGACCAGTGCGGACAGCGCGGACAGGCGACTCTGGACGAGACTCAGGTGACTCAGGACGAGACTCAGGCGACGCAGGACGAGACTCAAGCTCACGACGCTCCGTAAGACCTCTAGTCGGCCCAGCGTAAGGAGAAGGACCAGGCAGCGGAGAGGCAAGCGGTAACTGTGACTGCGACTGGACAGGTGGTGGACTCAGTAGGGGAGGAGAAGGACCAGTGGAGGGGGGGAGGCCAAGAACCTGCTGAAGGAGCGGAACGTAGTACGGCCGCGGCCGCTCAGCACCTCCTGAACCAGCAGAGACAGCACCAGCACCCTCAACCCCAGGGTCTCCAGCGACAACTCCCGCAGCACCACCAGTAACCCCACCAGCTCCAGTACCTCCAGCTCCAACCTTCGCAGGAGCTCCAGTACCTCCAGTACGAGCACCTCCAGAACTAGCGGCTCCAGCAGCTCCAGCACCAGCAGGACCTCTAGTAGCTCCAGCACCAGCAGCACCTCCAGCAGCACGAGCAGCGCCTCCAGCAGCTCCAGCACCAGCAGCACCTCCAGCAGCACCACCAGCAGCTCCTGCACCAGTAGTAGCCCCAGCTCCAAGGTCCGCTGCACCAGCAGCAGCTCCAGCTCCAGGGTCCAAAGCACCAGTAGTGCCACTCCGGAGACTGCAGCGCCGAGCGTACCACTCTCGGAGCCGCTGGGGAGAGAGCGCACCAGCAGCACCTCCAGCAGCTCCAGCACCAGGAGCACCAGCACCAGCACCAGCACCAGCTCCAGCACCAGGAGCACCAGCACCAGCACCAGCTCCAGCTCCAGCACCAGGAGCGTCTCCAGCAGCTCCAGCTCCAGTAGCACCTCCAGCAGCACCACCAGCAGCTCCTGCGCCAGCAGCACCAGCACCAGCTCCAGCTCCAGGGTCCGCGGCACCAGCAGCGGCTCCAGCTCCAGGGTCCTCAGCACCAGCAGCACCACTCCGGAGACTGCAGCGCCGAGCGTACCACTCTCGGAGCCGCTGGGGAGAGGGCGGCTCCTGCCTAGGCGGGGAACCACGAGCACCAGCTCCAGCAGTACCCCTAGCCCCAGAAGCGCCCCTCCTGAGGCTGCAGTACCGCGAGTACCACTCACGCAGCTGCTGGGAAGAGGGAGCGCCTCCAGACGCAGTACGGTCAGTCGCAGCACCCCCAGTCTCAGTACCCTCAGACGTAGCACTCTCAGGCTCAGCACCCCCAGACTCAGCTACCTCAGGCTCAGCACCCCCAGGCTCCGCACCCCCAGGATCAGCACCTCCAGGCTCCGCACGCTCAGGCTCAGCACCCCCAGGCTCCGCACCCTCAGGCTCAGCACCCCTAGCAGGACGAGAGTCGACAGCTACCTCGACAGGCTCAACCGGGTCTACCTGGGACACACCTGAGGGAGCGGCACCCTGAGGCGGGAGGGGGTCTACCACAGCAGCACCTGGTGCGAGGAAGAGAGGCGGGGGGGGGAGCGGGGCAGTGCGGTAGGGGAAGAGGCGGTAGTAGGGGACCGACTCGTCGAAAGTGACGTCCTGAGAGGGCAGGACACGGCGCGAGGTGGCGTGGTAAAACTGCCAACCAGACGCGTCCGGGACAAAGCCAAGGAAGACACAAGGAACAGCGCGGGAGGAGAGCTTGTCCGCGGACGTATCGCGGACAAAAGCCCGAGATCCCCAGACCCGGAAACGCGACGCCTCGCCAACCTTCCCCGTCCACAGCAGTGTGGGCGAGGTCTCCGGCAAGGAGACACGGGGCCAGAGGTTGAGCTGATGTGCAGCGTACCGGACCGCAAACGGCCACAGAAAGTGGGGGGCAGCCGCATGGATCAAGGAGGTACGAGCGACCTCCATGACCAAGCCGATGCGGCGCTCAGCAACCCCATTCTGCTGTAGAGAGGCCGGAAGCGTGAACGACTGCTCAATGCCCTCCCCCTGACAGAAGGCCCCCAAGAGGTCGGAGGAAAACTCCCCACCTCTGTCAGAGTGCAGACGCAGGACAGGAAAGTCCGAGTGGAACCTCTCGCTGAGCTGGAGACGAGCAGCGCGGATCCAAGGGATCAAAACATCAGGGACTTCACCCTTGGTGCGCAAGGGGAAGACCGTGGTGTAGCGCGAGTAGTCGTCAACAACTATCAAGAAGTACCTCTCGTGACCCTGTCCACGGACGCGGGCTGGGCCCCACACGTCCATGTGGAGCGTCTGCAGGGGAGCAGTCGTCGGGGGAAACGAGGAGGAGTGAGGAGCGGCGCGCTGCCGCCCCTCAACACAGGGAAGACAGGGAGGAGCAGGCGAGGGTGGGAGGGGAGGGAGAACCCTGGGAAGACCAGAGACAAGGTACCGGGAGTGCATGCCACGAAGGCGCTGCACTGACGGGTGACCAAGGCGGTGGTGCCAGAGGACGGTCTCGTGCGCCAGGGAGCGACACGAGCAGGGGGCCGACAGCTGACCTGACGCAGACGCAGACGCAGCTACCTGAGGGGACTCAGTGGTCAGTGTGTACAGGTCCGACCCCGGCTGCCGAGTGAAGGTAGCCAGGTGGCGACCCGTCCGAGCGCACGTGCAGTGTGTCACGCGCTCGTAGGCAGGGGTGAACTGGTGGACACCCCCATCCTGGAGCGCACAACCCGCCACCAAGTTCGTAGAGAACGAGGGGAGGTAGAGACCTGACAATGTGCCCGACGGAACCGCAGGACAAGGGAGGACAGTGGAGGAGGTCGCAATGACCGGACCCCCAGAGGGGTCAGCGAGGGAGACTGCAACCGGCCGAGCAAGCTGCTCAAGGGCAGTGCGGTCACGAAAGAAACAGCGGGAAGCACCTGAGTCCAGTGTAAAGGTGTGCAGTGCCTCAGTAGACGCAGATACAGAGGGCGCAGACTCACGAGTACCTAGAGCAGCAGCCTCACCAGGACCTGGGGAAACAGACACACTAGCACCTAGAGCGGCAGCCTCACCAGCACCTGAGGCAACAGACACACGAGCACCTAGTGCGGCAGCCTCACCAGTACCTAGAGCAGCAGACTGGATACCGGGGTCAAGCGGCACACACAGGTGACAGGCACCCTCAGTACTAGTAGACAATGCATACATGGCAGTGAGGATAGCATCATAGTCAGGAACAAAGATATCTACCCTCTGCCTAAGTAGCTCCACCCAGTCGGGGAGCTCAGCGTCGTCGCCAAACTCTGTACGCCAAGCGTCGCTCAGACGGGCGAAGCAGTGGGACTCTGTGTGACCACGCGTCCCACAAGGCTGACCAGTCCGGGCACCCGTGCTAATAACGTACGGGCAGCGAGCAGTACTCAGCGACCCTAGACTCTGAGCGTACCACTCACGAAGCTGCTGGGGCAAAAGAGGCTCGCGCGGACGACGCTGCTGCTGCACCGGGCCACTACAAGAAGCTTCCGAACTACCCACTCCAGGACGACTCCCACTACGGCCACCCCGATAACTCCAATTGGCGTACCACTCACGAAGCTGCTGGGGCGTGAGGGACACACGCGGACGGCCGTGGAGCTGCATCTGGCCACGCCAGGAGCAGCAGGAGCAGCAGTAGCGGCAGTAACAGCAGTAGCAGCAGGAGCAGTAAAAGCAGTAGCAGCAGTAGCAGCGGTAGCAGTGCGGGCAGGGCAGTGCTCACCAGTGGTGGGAAGGGCAGGCGCAAGACGGCGGCGACAGCGGGGCCGCTACAGCTGTAGGGCGGGGCCGGGCCGCGGCAGGAAGCTCCGCGGCAGCTGCTGCAGGGCGGGGCCGGGCTTCGACGGCAGCTGCTCCAGGGGCCAGGGGCGGCTCCTGCAGTGACGGCTGCTCCAGGTGGCCAGGGGCGGCTGCTGCAGGGGCGGCTGCTCCAGGGTCCAGGGGCGGCTGTAGGTGCGGCTGCTCCAGGGGCCAGGGGCGGCTGCTGCAGTGGCGGCTGCTCCAGGGGCCAGGGGCGGCCGTCCCAAGGGCGGGCGCGGGGTAGGGCAGGGGCAGCGCGACTCGGCTGGGGCGACGCGACGGGCTAAGGCAGCCCGCAGGGGCGACTCGACGGGCTAAGGCAGCCCGCAAGGGCAACGCGACGGGCTGGGGCAGCCCGCAAGGGCGACGCGACGGGCTAAGGCAGCCCGCTGGGGCGACGCGACGGGCTAGGGCAGCCCGCAAGGGCGACGCGGCGGGCTGGGACAGCCCGCATGGGCGACGCGACGGGCTAGAGCAGCCCTCAAGGGCGACGCGACGGGCTAAGGCAGCCCGCACGGGCGACGCGACAGGCTAAGGCAGCCCGCAAGGGCGACGCGATGGGCTGGGGCAGCCCGCAAGGGCGACGCGACGGGCTAGGGCAGCCCGCAAGGGCGACGCGACGGGCTATGGCAGCCCGTAAGGGCGACGCGACGGGCTAGGGCAGCCCGCAAGGGCGACGCGACGGGCTAGGGCAGCCCGCAGGGGCGACGCGACAGGCTAGGGCAGCCCGCAAGGGCGACGCGACGGGCTGGGGCAGCTGCGCGTGCGGCTGTGCGGGCGGCTGCGCGTGCGGCTGCGCATGCGGCTGCGCGTGCGGCTGACGGGCGGCGCGCGCGGCTGTCCTAGGGCGCACAACGGCGCTAGTAGGGGCGCTCGACGGCGCAAGAAGGGGCGCTCGACGGCGCTAGTAGGGGCGCTCGACGGCGCTAGAAGGGGCGCTCGACGGCGCTAGTAGGGGCGCTCGACGGCGCGGCGGAACGGTGGGCCCAAACCAACGTCGGTCCTAGGTCCTGACCTAGGCGTCGGATACCATGTTAGAAACTAGAAGTGAACGAGAATGTGTGAAACTAGGCAGCAGGGTGATACAAGTAGGAAACCCTAGCAATGTTGTACCCCCTAAGGCTAAACCCACTATAGCCTACACAATAGGAACATGTATAATGTTTGACACCCCGTACCCGCACGCGTCCCTCTGCCTAGCGCCAGCGCGCGCCTCGCTGCCCAGCGCCAGCGCGTGCCCCGCTGCCCAGCGCCAGTGCGCGCCCCGCTGCCTAGCGCCCGCGCGTGACCCGCTGCCCCGTGCTCGCGCGTGCCCCGCTGCCGAGCGCCAGCGCGCGCCCCGCTGCTCAGCGCCCGTGCGCGCCCTGCTGCCCCGTACCCGCGCGTGTCCCGCTGCCCAGCGCCCGCGCGCGCCCCGCTGCCCAGCGCCAGCGCGTGCCCCGCTGCCGCGCCAGCGCGCGCCCTGCTGCCCAGCGCCAGCGCACGCCCCGCTGCCCAGCGCCCGTGCGTGCCTTGCTGCCCTGTGCCCGTACGCGCCCCGCTGCCCAGCGCCCGCGCGCCCCTGCCCTGCCCTGTTAGCGATGCCCGCGCCTGCCCTACCCGCGCGCAAGTGCCGCTGCTGCAGCTGTCGCCCGCTGCTGCAGCTCCCGCCCGCACGCCGCCCTGCACCGTGCGCTGCCCGCGTGCGAGTGCCCTGCCCTGCCTTGAGCGCCTACCCTGCCTGCACGCTTGCCCTGTCCGCGTGCGATTGCCTTGCCCAGCCTGTGCGCAGCGCGCTCTACCCCGCCCTAGGTGCTGCTGCCCTAGGTGTTGCCGCCTGCTGCTGCTGCCCTAGCTGCTACTGCCTCCTGCTACCCTAGGTGCTCCCGCCTGCTGCTTCCGCCCTAAGTGTTGCCGCTGCCCCCCTAGGCACTGCCGTGTTGCCGCCCTAGGTGCTGCTGCTGCCGCCCTAGGTGCTGCCGCCTGCTGCTGCCCTAGGTGCTCTCCCCCTAGGTGCTGCCGCCTGCTACTGCCGCCCTAGGTACTGCTGCCACCCGCGTGCGCTGCCCCGCGCTGCTCTGTCCCGCGCTAGCGCCGCCTTGCCCCGACCGCTGCTACTGCTACAGCCGCCGCGACTGCCGCCTTTGCTGCTGCTGCTGCTGCTACTGCCCTTGCTACTACTACTGCTGCTGTTACCGCTGCTATGGCGACTCCCACCGTGCTAGCCTTAGACGCAGAGGGGCACCCTATACGATTTGAGTCCTGGCTAGAAGGTATGCACCAGTACCTTCAGAGTGTCACTCAGGACAACGCCTCCCTGTTCGAGCACATGTCGGGCTCCCTTCCGGCCCCCGAGGCTCCTTCTGAGCCTGCTGCTGACGCTGGGGAGGAGGTGCGGATTCAGTACCGCGCAACTCACGTTGCCTAAAAGCGGTGGATGGCGCGCGACGCCGCCGCCAAACTTGGAGTCCGCGCTCACCTCTCGCTCGCCCAGAGAGCCAACTTTCGCCAGGTGCCGTCGGCCCATGCTTTCTATACCGCCGTGGTTAGGCGCTACTCCCCCCCCCCTTCCTGCCACACTAGGCTGTCTTGAGATGCCTCTTACCTTCCCTGCGATGTCAGACCTCGCCACTGTAGCTAACGAGGGTGGTCGTAGTGGAGCTGGCAAGAGTGGCAGGGGCGGGCAGCAGCAGTTAGAGTCTTCGTGTGTCGCTGCTTGTGCGCCTACTAACACCGGTGCGGTTCCTTCGGAGGCGTTGCTCTCGGTCCCTGTCACGCTGGTTGACCCCACCTTTGGACTAGTCTATGCGCACCCCTCCACTGTTCTCTCGTGCCTCGTAGTCCCCTCTTGTTAACGGGAGTGGAGTGTTGGCCCCGCCCTCGCTTGGGCAACGCCGACGACTTGGTCGGATGTACGGGAGAAGCAGCCGACCGTTCGCAGTGAAGGAGTTGCTCGACGGGCTTCGTCGAGCTGCAGGGGTTCACTGTGGTGTTGCCGTCGACCAGGAGTGCTCGACGGCCTTCTTCTGCGGGGCAGGTCGACGAGGTGGCTGTCGACCTGCACAGGACTATCACGGGGCTGGAGCCGTCGACCAGGGAGCTCGACAGCTGCAGCTGACTGGGCTGGGCGACGGGTGGGCCGTCGACCAGGAGGAGCAGTCCGTCGACCTAACAAGTGAGCAGCGGTCGACGAGGGGAGCTCGCCGACAACAGCCGGCAGTTCTGGCCGACGAGAGGGGTCCGTCGACCAACGGGTAGCTCGACGGGAGCTGTGGTCGACCAGAGGCACCTGGTGGTCGACCAGTGGCACCTGGTGGTCGACTAGAGGCAATGGTGATTGACCAGAGCACTTGGTGGTCGACCAGGTCGACCGGGTAACCTGCTCGGCGAGTTCTGCGGAGGCACGCAAACGTCGTCGAGGTCGCGGTGACGAAGGCGACTTCGGGCTGGTATCCCGAAGTCGATGTGGCTCGTCAGGCGCACACAACAGCCGACGGATGCACAGCGGTGCAAGTCGGGCCAATCGTCTGCGCGCACCTGCTAGCGTGCGCACTGCTGTCTTCTACAGGGCAACGCTGGACAGCCGCTTTGCTGCAGCGTTTGCACGCCGTCGACCTGCAGCGTTGGCAGGTCGCCCTTCTGCAGTGCTGGCGCGGCTCCTCTATGCAACGCTGGCACGCGGTCGACCATGCAGTGCTGGCGGTCAACCAGGCTAGCTGGCCTGATGTAGTCATTCCTGTCATTGCTTGTTTAATTATTCCGTAATTCCAACTTTGCTAGTGAAACTCTTGCCAACTTCTCCCGTGAACGTGCAAGTGCTAAGGAACGCAAGCAAAGCTACGATCACTCTTAGTAGTTCGTGCCTACCCCCCCGTAGTCTAGCTCACTACCTTTGTCGAGTGACTCTCCGCACCTCTGACTCCCCTGGCTCGACTGAGGGGGGTGACCCTGCTGCTGCCGACACAACGACCTCTAGCCGCTCGTCGCGCTTGGAGACACCTCCGGGTTTTCCGCCTCGGACGTCTTCGCCTCCTCTGCAGCCTGTCGTTGTAGACTTCGGGGGCCCATGTGTTGTTGGGGGTGGTGGCTCTGGGGGTGCTGGTTCTGGGGGTGCTGACTCTGGGAGTGCTAGGAGTGCTCTTGTTGGTGGACTTGGAGGTACTGGTACCGGAGGTGCTGGGTCTGGGGGTGCGTTGCAGTCGCTGCCGCGGCGGCCTATCTTCTTGGAGCAGCCGTCGTCGTCGCTACCTGAGCCGGCGCCCACTTGTACTACTCCTCCTCTTTTGTTTCCGCCGCCTGACCTGTCTCGGCCACTGTTGCCGCCTGACTCCCCTCTGCCTGCTCCTGCTCGATACTCCCCGTCGCCCGTCTCCCTGACTGGGCGTCGGGTGCCTGTGTCTTGTGCCGCCTCCCCTGCAACCTCTCGTGTTACTCGAGAGCCTGTTGTCCTGCCGTTACCTCCCCCGTCTTCTTTTCCTGACGTTCCTGACCCTGTGTCTGACCTTGCTCGTGCTGCTCGCCCGACTATCCCTTATTGTCTTGTTAGAAACCTAGAGTGAACGAGAATGGTTGACTAGAAACAGGATGAGAGTACAAGTATGACAAACCTAAAGTTCTGTACCCCCTAGAGGCTAACCCACAATAGCCTACACAAATATAACACATACAATGTTTGACACACCCCCATAGGCTAAGTGGGGGAGAACAAGGGGTCACAGGACCAGTCAAAGCAAAGCAAAACAAGCTCAGGGTGGATCTCAAGGATACCACACAAATTCCGAGCACAAGCAAGTGGTCACAAGACCAGTACACACGCAGTTTGATAATAGAACAAGAGGTACAGCGATCACAACCTAGCAAGTGCAAGCATGCAGGTATATATATAGAGATCACAGTACAAGCAGAGTCAAGAAGTGAGCAAGTGAGGGAGAGTAGGCACAAGGCCTAGAACAGTACACAAACGCTGATGGTCACAAGGCTGGAGCGCCTTGGTGAATACGTCAGCAGTGTTGGCCCGAGTGGCCACGTACGAGAGACGAAGCTGACCACGCTGCTGTAGCTCTCGAGCAAGGAAGTAGCGCAGAGCGATGTGCTTCGTTTTGTGCTCCAGTCTGTGCTCCTGACACAAGGCAATGGCTGCCTTGTTGTCGACGTACAGCACTGGCGGAGAACGAGGCCGCTCTCCCAGGTCGGTCAGCAGGTAGGTGAGCCAGCGAAGCTCCTGGGCAGCCATGGCTGTGGCGTAGATCTCAGCCTCACAACTGGAGCTGAGAACAGAGGAAGAGCGTGTAGAACGCCAAGAAACTGAGCCAGAGCCAAGACTGAAGGAGTAACCCTGAGACGACCGCTGAGTAGCCTGGCCGTCAGCCCAAGAAGCGTCTGAGTGTCCAGTGAGGACAACGTCGCGCCGTCCTCCAAGCACAAGCCCCATGCCCGATGTACTGCACAAGTAGCGCAACACCCTCTTAGCGGCATCCATGTGCTCCTTCCGGTGACGGCCAGGAGCGACATAGCGTGCTACGATGCTAAGAGGGTAGGCTAGGTCAGGTCGAGTGCAGGTCATCAGGTACATGAGGCAGCCCACAAGCTCTGGATACGGGCCACTCGGCTCTACGGACTCATCCGAAGGCAGAGCTGAGAGCGAGTGACCGGTAGGCAGAGGAGTGGGCTGAGGCGAGGAGTACGTGAAGCGGAAGCGCTGAAGGACCTGCTGCACCATGTGTGACTGAGTCAAGGTGATGGTGCGCTGTGCTCTGTCCCGGGTGATCCGCAAGCCAAGATAGCTTGTCAGCTCACCCAGGTCTGTGCACGTGTGTCTCTTCTGCAGCTCCGACTTCACATGGGCGAGTGCCTCAGTGTCAGCAGTAGCAAAGACCAAGTCGTCTACGTACACGAGAACGTAGAACGGCGGCAGAGTGGTGTCGGTGCGTAGGAACAGCGACGGGTCAGCAGTAGAAGGAGCAAACCCAAGAGCCGCAAGAGTAGTCCTCAGTGTGTCGTGCCACTCACGGGGTGCCTGGCGGAGACCGTAGACTAGCCGCCGGAGGCTCCACTGGGTACCAGGAGGGAACGACCCAGTGAAGCCAGGTGGGCGGCGCAGCCAGATCTCCTCGTGCAGGGTGCCCTGTAGGAACGCAGTGCTGAAGTCAAGGCAGTGGAGCTCGTAGTCACGCTGAGCAGCGACGTGCAGCAGAACCCGAAGAGTGGTCATCTTCGGGGTCGGGGAGAAGGTCTGAAAGAAGTCAACTCCCTCTCGCTGACTGAAGCCTCGTGCAACGTAACGCGCCTTGAAGACAGGCGGAGAACCCGGCGGCCGCTTCACCCTGAAAATCAACATGCCACTGACGATGTTCGCCCCAGGTGGGGGAACCTCATCGACGTAGGTGCCTGTGGACTTCCAGGAAGCCATCTCTGCGTCCATGGCTGTCTGCCACTGAGAGGAGTAGAGACCCTCCATCGCCTCTGCGTAGGAGCGTGGGGTCGGGATGTCTGGTGCATCCGGGTCTCCCTCAGGGGCAATCAGCATGGACACGAGATGAGGTAAAGCAGCAGCAAAGCACTCAAACTCCTCCTGTCTGTCCTCAAGGACGTCCGTGCCAAGAGCACACTCACCCCCGACGGACGGAGGACAGACAGACTCAGACTCAGCAACAAGGCTAGCGGCGTAGTCTAGACGACAGGCGGCAGCAAAGTCAACAAGCTCAGCGACTAGAGCAGACGCAGCAGAGGACTCAAAGGTAGGGTCAGTGACAACAGTGGCAAGGAGACGCGCGACAGTAGGACTGGCAGCACGAGTAAGGTCTGACGGCGGGTCGGCAACGTCAGGAAGAGAGGACGCAGGAGGAGACGGCAGAGGGACGCGCTGTGGAGCAGTGGAAGGACGCAGGGTCATATAGTGAGTGCCAAGGACAGGAGGAGGATGCTCACGTGGAGCACGACGACCAGTGCGGGCAGTGCGGACAGGCGACTCTGGACGAGACTCAGAAGACGCAGGACTAGACTCAGGCGACGGAGGACGAGAATCAGGCTCACAACGCTCAGTAAGACTACCCGTCGGTGCAGTGTAAGGAGAAGGAGCAGGCAGCTGAGAGGCAGACTGGAACTGTGACTGCGACTGGACAGACGGTGGACTCAGTAGGGGAGGAGAAGGACCAGTAGAGGGCGGGAGACCAAGAACCTGCTGAAGGAGCGGAACGTAGTACGGCCGCGGCCGCTCAGCACCTCCAGCTCCAACCCCCTCAGGAGGCCCAGTCCCAGCAGCTCCAGAACCTCCAGTACGAGCACCTCCAGGACGAGCGGCTCCAGCAGCTCCAGCAGCACCAGCAGCTCCAGCACCAGCAGCACCTCCAGCAACGTCAGTAGCACCAGTACCTCCAGCAGCACCAGCACCAGCAGCACCTCCAGCAGCGCCAGCAGCACCGCCAGCAGCAGCAGCACCTCCAGCAGCTCCAGTAGCTCCAGCACCAGCAGCACCTCCAGTAGCGTCAGCAGCACCAGCACCTCCAGCAGCACCACCACCAGCAGCACCTCCAGTAGCGCCAGTACCAGCAGCACCTCCAGCAGCGCCAGCAGCACCGCCAGCAGCAGCAGCACCTCCAGCAGCTCCAGTAGCTCCAGCACCAGCAGCACCTCCAGCAGCGTCAGCAGCACCAGCACCTCCAGCAGCACCAGGACTAGCAGCACCTCCAGCAGTGCCAGCAGCACCGCTAGCAGCAGCCGCACCTCCAGCAGCTCCAGCACCAACAGCACCTCCAGCAGCGCCAGCAGCACCGCCAGCAGCAGCAGCACCTCCAGCAGCTCCAGCAGCAGGGTCCGCGACGCGAGGAGCGCCACTCCGGAGACTGCAGTGCCGAGCGTACCACTCTCGGAGCTGCTGGGGAGAGGGCAGCGCCCGCCTAGGAAGGGAAGCACTAGCACCAGCTCCAGCAGCGCTCCTAGCTCCAGAAGCACCTCTCCTGAGGCTGCAGTACTGTAAGTACCACTCACGCAGCTGCTCTGAGGAGAGAGCTCCTCCAGGTGTAGCACTCCCAGGCTCAGCACCCCCAGACTCAGCACCCCCAGGCTCCTCACCCCCAGGCTCAGCACCCCCAGACTCCGCAACCCCAGGCTCAGCACCCCCAGGCTCCGCACCCCCAGGCTCCGCACGCTCAGGCTCAGCACCCCTAGTAGGACGAGAGTCGACAGCTACCTCGACAGGCTCAACCGGGTCTACCTGGGACACACCTGAGGGAGCGGCACCCTGAGGGGGGAGGGGGTCTACCACAGCGGCACCTGGCGCGAGGAAGAGAGGCGGGGGGGGGAGCGGGGCAGTGCGGTAGGGGAAGAGGCGGTAGTAGGGCACCGACTCGTCAAAAGTGACGTCCTGAGAGGGCAGGACACGGCGCGAGGTGGCGTGGTAAAACTGCCAACCAGACGCGTCGGGGACAAAGCCAAGGAAGACACAAGGAACAGCGCGGGAGGAGAGCTTGTCCGCGGACGTATCGCGGACAAAAGCTCGAGATCCGCAGACCCGGAAACGCGACGCATCGCCAACCTCCCCCGTCCACAGTAGTGTGGGCGAGGTCTCCGGCAAGGAGACACGGGGCCAGAGGTTGAGCTGATGCGCAGCGTACCGGACCGCAAACGGCCACAGAAAGTGGGGGGCAGCCGCATGGATCAAGGAGGTACGAGCGACCTCCATGACCAAGCCAATGCGGCGCTCAGCAACCCCATTTTGCTGTGGAGAGGCCGGAAGCGTGAACGACTGGCGGATGCCGTGCTCCGCACAGTAGGCTGCCAAGAGGTCGGAGGAGAACTCACCACCTCTGTCTGAGTGCAGACGGGACAGGAAAGTCCGAGCGGAACCGCTCGCTGAGCTGGAGACGAGAAGCGCGGATCCAAGGGATCAAAACATCAGGGACCTCACCCTTGGTGCGCAAGGGGAAGACCGTGGTGTAGCGCGAGTAGTCGTCAACAACGACGCGGGCTGGGCCCCACACGTCCATGTGGAGCGTCTGCAGGGTAGCAGTCATCGGGGGAAACGAGGAGTGAGGAGCTGCGCGCTGCCGCCCCTCGACACAAGGAAGACAGGGAGGAGCAGGCGAGGGTGGGAGGGGAGGGAGTACCCGGGGAAGACCAGAGACAAGGTACCGTTTGTGCATGGCACGAAGGCGCTGCACTGACGGGTGACCAAGGCGGTGGTGCCAGAGGACAGTCTCGTGCGCCAGAGAGCGACACGAGCAGGGGGCAGACAGCTGACCTGACGCAGACGCAGACGCAGCTACCTGAGGGGACTCAGTGGTCAGTGTGTACAGGTCCAACCCCGGCTGCCTAGTGAAGGTAGCCAGGTGACGGCCCGTCCGAGAACACGTGCAGTGTGTCACGCGCTCGTAGGCAGGGGTGAACTGGTGGATACCCCCGTCCTGGAGCTCACAGCCCGCCACCAAGTTCGTAGAGAACGAGGGGAGGTGGAGACCTGACAGTGTGCCCGACGGAACCGCAGGACAAGGAAGGACAGTGGAGGAGGTCGCAATGACCGGACCCCCAGAGGGGTCAGCAAGGGAGACAGCAACTGGCCGAGCAAGCTGCTCAAGGGCAGTGCGGTCACGAAAGAAACAGCGAGAAGCTCCTGAGTCTAGAGTGAAGGTGTGTAGTGCCTCAGTGGACTCAGTACCAGGGGGCGCAGACTCACTAGCACCTGGAGCAGCAGCCTCACCAGCACCTGGGGTAGTAGACACGCAAGCACCTAGAGCAGCAGCCTCACCAGCACCTGGGGCAGCAGACACTGTTAGAATCCAGAATAGAACCAGAATGAATGAAACTAGGTAGGAGGGGGATACAAGTAGGAAACCCTAACAAAGCTGTACCCCCTAAGGCTAAACCCACTATAGCCTACACAATATGAACATATAATGTTTGACACACCCCCATAGGCTAAGTGGGAGACAACCAGATGGTCACAAGACCAGTCAAAGCAAAGCAAAGCAAGCTCAGGGTGGATCTCAAGGAAACCACACAAATTCTGAGCACAAGCAAGTGGTCACAAGACCAGTTCACATGCAGGTTGATAGTATAACAAGAGATACAGTGATCACAACCTAGCAAGAGTAAACAAGCAGGTATATATATAGAGATCACAGTACAAGCAGAGTCAAGAAGTAAGCAAGTGAGGCCCAGTAGGCACGAGGCCTAGAACAGTACAGAAGCGCTGATGGTCACAAGGCTGAAGCGCCTTGGTGAACACATCAGCAGTGTTGGCCCGAGTGGCCACGTAACGCAGACGAAGCTGACCGCGCTGCTGCAGCTCTCGAGCAAGGAAGTAGCGCAGAGCGATATGCTTCGTTCTGTGCTCCAGTCTGTGCTCCTCACACAAGGCAATGGCAGCCTTGTTGTCGACGTACAGCACTGGAGGAGAACGAGGCCGCTCTCCCAAGTCGGTCAGCAGGTAGGTGAGCCAGCGTAACTCCTGTGCAGCCATGGCTGTGGTGTAGATCTCAGCCTCACAACTGGAGCTGAGAACAGAAGACGAGCGTGTAGAACGCCAAGAAACTGAACCAGAGCCAAGGCTGAAGGTGTAACCCTGAGACGACCGCTGAGTAGCCTGGTCGTCAGCCCAAGACGCGTCTGAGTGCCCAGTGAGTACAACTCGGTCTCGTCCTCCAAGCACTAGCCCCATGCCCGACGTACTGCACAAGTAGCGCAACACCCTCTTAGCGGCATCCATGTGCTCCTTCCGGTGATGGCCAGGAGCGACATAGCGTGCAAGGATGCTAAGAGGGTATGCAAGGTCAGGTCGAGTGCAGGTCATCAGGTACATGAGGCAGCCCACAAGCTCTGGATACGGGCCACTCGGCTCTACGGACTCATCCAAAGGCAGAGCTGAGAGCGAGTGACCGGTAGGCAGAGGAGTGGGCTGAGGCGAGGAGTACGTGAAGCGGAAGCGCTGAAGGACCTGCTGCACCATGTGTGACTGAGTCAAGGTGATGGTGCGCCGTGCTCTGTCCCGGGTGATCCGCAAGCCAAGATAGCTTGTCAGTTCACCCAGGTCTGTGCACGTGTGTCTCTTCTGCAGCTCCGACTTCACGTGGGCGAGTGCCGCAGTGTCTGCAGTGGCAAAGACCAAGTCGTCGACGTACACGAGGATGTAGAACGGCGGCAGCGAGGTGTCGGTGCGTAGAAACAGCGACGGGTCAGCAGTAGAAGGAGCGAACCCAAGAGCCGCAAGTGTAGTCCTCAGTGTGTCGTGCCACTCACGTGGCGCCTGTCGGAGACCGTAGACAGGCCGCCGGAGGCTCCACTGGGTACCAGGAGGGAACGACCCAGTGAAGCCAGGTGGGCGGCGCAGCCAGATCTCCTCGTGCAGGCTGCCCTGTAGGAAAGCAGTGCTGAAGTCAAGAGATTGGAGCTCGTAGTCACGCTGAGCGACGACGTGCAGCAGAACCCGAAGAGTGGTCATCTTCGGGGTCGGGGAGAAGGTCTGGAAGAAGTCAACTCCCTCTCGCTGACTGAAGCCTCATGCAACGTAACGCGCCTTGAAGACAGGCGGAGAACCCGGCGGCCGCTTCACCCTGAAAATCCACATGCCACTGACGATGTTCGCCCCAGGTGGGGGAACCTCGTCGACGTAGGTGCCTGTGGACTTCCAGGAAGCCATCTCTGCGTCCATGGCTGTCTGCCACTGAGAGGAGTAGGGACCCTCTATCGCCTCTGCGTAAGAGCGCGGAGTCGGGATGTCTGGTGCATTCGGGTCTCCCTCAGGGGCAACTAGCATGGACACGAGATGAGGTAAAGCAGCGGCAAAGCACTCAAACTCCTCCTGCCTGTCCTCAAGGACGTCCGTGCCAAGAGCACACTCACCCCCGACGAACGGAGGACAGACAGACTCAGACTCAGCAACTAGGCTAGCGGCGTAGTCCAGACGACAAGTGGCAGCAAAGTCGACAAGCTCGGCAACTAAGGCAGACGCAGCAGTGGACTCAAAGGAAGGGTCAGTGACAACAGTAGCCAGGAGACGCGTGACAGTAGGACTGGCAGCACGAAGAGAGTCAGACTCAGGGTCAGCAAGAGCAGGAAGAGAGGACGCAGGAGGAGCCGGGAGAGGGACACGCTGGGGAGCAGTGGAAGGACGAAGCGCCATCTGGTGAGTGCCTGGGACAGCAGGAGGACGCTGACGCGGGACGCGACGACCAGTGTGAGCAGCACGAACAGGCGACGCTCGACGAGACTCAGGCGACGCAGGACGAGACTCAGGCTCACGACGCTCCGTAAGACCTCCAGTCGGACCAGTGTAAGGAGAAGGACCAGGGAGAGGGGAGGCAGACGGTAACTGTGACTGCGACTGGACAGACGGAGGACACTCTAAGGAGGGAGGAGGACAAGGAGGAGGAGGCTGACCAAGAACCTGCTGAAGGAGCGGAATGAAGTACGGCCGCGGCCGCGCAGTGTCTCCAGAACCAGCAGAGACACCAGCGCCAGGGTCCTCAGCACCATCAGCAGCTCCACCTCCAGGGTCCTCAGCACCAGCAGCAGCTCCGACTCCAGGGTCCGCAGCACCAGCAGCAACTCCAACGCCCGGGTCCGCAGCACCAGCAGCAGCTCCAACGCCCGGGTCCTCAGCACCAGCAGCAGCTCCAACTCCAGAGTCCGCAGCACCAGCAGCACCTCCAGAAAAAGCAGCACCTCCAGCAGCTCCAGCAGCCCCAGCACCAGCAGCACCTCCAGCAGCTCCAGCAGCACCAGCAGTACCACCAGCACCAGCAGCACCTCCAGCAGCGTCAGCAGCACCAGCAGCTCCAGCACCAGCAGCACCTCCAGCAGCGCCAGAAGCACCGCCAGCAGCAGAACCTCCAGCAGCTGGGTCCGCGACACTAGGAGCGCCACTACGAAGACTGCAGCGCCGTGCGTACCACTCTCGGAGTCGCTGGGGAGAGGGCAGCTCCCGCCTAGGAGGGGAAGCACTAGCACCAGCTCCAGCAGTACTCCTGGCTCCAGAAGCACCTCTCCTGAGGCTGCAGTACTGTAAGTACAACTCACGCAGCTGCTGTGAGGAGAGAGCTCCTCCAGGTGTAGCACTCCCAAGCTCAGTACCTCCAGACTCAGCACCCCCAGACTCAGCACCCGCAGGCTCCGCACCCCCAGGCTCAGCACCCCCAGACTCCGCAACCCCAGGCTCCGCACCCCCAGACTCCGCAACCCCAGGCTCCGCACCCCCAGGCTCCGCACCCCCAGGCTCCGCACGCTCAGGCTCAGCACCCTCAGGCTCAGCACCCCTAGCAGGACGAGAGTCGACAGCTACCTCGACAGGCTCAACCGGGTCTACCTGGGACACACCTGAAGGAGCGGCACCCTGAGGGGGGAGGGGGTCTACCACAGCAGCACCTGGCGCGAGGAAGAGAGGCGGGGGGGGAAGCGGGGCAGTGCGGTAGGGGAAGAGGCGGTAGTAGGGGACGGACTCGTCGAAAGTGACGTCCTGAGAAGGCAGGACACGGCGCGAGGTGGGGTGGTAAAACTGCCAACCAGACGCGTCCGGGACAAAGCCAAGGAAGACACAAGGAACAGCGCGGGAGGAGAGCTTGTCCGCGGACGTATCGCGAACAAAGGCTCGAGATCCCCAGACCCGAAAGCGTGACGCATCGCCAACCTCTCCTGTCCAACGCAGTGTCGGCGAAGTCTCTGGAACGGAGACACGGGGCCAGAGGTTGAGCTGATGCGCAGCGTATCGGACTGCAAACGGCCACAGAAAGTGGGGGGCAGCCGCATGGATCAAGGAGGTACGAGCGACCTCCATGACCAAGCCAATGCGGCGCTCAGCAACCCCATTCTGCTGTGGAGAGGCCGGAAGCGTGAACGACTGGCGGATGCCGTGCTCCGCACAGTAGGCTGCCAAGAGGTCGGAGGAGAACTCACCACCTCTGTCAGAGTGCAAGCGCAGGACAGGAAAGTCCGAGTGGAAACGCTCGCTGAGCTGGAGACGAGAAGCGCTGATCCAAGGGATCAAAACATCAGGGACCTCACCCTTGGTGCGCAAGGGGAAGACCGTGGTGTAGCGCGAGTAGTCGTCAACAACTATCAGGAAGTACCTCTCCTGACCCTGACCACGGACGCGGGCTGGGCCCCACACGTCCATGTGGAGCGTCTGCAAGGGAGCAGTCGTCGGGGGAAACGAGGAGGAGTGAGGAGCGGCGCGCTGCCGCCCCTCGACACAGGGAAGACAGGGAGGAGCAGGCGAGGGTGGGAGGGGAGGGAGAACCCTGGGAAGACCAGAGACAAGGTACCGTTTGTGCATGGCACGAAGGCGCTGCACGGACGGGTGACCAAGTCGGTGGTGCCAGAGGACGGTCTCGTGCGCCAGAGAGCGACACGAGCAGGGGGCCGACAGCTGACCTGACGCAGACGCAGACGCAGCTACCTGAGGGGACTCAGTGGTCAGTGTGTACAGGTCCGACCCCGGCTGCCGAGTGAAGGTAGCCAGGTGACGGCCCGTCCGAGCACACGTGCAGTGTGTCACGCGCTCGTAGGCAGGGGTGAACTGGTGAACACCCCCGTCCTGGAGCGCACAACCCGCCACCAAGTTCGTAGAGAACGAGGGGAGGTGGAGACCTGACAGTGTGCCCGACGGGACCGCAGGACAAGGAAGGACAGTGGAGGAGGTCGCAATGACCGGACCCCCAGAGGGGTCAGCGAGGGAGACAGCAACTGGCCGAGCAAGCGGCTCAAGGGCAGTGCGGTCACGAAAGAAACAGCGAGAAGCACCTGAGTCCAGAGTGAAGGTGTGCAGTGCCTCAGTCGACTCAGTACCAGGGGGCGCAGACTCACTAGCACCTAGAGCAGCAGCCTCACCAGCACCTGGGGTAGCAGACACGCGAGTACCGGGAGTGGTAGCCTCACCAGCACCTAGGGCAACAGACGCACTAGCACCTAGAGCGGCAGCCTCACTCACAGGACACGGCAGCTGCACCTGTCCACTACCAGAAGCTCCCGAACGACGCACTCCAGAGCGACTACCACTACGGCCACCCTGACAGCCCCAACTGGCGTACCACTCACGAAGCTGCTGGGGCGAAAGAGGACACGGCAGCTGCACCTGTCCACTACCAGAAGCTCCCGACCGACCCACTCCAGAGCGACTACCACTACGGCCACCCCGACAGCCCCAACTAGCGTACCACTCACGAAGCTGCTGGGGCGTGAGGGACTCACGCGCACGGCCCTGGAGCTGCATCTGGCCACGCCAGAAGCAGCAATAGTAGCAGTAGCGGGAGTAACAGCAGTAACAGCAGGAGCAGTAGCAGTGGGAGTAGAAAAGGCAGTAGCAGCAGTAGCAGCGGTAGCAGTGCTGGCAGGGCAATGCTCACCAGTGGTCGGCGCGGCAGGCGCAAGACGGTGGCGACAGCGGGTCCGCTACAACTGCAGGGCGGGGCCGGGCCGCAGCAGGGAGCTCCGCGGCAGCTGCTGCACGGCGAGGGCGGGCCGCGACGGCAGCTGCTCCAGGTGCCAGGGGCGGCTGCTGCAGTGGCGGCTGCTCCAGGGGCCAGGGGCGGCTGCTGCAGCGGTGGTTGCTCCAGGGGCCAGGGGCGGCTGCTGCAGGGGCGGCTGCTCCAGGGGCGAGGGGCGGCTCCTGCAGTGGCGGCTGCTCCAGTGGCCAGGGGCGGCTGCTGCAGGGGCGGCTGCTCCAGAGGCCAGGCGCGGATTAGGTCAGGGCGACGCGGCGAGCAGGGCGACGCGGCGGGCAGGTGGCGACGCCGCGGGCAGGGCGACGTGGCGGGAAGGTGACGACGCCGCGGGCAGGGCGACGCGGCGAGCAGGTGACGACGCCGCGAGCAGGGCGACGCGGCGGGCAGGGCGACGCGGCGAGCAGGTGACGACGCCGCGAGCAGGGCGACGCCGCGAGCAGGTGGCGACGCCGCGGGCAGGGCGACGCGGCGAGCAGGTGACGACGCCGCGGGCAGGCGACGACGCCGCAGGCAGGCGACGACGCCGCGGGCAGGCGACGACGTCGCGGGCAGGGGCTACGTCGCGGGCAGGCGACGACGCCGCAGGCAGGCGACGACGCCGCGGGCAGGCGACGACGCCGCGGGCAGGCGACGACGCCGCGGGCAGGGGCTACGTCGCGGGCAGGTGACGACGCCGCGGGCAGGCGGCGACGCCGCGGGCAGGGCGACGCGGCGGGCGGCGAGAGCCTGCAGGGGCGGCGCGCGGTTGGGCAGAGGCTGCGCGCGGGCCTGACGAGTCTACAGGGGCGGCTCTCGGGCCTGACGGGCCTGCAGAGGCGGCTCGGGGGGGGCCTGACGGGTCTGCAGAGGCGGCTCGGGGGCCTGACGGACCTGCAGGGGCGGCTTGAGGGCGCACGAGGGCGCTCGAGGGCGCACGAGGGCGCACGAGGGCGCACGAGGGCGCACGAGGGCGCACGAGGGCGCACGAGGGCGCACGAGGGCGCACGAAGGCGCACGAGGGCGCACGAGGGCGCACGAAGGCGCACGAAGGCGCACTAGCAGAGAAAGGCGCACGAGGGCGCACGAGGGTGCACGAAGGCGCACTAGCAGAGAAAGGCGCACGAGGGCGCACGTAAGGTAGGGCGCACGAGGGCGCTTCTAGCGGAATAGTGGGCCCATAGTAGAAAGCGGTCCTAGGTAGCAACCTAGGCTCGTGATACCATGTTAGAATCCAGAATAGAACGAGAATGAATGAAACTAGGTAGGAGGGGGATACAAGTAGGAAACCCTAACAAAGCTGTACCCCCTAAGGCTAAACCCACTATAGCCTACACAATATGAACATATAATGTTTGACAGACACGTAAGCACCTAGAGCGGCATCCTCACTGGTCCGAATGCCCGGGTCGGGCAGAACACGCAGGTACTGAGCACCCTCTCCACTAGTAGACAACACATACATGGCAGTGAGAATAGCATCAAAGTCAAGAGCATAGATATCAATGTTCTTCCTCATCAGATCAGCCCAGCGGGGCAGCTCAGTGGCAGCAGGGAACTGAGTGCGCCAAGCGTCGTCGAGGCGGGAGAAGCAGCGCTGCGCGGTGTGCGCCCTCCCACACGTCTGGCCAGTGCGGTCACCAGTGCGGATGACGTACGTGCAGCTAAGGCCACCCCCCCCCCCCCCGTGCTGAGAGTACCACTCACGAAGCTCCTGGGGTGACGGAGTGTGCTGCTGGCTCTGGCCACCGCCAGTGCCTCCACGACCACCACCGCCACCGCCACCACCTCGACCACCACCGCCCCTGCCGCCTCCGCGTCCACCGCCTCCCCAACCACCGCCTCCACCCCGGCCACCTCCTCCGCTGCTGCCGCCTCCACCCCCACCGCTGCCACTAGCCCCTCCAGCCCCGCCACCACCCCCACCGCCGCCACCGCCCCCACCACCACCTCCCCCGCCGTCACCTCCACCTCCCTTGCCCCCTTTGCCCTTGCCGCTGCGGCCCCAGCTCGGAGCGGACGCAGTCCCGACCTGCTCAGTACCAACTAGGTCGACAGCAGCAGCAGAGGCGACAAAGGGGAGAAGGGGGGAAGGGGAACACCCCTCGAAGAACGGGGTGCGGGGGTCGCCACGAGAGGCAGCTACAGCGACTATGCTAGTCTCAGCTGCAAGCAGTTCCTTCTCGAGCAGGTCAACGGTGAGCTCAGTGGGGCAGCGAGCGAGGAAGTGGTCCCTGACCGCACGAAGAGAGTCAGGGAGACGGGTGACAAGGTGGTAGAGAGTGAGCCAGAGCGGGGGGGGGTGGGTGGCAAGAAACTCAGCGGGCATAGCGGCACGGAAGCGAGCCTCACTAGTGCGGAGGTGCGTGATGAGGTCAGCTACTGTGGCGAAAGCGGACAGGTCTGGGAACAGGTAGGGGAGCGAGAGACGGCCTAGCGCAGCAGAGGCAGGTGAGGAGTAGCGTGCAACTACAGCAGTGTACAGTGCCTGCGCAGTATTGTGCTGGCCAAAGTGCTCGCGCTCATCTACCGGCAGGGAGTTGCGAATAGCAAAGCGAGCGTGGGCGTCACGAGTCTGCCACTGTGAGCGGGCAGTACTGTCAGCAGTAACAGCAGGGGCAGCAGCGAGGCCTAGTGCGTGATCGTACAGCGAGATGTCCTCCTTGGCAGTGAGCTGGAGGAACAGGTGCAAGTCATCTAGCCAGGTGTCAAATTTCAGTGGGCGGCCCTCAGCATCGAAAGCGAGCACAGCAGGGCTAGCCATAGTTGCAGTAAGAGAAGTAGCAGCAGTAGCAGTAGTAACAGCAGTGGCGTGGCTCGGTAGGGCGGCGCGGCTCGGTAGGGCGGCGCGGTTCGGTAGGGCGGCGCGGCTCGGGCCGGGTGACGCGGTTTGGTAGGGCGGGTCGGTTCGGCTAGGCAGCGACTACCCGAGGTGGGGCACGCGAGGGCGTGCACGGTAGGGTGGGGCCGGTCCGCACGGGGCACGAGGTGGCGAGCTAGCGAGGGCGGGGCCGGTACACGAGGGGCACGCAAGGGCGCGCGGGTGGGTGTGGGCCGGTCGCACGGGGCACGCAAGGGCGCGCGCTAAGGGGCGGGGCCGGTCCGTAGGAGGCACGCAAGGGCGCGCGGGGCAGCTAGCGCGCGGGGCCGCACAGGGCACGTAAGGGCGCGCGGGGCAGGGGACGCGTGTGGGTGACGCGCGGGTCGCACGCTAGGGCGCACGAGGTGAGCGGGGCCGATCGCACGGGGCACGCTAGGGCGTGCGGGCTAGGCGGGGCCGGTCGCAAGAGGCGCGCTAGGGCGCACGATAGTAAGAGAGAGAGGCGCGCTAGGGCGCTCGAGGGCGCGACTAGGCGAGGCGCGCTAGGGCGCGACGAAGCGGAAACGGTGGGCCCTATCGGTCCTAGGTTACGACCTAGGCTCGCGATACCATGTTAGAAACCTAGAGTGAACGAGAATGGTTGACTAGAAACAGGATGAGAGTACAAGTATGACAAACCTAAAGTTCTGTACCCCCTAGAGGCTAACCCACAATAGCCTACACAAATATAACACATACAGTGTTTGACATGTCTAGCCGCGCTTGTGACTGCACATGCTTCTTCGACCGCTGCTGCTTCTGCCTTAGTAGCTGAGCTCGCAGGCTTTGCCGCTACTTGCCGCCGTGCCTACCTTGCTGGTCTCGTTTCTGCCTCTTCGTGTCCTACGTCGGTCGGGGGTGAGCTTGCCCTTGGCTGTGACGTCCTTGAGGACAGACAGTTCGAGCTGGAGTACCTGCCGTACCCTCTCAGCATCCGGACTCGCTACGTTGCGCCCGAGAGACACCACTCTGCGCATTGGCGGGCTGCTAGGAGGGTGCTGCGCTACTTGGTCAGAATAGCGAGCAGAACGTAACACTTTGCACTTCGTTCCTTTGCCGTGCGAGTGTTGCAGCAGCGTTCCCACCTTCGCCTTCGTACGTGGCCACACGAGCCAACACTGCTTGTCTCTTGATCTTGTCTTGTACTTTGATATATAAACCTGCATGTTTCTGGTTGCTAGGTTGTAATCATTGTACAGCTTGCTCTATTATAAAACTGCATGTGAACTGGCATTGTGGCCGCTTGCTTGTGCTCGGAATGCGTGGTGATCTTGACATCCACCCTGAGCTTGCTTTGCTTTGTTTCTTCTCTTGACTTGTCTTGTGACCGCGTGTTGTGTTTGTTATCCCCCACTTCGCCTATGGGGGTGTGTCAAAATAACTTATATGTTGTGTAGGCTGTAGTGGGGTAGACTGTACCGAGTACAGCCCATTAGGGTTAGCTCTACTTGTACTCCTCACTCATGCTAGTGCACCTCATTCCGCTGTATTGATTCTAACATGGTTTCAGAGCAGGTCCTTATCTAGGACCGTTTTTTTAGGGCCCACCGTCACTCCTGCCACAGGAGCAGCTGCCGTCGCGCGCTGCCCTGCTCGCCGCGCGCGTTCCCTGCCATGCCCTGCCCCGCACGGTCGCGCCGCTCCGTGCTGTCCCGCGCTGCCCTGCTGCCGCGTGTGCTGCACTGCTGCTCGCGCTGCCCCGCCGCGCGCTGCCCTGCTGCCGCGCGTGCTGCGCTGCTGCCCGCGCTGCCCTGCTCGCCGCGCGCGTGCCCTGCTTGCCGCGCGCGTGCCCTGCCCTGCCCAGAGATATCGCGCTAACCTGCCCCACATGCCCCGCACGCCTTGATGCCCTGCGCGCCCCGCGCGCCCTGCTGCCCGCGTGCCCCGTACGCCCCGCTCCCCAGCGCCCGTACGCGCCCTGCTGCCCCGTACCCGCACGTGTCCCGCTGCCCAGCGCCAGCGCGCGGTTCCACCTATCCTTCCCTAGCTCTTGGAGAACCCCTTCCCTCTCATGGTTCTCTTGGAGTCCCCAACTCCAACCATCCTATTCCTTCATCCTTGTACTTCCTCCACCATTCTAGTCATGCAGCTGCTGGACGTTTTCAATTCGAATTGGAGATGGTAGCTAAGCCTAAGGCGCACAAGCCTACCGATCGGATTTGCGTTTAGTTGAAAAATGAATTCGTACTCCCAATCCTGTTAGTCATTCATCATTCCGTCAGTTCACATTCTAACATGGTTTCAGGGCAGGTCCCGGTTAGGACCGTTTTTTTTAGGGCGCACCGTTAGTTCCGCTCGTTCGTGCCTATAGCGCCCTTGCGCTGTCCTGCCCTGCCCGATAGGAGTCGCGCTGCCCTGCTGCCACGCGCTCTGCCTGCTCTAGTGCGCTGCCTACTCTGCGCGTTGCCTGTCTTAGCGCGTCGCGCTGCCCTGCTCGCGCTGCCGGCGAACGCGCTGCTCGTGCTCGCTGCGCGCCCTGCCTGCACGCTGCGCCCGCTGCTCGCGCGCTGCCCTTGCTGCTCGCGCGCCGCATTTGCTGCCCGCGCGCTGCTCGCCCTGCCCGCGCGCTGCTGCGCCTGACCTGCTGCTGCCGCACGCGCTACTGCGCTGTGCCCTGCCAACCGCGCTGCCGCGCGCTACTGCTGCTGCTGCTGCGTACGCTGCTGCTGCTGCGCAGCTCCTGCCCACCGCGCTGCTGCCGCAGTGCTGCTGCGCCTGAGCTGCTGCTGCACCTGAGCTGCTGCTGCCGCTCGCACTGCGCTGCTGCTGCTGCTGCGCCTGAGCTGCTGCTGCTGCTGCACGCGCTGCAGCGCTCTGCCCTGCCGAGCCGCGCCACGCTGCGCCGCCCTGCCCGAACCGCGCCGCGCCGCGCCGCCCTGCCCGAGCCGCGCCGCCCTACCCGAGCCGCTCCGCCCTGCCCGAGTCGCGCTGCCCTGCCCGAGCCGCGCTGCCCTGCCCTTGCTTAGGCGCACTGTCCTGCTGCTGCTGCTGAGCGCTGCTACTGCTGCCACTGCCACTACTGCTGCTATGGCTACTCCTACCTTGCTCACCTTTGATGTCGAGGGGCACCCGATCGATTTTGAGAACTGGCTCGAGGGCTTAGAGTGGTTCCTTAAGAGCGTCACTAGGGAGGATATCTTTCTGTTTGAGCATACCTCCGGGTCTGTCGCTAGCCCTACTGATTCCACAGACTAGCGAGTTTGTTCTCAGTGGACCGCTCGTGACGCCAGTGCAGCCCTTGCTGTCCGTAACCACATTCCGCCCGACCAGCGCTCTCATTTTCGCCAGCTTAAGACGGCCAAAGCGCTTTACGATGCTGTAGTCAAACGCTATTCCTCCCCGTCTTCTGCCACGATCGGCCGCCTTGCACTACAGTTCCTCTTTCCTGAGCTTGACGACTTAACCACTGTAGCCGACCTCATCACGCACCTGCGCTCTCTCGACACCCGACTTTCTGGCCGCGAACAATTCCCCCATGTATCTCACCCTCTACTTTCTCACGACTCGCCTCCCTGATACGCTTCGTGTTGTTCGTGATCACTTCCTCTCTCTCGACCCCTCCAAAGTCACCATAGACTCGTTTGAGAAACGCCTCTTAGAGGCTGAGTCTGCTGCCCTAGCTGTAGCTGCCTCCTGTGGCACTCCCCTCCCCTCCGTCTTCGCGGGGTGCTCCCCCTCCCTGCTCGTGTCCTCTGTTGCCTCTGCTGCTGCTGTCGACCTCCTTGGTGTTGAGGAGGTTGGTGCTGCGTCTGCTCCTGCTGGGAGGCGCAAGAGCGGCAAGGGCAAGGGGGGCAAGGGTGGGGGTGGTGGGGGAGGTGCGGGTGGCGGTGGTAGTGGCGGGGCCGGCCGTGGTGGAGGTGGTGGGGGAGGAGGGGGCGGTGGCGACAGTGGAGGTGGAGGGGGTGGTGGGAGCGGTTGGGGTGGTGGAGGGGGCGGGGGTGGCACTCGGGGTGGACCTGGAGGGGGTGGAGCTGGAGGCTCGACTACGCGCACTGCTACGTCTGGTGGTGTAGCCGGTGGTGGAGGCGGCTCTAGGGGTGGACAGCTGCAGCTCTCCCCGCTGCAGCTTCGGGAGTGGGCAGTCAGGCGTGGCAGCTCGGGTGGCCCAGCTCGCTGTGGGTACATCCGTCGCACGGGTCAGCCTGGCGCGGCTTGCACCCGCACTGATCACACGGAGTCTCGCTGTTTCTTTCGCCTCGACGACCTGTATCGTGCGGAGCATGGTGAGCAGATGAAGACTCCTGACTGGTTAGCTTTGCTGAAGAAGCACATCGATGTCTTTGCTTGTGATTGGGACGTGATCCATGCTGGCATGTATGCAATATATGCTGCTTCTGCTAGTGTTGAGGGGGACTGTTACTCGTGTGTGCCCAGAGTTGCTAGAGTAGAGGTTGCTAGCCTTGGTGCTTATGACTCAGCTAGCACAGGTGCAGAGCCTGAGGAGGCCTTGCTCACTTTCACTCTTGACTCAGGAGCGTCTCGTTCCTTCTTCCGCGACAGCACCACAGTCACACCGCTCACAGTCCTTGTCCCTGTCACACTGGCCGACCCCTCCGGGGGCCCAGTAGTCGCGCGTGGCGCCACTGTTCTCCCTTGTCCGGCGGCCCCTTCGGGCCTCCTCACAGGTCTCCACCTCCCCTCGTCCGCTAAGAACTTGGTGGCTACATCTGTCCTCCAGGACCACTGGGTCACTGTCACCCAGCCTGGCGGCGAGCTAGTGGCGATCTGTACGGACTCGCGCACTGGTGAGCACCTCTCCACGTTCACTCGGAGGCCTGGGTCTGGTCTGTACATACTGACCACTGAGTCTGCATTGGTAGCTGAGTCAGGTCAGGTAGCTGCGTCAGTCGATGTCTCTGCGTCTTGCTCGTGTCGTCTCCTCACGCACCAGACTCTCCTCTGGCACCACCGTCTTTGCCACCCCTCCTTGCCACGCCTTCGTGGCATGCACTCCCGTGTCCTTGTCTCTGGGCTTCCCAGGTCCCTGCCCCCGCTCCCGAGGTCGCTAGCGCCACCGTGTCTTCCCTGCGTCTAGGGGCGGCAGCGTGCCGCTCCTCACTCCTCCTCGTTTCCTCCTACCACAGCTCCTCTGCAGACCCTCCACATGGACGTGTGGGGTCCAGCCCGAGTCCCTGGACAGGGCAGAGAGCGCTACACCACGGTCTTCCGCAGAGTTCTGATCCGCTGGATCCGTGCTGTCCGTTGCCAGCTCAGTGCTTGGTTTCAGCAGGACCTCCCAATCCTGCGACTGCACTCTGACCGAGGTGGTGAGTTTTCCTCCGGCCTCCTCGAGGAGTTCAGTGGTGCTGAGGGCATCCGCCAGACGTTCACGCTTCCGGTCTCTCCACAGCATAATGGGATTGCAGAGCGCCGCACTGGCTTGGTGATGGAGGTTGCTCGCACCTCCATCGTCCATGCGGCTGCTCCCCATTCTCTGTGGCCGTTTGCGGTCCGATACGCTGCCGAGCAACTCAACCTCTGGCCCCATGTTTCCCACCCGGAGACCTCTCCCACTCTGCGGTGGACGGGCGAGGTTGGTGATGCGTCGCCGTTTCGGGTCTCGGGTGCCCTCTCGCTTGTTCGCGACCCCCCCGCGGGGAAGCTCTCTCCCCGCACTCTTCGCTGCGTCTTCCTTGGCTTCCCTACCGATGCCCCGGGCTGCAGTTTTACCACCCGAGTTCCCATCGTGTTCTCTCCTCCCAGGACGTCACCTTTGACGAGTCTGTCTGTTTCTACCGTCTCCACCCCCACCGGAGTTCCCCCGTGCCCCTCCAGCCTCTCGCACTGGTCTCCGACCCCCCCCCCCCCCCCCCCCGGTAGCCCCACTCCCCCCGCACGGTCCTGCTCCCTCAGGTGTGTCTCAGGTTGACCCGTCCCCCTTGGTTGAGCCAGTCGAGGTCTCCTCTGACACCTCTGGCCCAGCTGAGGGGGGTGACCCGACTCCTGCTGCCACCGTGACCCCTCGCCGCTCTGCGCGCTTGGCGGTCCCTCCTGGGTTTCCGCCTCGACCGTCTACCCCACCGCAGCAGCCTGTCGCTGTGGACTCTAGTGCTGCAGGAGGTGGTACCACTAGGGGTGCTGGTTCTGGGGGTGCTGCGTGTCCTCTGGGCACAGGAGGTACTGGTTCTGGTGACCCTGGTACGAGTCGGCAGGAGGCTCTCTCGCCGGAGCGGCTACGCGAGTGGGATGACCAGTGGGGCAGCCCTGGTGGTGGAGATAGCCGTCTTCGAGCGGGAGGTGCTGGGACTGCTGGATCTGGAGGTGCTGGCACTGCTGGAGCTGGAGGTTTTGTTACTGGTGGTACTGGTGCACGTCGGCAGGAGACTCTCTCGCCGGATCGGCTTCGCGAGTGGGCTGTCCAGTGGGGCAGCCCTGGTGGTGGAGCTAGTCGTACCCGTCTTACAACAGCTGGAGGTGCTGTGAATCCTGGTGCTGCTGGAGGTGCTGGAGGTGCTGCTGCTGTGGGTACTGCTGAGGGCAGTCCTGGTGGTGGCGCTGGACATGCTGGAGCTGCAGGTTCTGGAGGTGCTGGCCCTGGAGGTGCCTGTTACTCGAGACACAGGTCCTACTGGAGGTACTGGAGGCGCAGGTGCTGCTAGAGGTACTGGCCCTGGAGGTGTTAGTACTGGTGTTCCTGGAGTTGGACGTGCTGGAGGTACTGCTGGAGGTACTACTGGAGGTAGTGGAGTTAGTGGAGCTAGTCGGCAGGAGTCGCTCTCGCCGCTGCAGCTTCGCGAGTGGGCTGTTCGTTGGGGCAGTCCCGGTGGTGGAGCTGGAGGCACTGGTTCTGGGGGTGCTGTTGCTACTGGAGCTGGAGGTTCTGGGGGTGCGACTACTCAGCCGCAGTCGTCTGCCCTTCGTCACCTTCTCAGTCTCCCGCCTGCTGCTACTGAGTTTCCTGTCGCTGGTACTACTCCTCCGTTAATGTTCCCACCGACAGACCAGTCTCAGCCACAGCTACTGCCTGACTCCCCGCTGCCTGCTCCTGCTCCTTACACTGAGGTGACAGAGTCCCTGACTGAGCGTCGAGAGCCTGAGACTCGTGCTTCCACTCCTGAGCGTCGAGAGCCTGAGAATAGAGCTTCCGCCCCTGCTCGTGTTTGTCGTGTTCCTCGTCCTCGTGCTCCGGCTTTGCCAGGCACTCACGATATGACACTCCGTCCTTCCTCTGTTCCACAACGTGTTGTCCTGCCTGAGCCTCCCGCGTCCTCTCTTCCTCACGTTCCTGACCCTGAGTCTGACCTTGTCCGTGCTGCCAGTCCGACTGTCACTCGTCTCCTTGCCACAGTTGTGACTGACCCTTCCTTTGAGTCTGCTGCTGCGTCAGCCCTAGTTGCTGAGCTTGTTGACTTTGCTGCTTTGTGCCGCCTTGACTACGCTACGAGTCTTGTTTTTGACTCTTCCTGTCCTCCGTCCGTCGGCGGTGAGCTTGCCCTTGGCTGTGACATACTTGAGGACAGGCAGTTTGAGCTAGAGTGCCTAGCGGCCGCTTCACCTCATCTCACGTCCATGCTACTTTGCCCTGAGGGAGACCCGGATGCACTGGACATCCCGACCCCGCGCTCTTACGCAGAGGCAATCACGGGTCCGTACTCCTCTCAGTGGCAGATAGCCATGGACGCAGGAACGGCTTCCTGGAAGTCCACAGGCACCTACGTCGACGAGGTTCCCCCATCAGGGGCGAACATAGTCGATGGCATGTGGGTTTTCAGGGTGAAGCGGCCGCCGCGTTCTTTGCCGCCCTTCAAGGCGCGTTACGTTGCACGAGGCTTCAGTCAGCGTGAGGGGGTCGACTTCTTTCAGACCTTCTCCCCCACCCCGAAGATGACCACTCTTCGGGTGCTACTGCACGTTGCAGCATAGCGTGACTACGAGCTGCACTCCCTCGACTTCTCGGCAGCCTTCTTGCAGGGCAGCCTTCACGACGCTATCTGGTTGCTCCGTCCACGTGGCTTCACTAATTCGTTTCCTGAGGGTACCCAGTGGAGTCTTCGGCGACCAGTCTACGGCCTACGACAGGCACCCGGCGAGTGGCACACCACACTGAGGACTACACTTGCGGCTCTTGGCTTCGCTCCCTTGACTGCTGACCCTTCGCTATTTCTGCGCACAGACACTTCTCTGCCGCCGTTCTACGTTCTCGTGTACGTTGACGACTTGGTTTTTGCTACTGCTGACACTGAGGTTCTGGCCTTGGTGAAGGCGGAGCTGCAGGAGAGACACACTTGCACTGACCTGGGTGAGCTGCAGAGCTATCTTGGCTTGCAGATCACCCGGGATAGAGCACGCCGCACCATCACCCTCACTCAGTCACACATGGTGCAGCGCTTCGACTTCACGTGGTCCTCGCCACAGCCTACTCCTCTGTCTACCGGCCACTCGCTCTCAGCTCCACCTTCGGACGAGTCCGTAGAGCCGAGTGGTCCGTACCCAGAGCTTGTGGGTTGCCTCATGTACCTGATGACGTGCACATGACCTGACCTCGCGTACCCTCTTAGCCTCCTGGCTCGCTACGTGGCTCCCGGCAGACACCGAAAGGTGCAGTGGGAATCTGCGAAGAGGGTATCGTGCTACTTGTGCAGTACATCGGGCACTGGGCTCGTGCTTGGAGGACCGGGTTCAGTTGTTCTCACCGGTCACTCAGACGCTTCTTGGGCTGACGACCAGACGAGTCACCGGTCGACACAGGTGTACAGCTTCAGCCTCGGCACTGGTTCTGTCTCGTGGAGGTCCACTCGCTCTTCCTCTGTACTTAGTTCCAGCTGTGAGGCCGAGATCTACGCTGGGGCTATGGCTGCACAGGAGCTCCGCTGGCTGACCTACCTGCTGACCGACTTGGGTGAGCGGCCTCGTTCTCCTCCAGTTGTGTACGTCGACAACAAGGCCATGATTGCCTTGTGTCAGGACCAGGGACTGGAGCACAGAACGAAGCACATTGCTCTCTGTTACTTCACGTACTCCTCGCCACAGAGGAGTGGGCTGAGGCGAGGAGTACGTGAAGCGGAAGCGCTGAAGGACCTGCTGCACCATGTGTGACTGAGTCAAGGTGATGGTGCGCTGTGCTCTGTCCCGGGTGATCCGCAAGCCAAGATAGCTTGTCAGCTCACCCAGGTCTGTGCACGTGTGTCTCTTCTGCAGCTCCGACTTCACATGGGCGAGTGCCTCAGTGTCAGCAGTAGCAAAGACCAAGTCGTCTACGTACACGAGAACGTAGAACGGCGGCAGAGTGGTGTCGGTGCGTAGGAACAGCGACGGGTCAGCAGTAGAAGGAGCAAACCCAAGAGCCGCAAGAGTAGTCCTCAGTGTGTCGTGCCACTCACGGGGTGCCTGGCGGAGACCGTAGACTAGCCGCCGGAGGCTCCACTGGGTACCAGGAGGGAACGACCCAGTGAAGCCAGGTGGGCGGCGCAGCCAGATCTCCTCGTGCAGGGTGCCCTGTAGGAACGCAGTGCTGAAGTCAAGGCAGTGGAGCTCGTAGTCACGCTGAGCAGCGACGTGCAGCAGAACCCGAAGAGTGGTCATCTTCGGGGTCGGGGAGAAGGTCTGGAAGAAGTCAACTCCCTCACGCTGACTGAAGCCTCGTGCAACGTAACGCGCCTTGAAGACAGGCGGAGAACCCGGCAGCCGCTTCACCCTGAAAATCCACATGCCACTGACGATGTTCGCCCCAGGCGGGGGAACCTCGTCGACGTAGGTGCCTGTGGACTTCCAGGAAGCCATCTCTGCGTCCATGGCTGTCTGCCACTGAGAGGAGTAGGGACCCTCTATCGCCTCTGCGTAAGAGCGGGGGGTCGGGATGTCTGGTGCATCCGGGTCTCCCTCAGGGGCAATCAGCATGGACACGAGATGAGGTAAAGCAGCGGCAAAGCACTCAAACTCCTCCTGTCTGTCCTCAAGGACGTCCGTGCTAAGAGCACACTCACCCCCGACAGACGGAGGACAGACAGACTCAGACTCAGCAACAAGACTAGCGGCGTAGTCGAGACGACAGTGAGCAGCAAAGTCGACAAGCTCAGCAACTAAGGCAGACGCAGCAGTGGACTCAAAGGAAGGGTCAGTGACAACAGTGGCCAGGAGACGCGTGACAGTAGGACTAGCAGCACGAAGGGAGTCAGACTCCGGGTCAGCAAGAGCAGGAAGAGAGGACGCAGGAGGAGACGGCAGAGGGACACGCTGTGGAGCAGTGGAAGGACGAAGCGCCACCTGGTGTGTGCCTGGGACAGCAGGAGGACGCTGACGCGGAACACGACGACCAGTGCAAGCAGCACGAACAGGCGACGCACGACGAGACTCAGGCGACGCAGGACGAGACTCAGGCGATGCAGGACGAGACTCAGGCTCACGACGCTCCGTAAGACCTCCGGTCGGACCAGTGTAGGGAGAAGGACCAGGGAGTGGCGAGGCAGGCTGTAACTGTGACTGCGACTGGACAGGCAGAGGACACTCTAAAGAGGGAGTAGGACCAGCAGCAGGCGGGAGACCAAGAACCTGCTGAAGGAGCGGAACGAAGTACGGCCGCGGCCTCGCAGCGCCTCCAGAACCAGCAGAGACACCACCAGCACCCTCAGCTCCAGGGTCTCCAGCTACAACTCCCACAACACCACCAGTAGCTCCAGCAGCTCCAGCACTAACTCCCGTAGCAGCTCCAGTCCCAGCAACTCCAGAAACTCCAGTACGAGCACCTCTAGGGCCAGCAGCCCCAGCAGCTCCAGCACCAGCAGCACCTCCAGCAGCTCCAGCACCAGCAGCACCTCCAGCAGCTCCAGCACCAGCACCAGCAGTACCTCCAGGAGCTCCAGCACCAGCAGCACCTCCAGCAGCACCAGCACCAGCAGCACCTCCAGTAGCTCCAGCACCAGCAGCACGTCCAGGAGCTCCAGCACCAGCAGCACCTCCAGCAGCACCAGCACCAGCAGCACCTCCAGTAGCTCCAGCACCAGCAGCACCTCCAGTAGCTCCAGCACCAGCAGCACGTCCAGGAGCTCCAGCACCAGCAGCACCTCCAACAGCACCAGCACCAGCAGCACCTCCAGTAGCTCCAGCACCAGCAGCACCTCCAGCAGTAGGCCCCCCAGCTCCAGCAGCACGGCTACAGCGCCGAGCGTACCACTCACGGAGTTGCCGTGGAGAGAGAGGCTCCCGTCGCAACGGGGCACTCGGAGGACCTCCAGTCTCAGCACCCCCAGACTCAGCAACCCCAGGCTCAGCACCCCCAGGCGCAGCACCCCCAGGCTCCGCACCCCCAGGCTCCGCACGCTCAGGCTCAGCACCCCCAGACCCAGCACCCGCAGGCTCAGCACCCCTAGCAGCACCAGAGTCAACAGCTACCTCGACAGGCTCGACTGCGTCTACCTGGGACACACCTGAGGGGGCAGGACCCTGAGGGGGGAGGGGGTCAACCTGGGGAGGACCTGGCGCGAGGAAGAGCAGCGGGGGGGGGAGGGGGGCAGTGCGGTAGGGGAAGAGACGGTAGTAGGGAACCGACTCGTCAAACGTGACGTCCTGAGAGGACAGAACACGGCGCGAGGTGGGGTGGTAAAACCGCCAACCAGGTGCGTCAGGGGGGAAGCCAAGGAAGACGCAGGGAACGGCACGGGAGGACAGCTTGTCTGCCGACAAGTCGCGGACGAAAGCTCGAGATCCCCAGACACGGAACGCAGACGCATCGCCAACCTTCCCCGTCCACCGCAGAGTGGGGGAGGTCTCCGGCATGGAGACCCGGGGCTGGAGGTTGACCTGATGCGCCGCGTACTGAACCGCGAACGGCCACAGAAAATGGGGAGCAGCCGCATGGATCATGGACGTACGAGCGACATCCATGACCATGCCAATGCGGCGCTCGGCAATCCCATTTTGCTGTGGAGAGGCCGGAAGCGTGAAAGTCTGGCGGATGCCATCCGCCCGACAGTAGGCCTGCAGAAGGTCGGAGGAAAACTCTCCACCTCTGTCTGAGTGCAGACGCACAACAGGAAAGTCCGAGCCAAAACTCTCTCTGAGCTGGAGACGAGCAGCGCGGATCCAGTCGATCAACACCTCAGTGACCTCACCCTTGCGGCGCAAGGGGAAGACTGTGGTGTAACGCGAGTAGTCGTCAACAACCAGCAGGAAGTAACCCTCGTGACCCTGTCCACGGACGCGGGCTGGGCCCCACACGTCCATGTGAAGAGTCTGCAGTGGGGCCTCTGTCGGAGGAAACTCGGAGGAGTGAGGAGCGGCGCGCTGCCGACCCTCGACGCAGGGAACGCAGGTAGGGGCAGGCCCCGGAGAAAGGGGAGGGAGGGACCCAGGAAGACCCGAGACCAGGACACGGGAGGCCATGCCTCGAAGACGAGGCAGGGAGGGGTGACCAAGGCGGTGGTGCCAAAGAAGAGTCTCGTGGGCCAGGAGACGACACGAGCAGGGGGCAGACTCAGGGCCAGACCGGGACGCTGCAGCAAACACCTGACCCGACGCGGCTACCTGACGAGGAGGAGACTCAGTGGTAAGGGTGTACAGGCTGGACCCCGGCCTACGGGTGAACGTGGCCAGGTGACGACCCGTCCGAGCACACGTGCAGTGCGTCACACGCTGGTGGGCAGGGGTGAACTGGTGAACACCCCCATCCTGTAGATCAGCACCCGCCACCAAGTTGGTAGAGAACGAGGGGAGGTAAAGACCAGACAGCGAGCCGGACGGAACAGCAGGACACGGGAGGACAGTGGAGGAACTGGCCACAACTGGTCCCCCAGAGGGGTCAGCCAGAGAGACTGCCACCGGTCGACTGAGCGGCGAGAGGGTGGTGCAGTCGCGAAAGAAGGAGCGGGAAGCACCCGAGTCAAGGGTGAAAGTGTGCAAGACCTGAGCCGACGTGGTACCTGAGAGAGCAGTCTCACCAGCACCTCGAGCAGCAGACTCACTAGCACCTAGAGCAGCAGCCTCAATGCCCGGGTCGGGCGGAACACACAGGTAGCAGTCACCCTCATCACTAATAGACACAGCATACATAGCAGCAAGGATAGCATCATAGTCAAGATCAAAGATAGCAACCCCCGACTTAAGCAGAATATCCCAGCGAGGGATCTCCGAGGAGCCAGGGAACTGAGTGCGCCAGGCGTCAGTCAGGCGACCGAAGCAGCGTTGTGTGGTGTGCGGGCCTCCGCACGGCTCTCCACGGCGGTCGCTGGTGTGAAGGACGTAGGTGCAGGGACCAGCACCCCCAGACCTCCCACGCCCAGCGTACCACTCACGAAGCTGCTGAGGCGACGGGGTCTCACCGGAGCGCTGCTGCTGCTGGCGCTGGCCACCGCCAGGGCCTCCCCGCTGCCCACCACCACCCCCGCCTCTCCCACCTCCTCCGCCGCCGCCGCTACCTCCACCCCCACTCCCGCTGCCTCCGCCGCCTCCACCTCCACCGCCGCCGCCTAAGCCCCCAGTCCCGCCACCACTCCCACCTCCACCGCCACCCCCTCCTCCTCCTCCACCGCCACTACCACCGCCCCCGCCGCCCCCTCCACCCCCCTTGCCCCTTTTGCCCTTGCTGTTGCGGCGCTTGCCACTAGGGGCAGACGCAGTGCCGACCGACTCGGTGCCAACGAGGTCGACAGCAGCAGCAGAGGCAACAGAGGGCAAAAGAGGGACGGGGGAGCACCCCTCAAAGAAAGGGGCACGGGGGTCACCACGAGAGGCTCCTACAGCGACTATACTCTTCTCAGCTGCAAGGAGGCGCTCCTCGAGGAGGTCAACAGTGAGCGTGGTGGGGCAAAGCGAGAGGAAGTGGTCCCTGACCGAGCAAAGGGAGTCAGGGAGCCGGGTAACGAGGTAGTAGAGAGTGATGTACATAGGGGGGGGGTTCTTGGCGCAGAACTCGGCAGGAAGCGCAGCGCGGTAGCGGGTGTCACTAGTGCGGAGGTGCGTAATGAGGTCAACGACTGTGGCAAAAGCGGCTAGGTCAGGGAACAGGTACGGCAGCATGGCTAAGGGCAGCAGTGGCAGGGGAGGAGTAGCGCGCAACAACAGCAGTGTACAGAGTGCTAGCACTCTTGTACTGACTAAAGTGCGCGCGCTCAGAGGACGGCAGGTGACTACACACAGCAAGGCGAGCAGCAGCATCGCGCGTGGTCCAGACAGAGCGAACAGTACTAGCAGCATCAGCAGCAGGGGCAGCAGAGGCACGAGACGTGAGATCGAACAGTGAGAGGCCGTCTTTGCTATCGCACTGCAGGAAAAGCTGCAGATCATCTATCCAGACCTCAAAGTCTACCGCTCGACCCTCAGCATCAAAGGTAAGAACGTTGGGACTAGCCATGACAGTAGCAGCAGCAGGCTAGCAGCAGCAGCAGCAGAAGCAGGCTAGCAGTAGCAGCAGCAGGAGGGGCGCGGCTCGGCGGTGCGCTTACCAGGGGCGGGTGGGTAGAACCCCCAAAAGTGGTGGGGCAGGGCCGAGGTGCGTCGGTAGGATCAGGGCCGCGACAGGGCGGCAGGGCAGGGCCGCGACTCGGCTGCAGGGCAGGGCCGGGACGGCGGCGGCGGCTGTCACGGCAGTGGTGGCGGCGGCTGTCTCAGCAGCAGCGGCGGCAGCTGTCACGGCAGGAGCGGCGGCGGCTGTGACGACAGCGGCGGCGGCGGCGAACGGTCGTGGCGGAAGCGGCAGCGGCAGCAGGCGCGACGGCAGCTGCTGATGGGGCGGCAGCGACGAGGCGGCAGGGCGGCTACGGTGGGCCGCGAAGAGCCGCGGAGGGGCCGCGAAGGGGCCGCGAAGAGCCGTGGAGGGGCCGCGGAGAGGCCGCGAAGGGGGCCGCGAAGGGCCGCGAAGGGCCGCGAAGGGCCGCGAAGAGGCCGCGAAGGGCCGAGAGGGGGGCCGCAAAGGGCCGCGAAGGGGCCGCGAAGGGGCCGCGAAGGGCCGTGGGGGGGGCCGCGAAGGGCCGCGAAGGGGCCGCGAAGGGCCGTGAGAGGGCTGCGGAGGGCCTGAAGAGGGGCCGCGAGGGGCCGCTAAGGGGTCGCGACCGGGACCGCGAAGGGGCCGCGAAGGGGGGCCGCTAAGGGGGGGGGGCGCGTAGGGGCCACTATGGGGCCGTTAAAGGGCAGGCCACTAAGGGGCCGCGAAGTTTTAGGGCAGGACGCGAAACGCGTTTAGGGCAGGCTAAAAAAAAAAAATTCGAAAGGTGGGCCCAAGGAAGAAACGGTCCCACTAGGGAACCAGCTCTATACCATGTGAAGAAATGAGGAATGAATGAACTAGGAAAGTGTTGAGTACAAATATGAAACCCTAGAAACTTGTACCCCTTAGTGTCTACCCCACTATAGCCTACACAGACTAAGTCATATATGTCTGACAGAATACGGTATGTTCTGTAGGCTATTATGGGGTTAGCCTTAGGGGGTACAACATTCTAGGGTTCCATACTTGTACTCCCAATCCTGTTAGTCATTCATCATTCCGCCAGTTCACATTCTAACACGCGGTGCAATTGTTGGCAATGCGCGTCCAATCAGGCGGCTGATTTGATTCCCGATCATTTACTGAAATGCACGGCCGTCAACGCGCGCGAAATTAAATGACCGCGCGTGATTGGTCAGTTTTATTCGCATGACATGTTGTGCGTCCAATCATATATGATCATATAGAGTCGCAATCATAAATTATATAAGACCACGCAATAACCTATATGAGCGCACATATGTGATGATCAAGTGTAAGCACACACACTGACGAAATTTTTGGGTGGGGAATATTACGTCCCGCTTCCGCGGGATGAGTCGAGTACGTGAGAGGACTTTCGGGGCTAAATTTCTTGTAGGGTAATGTGCCGGGGAAAAAAAACATCGCGGAAATCCCCTGGCGTGGCCACTCGAGCAATTATCACTGGATTTGAGAATCACGCGAGCAATTCGAGGCCACATGGGCAAGACCGAATCACCAAACAAGGTTCTTGAGCAATTCTCTCACGCCGCTGTGAGGCGAGGAAGGTTGTGGAACGCGTTCGCTAAGGGAGCGGGGAATGCGGTGCGGGGTGTCAAATTACAATTCTATCTCTAGGCTGTAGTAGGGTCACTCGTATTGAGTACAACACTTTAGGTTTAGGTTTCCCCCTACTTGTACTCCCCTTCCTGCCTAATTCCACCATTCCTTCCTTGTTTTATTCTTGACATGTTATCAGAGTAGGAACCGTTCCTACGTGGGCCCACCGTTCCGCCTAGTGGTAGCGCCACGCACTACACTGCTGCCAGCACGCTGGCGCCCCCACTCTCACTGTCGCGACCCCTCCCAAACGGCCCGGCCCGCGCGGCCCTACGTTTTCTTACGGTCGCGACCGCTCCTGACCGCGCCCTAGCTGCCCGCCACTCGCGCGGCCCGCCAACTCCTACGCCCGGTCCCCCCTCGCTCCTGCTGTTGCGCGCGCCTCTCGCGCTGCCCGCCAGCTCCTAGCGCGCACCTGTTGCGCGCCCCTCCTGCACTGCCCCGCGTGCACCTGCTGCGCACCCCTGGCTTGCACGCCCACAGCCCGCGCGGTCCTACTGCTACTGAGCGCCTGCTGCTGTGGCTGCTACTTACTGCTGCTGCTGCTACTTGCGGCTACTGCTACACCACTGAGCCCGAGCCGCGCCGCCCTGCCGAGCCGCGCCGCCCAACCCGAGCCGCGCCGCCCTGCCGAGCCGCGCCGCCCAGCCCGAGCCGCGCCGCCCTGCCCGAGCCGCGCCGCCCTGCCCGAGCCGCGCCGCCCAGTCAGAGCCGTAACTGCTGCAGCTACTGCTACTGCTGTTGCTGCTGGTACTGCACTTGCTACTGCTGCTGCTGCTGCTGCTACTCCTACTGCTGCTATGGCTAACCTGTCAGTTCTTACGTTCGATGCTGAGGGCCGCGCGATTACCTTTGATGTCTGGCTCGACGATCTCCAACTGTACCTGCAGAGCGAGTCTAAGGATGGTATTTCCCTGTTTTTGCACACCGAGGGAAAGCTCCCAGCCCCTGCTGCCGACGCTGTAGAGGATCTGCCGAAGTGGCTCATGCGTGATGCCGCTGCCCGCCTTGCTGTCCGCAACCACCTGCCCGTCACTGAGCGCGCGCACTTTAGCCAGCAGAAAACGGCCAAAGATCTCTATGACGCTGTCGTAGCTCGCTACTCCTCCCCAGCTACTGCTGCCGTAGGCCGTCTCATGCTGCCGTACCTGCATCCCGATCTAGCTGAGTTCTGCACTGTCTCTGCCCTCTTTACCCACCTCCGCTCTAGTGAGGATCGCTTCCGTGCCGCTCTCAAGCCGGCCTTTCTTGCTAAGAACCCCCCCCCGCAGTACTTCACCCTGTACATTCTCGTCACTCGCCTCCCTGACTCCCTTCGCACTGTCAGGGACCAGTTCCTAGCCCTTGACCCCACTGAGCTCACGCTTGACTCGCTTGAGAAGTCCCTCTTGAGGCTGAGAAGAGCACTGTCGCTGTCGCTGCCTCTCGCGGCACTCCCCGCTCCCCCTTCTTTGAAGGGTGTACTCCCTCCCCTCTCCTCCCCTCCGTTGCTACCGCTGCTGCAGTCGACCTCCTTGGTACTGAGGACGTTGGCGTTGCGTCTGCTCCCAGTGGAAGGCGCAACAACAGCAAGGGCAGAGGGGGCAGGGGTGGTGGTGGTGGCAGCAGCGGAGAGGGTGGCGAGGGTGGTGGCGGGGGTGGTGGAGGCTCTGGGGGTGGCTCTGGGGGTGGCGGCAGTGGAGGCGGACAGGGTGGAGGAGGCGGCGGTGGTGGTGGAGGCGGTGGGGGTAGCGGGGGCGGTGGAGGAGGTCGGGGTGGGTCTGGCAGGGGTGGTAGCGCTCGAGGACCCTCCCGTGGCTATGGGAGTGGTCAGCAGCTGCCGCGCCTCCCAGACAACCCCACCGACCAGCAGCTCCGTGAGTGGGTTCTTCAGCGTAAGGGCTCTGGGGGCTGTGGTCGTTGCCCGTATGTCCGGCGCACGGGGCCTCTGAAGGGAACGGTCTGCGGGATGCTGCACACTGAGTACAAGTGCTTCGGCCGTCTTGAGGATGTCTGGGTGGCTGAGTACACCAAGGACCAGCAGGTGCCGAACTGGCTGCAGCTCATGGGGAAGGGGGTAGATGTGTTTGCTCTTTGATAAGAAACAAGGAATGAATGAACTATGAATGAATTGGGTACAAGTACTAACCCTAATTGGGTTGTACCCCTTATGGGCTACCCCACTATAGCCTACACAATATGCATGAGCTATAATATTCTGACACACCCCCATAGGCAAATTGGGGGAGAACAAGGGGTCACAAGACCAGTCAAGCAAAGTAAAGCAAAGCAAGCTCAGGGTGGATCACAAAGTCACCACACATTCCGAGCACAAGTTCAAGGCCACAAGGCCAGTTCACATGCAGGAGTACATATATATATAAAGGCTAGACAAGCAAGAGCAGGTATATATATATGTAACAGCACAAGCAAGGTCAAGAGGTGAGCAAGTGAGGCAAGGTAGGCACAAGGCCCAGCTGAGTACAGAAGCGCTGATGGTCACAAGGCGCAAGCGCCTTGGTAAAGATATCAGCAGTGTTGGCCTCAGAGGCCACGTACGCAAGACGCAGCTGACCACGCTGCTGCAGCTCACGAGCAAGAAAGTAGCGGAGAGCAATGTGCTTCGTTCTGTGCTCCAGTCGCTGCTCCCGACACAAGGCCAGCATGGCCTTGTTGTCTACGTACAGCACTGGAGGAGAACGAGGCAGCTCTCCGAGGTCAGTCAGCAGGTAGGTGAGCCAGCGAAGCTCCTGTGCAGCCATGGCTCCTGCGTAGATCTCAGCCTCACAACTGGAGCCGAGAACAGAAGACGAGCGGGTAGCCCGCCACGAAACAGAGCCGGAACCAAGGCTGAAGGTGTAACCCTGTGACGACCGCTGCGTAGCCTGGTCGTCAGCCCAAGAAGCGTCTGCGTGCCCAGTAAGGACCACTGGACTCTGCCCTCCAAGCACAAGCCCCATGCCCGACGTACTGCACAAGTAGCGCAACACCCTCTTCGCTGCAGCCATGTGCTCCGGTCTGTGTCTCCCAGGAGCAACATAGCGTGCAAGAATGCTAAGAGGGTATGCAAGGTCAGGTCGTGTGCAGGTCATCAGGTACATGAGGCAGCCAACAAGCTCTGGGTACGGGCCACTCGACTCTACGGACTCATCCGAAAGCAGAGCTGAGAGCGAGTGGCGAGTAGGCAGAGGAGTGGCCTGAGGCGAGGAGTACGTGAAGCCGAAGCGCTGAAGGACCTGCTGCACCATGTGTGACTGAGTCAGGGTAATGGTGCGGCGTGCTCTATCCCGAGTGATCTGCAAGCCAAGGTAGCTGCGCAGTTCACCCAGGTCAGTGCACGTGTGTCTCTTCTGCAGCTCGGACTTCACGTGGGCTAGTCCAGCAGTGTCAGCTGTGGCAAAGACCAAGTCATCGACGTACACGAGGATGTAGAACGGCGGCAAAGAAGTGTCGGTGCGCAGAAACAGCGACGGGTCGGCAGTAGAGGGAGCAAACCCAAGAGCCGCAAGTGTAGTCCTCAGTGTGTCGTGCCACTCACGCGGTGCCTGGCGGAGACCGTAGACTGGCCGCCGTAGGCTCCACTGGGTGCCAGGAGGAAAAGACCCAGTGAAGCCAGGTGGGCGACGCAGCCAGATCTCCTCGTGCAGGCTGCCCTGCAAGAAAGCAGTGCTGAAGTCAAGAGAGTGTAGCTCGTAGTCACGGTGAGCAGCTACGTGCAGCAGTACCCGAAGAGTGGTCATCTTCGGGGTGGGAGAGAAGGTCTGAAAGTAGTCAACTCCCTGCCGCTGACTGAAGCCACGAGCCACGTAACGCGCCTTGAAGACAGGCGGAGAACCCGGCGGTCGCTTCACCCTGAAAATCCACATGCCACTGACGATGTTCGCCCCAGGAGGGGGAACAGCGTCAACGTAGGTGCCTGTGGACTTCCAGGAAGCCATCTCTGCGTCCATAGCTGCCTGCCACTGAGAGGAGTAGGGACCCTCTATCGCCTCCGCGTAAGAGCGCGGAGTCGGGATGTCAAGTGCATCCGGGTCTCCCTCAGGGGTAAGCAGTACGGACACGAGATGAGGTGAAGCAGCGGCCAAGCACTGGAACTCCTCCTGCCTGTCCTCAAGGACGTCCGTGCCAAGGGCACACTCACCCTCGACGGACGGAGGACAGACAGACTCAGACTCAGCAACAAGACTGGCGACGTAGTCTAGGCGACAGCGAGCAGCAAAGTCGACGAGCTCAGCAACTAGGGCAGACGCAGCAGTGGACTCAACGGAAGGGTCAGTGACAACAGTAGCAAGGAGACGCGTGACAGTAGGACTGGCAGCACGAAGAGAGTCCGACTCCGGGTCGGCAAGAGCAGGAAGAGAAGACTCAGGAGGAGAAGGCAAAGGGGCACGCAGAGGAGCAGTGGACGGACGCAGAGACATCCGGTGCGTGCCAGGGACAGGAGGAGGACGCTGACGCGAACCGCGACCACTAGTGCAAGCAGCACGGACAGGCGACGCAGGGCGAGACGCAGGCTCACGACGCTCAGCAAGACCTCCAGTAGGACCAGTGTAGGGAGACGGAGCAGGCAGTGGGGAAGCCGGCTGTAACTGTAACTGCGACGGGACAGGCTGTGGACACTCTAAGGGAGGAGGAGGACCAGTAGAAGGCGGGAGACCAAGAACCTGCTGAAGGAGCGGAACGAAGTACGGCCGAGGCCGCGCGGCGACTCCAGACACAGGAGGGACAGCACCAGCACCCCCAGTGGCAGCACCAGCACCAGTAGCAGCTCCAGCTCCAGAACCCCCAGCAGCACCAGTAGTACCCCCAGCAGGACCGCCTCCAGGACCGACAGCAGTAGCCTCCGCGCCAACACCCGCAGCAACTCCAGCTCCAGAAGTACCCGCAGGTCCAGCAGCTCCAGTACTCCCAGTACGAGCACCTCCGGGACCCGTGGCACCAGCTCTCTCAGCAGCAACAGAACCTCCAGTACCCGCAGCACCTCCAGCTCCAGCAGCTCGCCTCCAGCGCCGGGCAAACCACTCACGCAGCTCCTGGGGAGAGAGTGGCTCCCGGCGAGGAGGAGCACCCGGAGAACCGCCAGGCACAGCACCACCAGGCGTAGCACCCCCAGGCTCAGCACTTCCAGGCGTAGTACCCCCAGGCTCAGCACCCCCAGACGTAGCACCCCCAGGCTCAGCACCTCCAGGCGTAGCACCCCCAGGCTCAGCACCCCCAGACGCAGCACCCCCAGGCCTAGCACCCCCAGTCGTAGTACCCACACGCTCAGCACCCCCAGAGTCAGCACCCACACGCTCAGCACCCCCAGAGTCAGCACCCCCAGGCTCAGCACCCTCAGCAGCACCAGAGTCACCAGCGACCTCGACAGGCTCAACAGCGTCTACCTGGGACACACCTGAAGGGGCAGGACCCTGAGGGGGGAGGGGGTCTACCGGGGGGGGACCTGGTACAAGGAAGAGCGGTGGCGGGGGGAGGGACGGAGTGCGGTAGGGGAAGAGGCGGTAGTAGGGGACCGACTCGTCGAACGTGACGTCCTGGGAGGACAGAACACGGCGAGAGGTGGGGTGGTAGAACTGCCACCCTGGGGCGTCAGGGGGGAAACCCAGGAAGACGCAAGGAGTAGCACGAGGGGACAGCTTGTCCGCAGACAAGTCGCGGACAAACGCCCGAGATCCCCAGACACGGAACGCAGACGCATCGCCAACCTTCCCCGTCCACAGCAAGGCTGGGGAGGTCTCCGGCATGGAGACCCTGGGCTGAAGGTTGATCTGATGCGCCGCGTACCGAACCGCAAACGGCCACAGAAAATGGGGGGCAGCCGCATGCATCATGGACGTACGGGCGACGTCCATGACCATGCCAATGCGGCGCTCAGCAATCCCATTTTGCTGTGGAGAGTCCGGAAGCGTGAAGGTCTGGCGGATGCCTCGTGCACGACAGTAGGCTCGCAGAAGGCCAGAGGAGAACTCTCCGCCTCTGTCAGAGTGCAGACGCAGAACAGGAAAGTCCGAGCCGAAGCTCCGCCTGAGCTGGAGACGAGCTGCGCGGATCCAGTCGATCAACACCTCAGTGACATCACCCTTGCTACGCAAGGGGAAGACTGTGGTGTAACGCGAGTAGTCGTCAACCACCAGCAGGAAGTAGCGCTCGTGACCCTGTCCACGGACGCGGGCCGGGCCCCACACGTCCATGTGAAGCGTCTGCAGCGGGGCCTCTGTCGGAGGAAACTCGGAGGAGTGAGGGGTAGCCCGCTGTCGTCCCTCGACACAGGGGACGCAGGTAGGGCCAGGCCCCGGAGGAAGTGGAGGGAGGGACCGGGGAAGACCAGAGACAAGGACACGGGAGGCCATGCTCCGGAGACGAAGCAGGGAGGGGTGACCAAGGCGGTGGTGCCAGAGGAGAGTCTCGTGAGACAGGAGGCGACACGAGCAGGGGGCAGACTCAGGACCAGACCTGGACGCTGCAGCAAACACCTGACCCGACGCAGCTACCTGACCAGACGCAGGGACTGGGGGAGACGCAGTGGTCAGTGTGTACAGGCTCGACCCCGGCCGACGTGTAAACGTGGCCAGGTGTCGGCCTGTCCGAGCGTCCGTGCAGTGGGTCACCCGCTGACTCGCAGGAGTGAACTGGTGAACCCCCGCATCCTGTAGGTCAGCACCACTCACCAAGTTCGTAGAGAACGAGGGGAGGTAAAGACCAGACAGGGTGCCAGAGGGGGCCGCCGGACACGGGAGGACAGTGGAGAAGTGAGCAAGGACAGGACCCCCAGAGGGGTCTGCCAGAGAGACCGCAACTGGCCGGCCAAGCGGCGTGAGTGTGGTGCGGTCTCGAAAGAAGGAGCGAGAAGCCCCCGAGTCAAGGGTGAAGGTGTGGGAGGCCGAAGCCGACGCAGAACCTGAGAGAGCAGACTCACCAGCACCTGAGGGAGCAGACGCACCTAGAGCAGCAGCCTCGCTAGCACCTAGAGCAGCAGCCTCACTAGTACCTAGAGCAGCAGTCTCAATGCCCGGGTCGGGCGGAAAACACCGGTAACGGTCACCCTCATCACTAATAGTCACAGTATACATAGCAGCAAGAATAGCATCAAAGTCAAGGTCAAAGACAGCGACACCCGCCCTAGACAGCTCACCCCAGCGGGGGATCTCAGTGGCCTCAGGGAACTGGTGACGCCAAGCGTCCGTCAGGCGGCCAAAGCAGCGCTGGGTGGAGTGCGCACCCCCGCACTGGTCACCCGCGCGGTCGCCGGTGCGGAGGACGTAGGTGCACGGACCAGTACCCCCACCCCGCTGGCGTGCAGCGTACCAATCACGGAGCTGCTGAGGGGGGGGGACGTCACGAGTGCGCTGCTGCTGCTGCTGCTGCTGCTGCTGCTGGCGCTGACCACCACCGGAGCCGACCCTCTGCGCAGCGCCACCCCGACCAGCTCCACCTCCTCCGCCGCCGCCTCCTCCACCGCCGCTACCTCCACTCCCACCGCCACCGCCGCCGCCGCCTCCGCCTCCACCGCCGCCGCCGCCTCCGCCTCCACCGCCGCCACCGGCAACTCCACCCCCACCACCACCCCCACCGCCACCCCCACCCCCTCCACTGCCTCCACCGCCGCCTCCACCGCCCCCGCTAGCTCCTCCAGTGCCCCTGCCCCCCTTGCCCTTGCCAGGGCGGCGTCTCCCGCTAGGGGTAGATGCCGCACCGACCGACTCAAGCCCAACGAGGTCGGCCGCAGCAGCAGAGGCAACAGAGGGCAAAAGGGGGGAGGGGGAACACCCCTCAAAGATGGGGGTGCGAGGGTCACCACGAGAGGCTCCTACAGCGACTATGCTCTTTTCTGCTGCTAGGAGGGCCTTCTCGAGGAGGTCAACGGTGAGAGTGGTGGGGCAAACCGAGAGGAAGTGGTCCCTGACTACGCGAAGGGAGTCAGGGAGACGGGTGACTATGTAGTAGAGGGTGATGTACATGGGGGGGGGGTTCTTGGCGCAGAACTCAGCAGGAAGCGCAGCGCGGTAGCGAGTGTCACTAGTGCGGAGGTGCGTAATGAGGTCAGCGACTGTGGGAAAGGCAGCAAGGTTAGGGAAGAGGTACGGTAGCATGAGGCGGCTCAGTGCAGCAGTGGCAGGGGAGGAGTAGCGTGCAACTACAGCGTCGTACAAGGTCTGAGCACTCTTGTACTGGCTAAAGTGCGCACGCTCAGAGGTAGGTAGGTGGCGACGCACAGCAAGACGTGCAGCAGCATCGCGCGTGGCCCACTGTGAGCGAACAGTGGCGTCAGCATCAGCAGCGGGGGCAGGAGAGGCACCAGAAGTGAGGTCAAAGAGGGAGAGGCCGTCTGCCCTATCGCACTGTAAGAAAAGCTGCAGGTCATCTATCCAGACTTCAAAGTCAATGGCCCGACCCTCAGCGTCAAAAGCGAGGACACTAGGGGTAGCCATGACAGCAGTAGACTAGCAGTGCAAACAGTAGGGTGAGGGCAGTGCTGTGAGAGAGGCGCTGCTCTTACCGGACAGGGCGGCTCGGGCGGCTCGGCTGCAGGGCGGCTCGGCGACTCGACGGCTGGGCGGCTCGGCTGCTGGGCGGCTCGGCTGCTCGGCTGCTGGGCGGCTCGGCTGCTGGGCGGCTCGGCGGCTGGGCGGCTCGGCTGCTGGGCGGCTCGGCTGCTGGGCGTATCGGCGGCTGGGCGGCTCGGCTGCTGGGCGGCTCGGCTGCTGGGCGGCTGGGCGGCTCTGTTGCTGGGCGGCTCGGCGGCTCAGCGGCTGGGCTGCTCGGTTGCCGGGCGGCTCGGCGGCTGGGCTGCTCGTAGGAGTAGGCGTGGGGGCCGTAGGAGCAGGCGCCGGGGCCGTAGGAGCAGGGGCCGGGGCCGCTAGGGCGGCGGATCGGGGCCGCGAGGGCGGCGGATCGGGGCCGCGAGGGCGGCGGAGTAGGGGCCGCGAGGGCGGCGGAGTAGGGGCCGCGAGGGCGGCGGATCGGGGCCTCGAGGGCGGCGGATCGGGGCCGCGAGGGTGGCGGAGTAGGGGCCGCGAGGGCGGCGGATCGGGGCCGCGAAGGGCGGCGGATCGGGGCCGCGAGGGCGGCGGAGCGGGGCCGCGAGGGCGGCGGATCGGGGCCGCGAGGGCGGCGGATCGGGGCCGCGAGGGCGGCGGAGTAGGGGCCGCGAAGGGCGGCGGAGTAGGGGGGGGGGGGGGGCGCGAGGGCGGCGGATCGGGGTCGCGAAGGGAGGCGGCCGGCGCCGCGAGGGTGGGGCCGCGGGGTCGCTAGGGTAGGGCGACAGAGCCGTGAGGGCGGCTCGAAGGGACCGCGAGGGCGGCGCGAAGGGGCCGCTAGGGCGGCGCGAGAGAGGGGAGCGCGACTCGGGCAGGGGCTGAGTGCGCTCCGGGCAGGAAAAAAAAAAACGGTGGGCCCTAGGAACAGTTCCCACGAGGGAACCTGCTCAATACCATGATAAGAAACAAGGAATGAATGAACTATGAATGAATTGGGTACAAGTACTAACCCTAATTGGGTTGTACCCCTTATGGGCTACCCCACTATAGCCTACACAATATGCATGAGCTATAATATTCTGACACTCTTGACTTTGCTAAGATCAATGCTGCTCTTTATGCCATGTATGTTGCTGATTCTAGTGTTGAGGGTGGGAGTTACTTGTGTGTATCGTGCGATGCTGGTGTTGATGCTGCTCCTGCAGGTGCTAGTGAGTCTTGTCAGAATGAACGAAACAGGAATGAATGAACTAGCACAAAGTTGGGTACAAGTAGGAAACCCTAAGTTTGTGTACCCCCTAAGGCTAAACCCACTATAGCCTACACAATGTAAACATACAATGTTTGACACACCCCCATAGGCGAAGTGGGAGACAACCAGAGGGTCACAAGACCAGTCAAAGCAAACCAAAGCAAAGCAAAGCTCAGGGTGGATCTCAAGGATACCACACAAATTCCGAGCACAAGCAAGTGGTCACAAGTCCAGTTCACATACAGTTTGATAATAGAACAAGAGGTACAGTGATCACAACCTAGCAAGTGAAAGCATGCAGGTATATATATAGAGATCACAGTACAAGCAGAGTCAAGAAGTGAGCAAGTGAGGGAGAGTAGGCACAAGGCCTAGAACAGTACAGAAACGCTGATGGTCACAAGGCTGAAGCGCCTTGGTGAACACATCAGCAGTGTTGGCCCGAGTGGCCACGTAACGCAGACGAAGCTGACCACGCTGCTGCAGCTCTCGAGCAAGGAAGTAGCGCAGAGCGATGTGCTTCGTTCTGTGCTCCAGTCTGTGCTCCTCACACAAGGCAATGGCTGCCTTGTTGTCGACGTACAGCACTGGAGGAGAATGAGGCCGCTCTCCGAGGTCGGTCAGTAGGTAGGTGAGCCAGCGTAGCTCCTGGGCAGCCATGGCTGTGGCGTAGATCTCAGCCTCACAACTGGAGCTGAGAACAGAGGAAGAGCGTGTAGAACGCCAGGAAACAGAGCCAGAGCCAAGGCTGAAGGTGTAACCCTGAGACGACCGCTGCGTAGCCTGGTCGTCAGCCCAAGAAGCGTCTGAGTGTCCAGTGAGGACAACGTCGCGCCGTCCTCCAAGCACAAGCCCCATGCCCGACGTACTGCACAAGTAGCGCAACACCCTCTTAGCGGCATCCATGTGCTCCTTCCGGTGACGGCCAGGAGCGACATAGCGTGCTAGGATGCTAAGAGGGTAGGCTAGGTCAGGTCGAGTGCAGGTCATCAGGTACATGAGGCAGCCCACAAGCTCTGGATACGGGCCACTCGGCTCTACGGACTCATCCGAAGGCAGAGCTGAGAGCGAGTGACCGGTAGGCAGAGGAGTGGGCTGAGGCGAGGAGTACGTGAAGCGGAAGCGCTGAAGGACCTGCTGCACCATGTGTGACTGAGTCAAGGTGATGGTGCGCTGTGCTCTGTCCCGGGTGATCCGCAAGCCAAGATAGCTTGTCAGCTCACCCAGGTCTGTGCACGTGTGTCTCTTCTGCAGCTCCGACTTCACGTGGGCGAGCGCCTCAGTGTCAGCAGTAGCAAAGACCAAGTCGTCTACGTACACGAGAACGTAGAACGGCGGCAGAGTGGTGTCGGTGCGTAGAAACAGCGACGGGTCAGCAGTAGAAGGAGCAAACCCAAGAGCAGCAAGAGTCGTCCTCAGTGTGTCGTGCCACTCACGGGGTGCCTGGCGGAGACCGTAGACTGGCCGCCAGAGGCTCCACTGGGTACCAGGAGGGAACGACCCAGTGAAGCCAGGTGGGCGGCGCAGCCAGATCTCCTCGTGCTGGCTGCCCTGTAGGAAAGCAGTGCTGAAGTCAAGAGAGTGGAGCTCGTAGTCACGCTGAGCGGCGACGTGCAGCAGAACCCGAAGAGTGGTCATCTTCGGGGTAGGGGAGAAGGTCTGGAAGAAGTCAACTCCCTCACGCTGACTGAAGCCTCGTGCAACGTAACGCGCCTTGAAGGCAGGCGGAGAACCCGGCGGCCGCTTCACCCTGAAAATCCACATGCCACTGACGATGTTCGCCCCAGGTGGGGGAACCTCGTCGACGTAGGTGCTTGTGGACTTCCAGGAAGCCATCTCTGCGTCCATGGCTGTTTGCCACTGAGAGGAGTACTCACCCTCCATCGCCTCTGCGTAGGAGCGTGGGGTCGGGATGTCTGGTGCATCCGGGTCTCCCTCAGGGGCAATCAGCATGGACACGAGATGACGTAAAGCAGCAGCAAAGCACTCAAACTCCTCCTGTCTGTCCTCAAGGACGTCCGTGCCAAGAGCACACTCACCCCCGACGGACGGAGGACAGACAGACTCAGACTCAGCTGAGGGGGGTGACACCGCCGCCGACGACACGGCGACCACTCGCCACACTCCTCGCTTGGAGACCCCCCCGGGTTTCCCGCCTCGGCCGTCTTCGCCGCCTCCGCAGCCTGCTGCTGTGGACTCTGGAGCTGAGACTACTGGAGCTGGGCCTGGGGGTGGTGCGTCTGGGGGTGCCCGCTCTCCTCGTTTGGCTACCCCCCCCGGGTTCCCACCTCTGCCGTCTTCGCCGCCTCTGCAGCCTTCTGGTGTGGACACTGGAGCTGAGACTGAGGGTGCAGGGACTGAGGGTGCAGGGACTGAGGGTACTGAGCCTGAGGGTGCTGGGACTGAGAGTGCTGAGACCGAGGGTCCTGACTCTGGGGGTGCTGAGACTTCAAGTGCTGACTCTGGGGGTGCTGCGACTCCGGGTGCTGACTCTGGGGGTGCTGCGAGTCCTTCTGGTGGTGGTCCCATGGGTGCTCCTACTGGAGGACCTGGAGCTACTGGTGCTGGAGGTACTGGAGGTGCTGCTGGTGCTGGACGACGTGGAGCTGCTGGTGCTGGAGGTGCTGGAGGTGCTAGAGGTGCTGGAGCTGCTGGTGCTGCTGGGGCTGGAGGTGCTGGAGGTGCTGGAGGTCCTGGAGCTGTTGCTCCTGCTGCTGGTGCTGGAGGTCCTGGAGGTGCTGCTGGTGCTAGAGGACGTGGAGCTGCTGGTGCTGGAGGTGCTGGAGCTGCTGCTGCTGCTGGTGCTGGAGGTCCTGGAGGTGCGGCTGGTGCCAAAGGACGTGGAGCTGCTGGTGCTGGAGGTGCTGGAGGTGCTAGAGGTACTGGAGCTGCTGGAGCTACTGGTGCTGCTGGGGCTGGAGGTGCTGGAGGTGCTCGAGGTGCTGGAGGTCCTGGAGGAGCTGTTGGTGCTCTTCGCCACCTTCTTAGTCTTCAGCCATGTGCTACTGACTTCCCTGTGGCAGGTACTACTCCTCCGTTGTTGTTTCCACCGACAGACCAGTCACAGCCGCCGCTGCTGCCACACTCCCCACTGCCTGCTCCTGCTCCTTACACTGCGGTGACACAGTCCCTGACTGAGCGTCGAGAGCCTGAGGCTCGTGCTTCCACCCCTGAGCGTCGAGAGCCTGAGTCTAGCTTTGACCTTGAGCCTGAGCCTAGAGCTGCTGTCCGTTCTCGTGTTCCTCGTGTTCGTCGTCCGCGTGCTCCGGCTGTCCCCGGCACTCACAATATGACACTCCGTCCTTCCTCTGTTTCCCAGCGTGTTGTCCTACCGTTACCTCCTGCGTCCTCTCTTCCTGATGTTGCTGACCCTCCGCCTGACCTTGCTCATGCGTCCAGTCCGACTGTTACTCGCTTTCTTGCTACGGTTGTGACGGACCCTACGTTCTCGTCTCCTGCTGCGTCTGCCTTAGTCGCTGAGCTAGTTGACTTTGCTGCTGTGTACTGTCTAGACTACCTTGCGAGTCTCGTTTCTGACCCTGACCCTGCCTGTCCTCCGTCCGTCGGGGGTGAGACTGCCCTTGGCTGTACGACCCTTGGCTGTGACGTCCTTGAGGACAGGCAGTTTGAGCTGGAGTGCCTTGCAGCCGCTGTACCTCATCTCGCTGCCATGCTGCTTGCCCCTGAGGGAGACTTGGATGCACCAGACATCCCCATCACCGCGCTCTTACAGAGAGGCGATCTCGGGTGAGTACTCCTCTCAGTGGCAGACAGCCATGGACACAGAGATGGCTTCCTGGAAGTCCACAGGCACCTACGTCGACGAGGTTCCCCCTCCGGGGGCGAACATCATCGATCGCATGTGGATTTTCTGGGTGAAGCCACCACCGGGTTCTCCACCTGCCTTCAAGGCACGTTACGTTGCTCGAGGTTTCAGTCAGCGTGAGGGAGTTGACTTCTTTCATACCTTCTCCCCCACCCCGAAGATGACCACTCTTCAGGTTTTGCTACACGTTGCAGTACAGCGCGACTACGAGCTGCACTTCCTCGACTTCTCGACAGCTTTCTTGCAGGGTAGCCTTCACGAGGCCATCTGGTTGCGCCGTCCACAGGGCTTCACTGGGTCGTTTCCTGAGGGTACCCAGTGGAGCCTACGGCGACCAGTGTACGGCCTGCGTCAAGCACCCCGCGAGTGGCACGACACACTGAGGACGACACTTGCGGCTCTTGGGTTTGCTCCTTCCACTGCTGACCCGTCGCTGTTTCTGCGCACTGACACCACTCTGCCGCCGTTCTACATCCTCGTGTACGTCGACGACTTGGTCTTTGCTACTGCTGCACTGAGGCACTTGTCCGCGTGAAGACGGAGCTGCAGGAAAGACACACCTGCACTGACCTGGGTGAGCTGCGGAGCTATCTTGGCTTGCAGATCACCCGGGACAGAGCACGACGCACCATCACCCTGACGCAGTCACACATGGTGCAGCAGGTCCTTGGCGTTTGTAAAAAGCCTGATGCATCAGTGTACCACTAGAAAAAAGGCTGTCACTATCGCGTCGCATGTGATGGCAACGGGGCAGGATCCTTGGCAGCCCTCCAGCACCACATGGTGGCCACGTTCGGATTGGCCAAGACTGACTGCTGCAGCGAAACGGCCCAATGGTGTGAGGCGCCGCGCCAACAAAACACCTCTGAACGTGAACCAGAGGCAGAATTTCACAGGTTGGCCTCGCCACGGGGTGCTTACACCTCGGGAATCTGATATTCCCTGTAATTGCGGTCAAATCCACATGGCACAGGTAAGAATCGCTTCAGTGTTGGTTTCGTTACAACGTTGTGGCATCAGTGTCCTAGGGGAAAAAAGTCTGAAATTTCAGTGTGGCCTAACAAAAAAGGCTGAAAGATCAGTCCCTAAAAAACTTTGATATTAATAGCAGTTAAGGCTATAAGTAAATGGACCTGGTCACGAACCAATAAGATATTCGGTTTCAAAACTTATGCATGCAATCAATCATGCCGGTCAGATAATAACATTTGTAGTATGTGATGTGAATCTACTACATAAAAAAAATCTGCACGCCATTATCTGCCTATGTACGGTACCAAGAAATAGTCACAATTTTAATTTATTTGTCACATAACTATTGTTTAAACCATTTGTGTATAACTTATCCTCAGATCTATCAGGGTGTAATACATCAATTAGGCAAACGTGTTGTCCTCATCAGGCCACGACATGTCGATCTCAGCATGAGTTGGTATTCTGACGAGGTGATGCCTGGTCGGCGAGTTCTCGAACCATCAAGCCACGACAACATCGAGAAAATACAATCTGCTCATGGAGAAGCTGTTATACTCTGTTTAATACTGTCGAGCAGTTTTGGTGCGTTCCGTCGCAACTCTGTCGGGTCTGTTGTACTTTCATGCGTGTCAACCGTGTATTCACCCACTAAGCTCAAATGCTACCTAAAGCGTATTGCAAGCACAAATTCTTACAAAAAAAAACAATTTAGACATTTGTGCTTTGAAAGTATGAAAGTGGGAAAAGTTTGTGCTTTTTTAAACTAAATTAGCTACTTTTAATATTAATGTATATAAATTATATTTGCATATATTCAGAAGTAGTCTTAGTACGTAATGGGTTTTCTTAGATAATTGTATTTTTTTCAGGTCACGAGTAGGCTCAAATGATGTTTTATTATCTTCTTATTCAGTATTTATGTGATAAATAAGAAGATTTAGTTTATGCACTTTACAGTTCATACAGAAAATCATATCTATTGGTACTAGTAAATGAGTTTTCTTGTATGGCAGTATTTGCGCTACGTTTGTTGTAAGAATATTATAATCTGTGAGCAGTTATTTGAGGCTGCTGGTGGATTCCGAGACGTTTCTTTTGTACTGCCCCTCAGGTATGCGGCATCAAAAGCAATAACCTGAGCAACGCATGGCTATCGAGTTTGAGCCATGCGGGGTCGCGAAAACCGGTTTCGAAATCCGTTGTAGCTTGTCAGACAATGTGCACCTATGCAATTTCGCCTGTTCCTACACAACCCAGCCTAAAGCGCTTTCAACGGAACGTATTTCATCAACTGCGATTCGAACTCGTAGGCGACAGAACCCCGTTTGTGCCGAGCACGCCAGCAGAGGACACAGAGAACATTTAGGCCCGCATGCGCTGCTGCGACGTTGACTTGATCATGCCTGCAGGCTGGACGTTCTCCGGCTGGTGTTAACGCCACGTGACGCAGCAGCCTCCACGCGGACAGCAGACACATTTAAAATAGTACGCCCCGCTGCCTCGCGAATTATCGACGCTGTATCATAGTAGTCACTATGGCCGTCGCCACGCGCTCCGCCGTGCTACTCTTCGACTGGAGGAGAAATGCCAATGGCACGCTCTCGCCGTCTGCCAGTGCTGGTGCTAGTACTAGTAGTAATAAGACTCGCACAACCACCAGCAAACTAGGCGGCAATGTGGTGTCAACCAGTGCCTGTCGCCGCCGCGGCGTGGAACCACCTTTGCCGCAGCCACCACCGACGCAGCGGCTGCTACTGCTGGGTTCTCAACCTCCCGATGTGCGTATCGCGTAGAGTTCTCCGAACTGTCGACTGTCTCACTCCTTGCGACTGTTGCGACTTTCTGGCCTCTCGCTTCGTCCATCAAAAGGACGTTTTTTCACGCTTGATGTGAGCTTCTTTCATCGCGCAGTATGATGTATCATAACTATTTCCCATGGTCGCGTGTAACGCATATAAGCAGCGTTGCGCTGAACGCATTTTCTTCCGCCTGCCACGCGGCGTCTTTCCCCCGTGCTTCCCGCTGCAGAAATATCGCGTTCGCGAGGTTAGACGGAGCCGCCCCACGCTCACCGTGATCCGCGGTGGGAGCTCGCTCACCATCGATCGCGGGTCCGTCCGCCTTCTCCGGAAAATGGCGCAATTCGCTGCTTCTATGCGCCTACTTCCGGCTTCTGGAGCACCTCGAGCTGCTGGGGCTGCTGGGGCTGCTGGAGCCGCGGCGGGCACGCCTGACCAACATGATGGTCGAGTCGACTTCCCCGGCGGTGAAGCCAAGAGAAGCGACGCCTTGTCGGTTGAGGATCCTACTGGGAGCCTTCCGAGTACTGGTGGTACTACTGATAGTACCACTGGTAACAATCGTGCGAGTATTCTAGTGCAGGGGTTGGAAGGGCGGTCGTGGGCGGAGAAGGCGCAGCATGCGCGCAAGCTGCTGGCGGGGCTGCTGGCGCTCTCCCGCCCGCACAACTTCCTGCCCTCCGTGCTCCTCGTGCTCCTCGGCGCGTTCCTCGGCGCCTCATCTACAGGCAGTGGCACCGCGGCCATGACTGCTGCCACAGCCAACATCAGCGCTACAGCTGCTGCTGCTGCTACAACCGTTGCTGCTACAGCTGCCACCGCAGCAACTGCCGCCGCTGCAGCGAGCCTCCCCACCCTTCCGGTGTGGCTGTCCCCGCGGGTGCTGCTAGTGGCGGCGCTATCCGGCAGCATCGCCCTGGCGTCCATGGTGGTCAACGACGTGTTTGACTGGCAGATCGGGTCCGACCGAGTCAACTCGCCCGCCAAGCCACTCGTGTCAGGCGCCGTGCACCCTTATGATGTACGTGCAAGAAAAGAGAGGCGAGAGGCGCGGAGGGACGGGAGTACTACTCTTGTTCGCAGATGTCCCCGGCTATCCACCCTTCCCCAGGCGCAGCTTGCAGCAGGCTGCCTGTACTTGCAGCGTTTCAGCTCTGCCCACACCATCAGAGGAGAGTCAACAAATCCCCCGTTTCCCGCTCATTTCCCCAATCACCTTCCTTCTAACCCACCCTTTCCTTCCCGCCTATTCATACCAGGCGGAGCTAGCAGCAGGCTGCCTCTACTCCCTCATAGTCCTTGCAGCGTGTCAACTGGAGCCCTTGCCTCTCCGCATGCTGGTGGCGGGCGCGGCGGTCGGCACATATCTCTACACTCCGTTTCTTAAAAGAATTACTTTGGTTAAGAATGTCGCAGTCGCGGGAATCATTGCCTCGTCGCTGCTTGCTGGCGCGCTTGCTGCTGGAGGTATGCTGTCCCCCCACCCTCTCCCCATTTTTTTCTCTCTCTACCTCTCTTGCATCGTTCGATATGTGAGAATTCTCCCAGGGTAACACCCTTCTGGTGGTAGTAGTGCATGCCGTTACATCCTATGGCTTGGCTCAGTGTGTCATCTGGCTAAAATGTTTCGTTCCGTGTGTCACTGGCTATTGCTGCCTCCGCCACCCTCTCCCCAGTCACTCCTTCACCCTTCACCGTTCCCTTCGCCCTCCCTTTCCCCGATTCCTTTCTCACCCCTTCCCTTCACCCCGTCCCTTTGGCCAGTGTTTTCTACGTCCCACTCTACCCTGCCCGACTTCCCTTGGTTTCCTGCCTTGCACCATCCCCCCTCCACCCCACAGCCTCTTTCTCCGCCCTCTACCGTGCGTCAGGCGCCTTCCTGTTCCTCTTCCACGCGCTGCTGTACCGAGAGGTGCTTATGGACGTCGCTGACGTCACTGGTGACGCCAGCGCTGGCGTGCCGACGCTTGCTGTGCGGCTGGGGAAGCAGAGGGCGGTGCTGGTGGCGTGTGGCATGCTGGTTCTGGCACATGCTGCAGGGGTGAGTGCTGGGGTGCTGTGACGTGATGTGATGCGATGGGTAATGCGTAATGTGATATGCTTTGATGTGCTGCAATGTGATGTGTCATGCAGTATCGTGGCAGGGCATGTGTTCTGATCTGAATGCTACATCTTGTGTGAAACGAATATGCGATGTGACTTGATATGCCAAGACGTGTACAGTACGTGCTGAACTGAATGATCAGCAATACATCATGGAGGAAAGCTTGTCATCCACACGTGTGCTTCAAATCACCTTGTCCTGCTGATACCAACCCATCCCCCCTCCACCAAGCATTTTCAGAAAAGTTCCCTAATTTAAACACCCACGCCTGCTTCCTCCAACCCATTCCACCTCAGGCTTTCCTCGCGAGGCGTTCTCCAGCCCTTGTTCTCCTTGCGTCTACCTGCCTCCTCCCTCTCTACGCACACACTCTCCCCCTCCTGTCGCTCCACAGCCACACATGTGACTCTGTACTTTCTCCCCTGGCTCATGGCCAGCCACACACACCAAGCTCTCCATCTCCGTCGACATTCTTACGCAATGACATCCAAGACCGTCAGACCAAAGAGAATTCAATGTTACTGACTGAAATCGACCATTCATCAGGTTTCGAAGTCCGTGCGAGTGTGCTGGAGAGTGCGCAGGTGGGTGAGATGGAGGCATCTGAGAGGATGAAAGAGCTCGAAGACATTGAGCAGAAGAAATTGAGCCGCTTGATTGACATGTCTATGGTTTTCATTGGTGCTGCCCTTCTGGCCTTCTCAGCTGCTACAGTAGGCTTTGGAACTATCCTTGCATGATGATGGGATGGGACCACAAGAGCATGTACATATCTTTCTGTAGTGTACATATATTTATTTCATGCAGATTGCTCAAGGCGATGCATTAGTTTACTATTTGAGCATAGGTGATGTCTTGTACTGTTTGAGGAAACTTGAACCCTTAGATCACATACACTAGTTGCCAATACCATAATTGAGAAAGCTTGCTTTCTGTTCTTGCAAAGGCAACAGGCTTCATTACAATTGGGCAACAGGCTTCATTACAATTGCAGTGTTACAGCATTCTCGTCCAACTATGTTATAGAAATTGTCAAATTATATATATATATGTTTAGGTTATCTAGGCTGTATGGTGGTTAGCACTAGGGGGTACAGAAACTCTCTCAACACTTCACTCTTGTACCCCAACCTTGACCTAATCTGACCATTCCCCCTTGCCTTAGTCTTAACATGGTATCTAGAGCAGGAGGTCTCTAGGACCTAAGAATCGGGCCCACCTAACTGTTTTACCACGTGCCTGCCTTGCCTACTGCCCGCGCGCGCCTCGGCTGCAGCGCGCGTCACTTTTTTATTCCGCGCGCGCCTCGGTTTCTAGCGCGCGCATCACTGATTTAGCGCGCGCGTCACTGCTTTTAGCGCGCGTAGAGCCCGCGCAGCCCGAGTAGAGCCCGCGCAGCCTGCCGCCGCACGCAGCCCGCAGCCGCGCGTGCAGCCCGTCGCCACGCGCAGCCACGAACAGCGCGCAGCCCGTCGCCGCGCGCAATTAGGGGCCGCGCGTAGCTCGTCGCCACGCGCAGCCAGCAGCCGCGCGCAGCCCTCACTCGCACGCAGCCAGCAGCCGCGCGTGCCCTGCCCGTGTGCCTGAATGCGCGGCCCGCTGCTGCCAAGCCCGCTGCCTTAGAAAACGTGCGGCCTGCTGCTGTCTAGTGCGCCTCCTTCGGAGCTTGAGCTACTGCCTGTGTTGACTGCTGCCTACTGCCTTTGTCTTAGCCTGCGGTCTACTGCCTGCTGCCTCCTGTCTACTGCCTATAGTCTCTGGCTTTGCCTGCGGCCTGCTGTCTACTGCCTACTGCCTGCTGCCTTTGCCTGCTGCCGTTATGACGACGCCTAATGTTCTCGCGTTCGAGCCTGACGGTCGCCCCATAGAGTTCGCTGTGTGGCTTGACGACCTGCAACTGTTCCTTCTGACTGATGCCAAAGAGGGCGTTTCACTGTTCGATTACGTGTCTGGCACTGCCGTTGCTCCTGCTACCGATGCTCCTGCTCTCGAACGCTCACAGTGGCAGACTCGCGATGCTGCTGCACGCCTAGCTATTAGGAACCATCTGCCGATCACTGAGCGCGCGCATTTCAGCCAGCACAAAACTGCTAAGACGCTGTACGACGCTGTAGTTGCGCGCTACTCCTCCCCGGCCACTGCAGCCATAGGTCGGCTCATGCTACCCTACCTGTTCCCCGACCTTTCCTCGTTCACCACTGCTGAGGACCTCATCTCCCACCTGCGTGCTACTGACACTCGCTTTCGTGCCGCCCTCTCAGCCGAGTTCTGCGCCGCAACCCCCCCCCCCCCCCCCCCCCCGATGTACTTCACTCTCTATTTCCTCGTTATGCGCCTCCCTGACACTCTTAGCTCGGTCAGGGACCACTTCCTAGCGCTAGACCCCCCCACTCTCACTGTCGACGACTTCGAGAAGCACCTCCTAGCAGCAGAGAAGAACATCCTCGCTGTAGGTGCTGCTCGTGGCACTCCTCGCTCTCCCCTCTTAGAGGGGTGCTCCCCCTCCCCTCTCACCCCCTCCTACGCCTCCGCAGCTGCTGCTCACGACTACCTTGGTGCTGAGGAGGTCGGGGCTGCTTCCGCTCCTAGTGGGAAGCGTCGCAGCAGCAGGGGCGGCAAGGGTGGCAGGGGCGGTGGGGGTGGCGGTGGAGGTGGCGGAGGCGGTCGTGGGGGTGGTGGAGGTGGTGGTGGGGGCAGCGGAGGCACTGGGAGTGGTGGAGGTGGCAGCAGCGGCAGTGGGGGAGGAGGGAGCGGTGGTGGAGGTGGTGGTCAGGGCCAGCAGCAGTCGCAGCAGCAGCGTCAGCGCCAGACCCCCACTTCCCAGCAGCTTCTTGACTGGTATGCCGGGCGTGGGGCTTCTGGGGGTCCTGGTCGCTGCCCCTATATGATTCGCACAGGTCCCCGCACTGGTCGCCAGTGCACAGGGTTTCACACTGAGCAGCGCTGCTTCGCTCGGCTTAGCGACGCCTGGCGCGCCAAGTTTCCTGATGCTACTGAGTTCCCCAACTGCGCAGACCTGCTTAGGCGTGATGTACCTATCTTTGATCTTGACTATGAGGCTATTCTTGCTGCCATGTATGCATTGACTGTTAGTGCTGAGGGTGACTGCTACTTGTGTGTGCCGCCTGACCCAGGTATAGCCCCAGGTATAGCGCCTGTGGCACTAGGTGCTTGTGAGTCTGCTCCCCCTGGTACTGCGTCTGCACAGGCCTTGCACACCTTCACACTTGACTCTGGTGCTTCCCGCTGCTTCTTTCGCGACAGCACCACAGTCACTCCCCTCCCTGCACCTGTTCCTGTCTCGCTGGCTGACCCCTCTGGGGGCCCAGTGCTTGCACGGTCTTCCATTGTGCTTCCGTTTCCGGCGGTCCCGTCTGGTGAGCTGTCTGGTCTCCACCTCCCCTCGTTTTCTACGAACTTGGTGAGCAACGCCGTCCTTCAGGATCACTAGGTTGACACCTTTACTCCTGGAGGATAGCGTGTGGCGATCTGCACGTGCTCCCGGACCGGCCGTCACCTGGCCACGTTCACACGTGCGCCTGGGTCTAGTCTGTACACCCTCACCACTGCGTCACGCTACACCCCTTTGTCTCCCCAGCTGTACGCGTCTGCTCAGGTAGCTACTCAGTGTGAGTGTCGCCGCCTGTCGCACGACACTCTTCTGTGGCACCACCGCCTTGGTCACCCCTCCCTGCCTCGCCTTCGTAGCATGCACTCTCGCTACCTGGTCTCTGGCCTTCCTGAGTCTCTGCCTGCCCTCCCTCCCTCGCCTGCGCCGCCCTGCATTCCTTGCATCGAGGGGCGGCAGCGCGCCGCTCCTCACTCTTCCTCGTTTCCTCCCACAGAGGCTCCCCTGCAGACCCTCCACATGGACGTGTGGGGCCCAGCCCGCGTCCGTGGACAGAGCCACGAGCGGTACTTCCTGCTGGTCGTCGACGACTACACGCGTTACACCACGGTCTTCCCCTTGCGCAGCAAGGGGGAGGTCCCTGATGTTTTGATCCCCTGGATCCGCGCTGTTCGTCTCCAGCTCCGCGAGCGGTTCCAGTCGGACTTTCCTGTCCTGCGTCTGCACTCTGACAGAGGTGGTGAGTTCTCCTCAGACCTCTTGGCAGCCTTCTGTGCGGAGCACGGCATCCGCCAGACGTTCACGCTTCCGGCCTCTCCGCAGCAGAATGGGGTTGCTGAGCGCCGCATTGGCTTAGTCATGGAGGTCGCTCGTACCTCCATGATCCATGCGGCTGCCCCCCATTTTCTGTGGCCGTTTGCGGTCCGGTACGCCGCGCATCAGCTCAACCTCTGGCCCCGTGTCTCCTTGCCGGAGACCTCGCCCACACTGCTGTGGACGGGGAAGGTTGGCGATGCGTCGCGTTTCCGGGTCTGGGGTGCTCGTGCCTTTGTCCGCGATACCACCGCGGACAAACTCTCCGCTCGCGCCATTCCCTGCGTCTTCCTTGGCTTTGTCCCTGACGCGCCTGGCTGGCAGTTTTACGACCCAGCCTCGCGCCGTGTCTTTCCGTCTCAGGACGTCACCTTTGACGAGTCCGTCCCCTTTTACCGTCTCTTTCCCTACCGCACTGCCCCTCGCCCCCCCCCGCCGCTCTTTCTTGCCCCAGGTCCTCCCCAGGTAGACCCCCTCCCCGCGCCAGGTCCTGCTCCTTCAGGTGTTTCTCAGGTAGACCCTCCCGTGCCTGCGCCTGTTGAGGTCACTGGTGACTCACGTCCTACTGGGGGTGGTGCTGTCTTTGGGGATGCTGAGCCTGGGGGTGCGGAGCTTGAGGGTGCTGAGACTGGGGGTGCGGAGCTTGGGGGTGCTGGGCCTGGGGGTGCGGAGCTTGAGGGTGCTGAGCCGGGGGGTGCGGAGTCTCGGGGTGCTGAGCCTGAGCGTGAGGAGCCTGGAGGTCCTGAGCCTGGGGGTGCTGAGTCTGGGGGTGCGACGCCTGAGGGTTCTGAGTCTGCTCCTGCGCGGTCTCCTTGGAGTAGCCGCCTTCGCACGCGTGTGCCTCTCACCTCACAGCAGCTGCACGACTGGTACGGTCGCCGTCAGGGTCGTGCTTCTGGAGCTCGGGGCTCTGCCGCTGGAGGTACGTCTTTTGACGCCACTGGAGCTGGGAGTGGTGCTGGACCCGGAGGTGCTCGCACTGGAGGTGCTGGAGCTGCTGGGGCTGGAGGTCCTGCTGAGCCTGAGGGTGCTACTACTGGAGACCCTGGGTCTGGGGGTGCTGTTGCTGGAGACACGGAGGCTGGAGACCCTGGGACTAGAGGTGCCGGTTCTGGGGGTGCTGCTGAGGGTACTGGAGCTGCTGGAGGTGCTGGAGCTGCTGAGGGTGCTGGAGCTGCTGAGGGTGCTGGAGCTGCTGGAGGTACTGGAGCTGCTGAGGGTGCTGGAGCTGCTGGAGGTGCTGGCGCTGCTGAGGGTGCTGGAGCTGCTGAGGGTACTGGAGCTGCTGGAGGTACTGGAGCTGCTGAGGGTACTGGAGCTGCAGGAGGTACTGGAGCTGCTGAGGGTACTGGAGCTACTGGAGGCGCTGGAGCTGCTGCGGGTGCTGGAGCTGCTGAGGGTGCTGGAGCTGCTGGTGCTGGTGGCACTGCACAGCCGCGCCTGTTCTTTGCTCCACCGTCTCCGTCGTCTCACCCACCGCCTGACTCCGTACTTCGCCAGGTTCTTAGCCTCCCGTCGTCTACTGGTCTTCCGTTACAGCCTGGCTCACCTCTGCCTGCTCCTTCTCCTTACGCTGAGCAGACAGGGGGTTTTACTGAGCGTCGTGAGCCTGCGTCACGTCCTGTCTCACCTGCCCGTTCTGGTCGGTCCAGTCGTCGTGTTCCTCGTCAGCGTCCGCCGGCTGTCCCCGGTCCTTCCCTTGTCGTCCGTCGTCCTTCCTCTCCTCTGCAGCGTGTTCCTCTGCCGTCCCCTCCGGAGTCTTCTCTGCCTGTTGTTCCGGACCCTGAGTCTCACCGGTTTCGTGCTGAGCACTCTACTGTCACGCGTCTGCTAGCCACAGTTATCACTGACCCGTCGTTTGAGTCTGCTGTTGCGTCTGCCTTAGTCACTGAGCTTGTTGACTTTGCTGCTGCCTGTCGTCTAGACTACGCTGCTAGTCTTGTTGCTGAGTCTGAGTCTGTCTGTCCTCCGTCCGTCGGGGGTGAGTGTGCTCTTGGCACGGACGTCCTTGAGGACAGGCACGAGGACCTTGAGTGTGTTTTGCAGCCGCTGCGCCTCATCTTGTGTCCATGCTGCTTGCCCCTGAGGGAGACCCGGATGCACCAGACATCCCGACCCCGCGCTCTTACGCTGAGGCGATCGCGGGTGAGTACTCCTCTCAGTGGCAAACAGCCATGGATGCAGAGATGGCATCCTGGAAGTCCACAGGCACCTACGTCGACGAGGTTCCCCCTCCTGGGGCGAACATCGTCAGTGGCATGTGGATTTTCAGGGTGAAGCGGCCGCCAGGTTCTCCGCCTGTCTTCAAGGCTCGTTACGTTGCTCGAGGTTTCAGTCAGCGAGAGGGGGTTCACTTCTTCCAGACCTTCTCCCCCACCCCGAAGATGACCACTCTTCGGGTGCTGCTGCACGTTGCCGCCCAGCGTGACTACGAGCTTCACTCTCTTGACTTCAGCACAGCTTTCCTACAGGGCAGCCTGCACGAGGAGATCTGGCTGCGCCGCCCACCTGGCTTCACTGGGTCGTTCCCTCCTGGTACCCAGTGGAGCCTCCGGCGGCCGGTCTACGGTCTCCGCCAGGCGCCGCGTGAGTGGCACGACACACTGAGGACGACACTTGCGGCTCTTGGGTTTTCTCCGTCGACTGCTGACCCGTCGCTGTTTCTGCGCACCGACACGTCACTGCCGCCGTTCTACATCCTAGTGTACGTCGACGACTTGGTCTTTGCCACTGCTGACACTGAGGCTCTCGCCCTGGTGAAGTCGGAGCTGCAGAAGAGACACACGTGCACAGACCTGGGTGAGCTGACAAGCTATCTTGGCTTGCGGATCACCCGGGACAGAGCACGCCGCACCATCACACTGACTCAGTCACACATGGTGCAGCAGGTCCTTCAGCGCTTCGGCTTCACCTGGTCCTCGGCACAACCCACTCCTCTGGCTACAGGTCACTTGCTCTCAGCTCCACCTTCGGACGAGTCCGTAGAGCCGAGTGGTCCTTACCCAGAGCTAGTGGGCTGCCTCATGTACCTGATGACATGCACTTGTTCTGACCTTGCGTACCCTCTTGGCCTTCTGGCTCGCTTCGTGGCTCCTGGTCGGCACCGAAAGGTGCACATGGATGCTGCTAAGAGGGTACTACGCTACTTGTGCAGTACATCGGGCATGGGGCTCGTGCTTGGAGGACGGAGCGGCGTTGTCCTCACTGGGCACTCAGACGCTTCTTGGGTTGACGACCAGGCTACACAGCGGTCGTCACAGGGTTACACTTTCAGCCTTGGCTCCGATCCTTTTTCTTGGCGGCGCTCGTCTTCTGTTCTCAGCTCCAGTTGTGAGGCTGAGATCTACGCCACAGCCATGGCTGCACAGGAGTTACGCTGGCTCACCTACCTGCTGACCGACCTGGGAGAGCGGCCTCGTTCTCCTCCAGTTCTGTACGTAGACAACAAGGCCGCCATTGCCTTGTGTCAGGAGCACAGACTGGAGCACAGAACGAAGCACATCGCTCTGCGTTACTTCCTTGCTCGAGAGCTACAGCAGCGTGGTCAGCTTCGTCTTGCTTACGTGGCCACTCGGGCCAACACTGCTGATATATTCACCAAGGCACTTCCGCCTGGTGATCATCAGCGTTTCTGTACTTTGTTAGGCCTTGTGCCCACGTTTCCTCACTTGCTGTAGGCTTTGTTTGTACTGTGATCTATATATATCTCTGCATGTGAACTGGCCTTGTGGCCTTTTGCTTGTGCTCAGACTGCGTGGTGACGTTGTGATCCACCCTGAGCTGTGTTTTGTTTCTTCTCTTGACTGGTCTTGTGACCGTTGCTTGCTCTGGCTATCCCCCATTTCGCCTATGGGGGTGTGTCAAATTATATATATATATATATATATATATATGTTTAGGTTATCTAGGCTGTATGGTGATTAGCACTAGGGGGTACAGAAACTCTCTCAACCCTTCACTCTTGTACCCCAACCTTGACCTAATCTGACCATTCCCCCTTGCCTTACCGTCACCCCCCGGATATAAGCGCCACCCTGGGATAAGCGCCAGGCGCTTGTAATTGGCATATGGCGCTTATATCCGCTCCTCGATTATAAGCGCACCCCCTGAAAAAACTTGTTTTATTATAAGCGCATGTAAACTATAAATTTTGAAATTGGTTCAACACACTGTAACGATTTTTACTTTAGAAGGCGGATTTGTTGCAAATTCGGTTCGCTTCACTTTCGAACCCTGCACTGGTTGCGAGTCCAGTCAGCAGGACCTGTCAGGGGCACCTTGTGAGCCAGATTGAGTGTATCTCCCAACGTGCGCGAGAATTTCACGAAAGACCCCATGTAACTTCGACTCGATTGAAAAGGCAAGCACGAGATCTACAGTTTGGTGTTGGAAAATACTAAATATATATATGTCGTTTTATAAGCGCCTGCGCTTATAAATTTACTCGATTATAAGCCCACCCCCCTAAAAAGACATGTTTTATTACACCCCCCCATGGGGGTATATCCGGGGTATGACGATAGTCTTAACACAAATATACAACTAGGGTGGGTGGGTGGGGAGTGGAACTGCAAAGTTCCGAAATGAAGTCGTGGGTGGAGGCCAAATGGCCTCCAACCCTCGTTATGTACTCGGCGAATTGTAATTCGCCGTTGCTTTGCTTCGTTACAGGCAGCTGCGCTTTCACAATACGAATTTTTAGAAAGTGTTACACACTTTCGAAAATTTTCATATTGAGAAAGCTTGCTTTCTGGTCTTGCAAATGCAACAGGCTTCATTACAATTGGGTCTTCTGAGACATGTGCAGTTGGGGCGTCGAAGACGTGGCGAGTGTAATTGCGGTTGATAGTCTTGACGAAGTGCAGAGAGGGGCGGCGTTGGTGATCCCGATCTCCATGTTCATGGCGTTCGGAATGTTGTGTGTGCGAGGGTTGCGTTCCGTTGATGTAGATGTACTTGTTTGCTGATGCAGCAGGATAGTGGTTGAAACTGTTGGTTTCCAACCCACACGCCAATGTACGGCACAACTTCTATCTTGGAATTTAGTGTCCATGTGCTCTGCTGTACTCTACACTTCCAACTGGTTGATGTCCGGCTTACTACGGTACAGCGTGAATGTATGAATTGGTAGTCGCGGGAGGGGTTGTCCGTCATGTTGGTTGGATAGGAACATACTTCTTTCTTTGGCACACAAGTCCGTCTTGAACTCCCAACCAAGGCTTATTCGAGTTCTTAACGCGATGCGAACTTGTGATACAGCATGCAAGTCGCATAACACCCATGCTTCTATGTCCGTTTCCTGTGCGATATAACAAAGTGGGAGGAGAGTGATGGGGAAAACCAATCCCTTCCTCATTGCCATTACGAGGGTGTGTGAACAACCGACGTCAAGTCAGATTCAAATCTATATTGAGTTGCACTCTACCATTTGTAACCCGATCACTCCAACAATTGCTTCTCTGGATTCTAATGGGGCTCCAAACCAACCGTTGTTGGTCAAGAAAGGCTTGAGCCTTTTTTTTTTTTTTTTTTTTTTTTTTTTTTTTTTTTTTTTAATCTTATATACGGTACATCAATAGCCAAGGATGATCCATACATACTAACGCACACAACGTTCCAATTTCAGCCATCTTACGGCAAGGCCAACATGGAGACCCTTGGTCCCCTTCCCCCCCTATCGGACGGCTCTAAGGCCACACGGGGACCCTCGGTCCCCCTCCCCCCCTAGGGGACGGCTCTCAGGCCACACGGGGACCCTCGGTCCCCCTCCCCCCCCTAGGGGACGGCTCTCAGGCCACGCGGGGACCCTCGGTCCCCCTCCCCCCCTGGGGGACGGCTCTCAGGCCACACGGGGACCCTCGGTCCCCCTCCCCCCCTGGGGGACGGCTCTCAGGCCACACGGGGACCCTCGGTCCCCCTCCCCCCCTGGGGGACGGCTCTCAGGCCACACGGGGACCCTCGGTCCCCCTCCCCCCCTGGGGGACGGCTCTCAGGCCACACGGGGACACTCGGTCCCCCTCCCCCCCTGGGGGACGGCTCTCAGGCCACACGGGGACCCTCGGTCCCCCTCCCCCCCTGGGGGACGGCTCTCAGGCCACACGTGGACCCTCGGTCCCCTATTTTCATTGGGAGACGTCCGTGCGCGTGCAGTTGATCCTGTCGTCAATGTAGCTCTCCCGCGCGACTAGTAGAGTCTTTGTGAATGTCTTACCATGTCTGTGGTGTTGAGCATATTTTTCTGCCACCAAGTAACAAGAGGAGCATAGAGATTAATAGAAAATTAATGAAGAGAGCATAACAAAAAGAAAACCTAAACTTAAAGCTGCAGTATACATTTGTCAGCCAGGTTTAGGGTTTTTATTGTCTGCCTCACAGCTTTGGGGCAACTTTTCAAATTTCAAAAGTTTTTGAACCCAACCTTTCAAATGTATACTGCAGCTTTAAAAATACTTGCAGCACTTAGGCAACAAAAGAAGCCCAGTCAAACGACTTAGGCGCTGCAGTAGCAATTTCAAACTGCCGCGCCAGCGGCCATTTCGTCCCTCGAGCGCCAGTGGCGATTTTGCCACTGGCGCACGTGGCAATTTCGCCACACGCGCGCGTGTGGCGATTTCGTCCTTGGCGCGTGGCACTTGCGCCAGTGGCGATTTCGTCCCGATTGCGCGCCACTGGCGCCAGTGGCGATTGCGTCCCAATCGCACGCCACTTGCGCCATTGGCGATGTTGTCCCTAGCGCGCGCCACTGGCGCCAGTGGCGATTTCGTCTCTGGCGCGCCTGTTGGCGTTTCGCCCGACGCACTTCGCTCTCAGTTGAGCGCCCGCCAATTACAGTCGCAAGTGTGATAGTCTTGCCCTTGTGGAAAATCAGGCGCATGGGTTGAACGTATAAGTGAGTCTTAGCTTAGTAGGTAGTTTTTAGTGGAAACCTTCGAGGTGGTTGGACGAGAATGGAGTGGAACTGCAAAGTTCCGAAACGAAGTCGTGGGTGGAGGCCAAATGGCCTCCAACCCTCGTTATGTACTCGGCGAATTGTAATTCCCCGTTGCTTTGCTTCGTTACAGGCAGCTGCGCTTTCGCAATACGCATTTTTAGAAAGTGTTACACACTTTCGAAAAAAATCATTTTGCTTGTTTTGCTTGACGCGATGCTCAATCGCGTTCAGCGACACAAGTCGGGCGTACTCACCTTGTGGACTCGGCAAGAAATGAAATCCTCAGAAACTGGTTACAGCCAAGGTGTCAAATCTGTTCAGCCAATTGATAACCTGCTCGAGTGATTTCTAGCTTTGCTAACCTTTCCGACATGCAATTGCTTTGACCCTGGCTTTCGTGAATCGTTCCTGCCGAATACTCCCGCATCATCCTTCACTGACTGATCACGTTTCATCTCGTCCCATTTGTTCGACTCCCCACCGTATTCCCCGCTCTCATCATTGATCTTGTCCCCCGCCACACTACCACGTTCCACAACCTTCGTCGCCTCGCAGCGGCGTGGTAGCGTCGAGCTCGCACTTCAAATAGCCAGCCCACAGCAGCCATGGAGCCTCGTGAAGTGCCGCTTTTGTGCCATAACCCCCTGTTGTGCCATCTCGCCGTCGCTCTCTCTGCGATACTATCTCGCCGCCCCTCATTCTGCCCAACCATCATCGGCGAATGTGCTCCCATATCTCGGCAAGCACTGCCATCCACGATCGCTACCGTCACCTGCGCTGCGCCTCTCTGCCGCGCCTCTCCGCCGCGCCGATCGGTTTTCCGCTCCGCTCGCCACGATGGGCGGCTTTCCGGCGCTGCTCGCGCTGCTCGCGCTCGCCGCCCCTCATTCTCGGTCAGTCCACCACCCATGCCGCCTCATTCTCGGTCAGTCCACCACCCGTGCCGCCCTGCGAGTGCTGCTGTCTGCGCCTGCTGTGTGCGCATGCCAGTGTGCTTTCGTCCGTCCCTTGTTTCTTTTGTGCCCACCGCCCACCATATCTCGCCTCCACATTAGCGTGCACTGGCAGTGTGTCCGCACCCGCGCGTCCTCCGCGTCACTCCTCAAGCTCAAAGGCGGCGTTCGGGCTCGCACGGCACCGAATTCGACCGGAAAATGCGCGGAATGCGGGCCGACCAGAGCAGACCACGCCAACCAACTCCCCGTTCTGCTCTCTTCCCCTCTCGTCCCTTCTCGCCCTCCGCTGCAGCGAGTGACGTCATCCGCAGGGCGTCCGGCCAAATCATGTTTCCAATGCCCGAGCCGCTGGCGCCAGTGGCGACGCGGATCACGGTGTCCCCGACGAGCACCTTCGCGTTCAACTTCTCCGCGGCGCGCTGCACCAACCTGCCTCGCACCGCTTACAGCGCCAGCGTGCAGTGGTCGTCCGCTGCCGCGGCCAATCTCCCCGCGTGCGCCAACATCACCTTCTGGAGCGGCGCGGGTTGCTCCGGCACCTCCTCGCTCTCCCTCGTGAAGCCCGCAAGGTCAGCGTCGCGCCCGTGCCGTGGGGTGGGGTGGAGAGGGGTACAATGCGGTCGAATTTGATTTGACTTGTGTTGGCAGTGAACCAAAACTGGTTGCCTGGAATGATTCGATGAAACGGAACGCAATTTGAGTTATAACGAGGCAGCGTGATGACCTCCATGGCGGCTCAACCAGCCTTTCTTCTCTCGCGTGCTTTCTGTGCCTCCCCTCCCCTCTACAGCCTGACCCCCAGCACCACCAACTCCAGTCTCCCCTATCCGTATCCAGTGTCGGCTCGCTGCGGTATCGGTACGCTCCTTGGCGCTCTTCCTCCAGTGCACGCCCTGTCAGTAGAGTGCCTGTCAGTAGAGTGCCTGTCGTGGCGTGGGGCTGCACGTGCAGTAAGATACGAGCTTTGCCCGTCGCATAGGGATGCAGCATTGTCACGGTATGGCGGGGTGCGCTTGTAGTCCAGTGTTCTTCATAAGCGCATGCTGACACATACGTTATACATCAAATTGTACATCTCGTCACGGTGCTTCCAATCGAGTCGAGATTGTAGTGAGTCGACAATGAAATCTCTCTCTCGCCCAATTGACTCCCTCACCTCCCCGTGCTGCTCTGCCCGCGCCCTCCCTGCATCGCGTCACGTGGCGTCACCCCGGGTGGTGCATCAGCCGGAGACACTGTGGACGCCAGTGCAGGGTGGCCCACCGAGTTAGACGCGAGGGTGGCAGTGACCACATAGGTGAAAGTGGGCCGCTACAACGTCTCCTTCGACCCCTCCTCGCGCTGCACCCGCGTGCCCGCTGGCACGGCACCCGCTAGCGTGAGCACGGTTGCGAGCGTGCAGTGGGGGAGCGGCAGCAGCTTGGCGGGCGGCGGGGCGAGTGGGCCGTGCTCCCGGGTGTCGTTCTACCCGGGCACCAACTGCAACGGCGCTGTCATGCAGCACATCTACTCCTTCTCCAGGTCCGTGCGCGTGGGCGTGCAAGGTAGTGCTGTGGTGGATCTAAGTGGGTGATGCGTATGGGGCAAGGCAAGGTAGGGCAAAGGGTGGGCGATGGGAGGAGGGAAAAGAGAAGGGGTTAGGGAGAGTGGTGGGAGGGAGGGAGAGGATGGCATGGGTGGCGTTGAACGGGGTGAAATCGGATGGAATCAGAGAAGGCGGGACCATGGCTCTAAGCTGTGTTTGCCTTCTGTTCTCTTCTTCTTCCCCCAAGCAGCAACATCGCGACCATCACATCATCCCAAGCACTCGCGTCAGTTGTCTGCGGATTCTGTATGTCCCTTGCTGCCTTTCACCCCTTGCTGCCTTTCACCCCTTGGTGCCTTTCACCCCTTGGTGCCTTTCACCCCTTGGTGCCTTTCACCCCTTGGTGCCTTTCACCCCTTGGTGCCTTTCACCCCTTGCTGCCTTTCACCCCTTGCTGCCTTTCACCCCTTGGTGCCTTTCACCCCTTGGTGCCTTTCACCCCTTGCTGCCTTTCACCCCTTGCTGCCTTTCACCCCTTGGTGCCTTTCACCCCTTGGTGCCTTTCACCCCTTGGTGCCTTTCACCCCTTGGTGCCTTTCACCCCTTGCTGCCTTTCACCCCTTGCTGCCTTTCACCCCTTGCTGCCTTTCACCCCTTGCTGCCTTTCACCCCTTGCTGCCTTTCACCCCTTGGTGCCTTTCACCCCTTGGTGCCTTTCACCCCTTGCTGCCTTTCACCCCTTGCTGCCTTTCACCCCTTGGTGCCTTTCACCCCTTGCTGCCTTTCACCCCTTGCTGCCTTTCACCCCTTGCTGCCTTTCACCCCTTGGTGCCTTTCACCCCTTGCTGCCTTTCACCCCTTGCTGCCTTTCACCCCTTGGTGCCTTTCACCCCTTGGTGCCTTTCACCCCTTGCTGCCTTTCACCCCTTGCTGCCTTTCACCCCTTGGTGCCTTTCACCCCTTGGTGCCTTTCACCCCTTGGTGCCTTTCACCCCTTGGTGCCTTTCACCCCTTGCTGCCTTTCACCCCTTGCTGCCTTTCACCCCTTGCTGCCTTTCACCCCTTGCTGCCTTTCACCCCTTGCTGCCTTTCACCCCTTGGTGCCTTTCACCCCTTGGTGCCTTTCACCCCTTGCTGCCTTTCACCCCTTGCTGCCTTTCACCCCTTGGTGCCTTTCACCCCTTGCTGCCTTTCACCCCTTGCTGCCTTTCACCCCTTGCTGCCTTTCACCCCTTGGTGCCTTTCACCCCTTGGTGCCTTTCACCCCTTGCTGCCTTTCACCCCTTGGTGCCTTTCACCCCTTGGTGCCTTTCACCCCTTGGTGCCTTTCACCCCTTGCTGCCTTTCACCCCTTGGTGCCTTTCACCCCTTGCTGCCTTTCACCCCTTGCTGCCTTTCACCCCTTGCTGCCTTTCACCCCTTGCTGCCTTTCACCCCTTGCTGCCTTTCACCCCTTGCTGCCTTTCACCCCTTGCTGCCTTTCACCCCTTGGTGCCTTTCACCCCTTGCTGCCTTTCACCCCTTGGTGCCTTTCACCCCTTGCTGCCTTTCACCCCTTGCTGCCTTTCACCCCTTGGTGCCTTTCACCCCTTGGTGCCTTTCACCCCTTGCTGCCTTTCACCCCTTGCTGCCTTTCACCCCTTGCTGCCTTTCACCCCTTGCTGCCTTTCACCCCTTGGTGCCTTTCACCCCTTGGTGCCTTTCACCCCTTGCTGCCTTTCACCCCTTGGTGCCTTTCACCCCTTGCTGCCTTTCACCCCTTGCTGCCTTTCACCCCTTGCTGCCTTTCACCCCTTGCTGCCTTTCACCCCTTGCTGCCTTTCACCCCTTGCTGCCTTTCACCCCTTGCTGCCTTTCACCCCTTGCTGCCTTTCACCCCTTGCTGCCTTTCACCCCTTGCTGCCTTTCACCCCTTGCTGCCTTTCACCCCTTGCTGCCTTTCACCCCTTGCTGCCTTTCACCCCTTGCTGCCTTTCACCCCTTGCTGCCTTTCACCCCTTGCTGCCTTTCACCCCTTGCTGCCTTTCACCCCTTGCTGCCTTTCACCCCTTGCTGCCTTTCACCCCTTGCTGCCTTTCACCCCTTGCTGCCTTTCACCCCTTGGTGCCTTTCACCCCTTGGTGCCTTTCACCCCTTGCTGCCTTTCACCCCTTGCTGCCTTTCACCCCTTGGTGCCTTTCACCCCTTGCTGCCTTTCACCCCTTGCTGCCTTTCACCCCTTGCTGCCTTTCACCCCTTGCTGCCTTTCACCCCTTGCTGCCTTTCACCCCTTGCTGCCTTTCACCCCTTGGTGCCTTTCACCCCTTGGTGCCTTTCACCCCTTGCTGCCTTTCACCCCTTGCTGCCTTTCACCCCTTGGTGCCTTTCACCCCTTGCTGCCTTTCACCCCTTGCTGCCTTTCACCCCTTGCTGCCTTTCACCCCTTGGTGCCTTTCACCCCTTGGTGCCTTTCACCCCTTGCTGCCTTTCACCCCTTGGTGCCTTTCACCCCTTGGTGCCTTTCACCCCTTGGTGCCTTTCACCCCTTGCTGCCTTTCACCCCTTGGTGCCTTTCACCCCTTGCTGCCTTTCACCCCTTGCTGCCTTTCACCCCTTGCTGCCTTTCACCCCTTGCTGCCTTTCACCCCTTGCTGCCTTTCACCCCTTGCTGCCTTTCACCCCTTGCTGCCTTTCACCCCTTGGTGCCTTTCACCCCTTGCTGCCTTTCACCCCTTGGTGCCTTTCACCCCTTGCTGCCTTTCACCCCTTGCTGCCTTTCACCCCTTGGTGCCTTTCACCCCTTGGTGCCTTTCACCCCTTGCTGCCTTTCACCCCTTGCTGCCTTTCACCCCTTGCTGCCTTTCACCCCTTGCTGCCTTTCACCCCTTGGTGCCTTTCACCCCTTGGTGCCTTTCACCCCTTGCTGCCTTTCACCCCTTGGTGCCTTTCACCCCTTGCTGCCTTTCACCCCTTGCTGCCTTTCACCCCTTGCTGCCTTTCACCCCTTGCTGCCTTTCACCCCTTGGTGCCTTTCACCCCTTGCTGCCTTTCACCCCTTGGTGCCTTTCACCCCTTGGTGCCTTTCACCCCTTGCTGCCTTTCACCCCTTGCTGCCTTTCACCCCTTGGTGCCTTTCACCCCTTGCTGCCTTTCACCCCTTGCTGCCTTTCACCCCTTGGTGCCTTTCACCCCTTGCTGCCTTTCACCCCTTGCTGCCTTTCACCCCTTGCTGCCTTTCACCCCTTGCTGCCTTTCACCCCTTGCTGCCTTTCACCCCTTGGTGCCTTTCACCCCTTGCTGCCTTTCACCCCTTGGTGCCTTTCACCCCTTGGTGCCTTTCACCCCTTGCTGCCTTTCACCCCTTGCTGCCTTTCACCCCTTGGTGCCTTTCACCCCTTGCTGCCTTTCACCCCTTGCTGCCTTTCACCCCTTGGTGCCTTTCACCCCTTGCTGCCTTTCACCCCTTGCTGCCTTTCACCCCTTGCTGCCTTTCACCCCTTGGTGCCTTTCACCCCTTGCTGCCTTTCACCCCTTGGTGCCTTTCACCCCTTGCTGCCTTTCACCCCTTGCTGCCTTTCACCCCTTGGTGCCTTTCACCCCTTGCTGCCTTTCACCCCTTGCTGCCTTTCACCCCTTGGTGCCTTTCACCCCTTGGTGCCTTTCACCCCTTGCTGCCTTTCACCCCTTGCTGCCTTTCACCCCTTGCTGCCTTTCACCTCTTGGTGCATGGAACCTGTTTTACTTGGCCCAAGGCTTCTGAATCAGCGAGGTTTGGCAGTGAGAGAGCAAGTCCAATGTGAATGCGCTCGTGTCATGTGCAGCGTCCTCCACGGTGTGCAAGTACGCCACATGCCCCGCCAACTCCGTGTGTTGGGAGACAAGCGTTACCGACGACAGAGCAGCCACCTGCCGGTGCAAGGAGGGCTATGCTGTCATCAACGGCACCTGCCAAGGTACAGTGCATGCAAGCCCGTGGATTCCGAGGCGCAAAAGGACTGTGCTCGTTAGGATACTTGTTGTGGGCCGATGTTTTGCTCGCAAGTACGTTCTGAGGAGAGGAACATGCATGATTCTATTGGATCTTCCAAAGCTGTCCCATTGTGTGGGTCTGTGGATGCTACGTTCTAGTGACCAGTTTCCCCTTCTTCTGCACCAACTCCCTTTTACTGCAGACAAGTGCAATCTGTACTGTGTGGCCAACGCCAGTTGTGTGAAGGATGCGAGCATGGTCCCGGATTGCGTGTGTAACAACGGCTTTCAATATTCTTCTGACAGCAACACCTGTGTTGGTGAGTTGCGTGTCGTGTAACCGAGACTCCCCAGCACGTGAGTTCAAACCCCGATTTCCACAACAGCAACGAACAGCGACTAGAGCAACGAAGAATGTGATGATGAGCTAACACGGCCTGACTTTGTCGTTGTAAAGTGTGCGCTTTGTGTTTCCGTTCAGCCAATGAATGAATGAATGCGTTCTTGCTACGCATTCCCCTTATTTATCCTTCCCGGACACGCTTTCCTTGCTTGCTTCCATGGCCCCTTTCTTCCGTTGCAGACAAATGTACTTTTGTGAGTTGTGGGCCCAACGGCAAGTGCATCAAGGATGCGAATGGAGATGCCACCTGTGCTTGCAACACTGGCTTCCAGATGCCTCCCGACAGGATCACTTGTGTTGGTGAGTGGCACGCAGTGGTACCTGGAGCGAGCGAGCGAGTGATGGGGCGAGCAAGTGCATGCTTGCATCTGCTCTGCAAGCACTGTAATTATTAGCCCATGCCTCATTTCTCACATGTGATTATTTTCTCCTCCCACAGCCTCCATTCCACTCTTCATGCACCGCACCTCCATTGCTCTTCCTAATCCGCGTGCATCGCAGACAAGTGTCAGCTCGTGACTTGCACAGCCAACTCAACTTGCAGCAAGGATGCAAATGGAAATACAACTTGCAATTGCATCAAGGGCTTCGAGAAGCTTCCGGGCAATGACACTTGCGTTGGTGAGTTGTGCTGGTTGGTTGAGTTGCTGCACTTGCTCACTCATCCCAAGTGTCCATCTAATATCTTACAAGGTGCAGTGGAAGTAGCACGTTACGCTGGCATACACCCAAGACCTGGTGGCAGTGTCATTGTGATGAAGGGGTTAACAGTATTTTATTGGGAGTGAGAATCCGGGAGTTTTGATCACTGGTCGCATTCATGCTTGGGAGTTTTTATCTGCCTTTGTTTTCTGAAACTGCCGCCAGGCATGACACTCACGATGCTCACGATGCATCACTATGTGATTCCATTGCTGTCAAACCTCACCACTTCCATGCATGTGTATGTGCAGACAAGTGTGCTTCAGTGGATTGTGGGACCAGCGGCAAGTGCAGGACGGATGCAGACGGAAATACAGAATGTACTTGCATCACCGGCTTCACAAAGTATTATGACGAGTGCATTGGTGAGCTCACTTGACTGCCTTGCTCCACTCCACTTGCTCCACTTGACCGGTCGTCCAGCGGGGGAGTACATCAAAAGAACGTGGTGCAAGTAGCATGTCCCAATGTCATCCAGCCAAGATGTGGGACAGCGACATTGAGATTTGGCATCCATGATCGCGTGAACTGACATGTTGCGTACCTCTCATTCCATGCTTGTCATAACTCATGGTTGTCATGCTTCCATGCTTGTCAATACTCATCATTCCCCTCTATGTGTGTATCCTGTTCATCGTCACTCCTATTTAATGTGTTTCCGTTTTGTTGCAGACAACTGTGATTGGTTTGGTTTCGACTGTTGGTCCGGCTCGTGCAAGAAGGACACGAAGGGAAATCCGTATTGTGACTGCGGCAAAGGCTACAGACTGTCTGCCGACGGGCGCTATTGCATTGGTGGGTTGGAGGAGTGCAAGCGGTTGTGTGTTGCGTTCTCCACCTGCCCTGGGAGTTGCTTGGCTCTGAGCTTGATTTCGCTTGCCACCTCCTTGATTCCGCCTCTCCTCTTGAAGGATTGCAAGCAGAATCAACTTTGTTTCTAAGATGGAAACCTTTCTCTCGCCTTGGTTTTCTTTTCTGCAGACATTTGTGACGCAGTGGATTGTGGCGAAGGCACGTGCGTGAAGAGATATGATGAGGAGGGATTCGGCCATGCAGAATGCGATTGCTTTGTGGGCTACCAAGTGGATAGGAATGGACACTGTAGTGGTGAGTTGAAAGGTCTCTCTTCGAGACTGACCTTGAGGCCACGAGTTGGTGGAACCTCAAGCCTGTACATGTTGGCTACTCCTCAGCTGAGCTGCTATCACGTATGTTCCACCTGGGTTTCTATCTGTGCATTCTCCTGAATTGTTTCCTTCTTTTGCATCAACTCCATTCCACTGCAGACATATGCAATGCGGCCTGTCCGGACAGCAAGACGTGCAGGAGGAACGGGGACACCATCACATATTGTACCGAGTGGGGTGAGTTCCATGCTACCTAGACTTGTACAGCATGTGAGCTCAAGCCCCAGTTTCCACAACGATGAATTTGCCAATGAGCTCTATGTGAACTCTTCTCACCTCAGCTTCACTCTCTGGCTTGGGCGCTGTCAAGTGTGAATGGAACCGCCGTTCTTGCCACGGACATGTGGTGGAAAGAGCTGGAGTGCATGAATGCATCTGCAACCACTGCCATGCTTCGCACAGCCTACCTCTTGTTTCATGTGCCCTTGTTGCAGCCTGCAGCAGTGAAGGTTGCAACCTCATGGTTGTCATCATTCCTTTTTTTTTTTTTCATTTTAATCTGTATTCTTTGCAGATTACTGCGATAGGGATTGTGGGTATGGCGGCACGTGCAGGATCGATAAAGTAAAGGATGCTGAGTACTGTCTCTGCGACCCCGGCTACAAGTTGTCTGCTGACCAGCTCACTTGCATTGGTGGGTTGGAGGAGTGCAAGGGGTTGTGTTGTGGGTTGTGTTTTCAACCTGTCCTTGGGAGTTTCTTGGGTTTGAGTCTGAAGTTATTAGCAGATCTCTCTTGCCACTTCAGTGTTTTAGCCTCCACTCAACCGTGGAGGATTGCATGCACACCGTACTCAATATTGCTTTTTAAGGTGAATATATTTGTCTTTTTGCCTTGGTTTTCTTTTCTGCAGATGAATGATTGGTGGATTGTGGGCTCAATGGCAAGTGCGTGAAGGAGGAAAACAGAGATCCAACTTGCGATTGCGTTGTGGGCTTCCTGCTTCCGGGCAAATTGTTTTGTGTCGGTGTGTAGAAAGAAGGTTTCGTTGACGTGATGCTTGGAGTGTCAGCACTGTGTCAAGAGCCTCGTCGGTACTGGTAGTTGTGACCTAATTTGTGGGGTAGAATGCCATGATTGCCCTTGCTATGGTCCAGCTTTCCAGGATTGCCGTGTAATTGATCAAAAACTATATCATGAAAACTGTATTTTGAACAGCACACTGTAATATTCAGGCATCCGCTTTTTTGCCCGGACTGAACTTGGTGATCCCAAAAATACCATAAAACATTCAGCAACTTATATATATGTCAAACTATATATAAGGTATTGTCAAATGTTTATATATTCTATATATTGTTAGATAGGCTACAGTGAGTTGCCCTCTAAAGGGTACAACACTTTAGGTCGACATTTGTATCTCCTTGTCTCTCCTTACTCAAACATTACTCTCGACACTTGTCTCCTAGCCTATCTTAAGATGGTATTAGAGTAGGTTTTTTACTCCCTCCCACGCTTCCGCTCCCTCCCTTAGCCGGTCCCGAGGCGCCCGTCCCTTAGGCCCCGTTTCGTCGCGGGTAGGACGGCCCCCGCGGGCCTCGTTTTCGTCGCGTTTAAGGGCCCCCGCGGGCCTCGTTTTCGTCGCGTTTAAGGGCCCCCGCGGGCCTCGTTTTTCGTCGCGTTTACAGGGCCCCGCTGGCCCCTCGTTTCGTCGCGCTCCAGAAGGGACTCTCCCCCCCCCCCCCCCGCGGGCCCGCGTAGTCGTTCTTAGCCCGCAGCAGCGCGCGCGTTAGCCAGCGGCAGCCGCGCACGCCACTGCAGCACGCGCATTGCAGCAGCAGCGCGTGCTTTGCTGCAGCAGCACGGCTAGGCAGCAGCGCGTGCATTGCAGCAGCAGCACGGCTAGGCAGCAGCGCGTGCATTGCAGCAGCAGCACGGCTAGGCAGCAACGTGTGCATTGCAGCAGCAGCACGGCTAGGCAGCAGCGCGTGCTCCTGCAGCAGCAGCACGGCTAGGCAGAAGCTAGCCGCCAGCAGCAGCTAGCCACCGGAACCTAGCCGCCAGCAGCTGGCGCCAGCTAGCCCCTCCCACCCGCCCACAGCCCCTTTCAACCGCTCACAGCCCCTTCCAACCGCTCACAGCCCCTTCCAACCGCTCACAGCCCCTTCCAACCGCTCACAGCCCCTTCCAACCGCTCACAGCCCCTTCCAACCGCTCAGAGCCCCTTCCAAACGCTCACATCCCCTTATCACGCGCGCACATCACCCAGGACCACCCGACCTCCGTTGGTTCGACACTCGCGTCACTCATACTCACAGTGTTTCGCACCGTCGCGGCTGGAGGCCGCTCCGCTTAGCTGTTTAGGCTAGTCCTGACGTTCGTTGTTAGCTAGGTCTCTCCTCGCTCCGCCAGCCCCTCGAACGACCCTCTGGCTCCTCGATCGGCTCGTCAGCCCTGCCTCCTCCAGCCGTGTGCTCCTAGGTCAGCTAACTCCCAGCTCCGTTCGTTACTAGACTGGCGTTCCTAGCTCAGTTTTCCTCCGTGCTCCAGCAGTACCTCGCCTAGTCCCACCTGGCGCTCCTCGCTCCTAGCTCCGTTTGCTCCGTGCTCCAGCTGTTCCTAGCCTAGCGTCCAATATGGACTCCTCCCGCCGCCTTCGTTTCGATGCAGAGGGGCGCCCGATAGAGTTCGGCACCTGGCTCCGCCAGACTCAGCGCTATCTCACCAGTCAGCGCCAGGACGGCGCCACCCTGTACGCCCACGCGTCCGGCGCCCTCCAGGCACCACCGCGTCCCGAGCCCCTCCCTGCCGTGCCCCCCCCGACTCCGGAGGCACAGGCGGACTACGCTCGTCTCGTCTTGGCGCGGGACGTTTGGGACTCCCGTGACGCTGCGGCTGCACTCGCGCTGACCGAGCTCCTTCCACCAACTGAGGCCGCCCACTTCGACCTGGTAGAGACTGCGAAGGAGGTGTATGATGCTATTTCTGCACGCTATTCCACCCCTTCCTCTGCCTCCCTCAGCCGCATCCTCATGCCGTTCGTGTTTCCCGACCTCGACTCTTTTGCGACTGTCTCTGACCTAGCCACACACTTGCGCTCCCTTGTCGCTAGCTACCGAGCAGCTTGCACTGAGGCTCAGCTTCTTGTTGCTCCTCCTCCTATTTGGCTCACAGTCCACTGGGTAGTCACTCGTCTCCCTGACCGCCTCTCCACTGCCCGTGACGCACTTCTCCAGCATCACCCCAGTGAGCTTACGATTGATCTTCTCGAGACCACTCTCGGGAAGATCGAGAGTAACCTCCTCTCTGTTGCCTCAGCCACTGACGCAGTTGCCCCTCGTTTGTTTGAGGGGTGTGCTGTCCCCCAGCTTCCTACCTTCACTGCTACACGTGCCTCTGCTGCTGTGTCGGTTTCTGAGGACACTGCAGCTGTTTCTGCCGCTGACAGGCAGAAACGGGGCAAGGGGGGCAAGAAAGGGGGGAAGGGGGGTGGCGGCGGTGGAGGAGGTGGCGGTGGTGGAGGCGGCCCTGGGGGCGGCAGTGGTGGCGGTGTTGCCCCAGGCGGAGGGAGCTCTGGAGGAGGTGCTGACCCACCTGCTGGAGGAGGTTCGACCAGCGGTGGTGCGGGGCCCCAGCAGCAGCAGCCACAGCAGCAGCAGCCACAGCAGAGACAGCAGCTGCACCAGGGACAGCAGCAGTGGCAGGCACCACAGCAGTTTCAGACGTGGGGACCCCCACTGCAGTGGGGTCCGCAGCAGCACTGGGGCCCTCCGCCACAGTGGGGACCTGGAGGACCCGGGAGCACTGGCCGCAGCAGCAGCACTACCAGCTGGGCCCCTCGCCCCCCGCGGCGCGACACCGGCCCCTGCGACCACTGGTGCGTCACCGGACCTGGCAGTCCCTGTGTCTGCGGCCGCGACGACCACTCTGCAGCGCGGTGCTTCCGCCGCCTCGACGACCTCTACCGTGCACGCTGGGGTCCTGAGGCGACCACCCCGCGCTGGGCTCGCCTGCTAGCCCGTAAGATTCCTGTATTTGAACTGTCTATGGACGATGCTCGTCAGTATGCTTTGTATGCTGATGTTGACTATAGTGCTGATGGATTTGTGTGCTCGCGTGTTCGTAGTCTAGGATGCTTGCCTCCTGTTAGTGTAGACCTGTGCCTCTCTAGTCTAGGTGCTTGTGTTTCTGCTCTAGGTGCTTGTGTAGCCTCCGGACCTGACACGCCTCCGGCTGAGGCGTCTCTGTCGTTCACGCTGGACTCTGGCGCGTCGCAGTGTTTCTTCCGCGACCACACGACCCTCACACCACTTCTTGCTCCGGTTCCGGTAGCTTTGGCTGATCATTCTTCAGGACCAGCCGTTGCGCGCAGCTCCACCACCCTCCCGTGCCCTGTGGTCCCCTGTGGTGTCTTGCGCGGCCTCCACATCCCCTCGTTCACTCGGAACTTGGTGGGTGTTGGATACCTCCAGGACAGGGGGATCACCGTTACCTTTGTGGGGGGGGGGGCGGACTGCAGTCTGTACTGACGCTACCACAGGTGCTGTTTTGGCCACGTTCACCAGGGAGCCCCGCTCCGGTCTCTACGTTCTCCACACCAAGCGCTCCCCGGTCGCGTCCTCCCCTCAGGTTGTTGCGTCCCCTCCGGCTCAGGTCCCCAGTCCAGTTGCTGTGTCTAGCCAGGTAGTCGTGTCCAGTCCGGTCGCTGTGTCCAGTCCAGTCGCTGCGTCTTGCTCCTGTCGCTCTCTCGCCCACCGCACCGTCCTGTGGCACCACCGTCTTGGCCACCCGTCGATCCCTCGCCTTCGTGGCATGCTCAGTTAGGGACTAGTCACAGGTCTCCCACGCACCTTCCCGTCGCTCCCTCTCTCGCTTGCCCCTCCTTGCTCTCCGTGCGTCGCCGGTCGCTTACGCGCCACTCCCCACTCCTCCTCCCTTCGTCCGGCCACCGCTCCCTTCGAGACTCTCCACTTGGACGTCTGGGGCCCTGCCCCGACGCAGGGGTCTGGGAGGGAGCGTTACTTTCTGGTGGTCGTCGACGACTTCTCCAGGTACACCACAGTGTTCCCTCTTGCGAAGAAGTCCGAGGTGACTGCTACGCTGATCAGGTGGCTTCTAGCCACTGAGGGCACTCGTGGTCGTCGAGTCAGTTGTCTTCACTCCGACCGTGGGGGCGAGTTTCGCTCCGGCATTCTCGGCGGATTCTGCGGCGAACAGGGCATCACCCAGTCCTGGACGCTGCCAGAGTCCCCACAGCAGAATGGGGTTGCTGAGCGCCGCATAGGCTTGGTCATGGACATCGCCCGCACGTCCATGATTCATGCCCGTGCGCCCCATTTTCTGTGGCCCCACGCGGTTCGCTACGCCGCACACCAGCTGAACCTCCAGCCGCGTGTCTCGCGGCCCGAGGCTTCACCGACCAGTCTTTGGACTGGATCCCCTGGTGTTGGGTCGGCCTTTCGAGTCTGGGGCTGCCTTGCACTTGTTCGCGACACCTCCGCGGACAAGCTCTCGGCACGCGCCGTCCCATGTGTCTTCCTTGGTTTCCCAGTGGACTCTGCTGACTGGTCCTTTTACCACCCTCCCCTCCACCAGTTCCTAGACTCCCGTGATGTCCGGTTTGACGAGTCCGTGTCCTACTACACCCGGTACCCCTGTCGAGGTCTCCCGGTACCCCCTCCCCCTCTCTTCCTCGCACCCTCTCCTCCTCCTGCTCCCGCTCCTCCGGTACCCCCGCCCCCCCCAGGTCCTGCCCCGTCTGGTGTGTCCCACGCTACCCCTCTACCCTCGGTCGCGCGTCAGGTAGCGTCTCCCTCCCCGCAGTCCTCCTCACAGTCCCCTCAGCAGCCTTCGGCACTTCCGCGACAGGTTACTTTGGACTCGGTTGGTGTTGGAGCTGGAGGTGCAGCCGCTGGCGGTGCTCGGTCTGGGGGTGCTCGGTCGCGGGGTACTGGAGCTGGAGGTGCTGGCGCACGTGGCGCTAGCTCTGGGGGTGCTGGAGCTGGAGGTGCTGGCGCAGGTGGCGCTAGCTCTGGGGGTGCTGGAGCAGGAGGTGCCGGCACTGGAGGTGCTGGTTCTGGGGGTGCTGGAGTTGGGGGTGCTGGCACTGGCGGTGCTAGTTCTGGGGGTGCTGGAGTTGGAGGTCCTGGCACTGGCGGTGCTGGTTCTGGGGGTGCTGAGTCTGAGGGGACTGACGCTGGAGACCCTGGTTCTGCGGAGTCCACTCCGCCTCCCCACCGCCACGACACGCGTCTCCAGGCTGCCCGTCGGCGTGAGCGTGAGGAGCAGGAGCGGTTGGAGAGGGAGCGGCAGGAGCTGCGGGTGCTGGACCTTCTGGAGCAGCAGCGGCAGCAGCAGCAGCAGCAGCAGCAGCAGCAGCAGCAGCAGCAGCCGCAGCCGCCGCCGCAGCCGCAGCAGCAGCAGCCGCAGCCGCAGCAGCAGCGGCCGCAGCCGCCACCGCAGCTTCCTCTGGAGCGGCGGTTGTTCCCACCTGTGAGTGGCCTGCGGGCCCTTGGCCTTTCCTCCTCTCCTCCTGTCCGCTCCCAGTCTCCTCCTGTGTTTGTTCCTCCGTTGCCTCCTCCTGACGACCGTCCGGCGGTCTGGTCTTCTCCTCCTCCCTCTGTCCGTCGCGACCTGATCACTCGTTGTCCTCCGCGTGCTCGTCACTCGTCCCCTGTTACTGACCTCCACGCTGCCCTCCTTTGTTCGTCTCGTCGTCGTTCTCCTTCTCCTGTGTCCGTTCTCCCATCTCCTCCTCCGTCCTCCCTACCAGCCCTCCCCACTCCTATCTCTGACTACTACCGCGTTGTTCGTCCTGTTGCCGCACGTGTCCTCGCCACTCTTGTCACCGACTCTCGTTTCCCTCCGTCGTCTGCCTCGGCTCTTACTGCCGCTGTCGCTGAGTTTGCTGCCGCCAGCCACCTTGACTACGCCACCCGTGTGGTGCCAGCTCCTCCCTACCGTCCTCTGTCCGTCGGGGGTGGGTTTGCCCTTGGCTGTGACGTCCTAGAGGACAGAGAGTCTGAGCTGGAGTACTGGGCAGCCGCTTCTCCCTCTGTGTGTGCCATGCTGCTCTCCCCTGAGGGAGACCCCGACGCCCTTGACATACCGACTCCTCGCACTTACCGCGAGGCAGTGTCAGGGGCGTGGGCCTCTCAGTGGAAAGCGGCTATGGACTCAGAGTTGGCGTCTTGGAGATCCACAGGCACCTACGTCGACGCAGTTCCCCCTCCCAGGGCGAACGTAGTCGATGGCATGTGGCTCTTCAAGGTGAAGCGGCCGCCTGGAGCACCGCCGGTGTTCAAGGCGCGCTACGTGGCTAGGGGCTTCAGTCAGCGTGAGGGAGTTGACTTCTTCCAGACCTTCGCCCCGACCCCGAAGATGACTACTCTTCGGGTGTTACTCCACATAGCAGCGCAGCGAGACTACGAGCTGCACTCCCTCGACTTCTCCACTGCGTTCCTCCAGGGCCGACTGCACGAGGAGATCTGGCTGCGCCGTCCTCCTGGCTTCACTGACACCTTCCCACCTGGGACCCAGTGGAGCCTGAGGCGACCAGTCTACGGTCTCCGCCAGTCGCCCCGTGAGTGGCACGACACTCTTCGCTCCACGCTTCGTGACCTTGGGTTCAGCCCGTCCTCCGCCGACCCGTCGCTGTTTGTTCGAGCGGGTTCTACTCCTTTCTTTATCCTTGTCTATGTCGACGACTTGGTGTTTGCTACAGCAGACAGGGCAGCCCTGGCTCAGGTGAAGTCCGAACTGCAGAAGAGACACAAGTGCACTGACCTGGGTGAGCTGCAGCGCTACCTTGGCCTGCAGATCACCCGGGACAGAGCCGCTCGCACCATCACACTGACGCAGTCACACATGGTGCAGCAGATCCTTCGGCGGTTCGACTTCCAGTTCTCCACCACACAGCCCACTCCTCTTGCTGTTGACCACAGACTCACGAGCCCCTTTCCTGACGAGCCCTTTGAGTCCAGTGGACCCTACGCAGAGCTGGTGGGCTGCCTCATGTACCTGATGACTTGTACTCGACCGGACCTCGCCTTTCCACTCAGCATCCTTTCTCGCTTTGTTGCGACTGGGAGACACCACCCTGTCCACTGGACAGCTGCTGTGAGGGTGGCGAAGTACCTGGCGACTACATCAGGCATGGGGCTTGTGCTTGGAGGGACTCAGCCAGTGGCGTTGACTGGTCACTGCGACTCTTCCTACGCTGACGACGTGGAGACTCAGCGTTCGACTCAGGGTTACTGCTTCAGTCTGGGAGCTGGTGCTGTGTCGTGGAGGTCTACACGGTCGTCGTCTGTGGCTACTTCCAGTGCAGAGGCAGAGATCTACGCTGGTGCCATGGCGGCACAGGAGCTTCGCTGGTTGACCTTCTTGCTCGCCGACCTTGGTGAGCGGCCTCGCTCTGCACCGACCTTGTACGCTGACAACAAGGCCATGATCCTCCTGTGTCGAGAGCCTCGACTGGAGAGCAGAGTGAAGCATATTGACGTGAGGTACTTCCTCCTGCGAGAGTTGCAGCGACGCGGTCAGGCACGTTTGGACTTTGTGGCCTCACAGGCCAACACTGCCGACGTCTTCACCAAGGCCTTGGCGCCTGATGACCACCACAGGTTCTGTGTGCAGTTGGGGCTTGTTGAGGTAGGCCCTCGGTTGCTGTAGACTTGCTGTTTGCTCTACTTGTTGTGCTTCTATATATACTAGTAAACTCTTGAACTGGCCTTGTGGCCACTTGCTTGTGCTCGGAGTGTGTGGTGACTCTGAGCGCCACCCTGAGCTTTGTTTTTTATGCTTGTTCTTGACTGGTCTTGTGACCCCTTGTTTCCGTTGGTTGTTTTGATGCCCCTCACTTAGCCTATGGGGGTGTGTCAAATGTTTATATATTCTATATATTGTTAGATAGGCTACAGTGAGTTGCCCTCTAAAGGGTACAACACTTTAGGTCGACATTTGTATCTCCTTGTCTCTCCTTCTCAAACATTACTCTCGACACTTGTCTCCTAGCCTATCTTAAGAGGTATGTTGTTGTAGGCTGCAGTGAGGTATACTGTAGGATACCGTATTACACTTTTAGGGTTCATACTTGTATCACCCATGCCTCCTAGTCTCACCGTTCCGGTGTTCTCATTTTGAGATGGTATCACGAGTAGGTAACGTTCCGAGCCTAGCCTAGCCCGCCCCGCCCCGCCCCGTTCCCAAGCCTAGCCCGCCCCGTCCCGTTCCTTAGCAGGGCGCGCCTTGCCCCGTCCCGTTCCTTAGTAGGCCGCGCCCTGCCCCGCCCTGTTCGTAGCCAGCTGCGCAGCGCGCTGCCCCATCCCGTCCCGCAACCACGCATTGCCCCGTCCCGTCCCTGGGGAGATAACTAATTCAACGGGAGCTAGACTACGGGCTAGGCACGGGGCGTGAGTGATCTCTGCGTTCGTTAGTTGTTTCCTTATTGCGTACACTGCTTGCTGGTTCACGGGGGAAAATGGCAAGAGTTCCACTAAGCGAAGTTCACAACAATGATAGCAGCAAGATTGGCAAGACAGACTACATCAGATGCGTAGCATTCTAGCCCACAGCAAGTCGACCACCAGCACAGCACAAGGGCGACTTGCCAGCTGGGCGACCTCAGGCGTCCTCAGGAGACCTGCAAGGCTGGCATGCCAGCACACCAACATCAGGCCACCATACGCGCATGTGCGCGCACCTACTTCGCAGGTGCCAGGTGACAGTTGAGCACGACGTGCACCGCCACACACATTGCGCAGGTGCCAGGTCGACCACATGTCGACGGTTGCACCTGTGGGGCCATGTCGACCACAGGCCACCGAACCGCAGGTCGTCTTCGCCAATCTACCTGGACGACTGTCGCACACCTCGCAGACCCCGTCGCCCAGGTAACCTGGTCGACCAGGCAACCACGTCGACCAGGTGCAGCTTTTTAGGCCTGTCGACCGCCCAGGTCGACTACCACCTCTGGTCGACCATCTCCAGGTCGACCACTCCCCTGGTCGACCAACTCCAGGTCAACCACACAGCAGTCAGCCGACCACAAGTCGGCTGCCCCAAGTCGGCGTCACTAAGTCGACGCAACTCCAGGTCGACCACCCAAGTCGCCCTCCTGAAGTCGGCGCCCTCCTAAAGTCGGCGCCATCACAGTGGCACCGTGCAGGTCGACCAGCCCCGTCGACCAGCTCGCCCACTGCTACAGGTCAGCTGCAACTCCCTCACACCCGACCACCAAGTCGGCTCCGCCCAAGCGAGGGCGAGGCCAACCACAACTCCCGGCCTTTAAAAACTCGACCCGGAGATTGACGCACTCCCCTGCCGCGTTCACGCTTGGACCCCCAGCCCACACACGGCAGTACAACTCCGAGACTAGCCAGTCGACGTGCACCCAACAGACAGCACGTCGACCACCGCACCAGCCATGCAAGAGGGCATGGCACCTACTGCTGCACGTCGTTGTCGCCGTCGGCCACGTCAGCCAGGCGCACTTGGCCGACTGCAAGGGAGCACCGGTTGAAGGCCGGGTAGTGCAGCGCCTTCGTCAGGAAGTCGGCCGGCTGTTCAGCGGTCGGTATGTACTTCAGTGAAAACTTCCCGCGCTTCACCATGTGCTGCAGCCAGGCCTGTCGCCGCTCCATGTGCTTGAGGTTGCCTGTCAACCCCATGCCCTCGGCGACCGTGATGGCCGACTTGTTGTCCACGCATAGGACGGTCGGCTTCCCGGCGTCCAGCTGCCGGAATTCTGCGAGGAGGAAGCGGAGACGGCGTCCCTCCTTGCCTGCTTCGGTGGCCGCCACATACTCCGACTCGGTCGACGACAGGGTCGCGCACTTGATGCGCTGGCTCGACCATGAGACTGCGGCCCCTCCGTAGACGAACACGTAGCCGCCCGTGCTCGTCCAGTTCTGCTTGTCGCCGGCGTCGTCGGCGTCCACATAGCCGACCAGCTTCAGCGACTCAGGTCCACCGCCGAACTCCAGGGCGGTGTCACACGTGTTGGCGAGGTAGGCGAGGCAGAGGTCGACCTCGCGCCAGTGCTGGTCTCTCCTCACCGTGAGGCCGCTCCCCACCTTGCTGCAGGCGAAGGCGATATCCGGCCTCGTCGTTGTCGCTGCGAACTGCAGCGAGCCGACCTTCTGCCGGTACGCCTCCTTCTGTCGCTCCTGTGCCTCCTCCTCGTCGAAGGTGAGCTCGGCGTAGGCGTCGACCGAGACCGGCGTTTTCGGGGTACGCCCGGTCTGCTCCTCGTCGATGAACCGCCTGCGCAGTTTGTCGGCGTAGCCCTGCTGGTGCAGCCACAGCTTCCTCGCCAGCCTGTCGCGCACGATCTCCAGCCCGAGGTACTTCTGCACCGGCGAGATCTTGCGCAGCTCGAAGGCGGCCTCCAGCAGCTCCTTCAGCTCCTTCAGCATGGCCGTGCTGCTGCTGGCGGCGAGCAAGTCGTCGACGTAGACCAGCACCCAACAGGTCACCTTGTCGTCGCCGACCTTGAAGTACAGCGCCTGGTCGACCTGGCTCTTCTTCCAGCCAGCGCCCAACAGCACGTCGTCGAGAGCCTTGTACCACAACAGCGGTGATTGCTTCAGCCCGTACAGGCTCTTTAGCAGTTTGCACACCCGGCCGGTCCCGTCGTTGAAGTAGTCCGGCTGGGACATGTACAGCACGCGGTCGAGCTTTCTCTGCAGGAAGGCGTTCTTCATGTCGAGCTGCATCAGGTTGAAGTCGAGGACGGCGACGATGCTGAGGAAGATCCTCAGCGTGACGTAGCTGCTCACCGGCGCGTACGTCTCGTCGTAGTCGGCGCCATACACCTGCGTGAAGCCCTTGACGACCAGCCTCGCCTTCTCGCACTCGACGGTGTCGTCGATGTGGTACTTCGTCGTCAGCACCCACCTGTTCTTCATGATGTTCACCCCAGGTGGGCGTTCGACCAGCTCCCACGTCCCCATGCCAATGAGACTGCGGATCTCCTCCTCCATGGCGGCCTTCACCGCCTTCCCCTTCCAGCTCGCCAACACCTCCTTCACCGACAGCGTGGAGATGTCCCAGCGGTGCTTGGGGTCGGCGTGCATGTCGGGGTCGAGCTCAGGCAGGTCGACGTCATCCTCAGCGTCGTCGTACAGCGGCTCATTCTCGACGTCCTCGTACACCGCGGCGATGTGGGCCGTCACCCGGCACACGTGGTAGGACAGGAAGTCAGGCGGCTTCCGGTCTCTGCCTGAGCGCCGCAGCCTAGGCGGAACCTCCACGACATCACTGTCGGTGGACTCCTCGGCGCCCAGCTTCTCCCCGCCATCGTCACCGGCTTCACTGCCCTCGACGTCCTGCTGTACCTCAGTCGGCGTCCCTGTCGACTCCTCCCCTGTCGGCTCCGACTGCTCCTTGGTCGGCTTCACCGCTGGCTGCTCCCCTGTCGGCGGCTGCCCTGCCGGCGCCCCCTTCGCCTACTTCTCCCCTGTCCTCGGCGGCTTCTCGAGCACACCGACTTGCTGGTCGTCACGGCGGCTACCGGCGATGCTCTTGGCCGGCGACACAGGCGACGCCCCACTGCTCCCCTCATCGCCGTTGGCCGACGTTGAAGTCGGCTCCTGCAGGTCGGCCTCAGGGGGTGGGGCAGGAGGGGTAGGGGAAAGGAAAGGAGGGCGGACGTCCTCGGCGTCCTCATCAGCAAGCTCACCGACCTCGGCAAGCAAAGGGAGGGTCGCCGTCGAGGTGTCCGTCGGCGGGTTGACCTGCGTCCGCCCCAACGCCAGCCCGTGCTCCGACTTCCACACCTCCAGCGACATCGTCTCGTAGAACACCACGTCCGACGTGGTGACCACCCTGTTGTCGATGAGGTCGAGGAGCTCCCAGCCTTTGCTCTCCACCGACACACCGAGGTGAAGGCCCCACCTGGCCTTCGGCTTCAGCTTACCGCCACGCTGCTGCTCGGGGACCAGGAACTGCGCCATGCAGCCCCAAACGCGTGCCAGCGACAAGCCGGGCTTCTTCCCGGTCAGCAGCTGGTACGGCGTCGTCCCTGGCTGCAGCGCCGACCTCTCAAGGCAGTTGCGGACCCAGAAGGCCTGCTGCAGGGCGAGGTGCCACCAGTGGTGCTGCACGCCCATGTGCAGCAGCATCGTTCTCACTGACTCCACCACCGTGCGTATCTCTCGCTCCGCCATGCCGTTCTGCTGCGAGGTGTACGGGCAGGTCAGGTCGTGGACGATCCCCTTGCCGTCCACGAAGTCGGTGAACTGCTTCCCGAGGAACTCCCGTCCCCGGTCAAAACACAGCATTAGCACCGACTTCTTCGTTTGTCGCTCAGCCACCGCCAGCCACTGAACGAACTCCTGCAGAACGTCCGACTTCTTGGCGACCGTCCTCACCCACACGTAGCGGGTCTTGCGGTCCTTTAGCAGCAAGAAGTAGAGGCTGCCGTCCTTGGCGGCCACACGAAACGGCCCGCATAGGTCGATGTGCACGACGGCCAGCACGTCGTCGGCGTCGGAGCCCTGGTCGGGGAAGGTGTGCCGCGCCAGCTTCCCGCCGACGCACGAGACATACGGCGAGTCGGCGCCGGACGCCGACTTGAGGTCCAGCCAAGTGGCGACCTCGTGCTTCGCCGAGCTCCGGATGGTGTCCATGCCGACGTGGGCGAGCCTCGCATGCAGCCGGTCCGGCGTGGACTGCGTCGCCGAGACGATCGCCCGCAGGGCCACCACCTCCGTCGTGGGCGACGTCGACTCTGCCGTGCAGGGGCGCAGGTTGGTGCATAGAACTCGGCCGGTGTACGTCGCCCGACCAAGTACACCCCCCACCGCCAAGACGAGCAGCATCCCGTCGCCGTCCTCGGTCATCTTCACGCCGTTCTCCTTCAGCTGGCCGGCAGACAGCACGTTCGCACGCACGCCCGGGACGTACAGCACGTCGGGGATGAGAACCCGCCTCCCGGCGTCGCCCTGCAGGGCGACAGTGCCGCGACCGTGGACGTCCTGCAGCGCCCCATTGAAGCCGCGCACGTGCTTCACATCGCCGCTCGGCTCCAAGTCAACGAAGGCATCCTTCGTCCCCATCAGGTGGTGTGAGCAGCCGATGTCGAGCAGGACCACCGACGGGTTCGCCTGCACAGCTGCCGCCACCGCCTGGAAGTCTTCGCCAGCCTCCGGCGCCAGCGAGACGGTCTGCTCCACGACGCCGACCAGCAAGCACGACGCCTCCTTGTTGTCTCGCCCCTTGCCACCAGCAGAAGAGTCGGCGTCCTTCGCCGAGGTCGACGTCTTGGTCGACGGCTTCTCCTTGCGCGGCTTCTCCTTGCTCTCCCGACGAGGACGACGCCCAGCCGACCTCGTGCGGCCTCCCTTGGTGTCGTCGTCGTCGGAGTCGCTGCAGTCGGGGCACTCGAAGGAGAGATGGTCGGGGTCGCCGCACAGCCAGCACTCCCGACGTCGACTTCCTCCTCCACGATCGCAGTCCTTGGCCGACTTCGTCTTGTTGGCGTCCCTGGACGGCCTACCGCCACTGCTTCCACTGCCGCTAGACTGCCCGCGTTGCCCCGGTCGACCACTTTGCTTCGCCGGGGCGACGTAGTTCACCTGCGGCTGGAGCTCCAACGACTACTCGGACTCCTGCTGTGCCTCGTCCTGCAGAATGTACGAGGTCAGGGAGTCCTCATTGAGCGTCGCCCGTGTGCTCGGCACCAACGACAACCGTTTCAGCAGGTTGTAGCTCCTCGGGAGCCCCTTGATGACGTGCGTGATGTACGACGCCGTCGAGTACTGCACGCCGGCCATCCTCATGGTGGCGAGAATCCGCCGAGCCCGGTTGCAGTAATCGGTCGCCGTCTCTTGTTCGCCCATCCGCAGGTGTGACAGCTGCTCCTCAAGCTGGCCGATGTACAGGTCGTCGGTGACCTGGTACGTCGACCCTATGAAGTGCCACGCTCGGTGGTCGGCGTCCAGGTAGCTCCTGCACGGCTTCAAGGCGATTTGCACGCCCGGAGAGCTGCACCGCGAGATGACCGTGAAGGTCAACAGCTGCATGACACGAAACTCCGCACGCAAGTCGGGGTAGTCCTCCGACGGCGTTGCCACGGTGCCGGCGGCGAAGCCCATCAGCCCGGCCATCTCCAGCTGGGGCTCGATGGCTTCCTTCCAGGTGAGAATGTCAGGTCGACCGACCAGCAGGGGGGTGACCGAGATCCTGTCCGGCGTGAATTTGAAGTAGCCGTAGCTCGGCGCTATCCCGCCCGCCGTCACATGGGTCGCCGACGACGACATCACACTGCCTCGACGTCCTCCGACGTCGCCCTGCGAGGTGCCTGCAGCCGCCGAAGACTGCATCCCTCGCGCCTGATCGCCGCCGACTTCACTGGCTTGTATCGCTCATCGCTGCCTCGACGACGTGCCTCCCGCTCTGCTGCCGACCTGGTCACCGGCGTTGACGCCCACGTCGACGCCGCCTTCGCTGTTCACCAGTCGAGGAGATGCACGCCGAGAGGGAGGGTGCTCCGTCGCCCACACAGCGCGGATGCCAGCCTCGACGACCGCCTAGGGGAGGTCGCCGTACTCGTTAGCCTCGTGACGTCTCCTCGAGTTTTCCAGCCGTGCCTCGAAGGTGTCTGCAACACCCGTGTCACCCACACCAACCATGGTGGTGACTAACGCACAGCTGCCGGCCTATGAACAACTTAGGTAAGGGACCACTAAGTCGACTAGACTGAAACTACGTCGCGGTGCCGTCCACGCTCACCGCACCATGCGGAGATAACTAATTCAATGGGAGCTAGACTACGGGCTAGGCACGGGGCGTGAGTGATCTGTGCGTTCGTTAGTTGTTTCCTTAGTGCGCACACTGCTTGCTGGTTCACGAGGGAAAATGGCAAGAGTTTCACTAAGCGAAGTTCACAACAATGGTAGCAACAAGATTGGCAAGACAGACTACATCAGATGCGTAGCATTCTAGCCCACAGCAAGTCGACCACCAGCATAGCACAAGGGCGACTTGCCAGCTGGGCGACCTCAGGCGTCCTCAGGCGACCTGCAAGGCTGGCATGCCAGCACACCAACATCAGGCAACCATACGCGCATGTGCGCGCACCTACTTCGCAGGTGCCAGGTGACAGTTGAGCACGACGTGCACCGCCACACACATTGCGCAGGTGCCAGGTCGACCACATGTCGACGGTTGCACCTGTGGGGCCATGTCGACCACAGGCCATCGAACCGCAGGTCGTCTTCGCCAATCTACCTGAACGACTGTCGCACACCTCGCAGACCCCGTCGCCCAGGTAACCTGGTCGGCCAAGCAACCACGTCGACCAGGTGCAGCTTTTCGGGCCTGTCGACCGCCCATGTCGACTACCACCTCTGGTTGACCATCTCCAGGTCGACCACTCCCCTGGTTGTCCAACTCCAGGTCAACCACACAGCAGTCAGCCGACCACAAGTCGGCTGCCCCAAGTCGGCGTCACTAAGTCGACGCCCCCCCAACTCCAGGTCGACCGCCCAAGTCGCCCTCCTGAAGTCGGCGCCCTCCTGAAGTCGGCGCCATCACAGTGACACCGTGCAGGTCGACCAGCCCCGTCGACCAGCTCGCCCACTGCTACAGGTCGGCTGCAACTCCCTCACACCCGACCACCAAGTCGGCTCCGCCCAAGCGAGGACGAGGCCAACCACAACTCCCCTTGACAGTCCCGCCCCGTGCTACCCGCTCCGCGCGCTGCCCTCCTTGCGCTACCCGCCCCTTTCCGTGCTGCGCGCCCAGCACTACCCGCCCCTTCCCGTCACGAGCAGCCATGAGCGCCCGCGCAGCAGCAGCTGCGCGCTAGCGGCTCCCCGCGCAGCAAGCAGCCGCGAGCACGCCAGTCGCCACGCGCACATCTGCACGCATGCAATTGCACGCGCACCAGCAGCCGCACACGCGCCTGCCGCCCTGCGCGCAACAGCAGCCGCACGAACAGCGGCAGCGGCACGCGCAGCTGAAGCCGCATGCGCAACTGCACCTACCGCGCCCACAGCTGCAGCACCCTTCCACACCCCTCCGGCAGCACACCTGCAGCTATACACACAGTGCTAGCGGCACCCGTTACCCCACCAGTTCCTGCTGTCCTTCACGCACCTGCGGCAGTCGACCTTCCTAGGGCAGATTAGGGTTAGTGCCTTTCCGTGCCTAGCATCTCTACACTAGCCCTTCTGGCTCTACTCACCACTCGATCTGGCCTTTCCTCCTATACTAGCCTCTCCGGCTTTGATTCGTCTGTAGCTCCGTTTGTTCGTAGACTCGATTCTTCTAGCGCTGTATGCCCTTCGTTCGTCTCTAGCTCCAACCGTTCCTAGACCGGTAGCCCTCTTGTTATGGCCTCCACTCGAGTCCTACGTTTTGATGCAGAGGGTAGAGCCCTAGACTCCCCCTCCTGGCTCCTCCGTGCCGAGCGGTACCTCTAGAGTCAGCGCCAGGACAATGATACACTCTGGGCGCACGCCTCTGGAGACATGCCTTTGCCTCCCACCCCTAATGCCCTGCCTACTGAGCCTACTGACGCAGACCGGGAGCCCTTCGATAAGGCCCGTACAGCTCTGTCAGTGTGGCAGTCTCGTGACGCGGCGGCTTGCATTGCCCTTGGCAGCCTTCTCCCTGAGTCAGAGGAGGCTCACTTCACCAGGTTCGATCTGCCAAGGACTTGTTCGCTGCGATTAAAGACCCGTTATTCCACTCCCTCTTCCGCCTCTCTTGGTCGCCTCTTCATGCCGTTTCTATTTCCCGACCTAGGAGCGTTTGACCGCACTGCTGATCGCCTCGCTCGACACCAGCTACCATGCTGCTTGCACTGAGACTGAGCTTGCACTACTTCTGTCAAGAGTGTAAACAGCGGAATGATGAGAACTATGAGACAAGGGAATACATATGTGCAACCCTAAGAGGGTTGTACCCTATACGGGCTACCCCACTACAGCCTACACAACAATATATGCAGTTTGACACACCCCCATAGGCAAAATGGGGAATAGCAAGAACAACAAGCGGTCACAAGACCAGTCAGGAGAAGCAAACAAAGCAAAGCTCAGGGTGGATCTCAAGATCACCACGCAGTCCGAGCAAAAGCAAGCGGCCACAAGGCCAGTTCACATGCAGTGTTACAAAAGCACAAGCAGTGCAGTGATCACAACCTATAGGCATGAGTAAGCATGCAGGTATATATATATACCTCTCCAATATGACTTTGGCCCCTCTCCGAACTGGGCCCCACTTGCTCGCTCTCGTGGTCTTGCTTTATGGGACATGTCTGCGGTAGAGTTGGTTAATGCCTTGGGATATGCGTCTGTCATGTATGCCAATGTTGGCTATTGTGCTGCTGGATTTGTTTGCTCGCGTGTTCGTAGCTTAGGATGCTTGCTTGTTGCTACTGTAGGTGATGGTGCTTCTAGTCTAGGTGCATGTGTAGCTACTAGCTCAGGTGCACCTATGGATGACGCGTCACTCTCTTTCACGCTGGACTCAGGCACGTCTCAGTGCTTCTTCCGCGACCACACGACCCTCACACCGCATCCTGCTCCGGTTCCGGTGGCACTGGCTGATCCTACTTCAAGACTAGCAGTTGCCCGCAGCTCTATTACCCTCCCGTGCCCGGCTGCCCCCTCTGGTGTCCTCACTGGTCTCCACATCTCCTCGTTCTCCAGGAACTTGGTGGGTGTTGGACACCTCCATGACCTCCACGTCAGCACCTGGTTTCCTCCATCTGAGCGTGTTGCCACCTGCATGGACGGTCACACCTTTGCTTCCCTGGCCACGTTTCGTCGGGAGCCCCGCTCTGGTCTCTTCACACTACACACTGAGTCCCCCTAGGTAGATGCGTCCGGTCAGGTTGCTGCGTCGTGCTCCTGTTGGTCACTCACCCACCGATGGTCCTGTGGCACCACCGTCTTGGCAGCCGCTTCTCCCCTCCTCTGTGCCATGCTGCTAGCCCCTGAGGGTGACCCCAACGCCCATGACATACCGACTCCCCGCACGCACCATGAGGCAGTGTCATGGCCGTGTGCCTCTAAGTGAATAGCGGCCATGGAGTTAAAGATGGCGTCTTGGAGGTCCACAAGCACAAACGCCGACGCAGTTCCCCATCATGGGGCGAACGTGGTCGATGGCATGTAGATTTTCAAGGTGAAGCGGCCGACTGGATCACCGCCTGACTTCAAGTCACGCTACATTGCTAGGGCATTCCTTCAGCATGAGGGAGTTGACTTCTTCCAGACCTTCGCCCCGACCCCGAAGATGACTACTCTTCGGGTGTTACTTCACATTGCAGCACAGGGAGACTACGAGTTGCACTCCCTCGACTTCTCCACTGCCTTTCTCCGGGGCCGCCTACACGAGGAGATCTGGGCGCGCCGTCCTACTAGCTCATAGGCACTTTCCCGCCTGGGACCCAGTGGAACCTGAGGCGACCAGTCTACGCTCTCCGCCAGGCGCCCTGTGAGTGGCACGACATGTTGCGCACCACTCTTACTGACCTCGGGTTTCGTCCTTCGTCCACCGACCCGTCGTTGTTTGTTCACACTGGGTCCACTTCGTTCTTCGTTATTTTCTACGTCGACAGAATAGTCTTCGCTACACGTGCACTGACCTGGTGAACTGCGCCGCTACCTTGGCTTGAAGATCACCTGGGACAGAGCCGCTTGCACCATTACACTTACTCAGACACACATGGTGCAGCAAATCCTTCTTCGGTTCGGGTTTCAGTTCTCCACCACACAGCCCACTCCTCTTGCCGTTGACCACTGACTCACACTGACCCTTTTACCGACGAGCCCTTTGAGTCCAGTGGTCCCTACATAGAGCTTGTGGGCTGCCTCATGTACCTGATGACTTGTACTCGTCCGGACCTCGCTTTTCCCCTCAGCGTCCTCTCTCGCTTTGTTGCGACTGGGATACACCATCCTGTTCACTGGACGGCTGCTGTGAGTGTGGCAAAGTAACTGGTGACTACATCAGGCATGGGGCTTCTTCTTGGAGGGACACAGCGAGTTGAGTTGACCGGTCACTGCGACTCTTCCTACGCCGACTGTCAGAATGATGTTGTTATAACTGCATGTAGTTCTAGCTGTAGTGTAGTTATTAACTTTGTAGGTGGTGCACCTCTTCATTTGTTTGCTATATGTACCCTCGTGCTACAGTGAAACACATCATTCTCCACTCCTTCTTGCAACAACTTCCTCGACTCCCCTTGGCCTAGGCTACTAAGCCTAGGCCCTCACTTAAACCTAGCCTCCACTAGTGCTACTATCTTGACACCGACGACGTGCAGACCCAACGGTCTACTCAAAGGTAGTGCTTCAGCTTGGGCGTTGGAGCTGTGTCGTGGAGGTCTACTCGACCGTCGTCTGTGGCACAGTCTAGCGCAAAGGCAGGGAGGTACGCCGGTGCCATGGCTGCGCAGGAGCTTCGCTGGTTGACCTTCCTGCTCACCGACCTTGGTGAGCGGCCTCGCTCTGCACCGACCTTGTTCGCTGACAACAAGGCCATTATCCTCTTGTGTCGAGAGCCTTGACTGGAGGGCAGAGTGAAGCACATCGACGTGAGGTACTTTCTCCTACGAGAGTTGCAGCGACGCGGCCAGGCACGCTTGGACTTCGTGGCCTCAAGGGCCAACACTGCAGACATCTTCACCAAGGCCCTTCCACCTGGTGACCACCACAGGTTCTGTCTGCAGTAAGGCCTTGCATTTGTATATACTTGTGAACTCTTGAACTGGCCTTGTGGCCCCTTGCTTGCACTCAGACTGTGTGGTGACTTTGTGATCCACCCTGAGCTTTGTATTGTTGCTACTCTTGAACTTCTTTGTGAGGAAGGGCCATCTTCAAGTAGTGTTCATCTTTACCCGCTCCATCAGGATTATCCACTTCACCTCCACAGTATGGGCTGCAGCCTTTGTGTTCTATGGTTGTGTCTCGAATTGTTTCCCCGCTCGAACATGCCTGCCGAGCAAACGGGGGATCCTCCCGTTTAACCTCATACCATGATAGGTTTGTTTATGATTGGAGTCATGCCACAAGGTGCCAAACAAGTTTGTTCGGACTTTGACTTTTCCGGATCAGTTTCAATGGTGACTGGAGTTGTTTTTCTTAATTCAAGAGGTGGGTGGGGTTTGTTGGTGGGGGGTGGGTAGAACTATCGGGTGTGGTGTGCAGTCTTGAGCATGGTCCTTGCTGCCTGATCTTCTGTATCGCCGTGCCTTGGACCTCAAGGCGATGCACACATGCCCCACGACTGAGTCAGGATTACAGTAATCCTGGGAAAATCTATGTTGGACCTCGACATCCCATTGCACTGATCAGTGTCATTTTGGGTCATGCTGGTTTTCATCAACCTGGATACATTGAACTATCAGCCTAACATGCGCATGTGCTCTTCTGGTAAAGGCGCTAAACCAAACAACTCTAAAATAAGGGGTTTCTTAACAACCTAGCCTTATAGTAAATGGCATGAGGGTTATCCAAAGGCCCGGGTACAACGTATTTAAACCTGGTGAAGTAACCTCCATGTGCTGAGCCTTCAAACTTACCACCCACTTCTCGCTTTTGTGCCTGGTGAAGATAAATGCATTTCATGTCAGAAGACTTGCACTGGGGGTCCCCGATTGATCCTAGGGAAGGGTTACAGGGACTGAGCCTGGGGGTTTAAGGGCGCTCACCCGCTACTTAATATTGATTTTTAAGGTGAAAATCATTGTCTTTTTGCCTTAGTTTTTTTTTATGCAGAACAATTATCAGTGGATTGTGGGCCCAAGCCAAGGGCAAGTGCGTGAAGGAGGAAAACGAAGATTCAACTAACGATTGCATCGAGGGCTTCCTGCTTCCGTACAGATTGTTTGCATCTGAGTGTAGAAGGTTTCCTTGAATTGACGCTTGAAGTGTCAGCACTTTGTCAACAGCCTCGTTGGAGGGGCAGAATGCCCTGATCGCCCTTGCTATAGGCCGCTTTTCCAGGATTTCCCTTATTATTTAGTGTAATTTATCAAAATAACTTTTATTTTCAACAGCACACTGTAAGATTCAGGCATTCCACATTTTTCTCCGGACTGGACAGGGTGATCCCAAAATTCCTGAACATGAATTCAGCAACTTCAATTTCAGCAAGCAGCCGAAGGTTGTCGAGACAGATACGGTAGGCACATCCAAAGACACCCGCCCCCGGCAGTTACGCAGGTTGCCACTGGCGGTTATGAAGGTTGCCACCGGCAGTTACACGGGTTGCCAACGGCAGTTACTTTGGTTGCCACCGGCAGTTACACTGGTTTCCACCGGCAGTTACGAAGGTTGCCACCGGCAGTTACGAAGGTTGTCACTGGCAGTTACGAAGGTTGCCACCGGCAGTTACCCAGGTTGCCACCGGCAGTTACGCAGTTTGACACTGGCAGTTACCGTACACAGGTTGCCCCCTGCAGTTACGTGGCTTGCCACCGGGAGTTACGCGGGTTGCCACCAGCAGTTACCGTAAAATCCTAGTGAAAGGCCCCTCCTCCCTGTTTCAAGTCCATGGGGAATTTATCCGGATACAGGGTCTTATATTGTGGCAGTCCTCGTGAGGTCCCGGGTTTCAGAGTTTAGGACCCTCCCCTTATTCCAGATTTTGAAATTTCAACAACTAAACTCATGTTTTTATTCGGTTAAGCACGTACTTGATCCATACTTTAAATAAACCTAGACTAACATCATCCAATTTCTCAACATTCAAAGCTACGGTTTAGCGTGAGGCTTAGGGTACGCTACTTCGGCACTTCCTACCTCTACCGCACCTTCTCCTCACCCTTAACATCCTCTACACTATCCACCTCCTCCTCTTACGCATAATCTACTCCTCCACATCTCCTGCTGCGTGCACATCGCCACGAACCTCGACTTGCGCAACGTCTCTCATGTGCTCGAGAATGAGGTGATCTTCGCGCCCATCAGGGTTGTTGCTGATGCCACACGACTTGAAGGCACGCACGAAAACATCCTCAGGGACTGCCTCCCAGGCATCCGCGATCCAGCGCAAGACAACTTATGTAGGGGGCTTCCTCAGGTTGCCTGCACATGGAAACGACATGTTAAACACCCATGAACCGCAATAGCGAAATGGTTTGTTGGTTGAACAACCAAAATCTTACCTGCAGGGGTGAATGTGTTGATTCCAGTCTCAGCAAACCACTCGTTGTACGCCTGCCGAACCCCCACTTTGAAGGACCTGTTGATGCTGACAATCGAGCGCCCGCAACAATGGCGTGCAGCCGCCGGGGATGATGGCGGGCATGATGTTCTGCCAGCGGAACGAACCGAGCACCGCATCCGTCAGATGGCCGCGGCACGGATCGAGCACCAAAGGCGCCTTCCCGCGCTTTCTGCCAGATGGCGAGCGGAGAAAGGGCAAGAGCATGTGCTGCACCTAGTCCATAACACCCTCGTTCTTGGGCTCGGATGAGCATCCCTGCCAGCATGGAAACATGGAACTAGTGAGACAATAAAAATAACATCGGTAATACACTTATTGCGACCCTACACCCTACGTCACCTTGTGAGCTCGAACATTCGGGATTGTTTTGCGTTTGAAGATAACCATGGGATGGAGCTTCTGCCCAGCTGCGGTGACGGCCATCATAACCGTCATCGCTCCTTCTCGTAGCCAGCTGCGCGGATCTGGACGATGTGGTGCAGTGTCCTCTCATGGGGAATTTTGGGGAACACGGGCGTCTGTTCCGCATGATGCTCCAAGGGTCGATCCCGTGTGTGACTAGTTGCTTGCGACAAATTTTACATAAGCTCTCGCTTTTGGATTTGCAATATGCGCCCGATAACACATCATTCCAAAAAGTGCACGTAATAATAAAGCGGTCGAGTAAAATAAAGACAACACAAAGGTACGGTAACCGGAAACAGGAAGTGCACATCTTATCTTCAGTAAGACGCCAGCCAATCTTCATTTTCACCCTCACGATAAGACCCCACCTTGAATGAAATCGTTGTGTCCATTGGGGAGATGCACGCCAGTCCATCTTAGGGTGGCGGTTCTTCATCGACGAACGGCTCCATAGCTGCAGGAGCTTCACGGGTGCGCGGCCGGTTGGGAAGTGGAGGCCGGCATCAACCTGGAGGGTGAAGTCGACGGCCGGGCACTGCGGCGACACCGGCAGAACGAAGACGAAGGCAGCGCCAGGTCAGGGCGGTCGACGAAGGCGTTCGTCGACTTGTGGGCGTCGACCGACGGTCAGGTCGGCGCCGACCTCGGTGCTTCTCCAGTCGACCGAGTAACCAAGGCGACAAAGTTCGGCGGGAGTGCGCGAACGTAGTCCTGCAGGCTTCGGCGATGTCGACTTGCGGGCTAGTATCTCGAGGTCGGCGTGATGCATCTCGCGGAACAGTCGGCACGTGGGCGACTTGGCACCTTCGTGATGTGCAGGACGATGCACGACGTGCTCGACTGTCGACCGCATGCGCACATAGTCACCCTCGGTTGCAACGCTGGCAGGCTGCCCTGCTGCAACGTTGGCAAGCCGCATTGGTGCAGCGCTGCCAGTTCGTTGACTTGCAACATTGGCAAGCCACCTCCCAGCTGCGTTGGCACGCTGTCGACTTGCAATGTTGGCAGGCCGCCCCCGTGCTGCGCTGGAAGTCGGCCTACTTGCTAGTTAGGTCCCCCTGTCTGATGTAGTCAACCTTACCATTGCCATTGCATCATTGTGTAAGCCCCTTTTGCTAGTGAAACTCTTGCCAATTTGCCCTATGAACACGCAAGTAGAGAGAACATGAGCAAAGCTACGATCACTCCTACCACCCGTGCGTTCCCATGTTGTTCAGCTACCCCGGTGTAGAGTGAATCTCCGCAACGCAGATCGTAGACGGGCCGCTAACTGCTCCTCTGGGTCTCATGAGGAAAGAACCTAGTAAAGCTAGGTGGGCGTCAGAGGAAGCTCTGCTCGTGCAGGCTACCCTGGAGTTGTCGCATCCAGCGCTACTAGTCTCCAGTGTTCAGCTGGCCCCTCTGACTCCCTCACCAGTATGCACATCCACTCGTTCTCCAGGAATTTGGAGGGTGTTCTGCTGTCTTCAGGACCTCGATGTCACCACCACATTTCTTGGACACGAGCGGTTTGTGTCGAACTATATGTGTTATAGTTTTATATGTGTTAGTCTATGTGTTACTGGTTTGCCCTAGGTTGGGTTAGGGTTTGCTTATATTCCCTTGTACTTCCTCATTTTAGTCATTCGTACATTCTCTTTCGTTCACATTGTATAGAGCGAGATTTTTCCCTAGATATGTTTTTTCCTAGCGGGACCTTTTTTTATTTCGCGATAGTCATGGGCCCACCGAAACGCGCCCCGACCTAGCTCGCGCCCCGTTAGCCCGCGCCTCCATAGCTTGCACCCCGCGCCCCTTACGTACCTCGCCCGCCTCCGGTCACCCCGATCGCAGGCCCCGCGGCCTTCGTTAGCGGGCCCCGAGGCCCACGCTAGAAGGCCCTACGGCCCACGCTAGACGGCCCCGCGGCCCACGATTAGAGGGCCCCGCGCCCCCCCCTCCCCCCTCCGATCGCAGGCCCCGCGGTCCCCGTTAGCAGGCCCCGCAGCCTCGACCTGCCCATCGCGCCCGTCGTATGCACCCCGTACACCTCCCGCACCCCGTCACCCGTTCAGAAATGCGATGTGCAGAGCGCTAGAAGCAGCAACGCGTCGCCAGCAGAGCTGCAGCTAACGCGAACAGCAGCAGCTAGCGCCAGCAGCAGCATCTAGCGCCAACGGCAGCAGCTAGCGCCAACGCTAGTAGCGAGCGCCAGCAGCAGCCGCCCGTGCCTTTGCTACGTTATGCCCGACCGCTCCCCACCGCACTAGACCGTACCCGACAGCACTCGACCGCACCAGACCGCTCCTAGCCGAAGCCGGCTGTTTCTAGCCACTCCTGACCGCACTCAAATCACTTCTAGTCGCATTCCACCGCACTAGACCGTACCCAGCAGCTCCTAACCGTTCCCGACCGCATTCAACCGCATTCAACCACACCCTACCGCACCTGCCCGCTCCGAGCCGTCCTCGGCCGCCCCTAGCCGCACCCGACTGCTCCTAACCGCTTTCGACCACACTAGACCGCTCATAGCAGCTCTCGGTCGAACTCTATCGCTTCCTTCGACCACACTATCGCTCGTACTCGTACTGCCACCTAGGTTGGCTCGTAGCACTAGTGCGGACGCAGCAGCAGTGGCAGTAGCAGCAGCAGCTGCGGGTTCACCCTGTCGAACCCTGCCCGTACGTACTCCGGTTCGGTTGGCGCCTCGGTCAGACATGCGGACGCCTGCATACTCCTGACCAAAGTTTCGGCCACCTCACCGACCTCTACTACCAGCGTTTCGGCGTCGCCACAGCCGCCCCACATTGGGGCTTCACAGCTCAGTTGGGGCTACCAGGTGTTTATTATGGATCTGTCTGGCCTGCGTACTGCTTGGAACTCTGCTCCTAACCAGTCCCCTGCTGCCTCTCATGCTTCTGGGTCTCACTACTCCGGCAGGTCTAGCCTAGGTGCTCCTGAGGGTACCTATGTAGGAGTTGCAGCTATTGCTAGCCTAGTATCCGCCTCTGTCGCTGGCACTGGTACGCCCTCCGCTACTGCGCCGATGTCCTTCACCCTTGACTCTGGAGCGTCTAGGTGTTTCTTTCGCGTCTGCACAGACATTACGCCGCTACGCACTCCAGTCTCTGTTGCCTTGGCTGACCCCACCGTAGGACCGGTAGTTGCTCACAGCACTACCACCCTCCCGTGTCCGACGGCCCCCTCTGGGTTTCTCACATGTCTCTACGTCCTCTCGTTCTCCATGAACTTGGTGGGTGTTAGTCACCTTCAGGACCTCGGTGTCGCCACTCTCTTTCCTTCGGACGAACGTGTTGCGACCTGCACAGTTGGTGCCACTGGGGCACCTCAAGCCACATATCACAGGGAGCCTGGTAGAGGTCTTTACTCACTGCGTGTTGCGTCTCCTCCTGTATCTAGGTCAGACCAGGTAGCTGCTGTGTCGTGCGACTGTCGGTCACTCACCCACCCGTCTGTCCTCTGGCACCACTGTCTTGGTCACCCGTCCTTCCCTGTCCCCGTGGTCTCGTCGTGCTCCTCTCACTCGTGCTGTATCCCCAGAGTCTCGTCTGTCTCGTTACGGTGCCGACGGTCCGTTTCACCTTGTTCTCCGCTCTCGTGTTCTACCTCATGTGGTCCTCCCGTTGCCTCCCACGTCGTCCCTCTCTGTGTCTCGCGCGTCGTTCTCCGACTCTCTCTGTGCCACTCGTCCTGTCGTCTCCCAAGTTCTTTCGTCATTGGTCACACACCCGTCTGCTCCTTCGTCGTCTGTCTCGGCTCTTGTCACTGCTGTCGCTGACTCTGCCTCCTCCCACCGCCTTGACTACGCCGCTCAGTTGGTGAGTGCTCCTGCCCTTTCTCCGTCCCTCGGGGGTGCTCCAGTCTTTGACTTATAGGTCTAGAGGACAGGCAGTTCGAGTTGGAGTTCTCGGGCCGCTGTTCCTCACCTCTACGCCTCACTGCTTACCCCTGAGGGGGACCCAGGCGCCCTTGATATACCGACTCCTCGCACTCACCCGGAGGCCGTCTCGGGACCTTGGGCATCTCAGTGGATAGCAGCTGAGGAGGCAGAGATGGCATCTTATAGGTCCACAGGCGCCTACGTCACGCAGTCCCTCCACCTGGGGGCAAACGTCGCCGGTGGCATGTAGATCTACAATGTGAAGCGTCCGTCTGGAGCGCCACCTGTCTTCAAGGCACGGTACGTGGCGAGAGGCTTCAGTCAGCATGAGGGGGTTGACTTTTTTGTAACCTTCTCCCCCACCCCGAAGATGACCACTCTTCGAGTGTTACTGCACATCGCGGCAAAGCGCGACAACGAGCTGCACTCACTGGACTTCTCCACCGCGTTTCTTTAGGGGAGTCCGCACGAGCAGATCTGGCTGCGCCGTCCGCCTGGCTTCACTGGCTCTTTCCCTCCTAGGAACCAGCGGCAGATGCGTCGACTGTCGACACCCTGCGCTAGGCTCCTCGCGAGCAACACTATCCGCACGACCCTAGCGGCACTTGGTTTCTTCCCGTCGTCTGCTGACCCGTCGCTCTTCGTTCGCCGCACTTCGACCTTGTTCTTTATCCTGGTCTACGTTGACGACCTAGTCTTCGCCACCCCCGATATGAGTGCACTGGCCTTGGTGAAAGCCTAACTGCAGTAGAGGCACACTTGCACTGACCTTGGTGAGCTCTAGCGCTACCTTAGCTTGCAGATCACCAGGGACAGAGCCGCTCACACCATTACGCTGACTCAGTCGCATATGGTGCAGCATGTACTCGAGCGGTTCGGCCTTCAGTTCTCCTCGACACAACCCACCCCTCTTGCTGTGGATCATAAGCTCATGGCTCCACCTTCGGACGAGTCATTTGAGCCTAGTGGTCCATATGCAGAGTTGGTGGGTTGTCTAATGTACCTGATGACCTGCACTCGCCCGGACCTCGCTTTCCCTCTCTGCATCTCGGCTCGCTTTGTTGCGCCTGGAAGGCACCGACCTGCTCACTAGTTGGCTGCTAGGAGGGTAGCGAAGTACGTGCAGAGTACATCAGGCATGGGACTTGTGCTCGGAGGACGTCAGATAGTTACACTCACCGGACATTGGACTCGTTGTACGCTGACTGTGCACAAACGTTGAGGTGTGCACATGGGTACTGCTTCAGCCTTGGTGCTGTTTTGTGGAGGTCGACCCAGGCGTCGTTCGTCTCTAGTTCCAGCTCTAAGGCAGAGGTCTACGCCACTGCCATGGCTCCAGTTCGATGGTTGTTTTTCCTCCCCACCGACTTTGGTGAGTGGCCTCGCTCTCCCCCAGTCTTGTTCGCTGACAACAGGTGTGCGATCCTGTTATGCGAGGAGCCTCGCCTAGTTGGGAAGGGGAAGCACATCCAGCTTCGTTACATTTTTCTGCGCAAGTTGCAACAGCGTGGCTAGGCCCGCGTGGCTCGTGTGGCCTTGGATGCCAACATTGCATATATATTCACAAAGGCTCTTCCACCTTGTTATCACCACCGCTTCTGCACGCAGCTTGGTCTTGTACCTGTCGGTACTTACTTGCTTTCGTAGTGATGCTTTGTCTTCTACTCTTGCATCTTGCTATATATATCTGTATACCTGCTTCTAAACTGGCCTTGTGGCCCCTTGCTTGCACTCGGACTGTATGGTGACTTTGTGATCCACCATGAGTAACATCTCTTGTTTGTTTCTTGTTCTTGCTGGCTGGTCTTGTGACCATTACTTGCTCTTGCTAACCGGTCTTGTGACCCTTGCTCTGATATTGTATGGTGACATCGTGATCCACCCTGAGATATGTGTTGCTTTCCACAGAACTACTATCACCTAGACTTTGGGGGTGTGTCGAAAACCTTCTGTTATAGTTTTATATGCGTTAGTCTAGGTGTCACGGTTTTGCCTTAGTTTGGTTAGGGTTTGCTTCTGTTCCCTTTTACTTTCTCATTTTAGTCATTCTTACATTCTCTTTCTTTCATAGTTTGCGATCTGTACGGATGCTACAATTGGGGTACCTCTTGCCACGTCCTGCGAGGAGCCAGCGTCAGGTCTGTTCACAATGCACAGTACGTCCCCTCATGTTGCTGCATCTGATCAGGTAGCTACGTCGTGCTTGTATCGGTCGCTCACCCACCCGTCGCTTCTGTGACACCACCGTCTATGTCCCCTCCCTTCACGCGTCTCCGTCACATGGTACAGCACGGTCTTGTCTCCCGTCTCCCATCGTCGCTCCCCACTCTCCCTTTCTCGGCTGTACCGCCGTGCATTCCTTGCGTCGAGGGCTAGCAGCGCGTCGCCCCTCACTCCCGGTTTCCTCCCACCACTGCGCCTATAAAGACTTTGCACATGAACGTCTGAGGCCATGCCCCCGTCCTTGGGCCGAGCAGGGAGCGATTCTTCCTGGTCACTGTCGACGACTTCAAAAATACACCACGGTGTAGTTTTCGCCAAACCTCCTCTAGACTGGGTCCCCTAGTGCTGCACTTGCGTTTCTTGAGGGCTGCCCTGCTCACGTTCGAGATCCTTACGCGGACAAGCTCTCAGCTTGCACTCTAACATACCAGGCTACCAACTGTGTTACGATATGAAGTTTTATGAGAAGGCATTCCTGTATGCGGCAAGAGCCGACTCTACCGAGTACGAAGTCGAGGAGTCAGAAGAGTCGAAGCGACGCAGCAACCGTCTGACCAAGACCGATGCTGGCAGAAACATTTGAAGTGAAAAGAGCGGGAACAGGTTTGAAACGGGTTCCCGCGCCGCACGGTTTGAATTCGGTTGTAATAAGGGAATGTACCCCTTAGAGTACATGGCTAGTCTAGGTCTTTTCGTATTCCCTGTATTCTTATATAAACTCGATGTATGCATGCTATTATCAACTCAGTCATTTACATTCACTCTGACCTGAGATTCAAACTTCCGCTGCAAACACTACTCTGCGATCAACCCTGAGCGATCCTTCGCTAAGTCCCACTTGGGATTGTAACATGGTATGAGAGCTACTCAGGGATTCTTCGCAACTTCACTTCCGTGAAAATCGCCGAACCAAGATCTGGCAAGCGGCACACGCTCCAAGACCAAGATGGCCGGAGGATCCGGAGGCCAAGCAAATCTGACGGCTGAAGGACAATCCAACCCGGCTGCGACAAATGAGGCGACAACTACGATCGGCACTGCCGCTCTCGAGCAACTTTTCGCTCGACTTTCAACTATGGAGAAAGAACTCCAAGATCTGCACAAAGGCGATGCGGGAACCTCTTCCCAACGAGTACAACCTGGACAACCGGCTGAGAAAAGCCGTGATACCGCCGCGCATACCTTCTCCCTCGACACAGACAAATCAACAACAACTGCCCCCCGTCCAAGTGATGAAGCTATCAATTCTGCGCAAACACGCTTCCTTAGCGTCTCAAAAATCAAGACTACTGCCGCGTTTGACGGCAAGGATTTTTGCACATGGAGTTTTGAGCTCGAGCTCCTCCTACAAACGGCGCAGATCTACCATTACTTCGACGGCTCCTATCCTAAACCGGTGGAAAACACCGAAGTCGCCAGGGCTCAGTACTACAGTGAGTCCCTCATGGCCTACAGTGTGCTGCTACGCAACATGACGCCTGCGGAACAACTCAACATTCGCTCCTACAAAGAGAGCGACGCTCCAGCCTTGGAAGCTTGGAAGCATCTCGTTGAAGTTTATCAGCCGAAGGACTCGGTCACCGCCAGCAGGCTTCTGCAGCAACTCCTGGAGATAAAAATGGGGCACGGGGAGAAAGCGAATCCTTATATCAACCGCTGTCGTAACATCCGTGACCAGATCACGAAGCATGGGAGTACGATCTCGGAAGAGATCTTCGTCAATATAGTCCTCCAAGGACTCGGGCCTGAGTGGAAGCCCTGTAAGGCGTTACTCCGACAGCGAGGAACAATCTCAGAAGCCGCGCTATGCGCCGCACTCCTGTCCGAACAGCAGGAGATGGACTCGAGCAGAACAAGCTCCGCGCCGCGCCGAGAGCGCCTCGCCTTCTACGCAGACAACCGTGAAGAGCGACGACAACCAAGGCGCCATTATTGCAAAATATGCAAGGTCTTCGGACACTCAACGGATCGATGCAAGTCCCGATCCAACTATCGCCACCCAAATTCCACTCACCACAACAACTGGGTCGGCCGACAAGATGCTCGTCATCCCCAGTCTCAGCAACAGACACCTCGTCCTCCTGCGCAACACCAACATCAGCAAGGATCTCAAGGACCTCCATCAGGAGCTCCCAGGAACATCATCGCGAACATGACGACGCGCCGACGTCGCACTGCTGAACCTGACGAGGAAGACGAGATTCAAGGAAGACTCCTTGAACCAGAAGAGGGATGGAATAACCCCCTTACTGAAGATTACTATTACCGGTATGACGAAGACGAGCAGGATTGGAACCTGCCAATCACCTTGCGGGAGAGCCCGCCACACGACAACCAGCACTACGTACCAGTGGGATGGAAGGAGGACGAAGATCCTTCCTACCACAGGCGTTACAAGGCAACCCTGGTGACTCCGCGATTGGCGCTACTTCTGCGCAGGAACAATACCGACAACCACAACACCTGGTACCTGGATAGCTGCTGCGGACAGCGCATGGTGGGATCCACGCGATACGTTTCGAACCTGAATCGCGCCCCCGCAACCTACGTCACCGTTGCCAACAACGAGCAGCTGCGCGCCAACTCACAAGGCATTGTCGTTCTGCAAGCACGAGACAGCAACACTCACATCTCATTCAACGACGTGCTCTACGTTCCGAATCTTCGTTTCAACCTGCTCTCGGCTGGACAACTTCGCGACTGCGGCGTAATAATACACACGGATCTTGCCACGCGCGACCTCATCCTCACCTACGCTCCCCCGGACACACCTTCCGAGTCGTTCAAGTATCTCGGACGAGCCCGCTCAATCAACGGGATCTACATCCTGGACTTCGACGTACCCTCCTGTCAAGCATCTTCCGACGAGCTCGTGGATCTCGTCCCGCTCGAGTTCGCCTTCATGAACAAGGAATCATGGGAGCACCCGGACGGTCGACCGTGGGTTCGCCGCAGTCCACATCCTCGCGAGGTCAATCTGCACGAGCCAGACATCAACGGACTGTGCACAACATGCCACACACCCACGGCAAGCCGCATGGAGCAAGTTGAAAGAGAGTACGCGGCAATTCAGGAAGCGGAGAGCGCCGAGGCAGAACCAACAGGCATGACTCCAGAAGAACTCGCGGTGTCGTCTTACCGTATCTTCGGCGAAGCAAACGACGACCTCGGACTTCAGCGTGAGGAGCGGACAGCACCATCCTCGGAAAATCTCCGGTTCGTTCTGGAAGCAAACACCACCACCTTCGACGATGATGGACGACCACGTCCTTACACCCGCGACGTTTACCGCCGCGAAATTGACCCGGCTTGGAAAGATCCTGACGCACCAGAAGAGCTCAGCGTCAAGGAAGAAGAAGACAAGGCCCGGGCGGAAAAGAAACAGAAATTGTTTGAGGAACGTGTCGCGGCTGGATGGGACGAGGAGTTAGCACGCCGTGGTGCATGGGGAGATGAAGATTACGAACCAGAGGAAGGCGATGGAGCAACCTGGGGATCCGCCACTGGAGCATGGGGAGCCAGCGCCAGCGGTACGGTCAACACGGAAGGATGGGGCAACACCGGCGGATGGGGAGGAAACGAATACGTGGACGCTCCAATCACCAAAGAAGAAGAAGAAGAGATGGAACGCGAAATACAAGCTGAGCGCGGAGAACCATCCCCTCGTGTCACCATTCCACTCGGACGACCCCCACGCACCCGCTCACCTCCCTCCTCTCCCCATCGGTGGCGCGATCGTTGGTCGGAGATTGAGGAGGGGAACGTACCGCCAACTCCTCCGCGGGACTCACTTGGTCCAATCTCTCGCCCAGATCCGTTTGCTCGCTTCATCGAAGGCACCACGACCCCACTCACCATCATCCTTGACCGTGAATTCCTCGCGCTCTATCTCACAACGACACCTGCAGAAGGGGAGGCAACGGCAGAAGCAGAAGCAGAGGAGCCGGTCAGCGAAGCAGAACCAGGAGAAGAGGAAGAACCCCCACTCCAGATCCCGCAACTCACGGCGGAAGAGGAAGCAGAACATCACACCCGTTACAAGCGTACCTCTGGCATCCGCGCTGAAGATGATCTCTGGCACCAGCGGATGGGCCACCCCTCGCGCCAGACACTCGCCAACTGCCTCCGCGCCAAAGTTTTCCCGCCAGGAGCACTGCTGCGCCCCGACGGAACAGAATTACAGCACAACACCCCTCACCCGACCACCTGCACTGTCTGCCCCACAGCCACGCTCTCTCACAGCGCCTATCCCTCCCTGGAGCCGAGTACCAACCGCTACAAAAAGCTGGAGAAAGTGTACAGCGATCGTACTCACCTACGACGGCATCAACGGCGAGAAGTATACTCTCACCTTCATCGATGCCTACTCACGCCACGTGTGGATCGCCAACGTTGACGCCCGTTCCAAGGCTCCGGAGGTGTTCCGCATCTTCCTCGCGCACGCGCATCGACAGTCGGGGAGGAAACTGAAGATCTGGCAGAGTGATGGGGCAAAGGAATTTCGCAGCAATGAGCTGGAGAGCGTCCTCACCGAGAAGGGGATTAAGCATGAGATTTCTCTCCCCTATGCTCACCAGCAGCAAGGCGTCGCCGAGAGGGTCAATCGCACGCTCATGACCAAAGTCCGCGCCATCATGAACCAGTCCGGCCTGCCAAAGAAGTTCTGGCCTTACGTCATGAACCACGCGGTGCGCCTGCACAACCTCCTCTCCACCACCGCCAACAGGGATAACCTGTCCCCTCACATGAAGTGGACCGGCTCAAGGGGAGACCCCTCCATGCTGAGGGTTTGGGGGTGCATGGTGCAATACCGGCCGACCTCGGCCACAATCGGCAAGTTCGTTCATCGCGCGCGCTGGGGTATTCACTTGGGCCTCAGTAATGAGCACAAGGGTTGGCTCATCCTCGACATGGATAGCAAGGAGGTTGTTCCCGCGCGTGATATTCTCTTCTACGAACGGCTCACCTTGAAGCAGTGGATCGAGGACGAGAGGCGCAACGAAGCTCGCGGCTACGTCAACAGCGGTCGCAGCTTCGCAACTCCAGAAGACGAAGCAGCAGCAGCAGCACTGGACCGCGACGACACCGACGAACACCCCAGCATCCCGCCTCGCCCACGCGACGACAACGACGACGACGACAGCGACGACGATCCCGCGCCAGGCCCATCACGGCGCCAAACAGAGCCAAGCACCGCAGCACCCGGCTGCGAAAGCGGAGATGACGACGTGGTGGAAGTTACCACCAACACAGACACCACCAATGTGTCCGGCCTACAACTACTCGGCCTACACACGTCCGTCACTACTCTCGCACGGGCCGTGGAGCCTAAGAATCCTCGCCAGGCTCTGACCGGTCCTCATGCCAAGGAGTGGCGTGCTGCGATGGATGCGGAGCTCAAGGCGCTGGAATCACGTGACACCTGGGTCCTAGTCGATCGTGCAGCAGTGAAGGGGAGGAGGGTGCTTAGCGGAAAGTGGGTCTTTCGCTTGAAAACTAACGCTGACGGCACTATCGAACGTTTCAAAGCACGCTGGGTCGTACGCGGGTACGATCAGCGCCACGGCATCGACTTCGATCAAACCTTCGCTCCTGTCAGTCGCCACACCTCAGTCTGGATTCTACTCGCTATTGCCGCCGCGAAGCACCTGCCACTGCGACAGATCGACGTGAAGAACGCGTTTTTGTACGCGTTGGTGGATGCCACCATCTTCGTGGAGCAGCCGCACACCTACGGAGAAGGTGATCCCAGGGTCTGTCAACTGAAGAAGTCCCTCTACGGGATCAAGCAGGCGCCTCGCCTCTGGCAGCAGCATCTGCACAAGATCCTCCTCGAAATCGGCTTCAAACAGCTCCCGCACGACCCGGGAATGTATCGCCTTCACTTCAGCGGCGATTACATCCTCCTGACAGTCTACGTCGACGACCTGCTGTATACGGGCACCTGCAACAAACTCCTCGATCAGTTTCAGGAGAACCTGGCGCAGCGCGTGGACATTACCATCAACCTCGAAGTGAAGCAGTTTTTGGGGTTAAACATCACTTACGCGCCAGAAGCAATTCATCTGTCAGCCTCCAAGTACGCGGAACAGCTAAGGGAACGCTTCAACATCTCCCCGGCACCGCTCTCAACTCCCTACCGCAACCCCAGCGCCAACTACAAACCGGACAACAAACCTCTGTCGCCAGCAGGACTCCAAATGTACCAGCAGAAATTGGGGTGCCTGCTATTCGCCTCTGTCACCTGCCGACCCGACAGCTCGTACATTGCCAGCCAACTGGCACAGTATTCCCGCAAGCCAGTAGCTGAGAACCAGCTGGACCTAGAGCGCGCCCTGCAGTACTTCATCTCTACACCTGACATTGGGCTCTCCTACTCCACGCTGACAACGACCTCCTTCAACCTCAACGGCTACTTGGACGCAGATCACGCAGCTGACCCTGCAAATCGACGGTCCCGAACCGGCTTCGTCTTTCGCTTGGAACCAACTGGACCAATCTCCTGGAACTCGCAGAAGCAGGAACTGGTTGCCCTGTCTTCGGCTGAAGCAGAATACATTGCCGCGACAGCAGCAGTTCGCGAAGGCCTGTACCTGCAGGAGCTGCTACAGGAGGCAAAAATTCCAACTTCGCCTACCTTTCGCCTTCACTGCGACAACCAGAGTGCCATCAGGATCGCGAACAAGCCAGGTTTCGTGAACCGCACGAAGCACATCGCACTCCGGTACTTTTTCGTCAAGGACGAAATTGACCAAGGGAAAGTTGACCTCGCCTACTGCCCGACTACTGAGATGGCAGCAGACTTCCTCACCAAGCGCCTGCCACGTCAGCAGTACAAGCACTGCTCTGACCTCACCGGAGTAGTCAAGCGAGTCAGCTCCACCCGCGTCCAGGAATGAAGGGGAGTGTTACGATATGAAGTTTTATGAGAAGGCATTCCTGTATGCTGCAGGAGCCGACTCTACCTAGTACGAAGTCGAGGAGTCAGAAGAGTCGAAGCGACGCAGCAACCGTCTGACCAAGACCGATGCTGGCAGAAACATTTGAAGTGAAAAGAGCGGGAACAGGTTTGAAACGGGTTCCCGCGCCGCACGGTTTGAATTCAGTTGTAATAAGGGAATGTACCCCTTAGAGTACATGGCTAGTCTAGGTCTTTTCGTATTCCCTGTATTCTTATATAAACTCGATGTATGCATGCTATTATCAACTCAATCATTTACATTCACTCTGACCTGAGATTCAAACTTCCGCTGCAATCACTACTCTGCGATCAACCCTGAGCGATCCTTCGCTAAGTCCCACTTGGGATTGTAACAAACTGTAACATATACAGTTTGAGACTTTGTATTCCCTTTGTAAACCTTGTGAACAGAATGCCTTGGGATGATGGTGAAACCCTTGTGCGAGGCTTATGTTGGGCTTTGCTTTGGTATGATAACGAATAGTACAATGTCGCCGAATGAACACCAAATGTGTACATGTCGCTTCGTAAGAGATGGGAGCCCATCAATATGCTCGTTTAGGCCATCTGATTATGATCTTTCACGATCAGCAACACTATCAGTGACGGAGGCGTCCTCATTATCATGATATGTCAATTATATGCTCTTGTAGGTAATCCTACACCTGAAAACCATGCACTAATTGTTATTTTCATTTTGAAACTACCATAACAGTACATTGACTGGCGTCCAGGTTCGTCACCACGCCACGCCACTTCTGGAATTGAAGCCACACCCTTCCTGGTTCAACTTCCTGGGCATCTCCATCCCCGTTTGGAATGGGCCCGTTCTGCGCGAGAAACAGGCACCCAAATATACACTATCGATGGGCGGGCGGACGGACGGATGCACGCTGCTTCAGGTCTCGTGTGTCATGATCCGATTCAGGCCACACACTGCTGTCACGCCTAGAACTTTTCCAGTCCCCCCCATCTCTCTCCTCCACGTGTTCCTTCGGCTGACGTACTCCATCCAAATACGCCAGTTTGGTCAACGTTACCCCAGCAGAGTCCGTTCGTCGCGCCGCTATCGGCTTTCTCTTCCAAATACATCTGTGGAGGCTCTGCTTCAGTTGACGACGCCGCGGGAACCAATTTGAACGGCATTCACGGCACAGGGGCGGGCTCGTGGATCTGTACGACATTCCGCTGGAGCTTCGAACGCGCGAGACATGGCGGCGCGTTCTCACCGAATCAACCAGACGCCCCTCTCATTCGTCCTCTTCTCCGTTCCTTTCACCCGGATCTCGGGAGATAGGATAAAGCCGTGGAGGCAGTACTCACAAATAGTACAGAGAGTAGAAGTCCGAATAGGCGTTAAAAGTGTACTCAAAACCGTCCTTTCATACCCATCTAGTAGTAAGCATATCCATAAGTCCTCGGTCAACGCGCCGCACTTTCAACTCCTCTCGATTTCAACCAATGGGCCAAGCCACGGAAACTGCCACCTTACCCACAGCCGACGCCAGCCATGTCACCTCTAACGGCCTTCTCGCCGAGAATTCCAACGGAGTCATCGCAGAGGCGAAGGCGGCGGCGCACCACGAATTCCCGGAGCATCTGACGGTGCACGAGGCGCTGGAGCAGGTGAACGAGAGGGTGGCGGAGGACGACGTGCTCGTGGAGGACGAGGAGCTGCTCGTCAACTCGCTGCTCGCCATCCTCAAGGACCTCGAGGGCCATGAGCTCGCACAGGCGGTAAGCGCACTGATAGCGTGCTGGGTGGTTGAGTTTCGCTGATGTTATCAGCGCCCTTGACGAGGAGGACGAGGAGCTGCTCGTCAACTCGCTGGGCGGCGAGCTCGCTCAGGCGGTAAGCGCACCGCGGTAGCGTGCTAAGAAATTGGTTCACACCAGTAGCAAGGCGACAATTTTTCGGACGGCTCGGTACGTTTTCAGCGCCAAACTGTCCCGAGACATGATCACGCATGTTCACGGTGTGGTGAACATCCCGTTGGCGATTGAAGGTCCGAATAGAAAGCTCTTACTCTGTGACTACCGCTGCTCACGTCCCTCTTCCCTCTCTTTCATCTTCTGATCTGAGCTTGACGCATGTATTGGCCCACCAGCGTTATTGGGAACAGAGACCAAGGCCCGTTCACTGAATTCCTCAAGCCTTATCTACTCCCTTAATCACCACCGCTACTCTTCCCCTGTTCTCCCTCCTCCCCCTCGCTACCTCTTGACCCCCCTTTTCCAGGTGGAGACGTGCTACGGGCTGTCGGCGGCGTACAACAAGAGCAACAACCCGGCGGACCTCGCCAAGCTGCAGGAGGTGATCGAGTCGCTCGACCCCGCCGAATCCATCCTCTGCGCCTCCGCCTTCTCGCACATGCTCACCCTCGGCAACATCGCTGGTACGCCCACACGCTCTCACCCGCTGCAGTGTCGGTGGTAATAGGCTTAGTTCTGCAGCGATTTGTACGGAGCTGCTGTACTTGAGCGAGCAATTCCGCGTGACATGATCCTGATCGTGCAATTATTACCCTTAACAATTCATGGAAGCATCGCTGTCATATAGAAACCTTCCTAACGGTAGCTCATTCCTCCCTCCCTCCCTTCACCCCTTCTCACCGATTTCCCTGCAATTCTCGCAGAGGAAGTTCAGATGGCCCGCCGAAAGACTCTCAAGTCGCAGCGCCACGGCGCGATCGAGGACGAGGGCAGCTCGCTTACCGAGTCATCCCTTGTCGAGACATTCGACAAGTTGCGCAAGGCGGGGAAGAGCCCGGAGGGGATTTACGAGGCGCTGTGCACGCAGCGCGTGGATCTAGTTCTCACGGCGCATCCCACGCAGTCCATCCGACGGTCGCTGCTGCAGAAGCACTCGCGGATTCGCACCCTGCTGGGCCAGCTGCATGAGCAGAAGGTCACGGACGAGCGAAAGCTGGAGCTCACCGAGGCTATCAAACGCGAGGTACGTCGTGGAATGAGATGGCTTCCATTCAATACGCGCCGAAGTTAGCGTGAAAAAAAAGTAAAACGTGAGAATTGCAAATAGAATGGGTTGAAACGGGTACGTACAGTTGACATACTGAGGCCCCTGCTTCCACTTTCTTGCCCGGTTTTATTTTTGCGTTGACTCTACGCATTGCCATCAGCCTCCCCCCCGTTTCGTTTTGATATTTTCTCTCTTTTTATTTTACTTTTGATTCTTTCCTTCATCTTTTCGGAGTTATTCGTAAATTGGCCACTCCTGAGCAACGCAGCTCTCTATGTATTCCTCGCGCCTTCCTTCGCGCAGATCCAGGCAGCGTGGCGGACGGACGAGATTCGGCGGTCGCAGCCGACCCCGCAGGACGAGATGCGGGGCGGCATGAGCTACATGCACGAGACCATCTGGAAGGGCGTCCCGCGCTTCCTGCGCCGCGTCGACACCGCGCTGCGCCACCTCGGCGTGCCGCACCGCCTGCCCTACCGCCTCCCCATCATCGCCTTCTCCTCCTGGATGGGCGGCGACCGCGACGGTGAGCGCAGGGGTCGGTAGGTAGGAACTTGTGTTTGAATGATAGGGTCTTTCTTGCGAAATCCTTGCTCGGGGGGGTCTTGATCTTGTCTGAAGTGGGTGAGAATGTCTCGGGGGTTTTCCCTTGGGAGTTCCGATTACGAGTGGAATTGGTTTTGTCGACAGCCATTTCTGGTTCATATTGGCTGACGATGTTTGTACCGGCCCTTCCTGCTTTATCCCCGTTACAGGGAATCCTCGCGTGACTTCCGAGGTCACCAAGGACGTCGTGTACCTGTCTCGCTTGATGGTCACCAACCTGTACATCTCTCAAATAGAAAGTCTTATGTTTGATGTGAGTAATACCTGAAACTTCCACCACCTCCTTTTGTGCTGAAACTGCATCCATAACTTAAGTGAGCATGATGACTACGTCCCTATTCTATTGCCTGATTTTTTACCAATCCTGTTCTTCATACTAACATGTGCCATCCCTCGCTCCTATTGCCATCCTGCAGTTGTCCATGTGGAGAGCTAGTGACGAGCTTAAGGAACGAGCGGCAGCTGTGCGATCCGGTGCCAAGCGCCACACCAACCACTATATTGGTAAGATAAGAACACTTCTGGTTTCGTTTTCACAGGCATGGCGAAAGGGGGGAGGAGGGTAATGCTGGACAAAAATGCATTCTTACCGTTTCAGCATTCTGCTGCAAGTCATTTCTTGGAAGCTCTCTCACAGTGACACACACCTGCTGGCCCCTCAAATCCTTCTCCACACTGTTCCTCCCACGAACCTTCTCACCACTTCTCAGAGTTCTGGCAGGGCATCCCCGACAACGAGCCGTACCGAGTGGTCCTCGGGGAAGTGCGCGACAAGCTCTGGAACACGCGCGACCACATCCAGCAGATCATAGCCAAAGGCCGGTCAGACTATAACGAGGATGACATCTACACCACATCTGAGCAGCTGATGGAGCCCCTAGAGCTCTGCTACAAGTCCTTATCAGCCGTGGGCGACCAGCCTGTTGCGGACGGCGCTCTCCTGGACGCTCTCCGGCAGGTGGCGTGCTTTGGGCTGTCGCTGGTGCGGCTGGACATTCGGCAGGAGGGAGCGCGGCACTCAGACGCCATGAACGCCATCACACAGCACGTGGGCGCCGGCACGTACCACGACTGGCCGGAGCAGCAGCGCATCGACTGGCTCACCCAGGAGCTGCAGAGCCGCCGCCCGCTCTTCGGGGACAACCTGCTGGAGGTGGCGAGTGACGAGGTGCGCGAGGTGCTGCGCACGTTCCGAGCGCTGGCGGCGCTGCCGCGGGACTCGCTGGGAGCGTACGTGATCTCCATGGCCACCAGCGCCTCGCACGTGCTCGAGGTGCAGCTGCTGCAGCGCGCCGCGGGCGTGGAGAAGCCGCTGCGCGTGGTGCCGCTGTTTGAGCGCCTGGACGACCTCACCAACGCGCCCGCCGTGCTGCAGCAGCTGTTCTCGCTGCCGCTGTACCGCGCCTCGCTGGAGGGCGGCGTGCAGGAGGTGATGATCGGCTACTCCGACTCCGGCAAGGATGCCGGCCGCCTCGGCGCCGCGTGGGCGCTGTACAAGGCGCAGGCCAGCGTGGTGGAGGTGGCGCAGCAGCACGGCGTGCAGCTCAGCATCTTCCACGGCCGCGGGGGCACGGTGGGGCGCGGGGGTGGGCCGACGCATCTGGCGATTCTGTCGCAGCCGCCGGGCACGGTGAACGGGCGGCTGCGAGTGACGGTGCAGGGCGAGGTGATCGAGCAGTCGTTCGGCGAGGAGCACCTCTGCTTCCGCACGCTGCAGCGCTTCACCGCCGCCACCCTCGACCACTCCTTGAACCCGCCCCGCGCCGCGCTGCCGCAGTGGCAGGCCATGATGGAGCGCATGGCACCGCTCTCCACCGAGGAGTACCGTTCCGTGGTGTTCCAGAACCCAAGGTTTGTCGAGCTGTTCCGCGCCGTGACTCCCGAGACGGAATTTGCCCGCATGAACATCGGCAGCCGCCCCGCCAAGCGCAAAGCGGGCGGTGGAGTGGAGACGCTGCGAGCCATCCCGTGGATTTTCGCTTGGACGCAGACGCGCTTCCACCTGCCCGTGTGGCTCGGGCTGGGAGCAGCGCTGCGGGGCGTGGTAGAGGAGGACCCGCTTGCACTGGACGAGCTGCAGCAGATGTACCAGCAGTGGCCTTTCTTCCGTGTCACTCTTGACCTGCTTGAGATGGTGTTTGCCAAGGGTGACCCGCGTGTGGCCCGGCTGTACCAGCACGTGCTGGCGCCGCCTGATCTGCAGGAGCTGGGGGAGCTGCTGCTGAACAAGTACGAGGAGAGCAAGAACTTCGTGCTGCTGGTATGGGCTGCGCTCACTTAGCGCTCTCTGCCTTGCTACCCTCCCCTTCGTCTCCCCCACTCTCTGTTTCTTACTCCCTGTCTCCTCCTTTTTCGCTCCTGTCTCTCTCATCCTCTCCTGTGTTAAGTCTTGTTCATTACATTTTTTTTTTTTTTTGTTCAGCGTAACCGTGCCATGCTTCTTACCTTATTTTTGCCTCTCTCACTGTTCCTATCTTTCTTCCTGTTGCCTTCTACAGATCTGTGGTCACCTGGTTCCCCTGGAAGCCAATCCCACGCTCCGCCAGCGTCTCTTGGTGCGAGAGCCCTACATCACGCCTCTCAACGTCATGCAAGTGCTCACACTCAAGCGCATGCGTGCCGCCGCTGCTGCCGCCGCAGCCGCCGCTGCTGAGCCTAAGGGAGAAACCGAGAGCGGTGGTTCGAGGCTGAAGAAACACCTGACTCCTAGTCGGGCTGCGGAGGTGGTTTCTCTCAATCCTTCCAGCGTGTATGCTCCCGGGCTGGAAGACACGCTGATTCTCACCATGAAGGGCGTCGCTGCAGGCATGCAGAATACTGGGTAGATGGAGAGGTATTTGAGCCCAGAGTCTGAATAACTCAACCAGGAAGGCTAGGTTGGAAAGCCCGAAAAGGAGGTTCGACAAGAAGGCAGACTCGAAGCCCTGGACCCAGTTTGCCTTTGGCCCTTCATGGTTTGATTGCAATTTCTGTAGTATGTCGTAAGGTCTGTTCCAGGTAGCATTTAGGTGCTGTAGTGATGTAGCTATCCGCATTCTACCCTTCAATTCAAATGTCAACTTTGCAATATTGTGAAACAGAACAATGGTTGGTTCACATCTCTATCTCTGTACTTCTGTAGTCTCTGAAAAAAGCATACACCTTGCTCACGGCCCAACATTGTTACCCTGGCAAGCGCTATGCCACTTCCCATATACGGTAACACTTGCTTCGAAAGCTAGCTGAAAGCGGAATAAGCTCCGCTAAAAAACAAAGGTCAACATCATTCCAAAAGCGTAGGCAAATGGCAGTCAGGAGATGAAGAGCAGACCATAAGAACAAGGCTATCAGAGGAGCACCTTCTGACAAATCAGAGTGATGCAGATCACTGCATCAGATTCTCTCTAAGCCCGACCCAAGTCTCACTTGCCTACGGTACCTATCACACCTCCAAGACGTCTCGTCTCAAAAAAACCTCGAGACATCCATGCAGGTGGTGGGCAAGGAGGAGCTTGAAGCGTCACGTTGCACACGCGTGGGAGTGAGTTTCACGACGAGAGCGACTCCTCCAGGTTGAAGCGATGGAGTGTGGCAAGCGTGGCCGGAAGGGCACTGTGTGATGGTTGGGAACATGATGGGGGGTGCGTGGAATGAGATGGGGTTGAGTGGAGAGAGTAGAAAGGTTTAGAGACGGAAGGAGGCTGGGACTGAACCATCACACAGTGCCCAACCATTACACATGTGACAGGAGTATCCAAACCAACCCTAGTCGTTCCTACCCTATCTTTTTCCACATTTCCTTATCCCTCCTCTCTCCTTACCGCCCCCTCCCCTCGCCACCCCTCCCAACACATCAATTGCCCCTTCCCATCCATCCAAGCAAAAATAAGAAACGAGGGCACAGGCACAGGCACAGGCACAGGCACAGGCACAGGCACAGGCACAGGCACAGGCACAGGCACAGGCACAGGCACAGCACAAAGTCTCCTAACCAGGCCACCATACCTCACCAGCCATTCCCGAATCACTCTGAACCGTCCCCAAAACAGAGGATTGTTGAGAGAAAAGAGAGCACATGGTTCGCTCACCCAAGTCACAGCCAGAGACACATGGAACACGGTCCCCTAGTCTCCTAAGAACAAGCCAGCCACCACCCTCACCTTCCCGCTCGAATCACTTTGAACCGCCCCGGCAGCACCAGCTCTACGATCGTGGACCCTTGCCGCATCTCCTCTGCCTGCTCGCCCCCGTCCACCACCGCCGCACACATCCCCCACAGCGCGCGGAACTCCCCTGCTGCGATGGCGGACGGGTGGCCTGAGAGGTTGGCGGATGTGAGGGCGAGCGGCGCGGAGAGCAGGCGGGCGAGCGAGCGGATGAAGGGGGAGGCTGGGATGCGGACCGCGAGGGAGGGGACCGTGCGGGTGAGGGAGGGGTGTATGGGGGAGGTGGGACCTGGGAGGGAAGGGTGGGGGGGAAGGAAGTGGGAGGGGGAAATGGGGGGATGAGGAAAATGGTGAAAATAGCTGACGTGGCACAATCCATACCCCGCAACTCCACGAAACGAGACACCACTAACCCTCCTCAAAGCAGCTTGCACTGAAGGCAACTCTAAGCAGATGCACACCTAGTTGCACTCACGGTGGGGCAGCACGAGAGTGACTGGGCCAGGCAGCAGCGCCGCCAGCAGGCCGGGCGGCAGGTGCCCGGTCTCTGCATACACTGCCACGTCAGCAATGTCTGCCACCGCGATCGCCAGGGGCTTGTTGAAATCCCGGCCCTTGATCTCGTAGATGCGCGCGATCCCCTCTGCTGACCTGGCGGGGTGGGGCGGGGGGGACGACAAGGAGGGGAGGGGGAGGATGGGGAGGAGGTGCCGGCCGGGAAGAGAGGACAGTTCTCAACTAAGTAGAAGTGAAAACTTTAACAGGTCGTAATTACATTGATGAGCGCAATGGAGAAAGTGGATTTTGAGATGCCTAATGAGGGGATTTTGGCCCGGCCCTTGATATTTGTGGACCCTGAAAAGGAACTCGTTAACTTTGTACGTGCGGTGTTTTTTTTTCCACACAATAAGGAAGGAAGAGGGGGTTGGGGAGGAGGAGAGGGGTTCGGAGAAAGGACGAAAGACGTTCTCAGACATCCCAGAGAAAGCTAGAGGAGGATTTAGCAGGTGATGGAGGACTTGGTGAAGAGAGAAGATGATACTGATGGACAGTGAGTGTGAGAGGGATTAAGGTTTAGGGGGGCCTGCACAGGATACAACCACCCACCACCATTCCCCCCCCTGCTCTCCCTTCCCCTCTTCCTCCCCTTTCCCTCCCCATTCCTCTCCTTCTCCTTCCCCTGATCCCGCTCTCCCCACCCACCCTTTCACCACTTTTGAGTCTGACTCATGAATTCTATCCCCACCCACACTCACCGCTCCACCCACCGCGCATCAGAAGGAGTTGAGACTTGGCGGGAGTGGGGTGCACTGGACTGACTCCACATGTCCCAATCTCCCCCCCATTCGTCCCCCCTCAACTTGCCTCCCTCACCCCCAGCCACTTCCCACTCACCGCGCATCAGCAGCGAATCCATAAATAGAGTCAGTGGGAACTGCAGGCGACTTGCCAGGCTCGTAAGTCAACTCAGTCCCTCGTTCCCCCGCTCATCCCCCAACGCCACCCACACTCACCGGGCGTCAGCAGCAAAGCCGTACATGGTGTCGGGTGGGAACGGCGATGACCTGGTGAAGCTTGTAGGGCGCTGAAGCCTTCTAAGTCCACTCAACACCTCCCCATTCCCCATTCTTCCTCTCCCTCCCCCCCTTTCCCCTCCCCCACACTCACCGCGCATCAGCAGCAAAGCCGTATATGGTGTCGGTGGGGACGGCGATGACTTGGTGAGCTCGTAGCGCGGCTACTGTCGGGGCCAGAGAGGAGGAGACGGCCGGTAGGAGGAGCGTGGGATGCGGGGAGGGAGAGGGGGAGGGATTGGGGGAGAGTGGGGGAGAGGACGACGGGGAGGAGGAGGGTGGGGAGAAAGAGAGATGTGGAATGGAGGAGGCGTGGTAAAAGCGGTCGTCGGTGCGAGCCAGGTGGGAAGAGGAAGAGGAGAAGGAAGAAGTAGCAGTAGCAGGTTCAGCAGCAGCAGCGTCGTATGCTGAGTGGCGTTCCAGTGTCGGCTGTGCTGTCACTCCGTCGAACTGCCTGCTGGCACGCACACGCACGAGAACGCACACGCACATGCACGCACGCACGCACGCACGCGCCCGCACACGCACGCATACACACGAGGACACAGAAAATAAAGACGAGTACAGTATCTAGTAAAATAAAGACGAGTACGAGTTAATAAGCTGTAACGAGGAAGGATGGGGTATAAACCCGTATAAAACGGTGGCCCCAACTGAACTCCGAACAAAAATGCAAACACCCGTGCCAGCATACTTGGCATCCGTCGAACGTTTCTGATCTGGACCGTTGAGTCGGTCATCGCCGTCCATGTGCTTGTAGTGAAGCCCCCGCGCGAACCCAGCGCAATTCGCGGAGACATTTCTCGAGTCGCAGCAGGGACTGATGGCTGTTGCACGCCGCGTCAATAAAAGTGACGGATGATTCTTGTAGCGCGTATGGGAACTGTCCCCTTGCTGCACGGAGGCGCAGCCTATTCTTGACGCTGTTATCGAGTTACCGCGATTGAAAACGGTGTACGCGGAGGAAGACGATTCGACATGGCTGTTCGCGAAACAAACACGATCGGGTAAGGAAGAGAGCGGGGGCGCGTTTGGAATCGCGAAATGGTTACTAAAGCGACTCGGCGAACAGCGGATCGCACCGCCACCGCCAATACTGCTACTACTCATTGCAGCTGCGTTCGCTGGCTTGGAAAAGAAGAATCGTCGCAAGCTGCAAACAGATATTCGAGCGGAAATAGCGGCACTAATAGCCCGTGAGCTGCGATTTTACTCTTCGACAGGCGACAACCCGTTGGGTATGTGCGGCTGAGCAGGATTGAGTAGTGGTTGCTAGTTCACAATACTTCAAAAACGTTGAACGCGTGTTCATGTACAGACGGAGAGGGTGGATAGGCGTGTTATTTGGCCCCCTATACCCCATAGAAGCAGAGTGGCAGCGAATCGCAGCTTGCGGAGTCCAAGTGCTAGTGAGGCACAAGGCTTTAGGGAGGTTTTTCCTGGGCAGGGAACGTGGTGTGGATACAGTTCGTTATCGCTCACAAATGCAAACGAAAATGGTTAGGAATTTGATGCTTCAGTCTGTCAAACTAAAATGCGGTGCACATAGATCATGCAGTGCACATGACAGTTCTTTCTGTATCTCTGTCACGGGCACGCAAGGAACTTTCTGAAAATAGGCAATCAAAGGCGACGACGCAATCTCCTCGGCAAGGCCATTTTGCCAATCAGCAACGGCTAGTGAAGACACCTTCCTTAGACGGCTTTCTTGGCTTGAAGGACGCTGCACACAAGATTTAGGGCGTGTCCCATGAGGAATATCCCAGCGGAAACGGGTCGTCAAGCCTGACGAACCTCTGACGACTTGACGACATGCTGCCCCGGGCAGAAAAAAACTAAAACCCTATCGGATGGCATGCCATCCGAGGGAGGCATCAACCCTAAATCCATGCCTCCCGGTGTTTAGGGTTGATGCCTCCCTGACCGGATGCATGCCCGAATGGGTTTTATTTTTTTTGCCCGCGGGCAGCGAGCTCCCCCGGGCGGACTCGCTTGTCCGCTGAGATATATTAACCGTTCTTGTACAGTTCATGTTGAGAGGTATCCCTATTTTCAGTATGTAACCCTCAGATTGTGACTACTATAGACATGCGTCTTCATTGATGTGTCAAAATATGTTGCCCATATTTCATATACTTGTCTGTAGTGTTAGTGTAGCTGCTCCATGTTTGGTGGTGGTGCACCACCTTGTCTTGCTAATCCTATTTGTACTTGTCTTTCCATAGTGAACACCTCTCCTTTGCTTGAACTACTCTCCCTTACCTAGCCTAAACCCTAGGCTAGTGGCTCTTGCCATACCTACTATTTTGACATGCTATCAGAGAGAGGTTTCTCCTATGACCTGTCTCATAGGGCCCACCACTACGCTTCCGCTCATGGGCCTCTCAGCTGCCCGTCGCGCGCCCGGGGCGCGCGACGGTTTTCTGCCCGCCGCGCACCCCGGGCGCGCGTCGATTTTCTGCTCGTCGCGCGCCACGGGCGTGCGGCGATTTCGTCCCCGTCGCGCGCCCCGGACGCGCGACGGTTTCCTGCCCGTCGCGCGCCCCGGGCGTGCGACGGTTCTCTGCCCGTCGCGCGCCCCGGGCGTGCGACGGTTTCTGCCCGTCGCGCGCCCTGGACGCGCGACGGGTTCTGCCCGCCAGCGCGCCCTGCTGTCGCCCGCGCACCTCCTACCCCGCCCCCCCGCCCCCCCTTCCCCTTTATCTCTCTGCTGCGCGTGTGGCAGTGGGGGGGAGGGTATGGGGGTGGCGGGTGTGAGTGATCTGCTGCCGCCCCTCCTCCTCTCTCTCCCACTGCCGCACTTGCTGCTGGGGGGGGGGAAGGGTGTGGGGGAAACGAGGGAGTGGCGTGGGGAGCCGAGGGAGTGGCGTTAGAGATGCAGAAGGGGATGTGGAAAGGGGGTGTGGGACAATGGGGGGAGGTTGGCAGGAGGTAGCCGTCGTGACGCCAGCAGCGCCAGTAGTCCGGAGCCGGCGTGCTCCGGTAGCCAGTGAGCCCGTTGCACCAGTTGCCCGTGGGTCAGTTTCTCCAGCCGCTCGGCGTAGCCGCGGAGCCAGTTACTCCCGTAGTCCGGTGCCGTCGTGCTCCGGTAGCCAGTGTGCCTGCTGCTCCAGTCGCCCGTGTGCCAGCAGCTTCAGCCGCCGCTTCCTACCTCCTCTCCTCGCTTAGTCCCTCCTCCTCTTCGCTTGCCCTCTTCTTCTACTACACACTGCATGGTGTACCCCTTCAGGAGGCGTTGCTACACTTATCCCTGCAAACAATTATGGGGGCGTGTCAAAATATGTTGCCCATATTTCATATAATTGTATGTAGTGTTAGTGTAGCTGCTCCATGTTTGGTGGTGGTGCACCACCTTGTCTTGCTCATCCTATTTGTACTTGTCTTTCCATAGTGAACACCTCTCCTTTGCTTGAACTACTCTCCCTTACCTAGCCTAAACCCTAGGCTGGTGGCTCTAGCCATACCTACTATTTTGACATGCTATCAGAGAGAGGTTTCTCCTAGGACCTGTCTCAAAGGGCCCACCACTACGCTTCCGCTCATGGGCCTCTCTGCTGCCCGTCGCGCGCCCGGGGCGCGCGACGGTTTTCTGCCCGCCGCGCGCCCCGGGCGCGCGTCGATTTTCTACTCGTCGCGCGCCCCGGGCGTGCGGCGATTTCGTCCCCGTCGCGCGCCCCGGACGCGCGACGGTTTCCTGCCCGTCGCGCGCCCCGGGCGTGCGACGGTTCTCTGCCCGTCGCGCGCCCCGGGCGTGCGACGGTTTCTGCCCGTCGCGCGCCCTGGACGCGCGACGGGTTCTGCCCGCCAGCGCGCCCTGCTGTCGCCCGCGCACCTCCTACCCCGCACCCCCGCCCCCCCCTTCCCCTTTATCTCCCTGCTGCGCGTGTGGCAGTGGGGGGGAGGGTATGGGGGTGGCGGGTGTGAGTGATCTGCTGCCGCCCCTCCTCCTCTCTCTCCCACTGCCGCACTTGCTGCTGGGGGGGGGGGGGAGGGTGTGGGGGAAACGAGGGAGTGGCGTGGGGAGCCGAGGGAGTGGCGTTAGAGATGCAGAAGGGGATGTGGAAAGGGGGTGTGGGACAATGGGGGGAGGTTGGCAGGAGGTAGCCGTCGTGACGCCAGCAGCGCCAGTAGTCCGGAGCCGGCGTGCTCCGGTAGCCAGTGAGCCCGTTGCACCAGTCGCCCGTGGGTCAGTTTCTCCAGCCGCTCGGCGTAGCCGCGGAGCCAGTTACTCCCGTAGTCCGGTGCCGTCGTGCTCCGGTAGCCAGTGTGCCTGCTGCTCCAGTCGCCCGTGTGCCAGCAGCTTCAGCCGCCGCTTCCTACCTCCTCTCCTCGCTTAGTCCCTCCTCCTCTTCGCTTGCCCTCTTCTTCTACTACACACTGCATGGTGTACCCCTTCAGGAGGCGTTGCTACACTTATCCCTGCAAACAATTATGGCGGCGTGTCAAAATATGTTGCCCATATTTCATATAATTGTCTTTAGTGTTAGTGTAGCTGCTCCATGTTTGGTGGTGGTGCACCACCTTGTCTTGCTCATCCTATTTGTACTTGTCTTTGTCAAACTTATACTCTACAGTTTGTTTAGGCTGTAGTGGGGTAGTTACTATGGGGTACAGCAAGTTTAGGTTTTCCTACTTGTACCCACCCCTTTCCTAGTGCATTCACTCTTGTTTATTCTGACATGGTATTACGAGCCTAGGTTAGGCACCTAGGACCGCTTAGTACTAAGGGCCCACCGTTCCGCTAGAAGCGCCCTCGTGCGCCCTGCCTTCCTCGCGCCCTCGTGCGCCTCTCTCTGCTCGTGCGCCCTTGCGCGCCCTCTCTCTCGCGCTGCCCGCGCGCAGTCCGTTAATCGCGCGCGCGCAGCCCGCTAGCCGCCCACGCGCGGCCCGCTTACCGCGCGCGCAACCCATTAGCCGTCCGCGCGACCAGCACCGCCCGCGCGCAGCCCGCGACGGCCTCGTGCAGCCCCGCGCGCAACCCGCGAGCTGCCCGTCGACCGGCCCTGCTGGCCGTCCAGCGCGCCGCAACCCCGCACGTAGGCCGCCGCCTCGCGCACGAAGGCCGCCGCCCGCACGTAGGCCGCCGCCCGCTCGTAGGCCGCCGCCCGCACGTAGGCCGCCGCCTCGCACAGCACAACGCGCGCAGGCCCGCCGTCGCGCCGCCCTGCCTGCCCGAGCCGCGCCGCGCCGCCCTGCCCGAGTCGCGCCGCCCTGCCCGAGCCGCGCTGCCCTGCTGTGCCACACTGCCCCACCTGCAGCAACTGCTGCTCCTGTTCCTGCTACTACTGCTGTTCCTGCTGCTACTGCTGTTCCTACTGCTACTGCTGCTACTGCTACTGCTGTCCCTATGGCTAGTCCCACCGTTCTCTCTTTCGATGCTGAGGGCCGTCCGATTCAGTTTGATGCTTGGCTCGACGACCTGCACCTGTTCCTACAGATCACTGCTAAGGATGATGTGTTGCTGTATGATCACGCGTCCGGAACCGCTCTAGCACCTGCTGAGACTGCTGACAGTACAGCTCGTTCCCAGTGGCAGACTCGTGACGCTCACGCTCGCCTAGCCATTTGCAGCCACCTGCCGTTAGATGAGCGCGCGCATTTTGGCCAGCACAAGACTGCTAAGGCACTGTACGATGCAGTAGTCGCGCGCTACTCCTCACCTGCCTCTGCTACGATCGGCCGTCTCTCGCTGCCCTATCTTTTCCCCGATCTGTCCGCCTTTCCCACCGTCGCTGACCTCATCACCCACCTCCGCACTAGTGAGACTCGCTACCGTGCCGCCCTTCCTGCTGAGTTTCTCGCCAAAGAACCCCCCACCGATGTACCTCACTCTCTACCACCTCATCACCCGTCTCCCTGACTCTCTTCGCGCAGTCAGGGACCACTTTCTCGCCCTCTGCCCCACCGAGCTCACCGTTGACCTGCTCGAGAAGCACCTGCTTGCAGCTGAGGCTAGCATAGTCGCTGTAGGTGCCTCTCGCGGCGACCCCCGCACGCCCTTCTTTGAAGGGTGTTCCCCTTCCCCCCTTCTCCCCTCAGTCGCCTCTGCTGCTACCGTCGACTACCTTGGAGCTGAGGAAGTCGGGGCTGCGTCTGCTTCTAGTGGGAGGCGCAAGGGCGGCAGGGGCAAGGGGGGCAAGGGTGGAGGGGGTGATGGCGGGGGAGGCGGTGGTGGTGGCGGTGGCGGCGGTGGGGGCGGCGGCGGTGGTGGGGGTGGTGGCGGGGCTGGGGGAGTCAGTGGCGGCGGCGGGGGTGGTGGCGGCAGTGGTGGTGGAGGTGGCCGAGGTGGAGGCGGTGGTGGTGGCGGCAGTGGGCGTGGTGGCGGCGGCTGGGGTGGTGGTCGGGGTGGACCGGCGCAGCGAGGAGGTTCTGGTGGTGTCCAGCGCCAGCAGCAGCGTCTCGGAGAGACCCCGTCGCCCCAGCAGCTTCGTGAGTGGTACTCTCAGCATGGGGGGTCTGGGGGTGGAGGTACCTGCCCGTATGTCATCCGCACAGGTGACCGCGCTGGTCAGACGTGTGGGAGGCCCCACACGCAGCAGCGCTGCTTCTCCCGTCTTGACGACGCCTGGCGTGCACAGTTCCCTGACGCCTCCGAGCTGCCCCGCTGGGCTGATCTGCTTAATAAGAACATTGATATCTTTGCTCTTGACTTTGATGTTATCCTTGGTGCCATGTATGCATTGACTATTAGTGTTGAGGGTGACTGTTATCTGTGTGTCCCGCCCGACCCGGGCATTGAGACCAGTGAGGCTGCCGCTCTAGGTGCTAGTGCGTCTGCTGCCCCAGGTCCTAGTGAGGCTGCTGCTCTAGGTGCTGGTGAGTCTGCTGCTTCAGGTGCTCGTGAGTTTGCGCCTTCAGGTACTGCGTCTACTAAGGCACTGCACACCTTCACACTGGACTCAGGTGCTTCCCGCTGTTTCTTTCGCGACCGCACTGCCCTAGCGCAGCTCCCTAGGCCTGTTGCTGTCTCCCTGGCTGACCCCTCCGGGGGTCCGGTCCTTGCGACCTCCACCACTGCCCTCCCTTGTCCTGCTGTCCCGTCCGGCACACTGTCGGGTCTTTACCTCCCCTCGTCTCTACGAACTTGGTGGCGGGTTCCGCGCTCCAGGACGCGGGTGTTCACCAGTTCACCCCTGCCTATGAGCGTGTGACACACTGCACGTGTGCTCAGACGGGTCGTCACCTGGCTACCTTCACTCGGCAGCCGGGGTCGGACCTGTACACACTGACCACTGAGTCCCCTCAGGTAGCTGCGTCTGCGTCAGGTCAGTTGTCCGCCCCCTGCTCGTGTCGCACCTTGTCGCACCGAACGGTCCTCTGGCACCACCGCCTTGGTCACCCTTCGATGCAGCGCCTTTGTGGCATGCACTCCCGTTACCTTGTCTCTGGTCTCCCCAGGTCACTGCCTCCCCTGCCACCGTCCCCTGCCCCTCCCTGCCTTCCCTGTGTCGAGGGGCGACAGCGTGCCGCCCTTCACTCCGCTGAGTTCCCCCCGACGGAAGCTCCTCTGCAGACCCTTCACATGGACGTGTGGGGCCCAGCCCGCGTCCGTGGACAGGGCGGAGAGCGCTACTTCCTGCTGGTAGTTGACGACTACACGCGTTACACCACGGTCTTCCCCATGCGCACCAAGTGAGAGGTCCCTGATGTCTTGATCCCTTGGATCCGCGCTACCCGTCTCCAGCTGGAGAGGCGCTTTCGCACGGACCTTCCCGTCCTGCGACTGCACTCTGACAGAGGTGGTGAGTTTTCCTCCGGCCTCTTGAGAGCCTTCTGTCAGGGGGAGGGCATTGAGCAGACGTTCACGCTTCCGGCCTCTCCGCAGCAGAATGGGGTTGCTGAGCGCCGCATTGGCTTGGTCATGGAGGTCGCTCGTACCTCCTTGATCCATGCGGCTGCCCCCCATTTTCTGTGGCCGTTTGCGGTCCGGTACGCCGCGCATCAGCTCAACCTCTGGCCCCGTGTCTCCATTCCGGAGACTCCGCCGACACTGCGTTGGACGGGAGAGGTTGGCAATGCGTCCGTGTTCCGGGTCTGGGGATCTCGTGCCTTTGTCCGCGATACGTCCGCGGACAAGCTCTCCTCCCGCGCCATTCCTTGTGTCTTCCTTGGCTTTGTCCCTGACGCGCCTGGCTGGCAGTTTTACCACCCCACCTCGCGCCGTGTCTTCCCCTCTCAGGACGTCACGTTTGACGAGTCGGTCCCCTTTTACCGTCTCTTCCCCTACCGCACTGCCCCGCTCCCCCCTCCGCCACTCTTCCTCACGCCAGGTGCTGCTTCGGTAGACCCCCTACCTCCCCAGGGTCCTACTCCCTCAGGTGTTTCCCAGGTAGACCCGGTCGAGCCTGTCGAGGTAGCTGTCGACTCTGGTCCTGCGTGAGGTACTGAGCCTGAGCGTGCTGAGCCTGGAGGTGCTGAGCTTGGGGGTACTGAGCCTGGGGGTGCTGAGACTGGGGGTGCTGAGACTGGGGGTGCTGAGCCTGGGGGTGCTGAGACTGGGGGTGCTGAGCCTGGGGGTGCTGTGACTGGGGGTGCTGAGCCTGGGGGTGCTGTGACTGGGGGTGCTGAGCCTGGAGGTTCTGAGCCTCGGGGTACTGCGCTTGGGGGCGCTCCCTCTTCCCAGCAGCTGCGTCAGTGGTACTCTCGGCACTGTCGCCGCCGACGTGGTGCTGTGGGAGCTGGGGGTCCTACTGGAGCTGGAGGCGCTGACGCTCGTCCTACTGGAGGTGCTGGAGCTGTTGGCGCTGCTGGAGCTGCTGGTGGTGCTGTAGGAGTTGGAGCTGCCGCTGGGGGTGTTGGTGCTGTCTCTGCTGGTTCTGGAGGCGCTGCGCGACCGCGGCCGTACTTCGTTCCGCTCCTTCAGCAGGTTCTTGGTCTGCCGCCTGCTACTGGTCCTGCTCCCTCTTTAGAGTGTCCTCTGCCTGTCCAGTCGCAGTCACAGTTACAGCCTGCCTCGCCACTCCCTGGTCCTTCTCCCTACACTGGTCCGACCGGAGGTCTTACGGAGCGTCGTGAGCCTGAGTCTCGTCCTGCGTCGCCCGAGTCTCGTCCTGCGTCGCCTGCTCGTGCTGCTCGCACTGGTCGTCGTGTTCCGCGTCAGCGTCCTCCTACTGTCCCAGGCACGCACCAGATGGCGCTTCGTCCTTCCACTGCTCCACAGCGTGTCCCTCTGCCGTCTCCTCCTGCGTCCTCTCTTCCTGCCCTTGCTGACCCAGAGTCTGACTCCCTTCGTGCTGCCAGTCCTACTGTCACGCGTTTCCTCGCCACTGTTGTCACCGACCCTTCCTTTGAGTCCACTACTGCGTCTGCTCTAGTTGCTGAGCTTGTTGACTTTGCTGCCGCCTGTCGTCTAGACTACGCCGCTAGCCTTGTTGCTGAGTCTGATTCTGTCTGTCCTCCGTCCGTCGGGGGTGAGTGTGCTCTTGGCACGGACGTCCTTGAGGACAGACAGGAGGAGTTTGAGTGCTTTGCCGCTGCTTTACCTCATCTCGTGTCCATGCTGATTGCCCCTGAGGGAGACCCGGATGCACCAGACATCCCGACCCCGCGCTCTTACGCAGAGGCGATAGAGGGTCCCTACTCCTCTCAGTGGCAGTCAGCCATGGACGCAGAGATGGCTTCCTGGAAGTCCACAGGCACCTACGTCGACGAGGTTCCCCCGCCTGGGGCGAACATCGTCAGTGGCATGTGGATTTTCAGGGTGAAGCGGCCGCCGGGTTCTCCGCCTGTCTTCAAGGCGCGTTACGTTGCACGAGGCTTCAGTCAGCGTGAGGGAGTTGACTTCTTCCAGACCTTCTCCCCTACCCCGAAGATGACCACTCTTCGTGTTCTGCTGCACGTCGCCGCTCAGCGTGACTACGAGCTCCACTCTCTTGACTTCAGCACTGCTTTCCTACAGGGCAGCCAGCACGAGGAGATCTGGCTGCGCCGCCCACCTGGCTTCACTGGGTCGTTCCCTGCTGGTACCCAGTGGAGCCTCCGGCGGCCAGTCTACGGTCTCCGCCAGGCACCCCGTGAGTGGCACGACACACTGAGGACGACTCTTGCTGCTCTTGGGTTTGCTCCTTCTACTGCTGACCCGTCGCTGTTTCTACGCACCGACACCACTCTGCCGCCGTTCTACGTTCTCGTGTACGTAGACGACTTGGTCTTTGCTACTGCTGACACTGAGGCGCTCGCCCACGTGAAGTCGGAGCTGCAGAAGAGACACACGTGCACAGACCTGGGTGAGCTGACAAGCTATCTTGGCTTGCGGATCACCCGGGACAGAGCACAGCGCACCATTACCTTGACTCAGTCACACATGGTGCAGCAGGTCCTTCAGCGCTTCCGCTTCACGTACTCCCCGCCACAGTCCACTCCTCTGCCTACCGGTCACTCGCTCTCAGCTCCACCTTCGGACGAGTCCGTAGAGCCGAGTGGCCCGTATCCAGAGCTTGTGGGCTGCCTCATGTACCTGATGACCTGCACTCGACCTGACCTAGCCTACCCTCTTAGCATCCTAGCACGCTATGTCGCTCCTGGCCGTCACCGGAAGGAGCACATGGATGCAGCTAAGAGGGTGTTGCGCTACTTGTGCAGTACGTCGGGCATGGGGCTTGTGCTTGGAGGACGGCGCGACGTTGTCCTCACTGGACACTCAGACGCTTCTTGGGCTGACGACCAGGCTACTCAGCGGAGGTCTCAGGGTTACACCTTCAGTCTTGGCTCTGGCTCAGTTTCTTGGCGTTCTACACGCTCTTCCTCTGTTCTCAGCTCCAGTTGTGAGGCTGAGATCTACGCCACAGCCATGGCTGCCCAGGAGCTTCGCTGGCTCACTTACCTGCTGACCGACCTGGGAGAGCGGCCTCGTTCTCCTCCAGTGCTGTACGTCGACAACAAGGCCGCCCTTGCCTTGTGTCAGGAGCACAGACTGGAGCACAGAACGAAGCACATCGCTCTGCGCTACTTCCTTGCTCGAGAGTTGCAGCAGCGTGGTCAGCTTCGTCTTTCGTACGTGGCCACTCGGGCCAACACTGCTGATGTGTTCACCAAGGCGCTTCAGCCTTGTGATCATCAGCGTTTCTGTACTGTTCTAGGCCTTGTGCCTACTGTCCCTCACTTGCTCACTTCTTGACTTTGCTTGTACTGTGATCTCTATATATATACTTGCATGCTTACACTTGCTAGGTTGTGATCACTGTACCTCTTGTTTATTATCAAACTGCATGTGAACTGGTCTTGTGACCGCTTGCTTGTGCTCGGAATTTGTGTGGTATCCTTGAGATCCACCCTGAGCTTTGCTTTTCTTTGACTGGTCTTGTGACCCTCTGGTTGTCTCCCACTTCGCCTATGGGGGTGTGTCAAACATTTTATGTTTACATTGTGTAGGCTATAGTGGGTTTAGCCTTAGGGGGTACACAAACTTAGGGTTTCCTACTTGTACCCAACTTCCTGCTAGTTCATTCATTCCTGTTTCATTACTTCTGACAGGTCGACTTCGCCCAAGCGAGGGCGGGGCCTTTTCTCTTCGACAACAGTAACGAGGAGAGCGACTTCGAGGATGTCGCATTTGACGGCGGGGCGGCGGAAATCGGCGGAGATGCCCGCAGAGGGCTCCGGTGGCAGCCGCAGATCAATAACAACATGAAGAAGCGCGGGGAGGACCTGGCGAAGAAGGGAGCCGAAAAGGCGGCGAAAAAGGCGCTGGAATATGGGGCGAAGAAAGCTCTATCGTCCGCTGGCGGGTCGGCCATGGGCGGGATCTTGTCGATTGTGGGGGCGGGAGACGGGCCTACCATGATGGGTAAGGTCGGCGCAGACATTGAAAAAACGGGCAAGGTTGGGCGCGTGATCGGAAAGGTGATGCAGAACAAGTACTTCAACGCCGTGGTGAATACCGTGGCTTCGGACGAGTCCGTAGAGCCGAGTGGCCCGTATCCAGAGCTTGTGGGCTGCCTCATGTACCTGATGACCTGCACTCGACCTGACCTAGCCTACCCTCTTAGCATCCTAGCACACTATGTCGCTCCTGGCCGACACTGGAAGGAGCACATGGATACTGCTAAGAGGGTGTTGCGCTACTTGTGCAGTACGTCGGTCATGGGGCTCGTGCTTGGAGGACGAGGTCCAGTTGTCCTCACTGGTCACGCAGACGCTTCTTGGGCTGACGACTTGACTACGCAGCGGTCGTCACAGGGTTACTCCTTCAGCCTTGGCTCCGGCTCTGTTTCTTGGTGGTCCACCCGCTCGTCTTCTGTTCTCAGCTCCAGTTGTGAGGCTGAGATATACGCAGGGGCCATTGCTGCACAGGAGTTACGCTGGCTCACCTACCTGCTGACCGACCTTGGAGAGCCGCCTCGTTCTCCTCCAGTGCTGTACGTGGACAACAAGGCCATGATTGCCTTGTGTGAGGAGCACAGACTGGAGCACAGATGGAAGCACATCGCTCTGCGCTACTTCCTTGCTCGAGAGTTGCAGCAGCGTGGACAGCTTCGTCTTGCTTACGTGGCCACTCGGGCCAACACTGCTGATGTGTTCACCAAGGCTCTTCAGCCTTGTGATCACCAGCGTTTCTGTTCTGTTCTAGGCCTTGTGCCTACTGTGCCTCACTTGCTTACTTCTTGACTCTGCTTGTACTGTGATCCTTATATATGTCTACCTGCATGTTTACACTTGCTAGGTTGTGATCACTGTACTGCTTTTTGTATTATCAAACTGCATGTGAACTGGCCTTGTGGCCATCTGCTTGTGCTCAGAATGCGTGGTGACGTTGTGATCCACCCTGGGCTTGCTTTGCTTTTCTTGACTGGTCTTGTGACCCTTTGCTCTCCCCCACTTTGCCTATGGGGGTGTGTCAAACTTATACTCTACAGTTTGTTTAGGCTGTAGTGGGGTAGTTACTATGGGGTACAGCAAGTTTAGGTTTTCCTACTTGTACCCACCCCTTTCCTAGTGCATTCACTCTTGTTCATTCTGACAGTCTTTCCATAGTGAACACCTCTCCTTTGCTTGAACTACTCTCCCTTACCTAGCCTAAACCCTAGGCTAGTGGCTCTAGCCACACCTACTATTTTGACATGATGCGCGGCAACCATACACCAAATGTCGAAGAGAAAAGGCCCCGCCCTCGCTTTGTCGATGTAGACCATGCTTCTCGGAGCGCAACGGTGTGCAGACGGCTTCGTTTCGTGGTTATCGGTGACTTCGATGACTTTTATCTGTGTGCGACGAGTCTTTTGTCAACGATATTAATTCTTCGAGGTCGAATTGTTTCATTTACTCGGCGAAACTGCCTGTCGAGAAGGCGCTTGTCGAGGGGAGTAAATCGGCGTCGAAGACGGGCCTCGTTTCTCGACGGAATTTGCGAAATTGGCGTTTCGACGAATCGTTGGTCGACAGAATTGTATGCGGCGAGTGCATCGTTGACCAAAATGCGCGAATTTCGACCAATCGCGAAACAAGAAATTCGACCAATCGGATATTCTCGGAAATTGAATCAGTAAATAAACTGAACCTGAAACACATATTTACTAACAATAAAAATGTATACAACTGCGAATGTTGTAAACCTGAGCAACTGCCAACTCAGGTGAAAGCTGCATGTGCTTGTCATTTCACATGCCGTTGCTGACTTGACAAAGGCAAATGTTTGCGGAGGAACGTTTCTACAAGGTTTATTGTCTTTGCGATTTGGTTCTCCTTGCTTGTACCATAATCTTGTTCAATCAACTGTTCCCATTGAAGCTATGCTTGAATTTTACCAACCACCTTGTCAAGGATCACGGCCAAAGCTCTGTCCGTGCATCCCACACTAGTCAGCTCTCCGGTAGAATAGCGTTCTCCGCATGGTACGGTGAGCGTGGATGATCTCGCGTTAGAGCCTTCATATTAGCCGATGTTTGCGTTCATTACCTAAGTTGTTGTAGGTCGGCAGCCGTCTAGACCGCCATGGTCGACCAGGAAGTCGCAGCAGGCGTAGAGGATACACTGCACGCGCGGTAAGATGACGTTAGGGCACGCCTCGCGGATTGCAAGTACGGCGGAGCGAAAGTGGAGGTTGTCAGAATAACGAACAGGAATGAATGAACTAGCAGCAGGATGGGTACAAGTAGGAAACCCTAATTGGGTTGTACCCCATATGGGCTACCCCACTACAGCCTACACAGTAAGCAACATATATGTTTGACACACCCCCATAGGCAAAGTGGGGGAGAACAAGAGGTCACAAGACCAGTCAAGAAAGGCAAAGCAAGCTCAGGGTGGATCACGAAGTCACCACGCATTCTGAGCACAAGCAAATGGCCACAAGGCCAGTTCACATGCAGAGTTATATATAAAGCAGAACAAGCAAGACAGTGATCACAACCTAGCAAGTGTAAGCATGCAGAAACGCTGACGATCACAAGGCTGAAGTGCCTTGATGAAGATATCAGCAGTTTTGGCCTGAGAGGCCACGTAAAGAAGACGAAGTTGACCCCGCTGCTGCAGCTCTTGAGCAAGGAAATAACGCAGAGCAATGTGCTTCGTTCTGTGCTCCAGTCTATGCTCCTGACACAAGGCAATCATGGCCTTGTTGTCGACGTACAAAACTGGAGGAGAACGAGGCGGCTCTCCCAAGTCGGTCAGCAGGTAGGTCAGCCAGCGTAACTCCTGTGCAGCCATGGCCCCTGCGTAGATCTCAGCCTCACAACTGGAGCTGAGAACAGAAGACGAGCGGGTAGACCGCCACGAAACAGAACCGGAGCCAAGGCTGAAGGTGTAACCCTGTGACGACCGCTGCGTAGCCAAGTCGTCAACCCAAGAAGCGTCTGCGTGACCAGTGAGGACAACACGAGCCCGTCCTCCAAGCACGAGCCCCATGCCCGACGTACTGCACAAGTAGCGCATCACCCTCTTAGCGGCCTTCCAGTGCTCTGGTCGGTGTCTCCCGGGCGCAACGTAGCGTGCCAGGATGCTAAGAGGGTAAGGAAGGTCAGGTCGAGTGCAGGTCATCAGGTACATGAGGCAGCCCACAAGCTCTGGATATGGGCCACTCGGCTCTACGGACTCATCCGAAGGCAGAGCTGAGAGCGAGTGTCCGGTAGGCAGAGGAGTGGACTGTGGCGAGGAGTACTTGAAGCGGAAGCGCTGAAGGACCTGCTGCACCATGTGTGACTGAGTCAAGGTAATGGTGCGCTGTGCTCTGTCCCGGGTGATCTGCAAGCCAAGATAGCTTGTCAGCTCACCCAGGTCTGTGCACGTGTGTCTCTTCTGCAGCTCCGACTTCACGTGGGCCAGTCCAGCAGTGTCAGCAGTGGCAAAGACCAAGTCGTCGACGTACACGAGGATGTAGAACGGCGGCAGCGAAGTGTCGGTGCGTAGAAACAGCGACGGGTCAGCAGTAGAAGGAGCAAACCCAAGAGCCGCAAGAGTCGTCCTCAGTGTGTCGTGCCACTCGCGAGGCGCCTGGCGGAGACCGTAGACTGGCCGCCGGAGGCTCCACTGGGTACTTGCAGGAAACGACCCAGTGAAGCCAAGTGGGCGGCGCAGCCAGATCTCCTCGTGCAGGCTGCACTGTAGGAAAGCAGTGCTGAAGTCAAGAGAGTGAATCTCGTAGTCACGCTGAGCGGCGACGTGCAGCAGTACCCGAAGAGTGGTCATCTTTGGGGTAGGGGAGAAGGTCTGGAAGAAGTCAACTCCCTCTCGCTGACTGAAGCCTCGTGCAACGTAACGCGTCTTGAAGACAGGCGGAGAGCCCGGGGGCCGCTTCACCCTGAAAATCCACATGCCACTGACGATGTTCGCCACAGGTGGGGGAACCTCGTCGACGTAAGTGCCTGTGGACTTCCAAGATGCCATCTCTGCGTCCATAGCTGACTGCCACTGAGAGGAGTAGGGACCCTCTATCGCCTCTGCGTAGGAGCGCGGGGTCGGGATGTCTGGTGCATCCGGGTCTCCCTCAGGTGCAATAGGCATGGACACAAGATGAGGTACAGCGGCTGCACGATAGTGGCCAGGAGACGCGTGACAGTAGGACTAGCAGCACGAAGGGAGTCAGACTCCGGGTCAGGGACGTCAGGAAGAGAGGACGCAGGAGGAGACGGCAGAGGGACACGCAGTGGAACAAAGGAAGGACGAAGTGCCATCTGGTGCGTGCCGGGGACAGGAGGAGGACGCGGACGCGGAACACGACGACCAGTGCGAACAGCGCGAACAGGCGACGCAGGACGAGACTCAGGCTCACGACGCTCCCCAAGACCTCCGGTCGGCCCAGTGTAAGGAGGACCAGGCAGTGGGGAGGCTGGCTGTAACTGCGACCGCGACTGGTCAGGCGGTGGACACAGTAAGGGAGGAGTAGGACCAGTAGAAGGCGGGAGACCAAGAACCTGCTGAAGGAGTGGAACGAAGTACGGCCGCGGCCGCGCAGTGCCCCCAGAACCAGTAGAGACAGCACCAGTACCCCCAGCTCCAGGGTCTCCAGCTCCAACTCCTGCAGCACCACCAGCTCCAGCACCAGCAGCACCTCCAACAGCAACAGCTAAAGCGCCTCCAGCTCCAACTCCTGCAGCACCACCAGCGACAGCAGCTCCAGTACCAGCAGTACCTCCAGCTCCAGCAGCACCTCCAGCAGCTCCAGCTCCAGCAACTCCAGTACCTCCAGCAGCTCCAGCTCCAGCAGCTCCAGCACCTCCAGTACGAGCACCTCCGGGACCAGCAGCTCCAGCACCTCCAGCAGCTCCAGCACCAGCAGTACCTCCAGCTCCAACAGCACCTCCAGTAGCTCCAGCTCCAGCAGCACGGCTCCAGCGCCGAGCAAACCACTCGCGCAGCTTCGGTGGAGAGAGTGGCTCCCGCCGTGACAAGACACCCGTAGGACCTCCAGAGGACAAAGTACCTCCAGGCTCAGCACGCTCAGGCTCAGCACCCCCAAGCTCAGCACCCCCAGACGCAGCACCTCCAGGCTCAGCACCCCCAGGCTCCGCACGCTCAGGCTCCGCACGCTCAGGCTCAGCACCCCCAGGCTCCGCACCCTCAGACTCAGCAACCCCAGGCTCAGCACCCCCAGGCTCCGCACGCTCAGGCTCAGCACCCCCAGGCCCCGCACCCGCAGGCTCAGCACCCCTAGCAGCACCAGAGTCGAGAGCTACCTCGACAGGCTCGACAGGGTCTACCTGGGACACACCTGAGGGGGCAGGACCCTGAGGAGGGAGGGGGTCTACCGGAGGAGGACCTGGCGCTAGGAAGAGCGGCGGGGGGGGGAGAGGGGCAGTGCGGTAGGGGAAGAGACGGTAAAAGGGAATCGACTCGTCAAACGTGACGTCCTGGAGGGCAGGACCCGGCGCGAGGTGGGGTGGTAAAACTGCCAGCCAGGCGCGTTCGGGACAAAGCCAAGGAAGACGCAGGGAACAGCGCGGGAGGAGAGCTTGTCCGCGGACGTATCGCGGACAAATGCTCGACATCCCCAGACCCGGAACACTGACGCATCGCCAACCTCCCCCGTCCAACGCAGTGTGGGCGAGGTCTCCGGCAAGGAGACACGGGGCCAGAGGTCGAGCTGATGTGCAGAATACTGGACTGCAAACGGCCACAGAAAATGGGGGGCAGCCGCATGGATCATGGAGGTACGAGCGACCTCCATGACTAAGCCAATGCGGCGCTCAGCAACCCCATTCTGCTGCGGAGAGGCCGGAAGCGTGAACGTCTGGCGAATGCCCTCCGCACGACAGAAGGCCCTCAAGAGGTCGGACGAAAACTCACCACCTCTGTCAGAGTGCAGACGCAGGACGGGAAGGTCCGTCTCGAACCGCTCGCGGAGCTGGAGACGAACAGCGTGGATCCAAGGGATCAGAACATCAGGGACCTCCCCCTTGCGGCGCAAGGGGAAGACCGTGGTGTAATGCGTGTAGTCGTTGACAACCAGCAGAAAGTACCGCTCGTGGCCCTGTCCACGGACGCGGGCTGGGCCCCACACGTCCAGGTGGAGAGTATGCAGGGGAGCCTCTGTCGGGGGGGAACGAGGAGGAGTGAGGAGCGGCTCGCTGCCGCCCCTCGACACAGGGAAGGCAGGGAGGGGCAGGCGAGGGTGGGAGGGGAGGCAGAGACCTGGGGAGACCACAGACAAGGAGACGGGAGTGCATGCCACGGAGGCGTGCCACAGAGGGGTGACCAAGGCGGTGGTGCCAAAGGAGCGTCTGGTGCGACAGGGCACGGCACGACCAGGGGGCCGCAAGGTGACCCGACGCAGACGAAGACGCAGCTACCTGAGGAGGCGCAGTAGTCAGTGTGTACAGACTCGACCCAGGCCGACGGGTGAATGTGGTGTTAAGATAATAGAATGAATGATTAACAATGAACAAAACAGGAAAGATATATGCAAGGCTAACCCCAACCCTAGCACAACGGAATACACCTAGACTAGAACTAACATAACTATAGAAATATAGTTTGACACACCCCCATAGTCTAGGTGACGGTAGTCCTGTGGAGAGCAATACACAACTAAAGAGCAAGGGTCACAAGACCAGTTCACAAGAACAAAACAACCCTCGGGGTGGATCTCAAGATCACCACACATTCCGAGAACAAGCAAGGGGCCACAAGGCCAGTCCACATGCAAGTATATAGCAGATATATGAGATGCAAGAGTACAAACATGCATGACAAGCATCTCTACAGAAGGAAAGGGCCATAAGGCCTGTCAACAAGCACAGATATAGGATATATAGTGAGATGCAAGAGTACAAGACAATTTATCTCTACAAAAGCAAGTGAGGGCCTGTAGACACAAGGCCTAGCTGGGTGCAGAAGCGCTGGTGGGCACAAGGCGGCAACGCCTTGGTGAAGATATCTGCAGTGTTGGCCTCAGAGACCACACGTACCACGCGGGCCTGGCCACGCTGCTGAAACTCGCGCAGAAGGAAGTAACGAAGCTGGATGTGCTTCGCCTTCCCAACCAGGCGGGGCTCCTCGCACAACAGGACAACAGACCTGTTGTCGGCGAACAAGACTGGGGGAGAGCGAGGCCGCTCACCAAGGTCGGTGAGGAGGAAAGACAGCCAGCGAAGCTCCTGGGCAGCCATGGCCGCAGCGTACACCTCTGCCTCACAGCTGGAACTAGAGACGGACGACGCCCGAGTCGACCTCCACGAAACAGCTCCGGTCCCAAGACTGAAGTAGTAAGCCTGTGTAGACCGTAGCGACTCTGCGTCGTCGGCCCACGACGAGTCCGAGTAACCTGTAAGTGTAACTGGCTGCTTCCCTCCAAGGACAAGTCCCATGCCTGATGTACTTGCCACATACTTCGCCACCCTCTTAGCAGCGTACCAGTGGGAAGGTCGGTGTCTCCCAGGCGCAACAAACCGCGCAAGGACGCTAAGAGGGTAAGCTAGTTCTGGGCGAGTACAGGTCATCAGGTACATGAGACAACCCACCAGCACAGGATATGGATCGCTAGACTCAAATGGCTCGTCCGAAGGTGGAGCCGTGAGCCCATGATCCACAGCAAGAGGGGTGGGCTGTACCTTGGAGAACGGGAAGCGAAACCGCGTGAGGATCTGCTCGACCATATGCGACTGTGTTAGCGTAATGGTGCGAGCTGCCCTGTCCCTGGTGATATACAGGCCAAGGTAGCGCTGCAGCTCTCCAAGGTCAGTGCAAGTGTGTCTCCTCTGCAGTTCCTCCTTCACGGAGGCCAGTGCGCGTCGGTCGGGAGTGGCGAAGACCAGGTCATCAACGTAGACCAAAACAAAGAACGGGGTCGAGCCACGGCTGACGAACAGCGACGGGTCGGCAGAGGACGGAAAGAAGTCAAGCGCTGTAAGAGTCGTACGTAGCGTGTCGTGCCACTCGCGGGGAGCCTGGCGCAGGCCGTAGACCGGTCGACGCAGCTGCCACTGGGTCCCAGGAGGGAAAGAGCCAGTGAAGCCAGACGGACGACGCAGCCAGATCTGCTCGTGCAGGCTCCCCTGAAGGAACACAGTGGAGAAGTCTAAGGAGTGCAACTCGTAGTCGCGCTGTGCTGCAATATGCAGCAACACCCGAAGAGTGGTCATCTTCGGGGTGGGAGCGAAGGTCTGAAAGAAGTCTACCCCCTCTCGCTGACTGAAGCCTCTCGCCACGTATCGCGCCTTGAACACGGGTGGTGCTCCAGGCGGCCGCTTCACCTTGCAGAGCCACATGCCACTGACAACGTTCGCCCCAGGTGGTGGGACGGCGTCGACGTAGGTGCCTGTGGACCTATAAGATGCCATCTCTGCCTCCTCAGCTGCTATCCAGTACGAAGCCCAGGGTCCCGAGACCGCCTCAGCGTGATTGCGAGGGATCGGGATGTCAAGGGCGTCTGGATCCCCCTCAGGGGCAAGCAGCATGGCGCAGAGATGAGGAACAGTGGCCGCAAGGAAACCAAGCTCGAACTGCCTGTCCTCGAGGACCTCAAGGGGAAAAACTGGAGCACCCCCAGAGACCGGAGAACGAGCAGGTCCACTGACCAAGTGAGCGGCGTAGTCAAGGCGGTGGGAAGAGGCAAAGCCAGCGACAGTGGTAACAAGTGCCGAGACAGACGACAGAGGTGCAGTCGGGTGCGTGACCAACGCGGACAATACACGAGAGACGACAGGACGAGAGGCACGGAGGTAGTCGGACAACGGGTCGTGAAACACAGTGAGGGACGACTCAGGAGGCTGAGGAAGGACAGGAGGAGGTGGAACACGAGAGCGAAGAACAAGGTGAAACGGGCCGTCGGCACGGTAACGGGACCGGCGAGGCTCTGGGGACACAGCACGACTGAGGGGAGAACGACGAGTCCACTGGGACGAGGAAAGGGACTCGACAGGGGGAACAGGAGGGGACGGTAGGGGACCACGAACAAAGCGTGCAGGTGCTGAGTCGGGCAGGTCTCTAAGTCGCTGCTGCTCCGCCTCCTCTGGCGACTGCTGCTGCGGCACCTGCCCCCCCTGCTGCTCCCGTGGCTCCTCCTCTACTCTGTCCTGCTGTGGCTGCAACAACACCTGCTGCTGCGGCCGGGACTCCTGCTCTACCCTCTCCTGCTGTGGCTGCAACTGCACCTGCTGCGGCAGTCGTGACTCCTCCTCTACTCTCGCCTGACGCTCCGACGGAGACTGCTGCTGCTGCTGCTGCTGGTGCTGCTGCTGCTGCTGCCGTGACTCCTCCTCTACCCTCTCCTGACGCTCCGACTGAGACTGCTGCTGCTGCTGCTGCTGCTGCTGCCGTGACTCCTCCTCTACTCTCTCCTGACGCTCCGACTGAGACTGCTGCTGCTGCTGCTGCTGCCGTGACTCCTCCTCTACCCTCTCCTGACGCTCCGACTGAGACTGCTGCTGCTGCTGCTGCTGCTGCTGCTGCTGATGCTGCTGCTGCTGCTGCTGCTGCTGCTGCTGCTGCTGCTGCTGCTGCTGCTGCCGTGACTCCTCCTCTACTCTCTCCTGACGCTCCGACTGAGACTGCTGCTGCTGCTGCTGCTGCTGCTGCTGCCGTGACTCCTCCTCTACTCTCTCCTGACGCTCCGACTGAGACTGCTACTGCTGCTGCTGCCGTGCCCTCTCAAACCGCTCCCGCTCCTCCCTCTCCAACCTGTCTAAATGCTGCACCCGGGTCAGGAAACGTACAGTGCGCGGCGTAGGCGTCGCAGTGCTCATGTCTCCGGCTCCAGCACCCCCAGAACCAGAACCTCCACCGACAACACCCCCAGGGACTCCAGTGCCTCCTACAGGAACACCCCCAGGCTCCGCAGCGACCGGCCGCGGAGGCGAACGAGGAGGGAACTGCGGAACAGACGGGAAGCCAGGTGGTGAGGCGGGGCGAGGCCGCTGAGTCGAGACAGCCGTGTCCTCCTCAGGAGCGGTCTCCACTCTCACACCCCCTGCACCCCCAGAGCTGGCACGACGGGCTCCAGCAGCCCCAGTACCCTCACCCTCCGCAACTGCACCTCCAGCACCCCCAGATACGACAGGGACTGGACGCTGTGGGGGGGAAGACTGCGGAGTGACGTGCGACACACCTGACGGGGCAGGACGCGAAGGGGGTGGGACTACCGGGGCGACTGGGGGGGGCTCAAGGGTGAGGAACAGCGGGGGGGAAAAGGCCTCAGTACCTCGGTGGGGGCGACTCCTGTAGTAACTGACCGACTCGTCGAAAGTGAAGTCCTGAGAGGCAAAGAACTGGTAGGTGACTGGGTCGTAGAACACCCAGCCTGAGGCGTCGAGTGGGAAGCCAAGAAAGACGCAGGCACGGGTGCGCGCAGACAACTTGTTCGCGCCAGGGGCGCGAACGTGAGCCAGACAACCCCAGACGCGGTAGTCAGCAGCTACGCCCGGAAAACCTGTCCAAAGGAAGATCGGCGTCACCCGTGGCCGTGCGTCACTAGGCCACAGGTTCAGCTGGTGCGCGGCGTAGCGGACTGCCTGAGGCCACAAGAACTGGGGGGCACCGGCATGGCACATGGAGGTCCGGGCAACCTCCATGACCAGGCCGATGCGTCGCCCGGCTACCCCGTTCTGCTGCGGCGAGTCAGGTAGAGTGTAAGACTGGATGATCCCCCGACCCTGACAGAACGTCTCCAGGCGAGTGGAAGAAAACTCACCACCACGGTCCGAGTGTAGGCGGAGCCCACACAGGCCCTGGACGCCACCCCTCGCTAGTAGCCACGGCTCAAGGACGGTAGGCACATCGGCCTTCCGTCGCAAGGGGAAAACCGTGGTGTAGCGGGAGTAGTCGTCCACCACAATCAGGAAGTAGCGCTCCTGACGTGGGCCACGGACCGGGGAGGGGCCCCAGACGTCCAAGTGCAGGGTCTGTAACGGAGCTGTGGTGGGGGGGAACGAGGAGGAGTGAGGGGCAGTGCGCTGCCGACCCTCGACGCAGGGAGTGCACGGCGGCGCAGGCGAGCGAGGAAGCGGGGCAAGCGACTCTGGGAGACCTGAGACCAGACGGTGGCGTACCATCCTACTGAGACGTGGGAACGACGGGTGACCAAGACGGTGGTGCCAGAGGACCGACGGGTGGGTGAGTGACCGACAGTCGCACGACACAGCAGCTACCTGACCTGACCTGACCTGACCAGACCCAGTGTGGTGGGACCCAGTGTGTAGTGAGTACAGACCAGAGCCCGGTTCCCTGTGGAAAGTGGCTAGAGGCGCCCCAGTGGCACTGAGTGTGCAGAAGGCAACAGGCTCGTGCAGTGGGAAAGTAGTAACAACTCCGAGGTCGTGGAGGTGACTGACACCCACCAGGTTCCTAGAGAACGAGGGGGTGTAGTAACCTGTGAGAAACCCAGAGGGAGCCGCTGGACACGGGAGAGTGGTGGTGCTCTCGGCAACTACCGATCCTACGGAGGGGTCAGCCAAGGCGACAGTGACTGGAGTGTGCAGTGGCGTGAGGTCGGTGCAGTCGCGAAAGAAACAGCTGGACGCTCCAGAGTCTAGGGTGAAGGAAAGTCGTGCAGTCGGTGAGGTCGCACCCGAGCCAGCGACAAAGGCTGGTACTAGTCTAGTGGTGGCTGCAGCTCCCACACTAAGAACCTCTGAGGCGCCTGGACCGGAAACTACACACGCACCAAGACTGGAAACACAAGGCTCAATAGCAGTTGCAACTCCCACGTACCGGTGTGTGTACTGGCCGGGTCCGTCAGGGCCCCGCGGTGGAGGTTGCTGCAGGCGCTGCAGCTGAACCCGCCACTGCTGCAGCTGCGGCCACCTGTGCTGCTGCCGCTGCCACTGCTGCTGCTGAGACCACTGATGTTGCTGCGGCTGTCGCCACAACGACATGGTAAGCTAATACGTGGGGGGGGTACGCTGGCGGTAGCCTAAGGTGCTGCAGGTGCTACTGGTGGCAGCCTAAGCTGCTGCTGGTGCGCTGGGGGGGCAGCCTATACTGCTGATGGTGCAACTGATGGCAGTCTAGTGCGGTGGTGAACGGTTGGGTGGGGTTGAGAGCGGTTGGGAACGGTGTTGGACGGTCAGGTGGGGCTAGGAGTGGCCTGGTGCGGTTAAGAGCTATTGGGTGGGGCTAGGAACCGGCTGGGGCGGTCTAGGGGTGGCCTGGTGCGATGGAATGCGGTTCTGGTGCGTGTGGGAGGGATTCAGTGCGGTCGGATGCGGTTGGGAGAGGTGAAGGACAGTTCAGTGCGGTTGGGAGCGGTGAAGAGCGGTCTAGGGCGGTGGGGGAAACCGGGAGGGCTGTCAACGGGCGTTAAGAGGGCACGGGGGCGGCTGCTGCTGGCGCGAGACTAGGAACGCGGATGGGCGGCTGCTGCTAGCGCTCTCACTTGTGCTGCTCGTGCTAGCTGCTATTTCTGGCGCTAGCTGCAGGTGTCGCGGCTGATACTAACGTGGGGCCTTCGAAAGAGGGCAGGGCACGTACGGGCGGCTGTGAGCGAACTGCTGGCGGGGTCCTGACAGCGGGCGGCGGGGTACGTACGGGCGGAGGGGGAGTGCGCGCGGAACTAAGGGAGGAGGCCGTCGCAGGTCGTGGGACCGTCTAACTAGGGCCGTAGGGCCGCTAACGAAGGCCGCGGGGCCTGTGTTCCGCGGTCGAGCTACGGGCGGTGCGCGTGCAGGGGAAACCGACGGGCGACGGGCGACGGGGGCAGGGGAAACATGCTACGGGCGACGGGCGACCGGGGGAAAAAAAAAAAAAATAATAATATCGAGCTACGGGCGACGGGGGGAAAACGGGCGACGGGTTACAGGCGACGGGCGCTACGGTAAGGGCGTGGTGCGACGGGCTGCAGTCTAGTACGAGTCGCTACTACTTAGTAGCGAGATGGGTGGGCCCATAGTATCGAGAGAAATTGCTAGGGGAAACCCTAGTAGGGTAAAAACTCGGTTCTATACCATGTTAAGATAATAGAATGAATGATTAACAATGAACAAAACAGGAAAGATATATGCAAGGCTAACCCCAACCCTAGCACAACGGAATACACCTAGACTAGAACTAACATAACTATAGAAATATAGTTTGACACGTGGCCAGGTGGCGGCCGGTCTGGGAGCACGTACAGATCGCCACACGCTGTCGTCCAGGGGTGAAGGTGTCAACCCCCGCATCCTGGAGGACAGCAGTGCTCACCAAGTTCGTAGAGAACGAGGGGAGGTGGAGACCTGACAGTGACCCAGACGGAACCGCCGGACAAGGCAGAACAGTGGAGGAACGTGCAAGGACTGGGCCCCCAGAGGGGTCAGCCAAAGAAACAGCAACAGGTGCAGAGAGCGGTGTGACTGTGGTACTGTCGCGAAAGAAACAGCGGGAAGCACCTGAGTCAAGTGTGAACGTGTGCAGGGCCGCAGCAGACGCAGTACCAGAGGGAGCAGACTCACCAGCACCTAGGGCAGCAGACTCACTAGCACCTAGAGCAGCAGCCTCTATACCTGGGTCCGGCGGCATACACAGGTAACAGTCACCCTCAGCACTAACAGTCAATGCATACATGGCAGATAGGATAGCATCAAAGTCTAGAGCAAAGATATCAACATTCTGCCTAAGCAGCTCCGCCCAGTCGGGGAGCTCAGGTGCATCAGGAAACTCTGCGCGAAAGGCGTCGGTAAGGCGGTAGAAGCAGCGACGCTGAGTGTGAGGCCTCCCGCATGTCTGACCAGTGCGGTCACCTGTGCAAATGACATACGGGTAGGAACCACTACCCCCAGCCGCCCCACGCTGAGCAAACCACTCACGGAGCTCCTGAGACGAAAGGGGCTGACGCTGCTGCTGCCTCTGGCCACCTCCAAGGCCTCCCCTCTAACTGGTACCACCCCGGCCGCCACCACTGCCACCGCCTCCACTCCCACTGCCGCCACCACTGCCGCCTCCACTACCGCCACTGCCGCCACCGCCGCCGCCACCTGCACCTCCACCCCCACCACCACTCCCTCCGCCACCGCCGCCCCCTCCACCGCCTCCACCGCCCCCACCACCGCCTCCACCTCTGCCGCCCCCACCGCCCCAGCCTCCCTGCCTCCCCTGCCGCTGCGGCGCCTCCCACTAGGGGCAGACGCAGCTCCTACCTCCTCAGCACGAAGGTAGTCAACAGCTGCAGCAGAGGCGACTGAGGGGAGAAGGGGGGAGGGCGAACACCCCTCAAAGAAGGGGGTGCGAGGAGTGCCACGAGAAGCGCCTACAGCGACTATGCTAGTCTCAGCTGCTAGGAGGTGCTTCTCGAGCAGGTCGACAGTGAGGTCGGTGGGGTCAAGTGCTAGGAGGAGGTCCCTGACTGCAGTGAGAGCGTCTGGGAGGCGGGTGACTATGCAGTAGAGCGTGATGTACATGGGGGGGGGGTTCTTGGTGAGAAACTCGGCGGGGAGCGCAGCACGGTAGCGAGTGTCACTAGTGCGGAGGTGGGTGACTAGGTCGGCTACTGTGGCAAAGGTGGACAGCTCTGAGAACAGGTAGGGCAGAAGAAGGCGGCCTAGAGCAGCAGTGGCCGGGGAGGAGTAACGAGCGACTACAGCGTCGTACAGTGCTTTAGCTGTCTTATGCTGGCCAAAGTGGGCACGTTCGGCTAACAGCAGGTGGTTGCGAACGGCTAGGCGAGCAGCAGCGTCACGGGTAAGCCACTGTGAGCGGGTCGCACTGTCAACTGTGGCGTCAGGGGCGGGCGAGGCGCCAGAAGTGAGGTCAAACAGCGAAGTACCGTCCTTAGAGTCCGTCAGCAGGAACAGCTGTAAATCGTCTAGCCATGCATTGAACTCTATCGGGCGGCCCTCCGAATCGAAGGTGAGAACGTTGAGAGTGGCCATAGCAGGCAGAGCAGTCGGGCGCGCTAGCAGCAGAGCAGCACGCTAGCAGCAGTGCAGCAGGGAGCGCGCTAGCACGGTAGGGCAGGGTGCGCACGACAGGGTAGGGCACGCGGCAGGGCAGGGCGCGCGGCGCAGGGCGCGGGCAGGGCAGGGCGCGCAGCGGCGTGGCGCGCGGGAAGGGCAGGGCGCACGGCGGCGCGGTGCGCGGGCAGGGCAGGGCGTGGCGGCGCGGCGCGCGGGCAGGGCAGTGTCAAACATATATGACATAGTCTGTGTAGGCTGTAGTGTGGTAGTCAATATAGGGTACAACACTTTTAGGTTTGCTACTTGTACCCACCTGCTTGCTAGTTCATTCATTCCTTCGCTCACATTTCTGACATGGTATCAGAGCAGGTTCCCTCGTGGGAACGTTTTTTTTTTAGGGCCCACCACTGAAACTGTCCTACCTGCCCGAAGCGCGCCGTCGCGCGCCCTGCCCTGCTGTCGCGCTAGTCGCGACCCTGCCTGAACCGCCCGTCGCGGCCCTGCCTTGTCGCCGCCCGTCGCGACCTAGTCCGCCGCCCGTCGCGGCCCTGCCTTGCCGCCCGTCGCGACCCTCTCCTGCCGCCCTACGTCGCGGCCCTGCCCTGCCGCCCCAAGTCGCGGCCCCTGACCTGCAGCCGCTGTCGCGGCCCTCCCGTCTCCGCCGACGCGTCTGCTGCCACCGTCGCGGCCCCGCCGTCGCGCCCTGCCCTGCAGCCGCCGTCGCGCCTGCAGCACCTGTCGCGGCCCTGCCTTGCCGCCGACGCACCTGCAGCCGCCGTCGCGGCCTCACCGTTGCGGTCTCACCGTCGCGGCCCTGCCCTGCAGCCGCCCCAGTCGCGGCCCTGCTCTACCGCCGCCTAGTCGCGGCCCTGCCCTGCTGCCGCCCCAGTCGCGGCCCTGACCTAACCGCCAGCTGCGGCCCTGCCCTGCACCCGCCCCTGGTAAGCACCCGCGCCGCCCAGCCGCGCCGCTCAGCCGAGCTGCGCCGCCCTGCCGAGCCGTGCCACCCAGCCGAGCCGCGCCGCCCTGCCGAGCCGCGCCGCCAGCCGAGCCGCGCCGCCCAGTCTAGCCGCGCCGCCCTACTGAGCCGCACTGCCCTGCCCGTGCTGTTTCTACTGCTACTGCTGCTGCTGCTGCTTCTGCTGCTACTGCTGCTACTGCTGCTTCTGCCGCTATGGCTAGTCCTACTGTTCTTACCTTTGATGCTAAGGGTCGTGCTGTTGACTTCAAGGTTTGGGTAGACGACTTACAGCTCTTTCTTCAGTGCGACTCCAAGGACGGAGTCTCTCCTGCACACGTCCGGTGTCTCTCCTGCACCTGCTGCCACTGCTGACAGTACGGTTCGCTCGCAGTGGACTACTCGTGACGCTGTTGCTCGTCTTGCTGTTCGTAGTCACCTGCCGTCTGCTGAGCGCGCGCACTTTGGCCAGTACAAGACTGCAAAGTCTCTGTATGACGCTGTTGTCGCGCGCTACTCCTCCCCTGCCACTGCTGCTCTCAGCCGCCTCATGCTGCCGTACCTGTTCCCTGACCTTGCTGCCTTTGCCACAGTCGCTGACCTCATTACTCACCTCCGCACTAGTGATACCCGCTACCGCGCTGCGCTTCCCACTGAGTTCTGTGCCAAGAACCCCCCCCCCCATGTACATCACCCTCTACTACCTAGTCACCCGTCTCCCTGACTCCCTTTCTTCAGTCAAGGACCACTTTCTCTCCCTTTGCCCCACTGAGCTCACCGTCGACCTGCTTGAGGAGCGCCTTTCTGCAGCTGAGAAGAGTATAGTTGTTGTAGGTGCTTCTCGCGGCGACCCTCGCGCCCCTTTCTTTGAGGGGTGCTCCCCCGTTCCCCTTCTCCCCTCTGTTGCTTCTGCTGCTGCTATCGACCTCGTTGGCACTGAGGAGGTCGGGGCTGCGTCTGCTCCTAGTGGGAGGCGCCGCAACAGCAAGGGCAAGGGGGGCAGGGGTGGTGGAGGGGACGGAGGGGGCGGCGGTGGAGGTGGTGGAGGGGGCGGAGGGGGTGGCGGTGGAGGTGGGGGTGGTGGCGGGAGTGGGGGCGACGGTGGAGGTGGTGGAGGCAGCGGCAGCGGCGGTGGAGGTGGAGGCGGTGGTGGTGCTGGCAGAGGTGGCGCCGCACAGCGTGGAGGCTTTAGCGGTAGCCAGCGCCAGCAGCAGCTGCGTTCCCGTGAGACCCTTTCGCCCCAGCAGCTTCGTGAGTGGTACGTTGGGCGTGGGAGGGCTTGGGGTCTTGGTCCCTGTACTTACGTTCTTCGCACAGGCGGGTGCCGTGGGGAGACGTGCGGACTGCCGCACACTTCGCAGCGCTGCTTCGGTCGTCTGACTGACGCCTGGCGTGCCCAGTTTCCTGACGGCGCTGAGCTCCCTCGCTGGAGTGATCTGCTTAAGCAGAATGTTGCTATCTTTGATCTTGATTTCGATGCTATCCTTGCTGCCATGTATGCTGTGACTGATAGTGCTGAGGGTGACTGTTACCTGTGTGTTCCGCCCGACCCGGGCATTGAGGCTGCTGCTCTAGGTGCTAGTGAGTCTGCTGCTCCAGGTACTAGTGAGTCTGCTGCTCCAGTTACTGTTGAATCCGCTCAGGTACTACTACTGCGTCTCCTCCTGTTACTGAGTCCGGTCAGGTAGCTGCGTCTGGTCAGGTGTTTGCTGCTGCGTCCAGGTCTAGTCCGGCGTCTGCCCCCTGCTCGTGTCGTCCTCTGTCACACGAGACTCTCCTTTGGCACCACCGCCTTGGTCACCCCTCCCTGCCTCGTCTTCGAGGTATGGCCTCCCGTTTCCTTGTCTCAGGTCTCCCCCGGTCCCTCCCTCCCCTTCCTCCGGGGCCTGCCCCTACCTGTGTTCCTTGTGTTGAGGGCCGGCAGCGCGCCGCTCCTCACTCCTCCGAGTTTCCGCCGACAGAGGCTCCCCTGCAGACTCTCCACATGGACGTGTGGGGCCCGGCCCGCGTCCGTGGACAGGGTCACGAGCGTTACTTCCTGCTGGTCGTTGACGACTACTCGCGTTACACCACAGTCTTCCCCTTGCGCCGCAAGGGTGAGGTCACTGAGGTGTTGATCGACTGGATCCGCGCTGCTCGTCTCCAGCTGAGAGAGAGTTTCGGCTCGGACTTTCTTGTTCTGCGTCTGCACTCAGACAGAGGTGGTGAGTTTTCCTCCGACCTTCTGAGGGCTTTCTGTCGTGCGGAGGGCATCCGCCAGACGTTCACGCTTCCGGCCTCCCCACAGCAGAATGGGATTGCTGAGCGCCGCATTGGCATGGTCATCAACGTCGCTCGTACGTCCATGATCCATGCGGCTGCTCCCCATTTTCTGTGGCCGTTCGCGGTTCAGTACACTGCGCATCAGATCAACCTTCAGCCTCGTGTCTCCTTGCCGGAGACCACACATACACTGCGGTGGACAGGGAAGGTTGGCGATGCGTCTGTGTACCGTGTCTGGGGATCTCGAGCTTTTGTCCGCGATACCTCTGCGGACAAGCTGTCCTCTCGTGCTGTTCCCTGCGTTTTCCTTGGCTTCCCCCCTGACGCGCCTGGGTGGCAGTTTTACCACCCCACCTCGCGCCGTGTTCTGTCCTCTCAGGACGTCACGTTTGACGAGTCGGTATCTTACTACCGTCTCTTTCCCTACCGCGCTGCCCCTCTCCCCCCCCCCGCCGCTCTTCCTCGCACCAGGTGCTCCTCCGGTAGACCCCCTCCCCCCTCAGGGTTCTGCCCCCTCAGGTGTGTCCCAGGTAGACCTTGTTGAGCCGGTCGAGGTAGCTGTCGACTCTGGTGCTGCTAGAGGTGCTGAGCCTGCGGGTGCGGGGCCTGGGGTTGCTGAGCCTGGGGTTGCTGAGTTTGAGGGTGCGGAGCCTGGGGGTGCTGAGCCTGAGCGTGCTGAGTCTGGAGGTCCTCCGGGTGTCCCGTCACGGCGGGAGCCCCTCTCTCCACAGCAGCTTCGTGAGTGGTACGCTCGGCACTGTCGTCGTGCTGCTGGTGCTGGAGCTGCTGGAGGTGCTGCTGGTGCTGGAGCTGCTGGAGCCGCTGGTCCTGGAGGTGCTCGTGCTGGAGGCACTGGCGCTGCTGGAGGTCCTGCTGGTGTTGGAGCTACTGGAGCTGCTGGAGCCGCTGGTCCCGGAGGTGCTCGTACTGGAGGTACTGGAGCTGCTGGGGCTGGTGGTGCTGCAGGAGTTGGAGCTGGAGGTGCTGGAGCTGTTGCTGCTGGAGGTGCTGCTGGAGCTGGTGGTGCTGCGGGAGTTGTAGCTGGAGACCCTGGAGCTGAGGGTACTGGTGCTGTCTCTGCTGTCTCTGGAGGCGCTGCATGACCGCGGCCGTACTACGTTCCGCTCCTTCAGCAGGTTCTTGGCCTCCCGCCGTCTACTGGTCCTACTCCTCCCTTACTGAGTCCACCGCCTGTCCAGTCGCAGTCGCAGTTACAGCCAGCCTCTCCACTGCCTGGTCCTTCTCCTTACTCTGGGCCGACTAGTGGTCTTACGGAGCGTCGTGAGCCTGAGTCTCGTCCTGCGTCGCCTGAGTCTCGTCCTGAGTCGCCTGAGTCTCGTCCTAAGTCGCCTGTTCGTGCTGTCCGCACTGGTCGTCGTGTTCCGCGTGAGCGTCCTCCTCCCGTCCCCGGCACTCACTATATGACACTTCGTCCTTCCACTGCTCCACAGCGTGTCCCACTGCCGTCTCCTCCTGCGTCCTCTCTTCTTGACGGTCCGGACCCGGAGTCTGACTCCCTTCGTGCTGCTAGTCCTACTGTCACGCGTTTCCTGGCCACTGTTGTCACTGACCCTTCGTTTGAGTCCACTGCTGCGTTTGCTCTAGTTGCTGAGCTTGTTGTCTTTGCTGCCGCCTGTCGTCTAGACTACGCCGCTAGTCTTGTTGCTGAGTCTGAGTCTGTCTGTCCTCCGTCCGTCGGGGGTGAGTGTGCTCTTGGCACGGACGTCCTTGAGGACAGACAGGAGGAGTTTGAGTGCTTTGCCGCTGCTTTACCTCATCTTGTGTCCATGCTGCTTGCCCCTGAGGGAGACCCGGATGCACCAGACATCCCGACCCCGCGCTCTTACGCAGAGGCGATAGAGGGTCCCTACTCCTCTCAGTGGCAGACAGCCATGGACACAGAGATGGCTTCCTGGAAGTCCGCAGGCACCTACGTCGACGAGGTTCCCCCGCCTGGGGCGAACATCGTCAGTGGCATGTGGATTTTCAGGGTGAAGCGGCCGCCGGGTTCTCCGCCTGTCTTCAAGGCGCGTTACGTTGCACGAGGCTTCAGTCAGCAAGAGGGAGTTGACTTCTTCCAGACCTTCTCCCCTACCCCGAAGATGACCACTCTTCGGGTTCTGCTGCACGTCGCCGCTCAGCGTGACTACGAGCTCCACTCTCTTGACTTCAGCACTGCTTTCCTGCAGGGCAGCCTGCACAAAGAGATCTGGCTGCGCCGCCCCCCTGGTTTCACTGGGTCATTTCCTGCTGGTACCCAGTGGAGCCTCCGACGGCCAGTCTACGGTCTCCGCCAGGCACCCCGTGAGTGGCACGACACACTGAGGACGACTCTTGCTGCTCTTGGTTTTGCTCCTTCTACTGCTGACCCGTCGCTGTTTCTACGCACCGACACCTCTCTGCCGCCGTTCTACGTTCTCGTGTACGTAGACGACTTGGTCTTTGCCACTGCTGACACTGCTGGACTGGCTCACGTGAAGTCGGAGCTGCAGAAGAGACACACGTGCACAGACCTGGGTGAGCTGACAAGCTATCTTGGCTTGCGGATCACCCGGGACAGAGCACAGCGCACCATTACCTTGACTCAGTCACACATGGTGCAGCAGGTCCTTCAGCGCTTCCGCTTCACGTACTCCTCGCCACAGTCCACTCCTCTGCCTACCGGTCACTCGCTCTCAGCTCCACCTTCGGACGAGTCCGTAGAGCCGAGTGGCCCGTATCCAGAGCTTGTGGGCTGCCTCATGTACCTGATGACCTGCACTCGACCTGACCTTGCCTACCCTCTTAGCATCCTAGCACGCTATGTCGCTCCTGACCGACACAGGAAGGAGCACATGGATGCCGCTAAGAGGGTGTTGCGCTACTTGTGCAGTACGTCGGGCATGGGGCTCATGCTTGGAGGACGGACTCGAGTTGTCCTCACTGGTCACGCAGACGCTTCTTGGGCTGACGACTTGGCTACGCAGCGGTTGTCACAGGGTTACACCTTCAGCCTTGGCTCCGGCTCTGTTTCTTGGCGGTCTACCCGCTCGTCTTCTGTTCTCAGCTCCAGCTGTGAGGCTGAGATCTACGCAGGGGCCATAGCTGCACAGGAGTTACGCTGGCTCACCTACCTGCTGACCGACCTGGGAGAGCCGCCTCGTTCTCCTCCAGTGGTGTACGTCGACAACAAGGCCATGATAGCCTTGTGTCAGGAGCACAGACTGGAGCACAGAACGAAGCACATCGCTTTGCGCTACTTCCTTGCTCGAGAGTTGCAGCAGCGTGGTCAGCTTCGTCTTGCTTACGTGGCCACTCGGGCCAACACTGCTGATGTCTTCACCAAGGCGCTTCAGCCTTGTGATCATCAGCGTTTCTGTACTGTTCTAGGCCTTGTGCCCACTGTGCCTCACTTCTTGACTCTGCTTGTACTGTGATCTCTACATATACCTGCATGCTTACACTTGCTAGGTTGTGATCAATGTATTGCTTGTTCTCCTTTATATAACTCTGCATGTGAACTGGCCTTGTGGGCATTTGCTTGTGCTCAGATGCGTGGTGACGTCGTGATCCACCCTGAGCTTGCTTTGTCTTTCTTGACCGGTCTTGTGACCTCTTGTTCTCCCCCACTTTGCCTATGGGGGTGTGTCAAACATATATGACACAGTCTGTGTAGGCTATAGGGGGTAATCAATATAGGGTACAACACTTTTAGGTTTGCTACTTGTACCCACCTGCTTGCTAGTTCATTCATTCCTTCACTCACATTTCTGACAGGCAGGGCGCGCGGCGGCGCGGCGCGCGGGCAGGGCAGGGCGCGCGGCGGCGCGGCACGCGTGCAGGGCAGAGCACGCGGCAGCGCGGCGCGCGGGCAGGGCAGAGCGCGCTGCGGCGCGGTGCGCGGGCAGGGCAGGGCGCGCGGCAACGCGGCGCGCGCGCGGGCAGGGCAGGGCGCGCGGCGCGGGCAGCGCGAGGGCAGGGCAGGGCGCGCGGCGGCTCGGCGCTCAGTCAGGGCGTGCGCGGCGGTGCGACGCGCGGACAGGACAGGGCGAGCTGCAGCAGGTGGCGCGCAACTCAGCAGAGAGCGCTGCAGTAGGCGGCGCGCTAGCAAAGCGGTGCGCGCTGCTGCGGGCGGCGCAGGGCAGGGCAGGGCAGGGCAGGGCAGTACGACGTGATCACACTAGCGCGACGGGTGGGGTAGCGCTACTCGGTGGGCCCTAAGAGATTGGTCCTAGGTTAGGACCTGCTCTAAAACCATGTCAGAATAACGAACAGGAATGAATGAACTAGCAGCAGGATGGGTACAAGTAGGAAACCCTAATTGGGTTGTACCCCATATGGGCTACCCCACTACAGCCTACACAGTAAGCAGTATATATGTTTGACAGAGGTTCTGCTTCTTAGAACTCGTGTGCAATGGGCGTGCAATCATCCAACGACCCGTACTAGAGCGGACAGTGCGTCCGCCTCTCCTCGGCCCGTGCACAACGAAGTTAGCGTCGAAGAGCAGGTCGACGGTGGTGACCAAGTCGGCGGTGGAGAGGGCACGGGTGTTAACGGAAGTTGTGTACTGGCCCCGTCCTCGCTTGGGCGGAGCCGACTTCGTCGTCGGGTGTGCGGGGAGCTCAGCCGACCTGCTGCAGTGGGGGACGCCGTCCTGGGCGCCGACCTGGGCGTCTGGACGGCGTCCTGGGCGCCTGGACGGCGTCCTGGGCGCCTGGACGGCATCCTGGGCGCCTGGACGCCGACCTGGTCGCCTGGACGGCGTCCTGAGTGCCTGGACGCCGACCTAGTTGCTCGCTCGACACAGTCACCCAGGCGACGGGCACTGCGGGGTGCACGAGAGTCGCCCAGGAGGTTATTGCAAAGCCGACCTCGGTGTGGTATCCCGAGGTCGACGTGGAGGATCAGGTGTAGTCGTGGGCACATGGTCAGCTTGGCGTCTGCGCTGTGAACGTGATGAAGCACAGCCGGCCAATCAGCTGTGAGCACCTGCGAAGCAGATGCGCTGCTGTCCTGCGGTGCAACGGTGTGCGGCCGCCTTGCTGCAGCGTTGTCACGTCGCCGACTTGCAGCGTTGGCAGACCGCGACTTTGGACTGTTGGAGCGCGGTCGACCATGCAGTGCTGGAGCGCGGTCGACCGTGCTGTGCTGGCAGTCGGCCTGCATGATTGCTAGTATCTGATGTAGTCCATTGTTGCTTTGCATTGTGAACTTTTGTTGTCAATCTTTGCTAGTGAAACTCTTGCCAATTTTCCCTGTGAATGAGTAAGTAGAGTGAATACAAGCAACGACTAAGGAATGCAAAGATCACCCCTTACAACCGTACCTATCCCGCAGATTAGCTCCCGTTGTACGAGTTATCTCAGCATGGTGCGGTGAGCGTGGATCGAACACGCGACGATACCTTTAGAGGAGCCGACTTAGGCCCGCATTGCCTATTTCGTTCGTAGGCCAGCAGCCGTCTTTGTCACCATGGTCGACCCCGTAGTTGATGACGGGGTAGCAGACACCTTGGAGGCAAGACTAGCTGATGCGAGGAGACGCCACGCGGCTGGCGAGTACGGGACGACCCTCCTATTGGAGGTCGTCGAGTTGGGCATCTGGGCGCAGTGGGCGATGGTGCACCCTTCCCGTCATGCATCTCCTCGGCCGATGAACAACGTGAGCGACGTCGGCGCGGGCGCCAACACCGACGACCAAGTTGGTAACAGTGCGTGAGGCTCGTCCAGGCAGAGAGGGGTGTTCCGGACGGCCGACGGTGAAGTTGGCGGCGTTCAGGCGCGAGGGCTGCAGTCATCGGCGGCTGCGGGCTCCTCGCAAGGCGACGTCAGTGGAAGTCGAGGCAGCATGACGCCGACGTCAGTGACACACGTGACTGCAAAGGGGATCGCGCCGACCTACGGATACTTCAAATTTACGCCGGACAAGATCTCCGTCACGGCGCCGCTAGTCGGTCACCACGACCCCATCACGTGGAAGGAATCCATCGAGCCCCAGCAAGAGATGGCTGGGCTGATGTGCTTCGCCGACGGTACCGTGGAGACGCCGCCCGAGAGCAACGCTGAGTTGCTCGCGGAGTTTTTTTTGCCGTACACCTGCTGACCTTCATGGTCATCTCGCAGTGCTGCTCGCAGGTGGTTCAGATCACCTTGAAGTCATGCCAGCGTCACCTAGACACCGGACATCAGGCTTGGCGGTTCATCACGTCGACGTACCAGGTCACCGGCGACCTCTACATCGGCCAGATGGAGGAGCAGATGACGCACCTGCGGATGGGCGAGCAGGAGACGGTGACCGACTACTGCAACCGAGCTCGGCGTCTCCTCGCCTACATGCGAATGGCCGTCGTCCAATGCCAGACGGCGTCGTACATCACGCACGTCATCAATGGGCTCCCGAGCGGCTACAACCTGATGAAGCAGATGATGGTGGTGCCGGGCACGCGGGAGTCGCTCAACGAGGACTCCCTGACCTCGTACATCCTCAGGGACGAGGCAATGCAGGAGGCCGAGAGGTCCACAGAGCTCCTGCCGCAGACGAACTAGCAGGGAAGCCGACCGGGGCAGCGTGGCAAGCCAGGCGGCGGTGGTAGCGGAGGTGGAAAGCCGGCCAAGGACGGCGGGCGTGGAGGAGGAGGCCGACGTTAGGAGATGTCGGCCAAGGATGGCGGGCGTGGAGGAGGAGGCCGACGTTAGGAGTGCTGGCTGTGCGGCGACCCCGACCACCTCTTGTTTGAGTGTCCCGACCGCGACGACTCCGACGACGACGATCGCAGAGGAGGCCGAGGGAGATCGGTCAACGGTCGCCGGCGGCAAAGGGTGATGCGACGGGGAAGCGTCGTGCTCGTTGGTCCGCCTCGTGGAGCCGACCGTCTCGCTGGCGCCGGAGGCCGACGAGGATTTCCAGGCGGTGGCTGCAGCCGTGCAGGCGAACCCGGCGGTGGTCCTGCTCCACAGCGGCTGCACGCACCACCGGATGGGGACGAAGGAGCGGCGACGTCAAGCACGTGCGCGGCTTTAACGGTGTGCTGCAGGATGTCCAGGGCCGGGGCACAGTCGCCTTGCAAGGGGATGCCGGGAGAAGGTGCTCATCCTAGACGTGCTCTACGTCCCAGGCGTGCAGGCGAACCTGCTGTCCGCCGTTCAACTTAAAGAGAGCGGCATGAAGCTGCAGGACGTTGGTGACGGGGTGCTGCTCGTCTCGGTGGCAGGGGACGTCCTAGGCCGGGCAACATACACCGGTAGGGCCCTGTGCACCGACCTTCGTCCGTGCACGGCGACGTCGCGTCGACCACAACGGAGACGATGGCTCTGCGGACCATCGCTACGGCGACAAAGTCGACGCCGACCAGGTGGCATGCGAGGCTTGCGCATGTCGTCGTCGATACTATCACGAGCTCGGCAAAAGCACGAAGTCGCCACCGGCCTGGACGTCAAGCCGTCGGTCGGCACTGACTCCCCGTGTGTCTCGTGCGTCGGCGGGAAGCTGTCGCGGCAAACCTTCCCCGACAAGGGCTCAGACGCCAGCGACGCTCTGGCTGTCGTGCACATCGACTTGAGCGGGTCGTTTTGGGTGGCTGACAAGTGTTATAGTCACAATAGGCTTGAATGTGCCTAAAACGAAAGATAGAGAGCACAGACGGATTTCTGCACAGCGGCTTCAAACGTTGATAGCGTTCTGCTCACAGCTGCAAATGACTTGATTCAAATTGGATCTGGAGCGTCTTCACGTCGTCTACAATTAGCAATTTAGATTGCACGATTTGATAAAGAATTGACGACACAGCGTCGGTTTGAACGAACGGTACTATGGCAGCCACTATAGTCTTATAACACAAGATAGGAAGAGTTACGAGTTGGGAATGACTCCCAGCTCCTACAAACCCCAAGAGCCGAGGTACAGTGATGTGGAACAGTGCCACACTGTCCCCAACCACGAAGGGTCTCGAAATTACCCTTCACTAGGGCCTACACCAAGTGAAATGTTACACTACACAAAGTAATGTAACTATCTTCAATATCTTGAGGTGTACCCTTTTGGCAAGCTTCGAAATCACTTGAGGCTTGACACCAAGGCTCGGGCTCTTCATCACAAACTCATCCTTGAGTTCTTGATGGGTCTGCTGCACACACCTGCGACACGCCGAACGTTCGACACAGGACAAAATAGAAACCGCGCACGACAAAATAGAAACCGCGCGCGAGACACAAACGACCGCGTAACACGCGTCTAGCGATAACTCGCTATTGACTCGACACACACACTCGACATCATGACTCAACATTCACACACAATTATAAGCATGAAATATATATTATCTCATGCCCTCATACCATTCCATACACACACACATTCACGCACACGGACAACAAGCCGAGTGCAAACCGTAGGGTTGCACCAACAAACTCCCCCTCGGATTGTTGGCCTTAGGATATGTTGCTCTCTCAGTTCAGAGCCATCCCAGCCAGCTTGCAACACTTCCAATGCTGCTGCTCCACCAGCCTCTTGGTCATCATGTCAGCCGGCTGCCCCGTGGTCTTCACGTAGCGCAACTCAACTTCACCCGCGGTTACCATGCTCCTCGTCCAATGCCACTTCACCCTCATGTGCTTCGTGAGTCCATGCAACACAGGGTTCTTAGCAAGAGCAATGGCACCCTGGCTGTCACAGTACAGTGGGGTAGGTCCTTGCTGCTCCTCCCCCAATTCAGCCAACAAACGCCGCTGCCACACAATCTCCCGTACGGCACGGAAGAGTGCCATGTACTCGGACTCCACCGAGCTCAAAGCTTGGTCAACCTGCTTCTTGCTCTCCCAAGCAGTTGGGCCTCCACCAACACAGCATATGAAGCCTCCCACACTTGTCATGTCCTCTGGTTCTGATGCATATGAAGCATCCGAGTAGGCGGTGAGGAACAAACGCCCGGGTTCAACACCATCCGCGCCCTTTTGGCGCCTTTGTGCCGCCGCCGAGTATTGCAGCCCAACGGTCGGTGTTTGGCCAAGATACTTAGCCACCCTCATTCCAACTGCTACCTGCTCCTCATTAGGGCATTGCACAACCCTAGCCAGCTGCCCGGTAGCAAACGCGACGTCCGGTCGGGTGTTTACCGCCGCATACATGAGGCTGCCCACCAACGAGTGAAATCGGCGCCTCTCCTCTTCACCAACGCTCTCCTCCTCTGGTCCCTTCACACACTTGAACCCAGAGGGAAAGGGTGTAGCCACATGGCCTTCACTCTGCCCAAAGTTGGCAGCCAATGCCTCCAGGTACTTTCGTTGATGCACCCGCATGCACCGCTTCTCCACATCTCGTTCGATGTGGAGCCCAAGGTAGAAGCTCACGTCACCAAGGGCCTTGCACTTGAACTTGTCTTGAAGCTTCAGCATCACCTCCTTCACAAGGTCAGAAGAGGGTGAGAAAATGAGGATGTCATCCACATAAACCACCATGAAACTCCTCTGCTCCCCCTCGCCAAGCATGAACAAGGAGTGATCGGCCGTTGAGGGAGTGAAGCCGATCCCCTCCAACACTTTGCGCAGCTTCATGTACCATTGCCTAGGGGCCTGCTTCAGCCCATAGAGGGCCTTCTTCAGCTTCCACACTCTGCCACTACCATCATCAAACCCCTCTGGCTGCGCCATAAAAATCTCCTCCTCAAGGATGCCGTTAAGGAATGCCGTTACGATGTCCATTTGCTTTACTACCCATCCTTTGATGGCGGCTCCCGCGAATAGGGTTCGCAGCGTCGTCGGCTTCACCACAGGGGCAAACAGCTCCTTGAAGTCCACCTTCTCCTTCTGCTGGTACCCCTTGGCTACAAGCCTAGACTTGTAGCGCTCGATCTTGCCGTCGGCATCCGACTTGATTTTGAAGAGCCACTTGGACGTTATCGCCGTACGCCCCTCCGGTAGCTCCACCAATTCAAACGTGTCATTCTCCTCGATGCTCTTCAGCTCACTCTCCATGGCCTTCTTCCACTCCTCAGCATCACTACTCTCCAAAGCCTCCTTGAGAGTTGCTGGTTCTCCCGGCATCTCCACCGGAGAGAAGAACGCGAAGGCACACTCCTCGTAGTCACTCTCCTCGTCGTCTCCGACCATCATTGCCGCTCCGGCCAGGGCTGTCTTGCCCTGCTTTCCCGGCGCATCATAGGTCAGCCTATTAGGGGGTTGAACTCTCCTCTTCCCCCTTCCTTCCTTCTCAGCTGCAGGGACTTGAAGGCCTTGGCGTTGCTGCGGTGTGGCTCGAATCCGTGGAGCACTCGTAGTACGGGAAGGGAGTGACGGTGCACGCTCGCTCACTTGCTGCACCTCCTCCTCTTCTTCCTCTGCATCATTGGCCTCCTCTCCCCCATTCACAAGGGATGATTGCCTTGTGGTTGTGCTGCCGCTGCTCAGCTCCAAAGGCAGCTCCACATGCTCCAAACCGGAACTCTTCACCTCCCCAAACCGCACGCCTATCTTCGCCTCATTCTCCGCCTTCCAATCCTTGTACATGAAGTTCTCCATGAACTTGCAGTCCCTGCTCACCAAGAACTTCTTGGTGAATGGGTCCCAAAGAAGCCATCCCTTGCTGTTTTGAGCCATGCCCAAGTGCACGGCCCACACCGTCTTGGCACCAAGCTTGTTGTGCCGAAGATGCTTAGGCACGAGCGCCATGCACATGCACCCGAACACCCAAAGCATATCCACCTTTGGCTTCCTTCCTAGCCACTCCACATAGGGCACCCATTTGTCTGCTCCCACATGAGTCAAGGCTCTGTTCTTGGCCACACACGCGCTCCGCACCGCATCAGGCCAGAAATAGTCGGGTAGCCCGGCTTCAATGAGCAACCCGCGTGCCGCCTCCGTGATTGTGCGGTTCGCTCGCTCGGCGATGCCGTTCATTGCAGGGGAGTATGGCATGGTGAGGGAGTGCCGAATACCATTCTTCTTCAGCCACAACCCAAACTCCTTGCTCAGGAACTCTCCCCCTCGATCGGTGCGGATTGACTTGACTAGACGGTCTTGTTGCCGCTCCACCATCGGGAACCAAGCCGTCTTCAACGTTTCAGCCACGTCGCTCTTCTTGGCCAGCACGTACACCCAAGTCATGCGGGTGTAGACGTCGACAATGGTGAGAAAATACTCAGCTCCAGCAGCTCCAAGCTTCAGGGGGCCCACCACGTCCATCACCACCTCATCAAGCGGTGCCTTTGCCGTTGCCTCCGAACTAGGGAACGGAAACCGGGTGAACTTGGCTTGAATGCACGTCGGGCAGCCAAACACCTCATCGGGCTCCCCCTTCACACGTATGCCAGCAACCATCTCATTCTTCACTAGCTGCTGCAAGATGGGCAGGGCCACATGCCCCATGCGCCGATGCAAGGTGAGCCAATCACACTCCCCCGTAGCCGAAGTTGGATTGGAGAATGCCGCGCTCGCAATAGCGCCCCACATACTCTCTCCGTAGTCCTCCTCCGCTGCTGCCTCTGGGTTCTCCTCACCCTTTTGCTGCTCCTTGGTTGCTGCACCACTCTCCTTAGGTTCACTGAACTTGCTGGTCCCTCCAGGTTTGCTCTTCTTGAGCTCATTCTCCTTAGCGCGACCGTTCGCGCCATCGTCGCTACCGACCGCTCCATCCTTGGTGCTGATGCTTGCTGCCACTTGCCTCTCCTTAGGCATAGGGACCACTGGGATCTGCCACATCTCGTTGTAGACATCCCTGTCCTCATGAAGGTCCCAAAGAATTCGATCGCCAAGCCTTGCGGTGTAGGTCTTGGCTCCCTTCGAGTTCGTGTCCATGCCGGCCTTTGCCAACCGCCGCACGGAAATCAGGTTTGCAGCAAGGCTGGGCACCCAAAGCACGTTCTTGAGGCCCACCATCTTCCCATCAGCACCCTTGAACATGGCCTTGCCCATGCCTTTCACCTCTGCTCGCTGCCCCAAAGCCGATGTGACATGCTTCACCGGTGACGGCTCGAGTTCGGTGAGCAAGTCCGGGCGAGGTGTCATGCTATAGGTAGCGCCACTATCAATCACCCAATAGTCCAGGGGGTGTAGGGTCACCTTCCCCACAGCTGCTGGCTCCTCAAAGCCTTCATCCTTCTCTGGACCAGCCGGTACTTGCGTCGACACGAAGTAGAATAGACCCGGGTATCGATCGTCGCTCGGGTCCTTGTCGTTGTCTCCGCTCTTCATGTTTGCAGCTCCGCCACCGCGACCGCCACGGCCTCCACGGCCTCATCCTCTCCCTCCTCCTGCTCCTCTACCCTCTTGGCCTTGAGCAGGGGTCCAACCATCAGGGAGTTTGTAGCAGTCGCGCCACATGTGTCCGCTCTTGTGGCAATAGTGACACTCGCCGTCGAATCGGCCGCGACCGCGTCCGTAGCTCTTGTCGTCGCTGCCGTAACCGCCACTCCTGCGGCCTCCGCCGAAGTTGCTGCCACCAAACCTTCCTCCCCCTCGTCCTCTGCCTCTTCCTCGACCATATCCACGGCCGATGCTCGCTGCCCCAGCGCCATCCGCACTCGCCAACTCACGGCGGCGGAAATCCTCTTGAAGGATAGCTCGCTTCACGTCTTCAAGCGAGAGGCGGGGCAAGTCGCGATTAAGGTTGATGATGAGCAAGGACCATGACTCTGGGAGTAAGGCCAGCAACTTGGTCTTCTTTTGGAGCTCACTGTAGTTCAAATCAGCTCCCTCAAGCCGCGTCAACAAGTCGAAGAATTTCTGCACCCCTTCTTCAACCGCTTCGTCTTCTTCAATTCGTAGTGCTGCCATTTGCCGTTCCAACACCACCGCTACCGCCGCTGTTGCAGGAGCATGTACACCCTTGAGAGCAGCCCATGCCTTTGGTCCTTTCTCTGGTTCACGCTGGAATGGCTTGATGTGACGGATCTGACTGCTCCCCAACGCTTGCCCAAGTAAGAGATAGCCTTGTGCGCTCTTCCGCACCCACGGGCTCTTCTCCGGGTCGTTCTCGGGGCGCTTCTCCGTTCCTTCCATCACCTCCAGCAGGTCATAGTGGTCAAAGATGTTCTCCATCTTGAAGGACCATTCAGCAAAGTTGTCACCGTTGAACTTGTCAAGCCCAAACACCCTAGGCTCATCCCTAGGTGGGCCAAGACTTGGTTGCATGGGCGCCATGGCTGAATCACGGGGTTGGCCTTGAGCTTGAGCTTCTCCACTGCCACCAGCACCTCTGACACCCCTTTCCTCAGGTCCAGACATTGTCGAAACTGCTCCAAGGGGCTCTGATACCACTTGTTATAGTCACAATAGGCTTGAATGTGCCTAAAACGAAAGATAGAGAGCACTGACGGATTTCTGCACAGCGGCTTCAAACGTTGATAGCGTTCTGCTCACAGCTGCAAATGAATTGATTCAAATTGGATCTGGAGCGTCTTCACGTCGTCTACAATTAGCAATTTAGATTGCACGATTTGATAAAGAATTGACGACACAGCGTCGGTTTGAACAAACGGTACTATTGCAGCCACTATAGTCTTAGAACACAAGATAGGAAGAGTTACGAGTTGGGAATGACTCCCAGCTCCTACAAACCCCAAGAGCCGAGGTACAGTGATGTGGAACAGTGCCACACTGTCCCCAACCACGAAGGGTCTCGAAACTACCCTTCACTAGGGCCTACACCAAGTGAAATGTTACACTACACAAAGTAATGTAACTATCTTCAATATCTTGAGGTGTACCCTTTTGGCAAGCTTCGAAATCACTTGAGGCTTGACACCAAGGCTCGGGCTCTTCATCACAAACTCATCCTTGAGTTCTTGATGGGTCTGCTGCACACACCTGCGACACGCCGAACGTTCGACACAGGACAAAATAGAAACCGCGCACGACAAAATAGAAACCGCGCGCGAGACACAAACGACCGCGTAACACGCGTCTAGCGATAACTCGCTATTGACTCGACACACACACTCGACATCATGACTCAACATTCACACACAATTATAAGCATGAAATATATATTATCCCATGCCCTCATACCATTCCATACACACACACATTCACGCACACGGACAACAAGCCGAGTGCAAACCGTAGGGTTGCACCAACAACAAGGACGGGAGCATGTACTTCTTGCTGCTGAAGGACCGCAAGACCCCCTACGTGTGGGTGAGGCCGGTTTCCCAGAAGTCTGAAGTGCTGCAGGAGTTCGAGAAGTGGCTGGTGGTGGCTGAGCGGCAGACGAAGAAGTCGGTGTTGATGCTGCGCTCGGACCGTGGAGGGGAGTTCCTCGGGAAGCAGTTCATCGACTTTGTGAACGGCAAGGGCATCGTCCACGACTTGACCTGCCCCTACACACCGCAGCAGAACTGCATGACGGAGCGAGAGATGCGGACGGTGGTGGAGTCGGTGCGGACGATGTTCCTGCACATGGGCGTGCAGCACCTCTGGTGGCACCTCACAATGCGTCAGGCCGTGTGGGTGCGCAACTGCTTGGAGAGGTCGACGCTGCCGCCGGGGACGACGCCATACCGGCTGCCGACCGGCAAGAAGCCTGACTTGACGATGGCCCATATGTGGGGCTGCGTGGCGCAGTTCTTGGTCCCCGAGCAACTGCGCGGTGGAAAGCTGGCGCCGAAGGCCAGGTGGGGCATTCATCTCGGTGTGTCGGAGGAGAGCAAGGGCCGGGAGATCCTGGACCTCAACGTCAACAGGGTGGTCACCATGTCGGACGTGGTGTTCTACGAGACGATGTCGCTGGAGGTGTGGAGGTCGGAGCACGGGCGGGCGTCGGGGCAGACGCAGGTCAACCTGCCGACGGACACCTCGACGACAAACCTACCTTTGCTCGCCGAGGTCGGTGAGCTTGCTGATGAGGACGTCGAGGACGTCCACCCTCCTTCCCCTTCCCCCGCACCTCTTGCCCCACTTCTAGTAGTTGGCCAGCAAGTGCTGACATTGACGTCGCCCAGCAGCGATGAGGGGAGCAGTGGGGCGTCGCCGGTGGCCGACATGACGTCATGCAAATCGGCGTGGGAAAGAACCCGACGCCGATAGGGGAGCAGTAGGCCGACTTTGGTGGAGCCGGCGAAGGAGCCGTCGGTGTCCAAGCAGGCGGCAGGGGAGACGACGATAGGGGAGAAGTTGGCGGGGACGCCACAGCAGCAGGACGTTGAGGGTAGTGAAACTGGCGACGCTAGAGGGGAGCAGTCGGACGCTGAGCAGAGCACCGACATCGATGTGGTGGAGGCCGAACTCGGGGGCCGCATGTTCGGCTGACCTACCATGTCTGCCTCCCGCCGGCTGCCTTCACCACGGTGTATAACGACGCCGATGATAACCTGCTGTACGATGACGCCGAGGACGGCGTCGACATGCCCGAGCTCGACCCCGACATGCACGCCGACCCCGAACATAGCTGGGACATTGCAACGATGAAGGAGGCGTTGGCGAGCTGGAAGGGCAAGGCGTTGAAGGCCGCCATGCACGAGGAGATCCGCAGTCTCATCGGCATGGGCACCTAGGAGCTGGTCGAACGCCCACGCGGGGTGAACGTCATGAAGAACCAGTGGGTGCTGATGACCAAGTACCGCGTCGACGACACGGTAGCCCGGGAGAAGGCGAGGCTGGTCGTGAAGGGCTTCACGCAGGTGTACGGCGCCGACTACGATGAGACATACGCGTCGGTGAGCAGCTACGTCACGTTGAGGATCTTCCTCAGCATCATCGCCGTTCTCGACCTCAAGTGATGCATCTCGACATGAAGAACGCCTTCCTCCAAAGCAAGCTCGACAAGGTGCTGTACATGTACCAGCCGGACTACTACAACGACAGGACCAGCCGGGTGTGCAAGCTGCTGAAGAGCCTGTACGGGCTGAAGCACTCGCCGCTGCTGTGGTACAGGGCGCTCGACGCTGTGCTGGTCGGCTCCGGCTGGAAGAAGAGACAGGTCGACGAGGCTCTCTACTTCAAGTTCGACGACGACGGAGTGGCCTGCTGGATGATGGTCTAAGTCGACGACCTGCTCGCCGCCAGTAGCAGCACCGCGATGCTAAAGGAGCTGAAGGAGTTGCTGGAGGCCGCCTTCGAACTTCGCGAGATCTCGACGGTGGAGAAGTACCTTGGGCTGGAGATCGTGCGCGACATGCCGGTGAGGAAGCTGTGGCTGCACCAGCAGAACTATGCCGACAAGCTGCGCAAGCGGTTCATCGAAGAGGAGCAAACCGGGCGCACCCCGAAGACGCCGGTCTCCGTCGACTCGCTGCAGTTCGCGGCGACGACAACGAGGCCGGACATCGCCTTTGCCTGCAGCAAGCTGGGGAGCGGCCTCACCATGAGGAGCGACCAGCGCTGGCACGAGGTCGTCCGCTGCCTCACCTACCTCGCCAACACTCGTGACACCGCCCTGGAGTTTGGCGGTGGACAAGAGACGCTGGAGCTGGTCAGCTACGTGGACGCCGACGACGCCATCGGCAAGCAGAACTGGACGAGCACGGGCAGCTACGTGTTCGTCTACGGAGGGGCCGCAGTCTTCTGGTCGAGCTAGCGCATCAAGTGCGCGACGCTGTCGTCGACCGAGAGTACGTGGCGGTCACCGGGGACGACAAAGAGGGACGCCGCCTTAGCTTCCTCCACCCAGAGTTCCGGCTGCTGAACGCCGGGACGCCGACTGTCCTTCGGGCGGACAACAAGTCGGCCATCACCGTCAATAAGGGCTTAAGGCTGCAGGGCAACCTCAAGCACATGGAGCGGCGGTACGCGTGGCTGCAGCACATGGTGAAGCGCGTGAAGTTCATGCTGCAATTCATCCCGACCACCGATTAGCCAGCCGACTTCCTGACGAAGGCGCTGCACTATCCGGCCTTCAACAGGTGCTCCGTCGCAATCGACCAACGTCGGCCGACGTCGGCGACGGTGACAGCGACGTGCAGCAGTCGGTGCCATGCCCTCTTGCATGGCTGGTGCGGTGACGGTGTGCTGTGTGTTGTGTGCACGCCGACGAGCTATTCTCCGTGTTGTGCCGTCGTGTGGGCTGGGGGCCCAAGCGTGAACGCGGCAGGGGAGTGTCAACGGAAGTTGTGTGTTGGCCCCGTCCTCGCTTGGACAGAGAGCGCAGCCGATCTGCTGCAGTGGGGGACGCCGTCCTGGGCGCCTAGACGCCGACCTGGGCGTCTGGACGACGTCCTGGGTGCCTGGACGCTGACCTCGGCGTCTGGACGGCGTCCTGGGCGCCTGGACGGCGTCCTGGGCGCCTGGACGCTGACGTGGGCGCATGGACGGCGTCCTGGGCGCCTGGATGCCGACCTGGGCGCCTGGCCGGCGTCCTAGGCGCCTGGACGCCGACCTGGGCATCTGGACGGCGTCCTGGGCGCCTGTACGCCGACCTGGTTGCCTGGTCGACACAGTCACCCAGGCGACGGGCACTGCGGGGTGCGCGAGAGTCGCCCAGGAGGTTATTGCGAAGCCGACCTCGGTGTGGTATCCCGAGGTCGACGTGTATGATCAGGTGTAGTCGTGAGTACATGGTCAGCTTGGCGTCTGCACTGTGAACGTGATGAGGCACACCACGCCAATCAGCTATGAGCACCTGCGAAGCAGGTGCGCTGCTGTCCTGCGGGTGCAACGCTGTGCAGCCGCCTTGCTGCAGCGTTGTCACGCCGCCGACTTGCAGCGTTGGCAGACCGCGACTTTGCACTGCTGGAGCGTGGTCTACCATGCAGTGCTGGAACACGGTCGACCATGTTCCCCTGGCAGTCAGCCTGCATGCTTGCTAGTATCTGATGTAGTCCATTGTTGCTTTGTATTGTGAACTATTGTTGTAAATCTTTGCTAGCGAAAATCTTGCCAATTTTCCCTGTGAATGAGCAAGTAGAGTGAACACAAGCAATGACTAAGGAACGCAGAGATCACCCCTCACAACCGTGCCTATCCCGCAGATTAGCTCCCGTTGTACGAGTTATCTCCGCAACAAGGACGCCGAGAGGAGTGATCAGTGCCGCCGTCGACGAGGTTGGCGGAATACATGCGCGAGTGCAGCGGTCGACGGCGGCCGCGGGTGTCGCGATATATATTTTATATATATTTATAACTGCCTGTAGCATTAGCTTTAGTGTAGTTATATGTAAGGAAACTTCATGTTCCTTACTTCGCGTCCCTGCTCAGCGCGTACACCACTATTCCCGCCAAGAGCACCCAACAGTAAACCGTTACCACTCGCGACACTCGCCTCGACTACTGTTCGTGCCACTGTTCACGACGCGACCCAACCTCACGGTTCGGTTGGTAACCCGCGCTCCGGACCTCTGCCTCGACAGTTCCCAACCTCGGTGTTAGGCCCGTCGCGCACCCCATTTTCATGCATTACCGTTACCACTCTAGCTTCGCTAGATATTCTTCGCTCATGCCTTCGCTCATTGTATTGTTTTGCTTCGATAGTGCAATTCTCGCTCGCTCGCTCAATTGCACTCGTAACACTTGGTATTCAAAGCCTACGATCTCCTCTCGGACCACACCCACACCTTCGCTTCCCCACTATCTCAATTTTTGGGGGGGGTAGACGTCTCTCAACGAACAAGCACCGCCACTCGTAGTGCTCTCTCGTAAGCACGCACGGCCACGACAGAGGCTCTCGCTGAGCTTGTCCGACACCCCCGCCATGGCTGAACTCAATGTTGCGACACTGACGCAGGAGGAGCTCGACCGTCTTGTGCACCAACTTGAAGATTCGGCGCTCGAAATTGCGACACTCACGGCGGAACGCGACTCCGCTCGCCAGCAATCGACGGTGAACGCGCCAGCACCAACACATTCACCTGCAAATGCACCTGCGCAATCGAATGAGCCGATTGTAATTTCATCCGGCACACCATCACAGCACTACAGCATGGGACAACGCTCAGGCGCAGCCAGTGATGGCGCCGCCCAGTCAATGCCTGGCATGGAGAGAAACAGGGCCGCGCCTAGCACCAATGGTGTCCGTGCGCCCCGGACGCGCGGACGCCGCCCTTCTCGGCCCCTCACGGCCTCTTCGCGGCCCCGTCGCTGCTCCTCTCACGGCCCCTCGCGCTACCCTCGGTGGCCCCGTCGCCACACTTCGCGGCCCTGTCGCCGCCCCATCTCGGCACCGTCGCCGCCTTTAGCGGCCCCGTTGCCGCCCCTAGCGGCCCCGTCGCCGCTCTTCGCGGCCCCGTTGCCGCCCCTAGCGGCTCCGTTGCCGCCCCTTGTGGCCCTGTCACCTGCTCGTTGCGGCGCACCCCCCCCTAGCCGCCGCCTCTGCCTCCCTTGCACCCGTGCCTGCTTTGCAGCAGCGCGCGGGCCTGCCTTGCAACAGCAGCCGCCCCTGGAGCAGCCACCCCAGCAGCAGCCGCCCCAGCAGCAGCCGCCCCTGGAGCAGCCGCCGCTGCAGCAGCCGCCCCTGGAGCCGCCGCCCCTGGAGCAGCCGTCACTGCAGCAGCCGCCCCTGGAGCCGCCACTGCAGCAGCAGCCCCTGGAGCAGCCGCCCCAGCAGCACCCGCCCCTGGAGCAACCGCCGCTGCAGCAGCCGCCCCTGGAGCAGCCGTCACTGCAGCAGCCGCCCCTGGAGCCACCGCTGCAGCAGCAGCCCCTGGAGCAGCCGCCACTGCAGCAGCCGCTACCCCTGCAGCAGCCGCCCCTGAAGCGGCCGCCCCTGCAGCAGCCGCCCCTGGAGCAGCCCGCAACTGCAGCAGCCGCCCCTGGAGCAGCCTGCACCTGCAGCAGCCGCCCCTGGAGCAGCCCTCAACCGCAGCAGCCGCCCCTGGAGCAGCCCGCACCTGCAGCAGCCGCCCCTGGAGCAGCCCGCAACTGCAGCAGCCGCCCCTGGAGCAGCCTGCACCTGCAGCAGCCGCCCCTGGAGCAGCCCTCAACCGCAGCAGCCACCCCTGGAGCAGCCCGCACCTGCAGCAGCCGCCCCTGGAGCAGCCAGCAACTGCAGCAGCCGCCCCTGGAGCAGCCCGCACCTGCAGCGGCCGCCCCTGGAGCAGCCCGCACCTGCAGCCCGTCCCGTTCCCCCCCCCCCCCCTGTGCATTCCGTGGTGCTGGGGGTGTGGGGTGCCGAGCATGGGGGTGGCGGGTGTGGGGGTGGCGGTTATGTGTTCCTCCCCTTGCTCCTCCTCCTCCCTCGTCTCCCACTGCTGCAGCTGTCGCTGAGGGGGGTGGGTGTGTGGGAGCCTAGGGTTTAGGGTTTAAGGGGGGTGCTGTGGGAGTGGAGCTAGGGTTTGAACAGGGAGTGTGTGAGAGGGGAGCGGGGCAGCTGGGGGAGGTTGTGTGAAGGTAGCTGTCGTGTCGCCTGCAGCGCCTGTAGTCCGTCGCCCTTGCTTCGGTAGCCAGTGAGCCTGTTGCACCAGTCGCCAGTGGGTCCGTTGCTCCTGCCGCTCGTCTATAGCCGCGGAGCCAGTCACTCCAGTAGTCCGTCGCCCTTGCTTCGGTAGCCACTGAGTCAGCCGCTCCTGTGCCCGTGCCTCTGCAGCTTCAGTCGTTGCCTCACATCTTCTCTTCCTCCACAGTCTCTCCTCCTCATTTGCCCTCTCTGTCTGCTGCGCTCTACTTGGTGTACCCCTTCCGGGGGTGTTTCTGCACATGGTTCTTCACTGCAGGCAGTTAGGGGGTGTGTCAGAATGTTATTGTATACATCACTTTATAATTGCCTGCAATGTAGACTTAGTGTAGTTACCTTGCTTGTTAGGTGGTGCACCTTGCTTCACTTCTTTCATATTTGTACCCTTGAACCTATAGTGAAACCCTCATTCCCCTTCACAACTTTCTCGACACTCTCCTCACCCTCGAACTTAACTACCAAGGCTCCTAAGCTATGGCTCCCAAGCCCACCTAACTCTACCTACTTCTCTCACAAATGGGCCTCGCGAAGCCTGTCGTCACGTCGAATTTGCGACAACGGTCGGCAACGACGACGTCGGCGCACCAATGCCACTCAAGCCGCAGCGCCCGCCCTGTTTCGATCCTAGCCAACGCGGAGGTCCGACGGTTCAATCGTGGGTCTTCACGATGAACGTATTTTTTGACGTCAATTACTTCTCGTCGGATGCAGCGAAGATTAGATACGCGGTTTCGCTGTTACGGGGCCCCGCCATGGATTGGTGGCGAGTCATTGTGACGTCGCCACGCGCCTACGAGCCGCCGTCGCAAGAGGACGGGCCCGCGGGTCCAGCCGTCACCTGGAGCTCATTTTGCGAAACAACCCAGTATAGCACGCGGGACGCGTGGTGCGCAGGGCTTCGGGCGCGCTTCGAGCCGATTGCGGCTTCTGTTTCGGCGCATCAAAAACTGCGCACTTGGCGGCAGCTCGGGTCGGTTCAAGACTACACCAGCAGCTTTCTCGTTCTGTGTGAACAGGTCGGCTACATGCACGAGGCGGAGCGGGTGGACCGTTACGTCGGCGGGCTAAAGCCGGACATTTCGCACGAGATAATGATTCGCGGGCTATCAAATTTTAACGAGATTCTCGCGCTAGCAGAGAAAATCGACATCCTACGCCGACTTAGACCGGGGTCCTACTACGGACATCGTCCTCGGGGACCGACCGAGCACGCCACCGTACACGCCGTTGCTGCGAACGCAGCTGCTGCGCCATTCAAGGGGCGCTGCTTTGCTTGCAACAGGCCAGGACATCGCAAGAGCGAATGCCCAGAGGAGTTAAGGCGCCGCGGAGCTGAGCTGGGGAGGAAGTCTCAGAGGCAGGGAAACGCCAGCAGTCAGTAGAAATGGGGCCAACTACTGACGAGGCAACCTGCTCGCCAACCTCACCGACCCTCACCGAGTCACAGTACCGATTCACGCTATCGATCGGGCTCGGATGATTAAGGAGGGTACAGCGACGGATTGCCCAATACTGATTCACGGGAAAATACAGGGAGCAGGAGTGAAATTTTTTATAGACGGAGGAGCAAGTCACAGCTTAGTTAATACCGCAACCGCACGGAAGCTGCAACTGACACTTAGTCGGTGTTTACCGGAGATAGATGCACGCTTAGTCGACGGCACGCCGCTGGCAATACGGGAGAAAGTGGAGAGGGTGAAAGTTCGCTGCGGGGGGAACTTCGGGTTTACACAAATGCTCGCGACGACACTGTATGGGCACGACATTTTGCTGCGACGTGACTGGCTGCGACGGTATAACCCGCGAATCGACTGGACGACGGGTAGTTGGCTGTGCGAAGTAGCGGTAACTGGGTTGGTCTACCTCGCTGGCAGTCGCCCGAGCCTTCAATGGTCCACGTCAACGCTATCACGATGAAACGGGCTGTCGGCGTTGGAGCCGACGTGTACGCGGTGGATATAGTGGTGATAGAGGAAGCGGAGCAGCCGAGTGATTTTCAGAAACTACTAGCAGCAGTACCGCCCGAACTACAGGAACTGTTGAAACGGTACCCGGGGATTTTTCCGGACGACTTACCGGAGGGGCTGCTGTCAAACTTATATGCTTTATCTTGTGTAGGCTATAGTGGGGTAGCCCATATGGGGTACAACCCAATTAGGGTTGGTACTTGTACCCATCCTGCTGTTGGCAATCCATTCTCGTCCGTACTTCTGACATGGTTTCAGAGCAGGTCCTAGCCTAGGACCATTTTTTTTAGGGCCCACCGAGTAGCGCTACCCCACCCGTCGCGCCGCCGTGTTAGCGCCGCGCTGCCTTGCCCTGCCTTGCGTCGCACTGCCTGCGCACGCCCTGCCCTACCCTGCTCGCGCGCCACGCCGTGCCGCCTTGCCCGCACGTCGCCCGCCGCAACGCACCCTGCCCTGCCCGCGCGCCACCCGCCGCCGCGCGCCCTGTGCTGCCCGCGCGCCGCCCGCCGCAGCACGCTCTGCCGCCCGCGCGCCGCCTGTTGCAGCGCGCCCTGCCCTGCCCGCGCACCGCCCGCCGCCGCGCGCCCTGTGCTGCCCGCGCGCCGCCCGCCGCAGCGCGCCCTGCCCTGCCCGCGCGCCGCCTGCCGCTACGCGACCTGCCCTGCCCGCGTGCCGCCCGCCGCCGCGCGCCCTGTTCTGCCCACGCGCTGCCCGCCGCAGCGCGCCCTGCCCTGCCCGCGCGCCGCCCGCCGCCGCGCGCCCTGCTTTGCCCGCGCGCCGCCCGCCGCCGCGCGCCCTACCTTGCCCGCGCGCCGCTCGCCACCGCGCCGCCTTGCCTGAGCACCGCTCGCTACCACGCCGCCCTGCCCTGCTGGCTGCTACCCTGCTTTGCCCTGCCTGCGTGCTGCTCTGCTGCTAGCGCGCCCGACTGCTCTGCCCGCCATGGCCACGCTCAGTGTTCTCACCTTTGATCCGGAGGGCCGCCCGATTGAGTTTGACGCTTGGCTCGACGACTTACAGCTGTACTTCTTGAGCGATTCCAAGGACGGTGTTTCACCGTTTGACCTCACGTCTGGCTCCTCTCTCGGCCCTGCCGCCACAGCTGACAGTGTAGCTCGCTCACAGTGGCTTACTCGTGACGCTGCTACTCGCCTAGCCGTTCGCAACCACCTGCCGTTAGCGGAACGCGCTCACTTCGGACAGCACAAGACTATGAAAGCACTGTACGACGCTGTAGTCGCTCGTTACTCCTCCCCGGCCACTACGGCTCTAAGCCGCCTTCTCCTGCCTTACCTGTTCCCAGAGCTGTCCGCCTTTTCCACAGTAGCCGACCTCGTCACTCACCTTCGCACTAGTGACACTCGCTACCGCGCTGCGCTTGCCGCCGAGTTTCTCACCAAGAACCCTCCTCCCATGTACATCACTCTCTACTTCATAGTCACCTGCCTCCCTGACTCTCTTAGCGCTGTCAGGGACCTCCTTCTCGCCCTTGACCCCACCGACCTCACTGTCGACCTGCTCGAGAAGCACCTCCTAGCAGCTGAGACTAGCATAGTCACTGTAGGCGCTTCTCGTGGCACTCCCCGCACTCCCTTCTTTGAGGGATGTTCGCCCTCCCCCCTGGTCCCCTCCGTCGCCTCTGCTGCAGCTGTTGACTACCTTCGTGCTGAGGAGGTAGGAGCTGTGTCTGCCCCTAGTGGGAGGCGCCGCAGCGGCAGGGGCAGGGGAGGAAGGGGCGGTGGGGGTGGCACAGGTGGAGGCGGTGGTGGGGGCGGTGGCGGCGGTGGAGGGGCGGCGGTGGCGGAGGGAGTGGTGGTGGGGGTGGAGGTGTAGGTGGCGGCGGTGGTGGCGGCAGTGGGAGTGGTGGAGGCGGCAGTGGGGGCGGCAGTGGGAGTGGAGGCGGCGGCAGTGGTGGCGGCCGGGGTGGTACCCGCCAGAGGGGAGGCCTTGGCGGTGGTCAGAGGCAGCAGCAGCAGCGTCAGCCCCTTTAGTCTCAGGAGCTACGTGAGTGGTTTGCTGAGCATGGGGCGGCTGGGGGTGGTGGTCGCTGCCTGTATGTCATTCGCACAGGTGACCGCACTGGTCAGACATGCGGGAAGCTTCACACCGCTGCTTCTCTCGTCTTGACGACGCCTTTCGCGCAGAGTTTCCCAACGCGGCTTAGCTCCCCCGCTGGGCAGAGCTACTTAGGCAGGGTGTGGATATTTTTGCTCTTGATTATGATGCTATCCTTACTGCCATGTATGCATTGACTGTTAGTGCTGAGGGTGACTGTTACGTGTGTATGCCGCCAGACCCAGGTATAGAGGCTGCTGCTCTAGGTGCTAGTGAGTCTGCTGCTCTAGGTGTTGGTGAGTCTGCTCTCTCTAGTACTGCGTCTGCTTCGGCCTTGCACACCTTCACGCTTGACTCAGGTGCTTCCCGCTGTTTCTTTCGCGACAGTACCACAGTCACACTGCTCTGTGCACATGTTGCTGTCTCTCTGGCTGACCCCTCTGGGGGCCCAGTCCTTGCACGTTCCTTGACTGTTCTGTCGTGTCCGGCGGTTCCGTCTGGCTCACTGTCAGGTTCCTCCCCTCGTTCTCTACGAACTTGGTGAACAACGCCGTCCTTCAGGATGAGTGGGTTGATACCTTCACCCCTGGAGGACACCGTGTGGCGATCTGTACGTGCTCCCGGACTGGCCGGCACCTGGCCACGTTCACCCGTCGGCCTGGGTCAAGTCTGTACACTCTGACTAATGCGCCTCCTCAGGTAGCTGTGTCTGCGTCTGCGTCTGCGTCAGGTCAGCTGTCGCCCCCCTGCTCGTGTCGCGCCCTGTCGCACCAGACGCTCCTTTGGCACCACCGCCTTGGTCACCCCTCCGTGGCACGCCTCCGTGGCATGCACTCCCGTCTCCTTGTCTCTGGTCTTCCCAGGTCTCTACCTCCCCTCCCACCCTCGCCTGCCCCTCCCTGTCTTCCCTGTGTCGAGGGATGGCAGCGCGCCGCTCCTCACTCCTCCTCGTTTCCCCCGACGACTGCTCCCCTGCAGACTCTCCACATGGACGTGTGGGGCCCAGCCCGCGACCGTGGACAGGGCCGCGAGCGGTACTTTCTGCTGGTTGTTGACGACTACACGCGTTACACCACGGTCTTCCCCTTGCGCAGCAAGGGGGAGGTCCCTGATGTTTTGATCCCTTGGATCCGCGCTGTCCGTCTCCAGCTCCGCGAGCGGTTCGAGACGGAACCTCCCGTCCTGTGAGTTTTCCTCCGACCTCTTGCGGGACTTTTGTCGTAGGGAGGGCATTCGCCAGTCGTTCACGCTTTCGGCCTCTCCGCAGCAGAATGGGGTTGCTGAGCGCCGCATTGGCTTAGTCATGGAGGTCGCTCGTACCTCCATGATCCATGCGGCTGCCCCCCATTTTCTGTGGCCGTTTGCGGTCCGGTACGCTGCGCATCAGCTCAACCTCTGGCCCCGTGTCTCCTTGCCAGAGACCTCGCCGACACTGCGTTGGACGGGAGAGGTTGGCGATGCGTCGGTGTTGCGGGTCTGGGGCTCTCGTGCCTTTGTCCGTGATACGTCCGCGGACAAGCTCTCCTCCCGCTCCATTCCCTGCGTCTTCCTTGGCTTTCCCCCTGACACGCCTGGCTGGCAGTTTTACCACCCCACCTCCCGCCGTGTCCTGCCCTCTCAGGACGTCACGTTTGACGAGTCGGTTCCCTTTTACCGTCTCTTCCCCTACCGCACTGCCCCTCTCCCCCCCCCGCCGCTCTTCCTCGCACCAGGTCCTTCTCCGGTAGACCCCCTCCCCCCTCGGGGTCCTGCCCCCTCAGGTGTGTCCCAGGTGGACCCTGTCGGGCCTGTCGAGGTAGCTGTCGACTCAGGTGCTGCTAGGGGTGCTGAGCCTGCGGGTGCGGGGCCTGGGGGTGCTGAGCCTGAGCGTGCGGAGCCTGGGGGTGCGGAGCCTAGGGGTGCTGAGCCTGGGGTTGCTGAGTCTGAGGGTGCGGAGCCTGGGGGTGCTGAGTCTGAGCGTGCTGAGCCTGGGGGTGCTGAGCCTGGGGGTGCTGAGTCTGGGGGTGCTGAGCCTGGGGGTGCTGAGCCTGAGCGTGCTTCGCCTGGAGGTACTTTGTCTTCTGGAGGTCCTCCGGGTGTCTTGCCACGGTGGGAGCCACTCTCTCCACCGCAGCTGCGCGAGTGGTTTGCTCAGCGCTGGAGCCTCCGGAGTGGTGCTGCTGGAGCTGGAGCTGCTGGAGGTGCTGGAGCCGCTGGTCCCGGAGGTGCTCGTACTGGAGGTACTGGAGCTGCTGGAGCTGGAGGTGCTGCTGGAGCTGGAGCTGCTGGAGGTGCTGGAGGCGCTGGTCCCGGAGGTGCTCGTACTGGAGGTAATGGAGCTGCTGGAGCTAGAGGTGCTGCTGGAGCTGGAGCTGCTGGAGGTGCTGGAGCCGCTGGTCCCGGAGGTGCTCGTACTGGAGGTTCTGAGGCTGCTGGTCCTGGAGGTGCTGGAGCCGCTGGTCTCGGAGGTGCTCGTACTGCAGGTACTGGAGCTGCTGGAGCTGGAGGTGCTGCAGGCGTTGGAGCTGGAGGCGCTGGAGCTGGAGCTAGCGGAGGTACTGGAGCTGCTGGTCAGGGAGCTGCTGGAGGTGCAGGAGCCGCTGGTCCCGGAGGTGCTCGTACTGGAGGTACTGGTGCTGCTGGAGCTGGTGGTGCTGCAGGCGCTGGAGCAGGAGACCCTGGAGCTGGAGGTGCTGGCCCTGAGGGTGCTGGTGCCTTCGGTGCTGGTGCTGTGCGGCCGCGACCGTACTTCGTTCCACTGCTTCAGCAGGTTCTTGGTCTCCCGCCTACTACTGGCCTTACTCCTCCGTTACTGTGTCCACCGCCTGACCAGTCACAGTCGCAGTTACAGCCAGCCTCCCCACTGCCTGCTCCTTCTCCTTACACTGAGCAGACAGGAGGTCTTACAGAGCGTCGTGAGCCTGCGTCTTGTCCTGCCTCGCCTGTTCGAGCTGTCCGCACTGGTCGTCGTGTCCCGCGTCAGCGTCCTCCTCCTGTCCCTGGCACGCACCAGATGGCACTTCGTCCTTCTTCTGGGCCACAGCGTGTCCCTCTGCCGTCTCCTCCTGCGTCCTCTCTTCCTGGCGTTCCTGACCCGCCGTCAGACCTTGCTCGTGCTGCCAGTCCTACTGTCACACGTCTTCTAGCTACTGCTGTCACTGACCCTTCGTTTGAGTCCACTGCTGCGTCTGCCCTAGTTGCTGAGCTTGTTGACTTTGCTGCTGCCTGTCGCCTCGACTACGCCGCTAGTCTTGTTGCTGAGTCTGAGTCTGTATGTCCTCCGTCCGTCGGGGGTGAGTGTGCTCTTGGCACGGACGTCCTTGAGGACAGGCAGGAGGAATTTGAGTGGTTTGCAGCTGCTGTACCCCGCGCTCTTACGCAGAGGCGATTGAGGGTCCCTACTCCTCTCAGTGGCAGACAGCCATGGACGCAGAGATGGCATCCTGGAAGTCCACAGGCACTTACGTCGACGAGGTTCCCCCACCTGGGGCGAACATCGTCAGTGGCATGTGGATTTTCAGGGTGAAGTGGCCGCCGGGTTCTCCGCCTGTCTTCAAGGCGCGTTACGTTGCACGAGGCTTCAGTCAGCGAGAGGGAGTTGACTTCTTCCAGACCTTCTCCCCTACCCCGAAGATGACCACTCTTCGGGTTCTGCTGCACGTCGCCGCTCAGCGTGACTACGAGCTTCACTCTCTTGACTTCAGCACTGCTTTCCTACAGGGCAGCCTGCACGAGGAGATCTGGCTGCGCCTCCCACCTGGCTTCACTGGGTCATTTCCTGCAGGTACCCAGTGGAGCCTCCGGCGGCCAGTATACGGTCTCCGCCATGCGCCTCGCGAGTGGCACGACACTGAGGACGACGCTTGCGGCTCTTGGGTTTGCTCCTTCGACTGCTGACCCGTCGCTGTTTCTACGCACCGACACTTCGTTGCCGCCGTTCTACATCCTCGTGTACGTCGACGACTTGGACTTTGCCAATGCTGGCACTGAGGGACTGGCCCACGTGAAGTCGGAGCTCCAAAAGAGACACACGTGCACAGACCTGGGTGAGCTGCGCAGCTATCTTGGCTTGCAGATCACCCGGGACAGAGCACGGCGCACCATTACCTTGACTTAGTCACACATGGTGCAGCAGGTCCTTCAGCGCTTCCTCTTCACGTACTCCTCGCCACAGTCCACTCCTCTGCCTACCGATCACTCGCTCTCTGCTTCGGATGAGTTCGTAGAGCCGAGTGGCCCGTATCCAAGGCTTGTGGGCTGCCTCATGTACCTGATGACCTGCACTCGACCTGACCTTGCTTACCCTCTTAGCATCCTGGCACGCTACGTTGCGCCCGGGAGACACCGACCAGAGCACTGGGAGGCCGCTAAGAGGGTGATCCGCTATTTGTGCAGTACGTCGGGCATGGGGCTCGTGCTTGGCGGACGGGCTCGAGTTGTTCTCACTGGTCACGCAGACGCTTCTTGGGTTGACGACTTCGCTACGCAGCGGTCGTCACAGGGTTACAGCTTCAGCCTTGGCTCCGGCTCTGTTTCTTGGCGGTCTACCCGCTCGCCTTCTGTTCTCAGTTCCAGTTGTGAGGCTGAGATCTACGCAGGGGCCATGGCTGCACAGGAGTTACGCTGGCTCACCTACCTGCTAACCGACTTGGGCGAGCCGCCTCGTTCTCCTCCAGTTCTGTACGTGGACAACAAGGCCATGATTGCCTTGTGTCAGGAGCACAGACTGGAGCACAGAACGAAGCACATCGCTCTGCGTTACTTCGTTGCTCGACAGTTGCAGCAGCGTGTACAGCTTCGTCTTGCTTACGTGGCCTCTCGGGCCAACACCGCTGATATCTTTACCAAGGCACTTCAGCCTTGTGATCATCAGCGTTTCTGTACTGTTCTAGGCCTTGTTCCTACTTGGCCTCACTTGCTCACTTCTTGACTTTGCTTGTACTGCGATCTATATGCTTATACCTGCATGCTTACACTTGTTAGGTTTTGATCACTGTACTGCTTGTTCTGCTTTATATAACTCTGCATGTGAACTGGCCTTGTGGCCATTTGCTTGTGCTCATAATGTGTGGTGACTTCGTGATCCACCCTGAGTTTGCTTTGCTTTTCTTGACTGGTCTTGTGACCTCTTGTTCTCCCCCACTTTGCCTATGGGGGTGTGTCAAACATAAATGCTGTATCTTGTGTAGGCTATAGTGGGGTAGCCCATATGGGGTACAATCCAAATTAGGGTTAGTACTTGTACCCATCCTGCTGTTAGTCAATCCATTCTCGTTCGTACTTCTGACAGCTGCCACCTCAGCAAGCACACGACCACCGCATAGAACTAGAACCGGGGGCACAGCCAACTGTACAGCGACAGTTCCGACTGACACAGCCCGAGCTCGACGAACTGAGGAAGCAGTTAGATCACCTGTTAGAGAAAAAATCCATCCGACCAAGCTCATCACCGTTCGCCGCACCGATACTGTTCACACCGAGGAAAGACGGAGGGTTTCGGATGTGCATCGATCACAGAGCACTGAATAGGGTAACAGTCAAGTCGCGATATCCCATTCCCCGCGCCGATGAACTGATAGATCAACTCCGAACAGCATGAGTCTTTTCGAAAATCGATTTACGGGGAGGTTACCACCAGATTCGGGTCGAACCATCGGACTGCGCCAAGACAGCATTTCGAACTAGATACGGGTCCTTCGAGTGCATGGTGATGCCATTCGGGCTGACCAACGCACCGACGACATTTCAGATGACCATGAACGAGGCATTTTGGCCGCTTTTAGATAAATGCGTGATAGTTTACCTCGACGACATCCTCGTTTACAGTCGCGATAAGCAGCAGCACTTAGCAGATCTGGAAAAAGTTTTTATTTTAGATGAGCACAGACTACTGACCAAGGGTTCCAAGTGCGAGTTTTTTCAGGACAGACTAGAATTTTTGGGGCACGTTATTTCGGAGGCTGGAGTTGAGATTGACCCCAAGAAGCTGGACACGGTCAAAGCGTGGCACCCCCCGACAAATATCACGGAGCTACGGAGTTTTTTAGGGTTTGTTAATTACGTGCGTCGGTTCGTCCCCGACATGGCGCGATTAACGGCCCCACTGACGGATCTGCTACGGAAGGGGGTCATTTTTACGTGGGGGGAGAAGAGCATGCTGCCTTCTCTGCCCTAAAAAATGTTCTCTGCTCACCACCCGTACTGCGCATCGCCGACCCGCACCGCCCATTCGAAGTAGTTACAGACGCAAGCGACATCGCCATTGGAGCCGTACTGCTACAGGACTTCGGCAACGGCCTACATCCCATCGCATACGAGTCACAAAAACTGCATCCGCCCGAGAAAAACTACCCGATACACGACCGCAAAATTCTCGCGAAGTGTGGCGCTGTTACTTGACCGGCGCAGACGTGACAGTACGGACAGACCACAAATCACTACAGTACCTCCGCGCACAGCCCCACCTCAACCCACGACAGATTCGCTGGCTCGACTTCCTCGAGTCGAACTTTCAATACACGGTCACCTACAAAAAGGGGGCATCGAACATCGCCGATGCACTGACCCGCCCCACTGCCCAAATCCATGCCATACAACTCGCCCAGACCAGCCCACTTCTTACAGGACTATTTACCCACGGCTACCAAACAGACCCGTTCTTCACTGGAGGACATTCAGCAGCAGTTCGCAGCAGCAAAAGGGGTATATTACGTAAAAGCCAGCACCGACCTCATCTGGGTACCGGGCTACACTTTACTAAGGGAGCTGTTACTACAGGAGGCACACGACGGGGTTACATCAGGACATTTCGGAGTAGAGAAAACACGACAACAGCTGCAGCGGTATTACTACTGGCCCGAGATGCTGACCGACGTGCAACGACACGTGGCATCGTGTCCCACCTGCCAACTCATGAAATCATCACGGAAGCGGCCGGCAGGACAGTTGCAGCCGATACCACCCCCAGAGCGTGCTTGGCAGCAGGTGACGATGGACTTCGTCACGGGGTTACCGGCTGGAACAAGTGGGAATGACGTGATCCTGGCCGTCGTCGATCGGCTGACGAAAATGGCACATTTCGCAGCATGCAGGAAATCAATCACAGCCGAAGAAACAGCCCGCCTCTTCATCTCCACCATCGTTCGACTGCACGGGACACCAGCATCGATCATCAGCGATCGTGACACGAAATTCACCAGCAACTTCTGGCAGAATCTGTGGCAGCAGTTCGGCACGCGACTACAGTTTAGTTCTTCGTACCACCCCGAAACCGACGGACAGACAGAACGGACAAACCAGACCATGGAGCAACTCATCCGAGCCACGTGCGACGTCCCGACCACCTGGGAACAGCAGCTGCCACTTATCGAGTTCGCGTACAACAACTCGCCATCCACCACGACCCAACAGTCACCGTTTTACCTAAACTACGGACAAGACCCCACAGTAACCATGACTCTGAATCCCGACAACCCGGTGCCACGCGCACAACAGTTCGCAGAGTTTTTACAAGCAGCACGGACCCGAGCAGCAGACGCAATAAAAAATTCAAACATCATCGCTAAGCGTAACGCCAACCGCCACCGCCGACCCGTTACTTACCTTACCGACGACCTCGTATTACTCGACACCCAGAACCTCCGCCTGCCCATTACCCCGAAACTCTGCCCCCGATATTGCGGGCCATTTCGCATCAGCCATATGATCACACCTGTCACCGCCCACCTCCTCCTCCCTGCTGACTGATACGTGAGCCCCTCATTCCACGTCAGCCTCCTCCGGCCTTACGTACCATCCACCAGCCAACTGCCTCGCAACCGCCTCGCCAGCATTACACGACCGCCAAGACAGCCAATCATCACGCCCGAGAAAATCTTGAGCCACAGAGTTCGTGACCCACGGGGAGCTTGCGATCGAATTTCTGATCCGCTGGAAAGACTGCACGCCTACCGAAGACAAATGGGTTCCCCTGGACTGAATTGAAAACCACCCCGTCCTCACCGAGTATCTGCGCAGCCGAAATTTCCGGGATGTACATGCGCTTTTGTAAGGAGGGCCTCCTTAGAGGGGGGAGGGGGGGGGGGGGGGGGGGGGGGGGGGGGGGGGGGGGGGGGGTAGTGTGAGGAAAATTCATTTTCCTTACTCCGCGTCCCTGCTCAGCGCGTACACCACTATTCCCGCCAACAACACCCAACAGTAAAGCGTTACCACTCGCGACACTCGCCTCGACTACTGTTCGCGCCACTGTTCACGACACGACCCAACCTCACGGTTCGGTTGGTAACCCGCGCTCCGGACCTCCGCCTCGACAATTCCCAACCTCGGCGCTAGGCCCGTCGCGCACCCCATTTTCATGCATTACCGTTATAACTGTATTTTTTTTGCTTCGATAGTGCAATTCTCGGTCGCTCGCTCAATTGCACTCGTAACATTATGCCTTCTTAACATTGGTGGTGCACTCTTGTTAGTTTGCTATATGTATCTTTGATCCTATAGTGAACACAACTCATTCTCGATTCTCTCTTGCACAACCAAATCGACACCCGCTTGGCCTAGGCTACTAAGCCTAGGCCCTAAGTTAAACTCGTTTCCTAGCTAAGACGCTAACGTGACATGGTATTGAGCTTGTAAGATCCTGACCTAAGTTAATGGGCCCACCCATTTGCGGCACGGCGCTCGTTGCGACGGACGCGGTGGCAAGCTGGCCGCGTTTCCCTCGTTGCCAGCCCGTCGTTTTTTCCCTCGTCGCTTCTGCCCGTCGCTAAATCCGCCGTGACGCTCGCGACCGTCACGGTGTCGAGTTATGCAATAACGAGACCCGTTCTCCCCGTCGCAGTCCCCGTCGCAGTCCCCGTCGAAGTCCCCGTCGCGGCTCACCATCACGCTGCTGCTGCGGCCCCTCGTCCTGCTTGTCGCGACATTCCGCGAGCTCACGTTTCGCCCACGTTTTGCTCCCCCACACCCGTACGTACGCTCCACGCCGCCCATCGTCAGCTCCCCCGTCGCCCGTCGTCTCCTCCCCATCGATCGACGCTCTGCCCGTCGCATTACCCCCGCCCCCTGCCCGTCACCCCCCCCACCCCCCCCCCCCCCGTCGTGGCTGTTCGCGTGTGCAGCGGCGGTCGCTGTGGGGGGGGTGAGGGAAGAAGGGCAGGGAGTGGCGGCCGAACGCTGTGTGGGGGAGAGGGAGGCGGGGGAAGGGCATGGCGGGACCACCAGCAGCTACAACGCCAGCGACACCGCCAGCAGAGACCCCGCCAGCAGCTACACCGCCAGCAAAGACCCCGCCAGCAGCTACACCGTTAGCGACCCCGCCAGCAGCGCCACTGCCAGCAGCGCCACCGCCAGCAGAGACACCGCCAGCAGAGACACCGACAGCAGAGACACCGCCAGAGCACAACTGACAGCGCCAGCCGCACGCTCTGCCGCCCGCCCCTCTATCCCCCCCCCTCTCCCCCGTCGTCTCCCCTCCCGCGGCTACTGCTGTGGGGCGGAGGTGGCGGGGACGGGGGGTTGGGGAGTTGGCCGCCGTGAGCAGAAGCAGCACAGCCGCCTCCTCCTCCTCTCGCTCACTCCCGCGTGTGTCGTTGAGTGGGGGGGGCTGAGGGGGTGGCGGCAGGAATTCTGCAGGGACTACCGTGGGTGGGGCAGGGGTGTGGAGGAAGGAATGGGGGGAGGGGGTGCGGTCCCAGGGGGCGGTTGTTATGGGGGGTGAGGTTCAGGGGGGTGGTTGAATAGGTGTGGGGATTTGGGGGTTAGTAAGAGGGGGTTTCGCCACGGGTGGCTCCCCCCCACCTCCTCTCGTCATCACTCTCTCACCTCCCCTTTTGTAAAAGGGGGTTAGAAAGAGGGTTTCGCCACGGGTGGCTCCCTGTCACCTCCTCTCCTCATCCCTCTCTCACCTCCTCCTTCAGTCTTATCTCCTCTCTTCCTCTCTCTCTCTCGCCTCCTCCTCCTCACTTACCTCTGCCGTCGTCCACTGCGCCAGCTGTACCCCTTCAGGGGGTGTGATTTCCTCTAGCTATGTGCTGCACGCAGTTAAGGGGGTGTGTCGCGATATATATTTTATATATATTTATAACTGCCTGTAGCATTAGCTTTAGTGTAGTTATGCCTTCTTAACATTGGTGGTGCACCCTTGTTAGTTTGTTATACCGTATGTATCTTTGATCCTATAGTGAACACAACTCATTCTCGAGTCTCTCTTGCACAACCAACTCGACAGCCTAGGCCCTAAGTTCAACCCGTTTCCTAGCTAAGACGCTAACGTGACAGCGGGCAGCTCGCACGGCAAAGTCGACATCGCCCCCCCCAGAGAAGTGGAGTGACGGCTGGCGGAATTGTGTCAGCCTACGGCTATTCTAAATTTTCGCCGGACAAGATCGCCGTGCCTATGCTGCTGGAAGGCCGACAAGACCTAATTACTTGGAGGGAGTTGATCGAGCCCCAGCTGCAAATTGCAGGGCTAAAGTGTTTCGCCGACGGCGAAGTGGTGACGCCGGACGAGGATGACGTCGAGTTCCGGGCGGAATTCCGCGCAGTTCATCTGTTGACTTTCATGTTCATCTCGCGCTGCTGCTCGCCGATGGTGCAGATCGCTCTGAAGCCGTGTCGACTTCGACTGGAAGCCGGCCACCACGCGTGACGGTTCATCATGTTGACGTGCCAAGCGATCGACGACCTCTACATCAGCCAGCTGGAGGAGCGCCTGACTCACCTCAGGATGGGCGAGCAAGAGTCGTTGATGGACTACTGCAACCGTGCTCAACGGATCCTGGCAGATATGCGCATGGCATGCGTCAACTATTCGACGGCATCCTACATCACACACGTCGTCAAAAGACTCCCGAGCGGCGTTGGAGCGGTGCGGGCTTTGCTGCGATGGAACGTGGTCGACCATGCTGCGCTGGCGGTCGACCAGCTTGGCTGCTAGGTTGTTAGACTCTGTTGTTGTCATTTTTGCTATTGCTTGTTCAATTATTCTGCAATGCAACTTTCCCTAGTCAAACTCTTCCCAAATTCGTCCGTGAACGGACAAGTGCTAGAGAACGCTAAGGAATGCTACGATCACTCACACACTTCGTGCCTTCCCCCGTAGTCTAGCTCCCACCGTTGTAGAGTGAATCTCCTCATGGTACGGTGAGCGTGGACGACCCCGCATATTACCTTCGGATAGGAGCCGACTTATCACTTACCTAAGTCGTTCGTAGACCGGCATCCCGTGCGGACCATGACGCCTGTCCCGGCAGCGGTCGGCGCGGTAGCGGATACTTTGGAGGCACGGTTGGATGACGCGAGGAGGCGCCACGAGGCTGGCGAGTTCGGGCCGACCCTCCCCTTGGAGGTGGTTCAAGTGGGCATCCGTGCGCAGTGGGCGACGAGACACCCTTCCCGACCTGCATCTCTACGACCGGTACGCAACGAGGGCAACGTCGACGAGGTGGTCGACGGCGGTGACCGAGTCGGCGACAGCGAGGGCAGGAGGAGGATAGGAGTGATTGGGTCCGTTGGCGGTGGCATCGGCGGGAGTCAGGTGCGAGTGCAGTGATCGACGGCAGCCGCAGGCAGCTCGCATGTCAACGTCGATGGGCGACATCGCTCTCCTCCGCGAAGCAGTGGGAGGCCCACGTCGACGTCGCACATGACGGTGGGATGGATCGCACCGGCGTACGGGTACTTCAAGTTCTCGCCGGACAAGATCGCCGTCCCTACAAGGTCGACGGCGTCTCATCACGTGGAGGGAGGATATCGAGCCTCAACTGGAGATTGCGGGGCTGATGTGTTTCGCCGACGGCGACGTGCCGATACCGGACGAGGACGAGGTCGAGTTGCGAGGGGAGTTTTGCTCAGCTCACCTGCTACCTTGATGGTCATCTCGAGGTGCTGCTCGTTAGTGGTGCAGTTAGCGCTGAAGCCGTGTCGTCAGCGATTGGACGCTGGCCACTAGGCGTGGCGGTTGATCATGTCGACGTATCACGCGACATGCGAAATTCCCCCTCTTTCTTCGGTAATCTATACACATGCGAAATCCCTCGTCTTTCTTCGGGTGAACAGTATTGGTGTTGCGAAGGGTGACGAATTCGGACGAATGAGCTGTTTCTCGAGTAGGTAATCCAGCTGCTTCTGCAGTTCGTCCAGTTCGGGTTGGGTCAGTCGGAGCTGTCGCTGTATTGTCGGCTGTGCCCCTAGTTCCAGTTCTATCCTATGGTCGTGCGGTCGCTGAGGTGGCAGTCCCGTCGGCAGGTCGTCCGGGAAAATCTCGCTGTATTGCTTCAGTTGCGCTGCCAAGTCACCCGGTACGTCGGCGAGCAGTTTCTGTAAATCACTCCCCTTTCTTGTTGCCTCGGCTTCCCGGATGTCCACCGCGTACACGTCAGCTCCTCCGCTACGGCGCGTTTCGTCCTGATGTCCACCGACGAAGACTCGGGCAAGCTCCAGCGAGGTAGGGCGATTGATAGAGGGGTGTTTAGTGTTCATTCCGAACATTACTTCCCAACCCCAACCCCAACCTTATCTTCTTAGATTTCCTAGTGCCACGCGGCACTCTACTTTCTTTGCCTTCCAATTCCTTGTCCCTTAAACCGCTTTCCAACAATCGCTCTTGCATGCTACTTAAACCTTGCTTGTACTCGCCATTATCAATCAATTCTACTTCAACTCTTCAATTACTCAGTAACTTCTTCGCCTATTTCGCCAATAGTTCTTTCGCCAAAGTCTTCCGCCGCATTTTCATCCTCGACTTAGTCGACCCCACTATTCTTTAGCGGATTTAGGCCAAGGGGCCTAACACTTGGTATCAAGAGCCTTCGCGGGGAGCGACTTCCAACGAGCGACCGTCGACGACGAGACTACGAGGTCATTGTCCTGCGGTGCCGACTTGCAGACTTGGAGTCGTCGAGCGAACATGGACGAAACCATGCACGCTCTCCCCCACAACATGGGCAACACGCTCACGCTTGCCGACCTCATACGCCAACTCGAACAGTTGACGTTGGAAAATCGTCAGGTACGAGCCGAAATGCAACAGCTTCACAATTTGGCTTCTAACCCCCATGGTCATGCTGCATCAACTCCTGCACCCACCACGCCGACTGGCGCGGAAGCGCTGCCGGAACGTCGAAGCACGCTCAAGCCGCAGAAGCCCAAGTCGTTTGACCCAAGTCAACGCGACGCGAACGAGTGGACGTGGCTCTTCATGCTCAACAACTACTTCGCCGCGAGCGGGGTGCATGAAAGCTGCACGGTTCCGACGACATGGGAAGGATTTGAAGCGGCGCTAAAAAGTAGGTTCGACTTGGTGAATGCCTCCAAAGCTGCTAGGAAACGTCTGCTTCATTTCCGACAGATAGGAAACGTCCAGGAGTACACAAGACGATTCTTGAGCATCTGCAACAAGATGGCCGGCATCAGGGAAGTAGAGATGCGCGATCGCTAACTCGAAGGGTTGAAGCCGGACATAGCGGAGGTGATAGCGACTCACGGGTTGTCCACCTTCGAGTCAGTTGTCGCAGCAGCAGGACGCGTCGACGCAGAAAGAAGCCGACGGGGTCGTGACGATCGCGATAGGGGATACAATAGACCGATCAACGACGCTCGATCGAGGGACGGACCGTCGCCCATGGAGATTGTGCAGTTAACAGTGACGGCTCACAGAAAACGGGTTTTAGGGGGAACTGTCACTACTGCAAAAATCCGGGACACATGAAGCGGGACTGCCCACAGCTTAAGGAGCGGCAGCAGGGAAACGGAAACCGCCAGTAGATAGCCGGTCGCTAGCTGGTGTGAAGGCTTCCGTACCCGCCAAGTTTACCGACGTAGAGGAGACAGCTCTGGAGCAGTCATCTACGCCGAACTTGGTAGACACTGTTGATCGTCCATTCGTGCTTCTAGGGAAGCTTCGCGGAGTTCCAGTAAAGATTCTAGTAGATAGCGAAGCTAGTCACTCGTTCGTTTCAACTTCGCTAGTTAGTCGTCTCCATATCGAAGCAGATTCAGCAGTCAACTTCAAGGATGCTCCCATGGTAGATGGGACGCCGCTTCACATAGGACCGATCATTTGCAAGTTGCGCGTAGTCCTAGGACCGATCACAGTTAGGCGTGACGTCGACTCTGCGACGCTGGACGGCTACGATTTTATCTTCGGGAGAGAGTGGCTACAGACGGTTAGTACTCAGTTCGATTGGGCTCAGGGAAGCTGCAGCGTCAAGGTAGACGGGGAGTTCCGGGGGCTGCCACAGTGGAGCGATGGGGCCACATCCTCCACAGCCATCATTAATGTTGTTCGTGTGCGGCAGCTAGTGAAGCGAGTGGCACGGATCTTCGCGGTTTTCCTTGAGGAGGTGGAAGCTGAGGAGGGGAAAGGAGGGAGTGCAGCAGTTGATGAGAAGGCGACTCTTCCTGTTGAGGTGGGTGCACTGTTAGCAGAGTTTGCAGACTTCTTCCCCGACGAGTTGCCCCCAGGGTTATCTCCCAGCCGAGCAGTAGACCATCGAATAGAGTTGGAGCGGGGGAGCAGGCCAGTAGTGAAGCCGTAGTGGAGGTTGATTCCATCAGAGACAGATGAGATGACGCAGCAGGTTAGACACTGTCTCGCGCAGTGTTTCATACTGCCATCTAGATCGCCTTGGGCAGCACCGATCCTATTCGCCCCTAAGAAAGACGGAGGGTTACGGATGTGCATAGATTACCGCGCACTGAACGTCGCCACCGTCAAGAATCGATTCCCAGTACCGAGAGTAGAGGATCGTCTAGATGTAGTGCAGGGCGCTGGAATCTTCTCCAAGATCGATCTTCGCTCAGGGTACCATCAGATTCGTGTAGTTCCATAGGACCGGCACAAGACGAGGTTTCGTACGAAGCAGGGGTTGTACGAGTTTAGGGTTCTACCGTTTGGTTTGACCAACGCCCCAGCGACGTTTCAGACGCTCATGAACACCGTCCTCTCTGAGTTTCTAGGTTCGTTCGTCGTAGTTTACCTAGAGGACATCCTGGTTTTCTCCAAGACGAAAGAGGAGCATGTGCAGCACTTGCAGAGGTCTTCGAGGTCTTGAGGAGGGAGTAGTTGTACGCGAAGCAATCGAAGTGCGAGTTCTTCCTCCCCGAGGTCGAGTTTCAAGGCCATGTCGTATCCGCTTGGCATTAGGACCGACCCGAAGAAGATCGCAGCAGTACAGGATTGGATAGCACCGACCTCAGTCAAGGAACTGCAGAGCTGCCTCGGTTTCGCAAATTACTACCGTCGTTTTGTTCAGGGTTATGCATCGATCGCTAGTCCACTCACCGACCTACTTCGGAAGGGCGTAGAGTACGTTTGGGGTCCAGCGCAGCAGCAGGCGTTCGAGGAGATGAAGCAGTCGCTCACGTCTTGACCAACACTGTCGTACCCTGATCCCAGTCGCCCGTACGTTGTAGTGACCGACGCTTCAGATCAGGCCATAGGAGCAGTGCTTCTTCAGGACCAGGGACGCGGGTTGCAACCGATCGCGTACGAGTCGCGTAAGCTTAGGGGAGTGGAACTGAACTATCCCATTCACGACAAGGAGGCACTCGCGATCATCCATGCGTATAATGTGTGGAGGTGCTACCTAGAGGGGGCAGATAGTGTTATACGCACGGACCGTTGCTCGCTTCGCTTTTTTCAAGTCGCAGCCGCAGCTGAGTCGTCGCCAGGCTAGATCGATGGAGTTCATGGAAGGGAGTTTCCACTAAAGGATAGAGTACAAGCCAGGCGTGCACAACCCAGCGAATCCGCTCGCTCGCCCTAGTTGCCAGCTCGCTAGCCTCACAGTCACTGCCGGCCATCCACTTCTCACAGCACTCTGCGAGCACGGTTACATAGTAGATCCTGATTTCACACCACAGCCGCCCGCAGGAGCAGAGGTGCAAGGTAGTGTCTACATACGGAAGGGTACAGCACGGATTTGGGTTCCCGCCTACCACCCTCTTCGATAGCTTCTTCTTTCCGAGGCGCATGATGTCGTTAGTGCAGGTCACTTTGGAGCGGATAAGACGGCTAAGACGCTTAGTCGCACGTACTACTGGCCAGGAATTGCAGCAGACGTAGAGGATTACATTCGCTCGTGCGACACGTGTCAGCGTACGAAGTCCTCTCACTAGCGCAAAGCGGGACTTTTGCAGCCTATTCCACCGCCCGACCGCCCTTGGCAGGTAGTCACCATGGACTTTATCATGACTTTACCGCGCACAGTTAGGGGTCACGACGCCATCTTTGTGGTAGTGGATAAGTTTTCTCGAGCAGCGCACTTCATTCCCACGCACGGCAAGGTCACAGCAGAGGAAGCCGCGAAGCTGTTCGTAGATAACGTAGTCCGACTGCACGGGGTTCCTGATTCCATCATTTCCGACCGCGACCCTAGATTCACCTCGAAGTTCTGGAAGCGGCTTTTCGCACTGTTTGGGACTCGCTTAGCCATGTTGTCTGCGTACCATCCAGAGACAGACGGACAGACCGAGCGCGTGAACCAGACATTGGAGCAGATTTTTCGCAGCACCACGATGCACGACGCAGCAGCATGGGACAAGAAGCTGAGCATGGCAGAGTTCGCCTACAACAACACGCATCACTCCGCCACAGGTATGTCACCATTCTTTGCACTGTACGGTCAGCACCCCAATGTCCGCACTTGTGTCGATCTCACACCCACTGTCCCTCGTGCGGACAACTTCCACCAGCATCTCACATTCATTCACGACCATGTGAGGAAGCACCTTGAGCTCGCAAATGCACGCATGGCACGCACCACCAACCGCAGTCGTCGTGAGGTGTCATTCACAGTCGGTGACCGCGTTCTTTTGGATAGCCGCAACCTCCGACGGCCATAGGACAGCAAGCTTCGTCCACGTTTCATTGGTCCATTCGTCATTGAGCGCGCACTTGGTCCAGTCGCCTCCGCCTTCCTGCTCATTTCCACATGCACCCGTCATTCCACGTGTCTCTCCTCCGTCCTTACACTGATCCCAACACCACCTTCACGGGCCGTGATCGCAATCCACTGCCGGTAGCTGTTGTCACCGACGAGCCCGACGACCAGATCCAGCGCATCCTCCGGCACCGTCACCGTCTCCAGGGAAGTGTCTCTTTCATCGACTTCCTGGTTCGTTGGCGTGGTTACGATGCAGCCGACGACAGCTGGGTTTCTTCGTCCTCGCTGTCTTCCGACAACGCTTGCCTCCAAGCGTACCTTCAGTCTGCAGGCGCCGCGAACGTCGCCTCCTTGGGAGGGGGGTAGTGTTAGAGGGGTGTTTACTGTTCATTCTGAACAGTATTCCCCAACCCCAACCCCATCCTTTGTCAGAGTATTATTGTATACATCACTTTATAACTGCCTGCAATGTAGACTTAGTGCAGTTATCTTGCTTGTTAGGTGGTGCACCTTGCTTCTCTTCTTTCATATTTGTACCCTTGAACCTATAGTGAAACCCTCATTCTCCTTTACAATTTTCTCGACACTCTCCTCACCCTCGAACTTAACTACCAAGGCTCCTAAGCTATGGCTCCCAAGCCCACCTAACTCTACCTACTACTTTCACATCCTTATCTTCTTAGATTTCCTAGTGCCACGTGGCACTCTACTTTCTTTGCCTTCCAATTCCTAGTCCCACAAACCGCTTTCCAAAAATCGCTCTTGCATGCTACTTAAACCTTGCTTGTACTCGCCATTATCAATCAATTCTCATTCAACTCTTCAATTACTCAGTAACTTCTTCGCCTATTTTTCGAATAGTTCTTTCGCTAAAGCCTTCCGCCGCGTTTTCATCCTCGACTTAGTCGACGTGGCGGATCAGGTGGAGTCGTCAGCACGAGGATGACTTAGTGTGTGCGTTGTGCAGGTGACGAGGCTCAGCACACCAATCATCTGCGAGCACCTGCGAAGCTGGTGCGCTACTGTTCTGCGAGAGCAACGCTGGCATGCCGTCGACCTGCAGCGTTGGCACGCCGTCGACTTTGCACTACTGGAGCGCGGTCGACCAAGTCGTGCTGGAACGCGGTCGACCATGTTGCGCTGGCAGTTGACCGACCTAAATGCTAGCTCTGGTGTAGTCTTGTCTTGCCAACCTGATTGTACCATTGTTGTCAATTTTCTCTAGTGAAACTCTTGCCAAATTGCCCCGTGAACTAGCAAGCAGTGTGTGCACTAGGAAAACGACTAAGGACCAATGAACGCAGAGATCACACAAGCACCCGTGCCTAGCCCGTAGTCTAGCTCCCGTTGTAGTAGTTATCTCCGCATGGTGCGGTGAGAGTGGACGGCACACGACTTACCTTTCAGTCAGGTCGACGTAGTGGTCACTTACCTAAGTTGCTCGTAGGCTGGCAGCCGTACAGTCACTAGCGTGCGCGTAGGTGACGCTGAGGTGATGAACACCCTGGAGGCACGGCTGGAGGATGCGAGGAGACGCCATGAGGCCCAGGAGTACGGGGCGATACCCTGGGCGGTCATCGAGCCTGGACTCCGCTCCATGTGGGCGACGGAGCATCCCCCTTCTCGACCAGCTTCTCCTCGACCGGTGACCAACAAAGGCGGCGTCGACGTGGGCGTCAACACCGGAGGTGGCCAAGTCGGCAGCAGTGCGGGAGGCACGTCGAGGCAACGTGGTGTGATTCACGCCGATGAAGTCGGCGTCGTTCAAGCGCGAGGGGTGCAGTCGTCGACGGCTGCAGGCTCCTCGCAGGGTGACGTCGGAGGTCGACGAAGCGGACTGTCGCCGATGTCGGCGACACAGGTGGCGGCGGGCGGGATAGCACCAAGCTACGGCTACTTCAAGTACACGCCGGACAGGATCTTGGTCACCCCGCCGCTCACTGGTCGACCCGACATCCTCACCTGGAAGGAGGCCATCGAGCCTCAGCTGGAGATGGCCGGGCTGATCAGCTTTGCTCGAGGCACGGTGGCGACGCCGGACGACCCCGACCTGCGTGCGGAGTTCCGCGCCGTGCAGCTGTTGACCTTCACGGTCATCTCGCGGTGCTGCTCGGCGGGCGTGCAGATCGCCTTGAAGTGGTGCCGAGAGCAGCTCGACGCCGGCCACCGGGCGTGGCACTTCATCGAGTCGACCTACCAAGTCACCGAGGACTTGTTCATCGCCCAGCTGGAGGGGCAGCTGACGCACCTGCGTATGGGCGACGAGGAGACGGCGACCGACTACTGCAACCGGGCCCGGCGAATTCTTGCCACCATTAGGATGGCAGGCGCGCAGTACTCGACGGCGTCGTACGTCACCCACGTCATGCAGGGACTCTCGAGCAGCTACAACCTCCTGAAGCGGCTGTCCATGGCGCCGAGCACGAGGGCGACGCTCAACGAGGACAACTTGACCTCGTACATCCTGCAGGACGAGGCGGTGCAGGAGGCTGAGCGGTCCCAGGAGCTCTTGGCGCAGGCGCACTTCGTCACCCCGGCGAAGCAAGGAGGTCGACCGGGGCAGCGCGGACAGCCCGGCGGCGGTGGTAGCAGTGGCTGGAAACCAGCCAAGGAAGTCGACAAGAAGAAGTCGACCAAGGACAGCGGTCGAGGAGGAGGAGGTCGACCTCGGGAGTGTTGGCTATGCGGCGACCCTGACTACCTCTCCTTTGAGTGCCCCGACCGCAGTGACTCCGACGACGACGACGCCAAGGGAGGCCGCGGGAGGTCTGGGAGTCGTCGTCCTCGTCGAGGAGGGAACCAGCCGCGCAAGGAGAAGCTGTCGACCAAGACGTCGACCTCGGCGAAGGACGCCGACTCCTCTGCTGGGGGCAAGGGGCGGGACGACAAGACGGCGTCGTGCTCGCTGGTCGGCGTCGTGGAGCCGACCGTCTCGCTGGCGCCGGAGGCCGGGGAGGACTTCCAGGCGGTGGTGGCAGCTGTGCAGGCGAACCCGGCGGTGGTCCTGCTCGACAGTGGCTGCTCCCACCATCTGATGGGGACGAAGGAGGTCTTCGTCGACCTGCAGCCGAGCGGCTCTATCAAGCACGTGCGCGGCTTCAATGGGGCGCTGCAGGACGTCCAGGGCCGCGGCACTGTCGCCCTGCAAGGGGAGGCCGGGAAGCAGGTGCTCATCCCCGACGTGCTCTACGTCCCGGGTGTGCGAGCGAATCCGCTGTCGGCCGGCCAGCTGAAGGAGCACGGGGTGAAGCTGCAGGAGGACGACGAAGGGATGCTGCTCGTCTCGGCAACGGGAGAGGTGCTCGGTCGGGCGACGTACTCCGGGCGTGTCCTCTGCACCGACCTGCGTCCCTGCTCAACGAGGTCGACGTTGCCCACGACGGAGGTCGTGGCCCTGCGAGCGATCGTCTCGGCGACGAAGTCGACGCCGAACAGGCTACATGCACGGCTTGCACACGTCGGCATGGACACCATCCGGAGCTCGGCGAAGCACGAGGTCGCCACTGGGCTGGACCTCAAGTCGGCGTCGGGCGCCGACTCACCGTGTGTCTCGTGCGTCGGTGGGAAGCTGGCGCGGCACACCTTCCCCGACCAAGGCTCCGACGCCGACGACGTGCTGGCCGTCGTGCACATCGACCTGTGCGGGCCGTTCCGCGTGGCTGCCAAGGACGGCAACTTGTACTTCTTGTTGCTGAAGGACCGCAAGACCCGCTTCGTGTGGGTGAGGCCGGTCGCCAAGAAGTCGGATGTGCTGCTGGAGTTCCAGAAGTGGCTGGTGTTGGTGGAGAGGCAGGTGAAGAAGTCGGTGCTGATGCTGCGCTCAGACCGAGGAGGGGAGTTCCTCGAGAAGAAGTTCACCGACTTCGTGGACGGCAAGGGGATCGTCCACGACCTCACCTGCCCATACACCCCGCAGCAGAACGGCATGGCGGAGCGGGAGATGAGGACGGTGGTGGAGTCGGTGCGGACGATGCTGCTGCACATGGGCGTGCAGCACCACTGGTGGCACCTCGCTCTGCGGCAGGCCGTCTGGGTCCGCAACTGCCTTGAGAGGTCGACGCTGCCGCCGGGGACGACGGCGTACCCGCTGCTCACCGGGACGAAGCCCGACTTGTCGCTGGCCCGGGTGTGGGGCTGCATGGCGCAGTTCTTGGTCCCCGAGCAGCAGCGGGGTGGGAAGCTGAAGCCGAAGGCCAAGTGGGGCCTCCACCTCGGCGTGTCGGAGGAGAGCAAGGGCTGGGAGCTCCTCGACATCACCGCCAACCGGGTGGTCACCACGTCGGACGTGGTGTTCTACGAGGATATGTCACTGGAGGTGTGGCAGTCGGAGCTCGGGCCGGCGTCGGGACGGACGCCGACCACCCCACCGGCGGACACCTCAACGGCATCACTCCCCTTGCTTGCCGAGGTCGGTGAGCCTGCTGCCGAGGACGTCGAGGACGTCCCCTCTACCTTCCCCGCCCCTGCCCCTCCTACCCCTCCCCTTGTGGCCGACCTGCGTGGACTGACCCCAGTGTCGGCCTCCGACGATGAGGGGAGAAGTGGGACGTCGCCTTCGGCGCCGGCCAAGGGCATCGCCGGTGGCCGACGAGACGAGCAGCAAGTCGACGTGGGAGTGAAGTCGACGTTGATAGGGGAGGACCAGGTCGAGGAGGTGCAGCCGACTTTGGTGAAGCCGGCAAAGAGAGCACCAGCAGAGCAGCAGGCGACAGGGGAGCAAACTGCGGTGAAGTCGACCACGGAGCAGTCGGCAACTAGGCAGTCGGGAGAGGAGCCGACAACAGGGGAGAAGTCGGCCAGGAAGTTGACTGAGGTGCAGCAGGGCGACGAGGGCAGCAAAGACGGTGACGAAGGAGGGGACGCCGAGGAGTCCACCAAGAGCGACGTGGTGGAGGTTCGGCCTGAACCCCGGAAGTCAGGCCGACTTCGGAGGCCTCCCGACTTCTTCGTCCCCGCTGCCTTCACCACGGTGTACGACGTGGACGACGACGACCTGGCGTATGACGACGCCGAGGAGGATGAGGAGTTTCCGGAGCTCGACCCCGACATGCATGCCGACCCCGAGCACTGTTGGGACATCTCGACGATGACGGTGAAGGAGGCGTTGGCGAGCTGGAAGGGCCCGGCGGTGAAGGCCGCCATGGAGGAGGAGATCCGCAGCCTCATCAACATGGGCACTTGGGAGCTGGTCGACCGCCCGCCGGGGGTGAACATCATGAAGAACCGGTGGGTGCTGACGACGAAGTACCACGTCGACGACACCGTCGAGCGCGAGAAGGCGAGGCTGGTTGTGAAGGGCTTCACTCAGGTGTATGGCGCTGACTACGACGAGACGTTCGTGCCGGTGGGCAGCTACGTCACTCTGAGGATCTTCCTCAGCATCGTCGCCGTCCTCAACCTCAACCTGATGCAGCTCGACATGAAGAACGCCTTCCTGCAGAGCAAGCTCGACCGGGTGCTGTACTTGTCCCAGCCGGACTACTTCAACGACGGAACCGGCCGGGTGTGCAAGCTGATGAAGAGCCTGTACGGGCTGAAGCAGTCGCCGCTGCTGTGGTACTTGGCGCTCAATGACGTGCTGGTCGGCGCCGGGTGGAGGAAGAGCCAGGTCGACGAGGCTCTGTACTTCAAGGTCGGCGACGACGGAGTGGCCTGTTGGGTGCTGGTCTATGTCGACGGTTGCTCGCCGCGAGCAGCAGCACCGAGATGCTGAAGGAGCTGAAGGGGCTGCTGGAGTCAGCCTTCGAGTTGCGTGAGATCTCGCCGGTGCAGAAGTACCTCGGGCTGGAGATCATCCGCGACAGGTCGGCGGGGAAGCTGTGGCTACACCAGCAGGGCTACGCCGACAAGCTGCGTAGGCGCTTCATCGACGAGGAGCAGACCGGGCGCACCCCGAAGACGCCGGTCTCGGTCGACGCCTACGCCGGGCTCACCTTCGACGACGAGGAGGCACAGGAGCGACAGGAGGCGGAGTACAGGCAGAAGGTCGGCTCGCTGCAGTTCGCGGCTACGACGACGAAGCCGGACATCGCCTTCGCCTGGAGCAACCTGGGGAGCGGCCTCACGGTGAGGAGCGACCAGCACTGGCGTGAGGTCGACCGCTGCCTTGCCTACCTCGCCAACACCCGTGACACCGCCCTGGAGTTCGGCGGTGGACTTGAGTCGCTGAAGCTGGTCGGCTACGTGGACGCCGACGACGCCGGCGACAAGCAGAACCGGACGAGCACGGGCGGCTACGTGTTCGTCTACGGAGGGGCCGCAGTCTCCTGGTCGAGCCAGCGCGTCAAGTGCGCGACGCTGTCGTCGACCGAGTCGGAGTACGTGGCGGCAACAGAAGCTGGCAAGGAGGGACGTCGACTTCGTTTTCTCCTTGCAGAATTCCGGCAGCTGGATGCCGGGACGCCGACTGTCCTTCGGGTGGACAACAAGTCGGCCATCACAGTCGCTGAGGGCATGGGGTTGACGGGCAACCTCAAGCACATGGAACGGCGACAAGCCTGGCTGCAGCACATGGTGAAGCGTGGGAAGTTCTCACTGAGGTACATCCCGACCGCTGAGCAGCCAACCGACTTCCTGACGAAGGCGCTGCACTATCCGGCCTTCAACCGGTGCTCTGCTGCCATCGGCTAGGTACGCTTGGCCGACGTGGGCGACGGGGACAACGGCGTGCAGCAGTAGGAGCCATGCCCTCTTGCATGGCTGGTGCGGTGGACGACATGCTGTGTGTTGGGTGCACGTCGATGAGCTATTCTCCGAGGAGTACTGCTGTGTGGGCTGGGGGCCCAAGCGTGAACGCGGCAGGGGAGTGTCAACGGGAGTTGGGTTTGGCCCCGTCCTCGCTTGGGCGGAGCCGACTTCGTGGTCGGGTGTGAGGGGAGCAGCCGACCTGCAGCAGTGGGCGAGCTGGTTGACAAGGAGGTCGACCTGCACGGGGGCCACTGCACGGGCGCCGACTTCAGGGTGGCGCCGACTTCGGGGAGGTCGACCTAGGAGGTCGACCTGCGGAGGGCGTCGACTTGGTGACGCCGACTTGGGGCAGCCGACTTGGTGGTCGGCTGACAGGCCTTCTGGTCGACTTGATGGTTGGTCGACCAGGCGGGTTGTCGACCTGGTGGTCGACCTGACTTGGTGGTTGACGGAGGAGGGGCCGACATCGACCTCGACAGGAGAGACTCAAGACGCCGAGAAGCTAGGCGTCGAGTAGCATGGCGTCAACTTGGTGACGCCGACCTCGGGTAGCCGACCTGGGTGGTCAGTTGACAACTGTGCTGGTCGACGTGGAGCTGGTCGACTAGGGGTGTGGTCGACCTGGTGAGGTCGACTGGAGGTGGTCGTCGACTTGGAAGGACGACGGGCACATACAGGGGCATCTGGTCGACGTGGTTGCCCGGTCGACCAGGTTACCTGGGTGACGAGGTTCTGCGGAGGAGTACGACGGTCGCCCAGGCGATGTTGGCGAGACCGACCTCGGTGGTGGTATCCCGAGGTCGACGTGGCGGATCAAGTGGAGTCGTCAGCACGAGGATGACTTGGTGTGTGCGTTGTGCAGGTGTCGAGGCTCAGCACACCAATCATCTGCGAGCACTTGTGAAGTTGGTGCGCTGCTGTTCTGCGAGAGCAATGCTGGCACGCCGTCGACCTGCAGCGTTGGCACGCCGTCGACTTTGCACTGCTGGAGCGCGGTCGACCAAGTCGTGCTGGAACGCGGTCGACCATGCTGCGCTGGCAGTTGACCGACCTAAATGCTAGCTCTGATGTAGTCTTGTCTTTCCAACCTGATTGTACCATTGTTGTCAATTTTCTCTAGTGAAACTCTTGCCAAATTGCCCCGTGAACTAGCAAGCAGTGTGTGCACTAGGAAAATGACTAAGGACCAATGAACGCAGAGATCACACGAGCACCCGTGCCTAGCCCGTAGTCTAGCTCCCGTTGTAGTAGTTATCTCCGCAGTGTTGTGCCGTGGTGGTCGTCTCCGTCGTTGCGAGCGACGCCATCACTAGCCGCGCTCGAGGGTTGCCCCACGCTTCCGTGTTGTAAAGCCTGTACTTGCGTGCCTTGTGCTCTTGATTGTGCTTGTTGCGCCCGTGCGACGTCGTTTTGCAGTGATGTACGTTCCGGCGTCAATGCTGCAATTTCTTTGGTGCTTTCGTGCAACTACTGCAGCAGTTGGTTTAGGCGCTCCTGCGTGAGTGTTGTGACGTTGATATGCTCGGCCATTTTGAAGGACAGTGGCTCGGCTTAGCTCTAGGCACAGTCGTGGCTGCACGCGTTTACGAGAGAAGGCGAGGACAGCGGCTCCTAGGTGCTAAGGGGCGTGAGCCCCCTCGAGTGCAAAAATCAAAAGTTGATTTCTCTAGGTGCGGAGATGCGAGGTCCGAAAAAAAGATGGCTCTGATACCAAGTGTTACGGATGCAATGAAAAGAGATAGCAAGGATTGCACTAGGTTTCTAACGAGTACAAAGTATGAGCGAAGGCAATGAGCGAATACTTATGTGCGAATCATGCAAACGGTTACGCGGTGCGTGCGAGGTAGCTATTGCTAGGCTGTCATTTAAATTCGGGTTATTCCCGAAGCGCAGGCCGACCCGGTCGGGCCAGCGGTGCATGTTTTGGTGAAACAGTGCGCGCAAAGTTGACGAGGCCCCGTTAGCAGTAAGGGACGAACAAACGGCGTTGTACGCGATGTTGCATGGCGCAGTAAGGAATGCCAAAACATTCCTTACAGCAACCCAAAAAACCCTTGGTGTATTCAACGGTTTATATGAAAGGCGTGCATTCAAGATGGTCGCAGTCTCTATCGTTCGGGTGAACCAACTGGACCTGCGGTGCCATACACAAACTTTCTCGATGTTCAGACAATTGGGACCGTGGCTACAGAGCACACGTGTGCTTGGATTTAGGAGGCTGGAGCTTGTATTCGAACCCAGGTAGGTGGCGGCAATGAGCACCAGGCGAACAACTGTCAGAATGCTATAATTGTCTAGTATGTAGTGGGCTACTCTATAGTGAGTACAGCCCAAATTAGGGTTTGCTATATGTATCCTATCTGCTGCTAGTGAAAACCCTCTTCTTCTGTTCTAACTTTCTTGCTACTATTCTGACATGGTATCAGAGCAAAGGTCTCAGGTTCGAATCCCAGTGTGTGCACTTCGGGCATCCCAGTACGGGGGGGTGTCAGAGGTCCACTGGTGATCCTCGATTGATCCTAGGGAAGGGTTACAGGCATGTTGGCCTGGGGGGTTATGGGCGAACTGACCCGCTACTTAACAAGCCCTTTTATCCCAATGGTCTAGTGGTTGGGATTCTGACATGGTATCAGAGCGAGTACGCTCCTGGCCTGTGGGCCCACCTGCTTCCGCTGCTGTCCTGTCTGTCGCGCGCCCCGTGGCGCGCGACGTTTTTTTCTTCCCGCCACGCGCTCGGGGCGCATGGCGGTTTTCTGCCGGCCGCGCGCTCGGGGCGCGCGGCGGTTTTCTGCCCGCCGTGCGCCCCGAGGCGCGCGGCGGTTTACTGCCTCGCGCGTCACCCCGGGGACCTGTGCGTCCCCCCCGTCGACCGTCGCGCCGCCCCCGGGGACCCGCGCGTCCCTCCCCGTCGACCGTCGCGTCCCCCCCGTCGACCGTCGTGTCGCCCCTGGGGACCCGCGCGCGCCCCCCGCGATCCCGTCGCGTCGCCCTGGAGACCCGTGCGCGGCCCCCGCCATCCCGTCGCGCCGCCCTGGGGACCCGCGCGCGCCCCCTGCGCTCCCGTCGCGCCGCCCTGGGGACCCGCGCGCGCCCCCTGTGCTCCCGTTGCGCCGCCCCGTGCCCCCGTGCGCCGCGAGGCTTCTTCCCCCCTCGCGGGTGGCGAGTGTGGGGGTGGCGAGTATGGGGGTGACGGGTGTGTGAGGCCTCCCTTGCTCCTCCTCCTCCTCCGTCTCCCACTGCTGCAGCTGCCGCTGAGGGGGTTGGGTGTGTGGGAGCCGAGGGAGTGGCACTAGGGGGGTTTCGTGAGAGTGGAGCTAGGGGTGCAGCAGGGGGTGTGTGAAAGGGGTGTGAGACAGTTGGGGGAGGTTGAGCGAAGGTAGCCGTCGTGACGTCAGCAGCGCCAGTAGTCCGGGGCCCTTGCTCCGGTAGCCCAGCGAGCCTGCTGCGCCAGTCGCCCGTGGGTCCGTTGCTCATGCCGCTCGTCTTAGCCGCGGAGCCAGTTACTCCTGTAGTCCGGGGCCCTTGCTCCGGTAGCCACCGTGTGCGCCGCTCCTGTTGCCCGTGTGTCTGCGACTTCACCCGTCGCCTCCTATCTCCACTCCTCGCACAGTCCCTCCTCCTCCTCACTTGCCCTCTGTGACTGCCTCTAGTTTTGCTTGTGCTTGTGAACTTCTTATGCGACTGCTTGCTGTGCTGATCATACCCCACTTTGCCTGTGGGGTTGTGTCAGAATGCTATAATTGTCTAGTCTGCAGTGGGGTACTCTATAGTGAGTACAGCCCAAATTAGGGTTTGCTATATGTATCCTATCTGCTGCTAGTGAAAACCCTCTTCTTCTGTTCTAACTTTCTTGCTACTATTCTGACAACAACAAACAACGTTTTATAAAAATACAGTCGATATAACGTATGGGTGGGTACGCCATGTTGTACTTGGATGTTTGTTATACAAACTGTGTGGTGCGTACAACCGATGTCAGTCTGGCAAGAATCAGGGTGTACAAGGTAGGTTCCTGACTTGTCCGCCCGCCATCCGGCCCAAAATGGCCCCCAGTGTCGTGTAAACACGCCCGATCATTGGTGATCACACAAGTTTCCAGATATCTTAGAGCATGGAAGCCAATCAAACGTGTACATTGCTACTGAAGTGTCCAAACTTTGGATGGCGGACGAACTTCAGAACCGTTATCTGATACTGTCAACAGACCCGCATTCGTCTGTCAAAGTTGATTAGGAAAGTACATCCGAGCTCCTTATTTTAAAAAATCTCTCTAATTTTATCCCAACTTCACTAAAAGAGTACAGCTTTATGGAATTCTACCCACGCGGGGCCCCGTGTATAGGGTTGATCCCTACCGAAAATATATCATGGTTCTCCTAGCGGTTTTATACTGTTCGCCCCGAAGAAAAATCCCGTGCAAAAATGGACACGTGTCGAAAAGTTTGCCCCGCAGGACCAGTTCTGAACATATTTTGGGCCTCGCATGAACATAATTCAAATGAGTTATACCTTTTGAGTAAACTTGGGACTATATTTGAAAGAATTTTGAAACTTAGGAGCTGGCATGTACTTTCCCAAGTTGATTCTGTGGCTACCCTTGAGGAAACGCCCTGGCAATAATCCCAGGAAAAGTTCACAACAGTGACACGTGCAAAATCCTACCCCTAGGTTTCCCCCAGATTACCCCGCTATGAGTAACCCAAAGGACTGGCAGTCCGACTGCTGGCGGGACTTCTGGGGCCTTGTACACGCCCTCTCCTGGTACCAAATCGCGGAGCTCGCCCATGGCGCGGAATGGCTCCTTGCGGGGGGAGCTGGGGCAGTTGAACTGGGGGTGGTGGTGATGACTATACAGTAGCGGGGCAGCCAGGCAGCCGCTTCGGTCCAGTCACCACCGTGCGGCTGCTCACTCGTCAGCCAAGAATGCAACCATTCACGAATCACGCAGCAGCATCATACAGTTCCCCCATTCTCGCCACCATTCTTGCCACCATCCCTCCTGTTGGGGGCTCACTGCAGGGTCACGAATTCGTTTTGTGCGGCCATCTTCCCATTATGGATTTTTATGGTCTTGCGGGTGGCGATGTCGTAAAACGTGTCTCCATTTCTCTTTAACCCAAAGTTCGCTATAACAATAGCGGACCGTCCGTTTAGCGCGTAGCGAACATTTAGCGGACGAAAAGCGGACGGAAGCACGAACGGACGACGAGGTGACACATTTTTCAAGATTTCGAAATTTCAGTTTACTGTGCATTCGTAACACTGTTCGAGAATCTCGTTTTTTTCGCCACTCAAAAAACGCGGCTTGAATTCAAATGCCGAAACCAACTCATCACTCTCGAATTCCTGCCATAATCGCGCGCCAACCAGAATGCAGAACTGTATAGTACTGTTGATTCGTCCGTTCGGAAAACGAACGGCGAATGAACCGCAGTTTCGGCCTGACAAAAGTGGGAAAAGTGACACCCCGATGCGGTGTGTATGCGACGTCGCATGCATACGCGCGAACATACAGACGAAAAATAACGAAACTAGTAACCACCTTACGGTTCGAACGGTCAACGGTTCGAACCAAGGGGGGGCGAAATGGAGACACGCTCTAAGTAGGGCATTCGCCTTCGTGCGGGACGTGGCCAATCTTGCGGGCTCCATCAATTGCTGAGCCTCCATATGCTCTCCCGATCCGCTACGCCACTTCGGGCCGGCCGACTCCGAGCAGTCACGCTCGGCGAACTCGGAAAAAGATTCCCTCCGATTCCCCCATCAGCGGCTGCCAATCGACTTCGGCTCCGCGCGTGCGGATGTGTGCTGACGGGGCGGGCGTTGACGGGCCGGCCGATTATGCGCCCCACTTTTACGGAGGGTCAAACGGATTACCGGCCAATCCTCGCTGGTGGCCGCAGAGTCCACTCGTTTTGTGCGGACAATTGTAGATTTGTCGATTTTTATATGGTCTGGCGGGTGTCGTAATAAGTAGGGCATTCGTCGTTCGTGCGGGATGTGGCCAATCCTTGCGGACTCCATCAATTGGCTGAGTCATGCGTGGTGGTAGTACTGCGTCCACATATCACGATGAGACGGCTCCCCCGAGCCGCCACGCTTCAGGGCACGGCGCGTGGCGAACTCGGAAAAAGATTCCGTCCCGATTCCCCCATTAGCTTCTGCTGGCGGAGACGCCGGTCGGCGGAGATCATATCATGCGCACGTATAGTAGTCCGGGTGACGGGCGGGCGTCTGGACTGGGCGGACGTCTGTACTGGGCGGACGTCTGGACGGGGCGGGCGTTCTTGTGACGGGCGGACCCGATCGTACTGCTGCTGCCGCTCATCGTTCTCCCCACCATTGGCTGGCTGCAAATCACTTCGTTTTGTGCGGCCGATATTTAGGGTGGCGAGTAATAAGTAGGGGCATTCGCCGTTCGTGCGGGATGTGGTCAGTTCTTTGCGGGCTCCATCAAGTGGCTGAGTCAAGCGTGATGGTGGCACTGTACATGATACTGTATCATGTGAGACGGCTCCCCCGAGCCGCCACGCTTCGGGCCAGGGCCGGCTCCCGAACAGTCACGCTTGGCCAAGTCCATCTCCAAATGGCCTTGGGCTTTTCCGAGTCGGAAAAAGATTTCCTCCGATTCCCCCATCAGCGCCGGCTGCCAATGGCCTTGGGCTTTTAGCTTCTGTTGGCGGAGACGCCGGTCGGCGGAGGAAACATCATGCGCGCATTTCCTCGCACGTCATGTCGGGGCGGACTTGTGGGACCGGGCGGACTTTCCGCCGATCGTAATCAGCTTCTCCTTCCGCCATCAGTCCACGTACAAGTACTAGCCGCGAAGCCCATCCGCGAAGCCCATCCAAAGAGTCTTTGCTCACACTCCATCGTGTACCCTTTGCGGCAGCCCCAGTGGCACATCCGTGCCTTGGCCCTCGACGCTGCTCGAGCGCCGCGCTCTCTCTCACTCGCGCTCTTGCTCTCCGAGGAACATCATGATCAACGTCATGCCAACTATCGGCTGCGGCCGCCGCATTGGGCTTGCAGCGCTGGTGGCGACTCTGATGTTCGTCGCAGGTGAGGATTGCCTTCCCAAGTCGTCGCAGCTACGAATGGCCGCCGCTGCTGCTGCTGATGACTGGCACCGATGGTCATGATCGTTGCGGATGATGATGATCGCCCGTGTGTTCCTCACCCATGATGCCATCAGCGATGTGATCATCGCCAGTGGTGAAGATGATCGACGCACGTTCTCTTGACTGTCGCTGGCGTCGATTGACAATGGTCGTCGCGATCGTAGCTGGTGAAGGATAGCCGCCGCTATGTTCTCTCTCCTCTACTCTGCCTATATTTCCTTCCTCCGTCTCTCCCTGTTGCATTCACCATTCCGAGGCTACCGTCTGGTTGCCAAGATCCTTCCTTTTCCAATCTCTATCTTCCACCCCCCTCTCCTCCCGTCCCCTCCGTCCCCTCCTCTCTCCTCCTCTCCTCCCCCTTCCCTTCCAGCCTTCGTGCCTCACGCTAAGGCTCTTCGTCTGCTGTCAGGCTCAGCAACCAACCCAGCGACCAGCGCTGGTATGTCTGGTATGCGCTGGTATGGCGCCATCATTTTCTTTCCCACCTCTCCTCCACGTCTGGTATAGTCAGTGTGGCGGATGGGAGCAATGTGTCGACCATGAAGACGGTGCGACCTGGATGGATTCGTCAGGGTCGCTGGTTCCTGTGTCGGTACGTTGTGCTCCACCCCATCACTGCTCGCATTTGCTCCATTCCATCCTCTTTTACATGTTTTCTGTCGCTCATACCTTCCACTCCGTCCCATGTTTGGTATGGTAGGCCATCGGACCTGTTGACCCGCTCTCTGAATTCTGCAGTGGAAGGTCCTCTCCGGAGTGGTTTGCCGTTTGCCAGGGTAGCTGCGGGCATCTTGCCATGCAGTTGTGATGCCATGCCCAGTCCGCATTGGCCTTCAACGTATGTGGGCCCTCTCTATCTATGCCGCGCCAACGGTGCCTTTGTCCCACGCCCTCTCTCCTCCCGCCTACCTCCTTCCTCTCAGAGCCATGCACTGTGAACTGTGGAGAGAATTCTCTACCCACCAGCGCCGGTATGTGATGACGCGGTCATTCCTTTCCCAACTTTCTTCCATGTTTGGTATACTCGGTACTGGTAGACTGTGTGGCGACACGTAACCATGTGTAGATCATGAAGACGGTGCAACCTGTGAATGCATCGATGCATCAGGCTGCTCCACCCCATCACTGCTCGCATGTGCTCCACCCCGTCACCCTTCACGAGTTTTTCTGTCGCTCACACATTCCACTTCACCACTCCATTCCCTGTTTCGTAGCGTCAGTACTGGAAGGCCTTCAGACGTTTTGACTCGCTCTGGAGTGGCTTGCCGTTTGCCGTGGGTAGCTGCGCGCATGTTGCCATTTGGTTGTGATGCCATGCCCATTCCGCGTTGGCCTTCAACGTAGGCCCTCTCTATCAATGTCGCACCAACGGTGCCTCTGTCCCTCCCCCTCTCCTCCCCCCTTCCCCTCAGAGCCATGCACTGTGAACAACTGTGGGGAGAATTCCTTCTGTTACAAGAATGCAGCAGGGGAGGATACGTGTGGCTGCAACGATGGGTTCACCATGACTGCCAGTAATGGCTGCCAGGGTGAGTGTAGCTGCATGGCTGGGTGATGTTCGTCTTGTCTCATCGCTCACCCGTTGCCCTTGTCCAACTTCCAACCTCTCCCTCCCTCCCTCTCTCCTTGTCTCCTTTCCTCTCTACCTCAGCCTAGAAGCCCAGCGAAATCTCTCGCCATCCCCTCCCTGCTTCCAGAAACCTGTTTGACCAAGATGTGTGGCTTCTGGGAAGAATGTGTCGACCATGAAGGCGGAGCGACATGTGAATGCAGGAGTGATTCCGTCAGGGTCGCTGGTTCTTGTGTCGGTGAGTTGTGCTTGTTCCACCCCCCTCCCTCCCCCTCTGCTCTACATGCGCTGGTTCTTGTGTCGGTGCGTTGTGCTTGTTCTTGACTCGGTCTGGCTCTGGAGTGGCTTGCCGTTTGCCAGAGTAGCTGCGGGCATCTTGCCCTTTGATTGTGATGCCATGCCCATTCCATTGACCTTTCACGTGGGCCCTGTCTGTCCATGTCGCGCCAATGCTGCCTCTGTCCCTCCCTCAGAGGCATGCGCTGTGAACAACTGTGGACAGAATTCCGTGTGTTACAGGGACGCAGCAATGGTGGATACGTGTGCTTGTGACGATAGGTACACCATGACTGCCACTGATGGCTGCCAGGGTGAGTTTAGCTGCAGTGGCTGCCTGGACGGGTAATGTGTCGTTTGGGGAGGGATTGGTGAGAGGCAATTTCCTGTTTGATTGCCATTTAATTGCTATTGCTACTGTTAGTGAGGTGTCTTCCTGTTCCTCTCGCGGCCTGTTTGTTGCAACTCCTCCCTCCCTCCCTCCCTCCCTCCCTGCCTCCCCGCCTCAGCATCTGAGCAACCATCCGGGGCATCTCCTCCGCCACCCGGGGCATCTCCTCCGCCCGCTCTGCCTCCGCCTCCGCCTCCGAGTCAGGGGCACTTACTGTATCATGGTAGGTCTCGCTGCAGAACGGAGGGGTGTGCAACACTGTGGCGGGCGCAGGCGGAGGGAGTGAAGTGAATCAGAAAGAGCGAACTGGGGAGAAGTTCAGCTTGGGGCAAAACACGGGATTCTAAATGCATCTGACATGCACTGTGATCGTGTGACCTCCACCTTCTAGCCATGCCTTGAATGCACATCGCCTTGGTCTGTTACTTCCATCCCTCATCTCTCTCCCATTGCCTTTCTTCCAACCTCTCTCTCCCTCCTCGTGCGTTCTGTTCAGAGTGTGCCAACAGCAATGACTGCCCCGCGTATGCCGTTTGCACCGCCAGTTGGAAGTGTGATTGTGAAACCGGCTTCGCATGGAACGGCACTCATTGCACTGGTATGTGATGGCGCCATTTCTTTCGAGAGGGAGAGGCGGAGGAGGTGGTGAGAGCATTGGAGCGTAAGCTTGGGGAAGAGGAGGATGACGATGGTGATGGTGGTGGTGATGGTGATGGTGGCAGTGAGGGGGATCAGGTTGAGGGGATTTGGGAGAAGCTGAAGCGTCAAGTGTATGGAGAGGCGGAGAGTGAAGGTGTAGAGAAGATTGGTGGGGAGAAGCTAGGGGAGGAGAGGAAGGACGAGGAGGAGGGATCGAAGATGGAGCAGGTGGAGAAAAATGATACTGTGAAAAAGACGGAGGAGAAAAGGAATGTGGAGGAAGAGGAAGGTGAGGGAGATGATGGGGATGAAGATGCAGAGGAGGAGGAGGTGACGCAGGGAGAGAAAGGGAGGGAGACGCAGAGGAGAGACGAGAAAGAGGAGGAAAAGGAGGGGGACAGAGAAGAGGAGGAGGTGGAGGATGTTGTGAGGCAGGTGTGGGAGAAGCTGCAGAGGGAGGTGTTGGGTGATACCGATGAGAGAGTGGGTGAGATGGAGAGGCACGAGGCAGAGGAAGAGAAAGAGGAAAAGGAAGAGGCAGAGGAAGATGAAGACGGAGCGGTGGGGGAAGGTGAGAAGAAGAGAGGGGTTTTGGAGGGAGAGAGTGAAGCTGAAGGGGCAAAAAGGGAGGAGGAGGAGGAGGAGGATGAATATGGTGTGAAGCAAGCTTGGTTGAAGCTGCAGAGGGGGGTGCTGGCTGATGCAGAGGGTGATGGGGTGGGTGGGAGCACGGCGAGAGAGGGTCGCGCACTGTGGCGTCACGGGCCCAGGTCGTGGCAGTGTGGGGTTGGCGGATGCGAAGCCTGCCTGGGTGTTGTGCTCCGGGGAGTAGGCTGTGCTCTCCTTGGAGTAGGCTGTGCTCTCCTTGGAGTAGGCTGTGCTCTCCTTGGAGTAGGCTGTGCTCTCCTTGGAGTAGGCTGTGCTCTCCTTGGAGTAGGCTGTGCTCTCCTTGGAGTAGGCTGTGCTCTCCTTGGAGTAGGCTGTGCTCTCCTTGTGCACCACCCACCCCACCTCGCACCTCGCAGGCAATGGTGATGCGCTTGTTTCCAAGGCCACGTTTATCCCTCGTTTCCTGCAGTCCCTGGCTTGGTAGGCAAGAAGAGGATGTATGCACGCAGGGCAACATGGACTGGGGGCCTCCCTGGAGTGGTTTGCCGTTTGCCATGGGTTGTTGCGGGCATCTTGCCATTTGATTGTGATGCCATGCCCAGTCCGCATTGGCCTTCAACGTAGGCCCTCTCTATCAATGTCGCACCAACGGTGCCTCTGTTCCTCCCCCTCTCCTCCCCCCTTTCCCTCAGAGGCATGCACTGTGAACAACTGTGGGGAGAATTCCTTCTGTTACAAGAATGCAGCAGGGGAGGATACGTGTGGCTGCAACGATGGGTACACCATGACTCTCAGTGATGGCTGCCAGGGTGAGTGATGCTGGAGTCGCTGCATGTCTGGGTGATGTGCGTCTCGTCTCATCCCTCACCCGTTCCCCTTGTCCAACTTCCAACCTCTCCCTCCCTCCCTCTCGCGTTGTCTCCTTGTGTGTTTCCTGCAGTCCCTGGCTTGGTAGGCAAGAAGAGGATGTATGCACGCAGGGCAACATGGACTGGGGGCCTCACTGGAGTGGCTTGCCGTTAGCCATGGGTAGCTGCGGGCATCTTGCCATGCAGTTGTGATGCCATGCCCATTCCGCATTGGCCTTCAACGTGGGCCCTGTCTATAAATGTCGCACCAACGGTGCCTCTGTCCCTCCCCCTCTCCTCCCTCCTTCCTCTCAGAGCCATGCACTGTGAACAACTGTGGGGATAATTCCTTCTGTTACAAGAATGCAGCAGGGGAGGATACGTGTGGCTGCAACGCTTGGTACACCATGACTCTCAGTGATGGCTGCCAGGGTGAGTGATGCTGGAGTCGCTGCATGTCTGGGTGATGTGCGTCTCGTCTCATCCCTCACCCGTTCCCCTTGTCCAACTTCCAACCTCTCCCTCCCTCCCTCTCGCGTTGTCTCCTTGTGTGTTCACGTTGCATATCTCATGCAATGGTTGTCAAACCTCATCATTCTCATCTATGTCTATCCTTCACAATGCAGACTCATGTGTTTTGATGGACTGTGGGCCCGGTAACTCGTGCGAGATTGGAAAATGCCTATGCTTTAATGGATACACCTGGTCCACTGACGGAAAAACCTGCGTTGGTGAGCTTGGGTTTTTGAATTCGTCAGCATCGCTTGCTGATTCCCTTTGGTATTTTCCTGTCTCACGTTTTTGCACCCATAGTTAAAAGTCCCTGTCAACATTTCTTTGTATTTAAAAAACTTACTCCTATCTGTATTCGTCATCACTTCCTTGCATCATCATTCCCTTGTATCTTTATTGCAGACCCTTGTACTAATTATTCTGGTTGTGAGCCGGGCGGCACGTGCAAGTTTGCTAATGGAGTTCCGTTCTGTGTTTGCAACCCCGGCTTCACGCCGACTTCTGACAACCAAGCTTGTATCGGTGGGTTGGAGGAGTGCAAGAGTTTGTGTATTGCGTTCTCAACCTGTCCTTGGAGTTGCTCGGGATTGAGTCAGAAGTTTAGTCTCCACTCAACCTGTCCTAAGTGGATTTTCTTATTGTTTTAGTCTCCACTCAACCTCATTGTTTCATAAGCGGATATACCACTTCATTGCTTTAGCCCCACTCAGCCTGAAAACATTGCATGCATGCATAGTCAATATCATTTCTTCATATGAGCTTATTCGTCGTCTTTCCCTGGTTTTCTTTTCTGCAGACAAGTGTGCTTGAGTGGATTGTGGGCCCAATAGCACGTGCATCATCCCTCCCCTCCCACCCCCTTCATTTGTTTTCCTTATGTGCACTCACATTAGGAACGGAGTGATGTTGAGTCGACCCAGGAGTATAGTGGCACACGCCATGCCACCTTTTCTGCAAGTGTAGCAATTATCGCGTGGAGGCTACCTACGGGAGCTGTAACTAGCTTTTACTGTTTTCTATCATTTCTCTACTTTTCGTCCCCAAACTTTTGTTTCCCGCCTTTTCTTCATCCCCAGTTCCCTCTAGGCATGATACTGTCACATTGTATACTCATGCTCTCTATGCTATAAGTAGTGCTTGTGTCAAGATATAAACTTGCTTGTTAGGCTTTAGTGGGGTACATTATATGGGGTAAAACACTTGTTAGGGTTTGTACCTGTACCTCCTCCTTGCTAGTGAACACCATTTCGCTGTTCATACTTCACATGGTAACATCGAGTACCGTAGGTTAGGTCCGTGCCTACTGCCTGTCCCTGCTACAGTCGTTGTACTGCCCTGTGCACTCTACCTTGCCCTGCCCAGCCCCGCGCACTGGTACCCCGCGTGCCACTGCACTGCGCGCGCCGCTGCTCCGCGCGCCCCGCTACCCCGGGTGCTGCTGCCCAGTGCGCTGCCCCACTGCCTCTCGCGCACAGCTGCCCAGCTGCCCTGCGTGCCCAGTGCGACCCGCTGCCCTGCAAGCCCCACTGCCCTACGCGCCCTGCTGCCCAGTGCGACCCGCTGACCTGCGCGCCCCACTGCCCTACGCGCCCTGCTGCCCAGTGCGGCCCGCTGCCCTGCGAGCCCCGCTGCATTGCATGCCGTTGCACCGTGCCACACGCTGCCCCCCTGCCCAGTGCGGCGAGCGCATCCTCGCCCCGCTACCCCGCGCGCAGCTGCCCTGCGTGATGCACACCCCGCTGCCCCGCTACCCAGTGCAACGCGCGCCCCGTCGCCCTGCTGCCTCGCTGCTGTGCAAGACGCGCGCCCCGTCGCCCCGCTGCCCTGCGTGCAGCTGCCCTGCGCGACGCGCGCCCCGCTACCCCGCTGCCCAACGCCACGCATGCCCCGTCGCCCCGCTGCCCCACGCGTGTGCCCTGCAGCAGCTGCTACAACTGCCGCAGCTGCTGCAACTGCCGCTACAGCTGCTGCAACTGCCCCGCTACAGCCCGTGCAGCAGCCGCTCCAGCTGCCGCAACCACAGCAACTGCCGCTACACCTACTGCCGCTGCCACTACAGCCGCTGCAGCTGAAGCTACAACTGCCGCAGCCGCTACACGTGCTGCCGCTGCCGCTACAGCCACTGCGGCAGCCGTTACAACTGCCACGGCTGCAACAACTGCTGCTACAGCTGCTGCCGCTATCACTACAGCCGATGCAGCGACCACTACAGCTGCCGCAGCCGCCGCCGATCCCGCTATAGCTGCTGCTGCTACAGCCGCCGCTGCTGCTGACCCGACCGCAGCCGCAGCCGCTAATCCTACCGCTGCAGTCGCCGCCCCTGCCGCTGCTGCCACTGCAACTGCAGCTACTTCCTAGTAATGATGCTTGACTTAGTTCCTACCATGGCCTCTGTCAGTGTCCTAGTAGTTGATGCAGACGGGCGCCCTCTCGAGTTTGAGTCGTGGCTAGACCGCCTGCACTTGTATCTCCAGCACTTCATTTTCGATGGCGTCTCCCTGTTTGCGCACACGTCGGTGCTCCTTCAGGCCCCCACGACTCCAACTGAGCCTGCTTCTACCGCTGGCAGGACGTGCAGCGGCGATACCGGGCGGACCGCAATGCCTGCACACAGGGGACGGCACGCGACGCTGTCGCCCAACTTGTTGTCCGCGCTCACCTGTCGTTCGACCAGAGGGCCCACTTCCGCCAGGTGACGTTGGCCCAGACTTTCTATGACGTTGTGGTTAGGCACTACTCCTCCCTCTCTTTTGCCATCCTAGGCCGTCTTGCGCTGCCGTTTCTCCTCCCCGACATATCGTCGCAGGAGTGTGAGGGTGGAGGTTCTGGGGGTGGGCAACAGCAGCAGCAGCAGCAATGGTGGAGTCCGATGTTCGGGGAGGAGCAGCAGCTGTCGTCGCTAGCCTGTGTCGAGGAGGTGAGTGTAGTTGCTTGTGAGCCTTCTAGCTCCAGTGCAGTTTCTACAGAGGCTTTGCATATGTTCATGTTGGACTCCGGCGTCACGCTGCTTCTTCCGCGACTGCACCACAGTCACACCGCTCGCAGCACCTGTCCCTGTCACTCCGGCCGACCCCTCCTCTGGCCCAGTCGTTGCACGCGGCTCCACTGTTCTCCCGTATCCGGCAGCCCCCTCTGGCTCCCTCACAGGTCTCCACCTCCCCTCGTTCGTTACGAACTTGGTGAGTACCTCTGTCCTCCAGGATCAGTTGGTCACTACCACTACTCCTGGGGGCGAGCTCGTGGCGATCTGTACGGACTCAGTGACTGACGACCAACTTGCCAAGTTCACTCAGAGGCCTGGGTCTGGGCTATACACACTGGACAGGTGGCTGCGTCCTGCCAGGTAGCTGCGTCTTGCTCGTGTCAGTTACTCACGCACCCGTCTCTCCTCTTGCACCACCGTCTTGGTCACCCTTCCCTACAATGTCTGCGTCGCATGCACTCGCGTCTTCTTGTCTCTGGCCTCTTGAGGTCCCTGCCCACCGCTCCCCCCATCGCTTGCGCCGCCGCGCACTCCCTGCGTCGAGGGGCGGCAACGCGCCGCTCCTCAATCCTACTCGTTCCCCTCCGACCAATGATCCTCTGCAGACACTGCACATAGACATGTGGCGCCCCGCCCATGTCTCTGGGCCGCGCCGGGAGAGCTACTTCCTGCTTGTCGTCGACGACTACACGCGCACACCACTGTGTTTCACTTGCATCACAAGGGAGACGTCCGTGTTGTTTTGATCCCTTAGATCCGCGCTGTTCGTCGCCAGCTCAGCGCACGGTTCCGTCATGACCTTCCAGTGCTTCGATTGTACTCTGACCGTGGAGGTGAGTTTTCCTCCGATCTCCTTGAGGACTTTTGTCATGAGGAGGGCGTCTCCCAGTCGTTCACGCTTCCGGCCTCTCCACCCCAGAATGGGATCGCTGAGCGCCACATTGGCTTGATCATGGATGATGCTCACACCTCCATGATCCATGTAGCTCCTCCCCATTTTCTGTGGTCGTTTGCAGTCCAATATGCCGCGCATCAGCTCAACCTCTGGCCCCGTGTCTCCAATCCAGAGACCTTGCCTACACTGCGTTGGACGGGGGAGGTTGCGATGCGTCAGCGTTTTGGGTCTGGGGCTCGCTTGCCCTTGTCTGCGATACTACCGCGGGCAAGCTCTCTCCTCGTACCATTCGCCGAGCCTTCCTTGGCTTTCCTGACGATACGCATGACTGGCAGTTTTACCACCCAGCCATGCGCCACGTCCTGTCCTCCTGTGACGTCACCTTTGACGAATCGGTTTGCTAATACCGTCTCTTCCACCATCGTAGTTCCCCGGTGCCCCCCCCACCCCTCTTCCTGGTTCCACGTTACCCCCCCCCTCACCTCTCCTGGTTCCAGGTTACCCCCCGGTAGACCCCCGCCCCCCCCCCCCCCCCCTTTGCGTCCTGCTCCCTCAGGTGTGTCTCAGGTCTCACCATCCCCCTTGGTTGAGCATTGGAGGTCTCCTTAGACCCCACTGGCCAGGCTGAAGGGGGTGACCCTGTTGCGGACGACACTGCGGCCTCTCCCCGCTCCCCGCGCTCGGAGACCCCTCCTGGTTTTCCGCCTCGACCGCGTTCGCCGCCTCTACAACCTGTCGTTGTGGACTCCGGTGTTGTTGGGGGTGGTGACAAAAGCTCTGGGGGTGATGGGTCTGGGGGTGCTGGCGCTGGAGGTGCTGGTTCTGGAGGTGCTGGTTCAGGGGTGCTGACTCTGGTGGTGCTGGTTCTGGGGGTGCTGAGCGTCTTAGTGGAGGTGGAGTTGAGGGTACTACTGCTAGTGGTTCTATGGGTGCGTTGCAGCCTCTGCCACGACGCCCCTACTTTTGGGAGCTGCAGGAGTCGTTGCTACCTCTCCCTGAGTCCGGTGATGGAGGTTTTGGTGCTGGAGGTGCTAGAGCTGGAGATGCTGGTGGTTCTGTTGGTGGAGGTAATGGAGTTGGAGGTGCTGGTAGTTTTGGTGCCAGAGGTGCTGGAGCTGGAGATGCTCGTAGTTCTGGTGCTGGAGGTACTGAAGCTGGAGGTGCTGGAGCTGGCGGTGCTGGAGGTACTACCACTGGAGGTGCTCGAGGTTCCGGTGCTGGAGGTGCTAGAGCTGGAGGTGCTTGTGGTTCTGGTATCGGAGGTGCTGGAGCTGGAGGTGCTGGTGGTTATGGTGATGGAGGTACTGAAGCTGGAGGTGCTAGAGGTTCTGGGGGTGCTACGTAGACGCGGCCACGACGACCATTCATCTGGAAGCAGTCGCAGTTGTCGCTGCCACCACCTGGCTCGGCACTTCACCAGGTTCTTTGTCGTCCATCTGCCTCTGCAGAGCCGTCTGCCGCTGGTCCTACTCCTCCTTTACTGTGTCCACCGTCTGACCAGTCCCACCGACAGTTAATACCTGACTCTGTCAAAGCATATGCTTGTTATACATGTGTAGGCTGTAGTGGGGTAGCCAATATGGGGTACAGCCCCTTTTAGGGTTTCATACTTGTACCCAACTCTGTGATAGTTCATTCAGTCCTGTCTCTTGATTCTGACATGGTTTCAGAGCAGTAGGTCCGTAGGACCGTTTTTTTTCGGGCCCACCTACCGCTACCCCACGACTGTGACTGTGACTGACTGTGCCTGTGACGTGCTGCGCTGCGCGCGCCGTCTGCCTGCTGCCTACTGTCTGCTGACTGTGCGATCTGCTGCTGCTTAGAGCGCGCAGACCTAATTCCTGCGCGCGGCTCGTTTTTTGCCCCACGAGTCGCCCACCCTGCCCGAGTCGCGCCTCGGCAGCCCGCGCGCGGCTCGCTGCTGCTTCGCGCGCCGCGTCTGCAGCCCGCGCGGCGCGTTGCAGCCCCGCGCGTCGCGACAGCTGCCCGCGCGTCGCGCTGCAGCCCCGCGCGCCGCGACAGCTGCCCGCGCGTCGCGCTGCAGCCCCGCGCGCCGCGCGCGCTGCTCGCGCGTCGCGCTGCAGCCCCGCGCGCCGCGCGCGCTGCCCGCGCGTCGCGCTGCAGCCCCGCGCGCCTCGACCGCTGCCCGCGCGTCGCGCTGCAGCCCCGCGCGCCGCGACCCACCTGCCCCTGACGCGGCCGCGCACTGCTTCTGACGCGGCCGCGCCCTGCCGCCGACACGACCTGCCGCTGACGCGGCCCCGCCCTGCAGCGGACGCGACCCCGACCTGCTGCTGCCGCGGCCCCGCCCTGCAGCTGAGGCGGCCCCGCCCTGCAGCTGCCGCGGCCCTACTCTGCAGCTACTGCTGCGGCCCCGCCGTCGCCGCCGTCGTGCGCCTCCCCTGCCGCCGCCCGCCGAGCGCCGGCCCTGCCCGCCACTGGTGAGCACCTGCCTTGTTCGCGCACTGCAGCGCCCTCTGCCTGCCTGTCTACCTGCCTGCCTGCCTGCTGCTCCTGCCGCGCCTGCCCTGCCTGAGCTGCTGCTGCTACTGTTGCTACTGTTGCTACTGGCGGGGGCCAGATGCAGCTCCAGCGACGCCCGCGCGAGTCTCTCACGCCTCAGCAGCTTCGTGAGTGGTACGCTAGTTGGGGTTGTGGCGGTAGCCGTCGTGACTGTCGCCCTGGAGCTGGTCGGTCGGGAGCGTCTGGCAGTGGCCAGCTGCAGCTGCAGCGGCGTCCGCGCGAGACACTTACGTCCCGGCAGCTTCACGAGTGGTACGCTCAGAGTCGAGGGTCTCGCAGTACCGTTCGCTGCCCGTACGTCCCACGCACAGGTGATCGGACTGGTCAGGCTTGCGGGACACTTGGTCACACCCAGTCCCGCTGCTTCGCCCGTCTGAGTGACGACTGGCGCACCGAGTTTGGTGACGAGGCTGAGCTCCCCACCTGGCTGGAGCTGCTTGGGCAGGGGGTAGATATTTTTGCTCTTGACTATGATGCTATTCTCACTGCCATGTATGCATTGCCTACTAGTGATGACCGTGCCTGTTCCCTGTGCGTCCCGCCTGACCCAGGTATAGAGGCTGCTGCTCTAGGTGCTAGTGCGTCTCCTGCGCTAGGTGCTGGTGAGGCTGCTGCTCTAGGTGCTAGTGCGTCTCCTGCTCTAGGTACTGGTGAGGCTGCTGCTCCAGGTGCTGGTGAGTCTGCTTTCTCTGGTACTGCGCCTGCTGAGGTCGTGTACACCTTCACACTTGACTCAGGTGCTTCCCGCTCCTTCTTTTGGGACAGCACCACACTCACGCCGCTCCGTCGGCCGGTTGCAGTCTCCCTGGCAGACCCCTCTGGGGGTCCAGTCCTTGCGCACTCCTCCACGGTCTTGCCGTGTCCTGCGGTCCCGTCTGGCTCCCTGTCAGGTCTTCACCTCCCCTCGTTCTCTACGAACTTGGTGAGTGGAGCTGACCTACAGGATCTGTGGGTTGACCAGTTCACCCCTGGAGGTCAGCGTGTGACACACTGTACGTGCTCCCGGACTGGTCGGCACCTGGCCACGTTCACCCGAGAGCCTGGCTCGAGTCTGTACACACTGACCACTGTGTCCCCTCAGGTAGCTGCGTCTGCGTCTGCGTTTGCGTCAGGTCAGCTAGCGGCCCCCTGCTCGTGTCGCGCTTTGTCGCACCAGACCGTCCTGTGGCACCACCGACTTGGTCACCCCTCGGTGTAGCGCCTTCGCAGCATGCACCGCCGTTTCCTTGTCTCTGGACTTCCAGAGACTCTGCCTCCTCTACCGCCCTCGCCTGCTCCTCCCTGTCTTCCCTGTGTCGAGGGGCGGCAGCGCGCCGCTCCTCACTCCTCCTCGTTCCCTCCCACAGAGGCTCCCTTGCAGACTCTCCACCTGGACGTGTGGGGCCCAGCCCGCGTCCGTGGACAGGGCCGCGAGCGGTACTTCCTGCTGGTCGTTGACGACTACACGCGTTACACCACGGTCTTCCCCTTGCGCAGCAAGGGGGAGGCCCCTGATGTTTTGATCCCCTGGATCCGCGCTGCTCGTCTCCAGCTCCGCGAGCGGTTCCACTCGGACTTTCCTGTCCTGCGTCTGCACTCTGACAGAGGTGGTGAGTTCTCATCAGACCTCTTGGCAGCCTACTGTGCGGAGCACGGCATCCGCCAGTCGTTCACGCTTCCGGCCTCCCCGCAGCAGAATGGGGTTGCTGAGCGCCGCATTGGCTTAGTCATGGAGGTCGCTCGTACCTCCATGATCCATGCGGCTGCCCCCCATTTTCTGTGGCCGTTTGCGGTCCGATACGCCGCGCATCAGCTCAACCTCTGGCCCCGTGTCTCCTTGCCGGAGACCTCGCCCACACTGCTGTGGACGGGGAAGGTTGGCGATGCGTCGCGTTTCCGGGTCTGGGGTGCTCGTGCCTTTGTCCGCAATACCACTGCGGACAAGCTCTCCGCCCGCGCTGTTCCCTGTGTCTTCCTTGGCTTTGTCCCTGACGCGCCTGGTTGGCAGTTTTACCACCCCACCTCGCGCCGTGTCTTCCCCTCTGAGGACGTCACGTTCGACGAGTCGGTTCCCTTTTACCGTCTCTTCCCCTACCGCACTGCCCCTCTCCCCCCCCCGCCGCTCTTCCTCGCTCCAGGTGCTCCCCAGGTAGACCCCCTCCCCGCTCCCGGTCCTGCTCCTTTAGGTGTGTCTCAGGTAGACCCTCCTCCTCAGGTTGAGGTCACTGGTGACTCAGGTGCTGCTGAGGGTGGTGCTGCTACTGGGGGTGCTGAGCCTGGGGGTGCGGAGCCTGGGGGTGCTGAGCCTGGGGGTGCTGAGCCTGGGGGTACGGAGCCTGGGGGTGCGGAGACTGGAGGTGTTGAGCCTGGGTGTGAGGAGTCTGGGGGTGCTGAGCCTGGGGGCGCTGAGGCGTCTGGTGAGCAGTCTCCCGGGAGCGGCCGTCTCCGTAGTCGCTCCGCTGGTGCCTCGCCGCTGCACTCTCGTCGTCGACTCCCTCTCTCCCCACAGCAGCTGTTTGAGTGGTACGCTGGCCGTCAGGGTCGCGCTGCTGGAGCTAGGGGCCCTGCTGCGGGAGGCGCTGGAGCTGGTGACTCTGCCACTGGAGTTGTTTCTACTGGAGGGTCTGGAGCTGCTGAGGGTGCTGGAGCTGGAGGTTCTGGAGCTACTGGAGGTGCTGGCGCTGGTGGCGCTGGCGCTGGAGGTTCTGGAGCTGCTGAGGGTGCTGGCGCTGGAGGTTCGGGAGCTGCTGGAGGTACTGGCGCTGGTGGCGCTGGAGCTGGAGGTTCTGGAGCTGCTGAGGGTGCTGGCGCTGAGGGTTCTGAGTCTGCTGTTGCGCGGCTTCCTTGGAGTAGCCGCCTTCGTCCGCGTGTGCCTCTCACCTCGCAGCAGCTGCACGACTGGTACGGTCGCCGTCAGGGTCGCGCTTCTGGAGCTCGGGGCTCTGCCGCTGGAGGTACTTCTGCTGTCGTCACTGGAGCTGGGAGTGGTGCTGGTCCCGGAGGTGCTCGTACTGGAGGTACTGGAGCTGCTGGGGCTGGAGGTGCTGAGTCTGAGGGTGCTGCTACTGGAGGCACTGAGGCTGGAGACCCTGGGAATGGAGGTGCCGGTTCTGGGGGTGCTGCTGTTGGTGGAGCTGGTCCTGGAGGAGCTGGCGCTGAGGGTTCTGGAGCTGCTGGAGGTGCTGGCGCTGGAGGTTCTGTAGCTGCTGGAGGTACTGACGCTGGTGGCGCTGGAGCTGGAGCTTCTGGAGCTGCTGAGGGCGCTGGCGCTGGAGGTTCTGGAGCTGCTGGAGGTGCAGGAGCTGCTGGGGGAACTGGAGCTGCTGGTGCTGGTGTCACTGCACAGCCGTGCCTGTTCTTCGCTCCACCGTCTCCGTCGTCTCAGCCACCGCCTGACTCTGTGCTTCGCCAAATTCTTCGTCTCCCTTCGTCTACTGGTCTTCCGTTGCAGCCTGGTTCACCGCTGCCTGCTCCTTCTCCTTACACTGAGCAGCTAGGGAGTCTTACTGAGCGTCGTGAGCCTGCGTCGCGTCCTGTCTCGCCTGTCTGTTCTGGTCGGTCCGGTCGTCGTGTTCCTCGTCCGCGTCTGCCGGCTGTCCCCGACACCCACCTCGTAGTCCGTCGTCCTTCCTCTCCTCCACAGCGTGTTCCTCTGCCGTCCCCCCCTGCGTCTTCTCTGCCTGTCGTTGCGGACCCCGAGTCTGACCGGTTTCGTGCTGAGCACCCTACTGTCACGCGTCTGCTAGCCACTGTTGTCACTGGCCCGTCGTTTGAGTCTGCTGCTACGTCTGCCTTAGTTGCTGAGCTTGTTGACTTTGCTGCTGCCTGTCGTCTAGACTACGCCGCTAGTCTTGTTGCTGAGTCTGAGTCTGTCTGTCCTCCGTCCGTCGGGGGTGAATGTGCTCTTGGCACGGACGTCCTTGAGGACAGGCAGGAGGACCTTGAGTGTCTTGCAGCCGCTGCGCCTCATCACGTGTCCATGCTGCTTGCCCCTGAGGGAGACCCGGATGCTCCAGACATCCCGACGCCGCGCTCTTACGCTGAGGCGATCGCGGGTGAGTACTCCTCTCAGTGGCAGACAGCCATGGACGCAGAGATGGCATCCTGGAAGTCCACAGGCACCTACGTCGACGAGGTTCCCCCACCTGGGGCGAACATCGTCAGTGGCATGTGGATTTTTAGGGTGAAGCGGCCGCCGGGTTCTCCGCCTGTCTTCAAGGCGCGTTACGTTGCACGAGGCTTCAGTCAGCGAGAGGGAGTAGACTTCTTGCAGACCTTCTCCCCCACCCCGAAGATGACCACTCTTCGGGTGCTGCTGCACGTTGCCGCTCAGCGTGACTACGAGTTTCACTCTCTTGACTTCAGCACAGCCTTCTTACAGGGCAGCCTGCACGAGGAGATCTGGCTGCGCCGCCCACCTGACTTCACTGGGTCGTTCCCTCCTGGTACCCAGTGGAGCCTCAGGCGGCCGGTCTACGGTCTCCGCCAGGCGCCACGTGAGTGGCACGACACACTGAGGACGACACTTGCGGCTCTTGGGTTTGCTCCGTCGACTGCTGACCCGTCGCTGTTTCTGCGCACCGACACTTCGCTGCCGCCGTTCTACATCCTCGTGTACGTCGACGACTTGGTCTTTGCCACTGCTGACACTGAAGCTCTCGCCCTGGTGAAGTCGGAGCTGCAGAAGAGACACACGTGCACAGACCTGGGTGAGCTGACAAGCTATCTTGGCTTGCGGATCACCCGGGACAGAGCACGCCGCACCATCACACTGACTCAGTCACACATGGTGTAGCAGGTCCTTCAGCGCTTTGGCTTCACCTGGTCCTCGGCACAGCACACTCCTCTGGCTACAGGTCACTCGCTCTCAGCTCCACCTTCGGACGAGTCCGTAGAGCCGAGTGGTCCTTACCCAGAGCTAGTGGGCTGCCTCATGTACCTGATGACCTGCACTCGTCCTGACCTTGCGTACCCTCTTGGCCTTCTGGCTCGCTACGTGGCTCCTGGTCGGCACCGAAAGGTGCACATGGATGCTGCTAAGAGGGTACTACGCTACTTGTGCAGTACATCGGGCATGGGGCTCGTGCTTGGAGGACGGAGCGACGTTGTCCTCACTGGGCACTCAGACGCTTCTTGGGTTGACGACCACGCTACGCAGCGGTCGTCACAGGGTTACACCTTCAGCCTTGGCTCTGGTTCGGTTTCTTGGCGTTCTACACGCTCGTCTTCAGTTCTCAGCTCCAGTTGTGAGGCTGAGATCTACGCCACAGCCATGGCTGCACAGGAGTTACGCTGGCTCACCTACCTGCTGACCGACTTGGGAGAGCGGCCTCGTTCTCCTCCAGTGCTGTACGTCGACAACAAGGCCGCCATTGCCTTGTGTCAGGAGCACAGACTGGAGCACAGAACGAAGCACATCGCTCTGCGTTACTTCCTCGCTCGAGAGTTGCAGCAGCGTGGTCAGCTTCGTCTTGCTCACGTGGCCACTCGGGCCAACACTGCTGATATATTCACCAAGGCGCTTCCGTCTGGTGATCATCAGCGTTTCTGCACTCTGTTAGGCCTTGTGCCCACGTTTCCTCCCTTGCTGTAGACTTTGCTTGTACTGTGATCTATATATATATCTGCATGCTTGCTCTGCTAGGTAGAGATCACTGTGCTGTTGTTGTTGCATATATACCCCTGCATGTGAACTGGCCTTGTGGCCCTTTGCTTGTGCTCAGTGTGTGTGGTGACGTTGTGATCCACCCTGAGCTTGCTTTGCTTCTCTTGCTCTCCCCCACTTTGCCTATGGGGGTGTGTCAAAGCATATGCTTGTTATACATGTGTAGGCTGTAGTGCGGTAGCCAATATGGGGTACAGCCCCTTTTAGGGTTTCATACTTGTACCCAACTCTGTGATAGTTCATTCATTCCTGTCTCTTGATTCTGACAGACTCCCCACTGTCCATTCCTTCCCGTTGCCGTGAGTTGGCAGACTCCCTAACTGATCGTCAACAGCTTGCGTCTCGTCCTGCCTCACCTGTTGCTCGTACTCGTCGTACTCAACGTGTTCGTCCTCCACCTGTCCCCGGCACTCACAGAGTGACACTTCGTCCTTACACAGCGTCGTGTTCTGCCATCTCCTCCAGCGTCCTCTCTTCTTGACGTCCCTGATCTTATGTCTGACCTTGCTCATGCTGCTAGTCCGACTGTCACTCGCTGTCTGGCCACACTTGTCACTGACCCTACCTTTGAGTATGCTGTTGCGTCTGCCTTAATCACTGAGCTCGTTGACGGCCAATGATGCGGAGATGGCATCATAGAAGTCCACATGCACCTACGTCGACGCATTTCCCCTTCCTGGGGCGAACATAGTCGAAGGCATGTGGAATTTCAGGGTGAAGTGGCCGCCGTGTTCCCCGCCTGTCTTCAAGACGCGTTACATTGCACGAGGCTTTAGTCAGCGTATGGGGGTCGACTTCTTCCGGACCTTCCCCCCTCTCCCCGAAGATGACCACTTTTGGGTGTTACTGCACGTTGCAGCACAGCGTGACTACGAGCTGCACTCGCTCGACTTCTCCACAGCTTTCTTGCAGGGTAGTCTTCAAGAGGAGATATGGTTGCGATGACCACCTGACTTCACTGGGTCGTTTCCTAAGGTTACCTAGTGGAGCCTCCGACGGCCAGTTTACGGTCTCCGCTAGGCGCCCCGCAAGTGGCACGACGCACTGAGAATGACACTTGCGGCTCTTGGCTTTGCTCCTTCGACTGCTGACCCGTCGCTGTTTCTGCGCAGCGACTCTTCTGTGCCGCTGTTCTACATCCTCGTGTATGTCGATCAATTGCTCTTTGTGACTGCTGACACTGAGGCACTGGCCCTTGTGAAGGCGGAGCTGGAGAAGAGACACACCTACACTGAACTACGTGAGCCGCGGAACTATCTTGGCTTGCAGATCGCCCGGGACAGAGCAGCGCACACCATCACTCTGACTCAGCCACACATGGTGCAGCAAGTCCTTCAGCCTTCTGCTTTCAGTTCCCTCACCTCTGTCCACTCCTCTGCCTATGAGCCACCCGCTCTCAGCTCCACCTTCAGACGAGTCCGTAGAGTCGATTGGTCCGTATCTAGAGCTTGTGGCTTGCCTCATGTACCTGATGACGTTCACTCGACCTGACCTCACGTACCCTCTCAGCATCCTGGTGCGCTGCGTTGCGCCCGGGAGACACTGGCCTGTGCACTACCGGGCTGCGCAGAGGGTACAGCGTTACTTATGCAGTACATGAGGCATGGGGCTTGTGCTTGGAGGATGGGGTCGAGATGTGCTTACTGTGCACTCTGACGCTTCTTGGGCCGGTGTCCAAGAAACTCATCGGTTGTCACAGGGTTACACTTTCAGTCTTGGCGCTGATTTTGCCTCTTCGAGGTCCACCCGCTCGTCTTCTATTCTTAGTTCCAGCTGTGAGGCCGAGATCTACGCTGGGGCTATGGCTGCACAGGAGTTACGCTAGCTGACCTACTTGCTGACTGACTTGGGTGAGAGGCATCATTGTCCTCCGGTTTTGTACGTCAACCACAAGGCCATGATTGCCATGTGTCGGGAGCAGAGACTGGAGCACACAACGAAGCATGTTGCTCTTCGTTACTTTCTTGCACAAGAGTTACATCTGCGTGGTCAGCTTCGCCTTGCTTACGTGGCCTCACAGGGCAACATTGCTGATATCTTCACCAAGGCCCTAGGGTCTGGTGATCATCAACGTTTTTGCACTGCTCTAGGCCTTGTGCCTACTCTCCCTCACTTGCCTATCTCTTGATTTTGCCTTGTACTGTGATATATATCCTTGCATGCTTACTCTTGCCAGGTTGTGATCACTGTACTGCTTGTGCTATTCTTTGTGATCACTATACTGCTTGTGCTATTCTTACACTGCATGTGAACTGGCCTTGTGGCCGCTTGCTTGTGCTCGGACTGTGTGGTTATCTTGAGATACACCTTGAGCTTTGTTTTGTTGCTTCTCTTGACTGGTCTTGTGGCCATCTTGTTGTTCCCCACTTAGCCTATGGGGATGTGTCAAGATATAAATTTGCTTGTTAGGATTTAGTGGGGTACATAATATGGGGTACAACACTTGTTAGGGGGGTGGGTGCACCAATGTGGGATAATCTGACTAGTGAACACCATTCCGCTGTTCGTACTTCTTGACAGCTTATTCTCATTGGGACTTATTGTGGTCTGGAGAGAGCTTTTTACCATAATGGCTCAGGTATACCACAGCATGTGTGTTGTGTGAAAATGCTAACGAAATACTGGTAGGGGGGTGGGTGCACCAATGTGGGATAATCTGACAGAAATAGATTTAGCAGAATGAGGTGAAACTAGTTAGGTTGAGGATACTCACCGTGTTACCCCGGATATAAGCGCAGGCCTATGATAAGCGCATGCGCTTCTATCTGGAGCACTGCGCTTATGGCTAGCCCTCGATTAGAAGCGCACCCTCATAGGGACCATGATTTATTATAACCTTGATTTATCTAGGGATCTCTCTTCCTAGCAAGTATAGCTCCTTTAGTTAGCCTAGATTCTCAGGCGTTCAGGGGAGGTCGTCCTCCTCGTCAAACTTGGGGCTCTTCGTAGTTGTTGTCCCGGAAGCCATCCGCGGCGACCTCGTCATCGACTTCCACTTCACCGGCCAAAACGCTCCTCCTTGTCAAAATGTTTTAATCACTGCTAGGCTGTAGTGGGGTACTCCCTGGAGAGTATAACACAGTTAGGGTTTGCTATTTGTATCAGCATGCTTTCATAATCACACCATTCCGTTGCTTCTAACATTAAGATGGTATCACGAGTAGGTAACGTTCCGCGCCTAGCCTAGCACGCCCCGCCCCGTTCCCTAGCCTAGCCTGCTCCGTCTCGTTCCTTCCGAGGCCGTGCTCTGCCCCGCCCCGCACGTAACCAGCAGTGCATAGCGCGCTGCCTCGAAACACCCCGTACTTGTACCTGCGCGCTGCCCCGTACCCACGCGCTGCCCCGTACCCGCACGATGCCCCGTACCCACGCGCTGCCCGCCTCGTCCCGTCCCTTCCAGCTGCCCCGCACTGCCCACTGCCCCGTACTGCCCGCTGCCCAGTGCTGCCTCGCCCTACACCCGCGCGTGTGCGCAGTAGGAGCTGCGCACATTGCAGAGCGGCGCACGTACGCACAGCAGCGCGCACTGCGAAGCGGCGCACGTACGCACAGCAGCGCGCACGGGCAGCGCGCTCAGCAACGCACGCTTCAGCGCGCATATGCAGTGCGCATATCAGCACGTACGGGCAGCGCGCACAGCCGTGTACACAGCCCGCACGCAAAGCAGCGCGCGCACACTGCAGCGCGTACAGCAGCGAGCGCACAGGTAGGGCGCACCACAGCTACGCGCGCACAGGCAGAGCGCGCAAGGGCAGAGCGTGTGCATAGCAGCTGCAGCCTCGCGCGCCCCACCTACCAGGCCACGCGGCCCCCTGCTACAAGGCCCTGCGCCCCCCCTCCTTTAAGGCCCCATAGATCCCTCCACCTCGAGCATCTCACAATAGGCTCAAATGTGCCTAAAACAAAAGATAGAGTGTAAAAATGCATTTCGGCAGAGCGGATTTGAAGCTTGATAGCGTTATGGTAACATCCCTAAATGATATGCTGTATTTTGGATATGATAGCGTCTTAATGCTGTCAATTAACAAGTTGAATCACACAATTTGATGAAGATTTGACGACGTGACGATAGTTTGAGCGAACGGCGATCTAGCAGCAACTATAGTATTAGGACACAAGATAGGAAGAAGTTACGAGTTGGGAATGACTCACAGCTTCTACAAACTTCAAGAGCTGGGTTCCAAGGAGCTAGAACAGTGCAAAACAATCCCCAACCTCGAAAGGTGTAGAAACCACCCACCACAAGGGTCTACACCAAAAACTATGTTACACTACGCAATGCAATGTAACTATTCTCAATGTATTGGTGTTTACCATTTTGGCGAGTTCTTAAATCAGCAAGCTGAAGAGCATTGAGGAGAACGACACGTTTGAACTGGTGGAGTTACCGGAGCGGCATAAAGCGATAACGTCCAAGTGGCTTTTCAAGATCAAGTCCGATGCCGACGGCAAGATTGAGCACTACGAGTCTAGGCTTGTGGCCAAGGGGGTACCACCAGAAGGAGCGGTGGTCTTCAAGGAGTTGTTTGCTCCTGTGGTGAAGCCGTCAATGCTGCGGACCCTACTCGCGGGAGCTGCCATCAAAGGATGGGTGGTGAAGCAGATGGATGTAACAACTGCATTCCTCAACGACATCCTTGAAGAAGAGATTTTAATGGCGCATCCAGAGGGGTTTGATGATGGTAGTGGCAGAGTGTGGAAGGCCCTCTATGGGCTCAAGCAAGCCCCTCGACAATCATACTTGAAGCTGCGAGAAGTTTTGGAGGAGATCGACTTCACTCCCTCAACGGCCGATCATTCCTTGTTCATGCTTGGCGAGGGGGAGGGGAGGAGCTTCATGGTGGTCTATGTGGACGACATCCTCATCTTCTCGCCCTCCTCTGATATTGTGAAGGAGGTGATGCTGAAGCTTCAGGACAAGTTTAAGTGCAAGGCCCTTGGCGACGTCAACTTCTACCTCGGGCTTCACATCGAGCGTGATGTGGAGAAGCGGTAAATGCGAGTGCATCATCGCAAGTACCTGGAGGCCTTGGCTGCAAACTTTGGGCAGAGTGAAGGCCATGGGGCTACTCCTTTTCCCTCTAGGTTCAAGTGTGTGAAGGTACTAGAGGAGGAGAGCGTTGGTGAAGAGGAGAGGCGCCGATTTCACTCGTTGGTGGGCAGCCTCATGTACGAAGAGCGGTCAACACACGACCGGACGTCGCCTTTGCTACCGGGCAGCTGGCTAGGGTTGTGCAATGCCCTAATGAGGAGCAGGTAGCAGCTGGAATGAGAGTGGCCAAGTATCTTGGCCAAACACCGATCATTGGGCTGCAACACTCAGCGGCGGCACAAAGGCGCCAAAAGGGCGCGGATGGCTTTAACCCGGGCGTTTGTTCCTCACTGCCTTTTCCGATGCTTTTTATGCATCCGAACCAGAGGAAATGAAAAGTGTGGGAGGCTTCATTTTCTGTGTTGGTGGAGGCCCAATGGCTTGAGAGAGCAAGAAGCAGGTTGACCAAGCTTTGAGCTCGGTGGAGTCCGGGTACATGACACTCTTACGTGCCGTACGGGAAATTGTGTGGCATCGGCCTTTGTTGGCTGAATTGGGGGAGGAGCAGCAATGACCTACCCCTCTCTACTGTGACAGCTAGGGTTCCATTGCACGATCTAAGAATCCTATGTTGCACGGCCTCACCAAACACATGAGGGTGAAGTGGCACTGGACGAGGAGCATGGTGGCCGCAGGTGAAGTTGAATTGCACTACGTGAAGACGACGGGGCAGCCAGCTGACATGATGACCAAACGGCTGGTGGAACAGTAGCATTGGAAGTGTTGCAAGCTGGCTGGGATGGCTCTGAACTGAGAGGAGCAGATCCTAAGGCCAACAATCCGAGGGGGAGTTTGTTGGTGCAACCATACGGTTTGTACTCGGCTTGTTATCCGTGTGCGTGCATGCGTGTACGTATGGAATGGTATGATGGCATGAAAAATATATATATTTCATGCTTATAATATTGCGTGAATGATGAATCATGGTGTCGAATATGTGTGTCGAGTCAATAGCGAGTTATCGCTTGTCGCGTGTTACGCGGTCATTTTGTCGTGTGTCTCGTGCGCGGTTTGTATTTTGTCGTGTGTCGAACATTCGGCGTGTCGCAGGTGTGTGCAGCAGACCCTTCAAGAACTCAAGGATGAGTTTATGGTGAAGAACCAGAGCCTTGGTTTTAAGATTCGAGTGATTTCGAAGCCCACGAAAAATGGTACACATCAAGATAGTGAGAATAGTTACATTACTTTGTGTAGTGTAACATTTCTTTTGGTGTAGGCCCTTGTGGAGGGTAGTTTCGAGACCCTTCGTGGTTGGGGACAGTGTGGCACTGTTCCACATCACTATATCTCGGCTCTTGGGGTTTGTAGAGGCTGGGAGTCATTCCCAACTCGTAACTCTTTCTTTTTTTTTTTTTCTTTTTTTTTTTTAACAACAGTGGCTGCCATAGTGCCGTTTGTTCAAACTGATGTTGCGTCGTCAATACTTGATGGAATCGTGCGATCTAAATTGCCTATTGTAGATGACGTCAAGAAGCTCGAGATCCAATTTGTAGCATGTCATTTGGATCTGTGACCAGAACGTTATGAATGTTTAAAGCCGCTGTGCAGAAATTCGACTATGCACTCTATCTTTCGTTTTAGGCACATTCAAGCCTATTGTGACTAAACACAGCTTTGTGTAGCGGTTGGTTCCCGGCTCCAGTAGGGGGAACGGTTGGTGGCATAGCGCAGCTTCGGGGCAGACGGTGCAGTTGCGCGGCTGTGACGTGCTCCTCACTTCGGAGCCGTTAGGGCGCAGGAGAGCGCCAGGTGCGAATACGCCTGCGTCGATGCAGTTTTTCAGAATGGCGCGCGAGGGGTGACTGAGGCGCTGATGCCAAAGATCATCGCTGGCGCGAAATCCAGAGGTGTGCATATAGCGCGCGCGTACTGTCTCAGGGCTTTCTTCTGGTACTGGGGCAGGTTCCGCTGTTGCTTCTTCAGCATCTTCTTCTTCGTCGTTCGCCGTCGTCAGCATCAGCGCCAAAAACTCCCTGTCAAGTATCACAGAGAGTGGGATGTTCGTCCCGGGGATGGTACCAGGGATGAAGGCAGGCTCGCGTGGCTCGGGATCGGGTCCATAGACTGTGCGACGTGTGGGCGAAGTTTCGTTGCCCCAGTCGATGGTGTCCCAGGGAACGCGGTGCGGCTGGATGTCAGGCGGGGGCAGCGTAGGTGCGGGAGGGCGTGGGGTCAGCAGAGAGGAACAACACGCGGTTCGGCTTCTTCACTCATTTCTGCTCCCCCCCTTTGCTCTTCTTGCCAAGCACTCCAGCCTTCACCGGAAGTGCCCCATCCACTTATGTTGCCGCCAATTGTGGCACCCCATCCGCCAGTGTCGCTCGTTCCCCATCCGCCAGTGCTTCCCCACCCCCCTTCATTGGAGGCGCTTTCCTCCTCTGCTCCCCAAGCAGCGCATGCAAACGTGCCACGTGCCTCGGCAATGCTTTTCCGGCGGAGTTCTTCAGCTTCGCGGTGCCCCAGCTCCTCTTCTTAACGCCACGGTGAGTGTCGTCGTGGGATCGCGCCAGTGGGGGTACAGTTTCAGGAAGTCATCTTTCGTGTAGGGACGCGCTACTCCGCGCGCGTCAAAAGTTCCGCGCGCTGTTCGTGCAGGATGCCTTTGAGTCGCTGGGAGGGGGAACATGAAAGGGGGTGAAGACGTGGTGAGAAGCCACTTCTAGCTCCAACGCCGACATTCCTTCTTCTGGCGGCGCGGATCGTTCGGCTTCAGCGATGGCGGCAAGGCCGCGGCCGGCGATTGCGCTTGTTGAAGCGGTGGGCGTGTGGCAGTTCCTGCAGATTTCCATCTGGGTTAGGGTCATGCAGCGCCTGCTCGCGCAGGTGCGGGTGATGTGGCACCTACGGCCTCCCATCAGGGTGCTTCCAGTTGGAGCGGTGAATGTGCTCGAAGCGCAGTGGAACGAGACCGATTAGCTTGTTCGAATCATTGCTGCAGTTGGGAATGTCAAAGTCGAGGATGTAGACCCCGTTTTTTTAATGAGCTCGTCCGATCTGCTTGCGCAGCATGTTCGGCGCGGTCTAGTGCAGTAGGATGTCGCGCGTCTCGGGGTCGGTGCTAAGGTCAACTCCGCAGTCCATGAGTTGTGCCGCCGATAGAAGATTGAAGCGCAAATTCTGTACGATTAGCACATCATTTAACGCGCAAATTCGGTGCCGCCCGTGAATCAGGTACGTGCGGGGGGCTCTCAAGCAGCGGGACTGGGAGATTCCAGTCCCGATTTTTGTCGTCGCTGAAATCGTGGCGGATGGTGAATGGATTGTGATCCGTGAACGCTCCGATTGGGTGGCGTGCTGGCTTGGGTGACGGCGTGCACACGCGGCGACGGCGAGATCCGCTCGTGTGTGTCATGGTCATGTTGCTGAAGACGTTGCGGGCGGGAGCAGGCTGTGACGGCTGCTGCTGCTGATGCTGAACCGCTGGGTTCAGGTTGCACGATGGGGGTTGATACCCTTGGGCTTGACACGGATCGTTCCTTGCATCTAGTCGGCCTGTCCAAGTGCTCGAGTTGGACTGGCGAGGGGAGGAGCGGAATCTGCATCGCTCGGCCAGATGCCCAAAGTTTCTGCAAATTTTGCAGTAAAGGTGCCACGACTTGCGTTCTTCTCTGTTGTCGGCGTAGAACGCAACACTTTCCCGTTCTCGTCGCGGCGCTGGTCGCTGCTGGTCCATATCCCTTTGTTTGACGAGGAGGGTGGCGCATAGGGCGGCTTCCAAGATAACCCCCTGCTGTCGGAGTAGCGCCTTGCAGGGCCGCCACTCTGGGCCGAGCCCTTGTAGCACAATATTCACGAATATTTCTTCGGAGATGGTGCTTCCCAATTTCGCGATTTGATCGCATAAGCTCCGACAGCGATTGATGTAGTTGTTGGCCTTCTCCACTGGCGCCATTTTTGTCTCCAGTAGCTGCTGGAGCAGGCGGCTCGAAGAAACTGAATGCTTTGGTTGATATACACCGTTCAGATGTCGCTAGGCGTCGAGGGCTGGAGCAGACGTTGTCTTGTACGATCGGATGCTCAGCTGCTTGTTTCGCAGTAAGACGCCGTACGCCATCAATGACTTGTTGTAATATTGAGCCCTGGCGTTGCGGTGTCTTTGCGTGTTTTGCAGCAGTAGCTCCAGCTCGAAGCTCCACGTATAGAAGTATCTGCCGTCAAAGCAGACATTTGTCTTTATTTTTTATATGCTCAAAAGCCTTGATTGTGCTGAGAGAATTTCTTCTTTGTTGGGAAGGGGAGTCTTGGGAGTTGAGCCATTCGTTTCGAGGGAGAAGGTGTGCGGGGCGGTATTGCAGCTATTTGGGGCCGGTTGAGAGGGTTGGGAAGATGTTCCCGCGTCGTCATTCCGCAATGTTTGGAGTCCTTGCTCCAAAGTAGAAAGTCGCTGAAGCAGTTGTGCGAGGACGGCGGTCCCTATCGTCGTCGTCTCCTCGTTTGTCGCACACGGGTTAGGCTGCGCTTCAGCGGTCAGATTCGTCTGACCTCCTGATCCTCCGGCCATTCTTACGCGCGAGCGTGTGCCAGACGCCGCTTTTCGTTCGCCGAAGATTTCGGTGGTGCCATTGCGAGGAATTCCCGAGTCGCTCTGATACCATGCTGCAATCAGAAGTAGATTGTAACCAGGATCACCCCGGGAAGGTTCGCACAAAGTGTGTGTGGTAGTGGTGGGCCCTTGATCTCAAATCAGAGTGAATGTGAAATGATTGAGATGATTAGCACATGCAAATACATGTGTATAAATTTGAGTACAAGGGAATACCAAACGTCCCAGCTAGCCATGTACTCTAAGGGGTACATTCCCTTATTCAAATTCAAACCCAACCGTGCGGCACATACAGTTACGAAACTATTCCCGCCTTTTTCCTCACTCCTACAACTGCCCAATGTTGTCTGCTCCGACGGTCCAGATACTTTCCAATTGTTCGCGTCGCTTTCGACCTTTCGCCTTCGTACTCCTTTCTGTGTTCCCCGTTCTTGCTACAGGCAGGAATGCACAGCTTCTCATTTCATTTTTCGTAACAAAGTTCACATTCTGAACCGTTGAAAAGGAGGGAAAACTGACGCCACGGTTTGAATTGTTGGTGACGTCGCACAAACATTCAATAACACATTAACGAAATAACTCGAAACTAGTAACCCTTCGTCGGTTCTAACCGTTGGGGGCAAAATGGTTACACGTCTCAAAGTAGCTTAGCGGAATGTTGAGTCGGTCAAAACAAAGAGATACAAGTGCATGTCTAGAAAGTGTTGTACCCTTTAAAGGGCAACTCACTGTAGCCTAGACTAACTAACAATATATAAAGGATAGTAACATATGACACACCCCCATAGGCTAAGCGAGAGGCATCAAAGCAAGCAAGCGAAACAAATGGTCACAAGACCAGTCAAGAGAAGCAACAAGACAATGCTCATGGTGGATCTCAAGATCACCACACATTCTGAGCACAAGCAAACGGCCACAAGGCCAGTTCAAGAGTTTACAAATATATATAGATACAAGGACAACCAGAGCAAAACTACTACAAGCGAGCACCAGTGTCAACAAGTCCTAACTGCACACAGAACGTGTGGTGGTCATCAGGCGCCAAGGCCTTGGTGAAGATGTCCGCAGTGTTGGCCTCTGAGGCCACAAAGTCCAGGCGCGCCACGCCGCGACGCTGCAACTCTCGCAGGAGGAAGTACCTCACGTCAATGTGCTTCACCCTGCTCTCCAGTCGAGGCTCGCGACACAAGAGAATCATGGCCTTGTTGTCAGCGAACAAGGTCGGAGCCGAACGAGGCCGCTCACCAAGGTCAGTGAGTAAGAAGGTCAACCAGCGAAGCTCCTGCGTAGCCATAGCACCGCCGTAGATCTCTACCTCGGCACCGGACGAAGCCACAGACGACAACCGTGTAAACCTCCACGACACACCTCCAGCTCCCAAGCTGAAGCAGTAACCCTGGGTCGAGCGCTGAGTCTCCACGTCGTTAGCGTACGAAGAGTCGCAGTGTCCGGTGAGCATTACTGGCTCTCTCCCACCAAGCACAAGCCCCATGCCAGATGTAGTCGCTAGGTACTTCGCCACCCTCACAGCAGCCGTCCAGTGAACAGGACGCAGTCTCCTAGTCGCAACAAAGTGAGAAAGAACGCTGAGGGGAAAGGCGAGGTCCGGACGCGTACAAGTCATCGGGTACATGAGGCAGCCCACAAGCTCTGGGTAGGGGCCACTAGGCTCAAATGGCTCGTCAGGAAAAGAGCCGGTGAGTCTGTCGTCTACGGCAAGAGGAGTGGGCTGTGTGGTGGAGTGTTGAAGCCTGAACCGCCGAAGGACCTGCTGCACCATGTGTGACTTTGAGAGTGTAATGGTGCAAGAGGCTGTCCCTGGTGATCTGCAGGCCGAGGTAGCGCCGCAGTTCACCGAGGTCAGTGCACGTGTGTCTCTTTTGCAGTTTAGAATTCACCATAGACAGAGGTGTCCGTTCAGCTGTAACGAAGACCAAGTCATCGACGTAGACCAGGATAAAGAACGGAGTGGAGCCGGAGCGAACAAACAGCGACGGGTCAGCAGAAGAAGGGTGAAACCCAAGGTCACGAAGCATGGAACGCAGAGTGTCGTGCCACTCACAGGGCGACTGGCGGAGACCGTAGACTGGTCGCCTCAGGCTCCACTGGGTCCCAGGTGGGAAGGTGCCCGTGAAGCCAGGAGGACGTCGCAGCCAGATCTCCTCGTGCGGTCGTCTCTGAAGGAAAGCAGTGGAGAAGTCGAGGAAGTGCAGCTCGTAGTCTCGCTGTGCTGCTACGTGAAGTAACACCCGAAGAGTAGTCATCTTCGGGGTCGGGGCGAAGGTCTGAAAGAAGTCAACCCCCTCGCGCTGAATGAAGCCCCTCGCCACATAGCGCGCCTTGAACACTGGTGGTGATCCAGGCGGTCGCTTCACCCTGAAAAGTCACATGCCATCGACATTCGCCCGGGGAGGGGGAACTGCGTCGGCGTACGTGCCTGTGGATCTCCAAGACGCCAACTCTGAGTCCATGGCCGCCTTCCACTGAGAGGCCCACGGCCCTGAGACTGCCTCGCGGTACGTGCGCGGAATCGGTATGTCAAGGGCGTCGGGGTCCCCCTCAGGGGAAAGCATCATGGCACACAGAGAGGGGGAAGTGGCTGCCAAGAACTCCAGCTCAAACTGCCTGTCCTCTAGGACGTCACAGCCAAGGGCAAACTCACCCCCGACGGACAGAGGACGAGGAGGAGGAGCAGCCACCACGCGGGTGGCGTAGTCAAGGCGGCGGGTGGCGGCAAAGTCAGTGACGGCGGCAGTAAGAGCCGAGACAGACGACACAGAGGCACGAGGGTTCGTGACAAGAGAGGCAAGAACACGTGTTACAACAGGGCGAGCAGCACGGTAGTAGTCAAAGATAGGGGTAGAGGTGGAGGCTGTAAGAGACGACTCAGGAGGCGACGGGAGAAGAGATACAGTGGGAGAACGTCGAGGACTAGAACGAAACAAGACAGTGCGGAGGTCATAAGAAGGAGATGAGGGACGAGCACGCGGGGGACAACGAGTGGTCCAGTCGTGCGAGACAACAGGAGGAGGCGACGGTGACCGAGGGGGAGGGAAAACAGTCGGAGTCGAATCCGGAGGAGGAAACGTAGGACCGTACGCGGTAGGAGACTGTGAGAGGACAGGAGGAGAGGAAGGTAGACCAAGGTCCCGAAGGCCACTCACAGGAGGGAACAACTGCTGCAAAAGTGGCGGCTGCTGCGACTACTGCTTCTGCTGCTGCACAATTTGCAGCTGCTTCGGCGGCTACTGCTGCGGCTGCTGCTGCTGCTGCTGCTGCTGCTGCTACTACTGCTGCTGCTCCTCCTCCTCCTCCTCCTCCTCCTCCTCCTCCTCCTGCTGCTCCTGCAAGTCCAAATGCTGCAGCTCCCACCTCTCCCGCTCTAACCGCTCCTGCTCCTCACGCTCACGGTGGCGAGCCGCCTAGAGACGTGTGTTGTGGCGAAGGGGAGGCGCAGTAGTAGTGCCTCCAGCGCCAGTATCCTCAGAACTAGCACTGCCAGCTCCAGCACCCCCACAAATAGAACCTCTAGTGCCAGCACCTCCCGATCAGGCACCCCCAAAACTAGCACCTCCAGTGCCAGCACCCGCTGCTCCAGCACCCCCAAAACTAGCACCACTAGTCCAAACACCTCCAGCTCCAGCACCCCCCGAACTAGCACCTCCAGTGCCAGCACCTCCAGCTCCAGCACCCCTCAAAGGAGCACCCCCAAACCGAGCACCTCCAGTGGCAGCACCTCCAGTGGCAGCACCTCCAGCTCCAGCACCCTCTGATTCCACAGTAACCTGTCACGGACGTGCCGACGGCTGCTAGGGGGACTGTGAGAAGGACTGCGGGGAGGGAGACGCTACCTGACGCACGACCGAGGGTAGAGGGGTAGCGTGAGACACACCAGACGGGGCAGGACCAGGGGGGGGCGGGGGTACCGGAGGAGCGGGAGCAGGAGGAGGAGAGGGTGCTAGGAAAAGAGGAGGAGGGGGGACTGGGAGACCTCGACAGGGGTACCGGGTGTAATAGAACACTGTCTCGTCAAACCAGACGTCACGGGAGTCTAAGAAACGGTGGAGGGGTGGGTGGTAAAAGGTGTAGTTGGAGGAGTCCACCGGGAAACCAAGGAAGGCACAGGGGATGGCGCGAGCTGAGAGCTTGTCCGCAGAGGCGTCGCGGACAAGCGCAAGCCAGCCCCAGATTCGAAAGGCCGAACCAACACCAGGGGATCCTGTCCAAAGACTGGTCGGTGAAGCCCCCGGCCGCGAGACACGCGGCTGGAGGTTCAGCTGGTGGGCTGCGTAGCGAACATCGTAGGGCCACAGAAAATGGGGCGCACGGGCATGGATCATGGAGGTGCGGGCAATATCCATGACCAAGCCAATGCGGCGCTCAGCGACCCATTCTGCTGTGGGGACTCTGGCAGCGTCCAGGACTACGCGATGCCCTGTTCGCCGCAGAATCTGGCAAGCACGTCGGAGCGAAACTTATCCCCACGGTTGGAGTGGAGACAACTGACGCGACGACCATGAGTGTCCTCAGTGGCCAAGAGCCACCGGATCAGCGAAGAAGTGACCTCGGACTTCTTCGCAAGAGGAAACACCGTGGTGTTCATGGAGTAGTCGTCAACGACCACTAGAAAGAAGCGCTCCCTCTCGGGCCCAGCACGAGGGGCTAGGCCCCAGACGTCCAAGTGGAGGGTCTGGAAGGGAGCGCTGGCGGGACGAAGGGAGGAGTGAGGAGTGGCGCGCAGCCGACCCTCGACGCAAGGAGAGCACGGCGGTACATGCGAACGGGGGAGCGACTCAAAGACCTGCGGGAGACCAGAGACCAGACGCTGGCTGGCCATGCTACGGAGGCGTGGGAGGGACGGGTAACCAAGACGGTGGTGCCACAAGACTGACGGGTGGGAGAGTGAACGACAAGAGCAGGACGCAGCAACTAGACCAGAAACAGTAACCTGAGGGGACGCAGTAACCTGACTGGACTCAGCTACCTGGGAGGACGTAGTAACCTGACCGGACTCTGCCACCTGGTGGGACGCAGTGTGCAGAACGAAAAGACCTGAGTGAGGCTCCCTGGTGAACGTGGCAAGAACTGCTCCGGTAGAAGCGTCTGTACAAATCGCGGTCCTCCTGTGCGCAGGAAAAGTGACTGTGATCCCACGGACGTGAAGGTATCCAACACCCACCAAGTTCCGAAAGAACTAGGGGATGTAGAGACCAGTGAGGGAACCAGAGGGGACAGCCGGGCACGGAAGGGTGGTAGAACTGCGAGCGAATGCTGGTCCTGAAGTAAGATCAGCCAGAGCAACTGAGACCGGAGCAGCAAGAGGTGTGACAGAGGTGTAGTCGCAGAAGAAGCACTGGGACGCGCTAGACTCCAGCGTGAACGAGAGAGACGCGTCAGCAATCGTCACAGCCACACTTGTAACTACACAAGCACCTACACTAGAAGCACAAGCACCTACACTAGCAACAGGCAAAGGTCCCAAGCTAGGTACACGCAAGTCAAGAGATCTATACGTGACAGAATCATCAGCCTCCATAGACATATCAAACATATGGTAACCACTACGAGACAAACCAGGCCAGATCAGCAGAACCGAGTCAGGCCCAAATCGCTCACGGTAAAGGTCGTCAAGGCGGCTGTAGCAGCGCAGTACAGAGTGGTCAGGACGCCAGCAAGTTGTGCCAACACGAGGTCCGGTCAGGATCCGGTACTGGCAGGGGCCGACGTCGTGGCCACCGTGACGAGCCCCCTAGCTGGCTGGGCCGCTGCTGCACCCAACGCCGCCCGAATCACTAGGTCCTCACTGCTGCTGAGGGCGCCACTGCTCCTGAGGGCGCCACTGCTGCTGAGGGTGCCATTGCTGCTGAGGGCGCCGCTGCTGTGTAGGGCGCCACCGCTGAAACTGCTGCTGCTGCTGTACCTGCTGCTGTAAAACTCTAGTGGACGCCATGGTAAAGACTAGCTGGGCGTTGGAGCGGCAGAACGCGGAAACGCCGGGCTAGAAACTACTAACGATAGGAGCAGCTGGAGCTAGAAACGACTGGAGCAAGGCACGGCTGGAGCAAGGCACGGCTGGAGCAAGGCACGGCTGGAGCAAGGCACGGCTGGAGTAAGGCACGGCTGGAGCAAGGCACGGCTGGAGTAAGGCACGGCAGGAGCGAGGCACTGCAGGAGCGAGGCACGGTAGGAGCGAGGCACGACTGGAGCAAGGCACGGCTGGAGCAAGGCACGGCTGGAGAAAGGCACGGCTGGAGCAAGGCACGGCTGGAGCAAGGCACGGCTGGAGCAAGGCATGGCTGGAGCAAGGCACGGCTGGAGCAAGGCACGGCTGGATCGAGGAACGGCTGGACCGAGGCACGGATGAAGCGAGGCACGGCTGGAGCGAGGCACGGCTGGAGCGAGGCACGGCTGGAGCAAGGCACGGCTGGAGCAAGGAACCCTAAATCCTGACAGGAGGGTGGGAGAAGGATGGAACGCCAAAGGTACACTAAAACTAGAAGTAGCGGCCTCCAGCCGCGGCGGAGGGGAGCACGGAGAGAAGGAGCGGTAGAGGACGAGAAAACCTACGGTGAGAATGCCCGGGAAGGGCTTGCTAAGGGCCTAGGCGCCTCGGGCAGTGCTGCTGTGGGCGGCTGGGAAGGCCTGTGGCGCCGCTCAGTTGGGGTGCGCGCTGCTCTGTAGGGTGGCGCGCACTGTTCTGCAGGGGCGAGCGCTGCTCTGCAGGGGCGTGCGCTGCTCTGCAGGGTGACGCGCGCAGCTCTGCTGGGTGGCGCGCTGCTCTGCAGGGGCGCGCGCTGCTCTGCAGGGTGGCGTGCGCTGCTCTGCAGGGGCGCGCGCTGCTCTGCAGGGGCGCGCGCTGCTCTGCAGGGGCACGCGCTGATCTGCAGGGTGGCGCGCTGCTCTGCAGGGGCGCGCGGGCAGCGGGCGCATTGCGAGCTAGGCGCACGAGCGACGGGCAGATTGCGAGCTAGGCGCACGGGCGACGGGCGGATTGCGAGCTAGGCGCACTGGCGACGGGCGGATCGCGGGCTGGTGGCTAGGGGCGCGCGAGGAAACGGGGGGCGCGCGCGGCTGGCTAGGGGCGCGCGCTACTGGCTGAGGGGCGCGCGCGGTTGGCTAGGAGGGACGGACGGAGCGAGATAACCTAGGAGAGAGCATAGGGTAAGGTCGTAGGAGTTAATATAGCGTGATACCATCTCAAAGTAGCTTAGCGGAATGTCAAAGCAAGGAGATAATTGTGCATGTCTAGAAAGTGTTGTACCCTTAAAAGGGCAACTCACTGTAGCCTGGACTAAGTAACAATATATAAGGAACAGTAACATTTGATAACACGCCCTAAAACTTTGGGAATTGCCCTCATCTTGATATTGTCCTCCTCGCCATCATCCCTCTCGGCCCCTCGTCCATCCATCTGCTCCCTACCAGGCCTGTCGCTTGTAGGGCGTTTGCCCTGCTGGACCTTGAATTCCAGGGTTGGGTTGCCCTTGGAAACTGATATTGATGGGTTGGAAAAAATCTGGCCCGGATTCTTTACAGGGCAGATTTTGGGTAAAAGGTAAAGGGCAAAATCTTTTAGGCGAGCCCTGTAACAAAATCTTTCGAGCCCCCGCCCCCACCAGGGCTGACGCTATCAGACTAAATACTCTGATTAGTCTGAGGAATCAGACTGTCTAGGCGCTGGAAAATGATAATTCAGATTACTTGATTTCTTGTCCCTGAGAGAGTCATACATGTCAAACATTATATGTTTCTACTTTGTAGGCTGTAGTGGGGCTTGCCTTAGAGGGGATACAACTTAGGGTTTTCCATATGTATCCCCCTTTCATTCCTAATCCCATCATTCCCTCGTTCATTCTTCACATGGTATAGAGCGGGTTCCCTAGTGGGACCGTTTTTTTTTTTTTAAGGGCCCACCGCTTAATATTTTTTTCTGCCCTGCCCGAAGCGCGCTCCCTGCCCTGTCGAGCGCCTCGCGCCTGCCTTACCTGCGCCCCGTGCGCCTTACTTGTGCCCCGTGCGCCTGCCCTGCCGTCGCGGCCCTGACTAGAGCCGTCGCGGCCCTGCCGTCGCGGCCCCCTGGCCGTCGCGCCCCCTGCCGTCGCGGCCCCTGCTGTCGCGGCCCCTGCTGTCGCGACCCTGCCGTCGCGGCCCCTGACGTCGCGGCCTCTGCCGTCGTGGCCCCTGCCGTCGCGGCCTCTGCCGTCGTGGCCCCTGCCGTCGCGGCCCCTGCCGTCGCGGCCTCTGCCGTCGCGGCCACTGCCGTCCAGCCCCTGCCGTTGCGGCCCCTGCCGTCGCGGCCCCTGCCGTCGCGGCCCCTGCTGTCGCGGCCCTGTTTGAGGCTGTCGTGGCCCTGCCGCCCTGCCGTCGCGGCCCTTCCTGAAGCCGCCCTGCTGTCGCGGCCCTGCCTGCTGCTGCCGCGGCCCTTCCTACTGCCGCTGTTGCGGCCCTGCCTACTGCCGCCGTCGCTGCGGCCCTACCCTGCGCCCGCGTCGCCGCCCTTCACTGCCGCCTCGTTGCAGCCCTGCCTGACGCGGCCCTGACCTGCCGGCGCGCCTCGGCCCTGCCCTTCCAGCTGCGGCCCTACCCCGATCCCGCCCTGGTAAGCGCACTGCTGCACCCGCGCCGCCCTGCCGAGCCGCGCAGCCCTGCCGAGCCGCGCCGCCCTACCGAACCGCGCCGCCCTACCGAGTCGCGCTGCTCCTGCTACTGCTGCTGCTGCTACTGCTACTGCTACTGCTGTCATGGCTGCCCCTAATGTAATTTCCTTCGATGCTGAGGGTCGGGCAGTTGATTTAGAGGTCTGGGTCGATGATCTGCAGCTGTTTCTGCAGTGCGATAGCAAGGACGGAGTCTCGCTTTTTGATCTCACGTCTGGCGCCTCTGCTGCACCTGCTGCTGATGCTGACAGTGCTGTTCGCTCAGAGTGGACCATGCGCGATGCTGCTGCCCGTCTTGCTATTCGTAGTCACCTGCCGTCTGCTGAGCGCGCGCAATTTAGCCAGTACAAGACCGCTAGGACTCTGTACGACACTGTTGTTGCGCGCTACTCCTCCCCTGCCACTGCTGCCCTTAGCCGCCTCATGCTGACGTACCTGTTCCCTGACCTAGCCGCTTTTGCCACAGTCGCTGACCTCATTACGCACCTCCGCACTAGTGACACCCGCTACCGCGCTGCGCTTCCTGCCGAGTTCTGCGCCAAGAACCCCCCCCCTATGTATATCACTCTCTACTACCTCGTCACCCGGCTCCCTGACTCCCTTCGCTCGGTCAGGGACCACTTCCTCTCCCTTTGCCCCACCACGCTCACCGTTGACCTCCTCGAGGAGCACCTCCTTGCAGCCGAGAAGAGTATAGTCGCTGTAGGAGCCTCTCGTGGTGACCCCCGTGCCCCTTTCTTTGAGGGGTGCTCCCCCGTCCCTCTTTTGCCCTCTGTTGCCTCTGCTGCTGCTGTCGACCTCGTTGGCACCGAGTCGGTCGGCGCTGCGTCTGCTCCTAGTGGGAGGCGCCGCTACGGCAAGGGCAAGGGGGGCAAGAGTGGTGGAGGGGATGGCGGGGGCGGCGGTGGTGGCGGTGGAGGCGGCGGAGGGGGTGGGGGTGGAGGTGGGAGTGGTGGCGGGAGTGGGGGCTTCGGTGGCGGCGGTGGAGGTGGAGGCGGCGGAGGCAGCGGCAGTGGGGGTGGAGGTGGCGGCGGCGGCGGCGGCGGTGGGGGTGGCGGAGGCGGTGGTGCTGGTCGGGGTGGCGCTGTGCAGCGGGGAGGCCAGCGCCAGCAGCAGCAGCGCCCCCGTGAGACCCCGTCGCCCCAGCAGCTTCGTGAGTGGTACGCTGGGCGTGGGAGGTCTGGGGGTGCTGGTCCTGGCACTTACGTTCTCCGCACCGGCGACCGCAGTGGAGAGACGTGCGGCGGTCCGCACGCCACGCTCCGCTGTTTCGGCCGCCTGACTGACGCCTGGCGTACACAGTTCCCTGACGCCACTGAGATCCCTCGCTGGGGTGATCTGCTTAAGTCGGGGGTTGCTATCTTTGATCTTGATTATGATGCTATCCTTGCTGCTATGTATGCTGTGTCTATTAGTGCTGAGGGTGACTGTTACCTGTGTGTTCCGCCCGACCCGGGCATTGAGGCTGCTGCTCTAGGTGCTAGAGAGTCTGCTGCTCCAGGTGCTGGTGAGGCTGCTCTCTCAGGTACCGCGTCGGCTCAGGTCTTGCACACTTTCACCCTTGACTCGAGTGCTTCCCGCTCCTTCTTTCGCGACTGCACCACACTCTCGCCGCTCAGTCGGCCGGTGGCAGTCTCTCTGGCTGACCCCTCTGGGGGTCCGGTCCTCGCACACTCCTCCACGATTCTGCCGTGTCCGGCGGTCCCGTCTGGCTCTTTGTCTGGCCTCCACCTCCCCTCGTTCTCCACGAACTTGGTGAGTGGAGCTGACCTTCAGGACGCGTGGGTTGACCAGTTCACTCCTGGGGGTCAGCGGGTGACCCACTGTTCGTGTACTCGGACGGGCCGGCACCTGGCCACGTTCGCTCGTCAGCCTGGGTCGAGCCTGTACACCCTGACTACCGTGTCTCCTCCGGTTGCTGAGTCTGGTCAGGTAGCCGCGTCGGGTCAGGTGTTTGCTGCAGCGTCCCGGTCTGGTCCTGAGTCTGCCCCCTGCTCGTGTCGCCTCCTGTCTCACCAAACTCTCCTCTGGCACCACCGCCTTGGTCACCCCTCCCTGCCTCGTCTCCAAGGCATGGCCTCCCGTGTCCTTGTCTCTGGTCTCCCCCGGTCCCTCCCTCCCCTTCCTCCGGGGCCTGCCCCTACCTGCGTTCCTTGCGTCGAGGGCCGGCAGCGCGCCGCTCCTCACTCCTCCGAGTTTCCTCCGACAGAGGCTCCGCTGCAGACTCTCCACATGGACGTGTGGGGCCCAGCCCGCGTCCGTGGACAGGGTCACGAGCGTTACTTCCTGCTGGTTGTTGACGACTACTCGCGTTACACCACAGTCTTCCCCTTGCGCCGCAAGGGTGAGGTCACTGAGGTGTTGATCGACTGGATCCGCGCTGCCCGTCTCCAGCTCAGAGAGAGTTTCGGCTCGGACTTTCCTGTTCTGCGTCTGCACTCCGACAGAGGTGGAGAGTTTTCCTCCGGCCTTCTGCGAGCCTTCTGTCGTGCGGAGGGCATCTGCCAGACGTTCACGCTTCCGGCCTCTCCACAGCAAAATGGGATTGCTGAGCACCGCATTGGCATGGTCATGGACGTCGCTCGTACGTCCATGATCCATGCGGCTGCTCCCCATTTTCTATGGCCGTTCGCGGTTCAGTACACGGCGCATCAGATCAACCTCCAGCCCCGGGTCTCCATGCCGGAGACCACCCCTACTCTGCGGTGGACGGGGAAGGTTGGCGATGCGTTTGCGTTCTGTGTCTGGGGATCTCGAGCTTTCGTCCGCGACTTGTCTGCGGACAAGCTGTCCTCCCGTGCTGTTCCCTGCGTCTTCCTTGGCTTCCCCCCTGACGCGCCTGGTTGGCAGTTTTACCACCCCACCTCGTGCCGTGTTCTGTCTTCTCAGGACGTCACGTTTGATGAGTCGGTTCCTTACTACCGTCTCTTCCCCTACCGCACTGCCCCCCTTCCCCCGCCGCCGCTCTTCCTCGCGCCAGGTCCCCCCCCGGTAGACCCCCTCCCCCCTCAGGGTCCTGCCCCCTCAGGTGTGTCCCAGGTAGACGCAGTCGAGCCTGTCGAGGTAGCTGTTGACTCTGGTGCTGCTAGGGGTGCTGAGCCTGCGGGTGCCGAGTCTAGGGGTGCTGAGCCTGGGGGTGCTGAGCCTGGGGGTGCTGAGCCTGGAGTTGCTGAGTCTGGGGGTGCGGAGCCTGAGGGTGCTGAGCCTGCGCATGCAGAGCCCGGGGGTGCTGTGTCTGGGAGTCCTTCGGGTGCCTCGTCCCTGCGTGAGCCGCGCTCTCCACGGCAGCTGCGCGAGTGGTTTGCTCGGCGCTGGAGCCGTGCTGCTGGGGCTGGAGGTGCTACTGGTACTGGAGGTCCTGCTGTCGCTGGAGGTGCTGGGAGTTCTGGAGTTGCTGGTCCCGGAGGTGCTCGTACTGGAGGTACTAGAGCTGCTGGGCCTGGTGGTGCTGCTGGAGCTGGTGCTGGAGCGGGAGGTGCTACTGGAGGTGCTGGAGCTGGAGCTACTAGAGCTGCTGGGGCTTCTGGTGGTCCTGCTGGAGCTGGTGCTGCTGGAGGTACTGGAGCTGGCGGTGCTCCTGGAGCTGGTGCTCCTGCGGGTGCTGGAGTTGGCGCTGCTGGAGCTGCTGGTGGTGCTGCAGGAGTTGGAGCTGACGCGGGGGGTACTGGTGCTGTCTCTGCTGGTTCTGGGGGCGCTACACGGCCGCGGCCGTACTTCGTTCCGCTCCTTCAGCAGGTTCTTGGTCTCCCACCTGCTACTGGTCCTGCTCCCTCTTTAGAGTGTCCTCTGCCTGTCCAGTCGCAGTCACAGCTACAGCCTGCCTCGCCACTCCCTGGTCCTTCTCCCTACACTGGTCCGACCGGAGGTCTTACGGAGCGTCGTGAGCCTAAGTCTCGTCCTGCGTCGCCTGTTCGTGCTGCTCGCACTGGCCGTCGTGTTCCGCGTCAGCGTCCTCCTGCTGTCCCAGGCACGCACCAGATGGCACTTCGTCCTTCCACTGCTCCACAGCGTGTCCCTCTGCCGTCTCCTCCTGCGTCCTCTCTTCCTGACGTTGCTGACCCGCCGTCAGACCTTGCTCGCGCTGCCAGTCCTACTGTCACGCGTCTTCTCGCTACTGTTGTCACTGACCCTTCCTTTGAGTCTACTGCTGCGTCGGCTCTTGTTGCTGAGTTTGTCGACTTTGCTGCTCACTGTCGTCTCGACTACGCCGCTAGTCTAGTTGCTGAGTCTGAGTCAGTCTGTCCTCCGTCCGTCGGGGGTGAGTGTGCTCTTAGCACGGACGTCCTTGAGGACAGGCAGGAGGAGTTCCAGTGTTTTGCTGCTGCTTTACCTCATCTCGTATCCATGCTGCTTGCCCCTGAGGGAGACCCGGATGCACCAGACATCCCGACCCCGCGCTCCTAAGCAGAGGCGATAGAGGGTCCCTACTCCTCTCAGTGGCACACAGCCATGGACGCAGAGATGGCTTCCTGGAAGTCCACAGGCACCTACGTCGACGAGGTTCCCCCACCTGGGGCGAACATCGTCAGTGACATGTGGATTTTCAGGGTGAAGCGGCCGCCGGGTTCTCCGCCTGTCTTCAAGGCGCGTTACGTGGCTCGAGGTTTCAGTCAGCGGCAGGGAGTTGACTACTTTCAGACCTTCTCTCCCACCCCGAAGATGACCACTCTTCGGGTGCTGCTGCACGTCGCCGCTCAGCGTGACTACGAGCTTCACTCTCTTGACTTCAGCACAGCCTTCCTACAGGGCAGCCTGCACGAGGAGATCTGGCTGCGCCGCCCACCTGGCTTCACTGGGTCGTTTCCTCCTAGTACCCAGTGGAGCCTCCGGCGGCCAGTCTACGGTCTCCGCCAGGCGCCTCGTGAGTGGCACGACACACTGAGGACTACACTTGCGGCTCTTGGGTTTGCTCCTTCCACTGCTGACCCGTCGCTGTTTCTCCGCACCGACACTACTCTGCCGCCGTTCTACATCCTCGTGTACGTCGACGAATTGGTCTTTGCTAGTGCTGACACAGCTGGACTGGCCCACGTGAAGTCGGAGCTGCAGAAGAGACACACGTGCACAGACCTGGGTGAACTGCGCAGCTATCTTGGCTTGCAGATCACCCGGGACAGAGCACGGCGCACCATTACCTTGACTCAGTCACACATGGTGCAGCAGGTCCTTCAGCGCTTCAACTTCACGTACTCCTCGCCTCAGCCCACTCCTCTGTCTACTCGCCACTCGCTCTCAGCTCTGCCTTCGGATGAGTCCGTAGAGCCGAGTGGCCCGTACCCAGAGCTTGTGGGCTGCCTCATGTACCTGATGACCTGCACTCGACCTGACTTGGCATACCCTCTTAGCATCTTAGCACGCTATGTTGCTCCTGGGGGACACCGACCAGAGCACATGGATGCAGCTAAGAGGGTGTTGCGCTACTTGTGCAGTACGTCGGGCATGGGGCTTGTGCTTGGAGGGCGGGCTCGAGTTGTCCTCACTGGTCACGCAGACGCTTCTTGGGTTGACGACTTGGCTACTCAGCGGTCGTCACAGGGTTACACCTTCAGTCTTGGTTGTGGCTCTGTTTCGTGGTGGTCTACCCGCTCGTCTTCTGTTCTCAGCTCCAGTTGTGAGGCTGAGATCTACGCTGGGGCCATGGCTGCACAGGAGTTACGCTGGCTCACCTACCTGCTGACCGACTTTGGAGAGCTGCCTCGTTCTCCTCCAGTTCTGTACGTCGACAACAAGGCCATGCTTGCCTTGTGTCAGGAGCACAGACTGGAGCACAGAACGAAGCACATTGCTCTGCGCTACTTCCTTGCTCGAGAGTTGCAGCAGCGTGGTCAGCTTCGTCTTGCTTACGTGGCCTCTTGGGCCAACACTGCTGATATCTTCACCAAGGCACTTCAGCCTTGTGACCATCAGCGTTTCTGTACTATGCTAGGTCTTGTGCCTACTTGGCCTCACTTGCTCACTTCTTGACTTTGCTTGTACTGTGATCTATATACTTATACCTGCATGCTTACACTTGCTAGGTTGTGATCACTGTACTGCTTGTTCTTCTTTTTATATAACTCTGCATGTGAACTGGCCTTGTGGCCATTTGCTTATGCTCAGAATGTGTGGTGACGTCGTGATCCACCCTGAGCTTGCTTTGCTTTGCTTGACTTGTCGTGTGACCTCTTGTTCTCCCCCACTCTGCCTATGGGGGTGTGTCAAACATTATATGTTTCTACTTTGTAGGCTGTAGTGGGGCTTGCCTTAGAGGGGATACAACTTAGGGTTTCCCATATGTATCCCCCTTTCATTCCTAATCCCATCATTCCCTCGTTGATGCTTCACAATACACATGGTTTTTAAGCCGTTGATTACATCTAATGTGCTTCAGACTTAACGAATTGCGAAGCCTAACCCTACAGAGTTGTTTCTATAGTCCCTGAATGCGACATTATCGTGAAGAAGTTTCCAGGAAATTTCCTCTCGATACACCCACCTTCGAAATGGTGGCGGTGTACAATGCCAGCACATGAGCACACAAGACCAGCTAGTTCACCCGAATACACTTCATGTTTTCCAATATCACGCACATTGATTCAGTGTCTAGCCTTATCTTTGCATCGAATCGTGAAATTTGACTACGCCACGAGCATTATTGGGGGTGGAAGTTTGTGCAAATCAGTGCATGCGGAAACAATCCACATGTAAAATATCATTTCCCGCGAGAAATGAACTGTTTCTCGCGGTGCCTACGGGGAAGTAATGAACTACACCACATTTTCTGCTGTCTGCGGCGCAGAGTGTTCAATTTTCCAGTACGCACGCCACATCACCACCTTGATTCGCCACCGGCTCTGCCTCTCAGCTCGCTCCACACCACACACGTGCCACCGTCAGCTGCACATGCGCCAAATGTTCTGCTACACCTGCAGATGCTTGCTTGGTCGAAAACAGTGGCGCGAGCAACTGTTTTGCTCGCGCCACTTGCTATTGCCATCTGCTTGTAGATGCCAGCCACCTCAGCTCAGCTGCCAGGGACTACGTTACCAGAAATATTTTGTCTGTTTGTCTGGATTTCAGACACGTTTTTTATCGTTCATCTGATGGCCTAGACATGTCCCTTAAACTCATCTATTTTTTAAGACAAGGTTTTTATATTTATCTGAATTCTTAGACATCCTTATACAGTTCGTCTGAGACTGCAGACATCGAGTCTTTTCTCGTCTGAATCCGACAAATTCCCCCACCTGGCCACTTGCCCACCTGGGTAGTTGCCCACATGCCCTGTTGCCCACTGTTCCCGACGAGTCTTGCCACCCGCCACGTTATCGTGCTGCCACCGCCAGGCTGTACGTTGCCTCTGTCGGTGCCAACACTGCACGTCAAATGCGCCGGACTCACCCCGCTGGCACGAATCCTACCAAATCGTTTGGCATATTCGAGCCAGCGCACGGCAGACAGCTGCATTTGCAGCACAAACAGCCCTCAGTGCACGTCGAGGTCAGGAGATGGATAGCATGGCAGCTTTCAGCAGAGATGGGAACGTTCATGCATGCGGCTCGGTTTGGTTGACCCCCCTATACTCCCCACATCTTGTGGGGTCCTTCATTTTACCCTCGTGGGCGAGAGCCAGCCAGTGTGTTCCATTCCACCTCGATGGCCTCTGACTCTCGCACGGATGCCCCTCCTGCATCCACTCTGCATGCTTCACCGCCACCTTCGAGTGTGTTGCCACGCCCACGCACTGGCCTTGATTTCCTTACCGGGGGGTGTTTCACCTCAACACCAGTTTCAGCTGTTCCTGTTGCTCCTTCAGTCAGTGAAAATGAGAAACCCAGTTCTCCCGAGCAGCCTTACCCTTTCGCGGAGATGGATGACGAGCCGCTTATACCGTTTTCTCCCGTTCGATCACCAAGCTCAACGAGCCTCCATGGGGGATCGTCATCAGGTCAACCTGTCGCATCTGTTGTTCCTGCTGAAAACTATCCCTTCAAATATCGCTCGCCTTTCCTTCCGCCGCGGTTTCCGGGCAAGACTAAGTATGTGCAACATAAGCTTCCTTTTTCGAAGCTCCCAAGCCCTTCTCCTGCAGGGAAACCCACTACTAAGGAAGATGGACTGGCGAGCCGTGGAGTAGAGAAGCCCGGTCCCCCAATTCTGACGCTGGAGGAGCTGCAGCTAAAAGCCAAGGAGCAGTGGCATCGCCACTTCCCTTGGCTTATCATCAGCGAGAATTTTGAAGGTCGTCCTTGCATGAGGTGCAAGATGTGCATGGTGTACGCAGATCCAGAGTCGCAGTATGGCGCTCGGGGCGAGGGAGGCATCGACATATAGAAGCAAATGATGCGAAAACACCAGTGGAGCATCCGGCACCGGGCTGCGAAGGGACGGTTGGAGCAGCGTGAAGGTCAGCAGACGAAGCAGGCTTCTATCTCCAACTTTGGGGATAAGAGTGCAAAAAGGCGGTTGATAAAGTTGTTTTTTACTGTGCGTGTCATTTGCAAATCTGACACCCCCATAGCCTTGTTCATGACACCCGTGCAGTTCATTGCGGGGATGGGAACGCCATATATGCCAGTGCAGGACCAAGGGACTTACTGTACAACGTAAGTTTAGAATGTTTTTAGTCAGTGCTTTATGTGAACGACTATATATACTAATCTTTTGTTCTACTCTTTGCTGCAGGTACGGTTTCAAGCAGCTGGTCGAGACGCTGGTGTGCTACTTGAAGGCGAAGCAGATGCAGCACATCAGCGGAAGTCCCTTCATTGGCCTTCAGCTGGACAAAAGCATCGACAGAAGGCGTGACAAACACATGATTGTGTATGCCACGTTTCTGCGCGGAACGGTGGTGGTGACCGAGTTCTTCGCCAACCTATTTGTCGAGAAGTGCGACGCCGGGTCGCTTGAGGCCGTCCTCCTCACACACCTTGCTGCTTGTGGCCTCGAGCTGACCAAGATCAGCAGCATGAGCACGGACAGCGCGAGCGTAATGAACGGCGGCCAAACCGGCCTGGTGGCGCGCTTACGCACACGGGTTCCGAGCTTGTAGCTTGTGTTCTTATCTCTCTCAGCTTGCTCACTAATTCGTTGCGTGTTATTTCTACAAGGAAGCTCTGGCTGCGAAGGATGCCGCTCTCGAGTTCCCAGAGTTCAACGTGGTTGACAAAGTCGTCAGAGCCTTTGCGGACATCCTCGGCCGCTCCATCGTGCAACATGCGCGATTCAAGATGCTGCAGGAGGTGATAACTCGCACCAACTTGGAGATGCAAGGCATCAAGGACGTCCGGTAGCGTTCATGCGGGGACGTCATCGAGCGCTTTGTGGACGTGCTGCCGGCTGCCATCGTTATGCTGTATGAATACGATGACATCTTACACCCTTGTAACAAGTTTGAAGTTTCATTTTTTTTTCCTTCTTCCTGGTTGATGTGCTTCAGGAGCTGAACAGCCTAAATCTCAAATTTCAGCGACGACAGGTAAGGACGCGTTGTGTAAAGTCTCTCCTTGTTTTTTGTTTTCCAATACTAATTCGGTTTCCGTTTTATATGTGCAGCTTGATGTGACGCAGGTTCTGCCGATGGTGCAACACACCACCCTGACGTTGGCCAGCCGCTATGATGAGTTCGGCTCCTCCTTCGGCGACAACAGTGGCCGACTCGCAACCATCCTGAAGAAGCACGGGAGCCCAGAGCATCGTGAGGTGAAGGTCGAAGGGATCGACGGGGCGGGAACACCCGTGACTCACACCTACATGCTGCACGAGGACTACATCAAGAAGGAAAAGTTTGGGGGGGACTTGGCGTCATGCGTGAAGGTGGCATCGGCGTTCGCTGCAAGGACGGTTTTGAAACGCCAGCCCTGGCCCCCACCCCTCCCCACCTCCCAACTCCTCCACTCCCCCCTCCTCTCAAAGTAGGAACACAACGGAATGTGTGAACTAGGGAATCAAAGGATACAAATAGCAACCCGAAAAGTGTTGTACTCCCTAGAGTGCTACTCACTGTAGCCTAAGAACCTATAATAACATTTGACACACCCCCATAGGCTAAGTGAGGGGCATCAAAGCAAGCAGGGTGAACAAACGGTCACAAGACCAATCAATGCAAGAAGCAAAGCAAGCTCAGGGTGGATCTCAAGGACACCACACAAATTCTGAGCACAAGCAAGCAGCCACAAGGCCAGTTCAAGAGTTCACTAGGCTATATATAGCAAAGCACAACAAGCAGAGAAAACAGCAAGTCTACAGCAACCGAGGGCCTACCTCAACAAACCCCAACTACACACAGAACATGTGGTGGTCACCAGGCGCCAAGGCCTTGGTGAAGACGTCGGCAGTGTTGGCCTCTGAGGCCACAAAGTCCAAGCGTGCCTGGCCACGTCGCTGCAACTCTCGTAGGAGGAAGTACCTCACGTCAATATGCTTAACTCTGCTCTCCAGTCGAGGCTCTCGACACAGGAGGATCATGGCCTTGTTGTCAGCGTACAAGGTCGGTGCAGAGCGAGGCCGCTCACCAAGGTCGGTGAGCAAGAAGGTCAACCAGCGAAGCTCCTGTGCCGCCATGGCACCAGCGTAGATCTCTGCCTCTGCACTGGACGAAGCCACAGACGACGACCGTGTAGACCTCCACGACACAGCACCAGCACCCAGACTGAAGCAGTAACCCTGAGTCGAGCGCTGGGTCTCCACGTCGTCAGCGTAGGAAGAGTCGATGTGACCGGTCAACACAACTGGTTGTGTCCCTCCAAGCACAAGCCCCATGCCTGATGTAGTCGCCAGGTACTTCGCCACCCTCACAGCAGCTGTCCAGTGGACAGGACGGTGTCTCCCAGTCGCAACAAAGCGAGAGAGGACGCTAAGGGGAAAGGCGAGGTCCGGCCGAGTACAAGTCATCAGGTACATGAGGCAGCCCACAAGCTCTGCGTAGGGGCCACTAGACTCAAAGGGCTCGTCGGGAAAAGGGCCAGTGAGTTGGTGGTCAACGGCAAGAGGAGTGGGTTGTGTGGTGGAGAACTGAAACCCGAACCGCCGAAGGACCTGCTGCACCATGTGTGACTGAGTCAGTGTGATGGAGCGGCTCTTTCCCTGATGATCTGCAGGCCAAGGTAATGCTGCAGTTCACCGAGGTCAGTGCACTTGTGTCTCTTCTGCAGTTCGGATTTCACCTCAGTCAGAGCTGCCCAGTCTGCTGTAGCAAAGACCAAGTCGTCGACGTACACTAGTATAAAGAAAGGAGTGGAACCAGTGCGAACAAACAGCGACGGGTCAGCAGAGGAAGGACGAAACCCAAGGTCACGAAGCGTAGAGCGAAGAGTGTCGTGCCACTCACGGGGCGACTGGCGGAGACCGTAGACTGGCCGCCTCAGGCTCCACTGGGTCCCAGGTGGGAAGGTGTCAGTGAAGCCAGGAGGACGGGGCAGCCAGATCTCCTCGTGTAGACGGCCCTGGAGAAACCCAGTGGAGAAGTGAAGGGAGTGCAGCTCGTAGTATCGATGTGCTGCTACGTGGAGTAACACCCGAAGAGTAGTCATCTTCGTGGTCGGGGCGAAGGTCTGGAAGAAGTCAACTCCCTCACGCTGACTGGAACCCCTAGCCACGTAGCGCGCCTTGAACACAGGCGGTGAACCGGGCGGCCGCTTCACCTTGAAGAGCCACATGCCATCGACAATGTTCGCCCTGGGAGGGGGAAATGCGTCGACGTACGTGCCTGTGGATCTCCAAGACGCTAGCTCTGCATCCATGGCCGCTTTCCACTAAGAGGCCCACTCCCCTGACACTGCCTCACGGTACGTGCGAGGTGTCGTTATGTCAAGGGCGTCGGGGTCTCCCTCAAGGGAAAGCCGCATGGCGCAGAGAGAGGGGGAAGCGGCTGCTAAGAACTCCAGCTCAAACTGCCTGTCCTTTAGGACGTCACAGCCAAGGGCAGACTCACCCCCGACGGACAGAGGACGGGGAGGTGGAGCAGCCACCACACGCGTGGCGTAATCAAGACGGCGGTTGGAAGCAAAGTCAGCGATAGCGGCAGTAAGATCCGAGATAGACGACGGAGAGGCACGAGGGTCGGTGACAAGAGAGGCGAGAACACGAGAGACAACAGGGCGAGCAGCACGGTAGTAGTCAGTGATAGGGTGAGAGGAAATGGTGAGAGACGACTCAGGAGGTGAGGGGAGAACAGACACAGGCGGAGAACGACGAGGAGAACGAAACATGACGGTGCGGAGGTCGGCAAGAGGAGACGAGGGCCGAGCACGCGGAGGACAACGACTGGTCCAGTCCTGCGGGACAACAGGAGGAGACGACCGTGACTGAGGAGGAGAGAAAACAGCTGGAGTCGAGTCCGGAGGAGCGTAGGACCGTACGCAGTAGGTGACTGGGAGTGAAAAGGAGGAGAGGAAGGAAGACAAAGGGCCCGAAGGCCAATCACTGGAGGGAACAGCTGCTGCAAAGGTGGCGGCTGCGGCGTCTGCCGCTGCTGCTGCGGCTGCTGCTGCTGCTGTTGCTGCTGCTACTGCTGCTGCTGCTGCTGCTGCTGCTGCTGCTGCTGCTGCTGCTGCTGCTGCTGCTGCTGCTGCTGCTGCTGGTCCAACCGCTGCAGCTCCTGCCTCTCCTGCTCCACCCGCTCCTGCTCCTCGCGCTCAAGCCGGCGAAGGGCTTGGAAACGGTTGTCGTGGCAGTGGGGACGCGCAGTGGCCGACGCAGTAGGCGAGCCTCCAACTCGTGTCTCCTCAGTACCAGCACCTCCAGCTCCAGCACCCCCAGAACGAGCACCTCCAGTGCAAGTACCTCCAGCACCAGCACCCCCAGAACTAGCACCTCCAGTGCCTGCACCTCCAGCTCCAGCACCCCCAGAACTAGCACCTCCAGTGCCAGAACCTCCAGCTCCAGCACCCCCAGAGCTAGCGCCACCTGCGACAGCACCTCCAGCTCCAGCACCCCTCGAACGAGCACCCCCAGACCGAGTACCACCAGTGGCTGCACCTTCAGCTCCAACACCAACCGAGTCCACAGTAACCTGTCGTGGAAGTGCCGAAGGCTGCTGAAGGGACTGTGAGGAGGACTGCGGGGAGGGAGACGCTACCTGACGAGCGACCAAGGGTAGAGGGGTAGCGTGAGACACACCTGACGGGGCAGGACCAGGGGGGGGCGGAGGTACCGGAGGAGCGGGAGCAGAGGGAGGAGAGGGTGCGAGGAAGAGGGGGGGAGGGGGAACCGGGAGACCTTGACAGGGGTACCGGGTGTAGTAGGACACTGACTCGTCAAACCGGACGTCACGAGAGTCTAGAAACTGGTGGAGGGGCGGGTGGTAAAAGGAGTAGTCGGGAGAGCCCACCAGGAAACCAAGGAAGACACAGGGGATGTGGCGTGCCGAGAGCTTGTCCACAGAGGTGTCGCGGACAAGCGCACGGCAGCCTCAGACGTGAAAGGCCGACCCAACACCAGGGGACCCAGTCCAAAGACTGGTCGGTGAAACCTCAGGCCGCGAGACACGCGGCTGGAGGTTCAGCTGGTGCGCGGCGTAGCGCAGCGCGTAGGGCCACAGAAAATGGGGCGCACGGGCATGGATCATGGACGTGCGGGCGATGTCCATGACCAAGCCAATGCGGCGCTCAGCAACCCCATTCTGTTGTGGGGACTCTGACAGCGTCCAGGACTGTCTGATGCCTTGCTCGCCGCAGAACCCGGCAAGGACGTCGGAGCGAAACTCACCCCCACGGTCGGAGTGGAGACAACAGACACGACTACCACGAGTGCCCTCAGTGGCCATAAGCCACCGGATCAGCGTAGAAGTCACCTCGGACTTCTTCGCGAGAGGAAACACCATGGTGTACCTGGAGTAGTCGTCAACGACCACTAGAAAGTAGCGCTCCCTCTCAGGTCCGAGCGTAGGGACAGGGCCCCAGACGTCCAGGTGGAGAGTCTGGAAGGGAGCAGTGGCCGGACGAAGGGAAGAGGAGTACGAAGTGGCGCGCAGGCGGCCGGCGACGCAAGGAGTGCAAGGTGGAGCAAGCGAGGGAGGGAGCGACAGAAAGACGCGCGGGAGACCTGAGACAAGACAGTGACTGGCCAGGCTGCGGAGGCGGGGGAGCGACGGGTGGCCAAGGCGGTGGTGCCATAAGACGGTCGGGTGGGCTAGGGACCGACAGGAGCAAGACGCAGCAAAGAGACCAGACACAGCTACCTGACCGGACACAGCAACCTGTGGGGACACAGTAACCTGACCGGACTCAGCTACCGGGGGGGACGAAGCAACCTGACCAGACGCAGCTACCTGCGGGGGCGGAGTGTGCAGGACGAAGAGACCTGAGAGGGGCTCTCTGGTGAACGTGGCAAGAACTTCCCCAGTGGAAGAGTCCGTACAGATCGCAGTCCTCCCGTGCGCAGGAAAAGTGACAGTGATCCCCCGGTCCTGAAGGTATCCAACACCCACCAAGTTCCGAGAGAACGAGGGGATGTAGAGACCAGTGAGGAAACCAGAGGGGACAGCTGGGCATGGGAGAGTGGTCGAACTGCGAGCAACTGCTGGTCCTGAAGTAGGATCAGCCAGGGCAACTGGGACTGGAGCCGAAAGAGGTGTGACAGTGCTGTGGTCGCGGAAGAAGCACTGAGACGCACCGGAGTCCATCGTGAAGGAGAGCGACGCAACAGCAGTCGTCACGGCTGGGCGAGTGACTACACAAGCACCTACACTAAAAGCACAAGTACCTACACTAGCAACAGGCAAAGGTCATAAGCTAGGTACACGCAAGCCAAGAGACCCATACGTGACAGAATAAACAGCATCCATAGACATATCAAACACAGGGTAACCACTACGAAACAGACCGGGTCAGATCGGGGGAGCCGACTCAGGCCCAAAACGCTCACGGTAGAGGTCGTCAAGGCGGCTGTAGCAGCGCTGTGCTGAGTGGTCAGGATGCCAGCAGGTAGTGCCAGCACCAGGGCCGGTCAGGATCCGGTACTGGCAGGGGACGACGTCGCGGCCACCGCGACGAGCCCCCCAGCTGGCTGGGCCGCTGCTGTAGCCAATGCTACCCGAACCACCAGGCCCCCACGGCTGTTGAGGGTGCTGCTGAGGGCGGAGCGGCTGCTGAAGGGCGCCCCTGCTGCTGCGGAAGCCACTGCTGTTGTGGGCGCCACTGCTGAAACGGCCGCTGCTGCTGTCCCTGCTGCTGGAGAACCCTAATGGACTCCATGATAAAATCTAGCGGGGTGCCGGAGCGGCAGGCTAGGAGCGACAGGAGCTAGGGACGGCTGCAGTGAAAAACGAGAACAACTAGGAGCGCCAGGTGCAACTAGGCGAGTAACTGCTGGAGCACGGAGCGAACTGAGCTAGGAGCGCCAGGTGAAACTAGGCGAGGAACGGCTGGAGCACGGAGCAAACTGAGCTAGGAGCGCCAGGTGAAACTAGGCGAGGAACGGTCGGAGCACGGAACAAACTGAGCTAGGAGCGAGGAGCGAGAATGGCTGGAGCTAGAACGGCTGGAGCTGAAACGACTGGAGCGAGAACGGCTGGAGCTGAAACGGCTGGAGCGAGAACGGCTGGAGCGAGAACGGCTGGAGCTAGAACGGCTGGAGCACAACTGGCTGGGGCTAGAAACGGCGAGCTAGGGCCGGCTGGAGATAGAAACGGCCGGAGCTAGAGACCGTAAGTGCGGCTGTCGGCTGCCGCTAGTAGAGCCACTGGCAGTGGAAAGTACGTGCGACAGTAGGGGCTGCAGTACTGACGGCTGTGGGATGTAGGCAACTGTGCAGGTCGTCCGGCAAGCAGGAACGCGGGCGACAGTTGCAGGCCCCCACCCTAAAGTGCTCCGGGGCACGCTGCCTGCAGGGTGTGCTGCCTGCGGGGCGCGCTACCCATGGGGCGCGCTGCCTGCGGGGCGCGCTACCCACCGGGCGCGCTACCCACGCGGCGCGCTACCCGCGCGGCGCGCTGCCTGCGGGGCTGGGGCGACGGGCCAGGGCGCGGGCTGGGGCGACGGGCTAGGGCGCGGGCTGGGGCGACGGGCTAGGGCGCGGGCTGGGGCGACGGTTAGGTCACGGGCTGGGGCGACGGGCCAGGGCGCGGGCTGGGGCGACGGGCTAGGGCGCAGGCTGGGGCGATGGGCCAGGGCGCGGGCTGGGGCGACGGGCTAGGGCGCGGGCTGGGGCGACGGGCCAGGGCGCGGGCTGGGGCGACGGGCTAGGGCGCGGGCTGGGGCGACTGGCCAGGGCGCGGGCTGGGGCGACGGGCTAGGGCGCGGGCTGGGGCGACGGGCCAGGGCGCGGGCTGGGGCGACAGGCTAGGGCGCGGGCTGGGGCGACGGGCCAGGGGGCGGGCTGGGGCGACGGGCCAGGGCGCGGGCACTGGCGAAGGAGCAGGCTAGGCGCGGAGGGCGCTAGGGCGCTAAGGGCGCGGAGGGCGCGAGAGCGCGGAGGGCGCGGAGGGATCTAGGGCGCGGAGGGATTTAGGGCGTGGAGGGCGCGGAGGGCGTGGAGGGCACGGAGAGCGCGGAGGGCGCGGAGAGCGCTAGGGCGCGGAGGGCGCGAACACGGGCTAGGCTAGGCTAGGAAACGAACCTAACTTATACCATCTCAAAGTAGGAACACAACGGAATGTGTGAACCAGGGAAACAAAGGATACAAATAGCAACCCTAAAAGTGTTGTACTCCCTAGAGTGCTACTCACTGTAGCCTAAGAACCTATAATAACATTTGACACCTCCCCCCCATTTCTATCCTGACCTGATTGCATCCAACCTGGCAAATTTGGAGTTGCGTGGATGGGCCACAGATTCAACACAATCTACAACTTAGAAGATCTTCAGTGCTGCCAAGTCTAGGAAGCATGCTAAGCGTGCGTAGTGAATTGACGCTAACTATTTTTTTAAGCTGTGTTTGCTTGTTGTGGTCTGTAGTTTATATAGGAGGGAAGCTGTAAGCTTTGTAGTTGAAATGAGGCTGCAGAATTTCACGTGCTAAGATAAGGGAAAATATGTCAATGGTAACTTATATGGGGCATTATAACGCGTACGGTAACGATTACATGTTGTTTTCACGTGTTTGGTAACTCGCTTAACACGTTTGGTAACTATATGTCAAGATACTGAACGAGAAATGGATGAACTAAGATCAAAGTGGGTACAAGTACTAACCCTAATTGGGTTGTACCCCTTATGGGCTACCCCACTACAGCCTACACAATATAAACATTATAACAGTTTGACACACCCCCATAGGCAAAGTGGGGGAGAACAAGTGGTCACAAGACCAGTCAAGAAAAGCAAAGCAAGCTCAGGGTGGATCACAAAGTCACCACACACTCTGAGCACAAGCAAATGGCCGCAAGGCCAGTCCACATGCAGAGTTATATAAATGAGAACAAGCAGTACAGTGATCATAACCTAGCAGGGGTAAGCATGCAGGTATATGTATATAGATCACAGTACAAGCAAAGTCACGCAGTGAGCAAGTGAGACAAAACAGGCACAAGGCCTAAAACAGAACAGAAACGCTGATGATCACAAGGCTGAAGTGCCTTGGTGAATATATCAGCAGTGTTGGCCCGAGTGGCCACGTAAGCAAGACGAAGCTGACCACGCTGCTGCAACTCTCGAGCAAGGAAGTAATGCAGAGCGATGTGCTTCGTCCTGTGCTCCTGTCTGTGCTCCTGACACAAGGCAATCATGGCCTTGTTGTCTACGTACAGAACTGGAGGAGAACGAGGCGGCTCTCCCAAGTCGGTCAGCAGGTAGGTGAGCCAGCGTAACTCCTGTGCAGCCATGGCCCCTGCGTAGATCTCAGCCACACAACTGGAACTAAGAACAGAAGACGAGCGGGTAGACCGCCAAGAAACAGAGCCGGAGCCAAGGCTGAAGGTGTAACCCTGTGACGACCGCTGCATAGCCAAGTCGTCAACCCAAGACGCGTCTGCGTGTCCAGTGAGGACAACTGAACCCCGTCCTCCAAGCACGAGCCCCATGCCCGACGTACTGTACAAGTAGCGCAACACCCTCTTAGCGGCCTCCATGTGCTCTGGTCGGTGTCCCCCGGGCGCAGCGTAGCGTGCCAGGATGCTAAGAGGGTAGGCAAGGTCAGGTCGACTGCAGGTCATCAGGTACATGAGGCAGCCCACAAGCTCTGGATACGGGCCACTCGGCTGTACGGACTCGTCCGAAGGTGGAGCTGAGAACGAGTGACCAGTAAGCAGAGGAGTGGACTGTGGCGAGGAGTACCGGAAGCCGAAGCGCTGAAGGACCTGGTGCACCATGTGTGACTGAGTCAGGGTGATGGTGCGCCGTGCTCTGTCTCGGGTGATCTGGAAGCCAAGATAGCTGCGCAGCTCACCCAGGTCAGTGCAGGTGTGTCTCTTCTGCAGCTCCGACTTCACAAGGGCCAGTGCCTCAGTGTCAGCAGTGGCAAAAACCAAGTCGTCGACGTACACGAGGATGTAGAACGGCAGCAGCGGAGTGTCGGTGAGCAGAAACAGCGACGGGTCAGCAGTCGAAGGAGCAAACCCAAGAGCCGCAAGCGTCATCCTCAGTGTGTCGTGCCACTCGCGAGGCGCCTGGCGGAGACCGTAGACTGGCCGCCGGAGGCTCCACTGGGTACCTGCAGGAAACGACCCAGTGAAGCCAGGTGGGCGGCGCAGCCAGATCTCCTCGTGCAGGATGCCCTGTAAGAAAGATGTGCTGAAGTCAAGAGAGTGAAGCTCGTAGTCACGCTGAGCGGCGACGTGCAGCAGCACCCGAAGAGTGGTCATCTTCGGGGTAGGGGAGAAGCTCTGGAAGAATTCAACTCCCTGTCGCTGAGTAAAGCCTCGTGCAACGTAACGAGCCTTGAAGACAGGCGGAGAACCCGGCGGCCGCTTCACCCTGAAAATCCACATGCCATCGACTATGTTCGCCCCAGGAGGGGGAACTGCATCGACGTAAGTGCCTGTGGACTTCCAGGATGCCATCTCTGTGTCCATGGCTGTCTGCCACTGAGAGGAGTATGGACCCATAATCGCCTCTGCGTAAGAGCGCAAGGTCGGGATGTCTGGTACATCCAGGTCTTCCTCAGGTGCAAGAAGCATGGCCACGAGATGAGGTACATCAGTTGCAAGACACTCAAAGTCCTCCTGCCTGTCCTCAAGGACGTCCGTGCCAAGAGCACACTCACCCCCGACAGACGGAGGACAGACAGACTCAGACTCAGCAACAAGGCTAGCGGCGTAGTCGAGACGACTCGTAGCAGCAAAGTCAACAAGCTCAGCAACTAGGGCAGACGCAGCAGTGGACTCAAACGAAGGGTCGGTGACAACAATGTTAGAGACTAAGGACGGAGTCTATGAAGATTAGGGGCCGAAATATCTCAAAATCGTTGGACTAGGATTCTGGACAGAATTGTCGACTTCACAAGAAACGTCGTCGACGAAACGTTCATTGTTAGAATGTTCTCCAGCTTGACTATGTTGTAGCCCTTTACCGTGGCTATCTTTCCCAATTTGAATCGTATCAAAAGATAGAGTATTACTCGACTTATGAATTTCGGCGCACTAGGGGGTTTGCTGCCATAGAGACGTAACTCAATCACAATTTTCTCATAAGTTCCACACAAGGGAATTAGAGTAGCAATAAACCAGGTAAGAGGGGATGAGGAGGACGAGAGGGAAGGTCCCCAAGGAGTCCCCAACCAAGGAAACCCCATACCACACAATTCCCCTCCCTATAGGCACCCCAACTTTGACCTTTGTCACTTCCCAACCCATGCCATCCACCTCACCCAACTTGGCCACACTTGCCAACCTGGTTTGGTTTCTCCCAACCACTTGGCATCATCTACAGTAGTAGTGACGAATTTCCCAACCCCCAAAAGTCTATACCCCATATTAAGTCACTCCACAAATTCCCGTAGTCGCCGCATCTCAATCAAAAGTTCGAACGGTAATATCTTCCTCGTTCTTGCTCCGATCGAACCGATCCTTGGTTCATCGGAAAGCTCTTGAGCAGAGGAGTCACTTCAGATATCTGCTCAAGCCAAATAACATTCACACACACTCAGAAAATCCAAACCACACCAAATACAAATTCTTGCACACGCTCACACCACGCATGCAACGCACGAACATAAGATGGGAGGCAGACAGACGTGAATGCATATGATAGCATCACATAACCAACTCCCCCTCTGGCTGCCAGCCATCATCCCACATGCCTCAGCTCATGCATGCACCCTCAATGCACACTCATTCCAGCAAGTTTCATGCCCTTCCAATGCACAGGTTCAGCCAGGCACTTTGTGAAGATATCAACCGCCTGCTGCTGGGGTCTTCACAATCTCCAACCGCACCTCCTTGTCCAGTAGCCTCCTCACCCAGTGCCACTTGGGCCTGATGTGCTTTGTCAGCCCATGAAGGCAAGCGTTCTTGGCAAGCTTCACGGCTGACTCGTTGTCACAGAAGATCGCTGTCGGGTCCTTCTATTCAAACCCGATCTCCTCCAACAAACGCCTCAGCCACACCACCTCTTTTGCCCCATGATGCAGGGCCATGTACTCTGTCTCACACGAGGACAGCCCCACCTCATTCTGCTTCTTGCTGTACCAGCTCACTGCACCACCTCCAAACAGGCACACATAACCTCCAATGCTGGTGCCATCCGCCTTGCCCAAATCAAGAGCATCAAGAGCATCATGAAGCTAGCGTCGGTGAAGCAAGTCAAGAGCATCTCCCCCTTGCCCAAATCAGCAGCACCCCGCTGCTGCGTTTGCCTCGCAACACTGTACTCCAAACCCACAGAGGCTGTAGCACTCACATAGCGGACCAACCTCTTGGCCGCTTCCAACTGATCATGAATGGGGCGTGAGACCACACTGGCAAGCCTTGATGTTGCAAAGGCAATGTCGGGCCGTGTGTGGTTCGCCGCATAGTTGATTGCCCCAACCATGGAATGAAAAAGCTTCCTGTCACTTTCACCCACCACCTCCTCATCAGCACAGGGTTCCACAGTGAACCCCGAAGGCAGTGGGGTAGCTGGCTTTCCTCCATCTTGCAGCCCATACTTCTCCGCCAGCCCCTCACAGTACTTCCTCTGGTGCAACCTCGATACTCCCTTGTCAAGGTCCCTCTCCACATGCATCCCAAGGTAGTACTTCACATCTCCCATCTTCGAGCACTTGAAGTGCATCTCCAGCATTTCCTCCACACGGTCAATCATCGCGACTCAGAGAAGAGAAGGATGTCGTCCACATACACCAGGAGCATGAGGAACTGCTCCTTCTCTTGCAGCAGGAACAGGCTGTGGTCACACTCGCTCTTCTTGAAACCCCCAGCCAGCAGTGTCTCCTCCAGCTTGTGGTACCATGCGCGAGGAGCCTGCTTCAGGCCATAGATGGCCTTCTTGAGCCTGCGCACCCTGCCGCTCCCATCATCCAACCCCTCAGGCTGCAGCATGTACAGCTCCTCTATGATGATCCCATTGAGGAAAACAGGTGTGATGTCCATCTGCTTGATCCTCCATCCGCGGTTTGCAGCCGTTCCCAACATCACCCTTAGTGTAGTCCCTTTCCCCACAGGAGCAAAGATCTCGTCAAAGTCCTTCCCCTTTTTCTGCTGGAACCCCTTAGCCACAAGCCTTGACTTGTAGCGGGTGAGCTCCCCATCAGGTCCATACTTGTGCCTGAAGATCAGCTTGGAAGAAATGGCCTTCTTCCCAGGAGGCAGCTCACACAACTCCCATGTCTCATTCTCCAAGAGAGAGTCGTACTCCTCCTTCACACTCTGCTTCCACTTTTCAGCATCGGGCCCACTCAGTGCCTCAGCTAGTGTCTTGGGCTCAGGGACGGCTGCCCAGTAGCAGTGTGCTATCTCATCCTCATCACACTGCTCAGCCACACTCCCAGCCCGTACCACCTTCGGCTTTCCAAAACTAGGATAGGTAAGCCTGTTAGGAGGGCACACATCCCTCCTAGGACGGTCAGGCGGACGTTGGGCACGTGGGGGAGCATCTTGCTGCTGCTGCTGCTGCTGCTCCTCCACCTCAGGTTCTTCCCCATCCTCAGTCACCCCAGAGATCTCCTCCTCTGAGACAGTGACCTGCACTTGCCTCGAAGGCCGCTGCACCTCATCAGCCTCAATGATCAGCGGTGTAGTAGGAAGCTTCTGCTGCTGCTGCTTCCACTCCTTGTAGTACAATGACTCAAGGAACTTCACATCCCTTGACATAGTCAGCTGCTGGCTGGTCAAGTCCCATATCAACCAGCCCTTGTGATCCTTAGCAAGCCCCAAGTGCACACCCCATCTCCCAGAAGCCTCCAACGTTCCCCTCTTCTCCTTAGGCACATGAAACACCACCATGCAGCCATAGGCTCTCAGCATGTTGACTGCTGGTGCACTCCCATACCACTTGCTGTAGGGGACCCACTGCTTGTTCCCCACAGTCGACAGCACCCTGTTCTTCACAAGGGTGACTTGCCGTAGTGCAGTCACCCAAAACGGATCCGGCAGCCCTGCACGCCCAAGGAGAGTGCGAGCACCTTCCTGCAGGGTCCAGTTGAACCACTCAGCCACGCCGTTCTGCTGAGGGTTGTAGGGCACCGTGAGCTGATGCTGGATCCCCTTCTTCTTCAGCACCGCCTCAAAATCAGCGCCAATGAATTCTCCCCCGTTGTCAGTGCGAATCACCTTCACCTTGTGTCCGCTCTCCCTTTGTGCTCTCGGCATCCACTCCCTGAGAGCAGCCGCTGCCACAATGGTTAAGAAGTAGCGGTTGCCCGAGAGAGAAGGGGCCCTCGTAGGGCCCACCACATCCATGTGCACAAGCGCGAGCGGGGCCTTGGCTGGTCCAGTGCCGCTGCTGAAGGGAAACTTAGTGAATTTAGTCTCAAGGCATGTAGGGCAGCTCCCAATCTCCTTTGCTGCCCCCTTCACCTCCAACCCCTTCAAGCTCCCATCCTTCACTAACTTCTGCAGCATAGGAAAATTCACATGACACAGCCTCTTGTGCCACGTCTCCCAATCAGCCTCACCACTCCCAGATGAAGCCTTTGCCCACGCAGCTGTCGCATCCACACCAGCAAGCACCTCACCATGTGGCTGTTGTGGCTGCTGCACCTTCTTGACTGCATCCAGGGCCCCATCAGTTGGCGCAGTCTTCTCTCCTTCGGCAGTTGCTTTAGCCGTCGTTGCTGCCGCTGCCGTTGCTGGTGGTTTCCCGTTCCAAGGGATAATGGGCAGCTGCCATAGGTCCTTGATGCAGCTGCTCTTCTCCTCCAAATCCCACAGCAGCAATTTCCCAAGCTTCGCACAGCAGCTGGTTGGACCGAACGTAACTTTAGCCTTGCTCTTCTGCAGCCGGCGCACAGAAAGAAGGTTAGCGGACAAGCCTTCAACCAACAACACATTCCCCAGCCCCACAAGCTCCTCATTGGCTCCTATAACCTTGGCATTCCCAACATCAATCACAGTGAGCAAAGCACCTGAAACGGCAGCCACAAACTTTATCTTCCCAGGGGGTTTTACCTCGTCAAGCAAATCTGCCCGTGGGGTCATGTGACTTGTGCAACCTGAGTCTATCACCCAGTGAGTGAGGGGGTGCATCACAACCTTCCCAACCGAACCCACATCACCCTCACTCCCTTTCACATCCTCAACCATGAGGAACATCCCAGGGTCGGCTTTACCTTGTGCACCATCACCTTGTGCACCTGAACCTTGCGCAGCGCCAACTCTAGCACGTTCACCACTTGGCGGCTTCATGCCTGGGGGCGCCCATCCCTCAGGCCGGCTGAAACACTTGAACCATGGGTGTCTATGCTTCTTGTAGTACCAGCACGCTCCCTCCATTCGGGTACTCCCCCTGCCTCCAGAGCTCCCATGCACTTCATTGTAGTCACCTCGGCCTCTCCCTCTGCCAAAGCCTCTCCCTCGCCCTCGGCCTCTCCCACCCCCTCTTCCTCTGCTGCCTCCTGCAGCTCCATACCCCTCAGCAGTCTTGTTGGCAGCACCACCTCCCGTGTGGCACCTGCGGAAGTCCTCCTGAAGAATCTAGCCACTCAGGCGTCCACTGATCCTGCTGAGTGTTGAGGGTGAGGATGAGGTTGTCCCATGTGTTGTCAATCACTGAGATGATCTTGGTGCATTGCTGCATCTGCGACACATTGCTGCCCGCCGCTGCCATCCTCGCATAGGTGTTCTTGATCTTGTCAAGGACCGGCTTCACATCATCGCCCGGTCGCATGGAGAGGGCAGCCAGCTCCTTCTCCAACACAATCACCATCGGCAGCGTGTTGGGCTGAATCACGTCGCGCAGTAGCTTCCACGCTTTCGGTCCGGAGTTGTTCAGCTCCACTAAGTCCTTGATGTGCTGGAACATGTCGTTGTTGACTGATTGAAGGAAAAGGTCAAACAGCACCGCGCTCTTCTCAATCCACCGGTCGCGAGCATGTCCTTCCTCCGGCATCTTCTCTTCCCCCATCGCAATTTTCAGCAGCTTGTGCTTGAAGGCGCTCCTCATCCGCCCGCTCCATTCCTCATAATTGGAGCCATCGAATGCCTCAATCTTGGATGGTGGCGGCTCATTCCTCTTCTCAGCTGCATCTCCACTCCCTTGACTCATTTCCTCTGCTCCCAATCACAGGTTCCAGCACCCCCTTTGCAGTCCACACCGAAGTCCCACTCAATTTCCACAAGTGTCGGCGCCAACGAAATTTCGGCCGAGTTTTCCCTTAGCGGAAGTCACATGCAACCTCCAGAACTCCACTTAGGCACGCCCACAGGCTATGGTGGGTTTCGGAGGGTCTTCACACTTCAGTAGACTCTCCACAAAGTCCTCAATCAGCTCTGATACCACTTGTTAGAGACTAAGGACGGAGTCTATGAAGATTAGGGGCCGAAATATCTCAAAATCGTTGGACTAGTATTCTTGACATAATTGTCGACTTCACAAGAAACGTCGTCGACGAGACGTTCACCGTTTGAATAATCTCAAACTCGACTATGTTATAGCCCTTGACTGTGGCTATCTTTCCCAATTCGAATCGTATCAAACGATGGAGTATTACTCGACTTATGAATTTCGGCGCACTGGGGGGTATGCTGCCATAGAGATGTAACTTAATCACAATTTTCTCATAAGTTCCACACAAGGGAATTAGAGTAGCAATAAACCAGGTAGGAGGGGATGAGGAGGACGAGAGGGAAGGTCCCCAAGGAGTCCCCAACCAAGGAAACCCCATACCACACAATTCCCCTCCCTATAGGCACCCCAACTTTGACCTTTGTCACTTCCCAACCCATGCCATCCACCTCACCCAACTTGGCCACACTTGCCAACCTGGTTTGGGTTCTCCCAACCACTTGGCATCATCTACAGTAGTAGTGACGAATTTCCCAACCCCCAAAAGTCTATACCCCATATTGAGTCACTCCACAAATTCCCGTAGTCGCCGCATCTCAATCAAAAGTTCGAACGGTCATATCTTCCTCGTTCTTGCTCCGATCGAAGCGATCCTTGGTTCATCGGAAAGCTCTTGAGCAGAGGAGTGACTTCAGATATCTGCTCAAGCCAAATAATATTCACACACACTCAGAAAATCCAAACCACACCAAATACAAATTCTTGCACACGCTCACACCACGCATGCAACGCACGAACATAAGATGGGAGGCAGACAGACGTGAATGCAAATGATAGCATCACATAACAAACAGTGGCTAGGAGACGTGTGACAGTAGGGCTGGCAGCACGAACCAAGTCAGACTCAGGGTCCGGAACGTCAGGAAGAGAGGACGCCGGAGGAGACGGCAGGGGAACTCGCAGTGGAACAGAGGAAGGACGAAGTGCCATACCGTGAGTGCCGGGGACAGGAGGAGGACGCGGACGAGGAACACGACGACCAGTGCGAACAGTGCGAACAGGCGAGGCAGGACGAGACTCAGGCGCACAACGCTCTGTAAGGGGGTCTGTCTGCTCAGTGTAAGGAGAAGGAGCAGGCAGTGGGGAGTCTGGCCGTAACTTTGGCTGCGACTGATCAGGCGGTGGACAGAGTAGAGGTGGAGTAAGGCTAGTAGAAGACGGGAGACTAAGAACCTGGCGAAGCAGTGGAACGAAGTACGGTCGCAGCCGCACAGTGCCTCCAATACCAGTACCGACAGCTCCAGCACCCCCAGGGTCAGCACCTCCAGCTCCAGGGTCTCCAGCTAAAGGGTCTCCAGCTCCAGCGCCTGCAGCACCACCAGCTCCAGCAGCTCCAGTACCTCCAGTACGAGCACCTACGGGACCAGCAACTCCAGCACCTCCAGCACCTCCAGCACCTCAAGTACCAGCAGCACCACTAGCACCGGCAGCTCCAGTACCTCCAGACCGAGCACCTCCAGGACCAGCAGCTCCAGCACCTCCGGTACCTCCAGCTCCAGCGCCTCCAGCTCCAGGGTCTCTAGCTCCAACGCCTGCAGCACCACCAGCTCCAGCAGCTCCAGTACCTCCAATACGAGCACCTCCAGTGCCTCCAGCTCCAGAGCCTCCAGCGCCAGGCTCCCCAGCTCCCGCAGCGCCACTCCGAAGGCGGGTGCACCGAGCAAACCACTCGCACAGCTGCTGTGGAGAGAGAGGCTCCCGCCGTGACGAGGCAACCGTAGGACCTCCAGCAGACACAGTACCTCCAGGCTCAGCACCCCCAGACTCAGTACCCCGACGCTCCGCACGCTCAGGCTCAGCACCCCCAGGCTCCGCAACCCCAGGCTCAGCACCCCCAGGATCCGCACGCTCAAGCTCAGCACCCCCAGACGCAGCACCCCTAGCAGCACCACCCCCAGCAGCACCAGAGTCGACAGCGACCTCGACAGGGTCTACCTGAGACACACCTGAGGGAGCAGGACCCTGAGGGGGGAGGGGGTTTACCGGAGGGGGACCTGGTGCGAGGAAGAGCGGCAGGGGGGGGGGGGAGAGGGGCAGTGCGGTAGGGGAAGAGACGGTAAAAGGGAACCGACTCGTCAAACGTGACGTCCTGAGAGGGCAGGACACGGCGCATGGTGGGGTGGTAAAACTGCCAGCCGGGCGCGTCAGGAGGAAAGCCAAGGAAGACACAGGGAATGGCGCGGGAGGAGAGCTTGTCCGCGGAGGTATCGCGGACGAAGGCACAAGATCCCCAGACCCGGAACACCGACGCATCGCCAACCTCCCCCGTCCAACGCAGTGTAGGCGAGGTCTCCGGCAAGGAGAGACACGGGGCCAGAGGTTGAGCTGATGCGCAGCGTATCGGACCGCAAACGGCCACAGAAAATGGGGAGCAGCCGCATGGATCATGGAGGTACGAGCGACCTCCATGACTAAGTCAATGCGGCACTCAGCAACCCCATTCTGCTGCGGAGAGGCCGGAAGCGTGAACGACTGGCGAATGCCCTCCCCACGACAAAAGTCCCGCAAGAGGTCGGAGGCAAACTCACCACCTCTGTCAGAGTGCAGACGCAGGACAGGAAGGTCCTCGCGGAACCGCTCGCGGAGCTGGAGATGGACAGCGCGGATCCAAGGGATCAAAACATCAGGGACCTCCCCCTTGCTGCGCAAGGGGAAGACCGTGGTGTAACGCGAGTAATCGTCAACAACCAGCAGAAAGTATCGCTCGCGGCCCTGTCCACGGACGTGGGCTGGGCCCCACACGTCCATGTGGAGAGTCTGCAAGGGAGCAGTCGTCGGGGGAAACTCAGAGGAGTGAGGAGCGGCGCGCTGCCGCCCCTTGACACAGGGAAGGCAGGGACGAGCAGGCGAGGGTGGGAGGGGAGGCAGAGACCTGGGAAGACCAGAGTCAAGGAGGCGGGAGTGCATGCCACGGAGGCGTGGCAGGGAGGGGTGACCAACCCGGTGGTGCCAAAGGAGAGTCTGGTGCGACAGGAGGCGACACGAGCAGGGGGCTGCTACCGGACCTGACGCAGACACCTGACCAGACGCAGCTACCTGAGGAGGCTCAGTAGTCGGTGTGTACAGACTCGACCCAGGCCGACGGGTGAACGTGGCCAGGTGACGGCCCGTCCGTGTACACGTGGAGATCGACACACGCTGACCCCCAGGAGTGGTGGTAGTGACCATCGCATCCTGGAGGGCAGCGGTACTCACCAAGTTCGTAGAGAACGAGGGGAGGTGAAGACCTGAGAGTGAGCCGGACGGAACCGCCGGACACGGGAGAACAGTGGAGGAACGGGCAAGAACTGGGCCCCCTGAGGGGTCAGCCAGTCTGACTGCAACAGGTGCAGGGAGTGGTGTGACTGTGGTACTGTCGCGAAAGAAACAGCAGGAAGCACCTGAGTCAAGCGTGAAGGTGTGCAAGGCCTCAGCAGGCGCAATACCAGGGAGAGCAGACTCACTAGCACCTAGAGCAGCAGCCTCTATACCTGGGTCGAGCGGCACACACAGGTAACAGTCACCCTCAGCAGTAACAGTCAAAGCATACATGGCAGCAAGGATAGCGTCATATTGAAGAGCAAAGATATCCACACCCTGTCTAAGCAGCTCTAGCCAACGGGGGAGCTCAGTCGCGTCGGGAAACTCTGCGCGCCAGGCGTCGTCAAGACGGGAGAAGCAGCGGGACTGTGTGTGACCAACCTTCCCGCATGTCTGACCAGCGCGGTCACCTGTGCGAATGACGTACTGGCAGCGAACACCACCCCCAGACGCCCCACGCTGAGCAAACCACTCACGAAGCTCCTGGGGCATAGGGGTCTCACGCAGACGCTGCTGCTGCTGCCTCTCACCACCGCCAGAACCTCCCCTCTGACCGGCTCCACCCTGACCGCCACCACTGCCGCCGCCACCACTCCCACTGCCGCCACCACTACCGCCGCCACCAATCCCACTGCCGCCACCAGCGCCGCCACCAACGCCTCCACTCCCACCACCACTCCCTCCGCCACCACCGCCACCTCCACCGCCTCCACCGCCCCCACCACCGCCTCCACCACTGCCACCCCCACCACCCTTGCCTCCCTTGCCCTTGCCGCTGCGGCGCCTCCCACTAGGAGCAGACGCAGCCCCGACCTCCTCAACACGAAGGAAGTCAACAGCAGCAGCAGAAGCGAAAGAGGGGGCAAGGGGGGAGGGGGAACACCCCTCAAAGAAGGGAGTGCGAGGAGTGCCACGAGCAGCACCTATAGCGACTATGCTAGCCTCAGCTGCTAGGAGGTGCTTCTCGAGCAGGTCGACAGTGAGGTCCGTGGGGTCCATGGCGAGAAAGAGGTCCCTGACTGCGCAAAGAGAGTCAGTAAGGCGGGTGACTATGAAGTAGAGAGTGATGTACATGCGGGGAGGGTTCTCGTCTAGAAACTTGGTGGGAAGCGCGGCGCGGTAGCGAGTGCCGCTAGTGCGAAGGTGGGTGATGAGGTCATCGACTGTAGCAAAGGCGGACAGCTCGGGAAAAAGGTAGGGCAGTATAAGGCGGCCGAGAGCTGCAGTGGCAGGGGAGGAGTAACGGGCGACTACAGCGTCGTACAGGGCTTTAGCAGTCTTGCGCTGGCCAAAGTGAGCGCGTTCGGCTAACGGTAAGTGGTTGCGAACGGCTAGGCGAGCAGCAGCATCACGGGTAAGCCACTGTGAGCGAGTCGCACTGTCAGCTGTGTCGCGAGGGGCGAGAGAGGCTCCAGACGTGAGGTCAAACAACAAAACGCCGTCTCTAGAATCGCTCAGTAGGAACAGCTGTAAGTCATCGAGCCACGTATCGAACTGGATCGGACGGCCCTCAGGATCGAATGTGAGGACGCTGAGAGTAGCCATAGCGGGCAGAGCAGGGTGGCGCGCGAGCAGCAGGGCAGCACGCAAGCAAGGACGGCGCGACTGGCAGGGCGGCGCGCAAGCGCTAGGGAAGCGCGCAGGGCAGGGCGGGGCGGCGCACAGCTAGGGTAGGGCGGCGCAACTGGCAGGGCAGGGCGGCGGCCAGCAAGGCGGCGTGCGGGCAGGGCAGGGCAGTGCGGCGGCCAGCAGGGCGGCGCGCGGGCAGGGCAGGGCGACGCGGCGGCCAGCAGGGCGGCGCGCGGGCAGGGCAGGGCGGCGCGGCGCTAGCAGGGCAGTGCGACGGGCAGGGGAGGGCGGCGCGCGACCAGCAGGGCGGCGCGACGGGCAGGGCAGAGCAGCGCGCGGCGAGCAGGGCAGCGCGACTAGTGGGGTAGGGCGCTACGGGCAGCTAACGAATCGGTGTGCCCTAAATAAAAACGGTCCTGGAACAGGACCTGCTCTGAAACCATGTCAAGATACTGAACGAGAAATGGATGAACTAAGATCAAAGTGGGTACAAGTACTAACCCTAATTGTGTTGTACCCCTTATGGGCTACCCCACTACAGCCTACACAATATAAACATTATAACAGTTTGACATTATACACTAGCAGCCGATCACACGAATGGTAACTAGAAGAAACCCTCGTTCAAAATGACCCTGATTCTGTTTTTTCCCGCTCGCGCCAGACTAAATTGACGAATCTTGAAGCAGAAAATTATGACACACTCTCCGAAATTCTGACACGCTTTCTGAAATTCTGACACACTCTCCAAAATTCAAACTAATTACGGAAAAGTAGCTGTTGTGAAAACAATTGATCTTACGTAACTGATATTCTGGCGCTCTTTCGGAAAACTGTTCGTACTTAATTCTAGCGTACAACCGGGGCAAACAAATATATACCCCTTTCAGATGGCAAATGAATTTGAGAGCATCAACACTAAACTCCTTGCGACAAGGCGTGCATGTTTTATTTCTTAAAGAAAATCATGTCATTCGAAAGGGGTGTATTATTTTCCCACAAGCAAAAATATCCAACCTTGCAGTAAGTACAATTTTATAAAAAAAAGCTAGGCCATTCCGGGAAATGTTTTTATCGTTTTGCAAGTATGCAATCATGTCAGAAAACAGTAGCTAGGATAAAGGAGCCATAGCTAGGGTTTAGCAAGCTAGGCAATAGAGAATAGGCAAAAGAGGGGTTGCACTAGCAAGCAGGTGGATACAAATAGGAAACCCTAAGGGGACGTACTCACTATAAAGTACTCCACTGCAGGCTAGACAAACTACACATTCTGACACACCCCCATAGTCAAAGTGGGGTATGATCAGCACAACAATCATCAGTTCATAGTTCACAAATATAAGCAAAGCTAGAGGCTATCACAGAGAGCAAGTGAGAAGGAGGAGGAACTGTGAGAGGAGAGAAGATGGGAGGCGACGGCTGAAGCTGCAGACACACGGGCAACAGGAGCGGCGCGCACAGTGGCTACCGGTGGCAAGGGCCCCGGACTACAGGAGTAACTGGCTCCGCGGCTAAGACGAGCGGCAGGAGCAACGGACCCACGGGCGACAGGCGCAGCAGGCTCTCTGGGCTACCAGCGGCAAGGGCCCCGGACTTCAGGCGCTGCGGACGACAAGACTGCTGCCTCCACTCAACCTCCCCCAACTGTCCCACACCCCTTTCACACACCCCTTGCTGCACCCCTAGCTCCACTCCCACGACACCCCCCTAGCGCCACTCCCACGGCTCCCACACATCCACCCCCCTCAGCGGCAGCTGCAGCAGTGGGAGACGGAGGAGGAGGAGGAGCAGGGGACGACTCACACACCCGCCACCCCCATACTAGCCACCCCCACACCCGCCACCCCACTGCTGAACGTGCAGAAGGGAGGCGAAGGAGAAGGGGGGGGCGGGGGGGGCGGGGAGGAGGCTGCGCGCGGGTCCCTGGGGGCGGCCGCGGAGGTCCCCGCGGGCGGCGCGCGGGTCCACAGGAGGGGCGCGCGGGTTGACGGGGGCGGGCGCGCGGGTCCCCGGGGGCGGCGCGCGGGTCGACGGGGGCGCCGCGAAGGGCGACGGGGAGCCGCGCGCGGGTCGACGGGGCCGCCGCGAAGGGCGACGGGGAGCCGCGCGCGGGTCGACGGGGACGGGCGCGCGGGTCGACAGGGGGGCGCCGCGACGGAACGCGAAACCGCCGCGCGCGCCCAGGGTGCGCGGCGGGCAGGATACCGCCACGCGCCCCGAGCGCATGGCGGGCAGGAAACCGCCACGCGCCCCGAGCGCGTGGCGGGCAGAAAACCGCCACGCGCCCCGAGCGCGTGGCGGGAAGAAAAAAGAGCGTAACGCGCCACGGGGCGCGCGACACACAGTATGGCAGCGGAAGCAGGCGGGCCCACAGGCCAGGAGCGTAACCGCTCTGATAGCATGTCAGAAAACAGTAGCTAGAATAAAGGAGCCATAGCTAGGGTTTAGCAAGCTAGGCAAGAGAGAATAGGCAAAAGAGGGGTTGCACTAGCAAGCAGGTGGATACAAATAGGAAACCCTAAGGGGCCGTACTCACTATAGAGTACCCCACTGCAGGCTAGACAAACTACACATTCTGACAAATCATGCTAACAAGAATATGATTTTAACTGTTATTTGTACGAGCTTAAAATATATATGAAACGGCTCTGAAACTATTTGGTCCGTGGTAATAGAACAAACGCGATCCTTCATAGTCACGGCGGGAATCGTTCAAGAAAGATAAAACGGTGTGTAAAAGCTTTTCAATCTCGACAAATGTCTCGTAGTCAGGATCATTTCGGCGGGAGTTTCATGTAGTTACCATTCGCGTGATCACTCGCCTGTGCCAAGATACCAAATGCGTGAAACGAGTTACCAAACGCGTGAAAACATACCATAATAGTTACTGTACGCATTAAAGAGCCCCTTTTTTGTTACCATTGGCATACTTCTCTGATTTGCCTAAAAAACTCTGATAAATCAGCCTTTTTTTGAAGTGAACTCTGAAAAATCAGCCTTTTCAGGCCCCCAGAAGTCAGAGAAATTTCTCTGATTTGCCAAAAAACTCTGATATTTCAGCCTTTTTTTTAAGTGAACTCTGAAAAATCGGCCTTTTTTTGAGAAAAAAACAGGAAAAATGCGATTTTTTCTAGTGTGCAGTGGTATTTCTGCAGGAAAAACTCTGATTTTCAGAGTTCAAGCAAGGGTGCACTTTGGGGGGGGTGCAGGCAAAGGTTTATCACTTGCCTCTAGATGGTTACCGGGTTTGTGGTAGGGCGTGGGAGGCGACAAATATTTGCCCTAACCCCTGCGGAGAGTGACGAGGTGTTCCCCCCTGCCAGTAGCGCGCGAAGGAATTTGGGTTGGGAACTTGCAAGTACCGCAGTGGAGTTTGTGTACCAAAACTCAACCATAACAACCAAACCACAAAAGCCAAGGCCGGCCTCGTATTAGCCTTAGGAAGCGTTACTCACGAAGAGTTTAGAGCATCTCGCTATCCGTCAAAACAGACGGATAAATTGCCACGACTTCAAATGTCGCAATTCGTCGCTGGCCGATAGCTCGCCATTCAAGTCATCGTTCGTCGGCGTGTTGACGCCATTTATCGTCTTATAATTGCCGCGTTTCCGTGTCGCCTTCCGCTCGCAGCTCGAAGCTCGACTGTCCGCTAGTCGCCGCTTGTCGCATCCCACTCGCCGACGGTCGCCGCAGAACTGGCGTTGCTCGTTGCTCGCTGCAACCAGCGCGTCGCTTTCCGCTTGCTCGCTGCATCCTGCTCCCCGCTTTCCGCTCAGCGCATTCGCTCCCGCTTTCCGCACCCCGCTTTCAGCGTTGCCACTCGTGCAGCTCCGCTCGATGCTCGCCGTTTCCCCTGCTTCGCTCCGTTTCGCAGGCGTGAGCCGCGATTACGCGGGAGGCGCGGAAGGGAGGGAGCAGCGGTTTATCGCAAGGCGTGGACGGGAGGTAGCAGCGGATTCGCGCGAGGGGCGGACGGGAGCAAGGAGCAATTTCGCGCGCGTGGCGGACTGGAATGAGGAGCGACGGGGAGGGGGAGGGTGCGAGGGGGACGGAAGGAGCCGCTTCCACCTGCTTCCCGTCGACCTCGCTTTCCCCCTCCCGTCGCCCTCGCCTTCCCCCTCCCGTCGACCTCGCTTTCCCCCTCCCGTCGCCCTCGTTTTCCCCCTCCCGTCGCCCTCGCCTTCCCCCTCCCGTCGACCTCGCCTTCCCCCTCCCGTCGCCCTCGCCTTCCCCCTCCCGTCGCCCTCGCCTTCCCCCTCCCGTCGCCCTCGCCTTCCCCCTCCCGTCGCCCTCGCCTTCCCCCTCCCGTCGCCCTCGTTTTTCCCCCTCCCGTCGCACTCGCCTTCCCCCTCCCGTCGCCCTCGCCTTCCCCCTCCCGTCGCACTCGCCTTCCCCCTCCCGTCGCCCTCGCCTTCCCCCTCCCGTCGCACTCGCCTTCCCCCTCCCGTCGCCCTCGCCTTCCCCCTCCCGTCGCCCTCGTTTTTCCCCCTCCCGTCTCCCCACCCTAAGCTTCACTCTAACCAGGGTCCTCCCATGCGAAACAGAGTCCTCCGCTTTCCTCTTCCTTCCTCCCATCCCACCAGCCTCCCAGCCTAATCAAGTCCTTTTTTACCTCCCATTCCTCTCTTTCACCGTCCCATTCGTTAATTTCACCTTCACATCCCTATTGTCCCTTCAATCGCTGCGAGCGATCCTTTTTGCGGATGGGAGGGCTCCCCCTTCTCACTCTCTCCCCTCCTCACTCTGTTTCCCCCTGCTCACTCTCTTCCCCCCTGCTCACTCTCTTTCCCCTTGCTCACTCTCTTTCCCCCTGCTCACTCTCTCCCCCCTTGCTCACTCTCTTCCCCCTTGCTCACTCTCTCCCCCCTTGCTCACTCTCTTCCCCCTCGCTCACTCTCTTCCCCCTTGCTCACTCTCTTCCCCCTTGCTCACTCTCTTCCCCCTTGCTCACTCTCTTCCCCCTTGCTCACTCTCTTCCCCCTTGCTCAACCTCTTTCCCTCTGCTCACTGTCTCCCCTGCAGTCTCTTTTCATGAAAGGAGGAACAGAGGACTGAAAGGATGCATGAAAGGAGGAACAGAGGGCTGAAAGGATGCATGAAAGGAGGAACAGAGGGCTGAAAGGATGCATGAAAGGAGGAACAGAGGGCTGAAAGGATGCATGAAAGGAGGAACAGAGGGCTGAAAGGATGCATGAAAGGAGGAACAGAGGGCTGAAAGGATGCATGAAAGGAGGAACAGAGGGCTGAAAGGATGCATGAAAGGAGGAACAGAGGGCTGAAAGGATGCATGAAAGGAGGAACAGAGGGCTGAAAGGATGCATGAAAGGAGGAACAGAGGGCTGAAAGGATGCATGAAAGGAGGAACAGAGGGCTGAAAGGATGCATGAAAGGAGGAACAGAGGGCTGAAAGGATGCATGAAAGGAGGAACAGAGGGCTGAAAGGATGCATGAAAGGAGGAACAGAGGGCTGAAAGGATGCATGAAAGGAGGAACAGAGGGCTGAAAGGATGCATGAAGGGAGGAACAGAGGGCTGAAAGGATGCATGAAGGGAGGAACAGAGGGCTGAAAGGATGCATGAAAGGAGGAACAGAGGGCTGAAAGGATGCATGAAAGGAGGAACAGAGGGCTGAAAGGATGCATGAAAGGAGGAACAGAGGGCTGAAAGGATGCATGAAGGGAGGAACAGAGGGCTGAAAGGATGCATGAAAGGAGGAACAGAGGGCTGAAAGGATGCATGAAAGGAGGAACAGAGGACTGAAAGGATGCATGAAGGGAGGAACAGAGGACTGAAAGGATGCATGAAGGGAGGAACAGAGGACTGAAAGGATGCATGAAAGGAGGAACAGAGGACTGAAAGGATGCATGAAAGGAGGAACAGAGGACTGAAAGGATGCATGAAAGGAGGAACAGAGGACTGAAAGGATGCATGAAAGGAGGAACAGAGGACTGAAAGGATGCATGAAGGGAGGAACAGAGGAACAGAGGACTGAAAGGATGCATGAAGGGAGGAAGGAGGAACAGAGGACTGAAAGGATGCATGAAGGGAGGAAGGAGGAACAGAGGACTGAAAGGATGCATGAAAGGAGGAACAGAGGACTGAAAGGATGCATGAAAGGAGGAACAGAGGACTGAAAGGATGCATGAAAGGAGGAACAGAGGACTGAAAGGATGCATGAAGGGAGGAACAGAGGACTGAAAGGATGCATGAAGGGAGGAACAGAGGACTGAAAGGATGCATGAAAGGAGGAACAGAGGACTGAAAGGATGCATGAAAGGAGGAACAGAGGACTGAAAGGATGCATGAAAGGAGGAACAGAGGACAGAAAGGATGCATGAAAGGAGGAACAGAGGACTGAAAGGATGCATGAAAGGAGGAACAGAGGACTGAAAGGATGCATGAAAGGAGGAACAGAGGACTGAAAGGATGCATGAAAGGAGGAACAGAGGACTGAAAGGATGCATGAACGGAGGAACAGAGGACTGAAAGGATGCATGAAAGGAGGAACAGAGGACTGAAAGGATGCATGAAGGGAGGAACAGAGGACTGAAAGGATGCATGAAAGGAGGAACAGAGGACTGAAAGGATGCATGAAAGGAGGAACAGAGGACTGAAAGGATGCATGAAAGGAGGAACAGAGGACTGAAAGGATGCATGAAGGGAGGAACAGAGGACTGAAAGGATGCATGAAAGGAGGAACAGAGGACTGAAAGGATGCATGAAAGGAGGAACAGAGGACTGAAAGGATGCATGAAAGGAGGAACAGAGGACTGAAAGGATGCATGAAAGGAGGAACAGAGGACTGAAAGGATGCATGAAAGGAGGAACAGAGGACTGAAAGGATGCATGAAGGGAGGAACAGAGGACTGAAAGGATGCATGAAGGGAGGAACAGAGGACTGAAAGGATGCATGAAAGGAGGAACAGAGGACTGAAAGGATGCATGAAAGGAGGAACAGAGGACTGAAAGGATGCATGAAAGGAGGAACAGAGGACTGAAAGGATGCATGAAGGGAGGAACAGAGGACTGAAAGGATGCATGAAAGGAGGAACAGAGGACTGAAAGGATGCATGAAAGGAGGAACAGAGGACTGAAAGGATGCATGAAAGGAGGAACAGAGGACTGAAAGGATGCATGAAAGGAGGGAGGGAGGACTGAAAGGATGCATGAAGGGAGGAACAGAGGGAGGACTGAAAGGATGCATGAAGGGAGGAACAGAGCAGAGGACTGAAAGGATGCATGAAGGGAGGAACAGAGCAGAGGACTGAAAGGATGCATGAAAGGAGGAACAGAGGACTAAAAGGATGCATGAAGGGAGGAACAGAGGACTGAAAGGATGCATGAAGGGAGGAACAGAGGACTGAAAGGATGCATGAAAGGAGGAACAGAGGACTGAAAGGATGCATGAAGGGAGGAACAGAGGACTGAAAGGATGCATGAAGGGAGGAACAGAGGACTGAAAGGATGCATGAAAGGAGGAACAGAGGGAGGACTGAAAGGATGCATGAAGGGAGGAACAGAGGGAGGACTGAAAGGATGCATGAAGGGAGGAACAGAGGGAGGACTGAAAGGATGCATGAAGGGAGGAACAGAGGAAAGGAGGAACAGAGGACTGAAAGGATGCATGAAAGGAGGAACAGAGGACTGAAAGGATGCATGAAAGGAGGAACAGAGGACTGAAAGGATGCATGAAAGGAGGAACAGAGGACTGAAAGGATGCATGAAAGGAGGAACAGAGGACTGAAAGGATGCATGAAGGGAGGAACAGAGGACTGAAAGGATGCATGAAGGGAGGAACAGAGGACTGAAAGGATGCATGAAGGGAGGAACAGAGGACTGAAAGGATGCATGAAGGGAGGAACAGAGGACTGAAAGGATGCATGAAGGGAGGAACAGAGGACTGAAAGGATGCATGAAGGGAGGAACAGAGGACTGAAAGGATGCATGAAGGGAGGAACAGAGGACTGAAAGGATGCATGAAGGGAGGAACAGAGGACTGAAAGGATGCATGAAAGGAGGAACAGAGGACTGAAAGGATGCATGAAGGGAGGAACAGAGGACTGAAAGGATGCATGAAAGGAGGAACAGAGGACTGAAAGGATGCATGAAAGGAGGAACAGAGGACTGAAAGGATGCATGAAAGGAGGAACAGAGGACTGAAAGGATGCATGAAAGGAGGAACAGAGGACTGAAAGGATGCATGAAAGGAGGAACAGAGGACTGAAAGGATGCATGAAAGGAGGAACAGAGGACTGAAAGGATGCATGAAAGGAGGAACAGAGGACTGAAAGGATGCATGAAAGGAGGAACAGAGGACTGAAAGGATGCATGAAGGGAGGAACAGAGGACTGAAAGGATGCATGAAAGGAGGAACAGAGGACTGAAAGGATGCATGAACGGAGGAACAGAGGACTGAAAGGATGCATGAAAGGAGGAACAGAGGGCTGAAAGGATGCATGAAAGGAGGAACAGAGGGCTGAAAGGATGCATGAAAGGAGGAACAGAGGGCTGAAAGGATGCATGAAAGGAGGAACAGAGGGCTGAAAGGATGCATGAAAGGAGGAACAGAGGGCTGAAAGGATGCATGAAAGGAGGAACAGAGGGCTGAAAGGATGCATGAAAGGAGGAACAGAGGGCTGAAAGGATGCATGAAAGGAGGAACAGAGGGCTGAAAGGATGCATGAAACGAGGAACAGAGGGCTGAAAGGATGCATGAAAGGAGGAACAGAGGGCTGAAAGGATGCATGAAGGGAGGAACAGAGGGCTGAAAGGATGCATGAAAGGAGGAACAGAGGGCTGAAAGGATGCATGAAAGGAGGAACAGAGGGCTGAAAGGATGCATGAAAGGAGGAACAGAGGGCTGAAAGGATGCATGAAAGGAGGAACAGAGGGCTGAAAGGATGCATGAAGGGAGGAACAGAGGGCTGAAAGGATGCATGAAAGGAGGAACAGAGGGCTGAAAGGATGCATGAAAGGAGGAACAGAGGGCTGAAAGGATGCATGAAAGGAGGAACAGAGGGCTGAAAGGATGCATGAAAGGAGGAACAGAGGGCTGAAAGGATGCATGAAAGGAGGAACAGAGGGCTGAAAGGATGCATGAAAGGAGGAACAGAGGGCTGAAAGGATGCATGAAAGGAGGAACAGAGGGCTGAAAGGATGCATGAAAGGAGGAACAGAGGGCTGAAAGGATGCATGAAAGGAGGAACAGAGGGCTGAAAGGATGCATGAAGGGAGGAACAGAGGGCTGAAAGGATGCATGAAGGGAGGAACAGAGGGCTGAAAGGATGCATGAAAGGAGGAACAGAGGGCTGAAAGGATGCATGAAAGGAGGAACAGAGGGCTGAAAGGATGCATGAAAGGAGGAACAGAGGGCTGAAAGGATGCATGAAAGGAGGAACAGAGGGCTGAAAGGATGCATGAAAGGAGGAACAGAGGGCTGAAAGGATGCATGAAAGGAGGAACAGAGGGCTGAAAGGATGCATGAAAGGAGGAACAGAGGGCTGAAAGGATGCATGAAAGGAGGAACAGAGGGCTGAAAGGATGCATGAAAGGAGGAACAGAGGGCTGAAAGGATGCATGAAAGGAGGAACAGAGGGCTGAAAGGATGCATGAAAGGAGGAACAGAGGGCTGAAAGGATGCATGAAGGGAGGAACAGAGGGCTGAAAGGATGCATGAAAGGAGGAACAGAGGGCTGAAAGGATGCATGAAGGGAGGAACAGAGGGCTGAAAGGATGCATGAAAGGAGGAACAGAGGGCTGAAAGGATGCATGAAGGGAGGAACAGAGGGCTGAAAGGATGCATGAAAGGAGGAACAGAGGGCTGAAAGGATGCATGAAGGGAGGAACAGAGGGCTGAAAGGATGCATGAAAGGAGGAACAGAGGGCTGAAAGGATGCATGAAGGGAGGAACAGAGGGCTGAAAGGATGCATGAAAGGAGGAACAGAGGGCTGAAAGGATGCATGAAAGGAGGAACAGAGGGCTGAAAGGATGCATGAAGGGAGGAACAGAGGGCTGAAAGGATGCATGAAAGGAGGAACAGAGGGCTGAAAGGATGCATGAAGGGAGGAACAGAGGGCTGAAAGGATGCATGAAGGGAGGAACAGAGGGCTGAAAGGATGCATGAAAGGAGGAACAGAGGGCTGAAAGGATGCATGAAGGGAGGAACAGAGGGCTGAAAGGATGCATGAAGGGAGGAACAGAGGGCTGAAAGGATGCATGAAAGGAGGAACAGAGGGCTGAAAGGATGCATGAAAGGAGGAACAGAGGGCTGAAAGGATGCATGAAGGGAGGAACAGAGGGCTGAAAGGATGCATGAAAGGAGGAACAGAGGGCTGAAAGGATGCATGAAAGGAGGAACAGAGGGCTGAAAGGATGCATGAAGGGAGGAACAGAGGGCTGAAAGGATGAATGAAAGGAGGAACAGAGGGCTGAAAGGATGCATGAAAGGAGGAACAGAGGACTGAAAGGATGCATGAAGGGAGGAACAGAGGACTGAAAGGATGCATGAAGGGAGGAACAGAGGACTGAAAGGATGCATGAAAGGAGGAATAGAGGACTGAAAGGATGCATGAAAGGAGGAACAGAGGACTGAAAGGATGCATGAAAGGAGGAACAGAGGACTGAAAGGATGCATGAAAGGAGGAACAGAGGACTGAAAGGATGCATGAAGGGAGGAACAGAGGAACAGAGGACTGAAAGGATGCATGAAGGGAGGAACAGAGGACTGAAAGGATGCATGAAGGGAGGAAGGAGGAACAGAGGACTGAAAGGATGCATGAAAGGAGGAACAGAGGACTGAAAGGATGCATGAAAGGAGGAACAGAGGACTGAAAGGATGCATGAAAGGAGGAACAGAGGACTGAAAGGATGCATGAAAGGAGGAACAGAGGACTGAAAGGATGCATGAAGGGAGGAACAGAGGACTGAAAGGATGCATGAAGGGAGGAACAGAGGACTGAAAGGATGCATGAAAGGAGGAACAGAGGACTGAAAGGATGCATGAAAGGAGGAACAGAGGACTGAAAGGATGCATGAAAGGAGGAACAGAGGACTGAAAGGATGCATGAAAGGAGGAACAGAGGACTGAAAGGATGCATGAAGGGAGGAACAGAGGACTGAAAGGATGCATGAAAGGAGGAACAGAGGACTGAAAGGATGCATGAAAGGAGGAACAGAGGACTGAAAGGATGCATGAAGGGAGGAACAGAGGACTGAAAGGATGCATGAAAGGAGGAACAGAGGACTGAAAGGATGCATGAAAGGAGGAACAGAGGACTGAAAGGATGCATGAAGGGAGGAACAGAGGACTGAAAGGATGCATGAAAGGAGGAACAGAGGACTGAAAGGATGCATGAACGGAGGAACAGAGGACTGAAAGGATGCATGAAAGGAGGAACAGAGGACTGAAAGGATAAGGGAAGGGAGGAACAGAGGACTGAAAGGATGCATGAAGGGAGGAACAGAGGACTGAAAGGATGCATGAAAGGAGGAACAGAGGACTGAAAGGATGCATGAAAGGAGGAACAGAGGACTGAAAGGATGCATGAAAGGAGGAACAGAGGACTGAAAGGATGCATGAAGGGAAGGGAGGAACAGAGGACTGAGTGGATGCATGAAAGGAGGAACAGAGGACTGAAAGGATGCATGAAGGGAGGAACAGAGGACTGAAAGGATGCATGAAAGGAGGAACAGAGGACTGAAAGGATGCATGAAAGGAGGAACAGAGGACTGAAAGGATGCATGAAGGGAGGAACAGAGGACTGAAAGGATGCATGAAAGGAGGAACAGAGGACTGAAAGGATGCATGAAAGGAGGAACAGAGGACTGAAAGGATGCATGAAGGGAGGAACAGAGGACTGAAAGGATGCATGAAAGGAGGAACAGAGGACTGAAAGGATGCATGAAAGGAGGAACAGAGGACTGAAAGGATGCATGAAAGGAGGAACAGAGGACTGAAAGGATGCATGAAGGGAGGAACAGAGGACTGAAAGGATGCATGAAAGGAGGAACAGAGGACTGAAAGGATGCATGAAGGGAGGAACAGAGGACTGAAAGGATGCATGAAGGGAGGAACAGAGGACTGAAAGGATGCATGAAGGGAGGAACAGAGGACTGAAAGGATGCATGAAAGGAGGAACAGAGGACTGAAAGGATGCATGAAGGGAGGAACAGAGGACTGAAAGGATGCATGAAAGGAGGAACAGAGGACTGAAAGGATGCATGAAAGGAGGAACAGAGGACTGAAAGGATGCATGAAAGGAGGAACAGAGGACTGAAAGGATGCATGAAGGGAGGAACAGAGGACTGAAAGGATGCATGAAAGGAGGAACAGAGGACTGAAAGGATGCATGAAGGGAGGAACAGAGGACTGAAAGGATGCATGAAAGGAGGAACAGAGGACTGAAAGGATGCATGAAGGGAGGAACAGAGGACTGAAAGGATGCATGAAAGGAGGAACAGAGGACTGAAAGGATGCATGAAGGGAGGAACAGAGGACTGAAAGGATGCATGAAAGGAGGAACAGAGGACTGAAAGGATGCATGAAGGGAGGAACAGAGGACTGAAAGGATGCATGAAAGGAGGAACAGAGGACTGAAAGGATGCATGAAAGGAGGAACAGAGGACTGAAAGGATGCATGAAAGGAGGAACAGAGGACTGAAAGGATGCATGAAAGGAGGAACAGAGGACTGAAAGGATGCATGAAAGGAGGAACAGAGGACTGAAAGGATGCATGAAAGGAGGAACAGAGGACTGAAAGGATGCATGAAAGGAGGAACAGAGGACTGAAAGGATGCATGAAAGGAGGAACAGAGGACTGAAAGGATGCATGAAAGGAGGAACAGAGGACTGAAAGGATGCATGAAAGGAGGAACAGAGGACTGAAAGGATGCATGAAAGGAGGAACAGAGGACTGAAAGGATGCATGAAAGGAGGAACAGAGGACTGAAAGGATGCATGAAAGGAGGAACAGAGGACTGAAAGGATGCATGAAAGGAGGAACAGAGGACTGAAAGGATGCATGAAAGGAGGAACAGAGGACTGAAAGGATGCATGAAAGGAGGAACAGGGGACTGAAAGGATGCATGAAGGGAGGAACAGAGGACTGAAAGGATGCATGAAAGGAGGAACAGGGGACTGAAAGGATGCATGAAGGGAGGAACAGAGGACTGAAAGGATGCATGAAAGGAGGAACAGGGGACTGAAAGGATGCATGAAAGGAGGAACAGGGGACTGAAAGGATGCATGAAAGGAGGAACAGAGGACTGAAAGGATGCATGAAAGGAGGAACAGAGGACTGAAAGGATGCATGAAAGGAGGAACAGAGGACTGAAAGGATGCATGAAAGGAGGAACAGAGGACTGAAAGGATGCATGAAAGGAGGAACAGAGGACTGAAAGGATGCATGAAAGGAGGAACAGAGGACTGAAAGGATGCATGAAAGGAGGAACAGAGGACTGAAAGGATGCATGAAAGGAGGAACAGAGGACTGAAAGGATGCATGAAGGGAGGAACAGGGGACTGAAAGGATGCATGAAAGGAGGAACAGGGGACTGAAAGGATGCATGAAAGGAGGAACAGAGGACTGAAAGGATGCATGAAAGGAGGAACAGAGGACTGAAAGGATGCATGAAAGGAGGAACAGGAGGGTGAGGAGGAGATGGGTTGAGGAGGAAGGAAGGGAAGAGGGGGATGGCAAAGTAAGAGAAGAGAAGAGGAGAAGAGGGGGGTGCGAAGTAAGATGGCAGGGAGATCAAGGCGGGGTGACCAGATTCCGCGAGAGGCAATGAGAGGGAGAGGAAGGGCGGCTATGGCGGGTGGGTGGGTGACGTATTGGTTGAGGCGGAATGGGGTGGGGCGGAATGAGGTGGGGCGGAATGGGGTGGGGCGGAATGGGGTGAGGTGGAATGGGGTGGGGCGGAATGGGGTGAGGTGGAATGGGGTGAGGCGGAATGGGGTGGGGCGGAATGGAGTGAGGTGGAATGGGGTGAGGAGGAGATGGGGTGAGGATGAATGGGGCGAGGTTGGATGGGGAGAGAGGAGGACAGGGGGAAGAGAGAAGGACAGGGGGGAGAGAGAAGGACAGGGGGGAGAGAGAAGGGCAGGGGTAGAGAGAAGGACAGGGGGGAGAGAGAAGGACAGCGGGGAGAGAGAAGGACAGCGGGGAGAGAGAAGGACAGGGGGGAGAGGCAGCGATGTGGCGGCGATGCGGCGATGTGGCGGCGGTGGGGCGGCGATTACTTGCTGAGTAGGCGAGGCGGCGATGTGGCGCCCCCTGGCATCGTCACCTGCCGCCTCAGTTCCGCCATGTCTCCCCCCTCCTCCCCTCCGCTCCCCTCTTCCTCCCTTCCGCCCCACTGCCCTGCTCTCTCCCATGCGAAGGCACGGCTTCATCCTGCACATAGCAGGACACTAGAGGCGGTAGCACACTCACATGGTGATGCAGGGAGGAGAGATGGGGAGGCAGGTAGAACGAAGGGGAGGCAGGGAGCGGAAGAGACGCGCATGGAAGGGAAGGGAAGGGAAAGGAAGGGAAGAGAATGGAAACGGAATAAAAGGGGAAGGGAAGGGAGGACGAAAGCAGGGAAGAGAAGGGAAGCGAAGGGAATAGATGGGATTGGAGGGGAATGGAAGCGATGAGAAGAGAGGGGTAGTGCATTGTGAGGGAGTGAGAAGGTGCGCTATGAAATGGGGAGGTGCGACCTGGGAGGACAGGGGGGAGAGCAGAGGACAGGGGGGAGAGCAGAGGACAGGGGGGAGAAGGGAGGACAGGGGGAGTGAGGAGGGCAGGGTGAGAGCAGAGGACAAGGGGGAGAAGGGAGGAAAAGGGAGAAATGATGGGAAGGAGGGAAGGGAATGATGGGGGGAGTTTGAAGGACAAGGTGGGAGAGAAGAGGACAAGGGAGAAATGAGGGGAAGCAGGGGGGAAAACGTGGATGAAGGGGTTGGAAAGAGGGTCAATCGGGGGGGAAACGAGGAGAAGCAGTGGGAAAAAGAGGGGAAGTAGGGGGGAAAAGGAGGGGAAGCAGGAGGTGGAAAAGTGATCGACGGAGTTAGAAAGAGGGGAGAGAGGGTGAGGAGGTGACGCGTATGGGGGACGTTGAGTGGACACAGGGGGGCATCGTAATGAGTGCAAAGTGGGGGGCGGGGGGAAATGAGTGCACCCAGGAGGTGTAACTGAGGGCAAACAAGGGAGGGAATTGAGGGCAAACAGGGTGGTAAACTGAGTGCACATAGGGGGGGAAACAGGTTGCAGGCAGCGGGGAAAGCTGAGTGCAAAGTGGAGGTGAAGCCGGGTGCAAACAGGAGGGGAAACTGAGTGCATGGGTGCAAGCAGGGGCGAGATTGGAGGACAAGGAGGAGAGAGGTACCTAAACCCATCGGATTGGAGGACAATCAGGAGAGAGGAGGGCAGGGGAGAGAGAGGAGGACAGGGGAGAGAGAGGAGGACAGGGGGGAGAGAGGGGGGCAGAGTGGGAGAGAGGAGGACAAGGTAGACGCTACGTAGAGAGGCGGACAGGGAGGAGAGTGGGGACAAGGGAAGGACAGCCAGGTTTCGCCACTTTCTGCCAAGACGGAGCTTGCTGTCCTTCTCACAGCAGCAAATTGCAGCCCGCGCGAGCGAGAAAGAACACAGTTTGCATCTTTGCATCCCCTCATCGGGAAAAGAGCGGGTGTGGTTTCCAAGTTGGAAACCAGTCGTAAGCGATTGGTTTTCGACTGCACGCCCGGATGAAGAGTGTGGTTTGCGTTTAGTAGCTTGTTGCTCGCGAGAAGGTTTCGAGTGGTGGAGCAACTGGCTGCCAAACCTGAAGATTTGGCTTGGATAATTTCGGCGAACTGAATGCAGACAGCTGTTTGTTCGGTAGTGGGCGCAAATTTTTTTCCGATTGGTTGTCGCGTCAGCAAAATCGACTCGATAAACACTGTTTCGGTAATTGGAATCTGGATGTTGACCTAGCGTCGTTATTTTTTACACGTCACCTTCGAAAGTGTTCCTTTAGCGAAAGTGATGCCAGTCAATTGAAATGATGAAGCGGAAGACAGCATGTATTGGTTTTCCAGATAAAATTCAATGGTGTTCTTTGAGGCGGCAATTGTGCATGTGACGGACGTGACGTAATCGGACGTGACATAATCGAATGCTAAATTCGATATAATCTAAAAAAATGCCACCACCGAATTTACAGTACTTAATAATAACATTAACTGAGTTGTTCAGCATTAGATTTATACTATACTGACACTGCATACACAGCATACGTAGGAATACAGTAACTACACCTACACCTATACATAGCAACAGTAACTACACCTACACAAGCTAAATCTAAAACAGTTCTTTCTGCACCTCGTTCGGGTCATGAACCCTGCGATGAGCGCTGGTCGGGACAAGATCTTCAGGGGACAGGTCACCAAGCTCATCCCCCTCGAGCTCCTCGTCAGAAATGTCGGTCCAACCGACGATGCACAACTTCCCGATGCCAATGCACTCTCCCTCGCGCTTAACTTGGGTGGCGTTGATCCAACGCTGCACCACCCGTGCCTGCCTGGCGAGAGCTCCAGGATCCCCGGAACGCGTGAACTGCGCCTTGCAGCAGGGATTGCACAATTTGGAACGCACCTGACACAGTAACGACAAGAGTTGTTAGCATTACATTAGGATAAACCACCAACGGTAAAACTAGAGAACTCACCACTGCAAGCAGCACAAGAAGCTGCTCAGGAAACAAGGCAATCGGGAGGGACCCGTCCCACTCAGAGTCCCAGAGAGCAGCACATTGAACAAAACCGTCGGTGGAAAACGGGACTCCGTTCAGGACATGCCAGGGTAAGCCGAACAACTCTGCAGGGTGACAAAAAAAGGGTCAGATACTGGTTTACGGTTGCTACAGAAAGCAGAAAAGCAACCTACTTACTAGAGTCGTTGGCGATGACATAGAGTTCGCACATGCGAGGGAAACCCTTGGGCTCGTGGTAAATAATCAGGCCCTTCAGGCTACGCTTCTCACCCATGAAGACACAAGGCTCGTTAGTGAAGGCATGGATGCGGGTAAATCGGTAGATCTTACCGATGCGATCATTGAAACGCACACAGACATGCCTCAGCTTGCCTTGCGACGTCGCAATCGCAGCCACTTTCAAGCCTTCGGGTGAGTCAGGCGTGTGGCCCGAATGCCCTGCATACAAAAAAAAATCGTCAGCTTCCAGAAGCTGACAGTGACAATAGATTAAACAGCACGCAAACCTTACTTATGAGGGACTTCAGCATGTCATCAGCATCGGGACAGAGATTGAGCTTCTCTCGGTCGAACAGAAACTCATCGCAAGACTTCTTGGTGTACACCTGCACGCAAAAGATAAGAAGTTAGTAATCCGACGTTTCTAGAGGAATGGAATGCTACTATAATATTCGAAATTACCTCCCAGGTGAGAGTGGACGCGTCAACTTCCGTGGCCTTCTTAGCAAGGTGCGTTATAAGCACGAGGCAGTCTTTTAATTCCTCCGCCCTACACGTGTTCTCCTTGCGATATGTTTCCGCGATCGCCTTTTGAGCACCCGCCTTGGCTACCAGCTCGTCGTTCACCTGGGGTTCGTCGCGCTCTTCCTCGTCATAAGTTGCGGCCTTAGTAGCGTACACCCGACCTTTCGCGCGTGACATGATTAACTCCATCGGGCTGGCATCGGCCCTTTCTGTTGGTGGGCAAAAACAGTTACGGAACAGAAACATTAGTCATAGTTGCAGGCGACAAAATGCAAGGCTGAGAAAAGTGAGCACAAGTGTGATCACCTTTTTCAGCAGCGGGTTCCTTGTCCGCTACGATAGCGACACAAATCTCGATAGTTTCGATGGCAGCAGGGGGATGACCACCGTCACCGAAGCCTTCGGGATCACCAGCAGTGTCGGCAGGGACTGCAGGAGCCTTGACAGGCTGGTCCGGAGCCTTGGCGGGCTGCCCCGGAGCCTTGGCGGGCTGTGCCAGAGCCTTGGCGGGCTGGCCCGGAGCCTTGGCGGGCTGGCCCGGAGCCTTGGCGGGCTGGGACGGAGCGACACCAGTTGTCGGCGAAGGCTCAGACGTTCCAGCGCCGGCAGCAGCGTTGACATCTTCGAGGCTACGACGAAGAGTCTTTTGACGCTGGCCGGTAGGGTGACGACCAGCCGGTGGTTCCTCCGTCTGTTTTTCAGTGTTGGCTCCTGCAAGGTAAAGAGAAAATAAATAGAAGAAACACAGATAGTTATAGACATAACTGTATCGAACGCTAGTGTAACACAGAAAAGAGTAAAGTTACCTGTTGCGGGGGACGGGAAGAACATGTGCCGTTCCTTGCTCTTCCGCGGAAGCGTTGATCGAGTCTGGTGCATTTTCAAAGAATCAGGGACAAGGTTTTTAGATTTGCCAGGCGCCATGACTTCTAGGGTAGAGCCAGTTAAACGAAACGTATAGCCAGCAAGACGCCCAGCTACTATATTTATATGAAAAGCGACCGTGACAATACAAAGGAGATAAGTTTCCAGTGAAGGAGCCACTAATGAGAGTGCTATAACGAGTGAAGTTGCACGCACCATGATTGGACACTGCACCAAACCTGCGACAGCGGTCGCAGCGAGTGGTGGCTCGGCATGCGACGCGGGAGTTTTGGCGAGGGTAGAAATGGTAAGGAGGAGGAGGAGTTGAAGTTTGAAATTCAAATTTTCTAAAACAAGAAACAACTACAGAGCACGTAACCTTACCCCTGCCAACGGGGAAAGGAAATGGGGGGGAGGGAAGGGGGTGATGTGCGGGGTATCCAAGAATGTGGTTGGCTTGCCGCGTGTGAGAGGGTTGATTGGTGGGACGCGCGCCGTGCACTTCTCACCTCGGTTGGGTCGTGTGAGGGAAGCGTGCGAGGTATGACAGGATGTGGCGGGCTTGCCGCGTGTGAGAGGCGTGTATGTGGACGACGCGCGGCGAGCCCTTCACAGCTAGGACAGGGTGCGCTGTTCAGATGTGATGACATGCTGCACTGCATCTGTTGCGCTGGCAGCAGCAGCAGCTTATGACTGGCTGGCATTCGACGGGGACATGTTGCGCTGGCTGAGGTTTTTGGAATCTTCCAGACGTGCCTCGTTCTCGGAAATTGCAAAGTTGGTGTCGAGTCAGAATGTGGAGGTACAGCAACCGCATAATCATGCAACGTTGGCGCGGCGCGCCAACACTGTACATGGATGTACAGAAGCAGCAACACCGACACAGTAAACAGCTGCAACTGAACACGAAACCGTCCAAGCGCAGCAGCAGTTTTCTTGTCGACGTGGTTCGCCACTTGTGGGGCATGACATTTCGGATTTATCGGGAGAAAACAGATTTGACAAAGAACTGGGTATGACACGACATCAAAGCGAAAATACAGGGTGTAAACCAAACCCGATGTCAGCATTGTTTGGAAGGCAAACGTGAAGCATATTGGGAAGTAGATGTGGATTGCGGTCCATATTTACCTAAACGTCGAACAGAAGTGAACTACATTGCGCAAACGAATCTTGAAACAACATGTCAACAGTAACATGGTAATAAAAGTTTCAACAGTAAAACATACAATCTTTCCACAGTCACGCGTGCAGTGTGGCGCAGTGGTAAACGAGATTCAAACAATCACATCACGCGTGCAGTGCGGCGCAGCCTCCACACTCGTCCAAAATAGTTGCAGATTTTTCGAGAGTGTCTTGTTTATGTACAAACTCGCCTTCGCGATAAAAGCTCTTCCATGAGACTATAGAGGTTGAATGGTCAAATATTCTACAGAATTAAAAAAACATAAAGTATTGCCTCATTTTTAGCTGAAGCATGTATATACGAGCCCAACCTTTGCAAAACTATAACTATAACACAAAATATGATATACAGCACACATATATACACAAATATACAACTCCCTACCACTTGAAATGATTCAAAATGAACTTTGCGAGTGGATGAGACGGGTCTTCGGTTTTGGGGACAACGTGGCGCACACGCAGTATACTCTCAACGGGGAATACCCCATAACCGCGGTGAGATGGCCACCAGTTAAGAGTCTTCATATCCATCGTCGCAGCCTGCGGCTGGACTTCGTAGTAACGACCAAATGCAAGGTGCTCCGAAAACTGCTCATCCTCGTTGTCGTCATTAAGCAATGTCCATCTCAAAGTGAATAGGAGGAAAATCTTCGCATGCCAAACCACCTTCTTCTTGTTGTCATCCTCGCCCTCAACATCCACATCAGAAAACC